>BSBN01000103.1:6241562-7486875 GCA_027924645.1 Cunninghamia lanceolata
GTGACGTGGTGGTTCACCCCATGGAAAGGAGGGAAGGGTCCATGTGCGTGCTGAAATCCAACTCGACAACCCCAGGCAACCGAGGTCACAATTTTGAGTGTACAGACCCTGTAATGGGTTGCGACTTGTACTAGGCAAGGGGCTCAAGCCCTATGGGCTCCCACATAAGGCTACACCCTGGTACAAGGGTTGATAGGTCTATCAGGGCCTGTCAGTACCCTAAGCACTAAATTTTTTTATTTTATTATTTACCTTTCAAATACAATTAAAAAAGCCTATGATATTTTTTTGAAATGTATAAATATTTTTAAACAATTGTAGAACTTTTTGACTTGGTCTGTGTGCTAGGGGACCATACGGCTCTCCAAGAAAAAAATTCCTCAAATTCTTCCAACACTGAATCTAGGTAAATTTTATATGAAAATTCATCTATTCAGCCTTCTAGACTCAATGGTAGAGTCCTTTTTGGCTAGAAATGCTCTATATGAAATCTGATCACTAAATCTAAGCTTCAAACCCTCACTTACAACTATGTCAAACAATCTCTAAATCAAATGAAATAAAAGCCAATCTTGACTTTCTCAAGCCTTTTGGACATGTTGGAACAGTAAAAAATATTGTTAGTATAACCAAAATAGTTGCAATCACCCAGATCGCATAAAACACATGCAAAATATAGAGGTTATTGGGTCTTGTTAAATCCTTTTTGATTCTCCAAATCATTGAAAAATGCAAGAGAAGAGCATATGGGATTTACAAGATTTTAGAAAGAACTCAATCTCTCAATCAGGAATCTAAGAACTCAAAACTCTCAAACAAAAGATCTAATACCATGTTAGAAATTTGAAATAGATGTATAACCCATGAACTTTTTAAGAGAGATTCTAAGCTATAAAAGCTATAAATGCATAAACAAAAGAAAAATAGCAATTCTAAGAGATATGCAATATCAAGATGACAAAATTACATTACAAGCTCAAAGAAGAGGTTACAAAAGATTGGCAGAATTGTCATTTTAGATGGAAAATACAAGCTAGGTAGTGATTTTATATAGCCTAGGGAGAGGGTGGAGGTGGCAAGACCAAACAATAGGGAGATACCACTAAACAGTCTAAACATACTAAATGTAACTCCCTCATAAGATGGTGACACCTCAATTGACCCACTCACCTAATTAAATGCACTTTGTTAACCTAAGAAATCTTAATAAAAGTGTAGGAAAAACCTATTGGAAACAAGGCAGATAACTGAGAGGGGGGTGGAATCAGTTATCTCAAAAATTTCGTACTTTTACTTCCTTTTTTATCTTATCAATCAGTGATATATCAAAACATGAAAGCATAAGAAACCATAAGAGCTAAAATAAAATCAACACACATAACACAAGGATTTTTATGTGGAAACCCTGTTAAGGGAAAAACCACGGGGTGATTAACCAAAGATTGTATTCTCTGTTAAAAGAATAAAGAAGTACGAAATGGAAATTGCCAGTTAGGGCTCACTGGCCGAGTACACTGCTCACAAAAGGCTCACTGCCTACAAGAGACTCACTATCTACAAAACCTTATAGATGATAACAAGGTGTTTGAATTGATGAACAACATCTACATATGCAAGAATTCAATTCCGGTTAGGCACAGTATACCGATCTAGCACATTTCATCTTTCTGCTGCTTAGTATTACTCTTCTGTCACATTCTGAGCTTGGATTACTACCTTCGCACTTATCTCTGCCTTTCTTCACACTTAATTCATTGTACTATCACTTTCACACCTTCACAATCTTGAATCCATCAGGTATATATATCCGCATCAAGGATTTCCAACAACTTTCTAATCAACAACAAGAACACTTAGGATATTTGCAAGTTATTGTTCTATCTACTGAATCCATACTTGTTTGATGATGCACACCAAAAACTTAGGCATAGAAATCATTACCTATGTCGGCCAAAATCATATAACACCTCAAGTTACTTGATCAACACCTTCTGCACATCCGGATTGAGGTCTGATACCTTGTTGGCTAGTTCTTCCTCTGTCTGCACTGTCTAACTGGAGTCCGATACTCAGATGCTCATATCTTTCACATGCTTTGTCACTGGAGGCTAAATCTCTGGAATACAATAGTTTAGATACTCCTTATTACTCATCCAAATCCACAACATGTTGGGTTTCACCATTAGAGATTTTCGAACCCAACTGTCAGACCCTATCATATGTTGTTGTTCTTGACTACCGAACCAACCTATCTTCAATGTGACTTCCGGTATGAGTAATTTATGTACTGTGGATGTGTGGGATATACTTTGTTGCCATCAATGACCACTTATGAATCCTAGCAGTGTCTCTTGCCAACAATCTCCCCCTTTGGTATTGATGGCAACACTTAGTGAAAAATGACTGTTGCTGAAACTCCCCCTTTGCTTGTGCTCCATCTCTCCACACTGCTTACCAGTGCTCCCTTAATGCTGGATTCCTCATTTTTCACTGCTCTTCACTCCCCCTTTGACATCAATGGAAAAGGGTGGGATCCACAAACCAAAAATGTGCAAAAATTTATTATGTAAGGCCACATATGTACATACAATTCATAAGATAAACTTACATATACTTAAGTATATCTGCAAATGTAGTCTTTAGTTGTACAAGCTCTGTGGCCCAACTTGTCTTCATCCTATCCAAAATGGAGATGTGTCCACTCAACAAAAATGCATATGCTTCTGCCCTCTTAAAATCTCTTGGATCACTGGTTCGGGTTGTACTTAGAGCATCTGCTAAGGCATCATGCATTAACTCTAACTTAGGGCTGACTATCCCTCTAAGTTCACTCATTCTATCCATTATATTCTTCTTCTCCTTAACTAGTTTCTTTATTTCATTTGTTATAACAACTACTTGGCATTCTTGTTTTACCAGAGAGATAGTAAGAGGATCAAAATTTTGAGATAGATTTGTCAATTTTCCTTCTTATTCTTTCATTTTCCTCTTAATGTCCTCTGCAACTTTAGGCTAGGATAAACAAAATTTATATATGTATCCACCATCCTTAAGAGAATTTTGAATGCTCTTTATGCCAATGTCTAGGGTTTTTCTATCATTATCAATTAGCCCTTGTACCTCACTGAATCTTTTTCCCAAGAACTCTTTCCAGACCTTAGTTTCTGCTAATTTTTCTAAAGACTCAAAATGTGTATTGACAGAATTAACTAAGTTCTTCAAATTACCAGATGGAGAGGTAGATGGATCCTTCTGATATGTGGGCATTATCTTCTCTAGCACATCGGATACAATACTTAGCAGCTCACTATCCATATGAGATTTTAGGAGGTTTTCTTTGGCTTTGGCCTGAGCAAAAGATGCTATCTTCATTATTTAAATTGGAGAGAGAGAGTCCAAATTCAGTGGCCCTTGAATCAACTCTGGTTCTTCTAATTCCACAACTTCCTTGTCCAAGAAACTTTGCACTGCTTCTGCTGTGTCTCTTGAAGTCTCACCTTCCTTTCCTTTGGGGGCATCTAGACCAATTTGCTTATTGCCATCAATAGTATTTGTCTCTTCTTTCTGCACTTCCTCTTCCAAAACAAAGGAGTCTAAGGCCTTAGATTGTTCTTCATCGAATTTCTTTAATCCTTCAACATCCATGTCAGAAGGCTCTTCATTTTCTTCCTCTACAATGGGAATATTGAACCTTTTCAAGGCACTCAAGAGAATTTGTTGTCTCATTAGCTATTTGGTCAGTTTCTCCAAGCATGAGTTTATTCATTCTGGATTTGCTTCAGAATTCTTCTTTGACATCCTTGAAAACCATTTCCATTTGTTTTTGAGTGATGGTTGGACATAATTGTATCACTATATGTTCCCAGATCTCCAAGTCTTTTTCTTTTGCACTTACTTTTCTTAACTCCAAAACTTCTTCTAAGCTTTTAGGAATCAAGGAAATTATTTCAATGAAAGCTTTGTTATAGATGTTCAGGTACCTTACTGTTGCATCCTCAAGAATTTTCTTGTTTGCATCATTATATTCATCATAGAATTCTATTACTAGCTACAAGTTTCCATCCACAGTAACTGCTTTAATGATGTATTTAATGGAGAGAGTGGGTCTCTCAACAAACTCTTTTGTCTTTTTCTCCTCATCATTCCTTTCATTCTTGGAAGGTTTGTTCTTGGATTTCTTCAAATCTTTGATCTCCACATCTGATTCTATCTCTTCATCATCCTTAAGGCTCACATATGTTCTTGTGGCCTTAAACTTCTTTCTCTTTTCTCTTTTAACAGATGGTTTGTCTTCTAGTTTAGAAGTTTTTGAGCTTTCAGGAATGATAGGGGCAGAACTCCTGGTAGATGTTGTCTAGGTAGAGGCTTCCATCAGAACGCTTTCTTTCTTTGCTCCTTCCCTTTCCTTTTCAATTTTCTCTATTCTTTCTCTATTTGCATCTACTACCTCCTTTGTTATGCCAAACTTCTTAGCAAGTTCTTCAACCTCCCTCCTCACTTTTCTTTTTGACTCAGGCTTCCTTAATTCAACATGTATTTTTATGTTTATCTCATCAAAGGTGCCAAACCTCTCTGCTTCAGTGTCCTTGGGTTGGCTTAGCAAGTGTTGAACATGTACCTCCAATATGTTTTCATCAGCTTCATAACCCATAGGCATTACCCATATAGTTCTTGGCTCAACTGCCTCCATTAGGCATTGATCTGTGTCAACTATGAAGCAAACTGTGTCTTTGTATTTCTCAACTATTAATTTTGGTATTCTTTCTCTTGCATGAATCATGCTCTGGAAATTCTTGAAGTAACCTGAGAGAGATGTCTTTTAGGCTTGTGCATCACCAAGTCCATACAAATAATCTCTGATTTGAATTGCAACAGGTCTATCATTTGCCCAGATCAGACCTTTTGATCCTAGTAACTCATTCATGTAATAGAAGTGTGTATATGGAAAAATGGATTAAATCTAAACTAAATAAAACCAAAGAACCCAATAACATAAAGGAAACGAATCTAAGTAAAAGCCATAAATCACAAATCAAAGACAAATGAAAGCTCTTACCAAAATCTATATTGTTCCCTTTTGGAGATATGTGGATTGCTCAATGTAGTTGCGAAGCCCTAGCTGCAACAAGCAAGTATGTGCTCAAGAGATCAATGTCAAATGATCGTAAGGTTGCTCAATCGACGCATTGTGTATGCTCGAAGCGCTGTTAAGTATGCCTGAGAATACAATCGAAGAGAGAGGCTAAATGAAGGAGATGAGGGGGGTTTATATAGGTTTCAATGAGGATCGATCAACGGTCCAGATAATTCAGAAGAATCAATGGAGGAGATAAGTTGAGGAATGTGCAACGAATGAAAAGCAGACATGTGTCTTGCTTGCTTTTGCATGAGAGGAGTTATCAAGAATAGAAGAATGAGTTAACTGAAGAAATAAATCAATTAAAAGAATAAAGCAATCAGTTAAGTGATTTAAAACAAGAAGAAGAGATTTGCATGAGAAAAGAAGATATTTTGCTTTATTAAATATAGAAATATTTAATTGATGAGCAAAAAAGCTTGAGTTATTTTAGAGATAACTCAAATTAGAAGAAAAAGCAATTTAAATAAATAATTGATTTATTTAAATTTAGAGAAGATATTTTGGAAAAAATAATTAAATAAATGGAATTATTTAATTTAGAAGATTTGAAAGCAAATTAAATAAATAAATTTATTTAATTGTTGTGCATGATTTTGGAAGAATAAATTTGATTTAATTAAATAATTAAGAATTATTTAATTGTAGATAAGAGGGAATTTGTTGAATTAATTAAATAATTGGATTTATTTAATTAATGTAGATTTGAATTTTTGGAGAGAGGATAATGATTAAATTAAATAATTATAATTATTTAATTGTAGAAGAATAATAGATGAATTTAATTTAATTAATTAAATAAAGAGGATTTATTTAATTAATGTCAAATTTAGGAGATTTAGAAGAATTTGATGATAATTAATTAAATAATTAGATTATTTAATTAACATTGAAATGCAGGTGATGAGACAGATAACGAAATGCCAGTGATTTGATGACACGGTCATTTTAGGGTGTCTACATTTTGCCCCTCTTTGATGCAATGCAGCATGTAGCGTTGCGTCAAAGAAAATGATTGTCGAAGACGTGATACAATTTTTTGGTGCCCCAGTGTAGGTAGTTGCCCCAGCGTAGCTGGCGTAGGGTGCCCCCTCGAGAGGAAAGATAGGGAAGCGACAGAAGAACTGTGTTGACGCTCGACTAGAAGATTTGTTGGAGATAGGTGAGGTTGGGTTGATGATAGATAGAAGAAAGTGGAGATAGAAGAAAACATGATAGAAAGACTGGTGATCAATTATTGTTGGAAAACTATATAAGGCCATGGAAAAATGGATGGTGTAAATGGATGAGCTTGTTGCAATGGTTTCACATTTGTTTATAAAGAGCAATCCTTAGTTTGATGTAGCACGTGGATAGTTCGCCACCAAGGTATAAAAGACCAAGGTGCAGTAATATCCGAGTGCGTGGACGTTGACTCTGCAAGCAAACGGTTTGAACCCAGATCCTTTAGACATAATATAACCTTGTTGGAACATGTGAATGAGCCATAGTCTTGAACATAAAATAAACTTCAATACATGTAAATGCAAGAAGAAATATTAATATGTAAGATGCTAGGACGTAACACACACAAGATAAATAGAATGCTAAGAAAGATGCTAGAGATCATTCCTCAAACACGGCACACAGAAAGCAATGACTATGCCCCAAATCTATACTGCATCGCAACATACCAAGATTATAGATAAATCAAGGTAGCTTTGAATAGGCATGGGAATAGGGAACAAAAGATAAACCATAACACAAATTGACTGACTTACAAAGTAAACATATAGCCAACATATTCTCTTGCCAAAGAGGTTGCTCAGGATAGATTGGATAGGACAGATAACAGCCTTATCGTAGGAACTCTGTGTCCGTTAAAGGGTGCTATCTACCTAAAAAGACAATGTCTCACTTGCAGGAAATGTCACACGTTGCAGGAGACACGTGCATTGGTCTCGTCAATGGAACACTTCGAAGAAGACAAGCTCATTGATCTAGGGCTTGGTTAAGCAGTACTTAGCTGATGTTGGCAATCAGTATGCAGGACAGTAGATGACTCTGGAAGGAAGTTGCTTTGCTTCAGGTTTGTGAAGGACTACTGCTTTGAAAGGATGCGCTAGCTTGCTGCTTGAGTTAGTCAAGTCGAGGCGAATGGATTTTGAAAAATGGAAGAATAGAAGGATGAAATGTTAATGGATTGAAACGGGTGGAGAATGATGGATCGTGTGTGCCTAAGTACTGGATACATCCTTCGTATTCCAGACTGCCTACATACCCTGTGTCCACGGGATCAAGGCACACTTACGATGGAAGAGGAACGTGATAAATATGTAGTTCTGGATAGAGTGATGAATGGGTCAAGGTGAAAGGGGGAGATCTTATGTACCTGAGTACTGGAAACGTCCTTCGTATTCCAGACTGCCTACATACCCATATCCATGGGATCAAGGTACCTTAAGATTGAGAAGAGATGATATGTAGTTCTGGTTATTGTGATGATGTAGAAGAAGAGCGGAGAAGAGGTGATCTTATGTACCTGAGTACTGGAAACGTGCTTCGTATTTCAGACTACCTACATACCCATATCCATGGGATCAAGGTACCTTAAGATTGAAAAGATGATAGTATGTAGTTCTGGTTAGTGTGATGATGTAGAACAAGTGTTGAGAAGAGGTGATCTTATGTACCTGAGTACTGGAAACGTCCTTCGTATTCCAAACCGCCTACATACCCATATCCATGGGATCAAGGTACCTTAAGATTGAAAAGATGATATGTAGTTTTGGTGGAGGTAATGATGTAGAACAAGTGTTGAGAAGATAACAGCCTTATCGTAGGAGCGAAGTGTCCGTTAAAGGGTGTTACCTGTGGAAATGAGACAAGATTGAAGTATGCGCTGCGAACCATGAACAAGGAACCAATCCTAGACTGAAGCTAAGGAAAGAGTTGCCCCCATTCTGGTAGAGGAAGCTGTAGGGCTGACCGCCGAAGAAGACACCGAAAGACTTGACCTAGGACAAGACAGTGTTAACTGTAGACATAGATCAAGACGTGGGATGACGATGAGGGACACTGACAAATTTCCAAGCTATACTAGGTAGGGAGATGGAAATGCAAACAAAGTCAATGGTTTTATTATGGATGGATGGATGAATCAGGTTGCGAACTGGACAAGGAGTGGACAGGACTCGATAGACGATGGATGCTGACTCTACGCATAGCGCCTATTTGCCAGGTTTTCACTATGGTACTTATCCAAGGCGCCTGTTTGCCAGGTTTTCACCAGAGGATGGATTTTTTTGTATTTTTGTATTTTTGATTTTTGATTTTTTTGATGTGTTTTTGCTTTTTTGTGGGAATACTTTGAGGATCAGGCATAGAACTTCTTGAGATGGACACTATTAAGTGGCTCATCTAGAGGAATGCCGTCAGATGTAGCTAAAGTATAAGCTCCCGATCCATATGCTGCTGTGACAATGAAGGGACCTAACCAGTTAGGCTCAAACTTGCCCTTCTTCTCTCGATCTGCTTGATATCTCTGATTCTCCTTAAGTACAAGATCACCAACTTGAAACCGTCTTTCTTTGATCTTTTTGTTGTAATTACACCAGAGGCGGTTTTGATAGACATGGAGATGATTAAGTGCGGCAAGACGCCTCTCATCTAGTAGTTCAAGCTCAGCTAATCTGGAAGTGCGATACTCATCTCCGCCGATCAGGTCCTGCATGGATACTCTGAGTGATGGGATCTCGACCTCTATAGGTAGGATGGCTTCAGAGCCAAAGACCAAGGCATATGGTGTGGCACCAGTTGGTGTTCTGATACTAGTGCGGTAGGCCCATAGGGCAAGATTGAGTTGCAAGTGCCAATCACGACCAGCTTCATTAACCGTTTTCTTGAGGATTTTGAGAATGGTTTTGTTGGAAGCCTCAGCTTGGCCATTACTCTGTGGATAGTAGGGAGTTGAAAAGCGATGTTGGATATTGTACTGTATGCATAAGGCACGGACATCTTGGTTCTTGAATGGTCTCCCATTATTAGTGACAATGGCTTGGGGAATACCATACCGGCATATGAGGTAGTTTAGGATAAACTTGGCTATTTGCTTACCGGTGATATAGGTCATAGGAATGGCTTCCACCCACTTCGTGAAATACTCAGTGGTGGTAATGATAAACTTGTGGCCATTGGAGGAGGAAGGGTGGATTTGTCCTACGAGGTCGAGACCCCATTGAGAAAAAGGCCATGGAGTTGTCACAGGTTGTAACTCATGAGCTGGTGCGTGAATCAAATCTCCATGCTGCTGACATTGTAGACACTTCTTAGCAAATTGTGCGGCATCTTGCTCTATTGTAGGCCAATAATAACCTGTTCTGAGTATCTTCTTAGCAAGATTAGGACCGGTAGAATGTGCGCCACAGACACCTTCGTGTATGTCTCGTAAGGTAGCTTCGGCTTCTTCCGCGTTAAGACATCGTAAGAGGATACCATCGAGACTCCGACGATATAGTGTATCACCCAGAATGATGTAACGAGAGGATCGACGGATAAAGGTTTTGCGTTGAGTGGATGATAGGTTAGGGGGAAAGGTATTGTTTTTGAGGTATTCATAGATATCTTCGTACCATGGGGAATTGGGACCAACAAGTTCGCAGATGATTTCAGTAACAGGAACATCGACGGCTGGTATCAACAATTGCTCGATCAAGAATTCACACTTCTGTGTATTTGCAGGCATATCAATCAATGACCCTACAGAAGCCATAGAATCTGCAGCTTTGTTATGTTCTCTTGGAATTTGCTCAAATGTGATGCTAGAAAAGTGTGGTTTGTAGGCATCCACTAGTTGCTTGTAGGGGACCAACTTTTCATCCTTTGTTTGGTATTCATCCGTGACTGGCGGATGACTAGCTGTGAGTCTCCATATACTTGTAATTCTGTAATGTCCCATTGAACTGCTGTATTGAGACCTATGAGGAGTGCTTCATACTCGGCTATGTTGTTGGTGCAAGGGAATGCTAGCCGATATGACTTTGGAATGTAGTCATTCTGAGGTGTAACAAATAAGATGCCGGCTCCTGATCCATGCTTTGTGTAAGAACTGTCAAAGTACAACTTCCACATTATGGAGTTGGAGAGAGTGAAGAGATTCTCATTAGGAAAGTCTGCTACCATGGGATGTGTATCTTTCATAGGTGCTTCTGCTAGTTGATCTGCGAGGGCTTGTCCTTTAATTGCTTTGCGATCTGTGTACTCAATATCAAACTCACTAAGGATCATAACCCATTTAGCTAGTCTGCCTGTGAGAGCTGCTTTTGCTAGTAGATACTTCAAGGGATCAATCTTAGCTATCAGATTTGTGTGTTGGTTCAGCATGTAATGTCACAACTTTTGGGAGGCGAACACTACTGCTAAACAAGCCCTTTCCATTGGTGAATAATTGAGCTCGTATCCCACCAAGGTTCTACTGATGTAATATATTGCATGCTCCTTTCCTGTGTCATCATTCTGTGCTAGCAGAGCCCCTAGGGCTGAGTTTGTAGTGGAGATGTACAATATCAAGGGTTTGTCCGCAACTGGTGGAACCAATACAGGAGGTGTAGCTAGATACTCCTTAAGTTGATCAAACGCTGCCTGACACTTGTTGTCCCATCGAAACGAGACATCCTTTCGGAGCAAGTGCTGAAAGGGTTGACATTTATCTACTAGCTGTGAGATGAAATGTCGAATGGACTGCAACCTTCCTTGGAGGCTCCTTAATGCTTTTAGGTTCTTTGGTGGAGGCATCTCCACTATAGCTTTTACTTTCGCTGGATCCACTTCGATGCCTCTACGAGATACGATGTATCCCAATAGCTTCCCTGATGTTACACCGAATACACACTTCTTTGGATTGAGTCTTACTTGGTATTTTTCAAGCCTGTCAAAGATCTGCCCTAGGACCTGTATGTGATCCGCCTGAGAAGATTTAGCCAGTATATCATCAACATAATCCTCCATGATGTGATGAAAGAGATCGTGGAAGATCACTGTCATTGCTCTCTGATACGTTGCTCCTGCATTCTTTAGACCAAACGGCATGACACACCAACAATAATTGCCCCAAGGACAAGTAAAGGTTGTTTTATGTTGGTCTTCTTCAGCTATCCTTATCTGATTGTAACCCGAGAATCCATCCATGAGAGAAAGCATCTCATGACCAGCTGTCAAGTCCACTTTAATGTCAATGTTTGGTAGTGGAAAGTCATCTTTAGGACATGCCTTATTGAGATCTCTGAAATCATTACACATGCGGATGCGCCCATTAGGTTTAGAGACAGGTACAATGTTTGAGACCCAATCTGAATAGTCAATAGGTCGTATAAATTTTGCGTCTAACAGCTTCTGTATTTCTACTTTCACTAGGAGAGCGATCTGTGGGTGCATCTTTCTCAACTTCTGTTTGACTGGTTTCACTTTGGGATCAACTGTGAGATAATGAACTACCAGCTTAGGGTCGAGCCCTGGCATATCCGCATAGGTCCATGCAAAGTTGATGGTTCATTGTAAGAAGAAGTTGTTAAGGTTTCTGTGCTCTGTATCAGATAATGATGCTGCTAGAAATGTTGTCTTTGGATTCTGTTCTGTACCTAGGTTGATCTCTGTAGAATCTTCCACTAGGAGAGCTGATTTTTCTTGGTACTTAGATGGTAAGGGAAGGCCAAATCCTCCATCCTCAGGTGCCACAGTTGGGTTTTCATCTTTGGATACGTCCTTTATTTTTACTATTTTGTGATCAGGAGGTGCCACAGTGTGGTTTTCACCTAGAGATCTTTCTTTATTTGTACTTTTGCGACTGGAGGATTTGGCATTCTCACCAAAATAAGCCGTGGGCTCAAGTTCCATTACAAAACCTGCCTTGTGATCGCCAAGAGGGATACCTTCTCGAAGTCCCATGAATTCAACTAAAGCTTCGTCATTCTGAAAGACATCTATAACAGGGGTCCCTTGTTGGTCCCAATCAATAAGTTCAGGGTAGACAAGCGTGACATTCTGGGTGCTGGTGGTGGAAGTTAAGGATACAGAGGATAGTGTAAAAATGGAGGATTCTGCGAATAGATTGGTTATGTGGAGGGAAGAGTCATCGATGATATCCTCTGTAGATGTCGAATCGGCGGGAAACTTGTCAGCTACCTCGTCGAGGATATACTCGATGTCCGAAGCACGTGGTACCTTCTTACCAAATCCTAATCCTTTCTTGTCTAGCTTCTTTGTTACCACAATGGGCTCCATAGTGCCTTGATTCTGTTTCCCAAGGCCACCTTTGCCTTTATAGCCCATGTTTTTCACTATCCTTAAGCCATTGCCATACTGCTTGACTGGTATTGTGACTGGTTCTTTCTCCTTGTAGAGCCAAGAAGAGATGTCCTCAATAGTTTCCTCTTCCAATAACCGTCCATGTTGGAATTGGGTTAGGAATGATGGGGGATGAATAGCTGCTTTTTTGGTAACTTTAGCAATGGGTGGTTTGCCGTAAGATTTTGGAGATAAGGGCATCCGCCCTACACAACAAGATTCGGAGATATCATAAGTGCCAAAGCCTATATCTCAGACGCGTGCTGTGATTTTGGGGAGGGGTGTAGGTTCACTTGTAGAGGCTTGTGTGAGAGTTTCAGGATCAACATAGAGAGGGGATTCAAGGGCTTTTTCATTTTTAGGCACTTGGTTGCAATTCTTATAGCTTCCTTACAAGACACAGCAAAATTCAAAAGGATTAGGATCTCCTGGGATAGTGATCTCTGTACCATTGTATGGGAACTTTAGGGACTGATGGTACGTGGAGGGAACAACTTTCATTGCATGGATCCATGGGCGGCCTAGAATAATGTTGTAAGGCAGCTCAATATCAAGGACTTGACACCTGGTTTCAAGCATGACAGGGCCCAGTTGTATAGGCAAGTGAATAACACCTTCTGAACGGCGTTCTGCATCATCATACCCCTTGATTGTAATACTATGCTCAGTGTTGACGTGATCCTCAGAGTATCCCAATTGCTTTAGTAACTTTAAAGAACAGATGTTGAGACCAGCACCACCATCTATGAGGATGCGTTTGATTTTGCGCTTATGGATGAGCACTTCAATATGGAGGGCATCGTTGTGACAAGGATCATGGGAGGGAAGGTCTTTCTCAGAGAAGACCACATTGTAAGGTGAAGCAATATTACCCACTATAGCTTGGAAATCTGCGACTGCTATGTTGTTAGGAACGGAGGACTCTTGGAGGGCCTTTTCTAGCACTACTCTATGTGCAGGTGATGACCGTAGAAGGTCCAAAATAGAGATCTGCGCTGGTGTTCTCCCTAGATGTTCGACAAGATTATAATCAGACTGAACCAGAAGTCTAGGTGTAGGTGTACGAATGGTGACATGACCTCGACGAGTAGTAACAACACAATCTGTAGATTTGCCTTTAATGGTGAGGGTAGACACTCGACTCTCTTCAAAATGACCTACAATGGAATCGAAGGACGTGGAAGCATGATTGATACCTTTACCTCTATCCTGAGGAGGAGGTGGACCATGATGAGGGAATGGTTCCTTGTACATATCGAGATCCTTGTTCATGTGTTGCGCTGGTGATTCATTCTCAAAAGTGATTTGATTACCGTCGATGAGGTTTTGGATGAGGCGCTTAAGCTTCATGCAAGACGCAGTTCTATGACCTTTGCTCTTATGGAACTCACAATACTCATTGTCTCTGTAACGTGCAGTTTTGTAGACAGGTTCTCCATATGGGGGAGCATCAGGTAAGGTTATGAGCCCTTTCAGCAAAGCTTGCTGTAAGACCGATTTGATGGGCACTCCCAAAGGAGTAAATTGACGTCGCGGAGGGTAATCTTGTTGGGGCTGCTCTTGTTGTCGTTGTTGATTTTGATAAGGCTGCCTTTGTTGCTACTGTTGTTGAGGTGGAGCTTGACTTGGTTTGGAGAGTTGCAGCGGTGTTTGCAACGTTTGGACATGCTTAGCATCGACCACTCCATCATTGACCACGTTTTTGTTCTTGTTCCAATATTTGGGTTTATCGTTCGATTGTTGATGAGAAGAGCTATCTTTCGTCTCTTTAAAGATTTTGACCACACCTTTAGCAATGAGGGCCTTCTCTATGTTGATACCCTTGTATGTGATTTCATCGAAGGTTGTAGCACTAAGAATTTGCAAATGGAAACCTAACTCTTGGTTGAGGTTCTGCACAAAGATGCTAACAAGCTGTTTCTCCAGAATCTTGAAAGGGAATTTACTAGCCATTTGTCTCCATCGCTGAAGGAAAGAAATGAAAGTCTCACCATTTTTCTATTTATTGTTGCATAGGTCCGTCATGGAAATCTCATGCTCTGCGTTGTAAGAGAAATGGGTGGCAAACTTCTCTGCTAGCTCGTTGAAAGACTTGATACCCGTAGGTAAGTGTGAGAACCATTCTATTGCTTGTCCTCCAAGACTGCGAGGAAAAAGACGCATAAGATATGTGTCGTTGTGAGAGACCTCGAAGCAAGCAAGATAGAATTCCCTAAGATGGTCTTTTGGGTCACCTTTTCCTTTGTACTTATCAAACTTTGGAATAGTGAAATTTTGAGGAAAAGGGATCATTGGTAATGACCGATCAAAAGGATAAGGGCACACTTCCTCCAAAGAGAAGGTCTTTTTGGTGTGGCCAAATGTAAGATCAGATAGCTGTTGTTGCACCTCCGCAATCTTTAGTTCCATAGTCGTGGGAGGGGCTGGTAACATCTCCTGTTGTCCAAAAAGTGGTTGGTGTTGCCCATATGGAATATTATAATGTGAGCCATGCGCAGTGGTATTGTAAGGGTCGTAAGATTGATTGGGATTGTATGGATTGTATGATTGGTTCAGATTGGATTGGAATTGGGGGTTTTGATTAGGCAGAGGTGGAGGTGGCGCTAGGTAAGAATGTTGACTTTGCGATGGTTGAAGAAACGTATTGGGGGGAGGAAAGCTAAAGTGCGTTTGATTAGGTTGTGATGGTGGCACATAGCTTTGGGAAACCTGATGTTGGGAATGTTGAGAGTGGCTAGGCAATGTATGAAAGAAGTTGAGCGTGGATGAACGTTGTGCAGGAGGAACATAAGTAGAAGTGATTTGCGACGGTGGGGGCTGATTGAAGATGAGAGTAGAAGAATGTTGTGGTTGAGGGACATAGGTAGAAGTGATTTGCGACGGTTGGGGTTGCTTGAGGATGAGAGTAGAAGAATGTTGTGGTTGGGGCTGCGTGACTCCAATTGGTTGAGAGACATGCAGGTGTGATGATATAGGAGTGGCATTTGTTGAGACCCTTGTTGCATGGCTACATACGTGTTCCCCGGATTGTAATTGGGTGGGAAACCTATGCGTGATGGGGTAAACAAGATTCCACTTGTGCTTGGGGTGGACGCTTTGGGAGATGGTTGCACATTGGATCGAGCTAAGGTGGCTTGCTTAGCTAACTCTGCTTGATGTTGGAGAGTTTCTTGTTGGTTTTGATAGATCTCCATAGGAGTCAAAAGTGGTGATACGGGCCTCTCCTCTGTTGGATTTTGAAAAAGGGGATTCCTATACTGTGAGCCTTGAGTAGGTAAGGGCGTAGTGACCGTGGACATGGTTTGCACCACTTGTATGGTTTCTTAGGTGTTGTTGCTCTCCTTGAGAGTGGACACATCAAAATCTGGAGGTAACTTGGCACCTTGCTTTGCAAGCAAGCGAAAGAAATGATCCTGGTTCTCACTAAGGATTTTATCAAAGGCAGCTATAGCTCTAGGATCTTGTATAAATTCATCAAGATCTTGCCCATCTTCTTGAGAGGATTGACCTATTTCAAAGTGTCGCTCTTCTTGAGATGGGGGTTGATCTATGACATAACCTTGTGGGACAAAATCCGGAGGCAAGCCTGTGGTATACTGCGGTGCATTTAGCAAAGGGGTTCTATCCTCATGAGGATTGCTTGGTTCCTCTATGTGTGGCATGTTTGGAGAGCTGATTGGTTTTGCCGCGGGTGTATTAGGAGTCACCTTGGGAGTAATGTTGAGACAACCTGATTATGGTGTGCGAGGGGGTGACTTGTGCTTCTTAGGGACAACTTGCCTAGACTTCATAGTTTGCTGTAGCCTAGTGGTGACCATGGGATACACTTAGGACACAATGTAATGCTGGGAATCTGTGAGATGCTTTGAAGAAACGGACAAACTCTGATGCACAAAGTACTGAACCAAAGGCGCTATACTATTTGACCAGAGGCGCAGGACTGTGCTACCAAAAGCGTGCTACTGTGGGCTAGAGGCGACGGACTGAGCTACCAATAGCGAGTTACTGCTATGCCAAAGGTGAGCTACAGTGACCAAAAGCGAGCTACTGTTATACCGAGGGCGCTGAAGTAGAGTTTTGCCAGAGGTGGGTTACTGTTGACCAAAGGCGATCTACTGTATTACCAAAGGCGAGCTGCTGTAATACCAGGGGCACTGAAGTAGTGTCTAATGTTTTTCAAAGGCAAAATTTTTTCTATTTCTGATTGGATTGGTTTGGCAAGAGAAAACACAACAAACAAGTGGTCAAAAAAGGTACAAGGACTGACACAACAGATAGTGTATGTTCAAGGCTCCAAACAAGCCCAATGTTTCCACAGGTCTAATACAGTTGCAATCAATAACAAGCACTGTTTATCCCTAGAGACAAGGTTTCATTGCAGTAGATCAACTCACAGCTTAATACTCTGTCAATAAAAATATCATTCCATAAAGGTGTCAGATTATTTAGTATCTTTGCGAGAGACGATAGGTAGGGATATCTCACCCTCCCCTTGGAAAGCTCAAGTAGGTCACAAGAGCTTTATGTCCAAGGGAATACTATCTCTTCTCAAGGGAGCCAATGGTGAGTATCTTAAGGGTTTAAATCGATTTCCCTTGCACTGATGATTACCGCAATGTTCGTAGGTAGGTCGAGTAGTCTCTATCTAAATTGGTTCTTAGTGACTTTGAGGGACCAACGCCTTATGAGCAATGCGACAAGCTACTAAAAGCTTTAACCAATCCTACTAAGAGTTTCAAACACTTCGCTCAATGTGAAAATCGTTTCCACAAAGAGCTAGTACACCTCTTTTCAGTTTGGCACCACAAGGTAAGGCTGACGTCGGTTAGGACTTGGCTTTCGCCTTATCCCTTTTATATAGCGGTTCAAAGGAAAACTCCGCTTAGGGTTGTCCCTTTTGGATGAATCACAATCCAAAAGCAGGCCCTTCTAAAGGAAGTACAAAAAAAGTAAAAACAAGCACGTCACACAAAGGTTCAATTGTCCCATTATAAGAAAAATAAGGTGCAACTAAGCTATGCACACACACGATTGTAGTTGTAAATTGTCCCTTATGAAATGAAGTGTTTGGCATTCATGTCCATTGTCCTTTAGAAAATTGAGGTGTTTGTTCATACATGTCGATTGTCCCTTAAGAAAAGCAGTATGTTCCTAAGACTTAGATTGCAAGAAAAGATTTGTTCAATTATCCTTTTAAGCATGCAATGTGTTTCTAAGACTTAGTGAGATAGATCAAGAGGTCTTCAATGCTCATCCTGCATGAACATGTTAAAAACACCTATTTGCTCTGTATGAGTAATAAGAAGCTGCAACAAGTGATATTAGGTCCACACAAACTCAAAAGTTAGCAAGTGCTTGAAGTCAGAGATTGAGAATAGGCCAATGAGTGGTCTTAAAAAATAAATCTCAGAAAATCTTTGAAAAAATATTACCACTGTGTAGAGGACAGAAAAATACTAACTTTCAAAAAAAACATCACCTGAATCCGAGTCCGTTTGTGAAAGTTATGAAGCTTGAAAAGTCAAAAAACTGTGACGAGACAAAGACAGCAGTGAGAAAATCAATTTTCTGAAAAATCAGAGAATCTTGAGAAAAAACCAATTTCACCACGATGTAGATCATGAAATTCTAGCCTATTTCAAAAAAAAAAGCACTGAAATACGTGTCCGTATGACCAAGATAATGAGGTTTGAAAATCGTCTATTCATTTAAAAAGCTCATTGAAGAGGGGTCTGTCTTAGCCCCCTGTGACTGGCTCCTGGTCACTGATGTGACCTGCTGCTGGGCTAAAAGAAAATCTTAAAAAAATAAAAATAAAATAAAATCTATTCCCATAGATTTATTTTATTTTATTTTAAAAAAACTAACTTAAAAGCTTTCATATTCTCAAAAAGATACATTTTCATTAAAAATGTAAGAATATAAAATGGAAGAGGTACGTTGGAAGAAAGAGTACCTGCAAAAAGGTACAAGGTACCTATCACACCTGTGCAGGTACGTACCTTTTTTTATTTTTTTCACTTTGCTTGTTTTGACCTTTGTTTTTTTTTTTTTTGTTTTTGTTTTTGCTTTTTTAAATTTATGAGTTGCTTTTTTATTTTTGCTCCTTTTTTTTTTTTTGAAAACCAAAAAAACTTTTTGCAAATTTGTTTTTTTTTTTTAATATTTTTGACCTTTGTACCTGCGTAATGACTGTACTGCCTCGGGTTGCGTGCTCGAGAACAAAAAAATTTATCAGATTTTTGCCGTCACTGAAATAGGCCAAATTTTATATTTTTCTTCGTCCCTCGACCCTTCTGAACGCAACCGTGACCTCCGTTTTTGCCCAGCAAGCTTCCTTTAAAAATCCTTTTTCAGATCTCTCCAAAAAAAGAGTTAAAAAACCTGTGAAATCAAACTAAAAATTCCACAAATTTGATATTAAATCAGGACCAATGGGTCCCACCGGGCATGCCAGAATGTGTATATGGAAAAATGGATTAAATCTAAACTAAATAAAACCAAAGAACCCAATAACATAAAGGAAACGAATCTAAGTAAAAGCCATAAATCACAAATCAAAGACAAATGAAAGCTCTTACCAAAATCTGTATTGTTCCCTTTTGGAGATATGTGGATTGCTCAATGTAGTTGCGAAGCCCTAGCTGCAACAAGCAAGTATGTGCTCAAGAGATCAATGTCAAATGATCGTAAGGTTGCTCAATCGACGCGTTGTGTATGCTCGAAGCGCTGTTAAGTATGCCTGAGAATACAATCGAAGAGAGAGGCTAAATGAAGGAGATGAGGGGGGTTTATATAGGTTTCAATGAGGATCGATCAACGGTCCAGATAATTCAGAAGAATCAATGGAGGAGATAAGTTGAGGAATGTGCAACGAATGAAAAGCAGACATGTGTCTTGCTTGCTTTTGCATGAGAGGAGTTATCAAGAATAGAAGAATGAGTTAACTGAAGAAATAAATCAATTAAAAGAATAAAGCAATCAGTTAAGTGATTTAAAACAAGAAGAAGAGATTTGCATGAGAAAAGAAGATATTTTGCTTTATTAAATATAGAAATATTTAATTGATGAGCAAAAAAGCTTGAGTTATTTTAGAGATAACTCAAATTAGAAGAAAAAGCAATTTAAATAAATAATTGATTTATTTAAATTTAGAGAAGATATTTTGGAAAAAATAATTAAATAAATAGAATTATTTAATTTAGAAGATTTGAAAGCAAATTAAATAAATAAATTTATTTAATTGTTGTGCATGATTTTGGAAGAATAAATTTGATTTAATTAAATAATTAAGAATTATTTAATTGTAGATAAGAGGGAATTTGTTGAATTAATTAAATAATTGGATTTATTTAATTAATGTAGATTTGAATTTTTGGAGAGAGGATAATGATTAAATTAAATAATTATAATTATTTAATTGTAGAAGAATAATAGAGGAATTTAATTTAATTAATTAAATAAAGAGGATTTATTTAATTAATGTCAAATTTAGGAGATTTAGAAGAATTTGATGATAATTAATTAAATAATTAGATTATTTAATTAACATTGAAATGCAGGTGATGAGACAGATAACGAAATGCCAGTGATTTGATGACACGGTCATTTTAGGGTGTCTACAAGAAGAATAGGAACAACACTAGATTGCCATACTTGAAGGAATTTTTCTTTTCTTTCTTAATCTTCTGCAGATTCTCCATTAGTTGATTCAATAGAAGCTCACACAAATCATAATTTGCATTTTCTTTCAGCATCTGATATGCAATATAGATTGTTGTACCAGATACAAAATTTTTGCTACTTGAGTGGTAAATCATGTAATGAATTACAATTGATGCAAACTTGACATCTGGATCAGTATTATCATCTATAGTCATTGCCCTCTTGTCATATTTTGATCCGGTGGCTTCTGTTATGATTTGTTTTTTCACAGATTTGAGTGCAGGCAACCCACCAGTTGAGTGCAAATTGGTTATAGCCTTGATGGCATCTTTGGTTATCTTAAATAGACTCATTAACCACATAATGTTATCATGCATCCTACTCAAGACATACTGGACCCATTCGTTCTCTACAAAAGATGGGAAATTTATGCAATGTACAAAGTGCTTGTTCTTTAGAGCCTTGAATTCAGGTTTGAGATCAAAATTCTCACTTCTTAACTGTTTATGATATATTTCCATCAATTCTAAGTCTCCAAGGTTTTCAATGTTTGCATGAATTTAAACCCTAATATCTTCTACATGCAGAACATCGTACGTGATACGGGAAAATGCACCTAAGGGATCAACTTCAATAGATTTATGAGGATGTTTCTTAAATTTTGGTCTTAGCCTCTTAGTGACATTCACAACCATGGGAGTAGCCATTCTAGCAATGAAATTCAGAGGGATTTTGCATAAAGGAAATACCTTTTTACGCCTTAGGGTTTGATGCAATTGTCAGAGCAAATTTCTGCTTGATTTCGATCTTTAACTTTAACTTGAATATTCTACAGGATCTCTTCTCAGAGCTCTTCTCTCTTCTTCAGTGTTGTAAATGACAAATGAAGAACCTTTTATCCTTGCACAAAAACCTAATTCCCCATTGCAATAAATGCACACTTTAAGTCATTTGGTTACCTTGTTTTGAGTGAATTTTTATGAATTACTGTGCAGATCTTCAAATCATTATCCAAGTGAGTTGATAACATAACTTTAGCCTTTCAAAACATGCCTCTAAATCCACACACCATAAAATTGCATTTTTAGATCATACCGGATCTGTTTGTGTAATTCTGTTTTTACCGGATAGCTACTGGAACCGGATCTACTCATAACTTCAAATCTATTACGGATTTCTCAATTTTTAACTGAATGTTTTTTAAATGAACCTCCAAAATCTCTTTAATTCACAACCTCTAATTCTTACTCAATGTGCCAAATTTAGGCACTTACTAATTGGTTGGGGGAATTTGATCTTCTTTGTAGCTCCCCCTGAGCTAGAGCTCACTTTTTAATTTTTAGAAGGATTATCAACACTAGATTTTGGTGCAGGCCCATCACCAATATTCATCACACTCTTCTTTACCCAAGTCTTTCTCATCTCCTTCTGAATCTCATCCGCATTCACTTTACCTTTACCTTTGTCTTGTTTCTAATCATGTTTCACCAGACCTTTTCCATCATTATTTCTGCTTCTACAGAATCTAGCTATATGATGGGATTTATTGCAATTGTAACACACAACATTTCCTTTCTTATTTGATTGATATCCTCTTCATCTGCACTGATTGGCCATATGCCCCATTCTGTTGCATGTAAAGCATCTACCATTGAAAGAATTGTTCATTTGCATATTTCTGCATTCATGAGATTTGTGACCATACCTTTTGCAATTAAAACATTGACCAGAGAAGGATGGATTATTCTGATTCATTCTACTTCTGTACTGAGTAGCTTTATGACCAAATTTGTTACAGTTAAAGCAACTTCCATTGAAGGATGGATATTTTTGAGCATTAGGTTGTCTTACCAGAGGTCTTCTAGGCCTGTTTGTTTGTCTTCTTGACCCAAAATTATTTTGACCAGATCCAGAGCTTTCAACTTTCTCATATCCCAAGCCATGCTCATCATCTACCCTCTTTTGACTTTCAAGTAGTACTTCAAGTTTGGCTGAGCTTATCTTAAAATTTTCTTTGTATTCATTTGCGATTTCAAGATCTTGTTTAAGAGTGTCAATCTATCTCTCAAGTTGTTCTTCATTGTATCTGGCTTCTCTAAGATCAGACTCAAGATGTCTAATTATTCTGTCCATTTTGTAGCAATCTTCTATTTTCTCCTTGAGGGATTGTTTTAAGTTATCTTTAGTCTTTCTCTTTTCTTCAATTTCTTGGGTAAATTTCATAACCCCTGATTCCATTTCATGTCTTATCATAACTTCTTTTGATAACTTTTCACATAGCTTTGTTTTCTCATTTAGGTCCTCATCAGTATTATTGGCTTCATTCTGATCTACTAACTTTTGATGGAATTACTGAGTTTTTCTTTTAGCTCATTGATGAAATCATCAGCCTCCTTAAGTCACTCTCTCAAATTATTGACTTCAGAC
Organism: Cunninghamia lanceolata; assembly: GCA_027924645.1. Taxonomy (NCBI): domain Eukaryota; kingdom Viridiplantae; phylum Streptophyta; class Pinopsida; order Cupressales; family Cupressaceae; genus Cunninghamia; species Cunninghamia lanceolata. Next base: position 6,264,112 of record BSBN01000103.1, read on the forward strand.
TGGGATTGATCAAGATCTTCTAAGGTAGGCTATAGTTGTTCTTTCATACCATATGCATCCATTGAGATTCCCAGATCCTCCTCAAGCTGTTAGGCTTTTTCTAAGGAACCTAGCTCTGATACCAATTGTTGGAAACAAGGCAAATAACTAAGAGGGGGGTGAATCAGTTATCTCAAAACTTTCTTACTTTTACTTCCTTTTCGTATCTTATCAATCAGTGATATACCAAAACATGAAAGCATAAGCAACCATAAGAGCTAAAATGAAATCAACACACATAACACAAGGATTTTTACGTGGAAACCCTATAAGGGAAAAACCATGGGGTGATTAACCCAAGCTTGTATTCTCTGTTAAAAGAATAAAGAAGTACAAAATGGCATTTGCCAGTTAGGGTTCACTACCTGAGCACACTGCTCACAAAAGGTTCACTGCCTACAAGAGACTCATTGTCTACAAAAGCTTACAAATGATAACAAGGTGTTTGAACTAATGAACAACATCCGCATATGCAAGAATTCAGTTCTGGTTAGGCACAGTATATCGAACTAGCACATTTCATCCTTCCTCTGCTTAGTATTACTCTTCTGTCACATTCTGAGCTTGGATTACTGCCTTCACACTTATCTCTACCTTAAGGATTTCAAGACTTTCTAGTCGACAACAAGAACACTTAGGATATTTGCGAGTTACTATTTTGTTGGCTGAATCCATACTTGTTTGATGATGCACACCAAAAAATTAGGCATAGAAATCATTACCTATGTCGTCCAAAATCATATAACACCTCAAGTTACTTGATCAACACCTTCTACACATCCGGATTGAGGTATGATACCTTGTTGGCCAGTTCTTCCTCTGTCTGCACTGTCTAACTGGAGTCCAATACTCAGATGCTCATATCTTTCACATGCTTTATCACCGGAGACTAAATCTCTAGAATACAATAGTTTAGATACTCCTTATTACTCATCCAAATCCGTAACATGCTGGGTTTCACCATCAGAGAGTTCTGGACCCAACTGTCGGACCCTATCATATGCTCTTGTTCTTGACTACCAGACCAACCTATCTTTAATCTAACTTCTTGTATGAGTAATTTATGTACTACGGATGTGTGGGATATACTTTGTTGCCATCAATGACAAAACTTATGAATCCTAGCAGTGTCTCTTGCCAACAAAACCTAGGAAATAGGGAAAATAAATAACCCACTAGGAAACTAAAAACCTACACTAACAACTTGGACATCCTAGTACTAGACCCACCAAGGTCATTTCACACCTTGTGAGGTGCTATGACATCCTTCTACCTATTGTTTGTATCATCACAATACTCACCAAGGTTGTCTAATGTCTTGTGTTGTGCTAGGGCATCCTCTTGTCTATTGTTAGAGTGTCAGTCCTAAACAAGAGATACATAATCACCTTACTTTTTATACCCCAATGCATAATATCTTGTACAATATCAAAACAAGTGCTCTCTACATTTCAGTTTAAACCTAATATTCAAGAACACATTCACTCATTAGCCCATCCACTATCCTTTATCCTTTGAGAAAATAATTTCCATTATTATCTTGATTAATCATGGTTAGGCATGTGCAAATAATTACATAATGGTTATTTGGATATTTAGTTGACTATATCATTATCATCAATTTTCTACATCATCATTTTCTTTCTATTTTTCACCTATCTTCAAATACAGTTATCCAATTATGATTCCGTGAACAAAAAAATAATCATGTTAGCATTCAATCCATTTACATCTATCCATTATATTATAGCACATCATCCATACATAGTATATCTTCACAAAACATAAATTTTTTTGTTACGATGCTTATTTCTAATTCCAGATACATACACACACATTGTCATCATACATGTCATAACATGCAAATAAATAAAAACTACATAACACATCATCACATGCATCCATGACCATCAAATGGAAATAAATTAAACCATTACACAATGCATAATACATCCTTAACTATATTTCTATCATCATAGAAAAACTACATCATATCACCTAATGATCACATATATATCATGTTATTATAGTCATGGGAATTGAAGTAGCATTTTCCCATACTCTAACAACAAGAGCTAGTATGATAAATTCCACATAGCTTATGCATCATACATCACCACATATCAAACAAAAATTAACTATCACACATTGCATAATCTCAAGCATCACATAATACATAAATGCATCCATCAAATACATATATCCATCTATAGAATAAAACTACACAATAAATCTTACATTCATCCATCACATAAGCATTATAAAATTACATCATAAGCATAAAAACAACTCAAAAGTCATATCATGGTATAATTTTGTCCTCCTATATACATCTCATCAAAATTAGGGCATAGTACACGAAGCTTTGTAGAACATAATAATGTCAATGTACAAAAAAAATGTACATCATCTATACACACTACAAACTATATATACATCACAACACTGCTAAGCCTAACTGGTATTTTCCCCATGTGACCCTACTATTGCTCCATCGCTACTAGGACCCTGTGGAGATGTTGGCTATGTCCCCACTGAAATAGATCTCCCTAATCTCCTAGACCTTATCACCCTACTCTAAGTATGCTCTGCATATGAAGGTGCTCTCTAGTCCACAAGAGCCAACAACTCATAGAAGGTCTAAAAGTATTGTGTTTCCCTTGTGTAGTTGCTAATGCCTCATCCATAGACCTTCAAGTATCCACATACATCTAACCAACACCAACCACCATCACCACAATCTTGGCCTAGTCTTGCTCTTGATGGAGCCTTTGTACATCTACTTGGGCACCCTGAAGTTGCACCTACTGTTAGATCTAGGGCACACAACTGAGGGGGGGTGAATCAATTGTACAAAACTTGCTTTTATTTCAAACACTTAAATCCTCTTTGTTATTTAACATCATATCAATTAATCACTCATGAAAGCATAAAGCATAAACACCAGAGCAGATATACATCAACACATGAGACACCAAGATTTTGACGTGGAAAACTTGGTCAAGGGAAAAACCACGGGGTGATTAACCCAAGGATTATTCTCTATTAGAAGAATAAGAAAAATAGATGGCACATGCCAATTAGAGCTCACTGCCCGAGCACACTGCTCACAAGAGGCACACTGCCTACAAGAGACACACTGTCTACAAAGTAACAAGTATTACAAACTTGAACTGGAGATTGACATCTTTACCATGCCTGGATCAGTTCCATTTAAGCCTAAAGACTCCTGCTCTGCCTTTCGTACTTCTCTTCGTTATACCACACTCATCACCACAAAAACACACTTCAAAATGAATTTACAATCTCTTATTTATACAAGGCATCAACTTAGGAACAATCATCTAAGTCGGCAAACACGTACAAGATCATTTGCAAAACGTGTAATACATCCAGTCAGCCAGTCACAAGAAGAACACCAATATCCGTGGTTATTCTTCAAATGCACATTCTAACTTTAATGTGGATCACCATCATTAACTGGACATGATTCAATGATCATCATAACCTTCCCTGAATCACCAAACACATCCGCACTTTATCAGCATACTAGAATTCTTCTCTTCTTCATCCGGAACTTCAAGGACACAGTCTGTCATCACTGTCATAATGCAAAAGGTGCTTCCGGACCTCCAAACCATGAAAAAATCTAGTTGTCATTTCAAACGAACCTCTTCAACACTCTCTCCAATCCACAAAATGAGATAATGCAATTCTGGATCTCACCGGACCAATCTGTGACACTCTGTCACCACTAAACACCTGCCAAAACTGGTTCTACTTGAGCAATCATAACTTCTTCAGATCTTCATGTGGACCTCTAAAATCTTGACTGGAACATCTCAAGACTCATATCTACAAACCCTTTAAACTGTATCCTCTGATCCTCAACCTATTGAGGACTTTTGCCTTCTTGTCATCACTGATCTTCACTATTCCTAATTGAGACTTATTCTCTCAATATCCTTAGCACATAGCTCATCCAATCCTTCTCATTAAAGCAATATGAGTATGTTGACATCAATGACAACACTGGTTAACCTCATACTTGCAACAGTCTCCCCCTTTGTCATTGATGGCAACATATGATGTGAAAAACCATCAAGACAAGAACTTCTCCTTTCTGTCATAGCTCCCCCTATCAACAACAACTCTTCACATGTCATCTCTTTCTTTACTGCTCCCCCTTTGATCATCAACCACTTGTTTTTCACATGTCTTCTCTCCCCCTTTGACATCAATGGCAAAGGGCTTATAGTTGCAACTTTAACACATCAGTATCATACCAGCTGCTCCCCCTGAGTAGTAGCTCCCCATCACCAATCCGTATCACAAGATATGACTGTGACATCCATTGAACTGATGCACATCAGTGCATCCTAGTTCGTCACTAGAGGGGCAGTGACCCCTAACTTCTCCCTGAGATACTCAAAAGATTCCTTGGGAAGAGGTTTAGTAAAAATATCTGCAAGCTAATCCTTGGAAGGGACATACTCCAATTTGACTTCACCCTTGTTCACTTGCTCTCTTAGAAAGTGAAATTTGATAGATATATGCTTGGTCTTAGAATGCAACACCGGATTCTTAGAAATATTTATTGCACTTGAATTATCACAAAAAATTGTGATAAGCTCCTCATATTCTACTTGAATGTCTCTTAGCATCTACTTCATCCACAAAAGTTGAGTGCAACCTCTGATTGCTGCAATGTATTCTTCTTCAGTGGTAGACAGGGATATTGCCTCTCGTTTCTTGCTTAGCCAAGAAACCAACCGTTTTCCCAAAAAGAATGCTCCTCCACTTGTACTCTTCCTATCATCCACATCTCCTGCCCAATCTACATCTGTATATGCATGAAGAGAAAAATCCTGATCTCTAGGATACCATAGGCCATACTCAATTGTTCCTTTCAAGTACCTAAAAATTCTTTTGATTGCCATGACATGAGATTCTCTGGGATTAGCCTGGAATCTTGCCACAAGACCAACAGCCTGCATTATATCTGGTCTAGTCTGAGTGAGATTCAATAATCCTCCAATCATTGATCTGCCTTAGGAGAGTCATCATCTTTGTTCAACTTACATCTGGTTGCCATGGGAGTGTTCATTGGCTTTGAATCTTCCATTCCGAATTTCCTCAACAATTCTTTCACATATTTGGTCTGAAAGATAAAGATTCCTTTCTTTGTCTGAGTAATTTGTAGACCCAAGAAGAAATTCATTTCACTGAGCATTGACATTTCAAACTCACTTTTCACTTGATTTGCAAAGGTTTTACACATACTGTCTCTTCCTCTAAAGATGATATCATCAACAAATACTTCAACAATCAAAATGTTTTCATGATCAATTTTAAAATATAGGTTACTATCAGCAATACCTTTGTTGAAACCAATCTTCAAAAGATGTTTGTCCAACCTCTCATACCATGCTTTTGGGGCTTGCTTTAGACCATACAGTGCCTTCTTTAATTTGCAGACCATATCACTATGTTCAGATAACTAAAATCCATCCGATTGTTCAATGTACACTTCTTCTTCTAAGTCACCATTCAGGAAAGCAGATTTGACATCCATCTGATACACTTTGAAATCTTTGAAGGCAGCAAATGCAAGAAATAGTCTGACTACTTCAATTCTTGCCACCGGAGCAAAGGTTTCCTCAAAATCAATCCCTTCTATTTGAGAGTAGCCTTTGCAAACTAATCTAGCTTTGTTTCTGATTACTTCACCAACTTCATTTAGTTTGTTCCGGAAGACCCATTTGGTTCCAATCACATTCTTGTTTCTAGGTCTAGACACAAGATCGCAAGTGTGATTTTTCTCAATTTGCATCAACTCTTCCTCCATTGCTTTGGTCCAATTTTCATCATTGTAGGCTTCATTTATTGTCTTAGGTTCCATCTTTGAAATCAAACAACATTCATCTAAATTTTGAGCAAATTTCCTTCTAGCTTGCACACCTTTGCTTTTGTCACCTATGATCTGATCTTCAGAGTGGTTCAGTCTTACATACCTTGGAACTTTGGGAGTTTCTTGCACTACTGTTTCTTGATCAGGCTCATTCAGACCAACCTCTTCTTCCTGATTTACCGGATCAGTCTAAATCTGACTCTCAGAGGAGGATTGAGCTCCTTGAACCAGAGAACCATTTTGATCATCTTCATCATATTCATAAAACCTTGAGGACTTCTCAATTCCTTCATCAACCTTCACATTTGTACTTTCTATCATCTTTCTCAGTCTCTTATTGTAACACCGGTATGCTTTGCTTTGAGTGGAGTAACCCAAGAAAATTCCTTCATCACTTCTAGCATCAAACTTTCCTAGATCTTCATCTCTTTTAATGTAACATTTTCTACCAAATACTCTGAAATATCTCACAGTAGGAGTGATGCCAAACCAAAGTTCATAAGGAGTCTTACCGGTATTGCTTCTGATTTGAACTCGATTGAGAGTATAGACTGCAGTGCTGACAGCTTCTCTCCTAAACATCTGGGGAACATTTGCTTCCATCGTCATTGTCCTGGATGCTTCCTGGATGGTTCGGTTCTTTCTCTCCACTACTCCATTTTGCTGTGGAGTCCTAGGAGCAGATAACTGTCTCTTTAGACCATGCTTCTCACAAAAGTCTATGAATTCACTGGATGTGAATTCACCACCTCTATCAGACCTTAGACATTTCAGTTTTAATCCGGTTTGATTTTCTACCATAGCCTTGAAGATTTTGAACTTCTCAAAAGCTTATGATTTCTCTTTCAGAAAGGTAACCCACATCATCTGGGAATGGTCATCAATCAGTAACATGAAATATCTATCACCTTGCATACTCTTGATTCTTGTCGGACCACATAGATCAGTATGAATTAATTCCAATAATCTAGTAGAGGACTGATCCTTGCTTTTGAATGAGACTCTGCTCTGTTTTCCTAGCTGACATTCTTTACACAACCTATTTGTAGGTTTTACCAATTTTGGAAGATCTCTTACAGCCTGAGTATTACTTATCTTGATAATGTTATCAAAATTTACATGACACATCCTTCTATGCCATAACCAACTCTGATCAACTTGAACAAGCAGACAACTTTTATTAGATCCAACTAGATGGAAGATATTACCTTTTGTTTGAGTACCGGATGCAATCTCAGTTCCAAAACTCTCAAAGATCCTGCATCTTCCATTCTTGAACCGGAGATCATAACCTTTGTCCACCAACTGTCCAACACTGAGAAGATTGTGCTTCAATCCTTCAACATATAGTATGTTACCAGTTTTGCTTTTTCCATCAAAAGAAATAGTTCCCCTTCCTCTGATTCTACTAGTAGAATTATCACCAAACTTTACCATTCCTCCTTCATACCTTTCCAAGTTTAAGAACTTGTTTTTGTCACCTGTCATATGGTGAGAGCATCCACTATCAATAACCCAATCATCCTTTTCTTCAACTTGGGCAGCCAAAGCTCTTTCTACAACCTTATGATTGACAGATTCAGAGGATATTGGATTTTCTTTCTTGATGGCAATAAACACCCATTCATTTCCGGATTTGTTTCCTATTTCTGATTCATCATCTGTTACTCCTTCATTATCATCATCTTTATGAACATAATAACAATTCTTTTGGAACCTTTGTCTGTTAGAATTTGACCTTGTAGATCTTTTTGGACATCTTGAGGCAAAATGACCAATCTTATTGCAGTTGAAGCACTTAAAGGGTAATTTTCCTTCATGCTTACCGGATCCTCTTGGCAGTCTCTTTGCAATGAGGGCTTCAAGTTGAGCTGTTTTTGCTTCTTCCTCTTCCATGTCTCTTCTTGCTTGATCATACCATGATAGCTTCATTGAAGAGTTTTCTCCTGGATCAAATCTTTGTTTACCTTTCACAAAGGCACTGGCTTTGAATGCAGATTCAGTTTTGGGGAGATCATCTCCAAACTCGGTCATTTCAAATGTAGCCAGATTGCCAGCCAATTGATCTCTTGTGACAATTGTATGGGCTCTGAATTCATCAATGGTAGCAACCTTGATTTTGTAGACAGCAGGAAGGGATCTGAGAATTTTGCCAACAATCTCATTTTCATCCAAAACTCCACTAGCATTCCTAATTCCACACACCAGCTCATTTACTCTTGGCATAAAGGTAGTAATATTTTCATCATCTCTCATCTTCAATCTTTCAAATTTCCCTTTGAGACTCTGCAGCCTTGCACTCTTAACATACTCATCTCCTTCATGCAGAAGTTCTAGTTTAATCCAGATCTCATAGGCAGTTGGTAGGTCAATAACATTTGAAAGCTCTGAGTCAGTTAATGCACTTAGAAGAGCCTCTTTGGTCCGCAGATTGTTTTCAACATCTGTGATTTCATTTAGAGTTGTCAGACCACCTTGTGGAGGTGTATATGCTTTTGTGACCATGGACAAGTACGTCTTTCCCATACACTCCAAGTGACATTTCATGCGGCCTTTCCAAAGAGTGAAGTTGGTTCCATCAAACTTCGGACTGTCCTTCTTGTATGACGACATCCTGGATCTCCTCAAGTGATTAAGCTCCTTTTAGAGGAACTTAGCTCTTATACCAATTGTTAGATCTAAGGCACACAACTGAGAGGGGGGGTGAATCAGTTGTACAAAACTTTCTTTTATTTCAAACACTTAAATCCTCTTTTTTATTTAACAGCATATCAATTAATCACTCATGAAAGCATAAGCATAAACACTAGAGCAGATATACATCAACACATGCGACACCAAGATTTTGACGTGGAAAACCCGGTCAAGGGAAAAACTACGAGGTGATTAACCCAAGGATTATTCTCTGTTAGAAGAATAAGAAAAATAGATGGCACATGCCAATTAGGGCTCACTGCCCGAGCACACTGCTCACAAGAGGCACACTGCCTATAAGAGACACACTGTCTACAAAGTAACAAGTATTACAAAATTGAACTAGAGATTGACATCTTTACCATGCCTGGATCAATTCCATTTAAGCCCAAAGACTCCTGCTCTGCCTTTTGCACTTCTCTTTGCTATACCACGCTCATCACCGTAAAAACACACTTCAAAATGAATTTACAATCCCTTATTTATACAAGGCATCGACTTAGGAACAATCATCTAAGTCGACAAACACTTACAAGATCATTCACAAACGTGTAATACATCTGGTTGGCCAGTCACAAGAAGAACACCAATATCCATGGTTATTCTTCAAATGCACATTCTAACTTTAATGCGGATCACCGTCATTAACTGGACATGATCCAATGATCATCATAACCTTCCCTGAATCACCAAACACATCCGCACTTTATCAGCTTACTGGAATTCTTCTCTTCTTCATCAGGAACTTCAAGGACACAGTCTTTCATCACTGTCATAATGCAAAAGGTGCTTCCAGACCTCCAAACCATGAACAAATCTAGGTGTCACTTCAAATGAACTTCTTGAACACTCTCTCCAATCTGTAGAATGAGATAATTCAATTCCGGATCTCACCGGACCAATCTGTGACACTCTATCACCACTGAACCTCTACCGGAACCGGTTCTACTTGAGCGATCATAACTTCTTCAAATCTTCATGTGGACCTCTGAAATCTTGACTGGAACATCTCAAGACTCATATCTACAAACCCTTTAAATTGCATCCTCTGATCCTCAACCTATTGAGGACTTTTACCTTCTTGTCATCACTGATCTTCACTGTTCTTGATTGAGACTTATTCTCTCAATATCCTTAGCACATAGCTCATCCAATCCTTCTCATTAAAGCAATATGAGTATGTTGACATCAATGAAAACACTGGTTAACCTCATACTTGCAACACCTACAACCTATCATGTGCTTCTTGTAAACTAACCAATCTATCCTACAACCCATCCCTTTCTACCTACAGCCATCTCTCTTGACCTATAGTCCATCTCTCTCTATCTAGATAGTATCACTCTCTATCTAAAACTAATCCCTCTACTCCATGCACTGGAAAACCTCATACTCCATTTCCTCCTCCATCTCCTCCATCTCCCCCTGCCCCATCTATATCCATTTGATCTCCACCGTCACCTCTAGTGACCCCTATGTCATTACCTATGTATATACCTATCTTGGTGCCTACGACACATGTCTCTATGCTAGGACCTATCCCTATCCCTATACCTGAGGCTGTATTGATGGTGCCACTCCCCATCTTCATCTCTACTACATCCTCTACCTTGCCCATGCTTCCCCATGTCATCTCTGTGCCAACCTAAATGCTCTATGAATGGCTTTGTGAGCCTATGCTAGCACTAGTCAAGTTAGTCTCATAGGCTCACCATAATCTATAATTTCTCATCACATCTACATCCTCCAAATCATGCCCTAACAGCACCATACCTATGGCCTCACATGGGTTGAATCTAACCATGCCTACTATTAATCCACCCATGGCCCCCCAACTTTAAAACTCCTCTCATGCAACTCACATGAACACATGGGGCCCCTCTATTAGAATCCCTTGCCTCAACCCTAGTGCAGGAGCACCTAGAAAATCATGTTTTGTGTTGTAATAAGGTCTATTTGACCAATGCATTTTCATTTCTATTGGTCTCTAGGTCTTTCAGGACCTAGAACTCTTTTTGTAAGTCCCAAGTGACTTAGGTCACATTTGTCAAATTGTTAATCTCAAGACGGTTGGTCTCCCAGCCACTTGGAATCAGGTGGTTTTCCTCAAGATGAGTTTATAACCCAGAGGAATGAACCAAATAAGTATTGGTAATCAGATCGTAGAAGAGATGAATGTGATTGTGTATTGTGCTAAGGAGAAATAGAATGATTATGTTCCATCAATTGGATTTCCATTTCCTATAACTACAAATTATATAGCTGTAGATTTCCATTCTTTCTGTGCTTTCGTTGTTGCAATATGTTGATGTGAAGCATTCTACTGGTAAGATTTCTGTCAAAATCAGTGGAATGGCTTCGTTGTACAAATAGGTGCTAGGGTTTGGGAGAAGGTAAACTATGCATCGGTGTATCGGTAAAGCAAACCCTAATGTGGCCTATAGTAATTGTCTCACCAACAAGTGAAGGTTAAAGGTGACATCGGAGTGATCGGCACATCGGCCAAAGATTGCAAGTGTTCGCCGACAGAACAAGACTTACCGAAGGTAAATGCCATTGGCGCATCGGGAGACAAGTTAAGAGTTCACCGATGGGAAGGGTCTCACTGATAAGGTCACTTCCAACTGATGTGGAAGTCATCATGGTTGAGACGAGGAGGAACTTAACCATCATTGGGCATTGGTAGAAGGATGAAAGACTTGGCCGATAGAAGTAAGTCTCGCCAAAGATAAAGTGAAGTTGAGCTATCGGGGTGAGTTTGGTCACGAAGAGACTTAGGAAAGTCTTTCTGATGATGGTTGTCTGATCGATGGAGATATATCGGTGGTTCATTTGTTAGTCTTGCCAACTATGAGTAAATTAGGGCCCGTTCTGCATTTCCTGTTGTGCGCTCCCCATCATATTAGTATCAGAGCCTGAAAAGATTTGGGCGGCAAATCAAATTAAGGATTTACAGGAGTGTTGGCATTTGGGTGCTATCTGTGAATAGTGTATGTCAGACAGAGAAAGAGAGACATAGGTGGAGAGGATGCCTCCCAAAAGTATGTTGCAGGATGCCATCAAGGCTCTGATTAAGGAGATGCTTGAATCCAAGTTGGGAGAGTTCAAGCAGTCCAAAAGCAAAGATAGGGAAGATGAAAGTAATAGCGATGAAGGCGATATAGAAATTGATGAAACCAATAAGAGGACAGAGGAGATACCAGTAGACCAGAGGGCATTTGTAAATACATTGAAGTCAGTCAATAGGGACACCATAGATGGGTTACCTATGTATAGTGGAAGTATGGAAGCTGAAGAGGTGATTGACTGGATTGAGGCATTGAACAATCACTTCGAGTACAAAGAAGTCCCTAATGATAAGAGGGTTAAGTTGGCAAAGGCAAGATTGAAGGGATCTGCTCTTGCATGGTGGAATTATGAGCGAGGAGAGAGAGTCAAGGAGGGGAAGAATATGATAACCTCCTGGGAAAGGATGAAGACCAAAATCAAGGCACAATTCTTACCCCTGGACTATAACTTGCAGATGTCTAAGAAATTGCAGAACCTCAGACAGAGAGACCTTGATGTGAATGCATACACACAAGAGTTTCATAAACTTAGTCTCAGATCAAAGAGACTAGAAGAAGAGTCAGAGAAGGTGGCCTCGTATTTGAATGGCCTAAGGATGAACATCCAAGATGAGATCAGTATCTTAGCACCAAAAACAGTGAACAACTATTTCCAAATGGCCTTAAGGGCTGAAGAGAAGATAAAGAGAAAGAGTGGGTAGAATAATAGAGGTAGAGGTGGAAGAAATTTTAGAGGCAGAGGTAGTTTTGGAGGAAGAAGTCCTAACCAGAGGCCTAGTGGTGAGTCTAGCCAAGAAGATCAAGTTGGAGACTCCAGTAGCAGAGGAGGTTACCAAGGAAGAGGGCCTAATGGAAGAGGTGGGACAAATGGATCAGGTAGAGGATCCAAATTCTCCAATATAAGATGTTATAACTGCAAGCAGATAGGGCACTCAGCATACAAGTGTCCAAAGAAGGCCTCAACTTCTCATGGTGGTGAGAAGAGAACCACTTTGATTCAAGAAGATGCAAGGAGTGTGACATCTCCTAAAATGAATCTAGCATTAGAAATGGGAGAAAATCTGATGATCAAGAGGATGCTGCTCAAGGAACCAGTGCAGACTGAACCATCTCAAAGAAGGGCTTTGTTTAGAATCAACTGCAAGATCCAAGGTAAGGTTTGTAAAGTTATTATTGACTCTAGTTCTACTGATAATATTATATCTTTGGACGCAGTGAATAAGTTGAATCTAGAAAAGATACCCCATAGCAGTCCATATAAAGTTAGTTGGTTGAATAAGGGGCAGCACATACTCATCAATGAATAGGCATGGGTAGAATTTAGTATTGGAGGGTATAGAGAGAAAATTTTGTGTGACATCCTTCCAATGGATGCTTGCCATCTTTTGTTGGGTAGACCATGGCAGTTTGATAGAAAGGCTCATCATGATGGAGAAAAGAATGCTTACTCATTCCAAAAGGATGGTGTAACTTATAGGATACAGTCATTGGTAGAAAAGGATCCACAGCATGTAGGGTCTAGTGTAATGATGGTAGGAGAAAAAGAATTCATGGACACATTAAAGGAAGGTGATGGAGTAGGTTTTGCTTTGATTGTGAAGCCTAAGGGGGAAAAGAAGGAAATTGTGAGAGAAGTAGGGCCTAAGGAGGTCAGAGATTTGCTTGAGAGTTACAAAGGAGTGATTGCAAAAGATATACCTGACTCCCTACCACCTGTCAGAGACATTAGCCATCAGATAGATCTCATACCCGGAGTGGTACTTCCCAATAAGGCAACATATAAAATGACCACTCAGCAGAATGAAGAGATAGCAAACCAGATTCAAGAACTCCTAAACAAAGGGTTGATAAGGAAGAGCCTTAGCCCATGTGCAATACATATTATTTTAGCTCCAAAGAAAGATGGAAAATGGAGACTGTGTACTGATTCTAGGGCAATAAATAGGATAACCATTAGGTATAGGTTTCCTATTCCTAGAATAGAAGATCTAATGGATTGTTTGGGAGGGGCTACTTATTTCTCCAAGATAGACTTGAAGAGTGGGTATCACCAGATAAGGATAAGAGAGGGGGATGAGTGGAAGACAGCTTTCAAAACCAATGAAGGGTTGTATGAGTGGCTTGTGATGCCTTTTGGTCTTTCAAATGCCCCTAGCACCTTTATGAGGCTGATGAATGAGGTGTTGCAGGAATTCATAGGGAAATTTGTGGTAGTCTACCTTGATGATATCTTGGTGTTCAATAAGAGCAAGGAAGAACACTTGGAACATTTGGAGATAGTCTTGAAGAGGCTGCAAGATCAGAAATTACTGATAAACTTGGAAAAGTGTGACTTCATGAAACAAGAATTGGTGTACCTAGGTTTTGTCATCTCTAAGGGTGATTTGAAAATGGATCCTTCCAAGATAGAGGCTATTTTGAATTGGCCTACACCTAGGACAACAGGAGAGGTCAAAAGTTTCCATGGCTTGGCCACATTTTACAGAAAATTTATTAAGAACTACAGTGATATTTGTGAACCTATGTTAGAGACCATCAAGGGTGGAGGAAAGATGAAGTTTGTGTGGACAAAAGAGGCGGATTAGAGTTTTGAAAGTCTGAAGCAGAAAATTGCCAAGTGTCTTGTCTTAGTACTTCCTAATTTCAATAAAGTCTTCATCATTGAATGTGATGCAAGTGGGATGGCCATAGGTGCAATGTTGAGCCAAGAAGGCAAAACAGTAGCCTTTTTCAGTGAAAAATTGAATGAAGCTAAGAGGAAGTACTCCTCTTATGATTTAGAGTTGTATGCCATGGTACAAGCTCTGAAAAAATGGAGGCACTACTTGCTTCCTAAAGAATTTATTGTATACATTGACAATCATGCTCTCATTTTTTTGAATGGATAGGAAAAGCTCAGCCATAGACACATGAAATGGGTGGAAAGTCTTCAAGCATACACCTTCATCATCAATCATAAGAAAGGGATAACCAATAAGGTTGTTGATGCTTTAAGAAGAAGGGTGTTGATAGTGCAAGAAGTGTAGCTACAAAGCATGGGTGTTGAGGCACTCAAAGGATTGTATAAAAATGACCAAGATTTCAAGGAGATTTACAAGGTATGTAGTGAGTTTGCCAATGCTTTCCACAGTAAATTTTTAGATTATACATTGCAGGATGGACTTTTGTTTAAAGGGAGTCAACTATGTATCCCTAAGTGTTCAATGAGGGATAATATAGTGAAGGAGAAACATAGTGGTGGTTTAGGAGGACATTTTGGGCTCAATAAGACCTTAGATCTTGTAAAACGATTTTACTTTTGGCCAAGGCTGCAATCTGATATCAGAAGGTTTGTTGAGAGTTGTATGATTTGCCAGAGAGCAAAGGGGGTCTCAACCAATGCAGGACTATACCAACCTTTGCCCATACCAAACATACCTTGGGAAAGTTTGAGTATGAATTTTGTGATGGGATTGCCTAAGACAAGGACAGGTTATGATAGTGTGTTTGTTGTGGTAGACAGGTTTAGCAAGATGGCTAACTTTATTCCTTATCAAACCACCAATGATGCTAGTTACATTGCAGGTTTGTTCTTTAAAGAAATTGTCAGGATTCATGGATTGCCTTTGAGTATTGTATCTGACAGAGATAGCAAATTTGTGGGACATTTCTAGAGAACCTTGTGGAAACGATCGGGTACAAATTTGTCTTTTAGTTCAGCCTATCATCCTCAGACTGATGGCCAAACTAAGGTTGTGAATAGGTCATTAGGCAATCTACTGAGATGTTTGACAAGAGAACATGGCAATAGTCAGGATGTGGTACTCCAACAAGCAGAGTATGCCTATAATGATTCTACAAATAGAAGTACAGGTCTAAGTCCTTTTGAAGTTGTCTATAGTAGTCATCCTAGAGGAATTTTTGAATTGCGAGATGTTCAAGGGTTGGACAAAAGGAGTGGACATGATACATTTGCAGAGGCTATGAAAGAGATCCATCAACAAGTTAGAGATACTCTACACCAGAATAGTCAGAAGATCAAAGCTAGAGTGGATCAAAGAAGAAGGGATGTGCAGTACCAAATAAGAGATATGGTCATGGTTCACCTCAACAAGAACAGATTGCCCACAGGAAAACACAGCAAGTTGATGGAGCGAAAAATTGGACCTTGTCAGATTCTAGAGAAATATGGTCCTAATGCTTACAAAATTGAACTCCCTGATGATATTGCTATTTCACCTATATTCAATGTTTCTGATCTGACATTATATAAGAGTCCTGATACAAGAGAAGGTATAGTAGATTCTGTCCAAGACAATGTAGAGTGGGTGTAGTATTTACCACCTAAGGAACCACTGAAGATGGAGTGCATCTTGGATAGCAGGATAGCTAAGAAGACAAGAAATTAGACCTATTTTGAGTACCTAGTCAAATGGCAAGGACTTCAAGACTCAGAGGCCACATGGATGCTGGAAGAAGACATCAAAAAGCAAGGTGGTGATTTGCAGCAGTTAGTCTCTAAGAGGACTTGAGACAACTTCCACCCATGGATTATGGTGCAGGAGCACCTAGAAAATCATGTTTTGTGTGTAATAAGGTTTATTTAACCAATGCATTTTCATTTATGTTGGTCTCTAGGTCTTTCAGGACTTAGAACTCTTTTTGTAAGTCCCAAGTGACTTAGGTCACATTTGTCAAATTGTTAATCTCAAGACGGTTGGTCTCCCACCCACTTGGAATTAGTTAGTTTTCCTCAGGACAAGTTTATAACCCAGAGGAATGAACCAAATAAGTATTGGTAATCAGATTGTAGAAGAGATGAATGTGATTGTGTATTGTGCTAAGGAGAAATAGAATGATTATGTTCTATCAATTGGATTTCTGTTTCCTATAACTGCAAATTGTATAGCTGTAGATTTCCATTCTTTCTGTGCTTCTGTTGTTGCAATATGTTGATGTGAAGCATTCCACTAGTAAGATTTCTATCAAAATCAGTGGAATGGCTTCGTTGTACAAATATCTATTTTTGTTTTCTATTTTGTTTCATTGTTTAGCGGTGTAGAGGATCCAGACAGTGTGAGTTGCACAGTAGGTTGACCTAGCATCTCCATGTGCTGGGTTCAGGAGAAGGTAAACTGTGCATCGATGTATCATCAAAACAAACCCTAATGTGGTCGATAGTAATTGTCTCGCTGATGAGTGAAGGTTAAAGGTGACATTGGAGTGATCGGCGCATTGGCCAAAGATTGCAAGTGTTTGCCAATAGAACAAGACTTACTGAAGGTAAATGCCATCGACACATCAGGAGACAAGTTAAGAGTTCACTGACGGGAAGGGTCTCACCGATAAGGTCACTTCCAACTGGTGTGGAAGCTGTCACAGTTGAGACAAGGAGGAACTTAACCATCATTGGGCATCAGCAGAAGGATGAAAGAATTGGCCGATAGAAGTAAGTCTTGCTGAAGATAAAGTGAAGTTGAGCTATCGGGGTGATTTTGGTCATGGAGAGACTTAGGAAAGTCTTTCCAACAATGGTTGTTTGACCGATGGAGATATATCAGCAATTCATTTGTTAGTCTTGCCAACTGTGAGTAAATTAGGGCCCATTCTACGTTTCCCGTTGTGTGCTCCCCATCAAATCCAAACTATCATCATACTTTATCTAGCCTTTATCTCTTAATAATGGACATCCTCTACCCAATGATGTAGTGTGGTGTCAACATGAATAACAACACCCTCACATCTTCTAGCCACTACTCACAATCCTAGTATGACCTCCAGATAACCCACTCCATGTCATCAGTCACCTATTTCTAGTGGTCCACATCATATACCTATGTGTATCTTCACCACCCCCTCCAACTGAACAAATATGGCTCCCCTAGTAGTCAATGATCCCTATCCCCAATCTACCTAAGCATACAATGTACTTCTATGCCCATACCTATAGTAGGGTCGCATGTGCTAGACTCTGACCCTCTCTCTATACAATCAAATGCATATCCCTATACAACATCTCTAACACATAGGCCCCCCATGCAAATACCTCCTCCCCGCAGAACATGTCCCCTAGTACATGTGCCAAACCAATCATAAAGAACCTATTGGTTTTCTTGGGAAGTAGTTATCCCCCGACAATCATTTCCATCATCAAAGGGATATCATCCACCATCCAAATACTCTCATACAAGTCTATCCTCATACCCTCCCTAGGCAAGTTGAACCTCCCAAATACCCTCTACAACACCTGTGTATCTGATGTAGGAGCATCCAATGGTGTAAGGGCAATCTTGCATCACCCAAAAAGAAGTCAATTCAAAATCATTGTAATTGTTTTCATTTCTTTGCATAATTAGTGTTTTTGGTTCCATAATATCTAGAATAATGATGTAGGACTTTCAATTTTTCCAAAACTGCTAAAAATAGCAACCTGTCTGTTTTGGAAAGTGTACCTACCATTTTAGTAAAGTTTGTATTTGGGCATGGATTGAAGCGAAAAATTACAGAAAGTTACATAACAAAAATACAATATCTTTGGCAAAGGAATCAGGTAAAGATCATTTGTGAGCTGAAAGATATTAAAGTTTTTGTTTTCTGAAAGCCCATGAAAATTTCTGAAACACAATATGAGGCACTAAAACATCCCATAACATCCCAAAAAGTTGACAAAAATCTATTTATGGATATCTGGTGTGATAGTTCACATCGCAAACTTTTCGGCGCTTCAAACGGTTTGTCAATCGGACACCCGAATCAAAAGTTATGCTTCTCGAAAGTTGACATACTTTTGGGGGGAGTTGCAAATTTTGAAATTTAGCTGGAGGCCGCCAAAAAGTGCTATTTATGACTATTTTGGGAACATTGGGCAGTAGTGGAGTTAAGGGGGCTAGTGTAGAGTCAAGAATAGGAGCTAAAATAGAAACCCTAGCTGATTTGGGGTTACAGAAGGCTGAAGATTCTAGAGTCTTGAGGTTGGGAAAGTTGTAATGTGTTGCAAAGAGTAGGGGATTCAACCTCTGATTGTAATTGAGCTTCTGTAATGTAATGAGTTGCCTATATCAATAAAAGAAAGTTCTATTTTCTGTGTTCAATTTTAGTTGTCATGTGTTTTGTGATTTACCCCCTTCATCAAGTGGTATCAGAGCAAGGGTTCCTGAGTGTGTAGATAGATTGCTAACCATGAGATAGTTTGCATCAAGACCTGAGGTTGTGGGTTTGCTGCGGAGACCAAGATGTCTCCATGAAGAAATCATGTTGGGAGGAATGCTTTGATGGAAGAGGGTTTTAGAGCCCTACAAAGGCAAATTGATGCATTACAAGAGGAGCTACGAAGAGGGTTTGAGCCGAGGACAAGAGAAGAAAGTGAAGATGAAGATGAAGAAGAGCTATCTGAAGAAGAACAAGAAGCTTCCACAGATCCTATAGAAGTTAGGTTGTTGAGGGCCATTTCGAAGATCAGAAAGAGGCCCAAGATTGAAGTTTCTACATATTCTAGAGATTTGAATCCAGAACAGGTTATTGATTGGATCAATGACATGGAGGAGTATTTTGAGTATGAAGATGTGGAGGACCCAGATCGGGTTAAGTTTACAAAAACAAAGTTGAAGGGCCACGCCAATATTTGGTGGAAGGAGGTCCAATTAGAGAGGAATAGAAGAGGAAAAAGAAAGATCACTAGAAGGGAACGGATGGTGGAGAAACTAAAGAAGTAGTTCATTCCTGTGGACTATGAGATGGAGTTGCTGAAGAAGCTGCAAGGACTGAAGCAAGGTAACAAGTCTGTTAAGGAGTATATAGAAGAGTTTTATAAAATTACTATCAGGACAGACCATGCATAGCCCAACAAGGAGAAGGTAGCTCATTACATTAATGGGTTGAGGCTGAGTATTCAAGAGGAGTTGAGCCTGGTCAGAATGACCACCATAGAAGATGCTTACCATTTTTCCTTGAAGGTGGAAGAGAAACTGAACAAAAGATTTGATAGCAAGCAAAGGGGAAGAGGTCAAGGTGGAAGAACTAGTGGAAGACCCTATGGAGGCCGTAATGAAGATCAAAAGAAAAGTGAAGAAGCAGGCACCAGTCGAAATCAAAGAGGGGATAATACCTACCGCCCTCGTGACTAGAACAATGGTGAGAAAAGAGGAAGAGGAAGAGGCAGACCTGGGCAAGGACCTGGAAGAGGAGGTTTCAGAGGAACCTATTTCTAATGTGGAGAAGAAGGGCATCGAGCATACGAGTGTCCGCAAATCAAGGAAGGACAAATAGGAGACCTGAAGGTAATGCATGAGTTCCACATGTAAATGAAGATGCACATTCTAAGCATTTTGAAGATGCTGAAAGGGGAGAAACCCTAGTTGTCAGAAGAACCTTACTGAATGAGGAGAAAGAACCAAATTAGAGGAAGAGTTTATTCCACACAAGGTACAAATGTGAAGGTAAGTGTTTTGATATTATTATTGATAGTGGAAGCACTGATAATCTTGTTTTAGAGGAGATGGTTGACAAGAAGAATGCATCCACATCCATATCAGATTGCATGGTTGCAAAAGGACCACCGAGCTTTGGTCAATGAGTAGTGTTTAGTGATGTTCAAGATTGGGGACTACCATGATGAGGTGCTGTGTGATATCATACTGCTGGATGCATGTCATATGTTGTTGGGGAGGCCATGGCAGTATGATAGGAGCGATGTCCATGATGGTTGTGCAAACACATATTCCCTAACAAAGGATGGAGTTTTCCATAAGTTGAAGCCCTAAAAGGAGGTGGAAGAAAAGGTATGTAGTACTGCCAGAATTTTCTTGGTAGATGGTAGAAAAAATTTGGAGAGTATGAAGCATGAACGTCATTGCTTTGCATTAATCCCTAAGATTAGTCAGGAGAAATGTGAAGATGTACCAGCAGAAGTCTTAGTTATGTTGGAAGAATTTCAGGATATTATCTCTGATAATTTACCAGAAGGTTTACCACCAGTAAAGAAGATAAGTCATCAAATGGATTTGATACCAAGAGCTAGTTTTTTAAATAAGGCAGCCCACAGAATGACTCTAGCAGAGAATGAAGAGTTGAACAGACAGGTCCACGAGTTATTAAGGAAGGGACTGATAAGGGAGAGCCTAAGTCCATGTGTGGTACCTGTAGTACTAGCACCAAAGAAAGATGGAGAGTGGAGAATGTGTACAGATTCTTGAGCCATAAATAAGATCACAATTAAGTATAGGCTTCCATTGCCAAGAATGGATGACATAATGGATTGTTTGAGTGGAGCCAAGTACTTCACAAAGATTGATTTGAAGAGTGGGTATCACCAGATCCATATCAGAGAAGGAGATGAGTGGAAGATAGCCTTCAAGACAAAGAAAGGTTTGTATGAGTGGTTAGTCATGCCATTTGGGCTAACCAATGCACTGAGCACATTCATGCAGCTCATGAACAAGGTATTGAAATTTTTGTCGGGAAGTTTTGTTATTATTTATTTGGATGATATTTTGATTTTTAGTAAGACTTGGGATGAGCATCTAATGCATATCAGAAGAGTTTTAGAGAAACTGAGGGAGGAGAAGTTGCTGATTAATCTAAAGAAATGTAGTTTTGCAAAGAAGGAGTTGGTATACTTGGGATTTGTTGTCTCAGAGGAATGTCTTAAGATGGACCCAGAGAAGGTGAGAGCTATCCTTGAATGGCCTACACCAAAGAGTGCCATAGAGGTACGATCTTTTCATGGTTTGGCAAGTTTTTACAGAATTTTATCAGAAATTTTAGTAGTATTTATGCACCCCTAATAGGGACAATAAGAGGGGATAGAAAAGAGTTTAGATGGACTAAAGGAGTAGACAAAAGCTTTGATACATTGAAGCAGAAAGTTACAGAGCAACCTGTTTTGGCACTTCTAGATTTCAATAAGGTATTTCAGGTAGACTATGATGCTAGTGGTAGTGCTATAGGAGCTGTTTTGAGCCAAGAAGGTAAGCCCATTGCCTATTTTAGTGAGAAGCTTAATGATGCCAAGAAAAAGTATTCTGTTTATGATTAGGAATTTTATGCAATAGTTCAGGCTTTGAAGAAATGGAGACATTATTTGTTGCCAACAGATTTTGTTTTATATACTGATCATCAGGCTTTACAGTATCTTAATAGCTAAGGAAAGTTGAATCAAAGGCACTTAAAATAGGTTGATTTTTTGTAGAGTTATACCTTTGTTTTGAAGCACAGGAGTGGGAAGTCCAATAGAGTTGTAGATGCCTTGAGTAGAAGGCAAAATTTGTTGACAAAAATGAAGATAGAGGTTATTGGGTTTGATGAGCTCAAGAGTTTATATCCAGAACATCCAAATTTTGTAGAGGCTTGGAAAGCTTGTTTGGAACTTGTTACTTTGGAAAGGACAAAATGGTTGGATTTCATAATCCAAGATGGCATGTTGTTTAGAGGAAGCCAGTTGTGCATTCCAAGGAGTTCCATGAGAGGGAACCTAATTAAGGAGAAGCATAGTGGGGGATTGGCTGGACACTTTGGTCGAGATAAGACCATTGCTATTGTTGGTGAAAATTATTATTGGCCACAGTTGTAATAGGATGTGAAGAAATTTGTGCAGAGTTGCAGAGTGTGTCAAATGGCAAAAGGAACCAGTCAGAATACAGGGCTATATCAGCCATTACCTGTACCAGAGAAGCCATGGGATGATATTAGTATGGATTTTGTTCTTGGTTTACCAAGGACACAGAGAGGGCATAATTCCATTTTTGTGGTGGTGGACATATTCTCAAAGATGGCACATTGTATTCCTTGTAAGAAGACTAATGATGCTATTCATATTGTAAAGTTATTTTTCAGGGAAGTGGTGAGATTACACGGTCTACCAAAGAGCATAGTTTCAGATCGAGATACCAAGTTTGTTGGTTATTTCTAGAGGACATTGTGGAAGAAGTTGAAGACAGATTTGAAGTTCAGTTCTGCACACCATCCACAGACTGATGGACAGGCTGAAGTGGTGAATAGGAGTTTGGGTAACCTGCTACGATGCTTAGTAGGAGATAAGGCCAAGGGATGGGATTTGATTTTACCATAGGCAGAATTTGCTTACAACAATTATGTCAATAGGAGTACTGGTAAATCACCATTCCAGATTATATATGGCATTAGCCTGAGAAATACTTCTGAATTAAGGAAGCTAGACAAAGGAGAAAAGACAAGTGTTGAAGCTGAAGACTTTGCAGAACATCTAAAGAATTTGCATGAAGAGGTGAGAAAGCACATTAATAAGATGAATATTCAGTACAAGGCTAAGGTAGATTAGAAGAGGAGGTATAAGGAGTTCTAGGTAGGAGATGAAGTCATGGTTCACTTGAGAAAAGAAAGGTTCCCAATTGTAACATATAATAAGTTAAAAATGAAGAAATTTGGACCATGCAGATCCTGAAGAAGCATGATTTAGGAAATGCATATGAGGTAGAGCTACCGAGTGGGATCAATATTTCTCCTATTTTCAACATTGCTGATTTATTAGAATATCATGAAGTTGGAATAGAGGATGGACCAACAGAAGCGCAGTGGTGTATTTCAGCATCTACTTCAATGGAGGAGATCGAAGAGATCTTGGATAGCCATGTGCGAAGAAGTACTCGGAACAAGCAATATGAAGAATATCTGGTAAAATGGAAAGGAAGGCTTGTTGAAGATTCTTCTTGGCTGACTAAGGTAGAGGTTGACCATTTGGGTTTTCCTCACACAAACATCTGAGATGTGACAGGGTCACTTCTCAAATTACCTTGGGTGTCTGATGCAGGAGCATCCAGTGGTGTAAGGGCAATCTTACATCACCCAAAAAGAAGTTAATTCAAAATCATTGTAGTTGTTTTCATTTCTTTCCATAATATCTAGAATAATGATGTAGGACTTTCAATTTTTCCAAAACTGCTAAAAATAGCAACCTGCCTATTTTGGAAAGTGTACCTGCCATTTTAGGAAAGTTTGCATTTGGGCACGGATTGAAGCGAAAACTTACAAAAAGTTACATAATGGAAATATAAGACCTTTGGCAAAGGAATCAGGTAAAGATCATTTGTGAGCTGAAATATATTAAAGTTTTTATTTTCTGAAAAGCCCCTAAAAATTTTCAAAACGAGATATGAGGCACTAAAACATCGTGAGCTTTTCGGCACTTAAAACGGTTTGTCAATCAAACACCCAAATCAAAATTTATGCTTCCCGGAAGTTGACCTACTTTTGGAGGGAGTTGTAAATTTCAAAATTTAGCTGGATGCCACCAAAAAGTTCTATTTATGACTATTTTGGGAACCCTGGGCAATAGTGGAGTTAAGGGGGCTAGTGTAGCATCAAGAATAGGTGGGAAAATAGAAACCCTAGCTAATTTGGGGTTACAGAAGGCTGAAGATTCTAGAGTCTTGAGGTTGGGAAAGCTGAAATGTGTTGCAGCCAGTAGGGGATTCAACCTCTGATTGTAATTAAGCTTCTGTAATGTAATGAGTTGCCCAGATCAATAAAAGAAAGTTCTATTTTCTATGTTCAATTTCAGTTGTTGTGTGTTTTGTGATTTATCCCCTTCATCAGTATCATGCCTCTCTGAATAATACACCCTTTGACCCTTGATTGGTAGTTGTAGTATCTGTCATACATCCTCCAAAGTAATTGTAATCTCCCCTATCAGGAGATGGAATGTGCTCATCTTCCAATGCCATCACTCCACTAGTGCAGTCAACATGGCCCTATGCGCCTTGATGCATAACATATATACTATGTGCCATATCCCTACCATCTCTAGGTACCTCCACTCCTCCTCCTACCAATCCTCTATCAAGTCCAACAACGCCGACTTGTGCTCTCACATCACTATTAGGCCCAGTCACTCTTGCATCCATCTAGAAGCCATGTCAAAATTCCCTTCATACAACTTCCTTCCTTTTTCCCTACATAGGCACTTCATTTTCTAACACTCACGCTCATCCCCAATACCCACGCTTGTCTACACTCATGCCCCATTTTTCTATGGAGGCACTTGTCTACCACACCAGCTCCTATCTATATGCCCATGCCCCATTTTCCAATGAAGGTGCTTATCCCTAACAAGAATGCTTATTGATGCACATGCCTTGTTTTCTGATGAACATACTTGTTCACAAACATGCACGCCTATTCATGTAGGCACTTGTTCATCCCAATCCCATGCATATTATTCCCATGCCTAAGCTTGGTTATGCCATGTGCATGTTCGTTCATGCTTTAGCATGATTTTGCCCCCCAAAAAATATGTAATAAATACACCTAATAAATGACTAAGAGGGTCAACGTTCTACATACTGATAAACCCCATACTGTTGGCCACTAGTACTCCTTGACTCACTCTGATCAGTAGATGTGTGC
Source organism: Cunninghamia lanceolata (assembly GCA_027924645.1). Classification (NCBI taxonomy): domain Eukaryota; kingdom Viridiplantae; phylum Streptophyta; class Pinopsida; order Cupressales; family Cupressaceae; genus Cunninghamia; species Cunninghamia lanceolata. Next base: position 6,289,180 of record BSBN01000103.1, read on the forward strand.
TAATACATGCTCCATTATGCTTTGTGCTATTTCTATGCTCTACTCCAATTCTTCCAAGATTGACGATGAAAATGAACTATTCATCCCTCGCTATCACCTATTTATAGCCCCCAAACTCTAATTTTCACCCCCAACCCTAATTTGTCATCTCATTCCACTAGTTTCTCTATATTTCATTCATTGTTTTTTCCATTATTGCCCATTCTTGTTCTATTTCTCCTATTTTTCTTTCCGCTATCTAGTTTTTCTTCTCATTTCTTCATTGAGAGCTCACTTGCACTCTTTTTCACTCACTTGACCTCTTGAGGGGGCATCATTCTACCATCATAATTTTTCATTTTCTAACCAACTAGGGTATCTTGTTACCCCTTCTCCATGAAAAAATGCTATATTTTATTTTTCTTTGAAACCATGTTATTTTAACACCTTTTCAAAGAGAGGAAAAATGTATACACCTATCTCACCACTATTCTAACCCCAATCAAGGCATCAACTAATCACTTCCTCTATAATTAATTGGATAAATACATATTTATTTGACTAATTATCTATTTTCATCCCCACATTAATTAAATAATTTAATTTAATTAATAAAATCACTCTTCATGTACCTCCTGACATTGTTCATCCATAATTTTTTTTAAAGAAAAGGTACAAGCACCTGAAATATATTAAAATAGTTATATAAAAGTATTTACATAAGTAACTCTTATAAGGAAAGAGTTGCATCTAGATAACAAAATAGGGCAACCAAAACCCTGAATAAAGCATGATCAACTCTAGAACCAGCCTAATAAGGACTAAATAGTAAGAAGGAAAACCTCCATAGATATACCCTAAACCACTTATAACAAAGATTACAAAAAGAGGCTTAGCAATCCTCATATTTAACATTTTAGAATCAAATATATACCAAAAAACTACTAACCAAGTGATATATGACAATCAAAATCTAGGCTGCTCATTGATATCAATGCCATGACGATCTTCTTCTTCATTTGTAGCAAGATCTTCATCAGAATTATCATTACCATCATTTGGTGGAGAATTTTGTGGTTGAAGGGGCATCATAATCACATCAAAGACTTCCTGGGACTGGGTCGCCACCTCCTCACCTATCTCACAGTGATGGGAATGCAGAGCATTGTGGATAGTAACATGACAGGTATTATAGATACCATGTTTGATAGAAGAGTAGAAATGCAATGAACAACATAATTATTTTGAATATCTGAGAGTTTAATTAATTGAATAGTCTAGACTATTTATTCAATTAATTAATATTCCTCCTATAGTTCAACCTTAGATAAATAAATAGAAATATTTATTTGCCTAAGCCCATCTCACATCAGCAAATAAATAAATAAATTTCTATATTTATTTAATTTGACATTTGTGCACTTTTGATTAAGTTACTAAATCAAATCAATTACTATCATTAATCATTCGTGCATGCATTTATGAAGATTATTCAAGGCATTATTTGCTCAATTCCCCTTGTAGGTACACTTGTCATTCAACATGTACATGAGGGGTACTTGGAGGCATGGGGAATATTTGTCAACCTTCCAAGAAATCACTTTTTGATCTCCAATATCCAACCTCTCCAAAGTACAATCTTGACCTTTGATTTCCCTTAAAACAAGGGCACCCCTTTGACCACCTCTTATTTCTTGACACTTGGAGGTTTCTCATGCCTCCAATCCTCTCAAGTAACGAGAGCCCTTGATCTCCCAATTTGATCTTGGCCTTCCATCCACAATTCTAAAAATCTATAAATATGACCTCTTGGAGGCCATTTAGACACAACTCTTGAATGCATTGTTACTCTGTTAAATTGAGCACTCAACATCCTTCAATATCCCTAATCTTATCCTTGGACAAATCCACCAATCACTTGGTGCAACAAGGAAGCCTTGGTGAGAACTTTGTATTTAGTTTTCATTGTGTATGCATGGTTTCTTTTGTTCTATCTTGAGGTGATTTATCCTAATAAATTGAGTAGGTTAGTTAGTCTTATTTACTCTTTGCATGGTTCATTTTCATAGGTCTACACTTAGTTTTAGTTTAAATGGTTTCTAACTCCATGTTAGCCAGTAATTAAAGAGCATTGTATTATAATATCATTTAAAATTCTATAATTCACCCATAGTTGTGCCCATATAACCTTGAAAGCTACAACCTTAGATTGTAATCCCTTGCAATAAATTTAATTCGTTCATGATTGTGAATCAATAAGGATCATGTTTCTATTATCATTATTTCATTCAATTTCGTTGTGTTTAGGCTGCATAGTTGGATAATCTTTCACTAGATCCTCCATCCATGGCTGCATTATAATGTTCACAGCATCCAATTCTTCCCCCTTAAAGTTATCTATAGATAGCTCCTTCCTCCTATCTCCTCTTTATTTGTTTTGATGCCAAATAAAGTGTCAATTCATTTGGTCAAGGTGGGATAAACTTGGTCTTCAAATTTGGAAATCCAAAAACAACTTTCAATCTCAACTGACTGCATGGAAACTCATGCATGTCAAATTTCCCATTGTTACTTGTCTCAAATTCCTCTATCCACCTCTCACCTATCCCTTTTGTGCCAAACCTAACTCTATCAAGCACGTCTTCTAGATTTACACACATGGCTGCAAGTTGTGGTTTCCCCTCATGTCTTCACTTCCCACCCTATTCCCTTATATGTGGTCTTGGAAATCTGCCCTTCTTGGTGTTTCTTCTTCCCACAATGTGCTCACCCATACCTATAGACATGTGAACATTAAGTTCATATGGAGATTTCATTGCTTGGTTGTTTTCTTTAATATTGTCTTCCCTTTACAGATTGAAACTTAGATGCTTTATACTAGTTTATCTCTTTAGATTATAAATATATCTACAGAGCTTAAAGAACAACTGAAGGTCAATAAAGATTTAGAAATATACATCCATAGTCTACAATCCCAGCTCCAAGTGCTATAAGAGGAACAACAATAATTTGTATGCCAAGAGTACTACTGTTGTCAGACATTTTATATATTGCTATTAATATGATTGGTTATTTGTATCTTCAATGTGTAATGTATATGCTACTGTGGTTGTGTTTACTTTGCTCAATCACCCTTGTGCTATTATGAGTAATATATTTGACTGGGCGCTATAACTTTTCATTTGATACTTAAGCATGTGATATGATATGACTGTATTTCTATAACTATTCTTACAACTATTTATTGTAACCATTCCTTGTATTTTACTTAATCCAATAAAAAAAACCAATATACATAGGAGATTCAATTTTTTAACTAACTTGATGGCTCAAAAAAATCTCGCAAGCTTTCCCAAAGGAACTAATTCCTACCCATTCCTTAGAATAATAGTGATGGACAACAATGTGTCGAGTTTTCTTGATGATTTTAGGGGGCCCAATGCTTGCACACTTCTTGTAACTTCTTGTAACTGCGTCCACTTGTGGAGTACCTATTAGTTGAGCAAGCTCTAAGAAAGTCGTGAGTCGTAATCCAAGGATTTTCATTATTACATTTAAAGACAATTTAATGGCCATGTTACAGAATTCACTCTGTTTAGGAAGAAAATAAATTACTTTACCAGGTTGATTTTTGTCTTTTAAAAAATGAAGGAAACTGGAGAAGTAGCCTTAAAGTGTAGCGACTCTTGAAGAGGATGGTACCATTTATTTTCATTTTCAGGTATACCATCCTTTGTAACATGTCAATGGTTTTGATTCAACTTTCATTGTTTCTTTCTCTATTCTAGGGTACGCATGGACACCAAACAAAAGGATGGAAATCAGATCATTCTAATATACATGGGGAAGAGGAGGATGCATTAAATGTATCTAATGTAGGAAGCCATAAATAACCAAAAACTTTTGCACATCATTCTGAACGATGTGATGATTTTTAAAAGAGTTTTGTCTTTCTTGTTTACATAGTCTATGTCAAACTAAAAAATAAAATTGTCCCCGATGTTTGTGATTTAATTATTTTTAAATTTTGCTTTCAAGTTTTTCTATTCAGTAATGCCATGGTCTGGTGCGGTTATATAAGTGGATTTTTTTGGTTCCATATAAGTTTTAAATTATGTATAAATGATAATTTAGAATCTTTCCCTATTATAATGCATTCTATTTAAATATCATTCACTTAATGGTCAAACAGTCACTAGCAATTTTACACCTCACACAGAATAAAAAGTGGTAAATATTTGTCCTTTTTTATTGGTCAAGATTGACCTTTGACTATTGAAGTGAATGATGTTTAAGAATAGTCATTATAATGGAGCAACTACATTTTGGAGATTGAAAATATACAATGAAAAAAGGGAGGGCTAAAATTATACAACTACATAATGAAAAAATGTCATACATTTTTTTTCTTCCAACTTTTCCCCCCAAACTTAAAACAACTAAAAGAAAAATGATTGATGAAAATTTTATTTTTAAAAAATTTATACAATCAAAAAATTACAATTTTAGATAATTGCTTAAAATAACCAAAAGAAAAAACCACCAACTCCACAAATAACTCCTTTAAAAAATTGAGTAGTGACTAAAACAAAATAAGCTAAATAGCTAGATGGGACCTGGCAACCTGCCGTAAGAGTAATTTTCCGAGGTGAATTAGTAAATTTTTAGTTTGAACGATTTGTTGGCATTGTAATTACTATGTCAATCAAAGAAATCCAATTGTCCGCTAATGTTTGTGATTTTCTTTCGTTTCAAACTTTTGCTTTTTGATTTTTCTATTGGGCAAGAGTAATTTCCCTCTATCTATATTCGGGGTGAGAATGGTGAGAATGAAAAAAGGGGTAACGCCTGATGATACCTAGATGAGACTGTCTCCGTTTGATTAGAAATGGAAATGGATCTTTTTATAGTCTACATTGTTATCTAATCTGATTTTGGATTTACAGGTAACTTATAACATATGAGACTACCTCATACTCCAGGTATGTAGAAGGCACCTTACTGTACTTCTAATATGAGGCATACATACCCCACCCTTGTAGGATTTGAAGTCTGAGTCAATCCAAAGAGTGCAGTCTGTTACTGAAATATTTGTTTTTATTGTCTTTTTGGTCAAACAGTCAATAGCAATTTTACATCTCATCCATAATAAAAAGTGGTAAATATTCGTCCTACTTTTATTGGCCAAAATTGACCTTTGACTATTGAAGTGGATGATGTTTAAGAATAGCCTTCCATTTCAATGGTCAAACAATCAATAGCAAATTTACACCTCATACATATCAAAAAGTGGTAAATATTTGTCCTATTTTTATTAACCAAAATTGATATTTGAACGTAGAAATGGATGTTATTTAATAACAATCTTTGAAACATGTCATCACATTCACATGGAGCTGTGTACTGATGGAAACAAGTTATATCTGTCAGCTTCACGGTGTTGCATTGCATTCAGAAGGGATAGGCCGAGAAACTGAATTAGAACCCAGACCATGTTAATGACCACTTGAGGCTCTGGCTAGAGCCTTCGAGAATCCAGTGGGAATTGATCTAATTACGTCGTCTTCTTTTTTTTTTGGGTGTTGTTATTTGAAAGATCTAATTATATTACACAGTTTTCAAAAACCTGCCCAATGCTTATAAATTATTATATGATTGTTGGGCTCAATGAATTTATTCTATTTTTAACATTCACAGACATACTCTCATTCTTATCGTTTCTCTACAATTATCTTTGCTGAAGTTGCTTGCAAAAGCTAGGGCCACGTCCAATGGAACCATGTGCAGGGAAGCCTCATTAAGCCTTATGGTTAAAAGTAAAATGAATGGATGATACTTCCCCTTCCCCTCCCCCTCATACAATTGAAGCTGCAACGATTAGATGGTACTCTTCAGTGAAGAAGATGGAACACTCTTAAACTTTGCAGCAGTTGCTGTGAAGTTGCAAATGAAAAAAATTAGACACAAAATAGACAGTGTACATACAAATCATACATGAAAAACTATGTATTGCATTTGACTGTACGTGCACCATTTGAAACTAAGGCATTAATGTCGTGTTTTTTGGTTTTCATTATATTGCAATGAAATACATTTTTACAACGGACTGCAGCTGCTTGACAGTCCTTGTTTTCTATTGATTTCATAAGAGTATATTAGCACTTGTATTTTTAGAGGGTGCAATAGATGGGCTGATGGGAAATTTATAGCTGTGTGGTGAATTAAAAAAATCAGAAAAAATCAGACAACTGAAAATTGCCTGAGACAATTTTTGGAGCATGAATGCTCCTATAAGAAGTCTATCAACTAATTAGTTTGTATTAAAAATCACACTCCTGTTTAATGTTTGTTGATTTTATGAATTTTAATTTTATTTTTCCCTTTTTCCCTGTTCAGCTAGGTCCAATTTCATGGGTGTTTTTTACATTTTTAATTATTTTGACATCATGAAAATTAAAAAATAAATGTTTTATTATATACTATGTTTGTGATTTTAAAATTTTCATTTTCTACACTAACAGCTGAAATGTTGCTTGGTACATTGCATACAAATGTTAAGTTTTCCATGTAGGTGGAAGGTCCAATTTAATGGGTGTTTTTTACATTTTCAATTACTTTGATATCATGAAAATTAAAAAATAAATGTTTTATTATATACTATGTTTGTGATTTTAAAATTTTCATTTGCTACACTAACAGCTGAAATGTTGCTTGGCACATTGCGTACAAATGTTAAGTTTTCCATGTAGGTGGAAGCTACACGTTTATTTTGCCTTTCATTTATTTTAGATATATTGTAATTGTGAAATGCCTTACAGCCCTGACGATTTGATGGTGCTTTTGCCTCTTTACATTCCAATTCAGTAGGAATATAGATCAATTGAGATTCATGTTTTAACAAACCTAGTGGTGTATTGTAAGTTGAAGCATCCATAAACCAAAAGGTTGAGCAACACATGCCTTGGTATAACTTGCTTTTCAAAATCCTTTGCCAAGTGATCAATGTGATGCTACAGGTAAATTAATATTAGTTCCTTTGTGCTTATGTCAGTTAATTGACCTCATTTTGCATGGTTCTAGAGTGTGAAGTTGAGATTCTGGTCAATCCATTTCCCAATTGTATATCATAGTCTTTCAGCTTGTCTTAGTATTGTTAGCCTATAATGAATTTTTTTTAGGCTAAACCAGACAAAAATGAAGTGTTTGCTTATATTACAAGGGTTCCCCAGGCATAGTTAAGGTTCAGGAAATCTAGAGGCTCTCTATATGAATAGTGTTTCTTCCTAAAAATGGATGGACTTTGATGAAGGGGGGAAATCATAAAATACACAACAATAGAAATGGGACACAAAAAATAGAATATTTCTTTATTGATTTGGACAACTTATTACATTACAGAAGTGCAATTACAATCAGAGGAATCAATCCCCCACAGACTGCAACACACTACATCTACACATCACTAGGCTCTGGAATCTTCTGCCTTCTGTTATTACGCTCAGTAATTGGTAAAAACTTAATTGATATTAACAAAGAGCAAAATGCTCAACACAATATATACAAGATATACAAAGAGAAAGTTTCTAAAATAGAAACTGCAGAAGATCGTGCAAATGATCTTACCAAATAAATTACAGGTAATTTACAAGAGTGACCATTAACTACAAATAGGATAAATAATTATTCTAATACCCTCTCTTAATGGTCAATCTATCAACTACACTAAGAGACCCTCCAAATTTTACAAACTTATCTGGACCAAGGGACTTGGTGAGAATATCAGTTGTCTGATCCTTTGTTGGAACATATAGCAATTGAACTGATCCGTCTTCAACAAGCTTTCTGATGAAGTGACAATGAGTTTCTACATGGTTGGTTCTTTCATGGAAGACTGGATTTTTGGCAAGTTTGAGAACTCCCTGATTATCATAAAACAAGGGAGTTGGACCTGCTTGGGATATTTGCATATCAACAAGCATCCGACGAAGCCAAACTGCCTCACAAGCTGCCTTAACTGCTCCCTGATACTCTGCTTCTATCGAGGAGAGAGCCACCGCCTGCTGCTTCTTACTAGTCCATGTGACTGTACCGGATCCCAAACTAAACACATACCTAGAAGTGGATTTCCTCTAATCAACTGAACATGCCCAATCTGAGTCTGTGAAACCACTGAGGCGAGGATCGTGACTCCTTGAGAAAAAAAGTCCATAATTAGAAGTGCCCTTCACATAACACAGCACACGCTTCGTTGCTACCCAATGATCAGCCTTGGGGGTTGTCATGAAGCATGAAATGTAGCTCACTACAAAACTGAGGTAAGGTCTAGTGGCAGTGAGATAGATGAGGCTGCCCACTAGTTGCCTGAACAATGATTCATCCACTACAAGTGAGTCTGACTTGGCTGACAACTTAAACCCTTTTTCCATGGGTGTGGAGGTAGGTTTGCAATCCTACATACATGACTTATCCAGAAGACTTTGAGCATACTTAGACTGGGAAATGAAGATACTGCTCTCAGTCTGCCAAACCTCAACACCTAAACAGTAATGCAAGAGTCCCAAATCTGTCATGTCAAATGTGCTACACAAATCCTGTTTGATCTCAGCAATCAAATATGTCGAGCTACCAGTAATGATCAAGTCATCCACATAGACAACAAGAATCAGAATATCACTACCAGTGTGTTTGACATACAAATTAGAGTCAGATGGACTCCTCTGAAAGCCATGATCTGTGAGGTACTTATCAATCTTGATGTACCAAGCTCAAGGAGCCTATTTCAGGCCATAGAGTGCTTTGACCAATATACACACCTTATGTTCTTGACCAGCAACCTTGAACCCTAGAGGCTGCATCATGTAGACTTCTTCCTTCAACTCACCGTTGAGAAAGGCACTCTTAATGTCCATCTAATGGCCTTTCCAACCAAACTGGGCTGCTAAGGCAAGGACAAGCCAAATTGTACTCATCTTGGTTGTAGGAGCAAAAGTCTCCTCGTAGTCAATGCCTTCCTTCTATGAGAACCCCCTAGCAACAAGACGAGCTTTGTACTTGTCAAGGGTTCCGTCAGCTTTGTATTTCACCTTGTACACCCATTTGCAGCTAATGGGCTTCTTCCCTGGAGGAAGATCAGAAAGGACCCAAGTGTGATTTTTCTGAAGACTCTGGTATTCAGACTCCATAGACTTTTCCCACTCAGGGATTCCTTTAGCCTCTAAATGTGTCTGAGGCTCATAGACACTGTGAATGTTAGCCATGAGAGCAAAATTAACTATATGTTGTTGTTTTCTCTTGTTTCTGGATGATCTACCCTCAATGAGCTCATCGTCATGAAGATATCTGATAGTCTTAGCCCACCATTTAGGTCGGAGAGTAGAAGTGCCAACATTGGATGTAACAGGAGGAGCCGAAACAGGTGCAACAGGTGGAAGATCAACATCATCTGGAGGAAATTTGAGTTGAGCATCATCAAAATCAAAATCTACATCATCATCCCTCCCATCAGGTGGACCTAACGGAAGATGAACACCCAAATCAACAACCTTCAAAAGCTAATCCTCAGAATGTTGCACAGACGAGGAAGAAAAAGGTCCTCATTCTTCATCAAAGACAACATCCCAGCTAAAGGAAAGATGATCAGTATCTATATCAATCAACCGGTAAGCCTTATGGTTGTCACTATACCCTGTGAACATAAGCTTTTGACTCTTGGAATCCAACTTGGAGCACTTGGCATCTGGAATCCATACATAGGCTAAAGAGCCAAATATTTTCAAATGACTGATCCAAAGTTTGCAGCCAGTCCAAGCTTCTTCAGGAGTCTTCTCCTTAATAGCATAAGTTAGAGACTGATTAAGGAGATAGACGGTAGTGTAGACTACTTCTGCCCAGTACTTCTTAGGAACACTCCTGTGTTCTAACATGGAACATGCCATCTCAGTGATTGTGCGGTTGCGCCGCTCTACAACACTATTTTGCTGAGGAGTATAGGGTGTGGTTAACTAGCATTTGATGCCGTGTTTATCACAAAAGTTGGAGAAGTCAGTAGAACAAAATTGCCCCCCATTATCTGACCTAAGAGTGAGTATGGAACAACCAGACTCTTTCTCTACTAAGGCCTTAAACTTCTGAAATATAATAAACACATCTGATTTCTGTCTGAGAAAGTACACCCACATTTTACGACTAAAATCATCAACAAAAAGTAAGAAGTACCTGCAACCAGTAATAGAAGGTGTATTCATTGGCCCACATACATCAATGTGAACCAACTGTAGTACCTTGGAGGCTCACCATGAGTCACCAGTCGGGAACGGTGTCAGATGCTGCTTCCCAGCCTGACAAGCTCCACAAACACCATGATGTTGGGTCTGAATCTCAGGTAAACTGGCTACAAGGCCCTCTTGAGATAGCTGAGAAAGATAGTGCACATTTAAGTGCCCATAACGCTGATGCCAAAGACTAGTGATAGAAGAATTTTGAGCTGCCATGGCTAACTCTAGAGAATCACCTGTATCCACAAGTCTGTATAGACCATGATCCTCAATACCAACAGCCACAGTGCTACGAGTCTCCCAATCAACAATGGAACATTTGTGTGTACTAAAAACCACATCCAACTGAGGAGAGTACCGCATGATCTGACTGACAGAGAGAAGATTAAGTTCCATGCTAGGAACATAGTAGACATTGAGAAATATAAGATTCCTCCCACCAGACTGAATCTGAATAGTGCCCTTACCGACAACTCTATATTCTTCTCCTCCACCAAAAATAACTGAGTCACTGAAGGGAGTAAAGTCTGTAAACCAATCACGTCTATGAGTGAAGTGACACGAAGCACCTAAATCAATGTACTAGGCAGAGGACTTCACATGATCTGTAGGTCTTTTAGCCATAAAAGCGTAAAAGGCAGATTCCTTCTGCTCAGTGTGCTCGACAATCTTTGCTTTCTGCTGAGACCCTCCCTGCTTCTTCTGTTCAGAAGCCAAATGCTAACGATAATCTTTTTTGATGTGACCATATTTGTGACAGTAATTACACTGAATATTCTTTTTCTTGGTGCTGTCCTAAGGTGGACCTGAGCCTTTCTGCTATGGAGGCTAGCCTTTGCCTTTATTTTGAGCCTGAAACTTGGCTGCAAAAGCTTGCTCTGAAGAGGACGAAGAAGCACTACTACCAAACTGTTGTTTCCAATGATCCTGCTGCAAGATGACAGTACAAAGTTTTGGAAACTTCAAATCAACATTAGCTGATGTAATGTTGACAGTCTCGATGAAATGTTCATAGGACTTAGGTAGAATTTTCAAAGTGATCACGACCATGTCTTCTTCCTCCATTTTTCGACCAATTGCCTCCAGCTGATCTTTGATTTTCTAGATCTTGTTCAGGTACGTCTGCAAAGATGTCTTCCTATCCATCATGATAGAAAACAATATATTTTTTAGGAAGAACGTACGGCTCTTGTCGGAGGTCTCATGCATACCCTTCAGATGGTCCCAAATCTCCTTTGCTATTTTTCCAGCTAGAATCTGAGGTAGCTAATCATCTATGATTGGAAGCTTAATGAGCATGACTGCTTCATGGTTCTACTCGTCAAACTTGTCCTGGTCTTTACCTGTCATTGCAGAACGAGTAGTGGTGCCTAAAATCATCTGATCAAGGCAGTGATATTCAAAGATGGTCATCATTCACTGCTTCCAGGTATTATAATTTTTTCCATTAAATCGCTGACTACCTTCCAACATGATGTTGGTCAAACTCGCCATCTTGCACGCTTTTCAAGGCACAAAAAATGAGGTACTGAGAAGAGGTTGAATGCACAGAACCTAAGGCACAAATTCCAATGCACATGATGCTGAGGTAGTTTATAGGTACAAAATTTGAGACAAATCCATCGACACAAATTTCAAGGCACAGATTTTGAGATACCCAAAAAAATTTGACAGGTACCCAGAAATAGTCTCAAAAAACCCAGAAAGAATCTGTGATCAGAGAAAATTTTTGACTAGAAATGAAGGGTTAAAACCCTAGCCAAAAATCACAGAAGCCCTAGGTAGCCATGGAAACATAGAAAACGTGAACCAGAGATTAGGAAATACTTGAATCTGCTGCCCTTAACACAGAATTGCGAGCAAAAGTAGCAGGGATTTCACGAATGATAAAAAAATCACAAATCGTGACCTTTGAAAAAACATTTTTCAAGGGATACAGGATCAATTTCTGGCCTTCAGGTACAAATCACAGCTACAAAAGAGGCCAACTCGCGATACAAACCACAAACAAATAGAAGAAACCGGCGATAAAAACACTACAAGGAGAAAAATGGCATTAAAAAAAAACTAAACGGTGGCCTCCAAAAACGTGATCCAAAAAAGAACGCAGAAACCTTGAAAAAAAGACCGCTGCTAGATGAAAAATGCTTAGAAAACCAAACCTAATCGAACTTGGAGTAGGTGGAGTCCCGTGGGAACAAGAAGAAATCCATGATCGGTCATAAAAAAAACGCGACTGAGAGAAATGAGGTTCAAACTCGGCAGGGAAAAGTCAACTAAAGCATAGAAGAAATGCCAAGTTCAAAACAAAGAACCCTGCAAATCACGAACCCTAAATAGATTTAAAATCGTCGCTTGAAGGACACTTCAAGTCGTGGCCCAAAACTCGACCCATGACCTTCACAAAAACCAGACACCCAAGGACGATGAAGGTAGATCACGACTAGACTGTTTAATGGCTCTGATACCATATTACGCTCAGTAATTGGTAAAAACTTAATTGATATTAACAAAGAGCAAAATGCTCAACACAATATATACAAGATATACAAAGAGCAAGTTTCTAAAATAGAAACTCTAGAAAATCGTGCAAACGATCTTACCAAATAAATTACAGCAACTTTACAAGAGTGACCATTAACTAAAAATAGGATAAATAATTATTCTAATATCTGTAACCCCAAATCAGCTAGGGTCTCTATTTTCCCACATATTCTTGACTCTACACTTTCCCTCTTAACTCTACTACTGTCCAAGGTTCCCAAAATAGTCATAAATGGAACTTTTTGTTGGCCTCCAATTAAATTTCAAAATTTGCAACTCTCTCCAAAAGTAGGTCAACTTCTAGGAAGCATAACTTTTGATCCGGGTGTCCGATTGACAAACCGTTTTAAGTGCTGGAAAGCTTGCAATGTGAACTATCACGCCAAAAATTCATAAATAAATTTGTCAACTTTTTGGGACGTTATGGGATGTTTTAGTGCCTCATATCTCGTTTCAAAAATTTTTAGGGGCTTTTCAGAAAACAAAAACTTTAATATCTTTCAGCTCACAAATGATCTTTGCCTAATTCCTTTACCAAAGGTCTTATATTTCAGTTATAAAGATTTTTGTAACTTTTTGCTTCAATTCATTCCCAAATGCAAACTTTCCTAAAATGGCAGTTAAACTTTCCAAAAATGGTAGTTTGCTATTTTTAGCAGTTTAGAAAAACTGAAAGTCCTACATCATTATTCAGGAGATTATGGAACTAGAAACACTAATTATGGAAAGAAATGAAAACAACTGCAAAGATTTTGAATTAACTTCTTTTTGGGTGATGTAAGATTGCCCTTACACCATTGGATGCTCCTGCATCAGACACCCAAGGTAATTTGAGAAGTGACCCTGTCATGTCTCAAGTGTTTGTGTGAGGAAAACCCAAACGGTCAACCTCTGCCTTAGACAACCAAGAAGAATCTTCAAGAGGCCTTCATTTCCATTTCACCAGATATTCTTCATATTGCTAATTCTGAGTACTTCTTCCCACATGGCTATCCAAGATCTCTTCTATCTCCTCCGTTGAAGTAGATGTCGGAATACTCCACTATTCTTCTATCGGTCCATCCTTTGTGCCACCTTCATGATATTCTGTTAAATCAGCAATGTTGAACACATGGGAAATATTGATCCCACTCGGTAGCTCTAACTCATATGCATTTCCTGAATCATGCTTTTTCAAGATTCTGCATGGTCCAAATTTCTTCATTTTTAACTTATTGTATGTTCTAATTGGGAACTGTTCTTTTCTCAATTGAACCATGACTTCATCTCCTACCTGGAACTCCTTATATCTCCTCTTTTGATCTGCCTTAGCCTTGTACTGGATATTCATCTTATTAATGTGATTTTTCACCTCTTCATGCAAATTCTTTAGGTGTTCTGCAAAGTCTTCGGCCTTGGCACTTGTCTTTTCTCCTTTGTCTAGCTTCCTTAACTCTGAAGTATTTCTTGGACTATTGCCATATACAATCTAGAATGGTGATTTACCAGTACTCCTATTGACAGAATTGTTGTAAGCAAATATCGCCTGTGGTAAAATCAAATCCCATCCCTTGGGCTTATCTCCTACTAAGCATCGTAGAAGGTTACCCAAACTCCTATTCACCACTTCTGTCTATCCATCAGTCAGTGGATGGTCTGCAGAACTAAACTTTAAATCTATTTTCAACTTCTTCCACAATGTCCTCCAGAAATAACTAACAAACTTGGTATCTCGATCTGAAACTATGCTCTTAGGTAGACCATGTAGTCTCACCACTTCCCTGAAAAATAACTCTGCAATATGAACAACATCATTAGTCTTCTTACAATGAATAAAATGTGCCATCTTCGAGAATATGTCCACCACCACAAAAATAGAATCATGCCCTCTCTATGTCCTTGGTAAACCAAGAACAAAATCCATACTAATATCATCCCATGGCTTCTCTAGTATAGGTAACAGCTGATATAGCCCTGTATTCTGACTTGTTCCTTTTTCCATCCAACACACTCTGCAACTTTGTACAAATTTCCTCACATCTTGCTATAATTGTGGCCAATAATAATTCTCACCAATAATAGAAATGGTCTTATCTCAAACAAAGTGTCCAGCCAATCCCCCACTATGCTTCTCCTTAATCAGGGTTTCTCTCATGGAACTCCTTGGAATGCACAACTAGCTTCCTCTAAACAACATGCCATCTTGAATTATGAAATCCAACCATTTTGTCCTGTCCAAAGTAACAGGTTCCTAACAAGCTTTCCAAGCCTCTACAAAATCTGGATCTTTTGGATACAAAATCTTGAACTCATCGAACCCAACAACCTTTATCTTCATTTGTCAACAAATTTTGCCTTCTGCTCAAGGCATCTGCAACTCTGTTGGACTTCCCACTCTTGTGCTTCAAAACAAAAGTATAACTCTGCAAAAACTCAACCCATTTAAAATGCCTTTGGTTCAACTTTGGGTCAGTGCAAGAAGTTGGGTCCACTTTTTGGCCAAAAAGTGGAAGTGTTTTCCCTGATTTTCAGAATTTGTCACATTTGACCTTAAAATTTGAAGCACTTAGAGATGGAATCTTTAAAAAAGTCACTAAATATAAAATGTAGTACTCAGAGTCTAGTTTCTAAATATATAATTTATTTCAATACCCAGATGATACAAATTAATTTTCAATAGGCATTTCTAAAAACCATTGTTTAAAAGTTATTTTTTTAACCATACCATACACGTGTACGACCAACATAATTTGACCTAAATAAAATTATTTTTCAAAATCCTTTTGGGAAAACGTGTGTAGTATAGTGAAGTTTGATGAGGATTTTTTTTGTAATTTTTTTCTAAATTATTTTTTTAATTAATTTTTCATTAGGCCTAATTGCTACTTTTGAAAACCCCTCGTGTACGACCAACATAATTTGAGTAAAAAAAATCATAAAATTAATTATTTTTTTCATTGTGTAAAGAATGATGTGTAGATTGATGACATAATTTTTTAAAAAAAATTTAAAAATTGAAAGTTATTAAAAAAGTACAAACACCTGTTATTTCAAGTTTTTGGACCAGTTTGCTCATAAATTAAATAATAAATAGAAAAAGATGTCGAATAACAAAAAAATTACATATTTGAAAACTAGACACTGTCATCTATAATTTCGTAAAAAAATTCAGAAAAAAGGTCCTCAGCCATATAGGTAAACTCAGTCTTTCCTCTTGTTCTATACTTAGAAAAAAACTTGTAGGTTCAAGGCTCAAGGTCGGCCAACCATGCCTATCCCGAGCCTAAAACCCAAGCAAAGGGAAGGGAAAAGGTGGTCGGTGATTTCAAATTCATAGAATGGGTACCCGTTATAAAATGGGTACGCATTACATAACGGGTACCCGTTTCTATTATATCTATTATTTCCCATATCTGGGAAAAAAGTACAATCACTATATCCCTACAACTTACAAGTCTGATCAATATGGCCTAACATCGACAATTTCTATATTTTTTTACTTACAGGTGTCTTGTGGAATCTCTTGACAGGTCATATTCTATTCAAATTTTGAAAGGAATCAATCATATGAACAATTCTGAAGTGAAATCAAGTGCATGAGCTATTTTCAAGAAGAATAAAGAAAGAGGGTTTTTGTTTTTACATCTACTTTTTACTTCAAAATCTATGGAACAAAGGATCTACATCTAATTCTACTTCAAAATTTCAAAGAAGTACATCAATTATGAAATTGGATTAAGTATCAATTGCTATTTTATCAAGAGGGTTTGGTAATCATGGGATCAAATCAACATCAAAGAAAAAAATAAAGGAAGGTAATGACACCTCAAGAAATTGAAGCAAATAGAGAGAAGGAAGCAAAAAGGCAAAGAGATAGAAGAGCAAGGATTCAAGAGACAAAGAATATTGAAACATCTAATTCCATGAGTATTGAAGAGAAAGACATTTAAGAGACTATAAATGATGGGATGAATGTAGATGATGTAAATGTGGAAATGGTGAATTTGAAAGAAATTGTGACTATAGAAACAAATGCATGTATGTCTTCAAACCCAACTTTCAAAGATATGGTTCAAAATGTGACTATACAAACAAATCCAAGTATGTCTTCAGAGCTAGCTTTCAATGATATGGAAAACACGACTATAGAAACAAATCTAGGTGTGTCTTCAGAGCCAACTTTCAATGATATAAAAAACATGACTATAGAAACAAATCCAGGAGTGTCTTCGGAGCCAACTTTCAATGATATGGAAAACATGACTATAGAAACAAAT
This sequence comes from Cunninghamia lanceolata, assembly GCA_027924645.1. Lineage (NCBI taxonomy): Eukaryota > Viridiplantae > Streptophyta > Pinopsida > Cupressales > Cupressaceae > Cunninghamia > Cunninghamia lanceolata. The sequence goes on from BSBN01000103.1 coordinate 6,306,233, forward strand.
ATATGTATGTCTTCAAAGCCACCTATTGATAATATGAATGAGAATGATATCCCTTATAGGAGTGAAAATGAAAATGTTTTATTTGAGATTGAAAGAAATATCTTAGATAATCTTCCTGGTAAGATTTCTTGGAGGCAAATGAGAACTCATACAAATAGACTATATAAAATATTTTTTTATAGAAAAAGTCTTGGATTTCAATGTCGACTTATGATGCAATTGATGAAGATGTGGAAATTGTAAAAAGTAATGAAAAAGTTAGGCATCTTTGTAAAACCTAAAAAAAAGATGAAGCAATCAAACAAGTTTTATCTAGTGTTGCTAATGCTATTGATTCTATTGGTAAAAAGAGTAGATCTAAAGATAGCAATGCAACACAAAGAGCAATAACAACTACTTTAGTCAATAAATCATCTAATAAAAGAATGATAAGTAAGACAAGTGAAATTCTAAATATAAATCTTAAAACTTTGAGAAGAGCAGCAAAGAGAAGAGAATATATTGAAAAAGATCCAATTAACCAATGTTGGAGTTTTAGTGGTAGACTCCCAAGATATGACATGAAATTAAATAGTGAAATCAAATCTTTAATTGAAAAATATTGGTATGATAATACAAGAGTATCATCTAATGTTAGAGATGTTTTAAAATTAAGAGTGGTGTCTAAAATTCGTAATCCTCATCTAAAACATCTATTAGACATGACTCAAACTAAATTATATAAAAAATTCTTAGATGATTTAGTGTTAGTACCATTTAATATTACCATATGTCAAAGATCTTTCGAGAAATGTAAACCTTGGTATGTGAAAATTAATAAATAGTGAATCTCTTGTTGTTGTAAAACTCATGTACAATTTCATTATTATTATAATGTTTTTCAATATATACATTCTACTTTGCATACTAACAAAATTATGCAGGAATGTGGTATTAATATGCCACCTTAAACAATTAAGGAGCTTATAGCAGGTTTGTTTTGTGAAACATCTACTGGATACTTATTTTATTCAAAAGCATGTATTTCTGGACAATGCAATAGATGTGGCAACTTTTCATTGTTAGGAGAATGTATGCATGAAAATATTTCACATGAATTTGGACAACAATTAGTGGATGTGAAAAGATTCAAGAATGTTGAATATTCTTTAAAGGATGAAAAAATTAGAAAGTATTGTGAGTTAGTCACTGAAAAAATTTGTGTGCATGCATTCATCAAAGATTTTAAGGATCATATTGTATCTAAATATGTCAAACACTCCCAATATGCTCGGTGGCTTCATGGACAATTTCATTCATGTAAAAACACATTTCCAATTGGAACTATCCTATTAGTGGTTGAATTTGCAAAAAACTATACTCTTGCTCCACAAGAGGAAATTCAATCTCAGTATTATAATTAAGTGCAAGTGGCCATATTTGTTCATATTGTATACAAACATGCAGATGATAGTGCAAAAGATAATAGAATTTTTTTGAGGGAGTATCCTTTCTATTTGAGTGATAACCGGTTACACTCTTCAGAGTTTGTGCAATATTATTTCACAAAATGTTATGAAAGTTTAAAAGAAAGAGGAATCCAGATGGCACAACATTTCATATGGTCAGATAATTGTATAGGTTAATTCAAAAATGCAAGAATGTTTTATTGACTATGTAGGGCTCACAAAGAAAACAATATCCAACATATGTGGAGTTTTTTTGAAGTTGGACATGGTAAAGGAGAACATGATGGAGCTGTAGTATGTGTGAAAAAGAGCTCTTGCTAGAGAGCAACTAAAATTTGAGGATGCAACCAAATTTAGAGATGCACATGCAATTGTGGATTGGTGTAATGAAAAATTATCTACGGGATCAAGTGAGAACTCTACAATTTGATGATTCTTTTGGTTAGTTGAAGAAGAGAATATTCCTACTCGACTTGATTGTGAGACAATAACTGGATCAATAAAATGACATTCATTTAAGAGTTTAAATGCAAGCACATGGACTATATGGACTAGGGAACTTGCATGTTTTTGTCAATTTTGTATTATGGGTGATTGGGGAGCATGTGAAAATATAGAATGGGTTGAAGAATGGAAACAAAGATCCTTGACACCTACAGAAACACAAGATCAACTTGAAACAATAATTGAAGATGATAATCAAATGTTTGCATCAGATGACTATGACCGTGTTTCAGATCTTGTACAAGAAGGTACTTTTGCTTTTAATATTTTTTTATTGCCATTTTTTTGTACATCTATATATAATTAATTATATATGTATGCATGTACAAATTTATGTGATTTAGATACATGTCACACTTTATTGAATTACATAATTTTTTGTGCAGGACATGTGTATGCTATTGTTGCACCTAAGGGAAATGAAGAGGAAACTGAGTATTGGTTGGCTCGATGTGTTGAGACAAAATAAAAGTTGTTACATCCTAGAGTAGATGATGATAACATGGAGTATCTGACAGGTTCTTTGGTTGTTGTTGGTACTTGGCTATGAAAATATCTAATAAGAAAGAATGGTTTGCCTGCATTTGAAGATTATGAAACACATAATAAGATCATACACTACTCACATTTGGTTGTGGAAACAAATATAAAATTAGTCAGATATCAAGGCAAACCTACTAATAGACAGTTATGGACACTTTCGATGGAAGAATATGAGTCAATTATAGATGCATTACAAAAAAATGAGGATGTAGATGGTACAATGGAATAAATTTCTAGGTATGTAAACCATACTCTTACATCCCCTAAATCCATCCTCTTAAATGTATCCTATAATGTTATCTAGTTACATATAAGGCATCAATGTTTTGTGTTTTTGGTATATAAAATTTTTCATTCTCATTTCACCTTATATATTATTCCTCTTGTCTTAAATTTTGTATCAACTCATGTAAATATATAGTTAATTTACTTGTACATTTGAACATTACTTTTACAGGTGTACCCTAGACAAGTAGTCAAATTTGTAGTCTTCAACTAAAAATATGTGAGGTCAATTTTGTAGTCTTCAACTTAAAGTGAACGCAAATTAGGTAATTGTATATACTTACATTATGGATTTCACATTCAACATGTTATCTAGTTACATAATGCATCAATGTGTTTTGTTTTTGGTATATAAATTCTTTCATTCTCATTTCACCTTCTATATTATTCCCTTTGTCTTAAATTTTGTATCGACTCATGTAAATATATAGTTAATTTACTTGTACATTTGAACATTACTTTTGCAGGTGTACCCTAGACAAGTAGTCAAATTTGTAGTCTTCAACTAAAAGTATGTGAGGTTAATTCTGTAGTCTTCAACTAAAAGTGAACTCAAATTAGGTAATTGTATATACTTACATTATGGATTTCACATTCAACATGTTATCTAGTTACATAATACATCAATGTGTTGTGTTTTTGGTATATAAATTTTTTCATTGTCATTTCACCTTCTATATTATTCCCTTTGTCTTAAATTTTTTATCGACTCATGTAAATATATAGTTAATTTACTTGTACATTTGAACATTACTTTTGCAGGTGTACACCCTAGACAAGTAGTCAAATTTGCATGATTGTCAATAGAAGTTTTCACCATACAAGTATGTGAAGTTAATTTTGTAGTCTTCAACTAAAAGTAAATGCAAATTAGGTAATTGTATATACTTACATTATGTATTTCACATTCAACATGTAATGTAGTTACATAATGCATCAATGTGTTGTGTTTTTGGTATATAAATTCTTTCATTCTCATTTCACCTTCTATATTATTCCCTTTGTCTTAAATTTTGTATCGACTCATGTAAATATATAGTTAATTTACTTGTACATTTGAACATTACTTTTGTAGGTGTACCCTAGACAAGTAGTCAAATTTGCATGATTGTCAATAGAAGTTTTCACCATACAAGTATGTGAGGTCAATTTTGTAGTCTTCAACTAAAAGTGAACGTAAATTAGGTAACTATATATATATATATATATATATATATATATATATATATATATATATATATATATATATATATATATATTTCATCCATCCTCTAAAGACACCCGCTTGTATGTCCCCTTAATTCATCCTCTTAGCTCCCCTTAAGCCATCCTCTTACATCCCCTTAAGCTGTCAAGTTTTATCTTATACTTTGTAAATTGACTCGTGTACATCTCTCCAAGTAAGCTATCCTCTTTTGTATCCCCTTAAGACATCTTCTTCTAGCTCCCCTTTTAATTAATCCTCTTGTACATCCCCTAAAGCCATCCTCTTATGTATCCCCTTGAGACATCCTCTTAGCTCCCCTTAAGCCATCGTCTTACATCCTCTTTTGTGTTATCTAGTTACATATTGCATCAATATTTTTTGTTTTTGGTACATATTCTTTCATTCTCATTTACATTCAGTATTTCTTGCAGTTGTATCCTACAAGTAGATTTTTCCATGATTGCCACTACAAGATTTCATCATAATGTAAATGGTAGATTAATTTTGTAGTCCTGTCAAACTAATAACATGGACCTATAAGCTAATTGTATAGATCTACTCATATGTTTCATAATGGACCTATTTTTTATTTTGAGACTCTTTTTATGATCTATGTATTTAATTTTCATGGATTGAATATTATTTTATGATTGCCACAAATGATATTAGTGTAGAGGTTCAATAAGTATATAGTTTGTATTTTTCCTATCATTTTTGTACCCACTTTAGCTATGTTTTGAAATGTGTTGATTTAGCATTTATTTTATATTATTTAAATGCACAAAAGTTGAAAAGACTTGTATAGAACCTATCCATCTACTCACTCTAACTCTCATTCATTTGTGCATCCCATCCTTCATCCATTTTCACCTTTTGGACACTATTGTGCTAATGTCCCTTGGACAAGATCATTTGCACCATCATGTCCACTTAATTTAAAAATAATTTATCACACATTCCAAATTGAAGAAATTCTAAAATCCAACTCAAGGCCCCATTGGCTTAAATGCACTAAATTCTTAACTTAGAACCTAGGTTGTCATATTTAAAACATGCCCTCTAGGTCATTGTTTATAACAAGGAATGATCATAGAGAGGCATCATTAGAGTATTAATTCTCACACAAGGAAATCAAGTTCTCATAGGTGTTCATCAACACCACTCTATCATAAACTAGACCTTAGGTGAAAGCAAGAAATTTCCACAAAGTAAATATATTCACACAAAAGACAAAATTATGAGAATCCTTCATTAAGATTTCTAACCTAATTGTAAGGAATATATCTAGGGTTTAACTATCTTCCCTAAATTTTGGTGAACTTGGCCTAGATCTTACATCTCCTAGGGTTTTGCCTTACAATTTTCCCCTTTTATTTGTTATAATATCCAATCTTTAATATCTATGATTGCATTTTCCTAGACATTTTGGGTGTATCATCATAACTTGTTATTGCTTGGACCACATGCCCTAATTCTTTTTGAATTTTTCATCCACTCTTGAAAATTCAAAAGGTTCGCTTCTTTCATTTTGGTTCTAAATATGATTTGTTGCCCATGTAACTTAGAACTTGCTCAATGGCCTTGTTTATTATCACTTTAAAATATATTGATTTTTTTGTTATTAATTTCCCCTAGTTGTTTAATGTTCATATCAAACTCCTATACATTATCATATTCAACATCTTTGGTAGTCTATCTTAGTTAAATCCATGAGCTTAAATGGAAAAATGTAACACATGATCATAAATTTTTTTATGCTTATAAGACTAGGTTGTAGATCTTAGTGAGTTTTCTTCAAGTTGTTGAAATCGTGTTAAGTTATAATTTATCAAGAACTATTTTGTACATTATGATAGTCATGTGTATACTATCTATTCAAAAATTTGAAAAACTTATCTACACATCAGATATTCACATGTACTAGTTCACTATTTTAAACACATTAAAGATAGTTTTTCATTTTAAATTAAAAATATAGTAGAGATAAATCTTCTAACATGTCTCGATTAAATATTTTATAATCTAGAAGTGAACAATGAAGAATATTTAACATATTATCTAACATACTAAAATGTTCAAGCATATAGTCAATAATATATACATGTAGATCTATCTAGATAAGTCCATGAAAAACTATAAAATATAGGGAGGACCCATGAAATGTGTACTAAAACATCTACTCATAGTCAGCATATAAATAAATACAAATCATAGTTCATGAAATACTGAAATATATCTAGAAGTCCATGTAATAGCAAGTTTGACATATATAGTCAAAGTCCTAGTGGCATATATAAAAAATAATGCACATCATACAATTTAGTCTATGAAATAAATATCTATGTCAGGTATGATCATCACTCAAGTTCAAATTTGAAAGAGGCCTCTTTCTTCCTCGTGAAATAGATGGATCTACCTCATGCTGTACACAAGAGAAAGAAACTTGCAATCAGATTTAAAAATTTTAAAAATGACACATACATGTGCTTCTGAAATGTAAATTTTATTTGATTGAAGATTTAATTTAATTTATAAAATACTCATATTAAATATTTAAATCTAGACTAATGTATGATTAAATTATCATATGATGTTGGTCATCTCCTCCCACATTCTATTGCCCAAGTGATCGTAAAGCATCAGGTGTTAATTCCTAGATATTCAAATTTAAAACACTCAAGAATTAGGTTACCATCCAAATTTAATTTAATTTATAAAAAATATGAAATTAAATATTTAAATGTAGGCTTTAAAGTGTGCATTTAAATTACCATGCAATCATGCTCATTTGCTCCCACATTTTGTTGTCTAGGTGGTATAGTTGTTTCATCTTCTTGACCAAAAGTTTGACTTGCTAATTCCTAGAATTTCAAATAAAGCAAGTTTGAAATAAGTTAGAATCTATTTAGCATATAAAGACCTAGAAATTGCACATAGAAAATTTAGTAAAATTTAGGACCTCAAAATGTGTGGATGGCTCATGAAATTGTCCCTGACTAGCAACCTGACCAATGGTCGCACTCCTATCATTCTGCACTTACATATATGGGTGCATATATAAATTTATATAAACTCAAAAAAGAAACTTAGTACAAATTTAGTACAAAACACACACTAGGGAATACTTAGGCATAACAACTGACAATGGAGGATTAGTGCAAGAAACACCTGAGCCATGTGGTCAGTCAGACCTGGGAACTGCCACATGACCTGAGCCTTGCTGCAACAATAGTGTTTCACATACTTGTACATATAGTTATTTATTTATTTATACACTTTTTAATTAAAATATAATATAGATAAGTTTCAAGAAGAAAATTTAAACTAGAATTAGATACATATGGTTTTAGGGGTACTTGATATATTGGTTTACCCCGTAAGGTGTGCCAATCTCTACAGCTATTGATGCAAAACTTAATGTATCAAATTGTGATGCGGCCCTAGAGCGACTTGAGATCTGTACAACAAATAGTTCACAATTTATATATTAATTCATTCAATTATTTATATAAATTTTGATACGTTCAAATTATGCACTTGAAATATTTAATAAAATTTGGTCAATGTACCTATGTAGGATTATCATCCAAATATGACTTCATTTCTGTTGTAGTTGCATCTGATGTGGATGTAGGAACATGACCATAACATGGTTGATTGCAATTTGTACACAAATGTACCCCTGACATGTCTGAGGCTCTATGATGAGATGCATCGACTCCTCCATGATGCTCTCCACCACTGATTTCATCTGCCATGTGGGCATCTTGTTCAGTGAGATTGCCTGAGAGTCTACTCAATGCTCCTAATGTTGACAACATTGCCTGGTGCTGAATAGGTATAGGAATCATGGGAAAAATAGGAGCAACCATAGGAGCAAAAGGAACAGGTCAATTGGGATCAACTCGTGCCCCTGGCCTGTGTTGTGACATGCCACCACCAACACCCTAGAATTCTCTCGTATCAAAATAATTGGGTTTTTGACCCAATTGAAACTCCACCCATAATTTTCTCAAAAAATATAGTGGTACCTCATAATTAGCATGTGGTGGGTGATCAAACACCATCCACCACCAATCCCAAAAATGTCTCGAAATCGCCTCATGCCTACACCACTTAATTGATATTCTTTTTTTTGTTGCAAGTATAGGTTGATTAGTTTTTAGGTGACGAAAAAATGGGGCTAATGTTGTTTTGTTATGTGAAGATCATGGATGTCTTTATATGAAAGACCATCTGCATAGAATTGCCTCCTCTCCTCTCGCCAAAGGTGAAATCTATCTAGGTCTGCATCAATAGACCTAACATAATCAATAATGGTTTGCATCGAAGATGCAAACCGAACCACATGAGGAGGCATCAAGTGAGGTTGATTATTAATCAAATTAACTTTTTCCTCAATTGCATTAATATTTTCATTAATGCTTTGTCGCAATTGGTCCTCTTAAGTGGAGGAGATGGGGGGTTTTGAGGGGGATCATGGGGTGGGGGGTTTTCATAAATAATGTCATCTATTAAAAATTCATCTATTGTATGGTAATCCATTAGATGTCTCCTGCAAATTTCCAAATACATCCATATGAAAAACTTACAAATGTATAATTTCACAAATATATACATATTGAAAACTTACAAACAAATATCTATAAATTTAAACTTAATCTAATAGATCTGTAAATGTAAGTTTAAAATATTCATGAATTTAGAGAGCAAGTAATACTTGAAAATTACATGCACAAGTACAACTAGTCAAGAAAAATATGGACCTAATTGTTGATCTCTAGTAAGTTATATACATTTTTACTATTTATTAGATCATTATGATTATTAATTTAGATAATAGGTGATTATTTTATTATTAATGTATTCTTTATGTCAAAACCCCTACAACTTTGGAAAATTAAAAAGCTCAAATGATTGGGTTGTTGAAACTTTACATTTCATCATGGACACAATTTAATGTATTATATTTCTACCAATGGGACTTGATTTGACAAGGACATTAAATATATAGGGATTTATGGATTTTGATTAGATAGTAGATATACCCAATAGGATTTCTACAGCTCTCCTTCTATTATTTATTCATAAAAATTTCTAAATGTTGTTTTCTATGTAATTACTCTTCTAAAATTTGTGTAGATTAGAACTTTAACCCTCTTCTTTTAAGATCCAGTAGGAATATTTTGATTTTTTTTTCATTCATTTCATCAGGGCCTAGATATCTTATTAGATCTATGGGAGAATTAAGGACTAGTTCATATTAATTTTTGTTTGAGTGGGAGTTTTGTTGCAATGAACTATTTTTAGGAGATACAGATGATAAGTGCTTTTAGAATAGAGGCAGAGAGGTTTAATGGAACCAGCTTTGACCTTTGGAATCTTAAGATGGAGGATTTAGTTGATAGAGATCTATGGGTTGTAGTTGTTCAGACCAAGAACATTTTAGCACAAAAAGATGAAAACTAGTAAGTTGATGAAAGAAAGACAAGGAGCCTCATTCAACTTTGCCTCGAAAATTGAATGTTTATAAATATTTTAGGACAAACAAATTGCAAGAAGCCTAAGTAGGTTAAGTTAGGGAATTTGTATTACACAAATTCCTTTGTCAACAAGATTTTCATACAAAATAATATTTGTTCTTTAAATATATGGGTGATGGTGATTTAGTAACAAAGCACCTAAATTAGTTCAACAACTTGGCTAGTTGGAATTTGTAGATGTGAAAATGGATGAGGAGGATCAATGCATAAATTTATTGTATTATTTCCCTAATAGTTGGAGTAATCTCATGATGGTGAATAGTAACAATGTCTCAAAGTTGAAGCTTGATGATGTGGTGGGTTTGTCACTTTCTAAGGAGATGAAGTAGTAAAAATTAAATTCTATCAATGATCTTTTGTCTTTGAGAATTCATCCTAAGGATATAGAGAGGGACATGAAAACATACAAGCATGCTAGAAGTCTATGGGGGGATCTTGGTCTCATTGAAAATTGAATGTCAAATGTTGGAAGTAAGGAAATATTAGGAACATCTAGAGACTAAAACTTGGAGAAGAAGGCAAGGAAACATAAATAGATGATGATATAGACTCAAGGGCCTCCAATGATGATGTTGGTGATACTTTTTTTGTACATCCTTTTAAGCATGCACACAAGGGTGCATGGCTTATTGATTATAGAGCCTTTTCTCATGACTCCCAATTAGGAGTCATTCTTGGTTTATGAGAGCTTTGATGGTGGACATGTGTGTATTTAGGATCTAGTAGGTAATGTATATGCTTCTAACCTAGTTGGTGGCACATAGAGTTGGTTATGAAAAAGATAGGCACATCACGCATTTGTAAAGAACCCTACATGTTTAGCATGCAAACTGAGCACATTGATTTATGTCATAAGTTATTGTGTGTGAAATAATGGAAGATAGTTCATGGTTATGCAGTTGAGAAGGTGGATGCCTATATGAATTTGGTGTAGCTAAATTTTCAAATAAACTAAAGTATATAAATTAACAATTTTAGAGATATGACAGACATCATATTGCCACAGTCCATAATAAATGTAGACCCAAGCTTCAAGATTTAACTGTGTGTGAGTTTTTTCCTCAACGTTTCGGATCATACTCACACACAGTTAAATCTTGAAGCTTGGGTCTACATTATAGAGATACTTTTGTTAATATTTTTAGGGTTTATAGTTTGATTTTAGGGTTTATAAAGATTATATTTTTAGGGTTTATAGTTTAGGTTTTTAGGGTTTGTAGTACAACCTGGTTTTAGGGTTTATCAAAACATACAATCACAAAAAAAACATAAAACTCTAATTTTACTGAAACCCTAATTTTCATTTTAATCCTACAACCACAAAAAAAACATAAAAAACAAGTTAAAAACTAGCAAACAACCAACATGGAGGAGCTCAGTAGTGACAAGGTGGTGGGAGGAGGTGACAAGGCAAAAAAAAACTCTGGATTTGTGCTAGTAGGGGCTTCAACAATGCATACCCATTTTTTCTTTGTCGCTATTGCTAGAGGAAAATGAGCTCGCAGGCATTTAAAAAAAATATACACTTTCAAAATGGGTACCCGTTTAGTAATGGGTACCCATTATGTAACGCGTACTCAAAGCTAAACGGGCTTGGGTACCCATTTAGCTTCGGGTGCCCATTCCTAAACAGGTACTCGTTTCTTTGAAAATGGGTACCCGTTCCTATCGGGAATTTTTTTCCCCACACGACTTCTCGTACATGTGGACCGAGTTTATTGATTTTACCCCTTTCCTTGACTATTAAGATACTGCAAAGCCTAATGATTAGTATATAAAACAAATTCTTTTGGCAACAAATAATGTCTCCATTTCTTCAAAGCCTGAACTATTGCATAAAATTCCTGATCATAAACAAAATATTTTTTCTTGGCATCATTAAGCTTCTCACTGAAATAGGCAATGGGCTTACCTTCTTGACTCAAAATAGCTCCTATAGCACTACCACTTGCATCACAATCTACCTAAAATACCTTATTGAAATCTGGAAGTACCAAAACAGGTTGCTCTGTGACTTTCTGCTTCAATGTATCAAAGCTTTTGTCTTCTCCTTTAGTCCATTTAAACTCTTTTCTATCCCCTCTCATTGTCTCAATTAGGGGTGCACAAATACTACTAAAATTCCTGATAAACTTTCTGTAAAAACTTGCCAAACCATGAAAAGATCTTATCTCTGTGGTACTCCTTGGCATAGGCCATTCAAGAATAGCTCTCACCTTCTCTGGGTCCATCTTAAGACCTTCCTCTGAGACAACAAATCCCAAGTATACCAACTCCTTTGCAAAACTACATTTCTTCAGATTAATTAGCAACTTCCTCCCTCAATGTAGAGTAAAATACTCTACATTTTGTGTTTGAGTTTCAGTTGTGCGAGCTCCATTTTTGTCTCTGCGCATTTCAGTTTTGGCAACGAGGGTTTTGACACAGAGCGCGAGTGCAGGGTTTCCATTTTGCCTAAATTTTGCCCAAGTCTCAGAGTGGAGCGGAACGTGCCAAGTGTCATCAATCGGGACACATTTTAAAGTTTCTCTGAGTTACGCGGTAAGCGCCACGTGTCCTGTTATATAGTAGCGGAACGCACCAAGTGTCGGCATCCAAGGTTCAGCTTCTTATAAGTTTCAAAAGCCCCTTAATGTTTCTCGAAGTGTGGTGGGTCCCTGTTTTGAAGTTTCAATGAGCGTGGAAGGCGCCAAGTGGCAGATGCAGAGGTTTTCTTAAAGTTTCTTTAAGTTACACGGAAAGTGCCGCGTGTCCCATATAATAAATGCGAAGCATGCCAAGTGTCGGCATCCGCTGATCCTTCTTTTGTTTCATGGTGAATTAAAGATTGTTGGTGGGCCTCGGTAAAGTAGCTAAAGTTTAAGCAGAGTGCAACAAGTGTCATCGTCTGCGTGAACCGTTTTAGTTTCCAAATGTTTCTATAAAGTTTTAAAGGCTCAGCGCAGATTGCCATGTGTCATCTTCCGCAGGACTTTCAAAAAGTTTCTAAAGTTTCTCAAGGTTATGCAGAAGCTGCCACATACCACTTGCTAAGTGCAGCGAAAAGCGCCACCTGTCCTTGTTCCTTTTTGAGACTGCTCGGGTGAGAAGTGTGGTGGGTCCCATTTTTGGTAAATGATTAAAGGTTCGAGGCAGCAGACTATGACAGATGTTGAAGCCGGAGCACTCCCAATACAAAGACACAGTAAAGAGTATAAAGAAGTAGAAATCGCCACGCATCTATTTGCAAGGGCCGCGGACACTACCAAGTGTCATTTTCTGGTGCCTCCTGAATAATGAGATGGTTTTTCAAGAAAGGCTCGCGGATGCCGCCATCTATCTCATGGTTTTTGTTTCTCAATTGCAGCGGAGGCTGCAACATGCTAGTTTCCTATTTTTTCAGAAAGATGAAGAAGTTTCAAGTAAAGGGCACGGATGCATGCCATCGGTCTCAAGGGTTTATAGTCGCAAAAGACTACCAGAAACTACCAGGTGTCCCTACCTGATTCAAAGGAAGGAGTTATATGTATCTATTTCAGCCAATGAATTTGCAAAGAGGTTAACTATTTCAGATCTGAAAGATATCTTCTGTCAGACACTTCTAGTTAAGTTCCAGTTCGGTTAGATCGTTGGGATTTGATCATGCAAGCAATCTTGAGCCAGTCCTATGCTATAAATATGGATCTAGATCGTAGATTCAGATATATATAACAACAGATAGAGAGAATTTTTTGCATACAGATTGTTATCAAAGATTTAAGAGAAGTTTGAAGACCTTTTTGCTGTGGCCAGTAATATCATTTGCCTTTGTTATGTTTTCTTGATTCAGAAAGTTTGTATAACTGTGCATATATCAGTGCCTTTTATGTGATTGGAAAATTAATAAGAAGATTGAGTTATGTGCCTTTGCTGATATTTTCTATGTTATTACAAAATCATCTAAGTTGTGAGCCTTTGATTCTATTTGTTCTCCATCTTTTACATTGATCATGCATTGTTTGCTCTTTAATGTAACTGAATCCTAGAAATACCTTCACTATGCTTAGTGTTAAGGAAAGAATCACATTCAGGTGCATCACCATAGTTTAATTTTCTTTCATTGCATTTGTGATTCCGTTTTATTTCTACCCCTTTTCCTAAAATACATTCGAGATAAGGAAGAGCCAGCTTCTTTAAAATCTGGAGGTTGTTTCAAGTCGCAAGTCCCACATTCCTGAAACTTCCCATGTTGGTATTGGAAACAACACAATTCTAAGCATCAACAGTTTTTGGCACGCCCGGTGGGATGATTCTTGAAGTTTCTGTCAAGACTTTATGAACTAGAGAGCTACAAGGAGTCAGAGTTGTGGACTGGTAAGCAGAGCCCAATCTGCTGCTAACCCAGGTATTCTTTCACCACCATTGGTAGCTAATCCAAGAAGAAGGGTCAATCAATTTACATCACCACCAAGAGCCAACATGGGAGCACCTGTAGCCCCAAGGAATTATGTGAATTGGAACACTAGTAGTCCTCTGATCCTCCCAGTACCACCAGCCACTTGGGACCCAATTCCAGCAAATGCCCTGAAGGCTCTACCCAAATTCAGTGGGGAAGATTGCAAGACACCTGAAGAACATCTGCAAGACGTGTCTGATGTCTGTGCAATACATGTGATCACACAGCAAAATGTGGCTATAAGGTTGTTAGCAGCTTCTTTTAAGGGGAAGGCTCTAGACTGGTACAGATCTTTGACCCCAAATACAATATCTACATGGGATCAGCTTGGAGATGCTTTCTTTGCAAGATTTAAAGAAAAGGGTGATAAGTCTTCTTTGCTGCAACAATTGATCACTATCAAAAGGGCACCACAAGAAGCAATGACTAATTTCAATTCAAGATTTCAAAAGACTTGGGAAAGAATTCCTGCTGTAGCAAGACCATTACCAGGTATGGCCATCGTATTTTATCTTAAAGCCTTAAATTCAGATATATCAATGATGATTCAGTCACTTGGAGGTCAGACTCTGCCAGAAGCCTATGATTATGCAGTCAAAGCTGAAAATAACTTGATAGATGCTGGAAAATTGCCCCCGAGGCCTCCTATGCCCATGTTTCTAGAGATTACCTTATCTTTGCCTCAAGAAGCCCCTAATCCCATAGTTCCACCTGTGTCTATGTATACATTTCTCCAACAACCTGCTAAAGCTGCAGTTCCTGTCCAGCCCTCTGAGATGGATGATGTCAAGAACATCTTAAGGACATTTTCTAATGAGATAATTAACCTAAAAAGATAGCAAAACCCTTATCCTAGACCCCAATATCAAGGCTACCAAGGAAATAGACCTCCACCACAGCCAAATCAGTATCAGGGCCCTCAAAGGAAAACTAACCCTCAGCCATCAAACCAATTAGTTACAGTCCCTACACCCTTGTAGACTGTTCCTCCTAATCCAAACAGAGAGATTGTCCCAGGGCAGAATAATTATGCAGATGGTACCAATGCCTGGTGTTTCCCTTGTAATAATGCTCATATGCCCAGAGACTATCCAAGGGGTAATCTACAGCAAAAGATAGTAGAGCAAAGGAGAGTAGATGGACAATTTGCAAATACTTCTGACACTCAACCCTACCAATCCCCTGGTATGCAACATTCAGTCCTGGTGGCTCAGATGCAAGGGATGTCCTTATAGCAAGAAGAAGAAATAGCCCCTGAGCATGCTTTATTTTCATGGATTGAAGATGAAGAGTCAGTATTCTTGAATGAAGCTTCTACTTTTAAGAAACCATTGGTACAATCAGATTACAACACTAGAGCCAAGAGAAGGATGATGGAACAGCCTGAAGTCACAAATAAGGAAATTATGGGGATTCCTCCATTTCAAGATCATCAAAACATAGCTACTAGACAAGAAATACCTCAGCCAGTGCAAAACCAAGTAGTTTCTGGACAAGTTCAAGAAAAAGCAAGGTACCCTTATTATCCAAGAACCCAAAGACTAGGACCTATGAATGTGGTGGATCAGCTGAAGAGGACCCCAGCACATGTGTCAATATGGGACATGTTAGCTATTCCTGAGTAAAAGACACTATTGCAAGAAGCTCTATAGGGCCAGGCAGTGCCTAAACATACTGGTACCAAAGGAGGACCTGCTGATAAAGAAAAGCTCAAAGACACTGTTACTCTGCAGACAACAGCTCTTTTGAATAACACACCTGAGGTAGGTAGATCTAAGCCAGATCCCTTTTATTTAACTTTAATAATTGGGAAGAAACTGTTGCACAGTGCAATGATAGACTCTGGGGCTAGTACCATAGTGATGCCAAAGCAAATAGTAGATGCTTTGAAAATAAAATATGAGCCACTTACAAAAGGAGTTATGCAGTTAGATGGAAAGTCTGTGCAAACAATAGGAAAAATTAAACAACTCCCACTACAGCTGTATACATGTCCCAATATAATTGTAAATCAAGATTTTGTAGTCATAGATATTCCCCCTATTTTTGGCTTATGTTTATCCAGAGATTTTACAGCCAAGATAGGAGGATATATGTCACTTGATTGGTCACACCTCATCTTGAGAACCAAATATGGGACTAAAATGAAGGTACTGTCTGAATCATTATGAAAGGACCATATCACAAATGAACCAACCCCAAAGTTAGAAGTAGCCCATGCCATGCTAAATAAAGAGGAAAGAGTTTTTGTTGAAGAAATAGGGGACTGGATTGAACATGATCAACAGGAAGAAGATAACCAATTGCTAACTATGATGCAGAGTGACCCTTTTGGAAACTATGACTCAACAGGGCTAGGCACTTATGTCATATTTGAAGAAAACCAGGAGATCCCTAATGTCTTAAGAGATGAGCCCTCTCAGACCCAAGAATCCATAAATGATTTAGGAATTTGGACCCTAAATTTTGATGGGGCTAGAAGTAAAAATGGAGCTGGAGCAGGAATTCATCTTACTACCCCTAATGGTGAAAAGATTTTAAGAGCTATCCATTTCCAATTTGCCTGTACTAATAATGATGCTGAGTATGAATCCTTAGTACATGGGCTCATATCAGCCAAGAAAAAGGGAGTAAAGAATCTGATAGTCAAAGGAGATTCAGAACTAGTAGTGAAGCAAATAAGAGAGAAGGTAGTGGCCAAGAATGTAAGGATGAGATCTGATAGGCACAGGATTTGGGACTTAATAGATGGTTTTGAAGCTTTTAATATTAAGGTAGTCCCTAGAGCCCAAAATTTTGAAGCAGATAGAATGGCACAGATTGGCTCACAGATTGACCCAGCAACTGATCTATTAGTTAACAATGAGTCAGTCAAAGTTATTGTGAAGCCAACTATCCCAGACAATGATGAAAATTGGCAAGTCTTTGAAAATGATTTTCAGGTACTTTCATTTTTGCAACAGTCAGGAGAATTTGCTGATCAATTGCAACCCAAAATTGAAGAAGCATATGGAGACCAGATTATTCAATTAAAGACCAATAAGCTTCCCAAAGGCTTGATTACTTTAGAAAACCTATTTGATCCAGAAGATGTAAGCCTAGAGAAGAAAAGGTTTCAAGCAAATAAAGTAGATTATTCTGAGATACAAGTGAGTGAAGGGAGAAAACTAAAGATTGGAAATTCTACAACCCAACAGGAACAGGAAAGACTAATTAACTTATGTGAAAGATATGACAAAGTAATAGCCTGGACCTATGAAGATCTTCATGGTTATGATAGAAATATCATCCAACACACTATAGAGTTGATTGAAGGATCTAAACTGATCAGACAAAAGCAAAGGCTAGTGAATCCAAGGATTGAACCTCTAATGGTGGATGAGTTGCAGAAACTCTTAGAATCTAAAATAATTTTTCCAATCAAACACTCAACCTGGGTATCCAATCTAGTACCAGTCAAAAAAATGAATGGTGACATAAGGCTATGTGTGGATTTTAGAGACCTAAATAGGGCATCTCTGAAAGATCACTACCCCCTACCCTCTATGGAACAAATTTTGCAGACTGTGGCTAGATCAGAGAGATTCTCCTTGCTGGATGGTTTCTCTGGATACAATCAAATTTGGTTGGCTGATGAAGATCAGCATAAGACTACTTTCACCACAAAATGGGGAACATTTGCCTATGCAAAGATGCCTTTTGGCCTTTCAAATGCTGGGGCTACATTTCAGAGGGCAATGGATGTAGCATTTGGAGAACTTATCAATAAAATCATTCTAATTTACCTAGATGACCTTACTATTTTCTCTAAAAGTGATGCAGATCATTTTGACCATCTAGAAGCTATTTTTAAGAAGTGCCAAGAGTTTGGAATATCCTTAAATCCTAAGAAATGCATTTTTACAATTCCTCAAGGTAAACTATTAGGGCATATAGTGTCTAAAGAAGGAGTTTCTATAGATCCAGAGAGAGTCACTGCCATAATGAACCTATCTTTGCCAGTCAATAAGAAAGTTGTTCAGTCCTTTTTGGGAAAGATTAATTTTGTCAGTCGGTTCATATCAGACTTTGCAGGCCTAATAAGACTAGTGACACTCTTATTGAAGAAAGATCTGGTGTTCAAATGGACTACAAAAGGGAGACAAGCTTTTGAGGAGGTCAAGAAAGCAATTTCAACAGCCCTAGTACTTAGGAACCCAGACTTCTCTAAGTCTTTTATAATGTATGTCTATGGAGGAGAGTTTAGTGTTGCTACTGTCCTAACACAGAAAGATGATCAATAACAGGGAGAGCATCCACTAGCATTTTTTTCAAGGACTCTTAGGGAGTATGAAGCCATGTATAACTTTGTAGAGAAATAGGCATATGCTATGGTAAAAGCCCTCAAGAAATTCAGACACATGGTCACAGGAAATAAGATTTTGATACTAGTAGCTCATCTGAGTGTCAGAGAATACATTATGGAAGGAGAGATCACTGAGAAAAGAGCAAACTAGATAACAAAGATTCTAGAATATGATGTGGAGGTCAGACCAACTAAACTTGTTAGAGGCAAGGGATTGTGCCAATACATGGCCCAAGACATGGAAAGAATGGTGACTGCTAAAGCAGAAAATGAGAATGTGTTGAGGATTCAGGAGATTAATTAGAATTCTTGGGTCACAAATAGGATTTAGTTTATGAAACATGGGATTTTCCCAAAAAAGCTCTCTCAGGACAAGAGGAGATACTATAGGCAGCAAGGGGTCCATTTTGTTTTAGTTGACCAAGTTCTTTTTAGAAGAAATACTAATGGTATACTCCTAAGATGTATAGAGAAAGGTGAGGCTCAAAGGATACTACATGAAATGCACCATGGAGTCTCAGGTGGACATTTTTCCAGAAAGAACCACAGCTATAAAGATAAGTCAAGTAGGCTACTTCTAGCCCACTTTATTTACAGACTATTATCAACTGGTTAAAGAGTGCCAATCTTGTCAGTATTATGTGGGGAAGAGAAGGAATGCAGCAATGCCCCTTAGTCCTATAATTGTTGATGAACCCTTTGCTCAATGGGGTCTAGACTTCATTGGAATGATTAATCCAGTGTCAAGTATGGGACACAAATGGATTCTAACTGCCACAGATTACTTTACCAGATGGAGTGAGGTAGTACCACTCAAAGAAGCAACAAAAAAGGTGATCTTAGACTTTCAGGAGGGTATCACTACTCGCTTTGGGCCTCCTCGTACCATAATTTCAGATAATGCTAAGGCATTTTTAGGGGCAAAAATATTTGACTTTGCACTAAAATATGGAATCTATCTGAAGACCTCTTCAAATTATTATCCTCAGGGTAATGGTTTGGCAGAATCAACTAACAAGAATCTGATTAGACTTATTAAGAGAATAGGTGTTGATCACCACAAAGAGTGGCATAAAATGATTAATATAGCACTATGGGCTGATAGAATTATGCCTAAACAAGTGACAAAGATCTCCCCATATGAATTGGTCTATGGTAAGCCCATTGTAATGCCCCTAAGCTTGGAGATTCCTGCTCTCCAGTTGTTAAAACAGATTGAGATTGAGGAAAATGGCCCCATGCAGGTCAGACTTGCTGAGCTCCTCGAAGTTCAAGAAAAGAGGGATATAGAACATGAATCATTATTGAAACATCAGAAAATAATCAAAGACTGTTTCGATAAGAAGACTTCAAATCCTCATTTCAAGGTAGGCTCAGTTGTTTTAAAATGGGATGAGAGAGCTGCCAAGCCGGGTCGACATAGTAAATTTGAGTCATTGTGGACTGGCCCCTATAAGATTTGTTCATGTAAACAGCAGAATTCATTTGAGCTTGAAACAATGGAGGGTGAACCCGAAGAGATTCCTGTAAATGGGATCTACTTGAAGCATTTCAATTAGACAGTCTCTCCTGTGTATCATAGTTAGTTAGTTCCCTTTCAGTGTTGCTTTGTTTTCCCACCCTTTCTTTTAAATAAGTGTTTTATGAACATGTGGCTACGGTTCAAGTCTCTTCAAGTTTCAAAACTCTTGCATTTACTAGGTTTCTCTCCAATCCCCAAAATTCCCTAAGGTACCACCGTATATGGCCACTTTTATGACGTGTCTGACACTCTATCCCATGCAGATTTCATAATATTTCCTAACAGTTTTCCAGTTTTAATGCCATTTATGAGACTTGATGTGTCATTAAAATACCCTAATAACAAGAGTTAAGGCTTAATTATGTCTCATTTGTTCCTACGACTGCTAAGAAAATCCCGTTACCTGCATTTTCAATTCATAGCTAAACCTATTTCATAAGCGTATCTTCCTTGTTGCAAAGCTTCCATACTTGTTACATAAGTTTACCAATTCCCAGTGCAAACACAGATATGGCGGAGGCACAGTCTTCATAGTAGGGGCTAGGGATTTACGAGTCCATTGATAAGCTTCTCACCAGCAAATCATATGCTTCGGCCTCTGCCCAACCCTTAAGGACCTATCCAAGGACCAGGGTCCCCGAGGTTGGTTATGCAATTGACCCAGCTAAAGTGAAGGATTTTGCAGACGGTATTGCTGACCCAGCCCTTCAAAAGCTTGGCAAAGCTCTGCGAGAAGGGGCACACCAAAGATGTCTCCAGAAGGCCAAGGCTAAACAATCTGAAATGTTTGGAATGAGGATATGGACCTTTCAATTGGCAAAATTTATTGTCCCAAGTGTGCATTTATGCCCTGACTTGGTTGAGGCATGCGCATAATTGTTTCATGCACCCTCAAGCACCATTCAAAAGGGACCCTTCATGGTGCAAATTACACCAAAGGCTATCAGGGACATGTTGGCCCTATACCATGACAGCACAACCACATTTCCCACCATTGCCAAAATGCAGAAAACATGGGCAAATGTCAAGCATCAATTAAGGTTTCTTAATTTGGAGTTGCAGCTGGGAGATGAAAACACCCAAATGCCAGTGTTGCCAACAGGAAGGGCACAATTCGCTCAGGCGAGCCAAGAAGCATTGTCTATGATGGTGTTTATCTTTGGAATGAAGGAGGACATTATTGTATATGACTGGCAGATTGCCATTTTGTTTAGAATGAAGACTGTGGACAAGTCTCAGGAGTTTCAACTGGACTTCTCGGAGCAGATTGCCTATTCAATGGCTGACCAACTCACCCATTTCAAATCAACAGGGGTTTTCAGGTATTCTTCTTATTTGTTTCACCTCATGTTATATCAAAACCCACCATCTTTTCGCAATATATGCATCTGAATATGTATGACCCAAGTTTCGGTCACAATAGGACCATTCCTGTGTCCACATGGACACATGTCTTATTTGAAACATCTGATCCCTATGAATTTTGGGAACTTTTTGTTGCCCCTGCCTTTAGTCACCTAAGCCGAGAGCCTATTGAGAATAGATTAACATTAAGTGTCAGAGGCCTCATGGCAAATTCCCCCATTCCCTGTGATTATTTCTTTGGGACTCACCATACTATCATTAGGGTCCATGGTTTTAATGGAGAAACAGTGTTGCTACCCAAGGTTTTGACTCTAAGGTTAGCCTTTTTAGAGGTCACCCGGTAAATGTCTGTGGTTGATAATGATTATGGCACTGGGAAGAAGAAAAGGAAAATGTATGCTATTCCGTGGGTGAAGAAAAACATGGCCCTACTGGTCAAGGATGCTGAGCACTTGTTGCTGAGGAAGTTAGTTGTCCTAGGTTTCTTTCTGATTGAAGATAAATGGAGATATGACCCAAGCAGTTTCATAACCTTATGGGTCAAGAATAACAATGTTGGTGCTAAAATTGTGCATGAGTGCCGTCCCTTTTGGGAAGACAAAAGAAACCCTAAGGAGGATACTCCTGATTTGTATGTAGAGCTAACAGATTTACCTTTTGAGGAGCCCAGGCCATGGGAAATATTTTATAAAAAACAAAAGGCCTATGACCCTAAGCTCAAAATGGGCACTGGATTGAAGAAAAATCTATTAAGGGATAGAGAATGGAAACTCGAGAAAATAGAAGCCTACTGGAAGTATAGGCAGGAAATATCTGAGACAACTCATTCTTTTGGCAAGGTTGATATAGATGAAAAATGGGAGTCCATTTGGGATGAATGGCATCCCTCTCCAGTTTCTAGCCCTGATACAAGCAAACTGCAGACATAGGGTGGAGAGTCAGAGGGGGAAGCAGAACCAACTCATACAATGCAGGTCCCAGGACAAGCCTCATCTTTAGCCACTGCAACTGTCTGGCCCCAATCCCTCAGCACCATAGAAAAATAAAAGAGTGTGGTATCCTCACCACCCAGAGCTTCTCCATCAGTGTCAGCCATTGGGGTTTCTAGTTTTGTGCAAACACCACTAGCAACATTGGTAAATGTGGAAGAGAAGGAAGGACAACAAGAAGAAAGGCCAAGGAAACATAAGAAGCTAAAATTTTAGCCTGATTCAGATGATGAAGCAGAGCCTTCATAGCAGCAACCACCAAGTACATCTATTGCTTCTCAGGTACATGCTACTCCTCCTTCTCCTTCTCAGTCTCTTTCTTCTATAGGGGTGGTAATCCCAACTGGCCAAATATTATCCCCTACCACCTCTGCTATGCCAATTTCCCAATTTTCCCCACTTGTTACTACTCAGGCCATGTCATCATAGGCCACATCATTGCCTCCCTTTTCCCCTTCTTTTCCAAAGAGAATACCTCCCCGGATTCCTCCTAGCCAACATTTGGCTATTCCCTATGGCTTGCCATAGGGTCATCCTTTTGTGGGTGGGTATATTACCTCTCCCCCTACCTTCCAAGCTCAAGCAGACACTGCTAAAAAGGCTAGGGAAGCCCAGATGGATAACAAGAGGAAGAAAGATAATAAAGCTTAGGCTGTACCACACATGAGGTCACTATTTGACCCAATCTAGCAGCAGTTAACTGTGACTCATTTGTCGCCCAATGTAGTTAGGCCAAATGAGCAGATGCAGCCCCAGGATTATACCATGAGTGCAGTGGCTATGGATATATCACTTTTCAAACCATAGGACAGGGTCAATCTGCTAAATGAAACCACTTCTACTGTAGCCACTGACTATTTGAAACTATCAAGGAAGCTGCAGAAGGTGGAGGCTGATTTAGCTCAGGAAAAGGCACATTGTGGCACCCTGACTGCAGAGCTTAAATCAAAAATTGATGAAGTAGAAGATCTCACTAAATAGTTGCAAAATATTGTTTCTTGTCAAATTCACCAAGCTACATAGAGCCAAAATGCTTCTATGAAAGAAGAGCTAGTACAAGTAAAATCTGCGCTGACAACCCTCAGGCAGGAAAAGGCCATGCTATAGAAAAAGGATCAGGAGAACCTGCAACAAGTCACACAATTTCAACAGAAGCTACTGACTGAACAAAATAATGCTACTGCTATGCAGGCCCAACTTCAAGCAAAGCAACAAACATCAAAACAGTTAACACTTCAGTTGGCAAATAGGCCAAAGAATGCAGGAGTGTTGAACCTGGTTAAGGAGCTATATGTATCAGTATGGAAAAGAATCTTTGAGGAGATTATTCAGCTCAAACCTTCTTTAACCTTCCTGCTGCATGCACAACAATTGTGTGAGAAGGTGGAGACTTTAGTCCAGGCCACTCTATCTACTGTTTCCTTGAGGGTTTTAGATTCTCAACTGCTGCTAAAGAAGTTGTATGACACTACTGATGAAACATTATCATCAACAGGGATCAGTGACAGAATGATTGCTGCAAAAGGGGTGAACGAGGTTCTTAGTTGCAATTCTGCTGCAATTACTTGCAAAGAGCTCCTAGATGTGGTAAAGGAGGGAGTCAAAGACATGAAGAAGCACATTGAAGATCTGGTGCAATTAGGTCTTCCCTCCCCTTTTCCTGATAGCAACACCGTGTTAATGGTTGATGAGATTAAGCCTTTGTTGTTAGCCAGGCAAAATGATCAGTCAGTTTTCCAGGGTTTAACAGATGCCTCATCAGTGCTAGAAGTGGAAGCTGTCTTGATTCCTATGGCCCAGCTTGATTTCCAATTAAAGGCTGTAGTTCATGTTTTGCAGAGTTTTTCACACAAGGATATCATTAACCTTGATTTAGCCTTCCAAGATTTGCAAAACAAACAGGGACTCTCTGATGCTGAATGGTCTATTTATCAAATAGCCTTACAGAATTTGTGATTTTTATTTTGTTGTGTATATACACATTTTTGGATTCTTTTTGAGCAGGCTCAAAAGTCCTCCGGGTCGCCAAGAACTGTAGAGTAAAATACTCGACATTTTGTTTTTGAGTTTCAGTTGTGTGAGCTCCATTTTTGTCTCTACGTGTTTCAGTTTTGGCAGTGAGGGTTTTGACATAGAGCACAAGTGCAGGGTTCCATTTTGCCTAAATTTTGCCCAAGTCTTAGAGTGGAGCAGAACGTGCCAAGTGTCATCAGCCGGGACACATTTTAAAGTTTCTCTGAGTTACGCGGTAAGCGCCACGTGTCCTGTTATATAGTAGCGGAACGCACCAAGTGTCGGCATCTGAGGTTTAGCTTCTTATAAGTTTCAAAAGCCCCTTAATGTTTCTTGAAGTGTGGTGGGTCCCTATTTTGAAGTTTTAGTGAGTGAGGAAGGTGCCAAGTGGCAGATGCGGAGGGTTTCTTAAAGTTTCTTTAAGTTACGCAGAAAGTGCCACACGTCCCATATAATATCTGCGGAGCATGCCAAGTGTTGGCATCCGCTGGTCCTTCTTTTGTTTCATGGTGAAGTAAAGGTTGTTGGTGGGCCTCGGTAAAGTAGCTAAAGTTTAAGTGGAGTGTGACAAGTGTCATTGTCTGTGTGAACCGTTTCAGTTTCCAAATATTTCTATAAAGTTTCAAAGGCTCGGTAGAGACTGCCATGTATCATCTTCCACAGGACTTTCAAAAAGTTTCTAAAGTTTCTCAAGGTTATGCCGAAGCCACCACGTACCACTTTCTAAGTGTAGTGGAAAGCGCTACCTGTTCCTGTTCCGTTTTGAGACTGCTCGGGTGAGAAGTGTGGTGGGTCCCATTTTTGGTAAATGATTAAATGTTTGAGGTAGCAGACTGTGACAGATGTCAAAGCCAGAGCACTCCCAATACAAAGACACAGTAAAGAGTATAAAGAAGTGGAAATCGCCACATATCTATTTGTAAGGGCCACGGACGCTGCCAAGTGTCATTTTCTGGTGCCTCCTGAATAATGAGACAATTTTTCAAGTAAGGCTCACGGATGCCACCATCTGTCTCATGGTTTTTGTTTCTCAATTGCAGTGGAGGCTGCCACGTGCTAGTTTCCTATTTTTTTAGAAAGATGAAGAAGTTTCAAGTAAAGGGCGCAGATGCGTGCCATTGGTCTCAAGGGTTTATAGTCGCAAAAGACTACCAGAAACTGCCAGGTGTCCCTACCTGATTCAAAGGAAGGAGTTACATGTATCTGTTTGAGCTAATGAATTTGCAGAGAGGTTAACCATTTCAGGTTTGAAAGATATCTTCTGTTTGACACTTCCAGTTAAGTTCCAATTCGGTTAGATCGTTGGGATTTGATTGTGAGAGCAATCTTGAGCCAGTCCTATGCTATAAATATGGATCCAGATCGCAGATTCAGATATATATAACAATGGATAGAGAGAGAATTTTCTGCATACAGATTGTTATCAGAGATTTAAGAGAAGTTTGAAGACCTTTTTGCTATGGCCAGTAATATCATTTGCCTTTGTTCTGTTTTATTGATTCAGAAAGTTTGTATAACTGTGCATATATCAGTGCCTTTTATGTGAATGGAAAATTAATAAGAAGACTGAGTTCTGTGCCTTTGCTGATATTTTCTGTGTTATTACAAAATCATCTAAGTTGTGAGCCTTTGATTCTATTTGTTCTCCATCTTTTACATTGATCATGCATTGTTTGCTCTTTAATGTAACTGAATCCTAGAAATACCTTCACTGTGCTTAGTGTTAAGGAAAGAATCACATTCAGGCACATCGCCATAGTTTAATTTTCTTTCATTGCATTTGTGATTCCATTTTATTTCTACCCTTTTTCCCAAAATACATTTGAGATAAGGAAGAGCCAGCTTCTTTAAAATCTGGAGGTTGTTTCAGGTCGCAAGTCCCACATTCCTGAAACTTCCCATGTTGGTGTTGGAAACAATGCAATTCTAAGCATCAACACTCAACATCTCTAAAACTCTTGTGATATGCATCAGATGCTCATCCCAAGTCTTACTGAAAATTAAAATATCATCCAAATAAATAATAACAAAACTTCCCAAAAATTCTTTCAGTACCTCGTTCATGAGCTGCATGAATGTGCTCGATGCATTGGTTAGCCCAAATGGCATGACTAACCATTCATACAAACCCTTCTTTGTCTTGAAGGTTGTCTTCCATTCATCTCCTTCTCTGATTTGGATATGGTGATACCCACTCTTCAGGTCAATCTTTGTGAAGTACTTGGCTCCACTTAAACAATCCATTATGTCATCTATTCTTGGCAATGGAAACCTATACTTGAACGTGATCTTATTTATGGCTTGAGAATCTGTAAAAATTCTCCACTCTCCATCTTTCTTTGGTGCTAGTACTGTAGGTACTACACATGGACTCAGGCTCTCCCTTATCAGTCCCTTCCTTAACAACTCGTGGACTTATCTGTTCAACTCTTCATTCTCTGCTGGAGTCATTCTGTGGGCTAACTTATTTGGAAAACTAGCTCCTGGTATCAAATCCATTTGATGACTTATCTTCCTCATTGGTGGTAAACCTTTTGGTACATTATCAGAGATAATATCCTGAAATTCTTCCAACATATCTGAAACTTCTACTGGTACATCTTCACATTTCTCTTGACTAATCTTAGGAATCAATGCAAAGCAATGACGCTCATGCTTCATACCCTCCAAAAATTTCCTACCATCTCCCAAGCAAATTTTGGCAGTATTACATACCTTTTCTTCCACCTCTTTCAAGGGCTTCAACTTATGAAGAACTCCATCCTTTGTTAGGGAATACGTGTTTGCACGGCCATCATGGACAACACTCCTATCATACTACCATAGCCTCCCCAACAACATATGACATGCATCTATCAGTATGATATCACACATCACCTCATCATGGTAGTCCCCAATCTTAAAATTCACTAAACACTACTCATTGACCAATCTCAGTGGTCCTTCTGCAACCATGCAATCTGATATGGATGTGGATGCTTTCTTCTTGTCAACTTTAACTTGTCAACCATCTCCTCTAAAACAAGAATGTCAGTACTTACACTGTCAATAATAATATCACAACACGTACCTTCACATTTGCACCTTGTGTGGAATAAACTCTTCCTCTGATTGGGTTCTTTCTCCTCATTCAACAAAGTTCTTCTAACAACTAGGGTTTCTCCCCTTTCAGCATCTTCATAACACTCAGACTGCTCATCTTCATCTACATGTGCAACTCATGCATTACCTTCAGGTCTTCTATTTGTCCTTCATTGATGTTGCTGACACTCATATGCTCAATGCCCTTCTTCTCCACATTGGAAACATGTTCCTCTGAAACGTCCTCTTTCAGGTCCTTGTCCAGGTCGTCCCCTTCCTCTTCCTCTTTGCTCACCATTGTTTTGGTCAGGAGGGTGGTAGGCATTATCCCCTCTCTGATTTCGATTGGTGCCAGCTTCTTCACTTTTCTTTTGATCTTCATTACGGCCTCCATAGGGTCTTCCACGAATCCTTCTGCCTTGACCTCTTCCCCTTTTCTTGCTATCGAATCTTTTATTTAGCTTCTCCTCCACCTTCAGGGAAAACTGGTATGCATCTTCTATGGTGGTCATTCTAACCAAGCTCATCTCCTCTTGAATACTTGGCCTTAACCCATTAATGTAACGGGCACCTTCATGGTGTTGGCCTCTGCATGGCATGTCCTAATAGTAATCTTATAAAACTCTTCTATATACTCCTTAACAGACTTTTTACCTTGCTTCAGTCCTTGCAGCTTCTTCAACATCTCCATCTCATAGTCCACAAGAATGAACTGCTTCTTTAGTTTCTCCACCATCTGATCCTATATGGTGATATTTCCTTTTCCTCTTCTATTCCTCTCTAACTGGACCTCCTGCCACCAAATATTTGCATGGCCCTTCAACTTTGTTTTTGCAAACTTGACCCGATCTAGGTCCTCCACATCTTCATACTTGAAATACTCCTCCATGTCATTGATCCAATCAATAAGCTATTCCGGATTCAAATCTCCAGAATATGTAGAAACTTCAATCCTAGGCCTCTTTCCAATCTTTGAAATAGCCCTCAACAACCTAACTTCTGCAGGATCTCCTGCAACTTCTTGTTCTTCCTCAGATAGCTCTTCTTCAGCTTCATCTTCGCTTTCTTCTATTGTTCTCAGCTCAAACCCTCTTCGTAGCTCCTCTTGTAATGCATTGATTTGCCTTTGCGGGGTTCTAAAACCTTCTTCCATCAAAGCATTCCTCGCAATACAATTTCTTCATGGAGGCATCTTGATCTCCACAGCAAACCCACAACCTTAGGTCCTAGTGCAAACTACCTCACGGTCGGCAATCTGTCTACACACTCAGGAACCCTTGCTCTGATACCACTTGATGAAGGGGGGAAATCATAAAACACACAACAACATAAATGGTACACATACAATAGAATATTTCTTTATTGATTTGGACAACTTATTACATTACAGAAGTGCAATTACAATCAAGGGAATCAATCCTCCACAAACTGCAACACACTACAGCTACATATCACCAACCTCTGGAATCTTCTGCCTTTTGTAACCCCAAATCAGCTAGGGTTTCTATTTTCCCACCTATTCTTGACTCTACACTTTCCCCCTTAACTCTACTACTACCTAGGGTTCCCAAAATAGTCATAAATAGTACTTTTTAGCAACCTCCAGCTAAATTTTGAAATTTGTAACTCCCTCCAAAAGTAGGTCAACTTCTGAGAAGCATAACTTTTGATCTGGGTGTCTAATTGATGAATTTTTTTAAGCACCAAAAAGCTCGTGATGTGAAATATCATGTTGTAAATCTATAAATGGATTTCCAACTTTTCAGGATGTTATGGGATATTTTAGTGCCTCATATCTTGTTTCAAAACTTTTCAGGGGCTTTTCAGAAAACAAAACTTTAATATCTTTTAGCTCACAAATGATCTTTACCTGATTCCTTCGCCAAAGGTCTTATATTTCAATTATAAAGCTTTTTGTAACTTTTCACTTCAATCTATGCCCAAATGCAAACTTTCCTAAAATGGCAGTTAAACTTTCCAAAACTAGCAGTTTGCTATTTTTAGCAGTTTGGAAAAACTAAAAGTCCTACATCATTATTCAGGAGATTATGGAACCAGAAGCACTGATTATAGAAAGAAATGAAAACAACTGCAATGATTTTGAATTTGATACAAGATTTCCCTTATACCACTGGATGCTCCTGCATCAGACTTTCTCCCTTTTATAAGGATATTTATTGTAAATATATTTATTTTTTGATTAAAGGTAAAAATTAAGGTTTTAAAAAGAACCTCGTCCCTTATACAATAGAAACCAATAAGACAATGGGACAACCACCCAAAAAAATTAAAACAAAGTTAGCCAAAAGGAACAACACTGCTACAACAAAGATGCAACACAGTAAAGACACAAGAACATTGTAAACTAAAACCAGGGCACATGATTACAAGGAATAAAGGGCTACAGCTACCTCCCATTCATCTTTTAGGAAATCAAAATGCTTATCCATGAACTCCATAGTCTAATCACCCAACACATTATCCTTACTGGTGCAGTCATGGTAGGAGGGTTCATAGAATGAACTGTCCAGATCGTACAACAAGAGTAAACACAACAGAAATAACTGAAAGATATGAAGCAATTGCAGATTCAATCATTCAGTATATCATAGAATTCAAATACAGATCAGTTAACAACATGCAGGCTTACAATTAGGGCTCACATGCTTGATTACAGTATATCAGAATATGCACAAAATATAGCTTTGAAACCCCTTCGTGCAAATCCAAACCATGAACTTATGAATCAATTTCTAACTACTTTCCTAGGGATCTAATTACATCCTTATATATCATCTCTGGTGCAATAGATTCCCCTGCATCGGCCAAGGAAGATCACAAACTCCAATGAAGAGTTGTAATGTGTGTACACAGGTAGGTCAGACCTAAATGCATTGAACTCCTCTGCAAATGAGTGGAATGATGTACGAATCTCAGGAAAGGTTAGCCACGAACAAAAGATCATTGAATCATGTGTCATTAGGCTCCATACGTCAAGAAATGCTCCGCGGGTCTTCTCCTTTAGTTAATTGTTTGAGATTGTCAGGATGCTCTGTTCTAAGAAAACAATTGATCTTCTGATAGCGATATATTTCTAGTACCTTAACCAAATGTTCTTAGATTTGGATATAATGTAGATGAACATGTCTAGATGCTAAGTCCAGCTCCACAAAATTTGAAATGCAACTGCGGCAGAATGCGGACCAAAATACAGAAACTGCTTCTAACTGAATTGACTAAACTAAACTGGAAAATGAAAAGAAACAAACTGAACTACAAATGTTTTTGGTTGATGTAAGATTGTTCTTGAACCAGGGATGCTCTTGCATCATACATCCACGGTTACTGAAAAGTGAGTCCCTCACTTTGCTGGGATTGGGGGAGAACCAAGACGGTCCACCTCAGCCTGAGAAATCCATGATGAATCTTCTTCCAATCTGCCTTTCCACTTCACAAGGTATAGTTTGTATTGTCTTCCTCTGGTGCTGCGTCTAACTCTACTATTCAAAATTTCTTCAATCTGCTCCAGTGCTTTGTGTTTCTTCAGGTCTTCATCCATGTTGTCACTGAATTCTATTTCATGATACTGATATAAGTCAGCAATGTTGAAAATAGGTGATATACCCAATGTGTTCGGTAATTCTAGTTCATATGCATTTCCTAAATCAAATTTCCTGAGTATCTTACAAGGTCCAAAGTTCTTCATCTTCAACTTGTTATATGTCCCAACTAGAAATCTTTCTTTCCTCAGGTATACCATCACTTCATCTCCTACTACAAATTCTTTATGCCTTCACTTTAAATCTACATTTTCCTTATACTTACTATTCATTTCCTCCAAATGCTTCTTTACCTGATCATGCACTGTCTTCATATGGTCTGCAAATTCTTCTACCTTTGCACTTCTCTTTTCTTCCATGCTGACATCTCTCAATTCTACAACTCCTCTAGGATTCACTTTGGTAACAATCTCAAAAGGTGTTCTTCTTGTACTCCTGTTCACCGAATTATTATATGCAAACTCTGATTGTGAAAGAATCAAATCCCAACTTCCAGTATTCTCTCCAACCAATATCTCAACAAATTTCCCAAACTCCTATTCACTATCTCTATTTGTCCATTTGTCTATGGATGTAATGCTGAACTGAATTTCATATCTATCTTCATCTTCTTCCAAAGTGTCTTCCAAAAGTATCCAAGAAATCTGGTGTCTCTATCTAAAATTATGTTGTTAGGTAATCCAGGCAATCTCACAATCTCTTTGAAAAATATGTCAGCTACATGTACTGCATCAGTTGTCTTATAACAAGGTATGAAATGTGCCATCTTTGAAAATCTATCCACCACTAAAAATATTGAGTCATGTCATCTTTGTGTCTTAGGAAATCCCATTACAAAATCAATACTTATGTCTTCCCAAGGTCTCTCCGGTACTATCATGTTGGAAAGAGACACTATATGGATTCGTGTATGTTGTCATTGATGGCAACAAAGGTTATCCCACACATCTGCAAGACATGATGAGTCTCTACCAGAAGTCAGATTGAAGAAGTGTTATGATTCGGTAAGCAAGAATAGAGCAATCAGCAAGGTCTGACAGTCAGGTCCGGATCTCTCAGAGGAAGTATCTCAGTGAAGTGTGGATTTGGGGAAGTCAAGAGAAGTACCTTGACTAATAGATTCCAAGGATTTAGCCTCCAGTGATGGAAGGGTGAAGATATATGAGCACTTGAATATTGGGTTCCTGTTTGAGAGGAAGAATTGTACTGGCAGAGTGTCAGATCCAAATCCAGAAGAGATATTGCTGATGACTAAGTTTCTTGAGGTATCTTTCATGATTGGCTAACATGATTGATGACTTCTTCAAGCATCTCCTAGATCTGCATCACTTGGTAAGCAAGGATCCAGCTGACAGATCAAAGCTTGGGAAAATATTGACTATTCCAAATGCCGATTAGAAAGGTGGTGAGATTACTTGTGTAGATATATATACCAAATGAACTTAGATATGATGAGAGTGTGCATGTGAAGATACGAAGAAAAGCAGAAGAGTAGCCTAAATGCAGTAAGACAGGTCCGGAATATGACAGGATAGCAGCACTTAAGGAGAGTAAGAATGAAGTGTAGCAGATTAGTTTATTAAGCTTAATCGGAACTGAACTTCAGCATGTGTGGATGCTTCTCATCAGTTCAAGTATTGTGTTACCTTCTTTTCTTGTAGACAGTAAGTCTTTTATAGGCAGTGAGCCTCTTGTAGGCAGTGTGCTCGGGCAGTGAGCCCTAATTGGCAAGTGCCATTTTGTTCATTCTATTCTTCTAACAGAGAATACATTCTTGGGTTAATCACCCCGTGGTTTTTCCCTTAACCGGGTTTTCCACATCAAAATCATTGTGTTATGTGTATTAACTTTGTTTCTACTTTCATGCTTGTTTGCTTTGATTCTGCACTAATTATTAAAGAAGAATAGAAATTTGAATAAATTAAAGATAACTGATTCACCCCCCTCTCAGTTATCAACAATTGGTATCAGAGCCAAGTTCCTCCAAACAAGAGCCTAATAGCTAGATGAAGATCTGGGAATTAAAATGGATGTGTATGGTATGAGGGAACAACTTTAGTCTACCCTAGATGATCTTGAGCAATCTAATTCTGAAGTCAATGAATATAAGGAAAGACTTAAACTGGCTAATGATTTCATAAATGAACTAAAAGGGAAACTAAGTCTCTCTATGAAAAAGAGAAAGGATCTACTTCAACAATTGACAAATCAAAATGAAGCAAATGATACAAATGGAGATCTGAAGGAGAAAACCAAGTTATGTGAAAAATTATCAAAAGAGATCATTATGGTAAGACATGAAATGGAATCAGGAGTTATGAAGTTTACCCAAGAAATTGAAGAGAAAAGAAAGACTAAAGATAATCTAAGACAATCTCTCAAGGAGAAATCAGAAGACTACTACAAGATGGATAGGGTAATCAGACATCTTGAATCTGATCTTGAAGATGCTAAAGATAATGAAGAAAAACTTGAGGATCAAATTGTCTCTCTTAAAAGGGATCTTCAAACAACAAATGAATACAAAGAGAAATTCAAGATAAGTTTGGCTCAACTTGAAGTTCTTCTTGAAATCCAAAAGAGAGTAGATGACAAGCGTCGCTTGGGATATTAGAAAGGTGAAAGCTCTACATCTGGTCAGAAGAATTTTGGATCAAAAAATCCAAGGAACAGGCCTAGAAGACCTCCAGTAAGGCAACCTAATGCTTAAAGATATCCATCCTTCAATGGATATTGCCACAATTGCAATAACTTTGGTCACAAAGCTAATCAGTGTAGAAAGAGAATAAATCAGACTAATACATCCTTCTCCAGACAGTGTTTTAATTGCAAAAAGTATGGTCACAAATCTCATGAATGCAGAAATATGCAAATGAACAATTCATTCAATGGTAGATGCTGTGCATGCAAAAGAATCGGTCATATGGCTAATCAATGCAAATCAAGAGGACATCAATCAAATATGCTAAGAAATGTTGTTTGCCACAATTACAATAGATCTAGTCATATTACCAAATTCTGTAGAAGCAAGAATCAGGACAAAAGAGGTCTGGTACATCATAACCAGAATCAAGACAAAGGAAAAGGAAAAGTGAATGTGGATGAAGTTCAAAGTGAGATGAACAAGATTTGAGTGAAGAAAAGTACAGAAAATGTAGGGGATGGATACGCACCAGAATCTGGTGCTGATATTCCTTCCGAAAATTAAAAAGTGAGCTCTGCCTCAGGGGGATACACAAGGAAATTTTTTTTCCCCTAGCTAGTAAATTAGTGCCAGAATTGGCACAAGGAAGGTTCCGGATTAATGGGTTCTCAGATAATCATCTAAATAATATGTGGTTAAGATTTGAAAGATCTGCGAGATGTTTAGAACAAGATGGATCCGGTTCATCAAGTCATCCAAATAAGGAAAACAAGGCAAACCGGAATGACTTAAGTTGAGCATTTATTGCAACTTGGTATTAGGGTTTGCGAAGTAATATAAGGGTTCTTCTTATTAAACATTTGTTCATTCTGCATCTTAGAAAAAGAAAAAAGGAGCTCTACAACAAATTTCCTCAAGCCCATCAAAGATCATTTGCAGAAGTCAATTCATCCAGCAATCGATCTGGCTCACTCCGTGAAACCTAAAGGCGCAAAAGGTATTCTCCATTCTTAAATATCTCTCTACAAATCTTTTTAAGATGTCTACTCTGAATATTGTGAGGATCACTGATAGGCCTCACCCCAAATTCAAGAAACATCCCTACAAATCCCTGGAAGTAGATCCCCTAGGAGCATTTTCTAGTGTTTCGCATGGTGTCTTACATACAAAAGATATTAGGGTTTACATTCACACAAACATTGAAGAATTCAAAGAGTTCAAATTGAGGGATATCTACCACAAACATCTAATAGATGATTAATTTGTGCTCAAACCCCAATACAAGGTCCTCCAGGACAAGCACTTTGCATAGTGTATACGTTTCCCCTGTTTTGTTGAGGATGAATGGGTCTGGTATGTCTTGAGCAGAATACATGACAACTTCATGTGGTTGAATGGACCATTCAAGATCACAAAAGATGCCATTAGGGCAATTACTGGTTTACACTCATCCGGTGGGATACCTACTCTCAAATCTATCAAGAATCAGACTGTAAGTGAGGCTACCGGATCTAGGTTTGACAAAAGAGTAATAACAATAGAAGATATCACTATTCTAGATATCAAGTTTGCCTCCATGATCATCAAATACAAGATATATCACTCTAGCAGGGAGAATTCAGTACCTAGAACTGCTATCTACACTGCTTATGAAATGTTAAGAAAGAATTTAGACTATGACCTTTGTCAGCTCCTTCTAAACTAACTCTTGGAGAATCTACAGAAAATAAAGAAAGATAAAAAGAATTCATTTAAGTATGGTGGGTTAATATTGTGCTTATTCTTCTACTTTATGAATGAGCTACCTAGATCGAGTGGATGGGTATGGTAGAATGACAGACTGGTTGCCATACAAATCAGGGATTATTTGCATGGACTTGGTGATGACAAAGCACAAAACACAGCTCTCTAGGGTTTCTTCAAAAACTTCTAGAACATGAAGCAAGCTAGAGAGAGAATTCCCCAGTCTCTAGTTGAGAAATACAAAGATACAGTATACTTTATGGTAGAGACTGATTAGTGCCTAATGGAGGCAGTAGAACCAAGAACAGTGTGGATCATGCCAATGGGGTATGAGGTGGATGAGAAAATTGTAGAGCTGTATGTTCAACACATGCTGAGTCAACCAAAGGATCCCAAGGAAGAAAGGTTTGGAACCTTTGAAGAATTGAGTGTGAAGATCCATGTTGAGCTAAGGCAACCAGAGACGAAAAGAAAGGCAAGAAAAGAAGTAGAAAACATTGCCAAAAGCTTTGGCATCTCAAAAGAGGCACTTGATGCCAATAGGGAAAAGAAGGAAAGGACTAAGAAAGAGAAGAAAGAGGTAGAAAAGCAAAGTGTTCCGGTAGAATCCTCCTCCCAGACCAGATCTTCTAGGAGCTCTGCACCTACCACTGATAAGAGCTCAGGTAAATCAAAACTGGAAGCAAAATCATCCGTTAAAGAAGAGAAAAGAACTAAAACAAAGGCCACAAGGTCTTACATCAGTTAGAAGGATGATGAAAAGACTGAGTTAGATGAGGAGGTAAGGAAAATGAAGAAAAAGAAGAAAGTATCTGGTGAACCCTCTACCGGTGAAGACAAGGAAGAGATGGCAGAAGAGTTTGTTGAAAAACCCACTCTATCATTAGATGATGTCGTCAAATCAGTTACTGTGGATGGAAACCTTCAACCAATGGCTGAATTCTATGATTATTATAATGAGGCTAACCAAAAGATCTTGCAGGAAGCAGCAGTTAAGTATCTGAATATCTATAATAAGGCTTTTATTGAAATTATATCTCTTATTCCCAAAAGCATAGAGAAAAAGTTAGAAATAAGAAAGAATAATGCTATGGCAAAAGATCTTGAGATCTGAGAAAAGATAGCCATTCAGCTATATCCTTAAATTAATTCAAAGCAAATGAATTTGATCTTCAAAGATTGCAAGCATGAGTTCCAGAGAAAAGCAAAAATGAATCAACTTATGCTCGGAGAAACTGACAAAGTAGCAAAAGAGACAGAAGAGATCCTCTGGAATGCATACTCAAGATTCAACATTCCTATTATAGAGGACTTGGGTGTTGATCCCTTGGCTACAAGTGTTGAAAAAGAATCTATTGAGGCAATGACAGAAGAAGTAATGGACACTGATGAAGAAAAAGATAAGGACTTGGAATCCTCTGCTCCGAAAGAGGTGCCCTGTGAACAAACAAACATCACTCCTTCGGTTTCCCCTGCTGACTCCAGATCCAAAGGAGAAGAAAGAATAGAGGATAAATAAAAAGAAGTGAAGGAAAATGAAGATGACAGTACTAAGGTTGCAGAAGGAAAGAAGACTTCAATAGAGAAGACCACAGTTGTTAGTGGTAAGAGTGTAGAAGGAGAGAAAGCTCCAAGAGACAACTCTAAGACTGTAGAAGAGAAGAAGAATCTGTCTCTGGCAAGAGACACTGCAGAAACTATCAAAGAATTCTTAAACAAAGAGACAATGGAGATTGATGAATCAAAAATTCTACAAGGGCCATTTGAT
This sequence comes from Cunninghamia lanceolata, assembly GCA_027924645.1. NCBI lineage: Eukaryota > Viridiplantae > Streptophyta > Pinopsida > Cupressales > Cupressaceae > Cunninghamia > Cunninghamia lanceolata. The sequence goes on from BSBN01000103.1 coordinate 6,343,207, forward strand.
TTTGATTCTCTTTCCCTGTTACAAACAAAGAAGATAGCTTCATTTTCTAATGCAAAGGTAAAAGAAAAACTCCTGAAGTCTCACATGGAAGACTGTGAGCTAATAGAAGTTGTATCCGGAGTATTAGAAAAGATCATGCCATCTTTTCAGAAGGATCCCTTAGCCTCCTCATTCGGTAATCTCAAATCTCTAGTCAATAGTGTTAGCACACATTTTGATTCCCTAGAGAAGTCAACAGAAGATAAGGTTTGGAAGGAATTTTTGGCAAAAAGATTATCAGAGGTACAAGGGTTAATAACTAATGATAAGAGGAATATGAATATTGGGATAAAGAGCTTAGAAAATGCTCTTAAAGATGGCGGGGAAATGTACAAATTTTGTTTATCATGGTCCAAGTAACATTGGATATTGAGAAGAAAGTGAAAGAATAGGAGGACAAACTGACAAAACTCTCTAAGAACTTTGATCCTCTCTCCTCTTCCATAATAAATCAAGAATGTCAGACTATTGCAGTCTTGAATGAAATCAAGAAGCTTGAGAAGGAAAAGAAAAATAGAATAAGCAGGTTGGGTGAACTTAGAGGGATAATTATCCCCAAGTTAGAGGCCATGCATGAGGTCATAAAAGAAGCTCAGATCACAGCCCAGACTAGTGATCCGATAGATCTAAAAAGGGCAGACGTGTTTGCATTCCTGTTGAGTGGTCACATCTCAATTTTGGATAGGATGAAGCAAAGTTGCGCAACATAATTCATCCAATTGAAGACAACTTTTGCAAACGTACTTCAGTATATGTAAGTATGCTATATATATATATATATATATATATTTATGCGGCTAAGTATAGTTGACTTTTTGAGAATTTTGGTGTGCGGACTCTACCCTTTGCCATTGATGTCAAAGGGGGAGTGAGGAGCAGTGAAAAATGAGGAATCCAGCTAAGGGGGAGCTCCAGAAAATGTATATAAAAATAGAGCATCAGCCAAGGGGGAGTATAGTGTGACACTTAGTCATTTTTCACTAAGTGTTGCCATCAATGCCAAAGGGGGAGATTGTTGGCAAGAGACACTATATGGATTCATGTATGTTGTCATTGATGGCAACAAAGGTTATCCCACACATCCACAAGACATGATGAGTTTCTACCGGAAGTCAGATTGAAGAAGTGTTATGATCTAGTAAGCAAGAACAGAGCAGTCAGCAAGGTCTGACAGTCAGGTCCGGATCTCTCAGAGGAAGTATCTTAGTGAAGTGCAGATTTAGGGAAGTCAAGAGGAGTACCTTGACTAATAGATTCCAAGGATTTAGCCTCCAGTGATGGAAGGGTGAAGAGATATGAGCACTTGAGTATTGGGTTCCTGTTTGAGAGGAAGAACTGTACCGGTAAGGTGTTAGACCCAAATCTGGAAGAGATATTGCTGATGACTAAGTTTCTTGAGGTATCATTCATGATTGGCCAACATGATTTCTGACTTCTTCAAGCATCTCCTAGATCCGCATCACTTGGTAAGCAAGGATCTAGCTGACAGATCAAAGCTTGGGAAAATATTGACTATTCCAGATGCCGACTAGAAAGGTGGTGAGATTACTTTTACAGATATATATATACCAATTGAACTTAGATATGATGAGAGTGTGTGTGTTAAGATGCGAAGAAAAGTAGAAGAGTAGCCTAAAGGAAGTAAGATAGGTCTGGAATATGACAGGATAGTAGCACTTAAGGAGAGTAAGAATGAAGTGTAGTAGATCAGTTTATTAAGCTTAATCGGAAATGAACTTCAGCATGTGTGGATGCTTCTCATCAGTTCAAGTATTATGTTACCTTCTTTTCTTGTAGGCAGTAAGTCTTTTGTAGGCAGTGAGCCTCTTGTGGGCAGTGTGCTCGGGCAGTGAGCCCTAATTGGCAAGTGCCATTTTGTTCTTTCTATTCTTCTAACAGAGAATACATTCTTGGGTTAATCACCCTGTGGTTTTTCCCTTAACCGGGTTTTCCACGTCAAAATCATTGTGTTATGTGTATTAACTTTGTTTCTACTTTTATGCGTGTTTTCTTTGATGCTGTACTAATTATTAAAGAAGAACAAAAAGTTGAATAAATTAAAGATAACTGATTCACCCCCCCTCTCAGTTATCAACAATTGGTATCAGAGCCAAGTTCCTCCAAACAAGAGCCTAACAGCTAGAGGAAGATCTGGGAATTAAAATGGATGTGTATGGTATGAGGGAACAACTTCAGTCTGCCCTAGATGATCTTGAGCAATCTAATTTTGAAGTCAATGAATTGAAGGAAAGACTCAAACAGGCTGATGATTTCATAAATGAACTAAAAGGGAAAGTAAGTCTCTCTATGAAAAAGAGAAGGATCTACTTCAACAATTGACAAATCAAAATGAAGCAAATGATACAAATGGAGATCTGAAGGAGAAAACCAAGTTATGTGAAAAATTATCAAAAGAGATCATTATGGTAAGACATGAAATGGAATCAGGAGTTATGAAGTTTAGCCAAGAAATTGAAGAGAAAAGAAAGACTGAACATAATCTAAGACAATCTCTCAAGGATAAATCAGAAGACTGCTACAAGATGGATAGGGTAATCAGACATCTTCAATCTGATCTTGAAGATGCTAAAGATAATGAAGAAAAACTTGAGGATCAAATTGTCTCTCTTAAAAGGGATCTTCAAACAACAAATGAATACAAAGAGAAATTCAAGATAAGTTTGGCTCAACTTGAAGTTCTTCTTGAAAGCCAAAAGAGGGTAGATGACAAGTGTGGCTTGGGATATGAGAAAGGTGAAAGCTCTACATCTGGTCAGAAGAATTTTGGATCAGAAAATCCAAGGAACAGGCCTAGAAGACCTCCGGTAAGGCACCCTAATGCTCAAAGATATCCATCCTTCAATGGATATTGCCACAATTGCAATAACTTTGGTCACAAAGCTAATCAGTGTAGAAAAAGAACAAATCAGACTAATACATCCTTCTTCGGATAGTGTTTTAATTGCAAAAGGTATGGTCACAAATCTCATGAATGTAGAAATATGCAAATGAACAATTCATTCAATGGTAGATGCTTTGCATGCAAAAGAATGGGTCATATGGCTAATCAATGCAAATCAAGAGGACATCAATCAAATATGCTAAGAAATGTTGTTTTCCACAATTGCAATAGATCCGGTCATATTGCCAAATTCTGTAGAAGCAAGAATCAGCACAAAAGAGGTCCTTACATCATAACCAGAATCAAGACAAAGGAAAAGGAAAAGTGAATGTGGATGAAGTTCAAAGTGAGATGAACAAGATTTGGGTGAAGAAAAGTATAGAAAATGTAGGGGATGCATCCGCTCCAGAATCTGGTGCTTATAAAAAAGTGAGCTCTAACTCAGGGGGAGACACAAGGAAAAACTTTTTCCCCTAGCCAGTAAATTGGTGCTGGAATTGGCACAAGGAAGGTTGCGGATTAAAGGGTTCTCAGAGAATCATCTAAATAATCTGTGGTTAAGATATGAAAGATCTGCAAGATGTTTAGAACAAGATGGATATGGTTCATCAAGTCATCCGAATAAGGAAAACAAGGCAAACCAGAATGACTTAAGTTGAGCATTTATTGCAACTTGGTATTAGGGTTTGCGAAGTAAAATAAGGGTTCTTCTTATTAAACATTTGTTCATTCTACATTCAAGAAAAAGAAAAAAGGAGCTTTGCAACAAATTTCCTCATGCCCATCATAGATCATTTGCAGAAGTCAATTCATCCAGCAATCCATCCGGCTCACTCCATGAAACCTAAAGGCGCAAAAGGTATTCTCCGTTCTTAAATATCTCTCTGTAAATCTTTTTAAGATGTCTACTCCAAATATTGTGAAGATCACTGATAGGCCTTGCCCCAAATTCAAGAAACATCCCTACAAATCCCTGGAAGTAGATCCCCTAGGAGCATTTTCTAGTGTTCCGCATGGTGTCTTGCATACAGAAGATATTAGGGTTTACATTCACACAAACATTGAAGAATTCAGAGAGTTCAAATTGAGGGATATCTACCATAAACATCTAATAGATGATTCATTTGAGCTCAAACCCCAATACAAGGTCCTCCGGGACAAGCACTTTGCACAGTGTATACATTTCCCCAATTTTGTTGAGGATGAATGGGTCTGGTATGTCTTGAGCAGAATACATGACAACTTCATGTGGTTGAATGGACCATTCAAGATCACAAAAGATGCCATTAGGGAAATTACCAGTTTACACTCATCCGGTGGGATACCTACTCTCAAATCTGTCAAGAATCAGACTGTAAGTGAGGCTACCGGATCTAGGTTTGACAAAAGAGCAACGACAATAGAAGATATCACTAATCCAGATATCAAGTTTGCCTCCATGATCATCAAATACAAGATATATCACTCTAGTAGGGAGAATTCAGTACCTGGAACTGCTATCTACACTGCTTATGAAATGTTAAGAAAGAATTTAGACTATGACCTTTGTCAGCTCCTTTTAAACCAACTCTTGGAGAATCTACAGAAAATAAAGAAAGATAAAAAGAATTCATTTAAGTATGGTGGGTTAATATTGTGCTTATTCTTCTACTTTATGAATGAGCTACCCAGATCCAGTGGATGGGTATGGCAGAATGACAGACCAGTTGCCATACAAATTAGGGATTATTTGCATGGACTTGGTGATGACAAAGCACAAAACATAGCTCTCTGGCGTTTCTTCAAAAACTTCCAGAACATGAAGCAAGCTAGAGAGAGAATTCCCCAGTCTCTAGTTGAGAAATACAAAGACACAGTATGCTTTATGGTAGAGACTGATCAGTGCCTAATGGAGGCAATAGAACCAAGAATAGTGTGGATCATGCCAATGGGGTATGATGTGGATGAGAAAATTGTAGAGCTGCATGTTCAGCACATGCTGAGTCAACCAAAGGATCCCAAGACAGAAAGGTTTAGAACCTTTGAAGAATTGAGTGTGAAGATCCATGTTGAGCTAAGGCAACCAGAGATAAAAAGAAAGGCAAGAAAAGAAGTAGAAAACGTTGCCAAAAGCTTTGGCATCTCAAAAGAGGCACTTGATGCCAACAGGGAAAAGAAGGAAAGGACTGAGAAAGAGAAGAAAGAGGCAGAAAAGCAAAGTGTTCCGATAGAATCCTCCTCCCGGACCAGATCTTCTAGGAGCTTTGCACCTACCACTGATAAGAGCTCAAGTACATCAAATCGGAAGCAAAATCATCCAGTAAAGAAGAGAAAAGAACTAAAACAAAAGCCACAAGGTCTTACATCAGTTAGAAGGATGATGAAGAGACTGAGTTAGATGAGGAGGTAAGGAAAATGAAGAAAAAGAAGAAAGTATCTAATGAACCCTCTACCGGTGAAGACAAGGAAGAGATGGCAGAAGAGTTTGTTGAAAAGCCCACTCTATCATTAGATGATGTCATCAAATCAGTTACTGTGGATGGAAACCTTCAACTAATGGCTGAATTCTATGATTATTCTAATGAGGCTGACCAAAAGATCTTGCAGGAAGCAGCAGTCAAGTATCTGAATATCTACAATAAGGCTTTTATTGAAATTATATCTCTTATTCCCAAAAGCATAGAGAAAGATTTAGAAATAAGAAAGAATAATACTATGGCAAAAGATCTTAAGATCTGAGAACAGATAGCCATTTAGCTATATCCTTCAATTGATTCAAAGCAAATTAATATGATCTTCAAAGATTGCAAGGATGAGTTCTGGAGCAAAGCAAGAATGAATCATCTTATGCTCGGAGAAACTGATAAAGTAGCAAAAGAGACAGAAGAGATCCTCCGGAATGCATACTCAAGATTCAACATTCCTATTATAGAGGACTTGGGTGTTGATCCCTCAACTACAAGTGTTGAAAAAGAATCTACTGAGGCAATGACAGAAGAAGTAATGGACACTGGTGAAGAAAATGATAAGGACTTGGAATCCTCTGCTCCGAAAGAGGTGGCCCGTGAACAAACAAACATCACTCCTCTGGTGTCCCCTTCTAACTCTAGATCCAAAGGAGAAGAAAGAATAGAGGATAAAGAAAAAGAAGTGAAGGAAAAAAGAAGATGAGGGTACTAAGGTTGCAGAAGGAAAGAAGACTTCAACAGAGAAGACCACAACTATTAGTGGTAAGAGTGTAGAAGGAGAGAAAGATCCAAGAGATAGCTCTAAGACTGTAGAAGAGAAGAAGAATCTGTCTCCGACAAGAGACACTGTAGAAACTGTCAAAGAATTCTTAAACAAAGAGACAATGGAGATTGATGAATCAGAACTTCTACAAGGGCCATTTGATTTTGATTCTCTTTCCCTGTTACAAACAATGAAGATAGCTTCATTTGCTAATGCAAAGGTAAAAGAAAAACTCCTGAAGTCTCACATGGAAGACTGTGAGCTAATAGAAGTTGCATCCGGAGTATTAGAAAAGATCATGCCATCTTTTCAGAAGGATCCCTCAGCCTCCTCATTCGGTAATCTCAAATCTCTAGTCAATAGTGTTAGCACACATTTTGATTCCCTAGTGAAGTCAACAGAAGATAAGGTCCGGAAGGAATTTTTGGCAAAAAGATTATCAGAGGTACAAGGTTTAATAACTAATGATAGGAGGAATATGAATATTGGGATAAAGAGCTTAGAAAATGCTCTTAAAGATGGCAGGGAAATGTACAAATTTTGTTTATCATAGTCTAAAGTAACATTGGATATTGAGAAGAAAGTGAAAGAACAGGAGGACAAACTGACAAAACTCTCTAAGAACTTTGATCCTCTCTCCTCTTCCATAATAAATCAAGAATGTCAGACTATTGCAGTCTTGAATGAAATCAAGAAGCTTGAGAAGGAAAAGAAAAATAGAATTAGCAGGTTGGGTGAACTTAGAGGGATAATTATCCCCAAGTTAGAGGCCATGCATGAGGTCATAAAAGAAGCTCAGATCACAGCCTGGACTAGTGATCCGATAGATCTAAAAAGGGCAGGTGTGTGTGCATTCTTGTTGAGTGGTCACATCTCAATTTTGGATAGGATGAAGCAAATTTGCGCAACATAATTCATCCAATTGAAGACAACTTTTGCAAACATACTTCAGTATATGTAAGTATGTTATATATATATATTTATGTGGCTAAGTATAGTTGACTTTTTGATAATTTTGCTGTGCGGACCCTACCCTTTTCCATTGATGTCAAAGGGGAAGTGAGGAGTAGTGAAAAATGAGGAATCGAGCTAAGGGGGAGCTCTGGAAAATGTATATAAAAATAGAGCATTAGCCAAGGGGGAGTATAGTGTGACACTTAGTTATTTTTCACTAAGTGTTGCCATCAATGCCAAAGGGGGAGATTATTGGCAAGAGACACTATATGGATTCATGTATGTTGTCATTGATGGCAACAAAGGTTATCCCACACATCCACAAGAAATGATGAGTCTCTACCGGAAGTCAGATTGAAGAAGTGTTATGATCCGGTAAGCAAGAATAGAGCAGTCAGCAAGGTCTGACAGTCAGGTCTGGATCTGTTAGAGGAAGTATCTCAGTGAAGTGTGGATTTGGGGAAGTCAAGAGGAGTACCTTGACTAATAGATTCCAAGGATTTATCCTCCGGTGATGGAAGGGTGAAGAGATATGAGCACTTGAGTATTGGGTTCCTGTTTGAGAGGAAGAACTGTACTGGTAGAGTGTCAGACCCAAATCCGGAAGAGATATTGCTGATGACTAAGTTTCTTGAGATATCATTCATGATTGGCCGACATGATTGATGACTTCTTCAAGCATCTCCTAGATCCACATCACTTGGTAAGCAAGGATCCAGCCAACAGATCAAAGCTTGGGAAAATATTGACTATTCTGGATGCCAACTAGAAAGGTGGTGAGATTACTTGTGCGGATATATATATACCAAATGAACTTAGATATGATGAGAGTGTGTATGTGAAGATGCAAAGAAAAGAAGAAGAGTAGCCTAAAGGTAGTAAGACAGGTCCGGAATATGACAGGATAGTAGCACTTAAGGAGAGTAAGAATGAAGTGTAGCAGATCAGTTTATTAAGCTTAACTAAAACTAAACTTCAGCATGTGTGGATGCTTCTCATCAGTTCAAGTATTATGTTACCTTCTTTTCTTGTAGACAGTAAGTCTTTTGTAGGCAGTGAGCCTCTTGTGGGCAGTGTGCTCAGGTAGTGAGCCCTAATTGGCAAGTGCCATTTTGTTCTTTCTATTCTTCTAACAGAGAATACATTCTTGGGCTAATCACCCCGTGGTTTTTCCCTTAACCGATTTTTCCACATCAAAATCATTGTGTTATGTGTATTAACTTTGTTTCTACTTTCATGTTTGTTTGCTTTGATGCTATACTAATTATTAAAGAAGAACAAAAAGTTGAATAAATTAAAGATAACTGATTCACCCCCCCCTCTCAGTTATCAACATATCAAAGGTATATACAATCCATTATTTTGACTACTCCCTTTTACAACTTGACAAACTCAACAACTTTGCACAAATTTCCTAACATCCTTATGTATATGAGGTCCAAAGTAGTTTTTACTCACCAACGTCACTATTTTATCAATGCCAACATGTCTTGCCATTCTACTTGAAATACATTATTGAAATCTGGTAATGCCAAAATAGGTTGCTCTGTCACCTTCTGCTTCAACAATTCAAAACTTTTATCTGCTCCTGATGTCCACTTGAAATATTTTCTATCACCTCTCATTGTCTTTTTCATAGGGTTGCAAATTGAACTGAAATTTTTTATGAACTTATAAAAACTAGCTAATCCATGAAATGATTTGACTTCTCCAATGCTCTCTGATGTAGGCCATTCAACAATTACTCTCACTTTCTCAAGGTCCATCTTTAATCCCTCCACAAAAATCATAAATCCCAAGTACACTAGTTCATCCTTCATGAAACTACACTTCTTGATGTTTATCAACAATTTCTCCTCTCTCAGTCTCTACAAAATTTGTCTGATATGCCACAAATGCTCCTCTTTTGTTTTATTGAAAATCAGAATGTCATCCAAGTATACAATAACAAACTTACCCAAGAATTTCTTCAAGACTTCAGTCATCAATCTCATAAAAGTACTAGGTGCATTTGTCAATACAAAAGGCATCACTAACCACTCATACAGTCCTCGATTTGTCTTAAAAGCAGTCTTCCATTTATCACCTTCTCTAATTCTGATATGATGGTATCCACTCTTCAAATCTATCTTTGTGAAATATCTTGCTCCACTCAAACAATCCATGATATCATCCATCCCAGGTAAAGGGAATCTATACTTAACTGTGATCTTGTTTATTTCTCTAGAGTTTGTACACATTCTCCATTCTCCTCACTTCTTAGGTGCTAGCACTACAAGTAATGCACAAGGACTCAAACTTTCTCTGATCAAACCTTTCCTCAACAATTATTGTATCTGTCTGTTTAGTTCTTCATTCTCTGCCGGTGTTATTCTGTGTGTTGCTTTGTTAGGCAAACTAACTCCCAGTATAAGATCCATGTGATGACTGATACTCTTGATTGGTGGTAATCCTTCTGGTACATTGTCTAATATGATGTCTTTGTACTCTATCAGTAACTCCTTTATCTCCTTCAGTTATGATTCTTCAATCTCTTTCAATGTTTCAAGCTTCTTAGGAATCAAAGCATAACACATATTCTCATGTCTCAAACCATCTAGGAATTTTCTTCCATCTACCAAATAGATTCTAGCATTCCCACATACTTCACTCTTAGGATCATCTTCCAAAGGAATCAAAGTAATTCTCTTCCCATTTGATGTTATAGTGTATGTATTCTTTCTCCCATCATGTATAGCTTTTCTATCATACTGCCAAGGTCTACCCAACAAGATATGACATACATCCATAGGCATAATATCACACAAGACTTCATCATGATAAGATCTAATATAAAATTTCACCAAAAATTGTTCCCTCACTAGTACCTTATGATCATCCTGAATCCATATTATCTGATAGGGATTAGGGTGTTTCAATCTTTCCAACTTCAGCTTAGTCACCATCTCTTCTGAAACTAGGTTATCTTAGCTACCACTATCAATTATAACTTTACAACATTTACATCCTAGTTTGCATATGTAGCTGAACAAACTCTTCCTCTACAGTGGTTCTTCATTTGTCTCTATTTGAAATAGTGCTCTCCTCATCACAAGTGATTTTCCTTTCTCAAGTTTACCAACTGAACTTGGTGATCCAATAGGTTCTTCTTCATCATAGGCTGCTCTTCTACTATTCTCTGTCCTCTTGCTTGTACTACCCTGATTACACTCAAATGCTCTATGTCCTTCACCTCCGCACTTGAAACAAGTACCTCTAAATGTTCTCTTATCCAATCCTTTTCCCTCTCTTCTGTATCCTTCATTCTGGTATGCACTAGGGTTTCCTCTTCGGTAAAAAATTTTGTCATCTCTCTGGTAAGCACTATTATCTCTGTCATCCTTCTTAAATGGGTTGTCAAACTTATTCTACTCTAAATGTGATCTATCTCCTCTAAAAAATATTCTACCTCTCTGAAATTTACCTCCTCTGCCTCTTTGTCTCTGATCATGCCTCTTATTCAACTTCTCTTCAACTTTCAGGGAAAACTGATATGCTTCCTCCAAAGATGTCATCCTCACCAAGCTTAGTTCTTCTTGAACGTTCAACCTCAGTCCATTGATGTATCTAGCCACTTTCTCCTTTCTTGCTTCACTATGTCTTGTTCTTATGATCATCTTATGAAATTCCTCAGTATACTCCTTCACAGATTTCTCCTTTTGTCTCAGGTTTTGCAATCTTTTCAATAGTTCCAACTCATAGTCAACAGGTACAAATTGATTCTTTATTTTTGTCACCATCCTATCCCACTTTGTAATATTTTCTTTCCCTCTTCTATTTCTTTCCAACTAAACTTCTTTCCACCATATAGCAGCATGTCCTTTCAACTTTGTCTTTGCAAATTTCACCTTCTCCAGATCTTCAACTTCTTCATATTCAAAGTATTCTTCCATGTCATTTATCCAGTCAATCAACTCTTCAGGATTCAAATTGCCTATGTAATTTGGTACATCAACTCTAGGCATCTTTCTAATCTTTGAAATAGCTCGCAACATCTTCACTTGATATGATTCCTCTTCTTCATCACCTCCTAGGGTTTCACCAATTTGTTCAACAAATTGAAATTCCTCTTCATCATCACTTTCAACATTAGGTCTCGGTGTCAATCCTCTTCACCTATCTTCCTTAATAGCATCTATAAATGTAAAATGGTGATCAATCAAATGAATTAAATAAGACCCAAACATCAACAGAATAGTGAAAATAAGAAAGATTCAATAAACGAAGCAATGGACAATACAATGCAAACCTCTCCCGTTTCGAAACTTCTGTTGTCTGCCTATTACAACCGTCCTTTTGCAGATGAAGGGAGCCCTCAGAGAGTGCACTCTTTTAGCTATTCGTAGGAAGTCGATGGTAAATGGCTATGGTGATATGCAATGAAGATGAGCTCCAATGCAAGTTTGTGATCTCAAGCTTGTGAATGGTCAAAAGGTGCCAAAGGCGCGCTGGTGATATTTCTGCAGAGTAACGATGTCAAAAGCCTGGATGAATAGAATGGAGGGATGAAGCTTCATTTATAGACTCAGAAGAATGAGAATCAATAGTTGAGAGGAGATATGAAGATCAACAGCTGAGAATGGTTGAGGAATGTGCAACCAGTAGAAATGTGACAAGTGTCCTAGCTCCATCATGAAAGAGGGGGTGTGACAAAATTGATTGGAGAGTTAACTCCATTGACTGAACAGTTAACAGACTTGATTGATCAGTTAGAAGAGTGGATTGTGGAACTGACTGAATTGATTGACCAGTGAACTCGGTTGATTGAGGGATTAACTCAATTGACAGGTTAGTTAATCACTTTTGATTGATTAGTTAACTAACCTCTGATTTGAGAAGAAATAGGCCATGTGGGTGAGGGAAAAATAGGTAATTAAATATTAAATATATTTAATTACATGTGCAACCTGATGAGGTGTAAAGGTGAGGTAGATTTTTGAATTTAGAACTTAGGATAGAGGAATTTGGATTAATTAAATAATTTATGATTATTTAATTGTGTAGGATATTAGAAGAATTTTAATTAAATAAATTGAATTTATTTAATTATGGGACAGTGAATCTATTAAATAAATTTGGAATATTTATTTAATTGGTAGAAGAATAGAATAAATATTTAGAATATTTATTTAGGATGAATCATGTCATTTTTAGGCGTATACATTTTGCCCATCTTTGATGCAATGCTGTTTATAGCGTTGTTTCAAAGAAATCGATAGTCTGAATGATGATACATGCCCCAGTTTGCCCCTGGTGCAGGCTTATTGACGATAGGATGCCCCCTCAGGAGATTGGATGGGAAAAGTGTGAAAGAATCAGAGACGGACAATCTCACGAAGACGAAGGGGTTAGGATAAGCAAGAGGAAAAAGGACGCGTTTCAGGGAAACAGGAAGAAAACTGGAGGGAAAACGGGCACGGGAAGTAGTCACAGTCATCACCTAGCTAGAATTAGGGTTTGGGGGTTATAAATAGCTGGGTCCACAAGAATAGTCATTTGTACACTTGTTTGCTCTGGATTGGATTTAGAGAGCTTGGAGCAAACTTAGAGCAGCATGGCAGCCAAAGCAGCAGACATTCCACGCGAGGAACATCGATTTGAGTGGGTTCGTCGATTCGGGCGGCCAACAGAGGCAGGACCCTGGGTATGTGCTTCGAAAAATTTCCCCTAGGGTCAATTTTAGGTGTCATAAATGCATGTAGAAAATAGGTTAAACGGATGCGCCGAAGTGTAGAGCGGTGCATATGCCTTGCGAAGCGGCGCATATGCCAATTTCGGCGGCGCATGCATGAAAATGGCGCATCTGTGCATTGTAGCTGTGCTTCTATAATGAGGCTACACATGTGTGATTAGGCAGCGCATACGTGTAATGTAGCGGCGCATGCGTTGAGTCGGCGCATATGTGGAATCTAGCGGCGCATTCATAATTTGACAGCGCATATGCCGAGTTTTGCAGCACGTATATGGGAACCGCGCATATGTGCACTATAGCAGCGCATCTGCATTTAGGCTACGCATATGCCGATTTTGGTGGTGCATTCATCAAGAAACGGTGCTATTATAAAGAAACGGCATATTTACCAACTGTAGTGGCGCATTTGCTTTGGATAGCAAATTACTTAGCCAAATTGATTCGATTAGCATCCTGTTTGACGTGGTAATCGATGAGCTATCTCCGAGATTGCAGGAATCTAGTCAAGAGATGTAGTGTACTGTTTTGATCAATTTTGAAATGCTAAGTTTAGTTGATATAGTTCAGTGGGTATGTTGATTATGGTATATGCAGTTTGAGACTGATGCATTGGCTTGCTTGCTTGCAGGAGGATATTCGAGATACACTGCAGTCGAGGGAGACGTTTCCCATGCCCCTATTGCAGAGATACATGCTGACAGAGACTGACAGAGTGGCGCTTGGTGCCATGGGTTTAGACTATGTTTGCTTCATGCCCGAGGTGCAGGCGAACTGGGGATTGCTGACAGCTGCTGTGGAGAGATTCCATAGTGAGGATGGGACTTTCCACTTTCCTACGGGAGAGATAACTGTGACGCTGGAGGACGTCTACCAGATACTGCACTTACCTGTGGTAGGTGAGTTAGTGGAGTATGACGCACAGCGAGATACGGAACTCGCTGAGTGTCAGCGAGTGTTCGATGATCCGTAGCTGGTGGGACAGGTCATCTCGTGGTAGCATATATACGAGTGCTATGACTACTTCCTGGGGATTGTGGCTGGACTGATCAGGGGCATTGTATGCTCGGATAGGAGATTGCATGGGTGCCCTATAGGATGGGGCAGGATTATGGAGTGGATGCTGACTGAGGGCACCTGATATGCATGGGGAGTCTGTGTATTGGCCCGCTTGTACCATGATATGCATCAGGTGGTGTACCACTGCAGCACGAGTCTATCGGCTGGTGTACTATTGCTACAGTTTTGGCTATGGGAGCACATAGCGGTGACGAGGCCAATATGTGTTTTCACGAGGTAGCGAGGAGAGCCATATAGTTATGGCTATGCAGGAGTGATTTCCCAGCACAGGCTGGGGAAGCTAGAGTATTGGAGGCATACCTTGGATGGAGTAGATGTGGTCATCTGGCGACCATATCTGGATTGCGAGTCTTGGGACGACGAGGGAGATGAGCTATTGTACTACTTTAAGACCAGGTGGTTGATAGGCGAGACACAACATATCCTAGAGGGATAGATGGTGGGCCGAGTGTTGAGACAGTTCGGCAGGAGGCAGGGCATGCCACAGGGACAGGCGCACTTTGCACGGACACATGCAGAGAGGGTCCGATGGGGGCCGATGGCTTCATACGAGGAGGCCCTAGCAGAGTTCCAGCAGACTCCTTATGTGGCATGGGATATGAGGAGAGAGATAGAAGACACAGGAGTGACATAGGATTATGAGGATTGGATGGCGGCACATCCATTCCTGAGATACTCAGGACCCGGTATGCTGGTGCCTCGCATTGATGAGGCAGACTCAGAGGAGGAGGGATAGGTGGGCCCAGGGCGGAGGGGAGTTAGAGGAGGATGAGGAGGATGGGGTGGTAGAGCTGGAGAGAGGCCGAGACAGCGGAGGAGGTTAGGTCAGGCTGAGCAGGTAGTGCCAGGGCAGGTGGAACAGCAGCAGATACCTCAGCAGGCACAGAGGCCGCCACCCCAGCAGGTACCACAGCAGCAGGTGCCCCAGCCACAGGGGCCAGGACAGGCAGAGGCAGCATAGGGGCCAGTGGAGGTAGAGGTGCATGAGAAGGCCATAGCCAGTCTGAGGGGACAGGTGCGAGAGTTGCAGGCATAGCTGAGGAGGGTCGAGAGGAAGCGAGATACGGATGCCGCAGTGATCAGTGGGTTGACTCACGAGAGAGATATGGCCGATGCACAGTTACGCATTGTCCGTGTAGAGTAGGACACTGCTGTGGCTGCCATGGGGACAAATGCAGCGAGCTCTTTTTTGGTTGGGTAGGTGCAGCAGGCACAGGCATAGGTAGGCCAGTTGTAGACGCAGTTGGCACAGGCACAGACAGAGCTTGCTAGAGCACAGTCACAGGCTCAGTACTACTGAGGTTTATACCACGGTGCAGTGGCATCGAGTCAGAGGGCGGGGAGCTTTAGGAGTCAGTCTGGGGCGACTCATAGAGCAGGTCCATCACAGTCAGGGGCATCTGTGATGGGTCCCCAGCAGTCAGGAGCTGGCAGTGGTGGCCCACAATAGCAGGGATAGACACATACTAGATTTAGTACATTTTGGGACATGTATCACCATCCATTTGGATGTATATTGTATATGACACTTTGATTTTTGAGAGAGATGGTGATATTGTACATTTGGACCTCTTTTATATGATAGTATATATGATGATACAGCTTTGTGTATCTATTGCATGTGTTATGAGATGATGATGTATTTCTATTGTATGATGTGATGTATGTGTATAGTGAGATGGACTATCTGATGTGATGTGAAATACTTTTTGATATGATGTTATATGTTGTCTATATGATTTAATGCTTCAAATGTATGCATATGTAACCTGATTTCTATGTGATGAAGCAGTTGTGTGTGTGATGTTATTAGATGTCTATATGATCTAATGT
This sequence comes from Cunninghamia lanceolata, assembly GCA_027924645.1. Lineage (NCBI taxonomy): Eukaryota > Viridiplantae > Streptophyta > Pinopsida > Cupressales > Cupressaceae > Cunninghamia > Cunninghamia lanceolata. Next base: position 6,358,953 of record BSBN01000103.1, read on the forward strand.
TTCAAATGAATGCAAATGTAATATGAATTCTATGTGATGATGGAGCTTTGTATGTGATGCACTAAGCTATGTTTTTGGGATTTTCTGTGTTTTAAGATGCGATATGATGCTGATGTATGGATGACCTAGTGCATTTGTGTGATGTGTTCTACTGACCTAATCATGTTCATGACTAGCTCTACATATGATATGATATGCTCCTATATGCACTATTTTTGTGAAGTCCAAATGTACTCTATCGACACAAGAATGACATGATAGACAGAAGAATGGTTATGATAGAATGACTTAGAAACTGCATTTGATATTGTTACCCTGCATAGTTTGGATAATGAGGATTGTATGGGATATGGATGTATGGATGTGTATATGGATACAGGATGGATGTTTTGCTTTTAGAGTGCTTTATTTCATCATTGGGCATTTTGTTTTTGGTACATTTTCTGAGATGTTGTAAGTGAATACAAGCATCTAGGTATAATTAAACCGAGATGACCTGAGTACCGCTTACATGGATTGTGACTTAGCAAGTGAATACAAGCATCTAGTCAAAATTGAATCTAGATGACTTGAGTATTTCCTGCATTTTAACAAACAAGGATTACCCCCATTCATGTTAGACCTTTGATGTCCTCGATGATCTTTTGTCGATCATGTCCTTAGACAAGGCTTCACATTACTAAAGTTTAATCCACAAATAGCAAAACAAAGAAAATAATCATGCCCCCATCATAGCATCTCTAGCTTTTGGCATCCTCGAGTAGCATAGGAAGACATGATAACAAAAATCAAGACTCTGTAACTTAACCATGTTGCCGATCTACAAAGCATATTTGCATTGATATGTGTTTAGTTCTTGCCTTAATTTGCATAAAATCATTTAGAAGACCTTGGGTATTTGCTTTGCAGTGGATAGGTTAAGATGCTCACAGTCAAGATTTCTGCTTGAGGTGCGGGTTCTACTTGTATTTGCTTGCTTGGTGAGAAGTTTGCACAATCCTTATTGGGGAGACGGACCCTAATGGACTGACCTAGTGCCTCGGGGGCTCATTGCTAAATGGCCTTGCCTACGTGACGACGCAGAGGCAACATAGTTTGGGGTAAACCCTAATGGACCATGGATGGACTAGAAGAAAGATGACAAGAATGAAGACAAGAAAGGGGATGAATGGGACCATGGAAGAAATGGAAGCCTCGGGGGCGCATTAGAATAATGGCCTTGCCTACGTGACGGCGCAGAGGCAACGTAGTTCGGGGACTTGGACTATGGACACCGACAAGAGACCTTATGCTAGGCTCACATTGAGGAGACGGTATGGGACAGAACCTTGGTTGAAAAGGCCACAAGGAGAGTATCAAGCCATGATAGGTAACTGTCAAGTGTTTATTTGTGGGATAGATATGGGTCGAATGGGGCAAATGGAGAAAGAATGGAATCAAGGTGATTGGATTCCCAAAGATGGAGAAGGCGGTTTATCACAAGCAACGCCTGTTTACCAGGTTTTCATCACTTGCTTTTATTTGCATGCGAAGCTAGAAAGTAACATGACGCCTGATTGCTAGGTTTTCATCATGATACCTATCCAAGGTGCCTGTTTGCCAGGTTTTCACCAAAGGACAATTTTTTTGTACGCTTTCTATTTTTTTCTAATTTTTTTGTATTTTCTCTTTTCAACTTTTTTTTTGAATTTTTTTTTTATTTTTGATTTTATTGTGCCCTCTTGCATTGGGGTTCTCCTAGGTATAGAATCGGTGAAGGTGCATGCTGTTGATTGGATCATCAAACAACTCACCCTCTGAAGTGGCCAACTGATATGCCCCCGATCCGTAAGCAGCTACAATCACATAGGGTCCAAGCCAGTTAGGCTCGAACTTACCTTTCTTTTCTCTATCTTGTTGATTGCGAGGGTTTTCTCTGAGAACTAGGTCCCCAACCTTAAAGCATCTTAGGCAAACCTTGTGATTATAGCTTCTGGACATCATCTATTGGTATGCTTTAAGATGATCGAAGGCTTTCTGGCGCTCTAGTTCTTGTAACCTGGAGACTCTGTATTCTTCGTTTGATATGAGACCTTTCAACGACACCCTGAGGGATGGTAGTTCAACCTCAATGGGGAGGATGGCTTCTGAACCATAGACAAGGGCGTAGGGTGTAGCACCTGTGGGAGTGCGTATACTGGTTCTGTAGGCCCACAGAGCGGGATTGAGTTGGACATGCCAATCGCGACCAGCCTCATTGACAGTTTTCTTTAGGATTTTCAGAATGGTTTTATTTGATGCCTCAGCTTGGCCGTTACCTTGGGGGTAGTATGGAGTGGAGAAATGATGTTGGATTTTGAAACGCTCACAGAGTTCCTGGACATCCTGATTTTTGAATGGTCTTCCATTATCTGTTATGATGGATGAAGGGATGCCATATCTGTAGATAATGTAATTCAGAATGAAAGAGGAAATTTGTTTTCCTGTGACAGTGGTTAGAGGAACGGCTTCAATCCACTTTGTGAAATACTCAGTGGCGGTAATGCTGAATTTGTGGCTGTTGGAAGAGGGTGGATGAATTTTTCCCACAAGGTCAAGTCCCCACTGACAAAAGGGCCAGGGTGTTGTTAAAGGTCTCAATTCTTGAGCAGGTGCATGGATCAGGTTCCCGTGTATTTGGCACTGTTTGCACTTTTTGATGAACTGATAGGAATCCATTTCCATATTGGGCCAGTAATAATCCAAACGCATGAGTTTCTTGGCTAAGGAAGGGCTGCTGGAGTGTGTTCCGCATATCCCTTCATGTACATCTCGTAAGGCAGTTAGGGATTCTTCTTGTTCCAAACAACGGAGTAGAGTACCATCCAGACCACGTCGGTAAAGGGTATTGGCGATGATGGTGTAATGGGAGGCTTATCGGATGAAAGTTCATTTTTGGTTGGAAGAGAGGTCTGGTGGGAGAATATTATCCTTGAGGTAGGTGTAAGTCTTACCATACCAAGGTGAATCGGATCTGACTAGGAGGCAAATGGAATGGGTTTCAAGGAGATCATAAGCTGGTTGCCGGATGGTTTCCACTAAGAACTCATATCGTGACTCATATTCAGGAATTTCTAGAAGAGAGGCTATGGTAGCCATTGCATCTGCTGCTTTGTTCTCTATCCTGGGTATTTGCTTGAAGGAGATGGTCCCAAAGTGTTCTTTGAGGTCGTCGACCATCCGTTTGTCTGGGATAAGCTTCTCATCTTTGGTCTGATACTCATCATTGACGTGATTTATGATAAGTTGAGAATCGCCGTAGACACATAGTGCTTGGATTTTCCATTCAGTGGCCATCTTGAGACCAATTACCAAGGCTTCATACTCTGCTATGTTATTAGTGCATGGAAATAACAACCTGTAGGACTTTGGAATTGTGTCGCCTTGGGGAGTGATAAACAGGATACCTGCCCCTGATCCATGGTTGGTGTAAGATCTGTCAAAGTAGAGTTTCCAAGGAGATGTTGACAAAGTGAATAAAGACTCATCGGGAAACTCAAACTGCATTGGTGAAGTGTCCTGTAATGGTGCCTCAGCCAGTTGGTTAGCGATGATTTGTCCTGTAATGGCTTTTTTGTCCACATATTCTATGTCATATTCACTAAGAAGCATAACCCACTTTGCTAGTCGACCTGTGAGAGCTGCTTTGCTGAGAAGATATTTCAGTGGGTCGATCTTGGCAATGAGTTTGACAGGATGTGCCAACATGTAATGTCAGAGTTTTTGTGAAGCAAAAACTACCGCAAGGCATGATCGTTCGACCTGTGAGTATTGCAACTTGTAGCCCACTAGGGTTCGACTGATGTAGTATACAGCTCTCTCCTTGTTCTCGTAATCTTGCTACGCTAGAAGAGCTCCAAGAGCAGTGGGTGTAGCAGAGATGTAGAGGATTAAAGGTTTTCCTTGGATCGGAGGCATGAGTATGGGAGGATTCATAAGATACTCCTTTAGCTTGTTGAATGCCTCGTCGCACCGCTCGTCCCATTTAAATGGAATGTTCTTATGTAGGAGATGGCTGAAAGGTTGACACTTGTCTACCAGCTGTGAGATGAACCTGCAGATGGCCTGCAGCTTGCCCTGTAAGGATCTCAACTGTGTTAGAGTCTTGGGCAGTGGCATGTCCATTATAGCTTTGACCTTGGCTAGGTCTACCTCTATTCCATTTGCCGACACGATGAAGCCTAGCATCTTACCTGAAGTTACCCCAAACACGCATTTCTTCAGGTTTAGTTTGACTTGGAATTGGTCCAATCTCTAAAAGATTTTTTTTAAGATGTCCAGGTGTGAGTCCCTTGTGAGGGATTTTGCTAAGATATCGTCAACATAGTCTTCCATAGTTACATGCATCATGTCATGGAATATAGTTGTCATGGCCCGCTGATATGTAGCACCTGCGTTTTTCAGCCCAAAAGGCATGACATTCTAGCAAAAGGTACCCCATGGACAAGTGAAAGCTATTTTGTGTTGATCCTCAGGTGCTATTTTGATTTGGTTATACCCTGAGAATCCGTCCATGAGTGATAGCATTGTATGTCCTGCTGTTAGGTCGACTATGATATCGATGTTTGGCAATGGAAAGTCATCCTTGCAGCATGCTTTGTTTAAGTCTCAAAAATCATTGCATAGTCAAACCCGGCCATTTGATTTAGACACTGGCACAATATTAGATATCCATTCTGGGTAATCTATGGCTCTAATGAACCCCACATCTAGCAATTTCTTGAGTTCTTCTTTGACCAAAAGGGCTATATGAGGATGCATTTTTCTCAGCTTCTGCTTTACTGGTTTCACCCCTGGATCCAATGGCAAATGATGTAGAATTAGGTTTGGGTCCAAACCTGGCATGTCTGCATATGACCAAGCAAAGCTGCCTCTCTTCTTCTTAAAGAATGGTACAAATCTGGTTTTCTCTGGTGGTGTGAGAGATTTGGCAAAGTGGATAATCTTGGGCTGCTCTTCGGTTCCAATGTTCACGGGCTCGGTCGGCTCCACCACAATCTATGACCTTTCCTAATACATATCACTAGGGAGAGTGTCAAGCATTCCATCGTCAAGTGCCACAGTTGGGTTTTCACCATTAGATGCATCCTTTCTTTTTACTATTTTATGATCTGACACTACCGCAAGGTGGTTTTCACTTTTAGATCCATTTTTGATCTTGATGTTTTTGCGACTGGAAGGCTTGGCACCCTCTCCGAAGTAAGCCACGGTATTCAGTTTGATAGCAAAACCAGCCTTATGATCTCGTTTTGGCAAGTGGTCCCTAAGTTCCATATAATCGATGTAAGCATCATCGTTCTAGAACATATCTAATTGGGGGGTTCCTTAAAGATCCCAGTCAATAAGTTCGGGGTGTAAGAGGGGAAGGGAGTCGGATGAGAGACTTGACTCATTGATGGTGTGAATGGAAATGCTATGGGCAGTGGCGGGGGTAGTGTTCTGGGTGGTACTTTCCTCCAAGTTGTTTATCGCAATGGAATCGAAACTTTCCTCGAAAGCCATAATCTTAGGGGTGGGCAAATCAGACTCTAGTGGTATGTCCCATTGCATTTTTCCCTCATGGTAGGGGCTAAAAGTTTGGATGGCGTCAACCTCTTTGTCATCATAGGAGTGCTCTGTTAGCTCGTCCCACTCATACTCATTTGAATCATCTGAATCTGCGTCACTATCCACTTGGAGCGTTTGGATTGTCTCCACAAGGCAGGCATTTTCCTTGGCTTTACCCTTGCCTTTGTACCCTAGGCCAGTTGTGTTTTTAGCCGAAGAGGATGAAGAAGGTTGTATAGGTTCAATGATTCCTTCTTTTCTGAGGCCTATGGGGCCTTGTCCTTCATACCCCATCCTGTGCAAAATAGTTTCACCCCGCCCATAGAGTTCTGTAGGGAGTCTAGGCAGTTCTTGGGGTGTGTTTTCTTCTTCAGCATAAAGCCACTGCAGGAGATCTCGCTCCTCTGTCTCATCAGATAAGGTCCCCCATTTTACAAAGGGATTTGCGGGAGTTACAGGAGGAGCAGATGGCTTTGGAAAATGTTTGGGTGGATGTTTGGGTTGGCCAAAAGAGCGAGGAGATAAAGGCATCTTGGCCAGGTTGAGGCTATGCTTAATGGAGTATTCCCCCATGCCATTTTCTTTTATGGTAAGTTTCAGTGGTTTGGGTCTTGAGGAGGAAGCTTCAGCGGTATGGTCCTGTTGCGGGGTAGGGGAAATGTAGGCTCGGTTGTTGGGTATGACACATTCGGGTTTTGCACGGAAAGAATTGTAGTGTTGGTAGGGGTCGGGGTCGCCTTGAATGGTGACCTGCTTGCCATTGTGTGGGAACTTAATGCATTGATGATAGGTTGAGGGGACAACCTTCATGGCGTGGATCCATGGTCTCCCTAGTAGAATATTATAAGCAAGCTCCCGATCAAGGACTTGGCATACCACATCTTTAATTACCGGTCCCACTTGAATGGGTAGGACAACCATTCCTTTTGTGGTTCTTTCTTCCTCGTCATAGGCCTTAATGGTAATTTTCCTCCTTGGATCAACTTCTTGTTCGGAGAACCCCAGTGCAAGGACTAGCTTCAATGTGCAGATATTTAAACCGGCACCCCCATCAATGAGAACCCTCTTGATGCGGTGCTTGTGTATGAATGCGACAATGTGCAGAGGGGTGTTGTGGGGTTGAGATACAGAAAGATCATCTTGCTCAATAAACGATATGGAATTGGAGGATGTCAAATTGCCTACCATGGTCTGAAACTTCTCTTGGGCCAGGTTAGTGGGGACAGTGGTTTCCACTAAGGCTTTCTCAAGAATCTCCTTATGAGAAGGAGATAGACACAAGAGCTCCAATATAGAAATGTGAGCCGGGGTTTTCTGTAACTGGTCAAGGACATTGTATTGACGGGGGTTGGATGGAGATAGTGATGACCTTGGAGGAGCGGTATTGAGTGTGACTTTACCACTGCGGGTAATTATACTACAACCAGTTCGGTTAGGTCCTGGTTGTTGGTTGGGTGAGATGACATTGACCTGAGGAATATGTTCAGAAATGCAATTTATGGTGTAGTCAAATGGAACACTTGCATAGTTAGCATTACTCATCCCGCTGTTATGATTTGGCCAGTTGCGATTATTGTTGTTGTCATTGTTGGTGTTGCCGTTGTTGTTGTGGCCATGGTTGTTGTTGTTGTGGCCATTGTTGTTATATGGCCTGTTATGATTCAGAAGTGGATCCCTGTAGGCCACATGAGTTTCATTGGAGGTATGCTGTTGTGTCCCTCCCTAATTCTGATCCAGTATATCTTGAATGACATTTTTGAGGTGAATACAGTTGTTAGTTGTATGCCCCCTTCCTCGGTGATATTCACAATAGTCTGTGTCCTTCCAGTAGGGAGGTTTGACTATAGGCTCATAATCACTTGTTGGTGGTAGAGAAATTTTGTTGTTAGCCAACAACTTCCGTAGCGTAGATTCTTGAGACTCACCTAATGGTGTGAATTTTCTCCTTTGGTTTGAATTGTACCAAGATCTAGGCTCCTGAGATGGTGGTTTGTTGATTGCACCATTGTTTGCGTCCCCCTTAAGAGTGAATATGGGTTGTTGTTTAGGAGCTGCCGCCTTGGCGTCAACTACCCCATCGTTGACCACATTCTTGTTCTTGGTCCAAAACTTTGATTTATCTGTAGTGTAATTAGAATTAGGCGTGTCCTTGTAGAGCTTGAGAGTTCCTTTAGTGATCATAGCTTTTTCAATGAATAGGCCCATTTCAATGACTTTGGAGAATGATGTAGGGCATTGTATCTGAATCTGATAGCTAAGATCCGTGTTTAGGTTGTGGACAAACATTTTCAATAGCCGCTTCTCAAGTATATCATAAGAACAATTACTAGCTAGCTGTCTCCATTGTTGTAAGAAGGTGGCGAATGACTCACCACTCTTTTGTTTGGTATTGCATAGATCTAGCATAGATACCTCGTGTTCTATGTTGTAGGAGAAGTGCGTTATGAATTTATTGACAAGTTCATCAAAAGTTTTGATTCCTGGTGGGAGGCGCGAGAACCACTCCATAGCTTGACCACCCAAGGATCTTGGGAACAGTCTCATCAAGTAGGTCTTGTTGTGAGCTACTTCTAAACATGCGGCATTGAATTCCCGGATATGATCCCTAGGGTCCCCCTTCCCTTTGTATTTGTCAAACTTTGGGATTCCGAACTGAAAGGGGAAGGGTTTCATGACCAAACTTTTGTCAAAAGGATATGGAGCTATATCTTCCAAAGAGTATTGCTTGGAACTTGTACCGGTCTTGAGGTTGGATATTTCTTGTTTTAGACTTTCTATTTGTTGTCTCACGTCATCCATATGAGCCTTTTGATCTATGGGTTTCTTGCCTCTATCATTTGCATTCGGGACTGTGTCATTCGCGCCTCTCTCATGATCATCACGTCTCCACTCATGATCATTGTCTACATTTTCCATGATGGAGCTTATGTCAAAGTCTGCGGGGAGTTTGACTTCGAGATTAGCAAGATGGTGGAAGTATTTATCGGGGTCTTCAAGGAGTACCCTCTCTACCAGGTGTTGGAATTTGCTATCTTGGATGTGTGCTACTAATTCTTCATGAGAAATTTCTTCATCACCACCACGTGGTGGGGTGATGTGATTAGATGTGTTGGCCATTTCAATCAGCTTGTTGTACTGGGATCGAGTAAGAACCATGCAAGGTGGGGTGGGATGAAGTGGACCAGGATTAGAAATTTGGGCGAGGTGCCGACTGAGACTGTTGTGAATGGGATACCTAGGACAAGATTTGGACAAAGGATTCTCTCACTCAATGACTTCGAGTAAGATGGTTGACACAAGACGTTGGCCGCTAGTAAGGGTAGTCGATACCAGTCTTACTATGTAGGGCTTAGTCATTCAACAAGACTACTAGCAAAGGTACGATGACCTACCAGGCTTACGTGAATTCACTAAAAGAAACGAAAAAAAAGGGACCTATGTCGAATTGGTATGGGACAAACTGACTTTGGGACAAGAGGGATTTGGACAGAAAGCGAATGGGACGAGTGACGAAAGAGAGAGACTTGGGTGAAACGGATGAAGACCGACTGCAAGGTTGAATCTGACCTCAGAAAGTGAAACTAGGCTGAAATGGGTGCTCCAATCAAGTGAAAACATTTTCTCAAAAATAGGGCAAATGCTCACTGTCGCATATGCGCAGAAACAAATGCGCAACAGGAATAAACAAATGCGCCGTAAGTCACAGTAAAAGTGCAACTCTGGTTAAGCACAAATGCACAGCAACAGTGTGTATATGTGTAGCAACAGTATGTATGCGCAGCAAGTCGTTACAAAAGCACAGCAAGTCACGGTATATGCGCAGAAGAAAAGAGTATATGCGCAACTCTGATATTTTTGCAAAATTTTTGGATTTTTCTTCTGTTTTTGGTATTTTTTAGCTGAAAAAGGTCTTCCTGATCTAATATTATGAATTAACAGCAAGAAAACACAGCAAGCACAAAGAATATTTTGTAGTTTTTCATTGTTTTTGTAGTTTTTGTGACTCTATTTCAGACAAAAGCAAGCACAAAATCCTAGGCGAGAAATGGATTATAAGGGATTTGGGCCACTAGAACAAGAGGTATTTAATGCGGGCAACCGTTCAAGTGGTTACACGTGCGGCAGTACTACTCTCCGTTATGGAGTCTCCCAGCCTCAAAGGGTTATGCCTGAGAGGGTTTTGGGGGAGGTTGGCCGTCGGTGTAACATAACAGCACTTGTTGCAGGAAGTTTTCACCTCAAGCACAATTTATTTTAAGTGGCTTGGTGGGGCTTGGCGTTAGCCTGTTACCACTTAGGGTCATTCCCACTTGGACAGGCGTGCATCCAAGGGCAAGCCCCTCCTAAAGGTTCAACAAATAGAATGACATGTCTGGCACTCTGATCACCCAGAAGAGGGGAGAGCATAAGCCTATTGTCATTCGCAAGCATAGAATACACTGATTAATCCACCCTATTTAAAAGTAAAAAAACTAAATGGGCTAATCTACTCAAACATAGAACTTTGAAGTGATTTCAGCAATATAGCAGTGGTTCAGTTCTAAATCCCAGAAAGCAGTGGTGAGTTCAGTTTTAAATCCACGTAGTACGAGATTGTTAACTTTGAAATTCTGGTCTCACGATATAGCAATGGTTCATTTTAACTTCAAGATCATTGATGAGTTCAATTTTAAACTGCGTAGCACAAGATTGTTAACTTTGAAATTTTGGTCTCACGATATAGCAATGGTTCATTTTAACCTCAAAATCAAAGGTGTGTTTAGTTTTAAGCCCAAATAGCAATAACTTGGAAAGTGTTGCAATGCAAGCGAGAAATAAACTAGTTACTTTCTCCCTAATTAGAGCTAGATGAGGATTTGAATGCGCATCAATTTTACTTTCCCTCAGAAAATGAAATGTGAACTAATTAGATGCAACTACATGAAACTAAACCTGAACCTATCCTGCAAAACAGCTCCAGCAAACACTTGCGAAAAGGTTAGCATTAGCCAATTCTCCTAGGAAAGTACTAAAGCCATAGCCTGTTACAAATGCATAGCTTCAGTGATCAGATGCGCAGAAATAATCAACAAAAGTGCAACAATAATGAATGCGCCGTAATAATGAATGTATGCACAGTTAAAAAGAATAAATGCGCAGTAATAATGTATGCGCAGCAACAGTCTTCAAAAGCGCAGTAAAAAGGAACAGATGTGCAATATAACCAAAAGCGCCGTAACAGTGCGCAAAAGCGCCGCAAAAATACACAAATGCGCAGAAATGATAAAAGCACTGTAACAGTCCTTATATGTGCCGTGGAAATGTTTAAATGCGCCGAAGTAGCTTGTGTGTGATTCTGCGTGACCTGTACGGAACCTGTCTTCAAAAGAGCTCAGATTTTGATGAGGTAAAGGGGCAAGGACCCCACGGTGGGCACCAAAAATGTAAGGGTAAAATGGTGATCAATCAAATGAATTAAATAAGACCCAAACATCAACAGAATAGTGAAAATAAGAAAGATTCAATAAACGAAGCAATGGACAATACAATGCAAACCTCTCCCGTTTCGAAACTTCTGTTGTCTGCCTATTACAACCGTCCTTTTGCAAATGAAGGGAGCCCTCAGAGAGTGCACTCTTTTAGCTATTCGTAGGAAGTCGATGGTAAATGGCTATGGTGATATGCAATGAAGATGAGCTCCAATGCAAGTATGTGATCTCAAGCTTGTGAATGGTCAAAAGGTGCCAAAGGTGCGCTGGTGATATTTCTGCAGAGTAACGATGTCAAAAGCCTGGATGAATAGAATGGAGGGATGAAGCTTCATTTATAGACTCAGAAGAATGAGAATCAACGGTTGAGAGGAGATATGAAGATCAACGGCTGAGAATGGTTGAGGAATGTGCAACCAGTAGAAATGTGACAAGTGTCCTAGCTCCATCATGAAAGAGGGGGTGTGACAAAATTGATTGGAGAGTTAACTCCATTGACTGAACAGTTAACAGACTTGATTGATCAGTTAGAAGAGTGGATTGTGGAACTGACTGAATTGATTGACCAGTGAACTCGGTTGATTGAGGGATTAACTCAATTGACAGGTTAGTTAATCACTTTTGATTGATTAGTTAACTAACCTCTGATTTGAGAAGAAATAGGCCATGTGGGTGAGGGAAAAATAGGTAATTAAATATTAAATATATTTAATTACATGTGCAACCTGATGAGGTGGACAAGGTGAGGTGGAAAAGTGAGGTGTAAAGGTGAGGTGGATTTTTGAATTTAGAACTTAGGATAGAGGAATTTGGATTAATTAAATAATTTATGATTATTTAATTGTGTAGGATATTAGAAGAATTTTAATTAAATAAATTGAATTTATTTAATTATGGGACAGTGAATCTATTAAATAAATTTGGAATATTTATTTAATTGGTAGAAGAATAGAATAAATATTTAGAATATTTATTTAGGATGAATCGTGTCATTTTTAGGCGTATACAGCATCCAAATTAATTCTCATTATTTTCATCATTTCCATCATCTCATCCATTCTACTAGCCATTGTTCCAACAACAACTTTCCTCGATGGCATTCTTCCTAGGATCAAGTGCAAATTGCCTCAAGTTCAGCAATCGAGCTACAAGGTGACAACTACCTCACAATCAGCGATTGGTTGTGATACAAGTAACCTGCCTCAATTCGGTGATCTATCCACAACAAGATCTTATGGGATTCCTTCACCAAATTTGCTTAATTTGCTCCCAAAGATTTGAACTTTCACTTTGATACCACTTGGTGCAATCATGGTAGGAGGGTTCATAGAATGAACTGTCCAGACCGTGCAGCAAGAGTAAACACAACAGAAACAACTCAAAGATATGAAGTAATTGCAGATTCAGTCATTCAGTATATCATAGAATTCAAATACAGATCTGCTGGCAACATGTGGGCTTACAATTAGGGCTCATAGGCCTGATTACAGTATATTAGAATATGAACAAGATATAGCTTTGAAGCCCCTTCGTGCAAATCCAAACCATGAACTTATGAATCAATTTCTAACTACTTTCCTAGGGATCTTATTACATCCTTATATATCATCTCCGATGCAACAGATTCCTCTGTGTCAGCCAAGGAAGATCATAAACTCCAATGAAGAGCTGTAACATGTGTACATGGGTAGGTCAGACCTAAATACATTAAACTCCTCTGCAAATGAGTGGAATGATGTGTGGATATCGGGGAAGGTTAGCCATGAACCAAAGATCATTGAATGATGTGTCATTAGGCTCCATACATTAGAAAATGCTCTGCAGGTCTTCTCCTTTAGCTGATTGTTTGAGACTGTCAGGATGCTCTATTTTGAGAAAATAGTTGATCTTCTGATAGTGATATCTTTCTGATACCTTAACCAAATGTTGTAAGATTTGGATATGATGTAGATGAACATGTCTAGATGCTAAGTCTAGGTCCACAAGATTTGAAATGCAACTACGGTAGAATGCAAATGAAAATACAGAATCTGCTTCTAACTGAACTAACTGAACTAAATTGGAAAATGAAAAGAAACAAACTAAACTGCAAATAAATTGAAATGCAAATGTTTTTGGTTGATGCAAGATTGCTCTTGAACCAGGGATGCTCCTACATCACTTACCCATTTTCCTGCTACGAGCCCTTGTTCCAGGCTCCTCCTAAGTTGGATTACCCTAAGTTTAGGGACCTTCCAGTCAGATTACAAATCAATGTTGGAAATTATTTATTGAAGGTTTGTGTTTTCTAACATTAACTTTATGTAATCTCTAGGTTACACTAGATTTAACTCTTGCAGTTCTCTGAAATGAAATGTTCTCTGAGTTTATTATGTAGAATTTTTTGAGAAACATGACAAATTGTTACTCAATACTTGTTTGATTGGCCTTAGACTCAATTTTCTAAAAAGAAGAATCGTTCATTCTATAGTAGTGACATTTTTTTTATAACATTGTCCTACCATTCTAATATGGCATGCTTGTAAGCTTGCCATAAATTCTCAAATATCATAATTCATCAATGAAAAACATGTTCACAGGTATACAAGAGTAGTACAAACTTAATTTTACAATAGAAATGAACTCAATCAATCTCTTCTTATTTTTGGCTTTTCCTTTATTTTTAGTCTTCTCTCCTTTTTTTAATAGCCTAGCTCTATCTAAAGGCTTGAAATGAGTAAAAAATTAAAAAATTGGGGAGTAAAATATATTTGGTTTTAGCACTGGTTTCAATGCTCATAGATAGAAAGTCTAAAGGCTTAATATAGAATCAAAAGAGTCCTATCATCCATAGAATCTACAACTCAAAAAATCAAACCTCTGTGATTCTGGAATTGATTGATAGTAAGAAAATGAGTGTATTTCAACATTCTAAATTTTTTAGATGGCATAGAATATTGTGTCAATAGTATAACTACTAGTCATTCACAATGACAAAGTAGAGGACACACTAATTGTTCTTTGTAAAGTTGGGTGCTTTAGCAACAAATGACAGTACCTCAAATATACACTACATTATCCTCATACTTTTTGAGTTATGAATTATAGTTAGGAGTGCATCACTTCCAAAATACCTAGTAGCTGCACTAGTTTGGTTGTCTACCATCTTAGATAAAATCAATTTCATTATGTGTGGATTAATTTTTAACTGAACTAATCAATGCATAGGTAAGTGTATTAGGAATTACTTATTTCCTAAATAAAATGTTAGAGCAAAATTCAACATGGAGCTTAAACAACAAATGGATGTTCTTTAGGAGCAGATCAACTATTGGTCAAAGAACACACAAATTTTGTTAGAAGATTTAACCATCATTGTGAAAACCTTTGGCACCACTCTCCAGAATGGAGGACACTCAACGGAGCTAATCTCTTATTTATTAATAACAAGGGCTGCATTGCAATTATAGTCCCTGCCAAAGACTGCAAGCATGGAGTAAAATTTGGAAAAACAAAAACCTGTGACATAGAAGAATATCATCTTCTAAATTGTCAAACTTCTTACTACAATTTGGGTATTGTGTTTCTATGATTTGGGAAGATATTCTGCCATTTGAAGCTGGTAATGATTTCACTTATTGAAAGAGAAATTATTTAACAATTCAAGCTAACAATGACTTTACTCATTCAAATGGGCCTGAGAATATTATATGTTAAAGCAATTGACTGTCAACCATGATATCAACTGATGACTATCTGTTCCACTTGTTCAATGTGTAATTGATTAATGACTGATAAATCATGAGAGAATTGCTTTCTATTCCCCTTTCATGATATCTACAAGTGCTCATAACTTGGTTATCGGGATAATTGCCTAGTTAAACTAGAAAACATTGTATAAACTGTCCCACTAACAAGCAAGGAGTATATTAGATGAGAGTGATAAACCTTGATGTTGGATCCATGTGTTAGTTGTACTACTGTAAGCAAGAAGATGAAATTAAACAAGCATTCTAGATGCTCTTTGAAGGCCTTTGAAGGCATTACAGAGGAAATAATTAATAGAGAGGCCCTATTACAAGCAACTAAGAATGGTTTAGCAGTGAAATTATTGAGCGAAGGGAAGTTAGTTCCAAATGAACCTATTGTTGACAATAAAGAGATGAGGGAAAAAAGGGTAAGTAAGTGAATTTGAATATAGATAGAAAATACAGTCAAATGTTAGATTCTGTGACAATGCTTGTTCTCTATCTTTTCCAGGATGCATTGTTATGAGGTGATTATTTAAATCTCACTTTTCTTTAAAACTAGAAACATTAATGCCATTGGTACTTTGCATGGATTTTAAAGTGCATTATAAGCTTTTTTTTGGAATGAAGGACTCCGCAAGGATTTCTTTTCTCATATTCACAATTATGTTGTGGGTTATTAGGATGCAATCTTCAAATTTTGATTCTATTAGTTGAGGCCTATGTAGTTCTTAACACACTGGGACTGATGACTGACGTATCTCGAGTAATGATTTTGTCATGAGAAAGAAGCCTTGTTTTGGCTAATAGAAAAAAAAGTTTATATACATACATGTAAGCATAAAATAGTAATGTATATGGGCTGTGTATCTGGTTACTGGTCACCATAAAATTTGGAATGGAATCAGACATTTGGTATTTCATGATTTTGATGTGCTAACTTTGATGTTTCTTGACATTCTTTGCTCCTTTCCTTTCCACATCCTCATTTTTTCACAGCCCCAATTCCTAAGCTTCTGGGATAGGGGATGATATGTAGTTGAGCTAGCAAGAAAATTTGCACTTTGGATGCTACCGGAGTTGTTTCCCTATGAATAAAATTTTCCAAAGAAAAAGTTTCTTCAAGCATAGAGCAAAGCCATGGCCATGGCTTAGGAGTCCACAAAGCCCCTAACATTAAGGAAATAGTTTTGGTTCTTCAAATTGTACTTACTCCCTCTTCTGTACATTGTGCTTAAAGAGGAATAAGCAAGCAAACATAATCCACATCTATCCTTGCATTAAAAAGCCCATTTTTTGAGCTACATAGTAGCATTCTTGGTTTGTGGCACCAAGATCTGTTCTTCCATCAAAAAGCCTATTTTTGACACATTCAAGTGCAACCTAGGCTGCATCACTCTCCATGATGGTGGAATTCCTTCAACAAAAGCAAGAAACTCCATACAAAAGAAAATTTACAGCAAGAGTTGGGGTAAAGAAAATAAAAAAATAGCAATTAATTGGAAGAAAGATAAAAAGAAACAAAGAAATTTGCATTGGTGAGTGAAAAGAAGTTTCTAAATAAAACAATTTCTAGATTTACCTAGTCGCCATGTTGTTGCTTCAAAGCATGGTTGTAAATATTGTGATAGAGATGGTTTAGGTAATGATGACTATGTAAGATGGTTTATTAGAATTGCATGGAAAATAAATTAGTAGGTTTTTAGGAAATATAGAAACAAAACAAACTATATTTGTTTTTAGATAAAATTCACTTGAACGTCAAGTTACGATTGAAAAGCTTATGAGCATCTAGATCTGTTATTCCATTAAAAACCCCATTTTCGACACATTCAAGTTCAACTTAGGTTGCATCACTCTCCATGATGGTGGAATTGCTTCAACAAAAGCAAGATCTTTATACAAAAGAGCATTTGCAACAATAGTGGGGATCAAATAAAATTTGAACATAGTAACTAATTATTAAAAATAGAAAAGGGAACAAAGAAATTCATATCTAGTGAGTGAAAAGAAGTTTTTAAAAGAAGCAATTTCTAGATTTACATGGTCACCATGGTGTTGGTTCAAAGCATGGTTGAATATAATGTGATAAACATGGTTTGGATAATGATGATTGCACAAGATGGTTTCTTGGAATTGCATGGAAAAGAAATTATTAGCTAGGAAAGACTCCTATATGAGCAAAACAAATTATATCTATTTTTTAGCTAAAATTTACTTGAATGTCAGGTTATAATTGAAAAGCCTTTTAGCACCAAGATCTATTCTTCCATTAAAAATCCCATTTTCAACACATTCAAGTGCAACTTGGGTTGCATCACTCTCCATGATAGTGTACTTCCTTCAACAAAAGAAAGATCTCTATAAAAACTAGTATTTGCAACAATAGTGGGGGGCAAAGAAAATTAAAAATAGCAACTAACTGGAAGAAATGGAAAAAGGGACAAAGAAATTTGTATCTAGTGAGTGAACAAGTTTCTAAATGAAGCAATTTTTAGATTTACCTAGTCACTATGGTCTTTCTTCAAAGAATGGTTGTAAATAATGTGATCGAGATGGTTTGGATAATGATGACTATGCTAGATGGTTTCCTAGAATTGCATGGGAAAGAAATTATTAGTTAGGGAAGACACCTATACAATCAAAACAAATATTTATGCCATGATCATGTAGCAATTAGTCATTTATGCCATGACAAAGTAGCTTTGTCCTAAGACAAGAATTTGGCAATTGTATGATGCATTTAACAACATATATTGTCAAATAGAGGTATACTAGCTAGAAATATGACCAAAATGAATATTTAAGATAGAAGTAGTGTATTTTGATATAGATCTAGAAAATAAATGGCTTGGTTTTGAATAGAAAGAACATAGGACATGGAAAGTCAGAAAGAAAAAAGGACAAGGGTCACAAAATGGGGGTAAAAATAGGATAAGAACACCCCCTATATTGTGAATTCAAAATATAATGCCCCATGTTTATCTAATGATGCAGGAGCATCCCTAGGCATTATGGAAATCATGCATCATTATGAAAAAATGAATTTTGTGATTTATTTAAGTTGTTTGTTTGTGTGTTGGTTTGTAGTTAGCAATCTATGATAGAGGAAGTTAGTGCATTTCACCACATTTTGGAATTAGGTTTTTAGTTTTTAGTTTAGTTTTGTTTGTGGTAGGTGGATCTTGTGTTAATGTTTGTGGAGAATTAGATGAGTAAAAGATAGTAATTTGGTTTGTGAGCATCCTCTGGGTTGACAATTGTGCACAGTTGTGATTGTTTCCATTTGTAATAGGTTATTTGGAGTTTGCAACAAAAAACAAATATTTGTGTGGTTTTAATAAACTATTGAGGATATATGTGGTGTACCACATGGAGGTTCTCCACCATTTTTCCATTGAATTTGTAAGTTTGTTATTTTGGGCCAACCTATTTTATGTAGTATTATGCTTTGTGCCAACTTGTGGTTGATGCAAATCAATTGGAAAACTTGGGAATACTATATATACTTAGTTGTGAGTTGTTTGAAAGAAAGAAAAGAAGATAGAATGAGGTAGTCCTTGTAGAGAGTGAGTTTTTAGTAGTGAGGGGTAAGGTTTGAGAGGTAGAGTGAAGTAACAAGAAGTATTATGTGGAGTGCAATGTAAGGAGGATAACAATATGACATATAGGAATATAGTAGATGTCATTCCAGTACGGTAAAATTTTGAAGTTATATTGTAGTTTACTTGAATTATCATTATGTAGCCCATGCAGTAAGTTCTAGAAGTGGTGTTTACATAATTTAGTTGTTCAATAGTTGATAATTGGAACTATGAAAACCTAGCATGTAAGAGGGCCCATTGTGATGAATTATGATGTTTGTAATCATATTGATAATTGTGCAAGCTTAAATAAATGAGAATGTAGTTGTTGTTTCTATGAGATCTCTATATTATTTGTGGTTATTTATGTTTTGGTTGCAAGACTGGATAGTCCTTTGTTTGGCCCTCCTACTGTGATTGCATAAGATGATATCAAAGTGAAGGTTGATTGTGGGGTGAATAGAAAGGAATTTGATTAAGGTATTTTTTTTCTAAGTTGTGGTAGTCCACGAGAGGTTTGTAAATAAAGCATCAACTGTGAGGTAGTTTACAAGGAGTGATTGTGGGTCAATCATCGACCTAAGGGCAATTATCATCAAGTGAAGATGTCACTAAAGAGATGGTGAGGTATTATCGATGTTGTAGGAAGAATGGAGGATATGTATGAGATGTTAAAGGCTACACAGAACTAGATGGAGGCATTGGAGCAGGACTGCCAAATAAACTCTAACCCTATGGATGAGGAGAGTGATGCAGAGCAGGAGGTAGATCCCATAGGATTGAGTGGAAGTGAAGAGGATAAGGAAGAGAGGATTTTCAAAGCCATAACCGACATTGATAAGAGGACTAGAGTTGACATTCCAAACTATTTTCAAAATTTGGATCCTAAGGAGTTGATAGATTGGATCACTAAACTAGAGTACTTTGAGTATGAGGACATTGTGGATCTAGATGGCATCAAATTTGTGAAGACCAAGTTGAAAGGTCATACAAAGATATGGTGGAAGGAAATTCAATTAGAAAGGAATAGGAAAGATAGGCCAAGCATTGGAAAGTGGGATTAGATGGTGGAAAAGTTGAAGTCCAAGTTAATTTTGGTGAATTGTCAGTTGGAGCTATTGAAGCAATTGCATAATTTGTGCTAGAGAAACATGGTTGTGAAGGAATACATTGAAGAGTACTATCAGCTAATAATTAGGTTAGTGTATCATGAATAAGGAACTAAGAAAGTAGTAAAATATGTCAATGAGTTTAGGGAATCCATTTAGGAGGAATTGGGTATGTGGAATATCCAAATATTAGAGGTGTCACAACCCTAATCATCATCTCATATAATTCTTATGCAAATAGATGGATTTAATGTTTCTGAATTAATTGTTAGGATAATATTCTATAGTATGATTAATTTTTACTTCATATAAGTTTAATTGTTCTAATTATTTTTTATATAATAAAAATGGTATTTATGGTAGAAATAAATTTTAAATTTTAAATTGTGCTTAGATCTTATTAGCAATAAAATAATTGAATTAAATGATTAAACATTATTTGGTAAGGGAAGATGGAGTCGTGCTCAAACTAATTTTAGTTTGTAGAGTAATGGGAAGAATTACTCTTGTAAGTGCTACTGTGGGTTTTAGATGATTGTCAGAGGAAGAGAAAGGGAGGGAGTTTTGTTGGACTGTTTGATTGTGCAGGTCAGAGGAATTTTGCAGATTGGAATTGCCAAGAATTAATTATCTCTGTGAAGGTTTTATCAAGTGTGTCTTGTACTGAACATACTATCCTTCATTGATTGTCTTATATATAGTGAAGAATGAGGAATACTATGAAGATTGTGAAACAATGTATATTAGTGTTTAAAGATGTATGATGACAAATGGGTTTTCTTAGATTTACATTTAATTGTCTTCATTGAAATCTATTAATTTCTTTGTCTGTGATCTAGTGGGTTAATCATTTAAATATGGCTTCAATGATCTCTGGAGGAATCATTTGGTGAAACCCCTATTTTATCCCTGAGATTTAATG
The DNA here is from genome assembly GCA_027924645.1 of Cunninghamia lanceolata. Classification (NCBI taxonomy): domain Eukaryota; kingdom Viridiplantae; phylum Streptophyta; class Pinopsida; order Cupressales; family Cupressaceae; genus Cunninghamia; species Cunninghamia lanceolata. The sequence goes on from BSBN01000103.1 coordinate 6,379,329, forward strand.
TAAAGTATGCTTCCCATAAACTATATCACAGAATTAAATAACTCATCTCATTAATAATAATAGAAAATAGAAAAGATACATCTCCCATATATGTAAAGATATCAACTTACATCTTACAAATACACATGCCCAATCCAAGTGTTGGCACAATAATATAATATACAATGATACATCTTTGGCTCTCATGCTATAGTCAACTCAGTACAATAATAAAGTACAAATATCATAATTATGCAAGAAATGATAATGAATAAAATCACTGTCACTGACTGCCACTAACCCACATGGTCTTTCGCAAAGCCAAGAGATAAGAACATAGTTTAGGTGCTTTTCTGCCCAACCACAAAGAATTACGCTTCCCTAGAATCCTTCCTAACATGAAGGATACTCGACCCTGCATGAAGTGCCTAGCAACCTAAAAATAATAGGCAGGAGGGACAACCCGGTGCAACCTGATGTCTAAATGTATATCTTTCTACTAGAATGTGCAAATATCTCACAAATAGGATGTGGTAGAGAAACATATTAATATAATTTGCTAGACACATACATTCATCTATTTCAATGAAGACATGGCTTTGGCCAAAGCACTTTAAAAGTTATGGTCAATATCCTAAAAAGAGGATTAGCCTTCTCTGTTTGTCCACATTTAGTACCCATCCTGGAAGGTAAGCCCAATCATGGATAGAAAAAGATAACTATTTTCTTTACAAAATAATTTAGGTAACACATGCATTTGCCTAATAATAGCTACTAATTACTCTCATGCAAAAACAATGTGAATACACTTTCAAACAAGTACACGATCTATATGATTTATGCATATCATACTTCTAACAATGAGTTGCATGCATGATTTATTTCAAATACCCATCTATCTATACTCATATTTTTTTAACCATTTCTTGATTTATGCAACAACGATAAGAGAATTTAGTTATATAATAATAGATGCCAATATTTGTTTATGATGAAACTTATATAGATATCTATATGTAAAATATACATAATCCACTTTCCATGCACAATTATTTCACAAATAAAGCTATATTATATGAATTCATACCCACAAGCAAGATTAGATTTATAATACCATTATGATTAAATTTGTAATAAGGAATAAAGGAGAATCATCTTTTCTAACAATTTCATATTCATGTTTGTCAAACAAGAACACCATTTAAGTGAAGGCATAAATAGATAAGTCAATTAAATTAAACCTACAGGTGATCAAGATGCTGCTACAAATGACATAATGGTATGACAACAAAATTAAGCATGGACATCAACACTACAGGTAACTTTAAATGTGGTCTGAAACACTATAATTTTCCAACTCATGCTCACACCCTCATAATTAGTATCCACATAACAATTTTAACATGGTTACAAAGTCACAAAACCATGTTGGGAGATCACTCATAAACCAAACATGACTTTCATGCTAGCAACTTGGATTTATATTGCATAAAAAAAAGTTTTCACTAAAATGGACATAACTTTCTCAAAACACAACATTTTTCTAATTTTTAAAATGTGTTGGAAAGATAATATAGAGATCTACAGAACCCAATAAATATTTTCATAATAAATATATTTAATATAATTTTATAAATACAATATAATCACATATAAACATCATGCTAAAACTAACAACAGAGATAGACAGTCACTAATTAATACATATCTCAGAATTTACAAATTAAGGATGCTTGTTTTATATGATTTAAAAACATTAGTGGTGCACCTTCCCTAAATTTTTTTGATAAATCAAGTTCATAAAACTAAAGTTATTGATGCTACAATCGACTATTTTTTTCTCATGATAGGTTTACCAGTTTTTTTAAAAAATAGTCAACTTGTTTTAATAATATAAAATAAAAAATAAAATATTAAATTACAAAAGTAAGAGGTAAAGTTTATCCCCTACTTTAAAACCATATATCCAAAAATTAGAAATACCCAAATCACCGTTCAAGAGATGTGTCTATACTAAGATAGATTACTATTTTTCTTTTCAGTCTCTTCCCAAGTTTTCTATTATGCTTTTTTTTCCTATGGAAGAAATTAATATTTCAATATTCTAAAAACCATATTAAGATCAAATAACCTATCAAATCATCCTACTAACTTTTAAGAATTCCCAACAAATCTAATGCAACAAAAAATATTTTCTAATTTTCAAAATCAATGAAACTATAATTTGTCTGAATCTTTCTTTTTGAACAAGAAGCATATAATCACAGTTTCTTCACACAATCTTATATTCAATTATTAACCAAAGTAAATATTTGGTAAATTGTTTCATGACAAGAATCCTACCTCAATCTTTGTAGCAATTTGGTAAAAAAACAATGGAAATAAACCAATCAATTATGAGACCACAACAATCCTTCAATTCTTAAAAAAAAAACATTTTCAAATCCTTCAATAGCCTATTTTTCCTTTTCTTCTAATTTTCATAATAAATTTGATAACCAAAAAGAAGAATGAATAATAATAATAATAAAGCTAATTCTTTTCTTTTAATAACTCTTCCTATTTTTCCCCAAAATCTAAAAAGTATAATATAATATTATATTCTTTAAAAAAAGCAAAATAATATTAAAATATCTTTATTTATATTCATGCATATTCTACTTAAAACTAATATTAGAAAATATAATTTTCTAATTCACAAATATGATAAATTTAATAATTGATTACTCTAAAGATCTTTAAAATAGACATGCACAATCAATCATTAAATAAATTAAAAAATTAAAATAATTCAACTTATTTCTTTTTCCAAAAGAAATTAATTACCAAAATAAATAAAAATAATAATATAATGCTCACATAATTAACCAACACTATTTATTTATTAGAAAATATATAATTAATAATAAATCTATCTGAAATCAACCTAATAGTATTATTAAATCATAAGATGAAAAAGAAAGCATGATTACATGGTGATCTCATGCATACTTAGTAAATGAAATTACATAATTTAACTAATCATCAAATGTCAACCACACCCAATATCTAAGGTAAAAGCATAATCAAGACTATGTAACGAATGCATAATAAAGTCATTCAATAATGCAATATGAACGATGCAATATGTATGAAACTAAGTGAGTATGTGCATGCATTGAGTTTTTGTCATGCCCATTTTCGTCAAACAACTAGGAGGCTTCTATCTCAACCACGTTCTTGTCTTCGACATGTTCCTTCACTTAGTCGTACTCAAATTCTCGTCAATAGGTTAGTCCATAAAATCATATCCGAAGCTTGAGAAAACATAAATCCATAATCATAAACATATAATCCATTATTATAACAACTTTTGAATTTATGCATTTATAAAAATAATGATAGTTTACCTTTATGCACATGTCATTATCCAATAATCAAACAATTATAAGGTAATGTCTAATAGTCTCATCAAATATATTGAGTTATAAATGATATCAAAAAGTTGAGGTGTGACATCCTTCCCCACTAGGAAGAGACATCATCCCGATGTCTTATTACACAATACTGAAGTAATAATAGTATCTCACTATAACAATCAAGGTATCACACTGAGCAAACAAAGCATCACAACTATGCAAATGAAAGTATCTCAGTTGAGTCCTCAAATGAGAAAAAGAATGTTTGATCTCCTCTGCATTCTCCCATGTGGCACTATCCACAAAAGATTAGTCCCATTAGACCTTATATTGAGCAATATCTCTAATACACACTTAAAATTGCGTCTATAAAGAATTCGAGTGGGCTCCACCAACACCACTCCTGGATCCTGTAAAGTGTGCTAATCAAAGCACACAACACATATGTTACAACTATCATTTCAATGCATATAAACAACACATGGTACAACTACCATCCAATGATGTTCAAGTAACATATGGCACACTTGCCAAAGCATAACAAAATAATATCACAACATCCAAGCATAAAGAAAATAATCACTCCTTTAATGCATGCTAAATGAGGCATAAATCATAGTCCATCATAGACACATACGGGCATGAATCAAGCATCACAATGCACATGCAATCACATGGTAACCACAACATAATGACAAAAGATCAGTTCTCCTAACCAACACTAGGTCAATATCTGAAAATAACAAAACAAATCTCCAAAGGTTCACCAACTAGGTTAAAAGCAACCATCGTGCAAACAACTCCTATGAGACTACACCACTCCATCCTCCAATTGCCATTGCAATGAGAAGAGGCAGGGCGCAACAGACCACAAGCAAGTCAAGTTCACAAAACTTAGGAGCACAACTATGCTGGGATACCCTCACAAGCTCTCAACTAAGTCTAAGGAAACTCACAAGGCTATCCTATCCACTCTCAAGGAAAATTACAAACAAAAGATTAACCTCTCAACAGTCCTTCCTCAAACACTACCCACAACAAAAGAACTCAAGGATCAAGGAAAGTTAACTAAAAAAGGTTATAGGCACCACTACTACATCTTCATCATGCCTCAGCTTTAGACATGGTTTCCCTACATGAGGTACTTCCTCACATTCCACTCCTAAAAGAGAGGGTTTCTCTAATACTCTAGCTCTATACTACTGAAACTAGGATCAACCAAACAGGTTCTTAGAGGGAAGAATCTAACCACACCCTCTAACAACATAAGAACTTCCATCAAGCAAGGCTTGGCAACCTGTTACTTAATAGGAGCACATCTAAGATGGCTACTACACACCAACAAGGTGCAAGACTATTCGCAACACCACTTCAACTCTTAACTAAGATAGACCGAAAAGGTCAACAACACAACACAACACGATCATGAATTCATGATCAAATTGGAAACTCAAGGATTCCTCGTGGCCTAACACCAAGTATCCATAAAATAGAATACAAAGGACAACAACTTATCCCTTCCAACACCAAGCTAGGAACCTCCAAACTACTAAGGAGAAACTTCTGAAGCAACCAAAATCCCAAGGTTGGAAACTCAACAAGAGTAAGAAGACAACTATAATACCCCTAACATATACATTATGTACTCATGCACTAACTTAGGTTTCATCATACCCTACATTATGTCAAAACATGAGTGTAGTTATGGAACTCACATCAAAAGGACACAACATCATACACTCTACTACTGCCAAAACACTAGGGGTAAGGCATCATGTCTAAGACTAACAAGAATGAGACAAACAAAAACAACCAAAAACAACCAAAAACCATTTCAAATCTTTCTCAACATTTCACACAATATTCACTTGCATCTAACAACAAACCAAGGAATTTAATCTACCATAGTTCTAGTAACACGCACACCAAGAACTACTATATTCTCTGCATTCTACTCAATTATACAATCCATCAGAGGTCCATCATGGATATGATAAACATAACAAGATACATGACCAATAGTTTAAAACATTCAATCATAGCCACCAATAATAGATAAATAAATAAATAAAGTACTAAAATGGAATAAAAGTTAATTCCAACAATAAGGCATAAAATGAGCTCAATTTCAATAGTAAATCAAACATGACCATTTAAAGGTCATAGGATCAATAAATATCAAACTTCAATGGCTATACTTATTCATAAACAAGAATAAAAATTCAATGTTGGCCATTACAACGTTTAGAGAATTTACCAAATTCAAATAAATAAAGTATCAAAAATTGAAAGTTCCACATTACATGAACTATGTGACTAATTCTAGCCACTAGAGAGGGAGTACAATGCTACACTACACCTAGATTTCAAAATCCAAGGTGAGTAAGAGAACACACTCAATCACACCAAACAAATGAGTCTTCTAAAACTCCAATCACATCTATAACATGAGACCATTTCTACTTAACCAAACAAACATCACTCAAGATGCCCAGTAATAAAGGTTGCATCCTGTTCAAGGGAATCACAATCACCATGCAAAAACACACACAATCATAAAACATCCAGTAACCAAGATTAAGCTAGGACAAGATCAGGTTCACCACCAAGATATTTAAATACATCACTCTCTTAACAAGAGAAGTTAACATTTCTTACCAAATAAGGATTCACCAAGCATATGGATGATGCATTAATGCAACATTCGCATGAGGCTAAATTTCTTCACAACATAATGACAATCATACTTAATGCATACTAAGCAATAGGGAAATCACAACTCAAAGTCACAAGATGCAGGGTTTTCTAATTCACTCATTATTCTAACACCTCAAACATCACCAGGACTATGCAAATGACCCTTTTCACAACCCCTTTTCTCTTTAACTCATCAAATAATGTAATGCAATAATTACCCCCAAGTTTTCGTATGAATCCTAGGGAAAAATGTAATATGAGAACATAAGTCATTACCTAAATGATTTATTCTAGCAATATGATGCAACACTATCTTTGTTACAACCGCATAATTAATCCACACATAGGGATCTGCTCTCAAGAAGACAAGGCAATATACATTTCAAGCAGGCATTTCCAATCACCATACAAAGGCAATTAATAAACAAATATGACAAGCATTATGAGGATATGCAACTCTTGCAAACAAAATACACACAACAAGGTGCACAATACGAGGTACATTTAAACTAGCATTACCACAACAATATTCTTCACACATTAAGCGTATGATCAAACATCCTCTTTCACATACTAATGCATAACTCTTAAAAGAGTAAACCAAGTTCAATCACACTCAAGAACATGGTAGTTTCTTTCACACAAATGTTCCCATAACTCCACTGTCAAAAGTGGTCATACAAGCACGAACATGACCCTACAAAGGTCACTCAAGCACTCCCACACATTGCAAGGGTTCATGCCAAGCATTCAAGACATCAAGAATGAAAACACACATAAGTAACTTCTCGATAACTACTAGGGTGTATCTAACCCCAAAATCAATATATTCCTCACCACACACATGCAAGGAAGACATAACAAAGAAGGCACATGCTACTCGCAACATGAAAACACACAAGGACCCACACATGCTTGAACAAACCAAGCAACACAAACACCCCTGAGCTCCCAATGCTGCAACATGTGCTCTTATACCAAATGTAAAGTACGCTTCCTATAAACTGTATCACGAAATGATGCAGGAGCATCCAGAGGCGTAAGGGCAATCTTGCATCACCCACAAAGAAGTTAACTCAAAACCATTGTAGTTGTTCTCATTTCTTCCCATAATTAGTGTTTTTGGTTCCATAAGATCTAGAATAATAATGTAGGACTTTCAGTTTTTCCAAAACTGCTGAAAATAGGGACCTGCCTATTTAGGAAAGTGTACCTGCTATTTTTAGAAAGTTTGCATTTGGGCACGTAATGAAGCAAAAACTTTTAGAAAGTTACATAACGAAAATATAAGACCTTTGGTGAAGGAATCAGGCAACAATCATTTGTGAGCTGAAAGATATTAAAGTTTTTGTTTTCTGAAAAGCCCCTAAAAATTTATGGAACGAGATATGAGGCACTAAAAATTCTCATAACATCTCAAAAAGTTGATGTAAATCCATTTACAAATTTTCAATGTGATAGTTCACATCGCGAGCTTTCCAGCGCTTAAAACGGTTCGTCAATCGGACACCCGGATCAAAAGTTATGCTTCTCGAAAGTTGACCTACTTTTGGAGGGAGTTGCAAATTTTGAAATTTAGCTGGAGGCCACCAAAAAGTGCTATTTATGACTATTTTGGGAACCCTGGGCAGTAGTAGAGTTAAGGGGGGCCAGTGTAGAGTCTAGAATAGGGGGGAAAATAGAAACCCTAGCTGATTTGGGGTTACAGAAGGCTAAAGATTCTAGAGTCTTGAGGTTGGGAAAGTTGTAATGTGTTGCAGCCAGTAGAGGATTCATCCTCTGATTGTAATTGAGCTTCTATAATGTAATGAGTTGCCCAGTTCAATAAAAGAAAGTTCTATTTGCTATGTTTAATATTTTTTATTGTGTGTTTTGTGATTTACCCCCTTCATCAAGTGGTATCAGAGCAAGGTTTCCTGAGTGTGTAGACAAATCGCCGACCGTGAGGTAGTTTACACTAGGACCTAAGGTTGTGGGTTTGCTACAGAGACTAAGATGCCTCCACGAAGAAATCATGTTGGGAGGAATGCTTTGATAGAAGAGGGTTTTAGAGCCCTACAAAGGCAAATCGATGCATTGCAAGAGGAGCTGCGAAGAGGGTTTGATCTGAGAACAAGAGAAGAAAGCGAAGATGAAGCCAAAGAGGAGCTATCTGAGGAAGAACAAGAAGCTGCAGGAGATCCTGCAAAGGTTAGGTTGTTGAGAGCCATTTCAAAGATTGGAAAGAGGCCCAGAATTGAAGTTTCTACATATTCTGGAGATTTGAATCCAGAACAGCTCATTGATTGGATCAATGACATGGAGGAGTATTTCAAGTATGAAGATGTGGAGGACCCAGATCAGGTCAAGTTTGCAAAAACAAAGTTGAAGGGCCATGCCATTATTTGGTGGAAGGAGGTCCAATTAGAGAGGAATAGAAGAGGAAAAGGAAAGATCACTAGATGGGATCGGATGGTGGAGAAACTGAAGAAGTAGTTCATTCCTGTGGACTATGAGATGGAGTTGTTGAAGAAGCTGCAAGGACTAAAGCAAGGTAACAAGTCTGTTAAGGAGTATATAGAAGAGTTTTATAAGATTACTATCAGGATAGGCCATGTAGAGCCCAACAAGGAAAAGGTAGCCCATTACATTAATGGGTTGAGGCCGAGTATTCAGGAGGAGCTAAGCCTGGTTAGAATGACCACCATAGAAGATGCATACCAGTTTTCCTTGAAGGTGGAAGAGAAGTTGAATAAAAGATTTGACAGCAAGCAAAGGGGAAGAGGTCAAGGCGGAAGGACTGGTGGAAGACCCTATGGGGGCTGAAATGAAGATGTAAAGAAAAGTGAAGAAGCTGGCACTAGTCGAAATCAGAGAGGAGATAACACCTATTGTCCTCATGACTAGAACAATGGTGAGGAAAGAGGAAGAGGAAGAGGTAGACCTAGGCAAGGACCTAGAAGAGGAGGTTTCAGAGGAACCTATTTCCAATGTGGAGAAGAAGGGCATCGAGCATATGAGTGTCCGCAACATCAAGGAAGGATGAATAGGAGACCTGAAGGTAATGCACGAGTTGTACATATAGATGAAGATGCACAGTTTGAGCATTCTGAAGATGCTAAAAGGGGAGAAACCCTAGTTGTGAAAAGAACCTTGTTGAATGAGGAGAAAGAACCAAATCAGAGGAAGAGTTTATTCCACACAAGGTGCAAATCTGAAGGTAAGTGTTGTGATATTATTATTGATAGTGGAAGCACTGATAATCTAGTTTTAGAAGAGATGGTTGACAAGTTGAAGTTGACAAGAAGAAAGCATCCGCATCCATATCGGATTGCATGGTTGCAAAAAGACCATAGAGCTTTGGTCAATGAGCAGTGTTTAGTGAAGTTCAAGATTGGGGACTACCATGATGAGGTACTGTGTGATATCATACCGATGGATGCATGTCATATGTTGTTGGGAAGGCCTTGGCAGTATGATAGGAGTGCTATCCATGATGGCCGTGCAAACACATATTCCCTATCAAAAGATGGAGTTCATCATAAATTGAAGCCCTTGAAGGAGGTGGAAGAAAAGGTATGTAGTACTACCAGAATTTGCTTGGTAGATGGTAGGAAATTTTTGGAGGGCATGAAGCATGAGCGTCATTACTTTGCATTGATTCCTAAGATTAGTTAAGAGAAATGTGAAGATGTACCAGTAGAAGTTTCAGATATGTTGGAAGAGTTCCAGGACATTATCTCTGATAATGTACCAGAAGGTTTACCACCAGTAAGGAAGATAAGTCATCAAATGGATTTGATACCAGGAGCCAGTTTGCCAAATAAGGCAGCCCATAGAATGACCCCTGCGGAGAATGAAGAGCTGAACAGACAAGTTCAGGAGTTGTTGAGGAAGGGACTGATAAGGGAGAGCCTAAGCCCATGTGCGGTACCTGCAGTACTAGTACCAAAGAAGGATGGAGAATGGAGGATGTGTACAGACTCTCGAGCCATCAATAAGATAACAATCAAGTATAGATTTCCATTGCCAAGAATGGATGACATCATGGATTGTTTGAGTGGAGCCAAGTACTTCACGAAAATTGACCTAAAGAGTGGATATCACCAGATCCGTATCAGAGAAGGAGATGAATGGAAGACAACCTTCAAGACAAAGGAAGGTTTGTATGAGTGGTTAGTCATGCCATTTGGGCTAACCAATGCACTGAGCACATTCATTCGGCTCATGAACGAGGTACTGAAGGAATTTTTGGGAAGTTTTGTTATTGTTTATTTGGATGATAATTTGATTTTTATTAAGACTTGGGATGAGCATCTGATGCATATTAGAAGAGTTCTAGAGAAGCTGAGGGAGGAGAAGTTTTTGATTAATCTAAAGAAATGTAGTTTTGCAAAGAAGGAGTTGGTGTACCTGGGATTTGTTGTCTCAGAAGGTCTTAAGATGGACCCAGAAAAAGTAAGGGCTATCATTGAATGGCCTACACCAAGGAGTGTCACAGAGGTAAGATCTTTTCATGGTTTGGCAAGTTTTTATAGAAAGTTTATCAAGAGTTTTAGTAGCATTTGTGCACCCCTAACTTAGATAATGAGAGGGGATAGAAAAGAGTTTAGATGGACTAAAGGAGCAGACAAGAGCTTTGATACATTGAAACAGAAAGTGGTAGAACAACCTGTTTTGGTACTTCCAGATTTTAATAAGGTATTTTAGGTAGATTGTGATGCTAGTGGTAGTGGTATAGGAGTTGTTTTGAGCCAAGAAGGTAAGCCCATTGCCTATTTTAGTGAGAAACTTAATGATGCCAAGAAAAAGTATTCTATTTATGATCAGGAGTTTTATGCAATAGTTCAGGCTTTGAAGAAATGGAGACATTATTTGTTGCCAAAGGAGTTTGTTTTATATACTGATCATCAGGCTTTGCAGTATCTTAATAGTCAAGGAAAGTTAAATCAAAGGTACTTAAAATGGGTTGAGTTTTTGCAAAGCTATACTTTTGTTTTGAAGCACAGGAGTGGGAAGTCCAACAGAGTTGCAGATGTCTTGAGCAGAAGGCAAAATTTGTTGACAGAAATGAAGATAGAGGTTGTTGGGTTCAATGAGCTCAAAAGTTTGTATCCTGAAGATCTAGATTTTGCAGAGGCTTGGAAAGCTTGTTTGGAACCTGTTACTTTGGACAGAACAAAATTGTTGGATTTCATTATCCAAGATGGCATGTTGTTTAGAGGAAGCCAGTTGTGCATTCCAAGGAGTTCCATGAGAGAGAACCTGATTAAGGAGAAGCATAGTGGGGGATTGGCTGGACACTTTGGTCGAGATAAGACCATTGCTATTATTTGTGAAAATTATTATTGGCCACAATTGCAACAGGATGTGAGGAAATTTGTGTAGAGTTGTAGAGTGTGTCAGATGGCAAAAGGAACAAGTCAGAATATAGGGTTGTATCAACCATTACCTATACCGAAGAAGCCATGGGATGATATTAGCATGGATTTTGTTCTTGGTTTACCAAGGACACAGAGAGGACATGATTCTATTTTTGTGGTGGTGGACAGATTCCCAAAAATGGCACATTTTATTCCTTGTAGGAAGACTAATGATGCTGTTCATATTGCAGAGTTATTTTTCAGGGAAGTGGTGAGACTACATGGTCTACCAAAAAGCATAGTTTCAGACCGAGATACCAAGTTTGTTGGTTATTTCTGGAGGACATTGTGGAAGAAGTTGAAGACAGACTTGAAGTTCAGTTCTGCGCACCATCCACAAACTGATGGACAAACTAAAGTGGTGAATAGGAGTTTGGGTAACCTACTACGATGCTTGGTAGGAGATAAGCCCAAGGGATGGGATTTGATTTTACCACAGGCAGAATTTGCTTACAACAATTCTATCAATAGGAGTACTGGTAAATCACCATTCCAGATTGTATATGGTAATAGCCCAAGAAATGCTTCTGAGTTAAGGAAGCTAGACAATGGAGAAAAGACAAGTGCTAAAGCTGAAGACTTTGCAGAACATTTGAAGAAATTGCATGAAGAAGTGAGAAAGCACATTAATAAGATGAATATTCAGTACAAGGCTAAGGCAGATCAAAAGAGGAGGCATAAGGAGTTCCAGGTGGGAGATGAAGTCATGGTTCACTTGAGAAAAGAAAGGTTCCTAGTTGGAACATACAATAAATTGAAAATGAAGAGATTTGGACCATGTAGAATCATGAAGAAGCATGATTCAGGAAATGCATATGAGGTAGAGCTGCCGAGTGGGATCAATATTTCCCCTATTTTCAACATTACTGATTTATCAAAATATCATGAAGGTGGAATAGAGGATGGACCAACAAAAGTGCAGTGGAGTATTCCGGCATCTACTTCAATAGAGGAGATAGAAGAGATCTTGGATAGCCGTGTGGGAAGGAGTACTCAAAACAAGCAATATGAAGAATATCTAGTGAAATGGAAAGGAAGGCCTGTTGAAGATTCTTCTTGGTTGTCTAAGGCAGAGGTTGACCGTTTGGGTTTTCCTCACACAAACACATGAGACGTGACAGGGTCACTTCTCAAATTACCCTGGGTGTCTGATGTAGGAGCATCTAGAGGCGTAAGGGCAATCTTGCATCACCCAAAAATAAGTTAATTCAAAACCATTGTAGTTGTTCTCATTTCTTCCCATAATTAGTGTTTTTGGTTCCATAATATCTAGAATAATAATGTAGGACTTTCAGTTTTTCCAAAACTGCTAAAAATAGTGACCTGCCTATTTAGGAAAGTGTACCTGCTATTTTTAGAAAGTTTGCATTTGGGCATGTAATGAAGCAAAAACATCCAGAAAGTTATATAATGGAAATATAAGACCTTTGGCGAAAGAATTAGGCAAAGATCATTTGTGAGCTGAAAGATATTAAATTTTTTGTTTTCTGAAAAGCCCCTGAAAATTTATGGAACGAGATATGAGACACTAAAACTTCTCATAATGTCTCAAAAAGTTGACAAAAATCCATTTACAAATTTTTGATGTGATAGTTCACATTGTGAGCTTTTCGGCGCTTAAAACGATTCGTCAATCGGACACCCGAATCAAAAGTTATGCTTCTCGGAAGTTGACCTACTTTTGGAGGGAGTTGCAAATTTCAAAATTTAGCTGGAGGCCGCCAAAAAGTGCTATTTATGACTATTTTGGGAACCCTGGGCAGTAGTAGAGTCTAGAATAGGGGGGAAAATAGAAACCCTAGCTGATTTGGGGTTACAGAAGGCTGAAGATTATAGAGTCTTGAGGTTGGGAAAGTTGTAATGTGTTGCAGCTAGTAGAGGATTCATCCTCTAATTGTAATTGAGCTTCTATAATGTAATGATTTGCCCAATTCAATAAAAGAAAGTTCTATTTGTTGTGTTTAATATTTGTTATTGTGTGTTTTGTGATTTACCCCCTTCATCACGAAATTAAATAAATCATCTCATTAATAATAATAGAAAATAAAAAAGATACATCTCCCATAAATGTAAAGATGTCAACTTACATCTTACAAATACATGTGCCCAATCCAAGTGTTGGTACAATAATATAATATACAATGATACATCTTTGGCTCTCATGCCATAGTCAACTCAGTACAATAATAAAGTACAAATATCAGAATTATGCAATAAATGATAATGAATAAATTCATTGTCACCGGCTGCCACTAACCCACATGGTCTTCCACAAAGTTGAGAGACAAGAACATGGTTTAGGTGCTTTTTCGCCCAACCATGAAGCATTACGCTTCCTCAGTATCCTTCCAAACATGAACGATACCTGACACTGCATGAAGTGCCTAGCAACCTGGAAACAATAGGGAAGAGGGACAACCTAATGTAACCTGATGTCTAAATGCATATCTTTCTACTAGAATGTGCAAATATCTCACAAACAGGATGTGGTAGAAATATATTAATATAATTTGCTAGACACATACATTCATCTATTTCAATGAAGACATGGCTTTGGCCAAAGCACTTTAAAAGTTATGTTCAAAATCTGGAAAAGAGGATCAGCCTTCTCTGTTTGTCCACATTTGGTACCCATCCCAGAAGGTAAGCCCAATCACGCATAGAAAAAGATAACTAAATTTTCTTTACAAAACAATTTAAGTAACACATGCATTTGCCTAATAACAATTACTAATTACTCTCTTGCAAAAACAACATGAATGCACTTTCAAACAAGTACAAAATCTATATGATGTATGCATATCATACTTCTAACAATGAGCTTCATGCATGATTTATTTCAAATATTCATACTATCTATACTCATATTTTTCTAACCATTTCTTGATTTATGCAATAGGGATAAGAGAATTCAGTTGTATAATAATAGATGCCAATATTTGTTTATGACAAAAAGTATATAGATATCTATATGTTAAATATACATAATCCACTTTCCATGCACAATTATTTCACAAATAAAGCTATATTATATGAATTCATATCCGCAAGCAAGATCAGATTTATAATATCATTATGATTAAATTTGTAATAAGGAATAAAGGAGAATCATCTTTTCTAACAATTTCATATTCATGTTTGTCAAACAATAACACCATTTAAGTGAAGGAATAAACATATAAGTCAGTTAAATTAAGCCTACAGGTAATCAAGCTATTGCTACAGGAGACAGAATGGTAGGACAACAAAATTAAGCATGGATATCAACACTACAAGTGACTTTAAATGTGGTCCAAAACACTATAATTTTCTAACTCATTCTCATGCCCTCATAAATAGTATCCACATAGAAATTTCAACATGCTTACAAAGTCACAAAACCATATTGGGAGATCACACATAAACCAAACATGACTTTCATGTTAGCAACTTGGATTTATATTGCATAAAAAAAGTTTTTACTAAAATAGACATAACTTTCTCAAAACACAACATTTTTCTAATTTGTAAAATACGTTGGAAAGTTAATACATAGTATACAAAACCCAATAAATATTTTCATAATAACTAGCTTTAATATAATTTTATAAATACAATATAATCACATATGATGTGTTTGAGAATACAAGTGAAAATTTTGATTATACTAAAACTTATGCTATAGCACAGACGCCAAGTCAACAAGTGAATGCTATTAGTAGTCCTCCTTCAAAAAGAGGAAAAAAACCTAAATCTTTTAAAACTCAGGAGGAAATTAAAGCTGGGATTCAGGCTACCATTGATACTTGTCTTCAATCAGGGAGAGTTAGAATCTCTCCTCGAGACTAGTGAAGATTTTATCTTGGAATGTTAGGGGCATTAATGCCCCTAACAAGAGATGCTTAATTAGACATCAAATTGATATGTCAAATATGGATGTTATTTTACTTCAGTAGACTAAACTTTCTAAAGTAAAGGCAGATATTATCTTTCTAAAATGGTTTAAGTGGCATTTTTGGCATTTACCAGTTGAAGGTACATCTGGGGGTATGGTAGTTTTGTGGAACGCAAAAGTCTGTTCTATTGAAGAAATTTGTTCCATTCCTAATCTTATGTTAATGAGGGTCATGTGTGGTAGTTCTATGTTTTGGCTTTTCAATATTTATGGTCCCACTTCCACTTGTGATAAAAAAGCCTTGTGGGAGCTTATTTCTGCAATTTTGGTAAATCTGAAAGAGGAGAAAGTGTTATTGGGTGGAGATTTTAATGCAATCTGTTGTGACAGTGAAAAGAAAGGAGGTATTTCCCCCCCTTTGAAAGTTATGGAAGATTTTAATGATTTTATTTCAGACAACTCATTGCTTGATAGCCCTTCTGCTAATGGAGTGTTTACCTGGACTAATCGTCGGAAAGTTTTCTTAATGATAGCAGAAAAGTTGGATAGATTTTTGTTTTGTCTAGAATGGTGTGTGAATAACTCTATCTCTTCCACAACTATTCTTCCTTTTTCAGGATTTGATCATTTCCCTATTAGTTTAACCATTGAACCAAAAGTGGCAGTCATTAGAAGAAGTCTTTTCAAATTTGAAGCTATGTGGTTCAGAGATTCCAATTTTTTGGCTAATTTAGAAATCTGGTGGAGAAATTCTCCTTTTGTGTCTAGTTCCAGGCTTTTTCAGTTAAATAAGAAACTTAAATTTATCAGGGAAAAAATTAGAGAGTGGAATAAGAATGTTTTTGGCAATATTTTCATTAAAAATCATCTTATTCAAAAGCAGTTGGTAGCTCTTAATGAGAAAATTATCCAGCATGGTTTATGTTAGTCTTCTTTTGAGAATGTTAATCTTTTACAATCTGAACTTCAAGAGGTGTTAGCTAGGGAAGAAATTTATTGGCGGAAAAAATCAAGAGAAACTTGGTTAAGGGAAGGGGATAGAAATACAAAAAAATTTCATACCTCTACTGTGGTAAGGAGACATAGAAATTCCATTAGTTCTATTAAAGATGGTTCAGGTTGAATTTTGAAGGATTCAGATGAAATTCTTAAGGAAAGTGTAGAATTTTTTAGTAAACTTCTTTCTAAGGGAGATTCCATTGACCTTTCTTTGGATATGCATGAGGTCATTCAACATGTCCCTACCTTGATTAATCAAGATGATAATAAGGATCTCATGAAGGAGTTCACCCAGGAAGAAGTAAGAACTATTGTGTTTTCTCTTGATCCGAATAAAGCACCTGGACCAGATGGTTTTACTCCTTCATTTTTTCCAAAATGTTGGAACTTTATTGGTACAGAGGTTTGGTTGGCTTTAGAAGAAGCCCGTAGAAATAGAACAATTTTGAAGGAAATAAATTCTACATTCATTGCTCTAATTCCTAAAGTAGCTATCCCTAACACCTTTGCTGATTTTAGACCAATTTCCCTATGTAATACTTTATATAAGATTATTACCAAGGCAATCTCTTTGAGATTAGCCCCTTTCATTCCAAAAATAATTTTAGAAGAGCAAGGGGGGTTTGTTTCGGACAAAGAAATAGTAGAGGGAGCCCTTCTGGCTCATGAGGTTTTACATTCTATTTAGGAACATAAGATTCCAGCAATGTTGGTTAAGTTGGATCTGCTAAAATCTTATGATAGGGTTTCCTGGGCCTTTCTTTTGAAGATTTTGGGAAAATTTGGCTTTTCGAATAAATGGTGCAAATGGTTTTTTCATGTCTTTCTGGTGCAAGCTTTGCAGTTCTTGTTAATGGGTCTCCTCAAATTTTTAAGTTGTCTCAAGGTTTAAGGCAAGGGGACCCTTTGTCACCCTTTTTGTTCATTATAGTGGCTAAAGGGCTCAGTAGATTGATTCTTTCTCATTTTTCCATGGGTAACTAGAAAGGGGTGTCAATTCCTAGAGTTCCTTTTTCTGTCTCTCATACTTTATTTGCAGATGATACATTGTTGTTTGGCACTCCTTCTATTTCAGAAGTTAAGATTATAAAGAGAGTTTTGACTATTTACTGCTCAGCTTCAGGTTAGAAAGTAAATCAAGAAAAATCTAAAGTCTTTTTCTTTCATACTAGTCCTTTTGTGCAGAAGAGGATTGCTTGTAATTTGGGTTTTAAGATAGAGGTTCTCCCTTCTAAGTATCTTGGTATTCCTCTCTTTTCTGGAAATTCCAAGAATTCTTTTTGGAAGAATATGATTTCGAGTGTGCAAAGGAAAATAGCAAATTGGAAAGGAAAATGGTTGACCTTGGCTGGGAAAATTCTTTTGATTAAGATAGTTTTGTTGGCTATGCCAATTTATTTGTTATCAATTCTAAAGATGCCTAAAGGTATTATTTCTGATTTGAACAGTATTTTCAGAAATTATTTATGGAATGGTCCAAAAATTGAAGGGAAAAAATTCCTTTGGTTTCTTTGGATAATATATGTTGTCCAAAACAATCTGGTGGCACTAGTATTCATAACTTGGAAGCAAAGAATAGGGCTTTAGGGGCTAAATTAGCCTAGAAACTTTATGATAATTCTCAAGCTAAGTGGTGTAAATTAATGACAGGAAAATATTTGGATTCTGCTTCTCCTGAAAGAATTTTTACAGTGTTCAATCCCCCTATGGGTTCTAAGATTTGGAACTTAATTACTAATTGTAGAAGTGTTATTTCCCCTTACCTCTCTTGGGTAATTCATGATGGTCGTTCTGCTTTGTTTTGGGATGATTCGTGGAATAGTCATCCACCATTATCTCAATTAGAAGGTTTGTTGGAGGCTAGGGAAATACTTAGTCATCTATGGGGGACTAAAGTTAGAGATTATATTGTTCCAAATTCTAATTCCTCATCTATTTTTGGAAGTAGATGGAGAGATTTTTCCAATATTCCCTTTCCAATTGAGCAAAAGGAATTTTTAAAGAATGTTCTTAAGTCACGCAAGGTCTTTTTGTCAGATAGCCAAGATGAATTAATATGGTTTCCTTCTAAGTCTGGAAAGTATTCAGTCAAAAAGGGTTATCAAAGTATTTTGGATAGAGATTTGGTAGCTACTAGATATTGGCCTTTCAAACTTTGCTAGAGTAATTCTTGTCTTCCCAAGGCTAGAGGTTTTGCTTGGCTAGCTTTGAAGAATAGGATTCTTACTAGTGACAGATTGGTTAAACTTGGGATTACGCATCCTTTCAATTGCCCTCTTTGTGAGGAGCAGGAAGAAGATGTTAATCATTTACTTCTCAGATGTTCTTTCTCCTTCCAAGTTTGGATTTTGATTTGTGCTAAGCTGGATTGGATGGGTCCTTTTCCTAATTCAGTTCTCTAATTATTTAAAAATTGGCCTATTCTTTATAAAGATTCTACTTTTTCTGCAGTTTGGTTGGTCTCTCCTAGTATTGTGGTTTGGAACTTATGGCTTGAAAGAAATGCTAGGATTTTTAGAAAGGTTAAATCTTTTGTAGAACAAGTCTTTGCTAAGATCGAAAAATCAATTTCAGAGATAGTGACCTCTCATCTTCTTTTGAAAGGTAAGGGTTCTTTAGTGTTTTCCAGTTGGGATGCAAAGTTATTGAATAACTGGAAGTTGTTATGTGTGCCTAACTCCAATTGTTTTGTTCAAAGTAAGATAGTTGATCGAAAATCCATTACATGGTTGCCACCATGTCAAGATTTTATTAAATTAGATTTTGATGGTGCTAGTCAAGGTAATTCGAGGCTTGCGGGTGCAGGTTGTGTTTTAATAAATTGTGCAGGAGAGGTTCTTAAAGCTCTCTCTTTGAAATTGGGTCACTGCAATAATAATGAAGCAGAAGCCCTTGCCTTAATTGCGGGTTTAGAAATGGCTCTCAATATCCATATTAAGAATATTGTTATTGAAGGAGATTCTTTGATTATTATTAATTATTTTAAAATTAGATCTTCACCTTCCTAGAAGCTTAATTATTTCATTTAGAAGGCAATTAATATGCTAGATTTATTTGACTCTTTTCAAATCCTTCATACTTTTAGAGAAGGAAATAAATTAGCTGATTTACTATCAAATGCAGCTTGTGATCAGAGAGCGGCATTAGTTGAATGGAATCATATGTCAATTCTTCAGCTGAATGGTAGTTTGGATATTATTAAGGAGGTAGGGTTTGTAAGGTCTCAGAATGGGTTTTTGGTGCATTGGCCAAGGTGTTGAAAGTTCTCATTGATAATAGTTTGTCTCCCTGAAGCTTGACTGTGTTCTGTTGTGTTGATATGGAGAAAATTGTATTTTTGACATTTCGGGGTGTTGTGAGGTAAGTTTCGCCAATGGTTGTGAGTTGGTCTGTTGTCAGGGTATCGGCCATGGGTTTGAGGGATCCACTGAGTTCTTTTGGTGTGACTTTTAAAACCTTGGCCGATCTTCAATACACCTGTCGGTGTGACTTCCCACATCAGCGAAGCCCTCTACAGCTCTCCCAATACACCAATGGAGGTTAACCTTGTATATACTTTGCATGACTCGCTATTGCCAGTAATTGAATGTATCTCTAACCCGGTCTCACCATTACAGCTGGTCATCCTTTGTTTCTAATTCAATGCTTCTTCTCAATGTACATTAGCAACATTCAACCTTGACATACACTTGTGAGATACACATGATATGACTCTCATTTGCGATATACACACGATATGACTCTCATCTGTGATATACACACAAAATGTATACTTAGTGATCTTGACATATAGTTGCGAGATACCCACGAAATGACTATCAACATGCTTTTGCGATATACTCATGAATTGAATATCAACACGCTTTTGTGATATACACATGAATTGAATATCAATATGCTTCTGCAATATACACATGATATGACTCTCATTTGGGATATACACACAAAATGTATACTTAGTGATTTTGATATACATTTGTGAGATACTCACGATTTGACTCTCAACCTGCTTTTGCGATATACTCATGAAATGACTCTCATTTGTGATATACACACAAATTGTATACTCAGTGATCTTGACATACATTTGCGAGATACCCACGCAATGACTCTCAACATGCTTTTGTGATTTACACACGAATTGACTCTCATTTGTGATATTCATACAAAATGTATACTCAATGCTCAACATGATTCTTTCACCGATTTAAATCTCTGCATCCTTGTATCCGTAAATCTTTGCACAAAAACATCTGAATCTATAGAATAGAAAGACATTCTTCTCTAAAGCATTTTGTTTCTTTGATCAAAATTATTTTTATCTGTTAAGATTTCTTTTTGTTGGTGAATTTTCTCTTGTGGGCCTGATGCTTCGATACTTCCAAGCTATCTTTTGGTGGAATTTGTGCAGATAATGTTGTGTTTCTCTGAAGGCTATAAAATCTTCTTCCTTCAGTGTGACTACAATTCTCGGTGGAACTTTGTGTCCTTGGTGAGACTCTTCTCCATGTTGCATTGATACGACGATGGTTACTCTCTGATCGTTCGCTTGGCGGAAGATTTTTGTCATTTTCTTGGTGAAGTTGAAAGTTCTTAGTAGCAAAAGGGAAGTGCTTCTGTTTCCTTGTTTTCATTTACATCTTTTAGTTGGTTTCTCTATTTTTTCTTTTCTAACACTATGGTTTTAGTGCAGATTGCAGATTTTGTGAAATTTTAGTTTGACTTGCATGCAAGTTTAGCACAAGCTTCGAGTTTGAAGCCAAAGTCAGGGAAATGTTTCATGATTTGTTCCTTCTGCTT
The DNA here is from genome assembly GCA_027924645.1 of Cunninghamia lanceolata. NCBI lineage: Eukaryota > Viridiplantae > Streptophyta > Pinopsida > Cupressales > Cupressaceae > Cunninghamia > Cunninghamia lanceolata. The sequence continues at coordinate 6,400,478 of BSBN01000103.1, forward strand.
CTTATCCAACTTCCTTCTCCTACTCATTTTGGCATAGATGTGGACTAAGTCCAACAAGGACCTGCTATTTTGATCTGCCTCTAATAGGCCTTTGTAATGTAATTAAATTTTTCTTTAGACTTTTGGTGGCAAATAGGGAGAAGGTTTGGTTCATGGCACTATTATCTATTGTATTTGCCATAAAAAAAATTTATATTATAGCTAGGTTGTAACCGAAGGTTTTCTTCCCCTAGTTCTTTCCTGCCAGTATGCCCTTTCTGAACCAAGTTTTTGTAATTTTCATTATTATATTTTAATAAAATGTTTAGTGGCTTTGCCACTTTTTCTTCAAAAATAAATAAATATAATCACATATAAACATCATACTAAAAATAGCAGCAGAGATAGACAATCACTAATTAATACATATCTCATAATGTACAAACTCAATAAGGATGATTTTTTTATATGATTTAAAAAACTTAGTTGTACACCTTCCCTAAAAATTTTTGAGAAACATAGTTCATAAAAAGTTCTAAAGTTATTGATGTCGCAACAAACTATTTTTTTCTCATGATAGGTTTACCAATTTTAAAAAAATAGTCAACTTGTTTTAATAATATAAAATAAAATATAAAAGATAAAAATTACAAAATAAGAGGTAAAGTTTATCGCCTACTTTAAAACCATATATCCAAAAATTAGAAATACCCAAACCATTGTTTAAGATATGTGTCTATATTAAGATAGATTACTATTTTTCTTTTCAGACTCTTCCCAAGTTTTCTATTATGTTTTTTTCCCTATAGAAGAAATTAATATTTCAATATTCTAAAAACCATATTCAAATCAAATAACCTATCAAATCATCCTACTAACTTTTAAGAATTCCCAACAAATCCAATTCAAAAAAAATCATTTTCTAATCTTCAAAATCAATGAAACTATAATTTGTTTGATTCTTTTTTTTTACACAAGAAGTATATAATCACAGTTCCTTCACATAATCCTATATTCAATTATTAACCAAAGTAAATATTTTCTAAATACTTTCATGACAATAATCCTACCTCAATCTTTGTAGCAATTTGGTAAAAAAACAATGGAGATAAATCAATCAATTCTGAGACCACAATAATCCTTCAATTCTTAAAAAAAATACTTCCAAATCCTTCAGCTTCAATAACCTATTTTTTCTTTTCTTCTAATTTGCATAATAAAATTGATAACTAGAAAGAAGAATGAATAATAATAATAATAAAGCTAATTCTTTTCTTTTAATAACTCTTCCTATTTTTCCCCAAAATCTAAAAAGTAAAATATAATATTATATTCTTATAAAAAACTAAAATAATATTAAAATATTTTTTATTCATATTCATGCACATTCTACTTAAAACTAATATTAGAAAATATAATTTTCTAATTCACAAATATGATAAATTTAATAATTGATTCTCTAAATCTTTAAAATAGACATGCACATTCAATAATTAATTAAATAAATAAATTAAAATAATTCAACTTACTTCTTATTCCAAAAGCAATTAATTAGCAAAATAAATAAACAAAAGAAATAATATAATGCTCACATAATTAACCAACACTATTTATTTATTAAAAAATATATAATTAATAATAAATCTATCTGGAATCAACCTAATAGTGTTATTAAATCATAAGACAAAAAAGAAAGCATGATTACATGGTGAACTCATGCATAATTAGTAAATGAAATTACATAATTTAACTAATCATCAAATGTCAACCACATCTAATATCCAATGTAAAAGCACAATCAAGACTATGTAACTATACATAACGAATGAAGTCATTCAATAATGCAATATGAATGATGTATTATGTATGAAACTAAGTGAGTGTGTGCATGCATCAGGTTTCCATCATGCCCATTCTTGTTGGGCGGCTAGGATGCTTCTACCTCAACTATGTTCTTGTCTTTGACATGTTCCTGCACTTAGTTGCACTCAAATTCTTGTCAATAGGTTAGTCCATAAAATCATTCTGAAGCTCGAGAAAACATAAATCCATAATCATAAACATATTAATTCATTATTACAACAACTTTCAAATTTATGTGTTTATAAAAATAATGACAATTTACCTTTACACACATGTCATTATCCAATAATCAAACCATTATAAGGTAATGTCTAATAGTCTCATCAAATATATTAAATTATAAATGAAATCAAAAAGTTGAGATGTGACATTTAATCTTGTAGTTTGTTAGCTTCAGATTGTTTATTATCTATTGTTGCATGGCAGAAATATTTGTGATATTTTTTATATGATAACTATACACTCCTGGGTGTATTCTAACTCCTCTAAGCATTGCATTGGTTATAACATTTGACTTGCATGGACTTCATATAATTGAATTCATTTTTTGTAGAGTGTAGGGTTACATTTTAAGGTTATAAAATTTTGCAAATTTGAGTTTGGAAATGTTAATCGGTTCTTATGTTTGGCTTTTGTGTTGTGAAGGCATCAAGCTTCTTGAGGTTCATAAATATTGTGTTATGATTCTTATGAATCACCGGTACCTATAATTGCTTAAGTACATCAATTTGCATGGTGATTTGGGGCATGGTATGAATCAGGTTGTAATTATTTGTGAATGATCTACCTATATAAAACATGAGCTTCGTATTATACATAACTAGGTATATATATGAATGCACCTATGTTATAGTCACATCACTATTAATAAGGTATTTCTTTGTAGTTATGTTGCAAGTATTGAGGAGATTGTTGCAAGTATGTGCTAACCGGTGTTGTCATTGATGGAGCTGATTTTCCAAGTGCTTTTGAGAAAATTTGCTCTCTAGAGGAAACAATGTGTTGTAAAGTATTTTGGCTTGCAGGATACTGTCTGAGTTCTTGCTCCACATTTCTTCTATGTTGAAGACCAGAGTATGAGTTTTGGATATGTTTTAGAGAATTGTTTGAAGATTCTAAATCTAGAATTTGGTGGTCTGGATCACTATGAAGTAGAAGTTATGTTCACCAGTTTGAAGACTGTAATTGATAGAGTTTCTGGGGTGTGCATAGGTGTTTAGGAGAAAGTAGTTTGCTCTGCATTTCTCCGTAGAGTAGTTTTAGGTGTTGTAGTTCTGGACATATGTTTATAAGGTCCTTAGCTATCTTCATTCCAAAGGATTTGTGATTTGATGCTTCGGAAAGAAAGTTCTTGTGTAGCAGAGTTTGACAATGTTTGTTGTGAGCAGTCTATGATCTATCTTCAAGTGAGATTTGTTATCTTCAAGCGAAACTTGTTGTAGCTAGATTTGTTGGCTCCTAGGTGATTTTATATTGTTAATGGATGTCTCTAGATTGTGTTGAAGGCTTGTGCTTGATCTACAAGCTATGATTGAGTTCTTGGAAGCGTGTGCCTAAGTATTCTTGGTGTTTGCACAAGTTTGGCCAACTTGGGTGCTAACACTCTTTTCAAATGTGTTTCATGAATTGTAAAGGCATGTTGAAGCATGTGAAGATGTATTTGGGTTCAAGTTAAGCCGTGAAGTGTTCTACCTTCATTTATTTGATTTGTAAGGTTGTTTAAGTCCAGACCTAATTTAAATTGAGTATGTTTGCCAACCTTGAAGACTGTTCCAAAGGGTGTAGAATGTATTGTTGACCTTAATGTATGTTCCGAGGTTGATGATTGATATAAATAAGTGAAAAAGATTCATGTGTTTGAGTGAAGAGAGTGAAGATGTGAAGATGAAGATGTTTGTGTGGTAAGGCAGCGAAGGAGATATATAATATGCTTCAATGGAACTGAGCTCAGGCATGTGATAGATGCTATTATATTAGTTCATGGCAATGACCCCTATTTTGGCAGTGAACCCTATTTGTAGTGAGCATTTCTTTGGATAGTGAGTCCTTGGGCAATGAGCCCTTTAGCAGTGAGCCTCTTTATAATTTGGTATTGATACTACTATATATTTTGAGCTAATCCTCACAATGGTTGTTCCCTTTTAGGGTTTTCCATGTAAAAATTTGGTGTTCTATTGTGCATGGTGTTGATGTGATTAAGTTTCTATTATCTGTTTTCATGTTTAATCTTCATAACAGAATTAGGGCTTAAGTGAATTGAAGTGAATAATGTGATTATGCTTATGAAGGTTTAAAGTTTTTGATACAACTAATTCACCCCTCCCCCCTCTTAGTTGTCTTGTACATTCAACAAGTTATACGATTGACATTTTCGTATAGTATTTCATTGTCATAGGCAATTAGCATCGTTGTAGATAAAAGCATTTTCATTGCAGTTTGAAAATAGAAACTTTGTTAATAATGGAATTACCTTTCAGATATGTAATCAACATATTTATTTTGAAATGTTATAACTTTGTAGTTATGCAATTAACACCTTTATTTAATTGACAATGTTTCATTATAGATTTACAATCTTTATTTTTGTTAATGGGTAAGTGCAAGAAAATGAGTACATTTTTTGGCCAAAAAGTGGAAATGTTTTTCCTATTTTTTAAATTTTGTCATACTTGGAGTGACAATTTGAAGCACTTGCATATAAAATATTAAAATGATGTAAAAATAAGAAATGTAGGATTTTCTTTCTTTTTTTCAAATATGTAATTTTTTCTAATACCCAGATGGTGCAAATTGATTTTTTATTCGATGTACAAAAAGTGGCTTTTTAAAAGTCCCCTATTTTTTGAAAAAGCATGTATATGTACAACCAACATAATTTGACCTAAATTAAGGTATTTTTCTAATTCCTTTTGTGGAAAGATGCACAAGATGTTGAATTTTGGTCAGGATATTTTTTTGTAATTTTTTTATAAATATATTTTTTTATTAATTTTTAATGGCCCTAATTAGTGTTTTGTAAAACCCCTTGTGTATGGCCAACATAATTTGAGCTATACTAATCAATTCGCTAAAAAAATTGTTTTCATCATGTAGAGAATGATGTCTATAGATTGGTTAGACATAATTTTTTTTTCAAGAAACTTTCAAAATCAAAAGTTATTAAAAAATTGTAACATATGTTATTTCAAGTTTATGAGTTAGTTTGTTTAGAAAATAATTAATAAAAATAGAAAATTATGTTCAATAGTAGAAAAAATTACATATTTGAAAACTAAACTTTCATATCTACAATGGGTTTTAATTTTGTTAAAATATTCTAAAAAAAAGTCGTCAACCACAGTTGTGAGACTAGTTTTTTCTCTCATTGTTTTCATGGTCTCCTAGTTGCAGGTTAGTTGTAGGTCTAAGGTTTAGGCTTGGGTTTTCAAGCCTTTACTAAGCCTAAAACCAATGCAAATTGGCAGGTTTCAAGTTTGAAATAATAAGAAATGGGTGCCCGCTTGTAACGGGTGCCCGTTACAAACGGTTACCCGTTTCTTATTTAACCATTATTTATTTTTTTCATAAATTTTTAGTACAACACATACTCTGCAACATTCTTTTTTACCAGTACAACCAAAAGCGATGAATTATGTGACTTTTTTACACACAAAGTGTTAATTCGAGCTCTCAACAGGACATATTTTATGCAATTTTTATAGGGATTCAATCATAAAGAGCATTTTTAGATGGAATGAAGTAGAAAATCCATTTTTTTACAAGGATTGAATTTCTTGGAGAGACATTCCTTTTTACCAGTATGACTGACAACGACGAATTATGTGACTTTTTTATATGGAAAGTGTCAATTCGAGCTCTCAACGGGACATATTTTATGCAATTTATACAAGGATTCAATCATAAGGAGAATTTTCAGATGGAATGAAGTAGAAAATCCATTTTTTAGAAGGATTCAATTTCTTGGAGAGATCAAATAAATATCAAGAAAATATCATATTGATAAAGGATCTACATCTACTTGTATTTCATAATTTTTTTAAGAAGGGATCCAACACATTTTGGTAATCATGGGATCAAATAAACATCAACAAAAAAAAGAGGAAGGTAATGACAGTTGAAGAAATTGAAGTACATCGAGAGAAAGAGGCAAAACGACAAAGAGATAGGAGAGAGATGATTAAAAAAATGAAGAATGATGTAGTATCTAGTTCGATGACTATTGAAGAGGAGAACATTGAAGAGGAGAATATTGAGGAGACCAATATGGATGAAGTGAATGTAGAGTATGCAAATGTGGAAGAGGTCAAGAACATGGAAAATGCAAATATAAGTACGAATTCAGATATGTCTTCAAATCCCTTTAATGATAATGAGATTAATGATTTAAAGCAAGTTGGATATAATATTGTTGAGATAAATTCTTCTACTACAAACAAGACAATAAAAAATGAAAATGAAACCCTTGTATGTGTGAAAATGAAAATATTTTTTAAAAAATTGAAAGTAATGTTTTGAAGGATCTTTGTGGTAGGATATCTTGGAGACAAATTCAAACTCATGCAAATAGATTGTACAAATAGTTTTTTTATAGAAAAAATCTTGGATTTCAATGTCAACTTGTATTACAATTGATGAGAATGTCAAAAATGAGAAAAATAATGAAAAAATTAGGCATATTTGTAAAACCTAAAAATATGGATGAATCAATGGAATGGCTCTATTGGAAAAAATAGTCAATCTAAGGATAAGAATGCAGCGTGTTGAGCAATAACAACTGCTTTAGTTAATAAATTAGTTCTGAGGAAAAGAATGATAACTAAGACAAGTGGATATTTAAATGTGTATGTTGTAACTTTAAGAAGAGCAAGAAAGAGAAGAGTAAGTATTGAAGAGGATCCAATCAACCGATGTTGGACTTTTAGTGGTAGACTCCCAATGTTTGACATGAAATTAAATAATGAAATTAGGTCTTTGATTGAGAAATATTGGCATGATAATACAAGGGTTTCATCAAATGCTAGAGATATTTTGAAATTAAGGGTGGTGTCAAAAAATCATGATCAATCCAAAACATCTTTTAGACATGACTCAAATAGAATTATATAAAAAATTTCTAGATGATTCATTTATAGAAAATTTATTATAAGTCAAAGATCATTTGAGAAATGTAAACCTTGGTATGTCAAGATTAATAAGCAACAAATCTCTTATTTTTGTAAAACTCGTGCATTTTCATTATTATTATGATATTTTTCAATATATATGTCGTACTTTGCATACTAACCAAATTATGCAGGAATGTGGTATTAATATGCCACCTACAACAATTAAGGATTTTATAACAAGTTTACTTTGTGAAACAATTGATGGATAATTCTTTTATTCAAAACCATGTGTTTCTAGACAATGCAATAGATGTGGTAACCTTTCATTGTTAGCAGAATGCATGCATGAAAGTAGTTCACATGATTTTGGACAACAATTAGTGGATGTGAAGAGGTTCACCAATGTTCAATATCCATTAAAGGATGAAAAAACTAGAAAGCATTGTGAGTTAGTCACAAAAAAAGTGGTGTACATGCATTTATCATAGAGTTCAAGAATAAGGTTGTGTATAAATATGTGAAACACTCGCAATATGCTTGGTGGCTTGATGAACAATTCCACAAATGGAAGAACACATTTCCAATTGGAACTATACTTTCAGTGGTTGACTTTGTAGAAAGCTATACCCTTGATCCACAAGAGGAGATTCAGTCACAATATTATAACTCAAAACAGGTGGCCATCTTTGTTCATATTGTATACAAACATGCAGTTAACAGTATAGAAGATGACAGGAAATTTTTGAGAGAGTACCATTTCTATGTGAGTGATAACTGATTACAATTATCAGAGTTCGTATAATATTGTTTCAAAGTATTTAATGCAACTTAAAAGAAAGACAAATCCAAATGACACAAAATCTCATATGGTCAGACAATTGTATAGGACAATTCAAAAATGCTCAAATATTTTATTGGTTAAGTAGGGCCCATATAGAAAATAATATCCAACATATGTGGAGTTTCTTTGAAGTTAGACATGCCCACATCTCCCATGTGGTCGTGACACGATATCCATGTGTCATGTCCACATTTGTCATGTGGTTATGACATGAATTACCAAAAAAATTTCCCAGCCAACTCCAAACTCCCTCGCGTGCAGTATGCGTGCTCGGTGACATACGCACAAAGGCGAAGACCTCAATCAAACACCGGGGTAATACAAACTCCATTCGCAACCCCTGGGATACAATAGCCAACTAGGGGGGTAAGGCGATGTGAAGAGTGTCACTAAGAGGGGTAGTTTCCATCATTGGAACTAACCCTAGGGTTCCTAGATGAGGTGGTATGGTTTCGATGTATCTCAAAACCTAACCCTAGGAGAACTATAAAATTAAATTGACATTAAAATTAATGCACTAACATGATATCAAAATTAAACAATTAACTAAGATGGGAGCTAAATGTTTGAAATAATTTAAATAACATTTCCCTTTTTACTCTAGAGAAATATTGGTAGCATAATGCCACCTCAACTATAGTAGGAGGAAAAAATTAACAACAAAATCTACTTTTACTATACCTTTCCTTTCAAGATTTAAAAGAAGGAATTAAAAAGCTAACCCCTAGTATCTTTCCAAGCATAAATCAAATTAATTAATTTAACTAACAAGAACAGAAAAATTTAAACTAATAAGCTTGAACATAATTCCATAGAGTGCATTTAATCAAACTAACATTTGAATTTCACCATAATGAAAAAAAAGGTAGGAAGGTATACATAAAGTACAGTCAATAAAATAATAACTTTAGTTCCAACCCACTCCACTAGATACAAATGTTTAAATTAAATAATGGAATATTAATTAAATGCCCAACACAATAAGGAATTAACTCTATTAAAAGAAATAGTCTTGAATAAGGATAAGGGCATCCCAAACCCTAGATGCAAAAAGGTTTAATAAAAGCTAATCTTATGAGCTCAAACGCCATTTTGTTTAACAAATTTACTAACTCTCCTCTCTGGTCCCCTTTGTGTGTAGGTTGCTCGCCCATTTCCATCATGCACAGGTTCCCTACTTTCCATTTGGTTTATTTTTCCAAATTGAAAATATTCTCTGATCATAGTTTGTTCTCTGCCCCTTTTTTTGTTTTGCTCTTTACTTAATTTTTTTTCCTAACCCTAACCTCCGAGTTTGTTTTGCTGCACAAATCTGGTCTCTTTTGTTTTTGGATACATAGAGAGTGAAACTACACAAAAGAATAATATGCTAGAATAAATATATACACACACATGTAGATGCTGCAAGGATAGGCAGCAAGGCAAAATGCATAGCGCAAAGCCAAATCAATATCATACAAAGGTAGCTAAATGTTACATAGGTGACGTAAAATTTCTAGAAATGTGGACATGACACATGGATATCATGTCATGACCACATGGGAGATGTGGGCATGACATTTGATATCAGAGCCCATGTTTAAACACTGGGCTTTATGGGCACATTATTTATTCTGCAATTTTGTTTTAATTTTAGGCACCTTGTTCATGTAGGATACCACATAGATAGAGACGAGGATGCTCATGCACTAGTGAGTCCAGAGGAGCTAGAAATTCAAAGCCACCTCCTGACATAGGATCCTAGATACTTCAGACACTGCAGGCAATTTTTGCAAGGTTACCACCAGTCGCAAAGGGATTGCATGTTGAGATTCTGGAGACTACAGTTGAGGGTCACACATCGACTCATAGGGAGTGCAGCAGGAGTCCACCACTACATCGTTGGGACTATGAGGAGGAGATTGGAGTGGAGTCAGTTCATTATGACCCCTTTGGTTATGGACAGTGGGATGACCTAGATGCTCCCATTTGAGGACGTCGCTATCATGGAGACTCCATCAGAGATTTGCTTAGACTGAATCCACATACATTTGCGAGGACTATAGAGGGAGTAGAGGCTGAGGCTTGGCTCATTAGTCTTGATCGGTGCTTTCCATTACTTCTGTATAGAAGCAACACAAAGGCACGTGTCGCAGTCCATTTGTTACGTGATGCTGCAATGACATGGTGGTGCATTGAGGAGCACAAGCACCACCTATCCTTAGACATGCTTTCTTGGAACACTTTTCTTGAGTGCTATAACACACGATATCTTTCAAAGCACTACAGACAGTGTCGTATAGACAAGTTCCACAATCTACAGCAGCGGGGTTCCACAGTTGCACAATATGAGTGCAAGTTTGTGGAGTTGTGAAGATACACTGAGTACCTGCAGGATGTAAAGCTTCTCATTAGTAGACTTATTAGCGGCTTGAATCCTAGCATAATAGGACCTGTATGCATGGCTGACCCACAGACTATGAGTGAGGCTACCGAGAAGGCACTTATTGCAGAGAAGATCCATGGACGAGGCCACTGGTCACATCCATAGTTTTAGGACTGTAGCCAACATCAGCACCAGTGTTTCTGTAGACACCCACCATCTCAGAGGGGTCATTTTAGTTCTGCACCCTTATCTCCTAGGCCTCCACAATAGTAGCAGTAGCAGCATCATCAGCAGAGATCGAGGCTACAACAGAGAGCGCAGGGTGGTCATAATCAAGGTTGGTACTCGCAGGGTCCATGGAGAGACCAACATCAATAGGCACCGGCTATAGGACCTGCTCGATCATAGCAGTCCTTTAGAGGGTCACAGAGTAGTATAGGATGACCTAGAGCACAGTAGTCTAGCAGGACTCAGTCAGTGGACATATAGATGAGAGGGCCTTGCTACGTATGTGGTGGCACAAGGCACTTAGCTAGGGAGTGTCCACGGGGTTTTACAGCAGGAGGACAACATGCCAGTGGTTTTGCATAGACAGTTGGAGATGTGGGTAGATCCCACCATGTATTTTGTTGTGTTTGATAACCGCCAAGATGACTTTCAAGCCTCCATCATCGAAACACCATGTACTATTGAGGATGTCCCTATTACTATTTTTTTTATTCCAAAGCTACAGACTCCTTTATTTCTCCATCATTAGTGGAGCGTTACAGGCTAGTGACATCTAGGAAGGATTATAGGTGGGAGGTTGAGTTGGCCATAGGGGCCAAGGTGGTAGTAGATTTAGTGGTTCATGACTGTGAGCTAGCACTTGGAGCATTCACTACAGTTGTAGACCTTAGGGTCATATGGAGTGGTGTTAGGCATGGATTGGCTTGCGTCTCATAGAGCCATGCTTGATTATCACCATAAGGTGATAGGTTGCGTAGACGACCATGGCACAGCAGTAGAGATTGTGGGCACTCAGAAGCCCACAACAGTACATATGATTTCTGTTGAACAACTTAAGCGTTGTATGCAGAAGGGTTGCTAGATGTTTACAATCATAGTCATTGATAGATCAGAGGATGAGTCAAAGGCTTCACTTGATGATCATCCCATCCTTAGAGAGTTCGTATATGTCTTTCCACCTGAGCTTCTAGGGATGCCACCTTGTAGAGAGGTAGATTTTCACATTGAGCTTGTACCAAGTGCCGAGCCAATGTCTCGTGCACCTTACAGGATGACTACACATGAGCTTATAGAGCTCAAGCTTCAGTTAGAGGAGTTGTTAAAGAAGGGGCACATTTGACCTAGTGTCTCGCCTTGGGGTACACCAGTCATCTTCGTGAAGAAGAAGGATAGGTCTCTTCGGCTATGTATAGACTATAGGCAATCGAATAAGGTGGCGGTGAAAAATCATTATCCTTTGCCTAGGATTGATGATTTGTTTGATTAGATGCAGGGAGATAGAGTGTTCTCTAAGATTGACCTAAAGTACTCTAAGATTGACCTAAAGTCCGGTTACCATCAGTTATGCATTACAAAGGTGGATATTCATAAGACTACCTTTCGAGCTCGATATGGTCATTATGAGTTCACCGTGGCGCTCTTTAGTTTGATGAATGCCCTTGCAGTGTTCATGAGCCTCATGAATGGTGTGTTTCATGCATACTTAGATCGATTCATGATCATATTCCTGGATGACATATTGATATATTCACAAACTGAGGAGGAGCATGAGGAGCACTTGCGCCAAGTTTTACAGTGTTTGAGAGATCATCAGCTTTATGGTAACTTGGCAAAGTGTGCCTTCTTTTGTATAGAGGTTCAGTACTTGGGTCACATTCTATCTAGTGATGGTATCTTAGTAGATCCATCAAAGATTAGAGCTATCAAGGATTGTTCAGCACCTACCAGTGTTACAGAGGTTAGGAGCTTCATGGGCCTAGTAGGTTATTATCGCCAAGGGTTTTTCTAGGATAGCACACCCTATCACTTCTCTTCAATAGAAAGGGAAGAGCTTCATGTGGATAGAGTAGTGCAAAAGGGCCTTTAGGGTACTCAAGGAGCATCTCACTAGAACTCCTATTAAAGAAGTACCTGATCCAACAGTAGATTTCATGGTTTGCATTGATGCATCTTTAGAGGGATTAGGTGCAGTCCTTATGCAGGATGGTCGAATGATCACATATGTGTCATGAAAGCTTAAGACCCACGAGTTGAACTACCCTACACATGATTTGGAGCTTGCAACAGTGGTTCACACTCTTGTTAGATGGAGACACTTCCTTTTGGGATGTTGTTTTGAGTTTCACTCTGACCATCATAGTCTTCAGTACATCTTCACGTAGCTGAATCTAAACACCCGCCAACAGTATTGGATGGAGTTCTTATGTGAGTATGAATTTGATGTGCATTACATTAAAGGTAAGGAAAACATGGTTGTTGATGCTTTGAGTCAGAGGCAACAAGAGATCTTGACCTTGACTTTACATGTAGACTTGAGAGGGCGCATATTACAGCATCTTCTAGAGGATGAGTGGTTCCTTGAGGTTCAGTAGGAGATTCAGTCATAAAGGGCCCTTATCGGCAAGTTTGCAAGATATTCTCTTGAGGTAGATGGACTTCTTCGACATTGACAGTGCATCTATGTTCCCTTTGCAGGTGACCTTCATTCAGTTGTTTTATCAGAGGCTCATAGAGTACCTTATGTAGCACATCCTGGGGTGAAGAAGATGCATGTCAATTTGAGATAGTTGTATCATTAGGCAAGGATGAGACACGACATAGTAGAGTTTATAGCTTATTGCCTTGAGTACCAGAGGGTCAAGGCCAAGCATTAGTATCCAGCATGACTACTTTACCCTCATGAGATACCAGAGTGGAAATGGGACACCATTTCCATGGACTTCATAGTTGATCTACCTTTATCATCTCACTGCCATGATGCCATCATGGTGACAGTTGACAAGTTTATCAAAGTAGCACATTTTTCACTAGTACGCATGGCGTACAATGCACTTACAGTGGAGAGGGTCTTCTTAGATAATATTGTGAGACTTCATGGAGTTCCTTGTTGCATCATTTCTAATAGAGATTTAGTGTTTACATCAACCTTTTGGAGGTCATTACAGCAGCCATTAGGCACTCAGCTCAACTTCAGTTTAATATATCACCCTGAGACAGATGGACAGATTGAGAGGGTGAATCAGGTTTTAGAGGACATTCTTCACATGTATGTTGTGGATCACCAGTCTAGATGGGAAGACTACCTGTATCTAGTTGAGTTTGCCTACAATAATGGGCATCACAGCTCGTTAGGTATGCCTCCCTATTAGGCCTTGTATGGCAGACCTTGCAGGACTCCTCTAATTTGGGACCGCATTAAGGATAGAGTTGGTACAGGACATGGAGCAATAGGTTACTTTTATTAGGCAACAATTGTAGGAGGCACATGATTGTTAGAAAAAGTATGTCGATGCCAAGAGATTGGATCAGAGCTTCTCAGTTGTCAACAAGTTGTTCTTGAGAGTGTGGCCACATAAGAGTCCAATCCATTATGGAAAGGAATCTAAGCTTGCACCTAGGTTTGTGGGACCATTTGAGATACTAGAGCGGATATGACCTATAGATTATTGTCTTGCTTTGCCACCTAGCTTGTCGCACATCCACAATGTGTCTCATATATCTGTATTGAGACGTTATATATTTGATATGGCTCATGTCTTGGATTGGGGTGCCTTACAGGTAGAGTCAGATGGGCAGCTAGCTTCGGAGCTATTTCACATATTAGCTCATTGGACGTTGGGCCTTCGAGGTCAAGAGCTAGACCAGGTTAGAGTTCAGTGGGACCATTATGATGAGGTCTCGGCAACTTGGAAGGATGCTACTAGACTGAGGACACTTTATCCTCACCTCTTTGCTGACTTCCAGGAGGAAGTTTAGTCTTAGGGGGGAATGTGAGGCCTACTTTATCTCACCTTCTATTTTTTCTTATATCGTATAGACATTTTGATGGACATGTAGACATTGGGGATTGTTGATCTCGTTATTTAGACTTTCATGACTATATCGTATGCTTTTGATTAGTTAGATAGAGCATGATGTGATGATGTTATAGCTCACATGTTAGATTTCACTTGATGTTATAATGTTATGTGATATTTATTTTGATGCAAATTGGAATGTTAGTTGATGAGTAAATGAATGAAATATTATGTAGTTTTAATCTTGATTTGATGTTTAGAAATGCAAATGAATTATGAATCTTGTAAATGATAGCATGTGTTATAATTGAAAATATCTATGACTATGTGACTTGGTGTGTGTGTGCAATTCATTTCTCTTTGGCTATGATATACATATGCTATTGATCCATTTGTGGAAGTGTGAAGGTAATTTTCCATGCCCATGGAAAATCAGAGGTCATTCCAGTAACCCTATGTGATATCCATGTTTAGTCAACCTAGTCCCAAGAGGGACCAAGGTCATTTGTGATGGAGTATGATGATTTGTAATGTCTATAATTGATGTTTATTTTGTTTAAGGTTCACCCTTTTATTTGATTTATTAATGTTTTGTAAGTTGTAATGTTTGAGTTGCACTATTTTGGTGCTATTTATTTATTGGGCCTTTTTATGTGAATTTGTGGACCCCTTTGTATTTTTTTTGGTCAAATAATGACCCTAGGTCATACCCCTAGGTTCTAGGACCAATTTGAACATGTGAGACCTTAGTTTTACCTTCTTTGGGTCACCTTAAATTGACCCTGAAGTTAAGTGACGAAATTTGAAGTTGGGTGAGGTGGTGGACAAGTCAAGATTCCACCATGACCAACTCCACTTCCCTAGGATAAGGTCTCCCTTATCTTGAAGGCTTGGGAAGCTTTAAAGGCCTTCAAGTGTGAGAGACCTCATTCCTATGCTCTCACACATGTGTGAAAGTATCTATGGGGGAATGGGTTGCCTTGTTGGATAGGAGGATGATATGTGTCTTCTCTTTATCCTTATGGAGTCTTCCATGTGGGATTCCCCTCTCCACTATGCTCTCACACATTAGTGAGAGCATTTGTGGGAGAAAGTGAGGCTTTGTAGGATGTGAGTGTGACATGTGTCACTTCCTCATCCCTTAGGGTTTTGTGAGTGGGTTGTGAGGAGGATGGATAAAGTGACATGTGTCACCTTCTCATTCCTCAAGGCTCTTTGGTTTATCCTATTAAACTCCCTCTTTGAGAGATGGAGAGGGTTCTTCATTTTTATTTTTGAATATTGATTTGAGGGAGATAGAGAGAGTTGGAGGATTGTTTATGTAAGGAGATTGGAAGGAGACTTAGGAGCTCTTTACCAACCTCTTTCCAAATTTAGGCTTATAAGGTAAGCACCCAAGGCTATATGCCTTATGTTTTTACTTTAATTGTATGTAAAGATTACTTTATGTATGTTTAAGTTTTGGTTTCTGTGTTGTGTGGGTTTTCATTTTGGGTGTTTGATGAAGCTCTCCATTGAGAAGAGCTCATCTTGTTTTGGGGTGGGAGAGGAGTGAACCTCCTTGCGGACACCCTCACTATATTTGGAGGTGTTGATGGCCATGGAAGTGCATTGTGACGTATTTGAGATTTTGGTGAAGGCAAGAGTGCCTTGGGATTTTTGACATTTTGAGAGAGTAAGGAAAGAGGCCTTGTGAATTTGAGTATCATGTGTTTTGGTGATTTTGGGTTTTCCCCTTGAGTTGAGGGTAGTCCACTCTCCTATCCCAAAAAAATCCAAGTCATATGGATTCATTATGTGAAATCCTTGGGAGGGTGTGTTTATGCTTGGTGTGAGTGATTTTGGTGTTGAATCCTTGTTATGTGGGTGACCTCCAAGCTTGGGGGTGACTTGTTTCAAGTCTATGGATGGGAGGTGAGCTCCCATGGGCTTTGGATACCTTCCTTGTGATTTTTGCAAGTTTTTGGGAGACTCTTGAGTTTTGGAGAACTTGGAAGAAATGTGGTTTTCCTTATGTTGTAAATTTATGGCATTTTTGTAGTCATGACCCATTTGGGTTTGTACGAGTTATTGTGTATGAGAGTTATTTCCTCTCTTTTGAACCCATGTTGTAATTTTATTCTATGTAATATTATTATTGCTTCAATTCTATTTTTTGGGTGTGTGGAAAAATGCCTCATATTGACCATTTGGAAAAATAAATTATATTCATGTGAAAGAAATTCTATCTCTCTCTATTTTTGGTTGTATGGAAAATACTAGTTATGAGCTTACACAAAAAAAGGGAGAAAATAGAGTTATCCTTATGTAGGAATGAAAATAGTTTTGGTTTGTGTTAGAAAAATATATATATATGATATCATGTCTATGTATTTAGAGATAGATTACATTAAAAAAATAGTGTAACATATGGTGGAAAATGGTAAAATGAGCTTGCTGTCTCTATTATGCAATATATATATGCATGACAGTTTAATTCCTTTCTATCAAAATATAATGGTGAGAAGTTTATATAAATATATACTTATGTATTTAAATCCTTCATAGATATATTACTATTGAAATTTTTATTCACTGTTAAAATATATATTCCAACAGAGAGAAATGTAATTTATGGTGTTTTCTTTTGAAAGAGAATAGAATAGATTATTCAGAGAATGAACATAGCTAGGGTTATTTTTTTTACAGAAAGTAATTAATATTGTGTATGTGAGTGGGGTCAAGGGAAACCAACCCACAGCCTGCACCTAAGCACAATGCCATGTGCGGGGTTTGGGACGCCATCCCACATGCAAGGTTCGGCCCTGCGGATGGGGTAGAGCCCCGCCCACAACCCTTGAGTGTTGATAGTGGGTTTCAAACCCCTGCCGTCCCCTTTGAACCGACATTCATTGCTAGACATTATAAATCACCTTTGTGACATTTAGCTACCTCTGTATGATATTGATTCAGCCTTGTGTTGTACATTTCATCTTGTTGCCTATCCTTGCAACATCTATATATGTGTGTATATATTTATTTTTGGCATATTATTCTTCTATGTAGTTTTACTCTCTATGTATCCAAAAAAAAAGAGATCATATCTGTGCAACAAAACAAACCCGAAGGTTAGGGTTAGGAAAAAAAAATTAAGCAGAGAACAAACTATGTTTAGAGAACATTTTCAATTTGGAAAAATAAACCAAATGGAAAGTAGGGAACCTATGCATGATGGAAATGGGCGAGCAACCTGCACACAAAGGGGACCAGAGAGGAGAGTTAGTAAATTTGTTAAACAAAATGGTGTTTGAGCTCATAAGAATAGATTTTATTAAACCTATTTGCATCTAGGGTTTGGGATGCCCTGATCCTTATTTTAAAACTATTTCTTTTAATAGAGTTAATTCCTTATTGTGTTGGCCATTTAATTAATATTCCATTATTTAATTTAAACATTTGTATCTAGTGGAGTGGGTTGGAACTAAAGTTAGTGTTTTATTGAGTCTACTTTATGTATACCTTCCTACCTTTTTTTTCATTATGGTGAAATCCAAATGTTAGTTTAATTAAATGTACTCTATGGAATTATGTTCAAGATTATTAGTTTAAATTTTGGGGTTCTTGTTAGTTAAATTAATTAATTTGATTTATGCTTGGAAAGATACTAGGGGTTAGCTTTTTAATTCCTTCTTTTAAATCTTGAAAGGAAAGCTATAGTAAAAGTAGATTTTGTTGTTAATTCTTTTCTCCTACTATAGTTGAGGTGGCATTATGTTGCTGAAATTTCTCTAGAGTCAAAAGGGAAATGTTATTTAATTTATTTCAAACATTTACCTTCCATCTTAGTTAATTGTTTAATTTTGATATCATGTTAGTGAATTAATTTTAATGTCAATTTAATTTTATAGTTCTCCTAGGGTTAGGTTTCAAGATAAATCAAAACCATACCACCTCATCTAGGAACCCTAGGGTTAGTTCCAATGATGGAAACTACCCCTCTTAGCGACGCTCCTCGTGTCACCTTACCCCCTTAGTTGGCTATCATTTTGCAGGGGTTGCTAATGGAGTTCGTATTACCCTGATGTTTGATTGAGGTCTTCTCCTTTGTGTGTATGTTATTGAGAGCACATGCTATGTGCGAGGGGGTTTTGGAGTTAGGTGGGAAAATGTTTTGGTAATTCATTTCATGACCACATGACAAATGTGGACATGACACATGGATATCATGTCACAACCACATGGGAGATGTGGGCATGACACTCAACATGGTAAAGGAGAACATGATGGAGTTGGAGCATGTGTGAAAAGGGCTCTTGCTAGGGAGAAACTAAAATTTCATGATGCAACAAAATTTCAAGATGCATGTGCAATTATGGATTGGTGTAATACAAATTTGACTACAGGATCAAGTGAAAACTCTAAAGTTTAACAGTTTTTTTGGTTGGTTGAAGAAGAAAAAATTCCTCCTCGATATGATTGTGATACAATTAGTGGATCAACAAAATGGCATTCATTTAAGAGTTTAAATGCAAGCACATGGACTATATGGACTAGGGAGCTCACTTGTTTTTGTTAGTTTTGTATTGTAGGTGACTAGGAAGCATGTGAAAATATAGATTGGGTTGAAGAATGGAAACAAAGATCCTTAACACCTCTACAAACACATGATCAAAATGAGATAACATTTGAGGAGTATAATCATTTGCAAGCATCGGATGACTATGATCATATTTTAGACTTTGTACAAGTAGGTATATTAATTCAATATTTCTTTTTGATACATTTTTTTGTTTAATCTATATTTAATTGTATATGTATGCATGTATATTTTTGTGACTTATTGAATTTGAAATTTTTTTGTAGGACATGTGTATGTTGTTGTTGCACCCAAGGGTAATGAAGAGGAAATAGAGTATTGGTAGGATTGATGTGTTGAGGCAAAACAAAAGTTGATACAACCTAGAGTAGATGATGATAACTCTGAGTATCCAATAGGTTCTATGGTTGTTGTTGGCACTTGGCTACGTAAATATCTGATAAGGAGGAATGGTATATCTACATTTGAACATTATGAAAGACAAAAGAAAATTTTGCACTACTCGCATCTGGTTGTGGCAACAAATATACAATTAGTGAGATAAAAAGGGAAACCTATCACAAAGGATTTATGGACACTTTCTATGGAAGAGTATGAGGTAATCATAGATGCATTGTAAAAGAGAGAGAATGCAGATGGTACAATGGAGCAAATTTTTTAAATGGTTAATAGGTATGTAGAAAATTTTAAACTTTTAATCTTTGTCTAGGATGTGAGTTTAGGATTAATATGATTGATATTTAATTGATTGCATCTCCCCTTAAGCATCCTCTTAACTCCCCTTAAGACATCCCCTAGCTATGTTCCATAAGTTAGGTAAACTTAGGATTTAGTTTAATAACTTCAATATAGTTAATTGATATAACTTAGTACACCCTTACCAAAATAATAGAGTTGATTCCATCTCCCCTTAAGACATCCTCTTAACTCCCCTTAAGCCATCCCCTAGCTATGTTCCATAAGTTAGGTAAACTTAGGATTTAGTTTAAAATAACTTCAATATAGTTAAATGATATAAGTTAGTGCATATACCCTTACCAAAATACTAGAGTCAAGATTCCATCTCCCCTTAAGACATCCTCTTAACTCCCTTTAAGCCACCCCTAACTATGTTTCATAAGTTAGGTAAACCTAGGATTTAGTTTTAAATAACTTTAATATAGTTAAATGATATAAGTTAGTGCACGTACCCTTACCAAAATACTAGAGCCAAGATTCTATCTCCCCTTAAATCATCCTCTTAACTCCTCTTAAGCCATCCCCTTGCTATGTTTCATAAGTTAGGTAAGTATGATTTAGTTTAATTAGGTAGTTCTTAGAATGTGAGTTTTGGATTAAGTATATTTATAGGTAATTGATTTACTAGCGTGCATCTCCCCTAATTGATTACATCTCCCCTTAAGCCATCCTCTTAAATCCCCTTAAGCCTTCATATTAATATTCTTGATTCTCCTAGATCATGACACATTCTAACTTTTTTACATTTCATTACATGGTGCAGGAGATGTTTTTGTAGTCATAACAGAGGCTGGAAACATAGAAGGTGTTAATTATGATTTAAATTTCACTTACACTTTATTTTAGGTATTCACTAGACCTATAATATTAATTATTTTAATTTATGCTTCAATATTTCTTTCCTTTCATTATAATTTCAATGGAACTTCTTACCAAATTTTAGCTTTAAATAAATTGATCTCTAGGTTCTAAATTTTTATTTACATTTCATCATGGCCTGACATCTAGATTTGTTTTTGCAATCACATGAAGTGTATAAATGATTTCAATCTATTGTTTCTTGTTGCATAGGTATGATCTCTACACATGCTTGATATATAGAGTCTTCAACTTCTAGGTGTCAAGTATAAAATATTAGATCTAGACTTAGAGAATAATGTATAAAATCTAGGTGACTTGGGTTCTAATTAAAATAGGTGTCTCTACTTGTGTCTTAGGTATACTATATGTCAACTAGGTCTAGAGACTAGTGTTTCCCTATTTTTGAAATTTTACTAAAGCACTTGTGCCTTTGAAAATTTATCCATTCTTTGTTTACCACTTCCTTTTTCTTCCTTCACAAGTTCAACTTTACTTAGTCATTTCTAGAGTCATCGGCAATCCTTCAAGTTTTTGAACCAAAGTCACTGGGTTCAAAAGTTCATGAACCGCCTAACTTCCTGACTTGTCTATGAGTCTGATGTCTTAAATTCTTCCCTTGTGTCGGTCTTATTCATTGTGTTGTGAAAGCTCCATGCTATTGGGAGGTCAGAAGTTCTTTGAACTTCCAAACTCTGAATATTGTGGTTCAAAGGTTCCTATATTGCCCAACTGGCTGATCTCAAGTGTTTGCTATTCCCAGGGCACCTTATCTGAGCTGGTGTGTAGTATAGTGAAATGACACTTGTCACCCTGCATTTAATTTGAAGTGCGTGCAAGTACATTGGCACATTTTTCAGAGGGAAACTCAAGGCAAAAGTTTATGATTTTCCAGGATGGATTCGTGGCCAGAATTTAATGTTCTCTATGAATGAGTTTATGAGAAGTGACTTGAAGCTAAGATAAATCTCTATTTCACCTAAAGTTGCATTATTTTGCTAAGGGAATGCATTGCAGAGTGAGGAACAACTAGTCCACTACGTGTGAGATATCAGTGGGAATTACATGCTTATAGGTTAGCATGATTAGCCATTTCCATTTCATTTCTTGTTTTTCTCTGCTATAAATATACAACACTTCTCTCGGGTGGTTGAAACTTTCCATTTTCATGTATCTACATAGAGAATTCCCTATAAATACACTAGACATTCCTGCATTATCTGTGAGTGCTTTGGAGTTTCTGGCCATCTGGTTTCTCAATTCAGTAAAAATGAAGTTCAAGTTTCAAGGGGCTCCTACGGTCCATTTTGTGGAGAATGGTTTATCTAGTATGAAAGATACTGAATTGGGCCATATTGATTTTGATGATATTTAGAGAAGAATGTAGTCCAAAGGCCGAATTCCCCTGGCAGACAAAATTGTTAGTAGTGGGCTGGATAAAGCTAGAGGTTTCCCACTTGCAATGTGTTGTCCTAAATTGATTTTAGCCTGTGCCAATAGTTATTTTCTAGAGTCTCAGGAAATAAGAGCCCAAGATGGCTCTATGGTAGCAAGAATTAATTCTAAATCGGTTCCCCTAGCTCTGAATTTGGAGGAGCATGAAGATTATGCTGATGTTTCTGTGTCCTCTACATGGACATATTATAATGAAAGGAAAGACCGGTGCCAAACTTGTATTGCCAAGAGTTGGTTGGAAATTGAGAGAAAAAGGAAATCATGGCTCCCCGCCAATCTTAAGAGGAGTCATTTCAAAGAAGAAATTTCAGACATGATAACATTGCTAAATTGTATAGTTGGTAGCCCGGAATCAGATACTTTCACTTTCTAGATGTGTAGGTTTATTTTGCCAATCTGTGGAGACCACCATGTTGATTGGGCCAAAATAATTAGCAAAAGTATGCATGAGCAGCTAATGAATTTCCTGTGAAACGTAAAGTTCCACATGTGTTCCTAGTTGGTTTATGTGTTGGCTCGTAAAGAGGCTACTTGGCCTAGTCTTTGGATTCAAGGAACTCCTACCACTGGTACGCCTATGTATCAGACTTTTCCTTAGTTATAGAAAAATGAAGGTGAAGGATTTTTGAAGAGTGAATGATGCCTTTTCCATGTGGTTGACTAAGAATATTGATGGCTCATTGGAGCGAAGATTTTTAATTGAAGCAGCCACATTGATCATGAATTTTGAAAGCTTTTATGTTCAGTTTGATCATTTTTCATACTTGAGAATTGGGGGTTACAAAAATGCCCCGTTGAAGTTGCCATGGTACCCATCTGACTATCTTATGCTTCTGGAAGTATGTCGTCAAATGACGGCTATGAATACAAGGTACTATGCTATGAAAAAGAAAGGTTACTCTTTTCCTGTGTCTCTTCCATTTTATTCTTGCAAAAGTAATGATAGCACTAGGAGTATAGATAAGTTGCTATCTGAGTTTAGTCTCCATAGCTTGTCAGCTCGTGCAGCCTTTGACAATAAGAATTATGTGAAAGAAAAGATGCATGGAGGAGGTTCGTATCTACACAAACCCCAGCTTGAAGACTTCTGGGAGGATTGTTTGGATGAAAGAGAAGTGCAAAGGAGGAGTTGGATGAGGTTAACCATTGATCAGATCTGAGCCTTTGAGTTGAATATTCAAGTTCCTAACATGGTTGATGACAATTCTAATATTATAGATGAATGCTATCATGTTGCTTCACTATGACCTCTACCTTTTGTGAAATGGTCTGAAAAGGAAATCACAGACATGAATTTTCATTCTTTTCAAGTGATAAGAAGGACAGGGAAATGGTTGAGGGGAAAAGTGAAAGAATGTGCTAGTTTAGCAACGCCTAGAGAGTTAACCTCCTAGGGTCAAAAGAGATCTCAAACTGTCCACTCCCGAAGAAAATCATCTAGTTTGGACCTAAGTCTCCAAAGAGTTGCCTCACAATCAAATGGAGATGGTGATCGGCCCCCTGATGAGGTTAGTAAACTGAAAATGGTGTGTGAGTAGGATAGTCAACCATTGAAGAGTAATACTGGATTAACTACTTCCTCATCAAAAGCAAACCATGTGCCATTTGTCAACAATCTTGTAAGTGATAGTGACTCTTTCATTTTTACTCAATTAAGAGAAGATAGTATGTTGCAAACTCTTCTAGGTGCCCTGAATTCTTTCAATCCAAATGAACCCCCTGAGAAAAATTCCCCACCTATGCATGTGGACAACACTATGAGTGTTGTTAATACTACTAATGTCCCTTCCCAGTCTCCTACCTAGTTAAAGAAAGTTGTTGAAAAGAAGAAGAGGTACACACTGCCAATGGATGCTTATATTGATATTGTGGCCAAGCTACTACAGGATACCCCTAAGCCTAAATGTACCAGAAGGATGTCAAGGATGGTGACTGATCCTACCTCAGGAAATCAATTTCTAGAAATTACAGATCCAGTGGGGAATAAGAATGAAGATGAAGTGACTAGCTAACTTTAGGATGAGCGGAGTAGACATGGGACCTTCTACTGCTGGAGGTGATAGCTATCATGTTAAACACTCAGTTAGCAATATATCAAAAAGGGTTAAACAACATCAAGAGGATAATTCTAAGTTGCTAGCTCAAGTAAGTTTCTTATCATCATTTGTTCAGTCAATTGTTAAAATAATAACACCCTCAATAGAAGCCCCTCCCGATATGAGTTTAAGTGTCCCTAATCTTAATTTGTTACAACAAATAAAGAGATCATTATCTCTAAGAAATGCTATGGATCAATGGCTTGAAAAGGTCATTTTTTATGGTCTTTTTTGTATTGAGGAGGCGGTTAAGTTGTTTCATTCCATTTATGGTAAAAGAGAAGCTTTAATTGTAGAATTCGAAACAGCTAGGAGTGATCATAACAACCTATGTTTAGCTTCCAAGGACATACAAGAGATTGCCAATATGGATGTTGGTATCCTAGTGGCTAAGAAGATCTTGAATGGTCCTATAGATTTGGACACACATGTTTGGGCCGATGTAGTTGAATAGAAACTATGTCTTATAATATCTGCTGAGGATGAGATGAGGAAAGCAATTGCTACTTATTTCTCAGAAATGATGAAGATCAAAACAAACTTTGTTGTCATAGGAATCAAAGCTAATGGAACCAATGATGAGAAGATGCTGGATGTTAGGGAAATCAAACAGAACTTCAAGAAGTTGCTGACTGAGGAGATCATGAACTATGATATTATGACAGGGGAATCTCTTGATAAAATTGCAAAGATGGTGGCATATATCAAGACTATAAAGAGAGGATTCAATGATGTGCATCAAAAGGTGGAAAATGTAGATAGAGAATTTAGCAAAAGAAAGCACTGGATTAGCATGATCAGGACTCCACCTAGTATGTCTTTGACACCTGTAATTAGCAAATACAAGACATACAAGGCAAAGCTGCAGGAATAGGCATCTCAAACAGTGCAAAGTGGCACTAGAGATAAAGACAAACTAGCAAGGGAAGAGGAAGTGACATGTGAAGTTGATAATGAAGAGGAGGATGTGGCAATCCTCAATTGATTTTCTTTTCATATGCTTTAGTTACTTTTTAATATTTCCTCAAAAACTATTGGCTCTGGAGGGCCCTTTAGATTATTGTTTAAAACTTCTTTTAATCGGTTGTCTTCAAGAAGTCGTTAGGGTTAAAGACCGTTATAGTTTGGCTTAGCTATAAACTTGATTAGCTAGTTGATGTATGAATCTTTTGGCAAACTGTGTTTTGGTGATAGATCAATTTTGGCTTTCTATTTAATTACTTTATATACATACAATAGAAATCAATGCAGTGGAGATTTGAATGATCGTGAACTTTGTGTTATGGTTATTTGGATTCATGATCTTCCTATGTTGAATGTGTTGCTACTAATGTTGATGATATTTATGTATTGATGGTGGTTGGATATCTGTAATTCTTTCTCACTATTGCGAATTGTTTATCTTTTGATATATGTTTCATGGTGGTGATTATGTGGTGTGTAATATTTGTTTTATCGAATTGTAAATGTTAGCTTGGTGGAAGTCTTTGAGCTTATGATTATTTGGATGTACTTCGCCTTTACTACTTTTTGGTTAAAAGCACCACCTTTTCCTTGATTTCTGGTTAAAACAATACTAGTTTTCATTCATAAGAATATCAATTGAAGGTAGTTGTGCCTTGTAATAGAAGCAAAGAGCCTTTGTAGAATACCAATTTAGTAGGCTTAACTGTTGTTACATTAGTCATCTATCCGGGCGAGAGTATATAGAGTTAGGTGACAAATCTATTCAGCAACAACTAGAAAAAAGGTATAATCTAATCTATGTTTCTTAGGTAGATACTATATGTCAACTAGGTCTACCATAATAGGTGTCTAGAGGTGTCTTAGGTAGAACTATAATAGGTGTCTAGGTTACTTAGGTCTAGACTATGATAAGGTATAAAGACTAGGTGTCTTAGGTCTACAATGTCTATAAAATCTAGATACATAATATACAATAGGTGTCTTAGGTGTCCTACATCTACTAGAAAAGTTGTCTTAGGTCTTAGGTGAGGCCACATGAGCTTCCACTTTCATGTGGTTAGCCTTGTCAATATAGAATATTTATATTTCTTGAAGCTAAGGGAAGCTCTTTTTCTTATACAGAGGAGTTATGAAATACCAATTAATGCATTGATTAAGTTGTTATTATTTGGTGCTCTTGATGAAATTACATACAAAATACTAATTTTAGTATATTTTTTAGAAATTATAATTTTTAGTTTTTTTCAAATTAGAAGCAAATCTCAAAAGTTTTAGTTGATAGAACCAAGTATTCTTTATCAAATTTATATATAACAATTTAGAGTAGGTATTTGTCTATTATTCTTTTGATATAATTTAGGGTAGACCTAAATTTCTCTAATGTTCTAAGTTTCTTTTGTAAATTTAAAGGGTAGGTATTTCTCTAATTTTCTTTTTCTTTTTGTAAATTTATAGGGTAGGTATTGATCTATGAAATGTTTAATAGATTAAATAAATTGATTAAACATGGTTACTCTTGGCATTTATCTAATCAATAAAATTTGCCTAAAGATTTAACTCAATTATAATTTAACAAGTCCCAAAATTTGACTCATGTAAATCCAAACAAAACCATACAAATTACTAGAATAACCTATCTTTCAACAAATAAATATTATTAAGATTTAGTGCTCGTGATCAATTGCCTTCATAGACTTTCCAATTATTTATATTCATTCTAGCTCAACAAAGTTAATTTTCATTTTATTTTATAAATTTAAAGGGTAGGTATTTCGATATAGTTTTCTAGATAAAGCCCCTACAATGTCCAAATATAAATTATGAAAAGTACTCCTAACCTGACATGTCAAGAACATATTAAGCAAGAAAAGATTAAACCTAGTTAAAGCATAGAGATATATCAAAAATTTATTGGAATTACATGCACTTGTATGATATCTAGTCTGTATAAATATCCAACCTAGTTTGTATCTAATAAATGTTGAATAAATTAAATCAATTGAAATTTTCCTCTTATCTAATTAGAATTAGTAGTTTGCAATTTTACAATTAAACACATGATAATTTGAAGTGTTAATAATGAGATATAAAATTAAAGTTTGAATATAGATGCATATAGTGGACATTCAATAAATAGTAAAATCTAGAGTTTAGATGAAATATATGAAATAGTCTATAAGATATAAATACTGACATAATAAGAGTCCACGTAAAAATAGTGAAATAGTCACAGTACATATGTCCAGTCAATACTAAAATAGTCATAAAATCCTCATGAAATAAACAATCTAATACACATGTGTATCCTAAGTTTGATAATCATCCATTTCAAGCCACCTTTTGGTCCCACGTGATTTAGAGGGTGGCTCATGCTGTGTACAAGAAAAAAGAAGCTTCAAATCAATTTTAATGTCAAAACTGCATCCAAATTATTTAAATCAAATATTTAAAACCAAACCATCAAATTAAATTTTTAAATCTAAACTTGAAAATGTATAAGCATACCACAATGGGCTCATCATCTCTCATGTCATGCTCGTATGCAACAGATGGTATTGATTTTGGCAGAGTAAATGTCTATGTCACCAATTCCTATATTTCAATAAAACACATGAATTAGCCTAGAGTATAGATACAAAATGCAAGGTTGAATGATATAAAAGACTTTGAGATGACATAGGATTTAACTATAGGACCTGAAATATGAGAGATGACTCATGCATCTGTGCAGGCTCATCAATGATAGGATTAATTGGAGTCATCTGTACCAATCAACATGTTTAATATATTTAAAATTTATTAAAAAGATTGATAATCATTGATAATTGGATCTATATTAATTTGTATTTTAAACTTAATTTTATTAAATGTGGCATACATATTGAGTCTATAGGAGCGAATAATGTAACCAAAAAGGACTCCTCTGAAGTAGATGTAGGACCAAAACAAGGATGATTATAATTCTGACAAAAATGCAATGTGGACCACAATGGTGTCAATAGTTGCGATGCGCTACTAGGACCAACACCAGATGCTCCTCTAGGCTCTACAGGCTCTCCAGGATTGACTTCATCTGCTAGGTATCTTGGTCAGTTAAGTTTCCTGAGAGCGACAATAACACTCTGAGTGTTGAGACGATCATCCGCTAGTGAAAAGGCATAGGAACAAAAGGTGAAGAAGGGATAATAGGTGCAGGGGGTAAACATCAATTTGGATCGACACTTACCCTTGGTCTATATTGTGGTATTCCACCACCCACACCCTGAAATGATCTCATATCAAAATAAGTGGGCTCTTAGCCCATCTCAAACTCTGCCCATATTTTTTTTAAAAAAAAAAGGGAACCTCAAAATTATCATGAGGTGGATGGTCAAAGACCATCCACCACCGCTCCCAAAAATTATTTGCTATCTACTGATGTGTACACCATCTTATTTAAATCCTCTTTTTATTTGTTGGTATTTGTTGGCCTGTAGAGGGGTCAATGAAATATGGGGCAATTGTATTTTTGGTAATATGCAGATCATTGATCTCTTTATACGAGAGACCATCCTTGTAAAACCACCTCCTCTCTTCCCGCCATGAGAGGAATGTGTCTAGATTGGTGCGGATAGCTCTCACTAAATCAATAATAGTTTGCACTATAGATGCAAACCATGTAATGTGTGGTGGGGTTTGGATTTGGTTTTGCAAGAAATTGATTTTTTCTTGCAATGTTTGTATATTTTCATCAATTGTTGCTCACAACTAAGCCTCATCAGGTGGTGGTGGACTAGGTGGTGGTGGTGGTGAACCTGGTGGTGGTGGTGGGGGGTTGGGGTGGGAGATCCTAGGGGGCCCCAGGCTAGATTGGCCATATGTACAAATTGGGTCTAAAAGTAGAGCTGCAATTACAAAAAATAATTTAAATTGAATTAGGAATTGAAAATATATATATTAAATTGCATGTACAACATATGTTTAAATATGTATACATATAAATTGAAAACTTGGAAATATATAAATTTGCATGGTTTAAACAATACATTAAAACATAAATTAATTTTACAAAATTTAATATATACATGTGCATTCAACCAAGTGACCCTTTCCAAGAAAAAATTAAAAGTTATCTAAAATGTAAATTATCAAAATTTATGTTTAAGAATCATTCCTAAAAGTTTATTGTATAGCCTACATGTCATTCCATCTAGCCATGTTACGATTTCCTATTTTGTTCCTAATCCATGTTTATCCTTCCTAAACTGTCTTTTATTTTATTCAATCTTTGAACCCATGTCCTATGCACTCAACATTATTTTATTTTTTCCATTTTTGTTTTCCCTTTGTTTTAAGCCTCAAGTTGTCATAGATATATGGATATGTTTTAATTAAATATTTAAACATAATAAATTAACTTAGATAGGTTTTAGGTTTAGGTTTAATAAGTCTTTTAGGTTAGGTCTACAAAACATTATTAGGATCATGTCGGGTCTAGTTTGTAGGTTTTTAGCTTTGAATGAAAAGAGTAAATTACAAATGGTTAAATTAGGACTATGAGACTCATCAGGAACATTGAAAGCCATGAAGACTAGAAGAATTTAGGCCTATAGTGTATAGCTAGTTTAAGGACTATATAGACAATTTTAAATGATCTTTTGAATATCATTCCTAAAAGTTTATTATAGCCTAAATGTCATTCCATCTAGCCATGTTACCATTTCCTATTTTGTTCCTAATCCATGTTTATCCTTCGTAAGTGTTTTATTTTATTCAATCTTTGAACCCATCCTATGTACACTCAACATTATTTTAAATTTTTTTCCATTGTTGTTTTCCCTTTTACCCCTTTATTTTAAGCCTCAAGTTGTCATAGATAGATGGATATGTTTTAATTAAAGATTTAAACATCATAAAGTGACTTAGATAGGTTTTAGGTTTAAGTTTAATAAGTCATTTAGGTTAGATCTACAAAAAGATATTAGGGTCTTGTCGTGTCTAATTTCTAGGTTTTTAGCTTTATGAAAAAAGTTTTACAAATGGTTAAATTAGGACTATAAGACTCATTAGGAACATTGAAATCCATTAAGACTAGAAGAATAATATTATAGTGTATAACTAGTTCAAGGTATATATAGGGGAAAAGAACCAATAGGTGAGATAGTATATGTGCATTTAAGGCCCAATACTTTTAAAAGTTTAGAACTAGTAGTTGTGACTTTAAGCTCGTTAGTGTTGTACTATAAGTACTAATAATTTAATGACTTTAACCAATCATGTGATGCCACATCAGCCCACCAACAAAACATGACTTAATGCACACCTATTGGTCCACCCTTTTTTTTGGGAACTATTTGACACCTCAACAAAAAGAATGTTGATGTGGCATCATATTTGATGATGTGGCCCTAAAACTTTATTTATAAGTAGGGGCCTTGCCAAATAAGCTACTGTAAATTTTTTGAAGTGATTTGAAATTGCCACATATTATTTTGAGAGGTGTGAAGTTAGGGTGCTCAACTATTTGGTCATCTCCCCTAGACAATTTCAAATGTCATTCCATCTAGCCATGTTACCATTTCCTATTTCGTTCCTAATCCATGTTTGTCCTTCCTAAGTGTTTTATTTTATTCAATCTTTGAACCCATCCTATGTACACTCAACATTATTTTAAATTGTTTCCATTGTTGTTGTCCCCTTTACCCCTTTATTTTAAGCCTCACGTTGTCATAAATAGATGGATATGATTTAATTAAAGATTTAAACATCATAAAGTGACTTAGATAGGTTTTAGGTTTAAGTTTAATAAGTCATTTAGGTTAGGTCTACAAAAAGATATTAGGGTCTTGTCGTGTCTAATTTGTAGCTTTTTATCTTTATGAAAAGAGTTTTACAAATGGTTAAATTAAGACTATGAGATTCATCAGGAACATTGAAAGCCATGAAGACTAGAAGAATAAGGCTATAGTGTATAACTAGTTTAAGGTCTATATAGGGGAAAAGAACCAATAAGTGAGATAGTATATGTGCATTTAAGGCCCAATATTTTTAAAATTTTAGTACTAGTAGTTATGACTTTAAGCTTGTTAGTGTTTTACTATAAGTAATAATTTAATGAATTTAACTAATCATGTGATGCCACATCAGCCCACCAACAAAACATGACTTAATGCACACCTATTGGTCCACCATTTTTTTGGGGAACTATTTGACACCTCAAAAAAAAGAATGCTGATGTGGCATCATATTTGATGATGTAGCCCTGAAACCTTATTTATAAGCAGGGGCCTTGCCAAGTAAGCTACTGTAAAATTTTTGGAGTGATTTAAAATTGCCACATATGATTTTGAGAGGCGTGAAGTTAGGGTGCTTAGCTACTGGGTCATCTCCCCTAGACAATTTCAAATGTCATTCCATCTAGCCATGTTACCATTTCCCATTTTGTTCCTAATCCATATTTATCCTTCCTAGGTGTTTTATTTTATTCAATCTTTGAACCCATCCTATGTACACTCAACATTATTTTAAGTTTTTTTCATTGTTGTTGTCCCCTTTACCCCTTTGTTAAGCCTCAAGTTGTCATAGATATATGGATATGTTTAAATTAAAGATTTAAACATAATAAAGTGACTTCTAGGTTTTAGGTTTAGGTTTAATAAGTCATTTAGGTTAGGTCTACAAAAGGATATTAGGGTCCTGTCATGTCTAATTTGTAGGTTTTTAGCTTCAAGAAAAGATTTTTACAAATGGTTAAATTACAACTATGAGACTCATCAGGAACATTGAAAGCCATGAAGACTAGAAGAATATGTATAACAAGTTGAAGGTCTATATAGGGGAAAAGACCTAATAGGTGAGATAGTATATGTGCATTTAAGGCCCAATATTTTTAAAATTTTAGTACTAGTAGTTGTGACTTTGATAGGGCTGAAAATTCCACAATCAGGATAATAACATTCTCAGCCTAATACACCCATATACTTCTACTATTTAAGGACTAGACCGTGACAGGAAGACCATGTTCAATACAAATCTTAATGATAGGAAGACAATAAAAATTAATCTCAATTCTAATCTTCTACAAGAATCTATCTATACTTGCCTTCTAGGCGTCAGGAACTTCCAGAGATCTCTAAAATTCATCTATACATTTGGAAGTCATATACAACAACAATACTCATAACATGAACACAATCTTTCATTATATTTTTGCAACTTATACAAGATGATTACATTTCTCACATAGATGCCTGCAGACGATCTCTCCACTTCATCTAAACAATCTCCCTCCTTTTCAGTCATTAACTAGCTATTTGCTAATTGTTCCTTCGACTTGGCCCTGCATATGTTCTTCTAACTCATTCAGACCTCATCATGTGCTCACTCTTCACCATATCAGCCTCATCCTATCATTATCAGCCACTTTCATATTCCTCTGACTGCTTGTATTTCAAAATGATTCTCCTCCCATATTCTATGGTCACCTTTTATAGTTGTTTGATCTCCTCTGAGCTTGAACCTTTGCCCTCCGATGCTCAACTAACCACACTCTTCATTTTATCGGCCCTCTTCTTTACTGTGATCGGCCTCATTGATTTTTTTTATTTCATCATAGTTTGTCAGCCTTCTCCCTTTCTATATGCATTCAGCCTCTTTCCACACACAAACTTTTGGCCTACTCTATTTTCTTATGTGTGGTCTCCTACAGATCAGCCTCCTCCCTCCTTTGTCCTATTTCTAGGCCTTTTCTTATATTCTTCTCTATTTCTGCCATTTCTTTTCTAACTGTCATCCCACTGTTGATTTCTTGAGTCGCGTAGCCTCTACTCTCTCATAACGCTTCTGAGATTGGATCCTTCTACTATGTCCTCAACTAATCTCTCTAGACCTTTACCAAATGGTGGTCTACCATGTCTCTCCATATTCCAAAAACTGTCAAACTTCTGCCTTCCTTCTTCTTCTATGACATAATTGTTCATCCTCCACTTGTCGTCGGCTTGCCTACTTTCTCGACCGACCTCACCATCTTCCAAGAACCGTTTCATCTTCCTCTCTTCCTATGTAGCCTTTTCTCCTACTTTTATGTGTGTTCGTTTCCTTCTTCATCACCCTCCTGTCTTTACATTCTACCTTCTGACATCATGCCTTACACTGCTGAAAAGAACTATTAGTTAATCATCCCTTTGCTGTAAGGATTTCTTATTATTCATAACAGAGCTCTAGAAAACTAGTAATTAACTATTAATGTTCATGTCACTTTGGTGACAGGAACTTCCTTCCACCTATAACTTGTCATCTGACCCAACACAATGAACCCAAAAATCAACTACTAACACAAATTTTGAAAATTAAGAAGATGCCCTTGTATCAAACTCCCTAGGGGACAAAAATCATGTGCTCCTATACATGGAGTCATGATCAAACTTATTCCTCACTATTCCTTTTCTTCTACTTCTTCCAACATCTTAATGCTACTGCTGCTACATTCTTCCTATATTGTGGTCGATTATTCAATCCCTTACTCATGACAACATTTCCCCCATTCATCATTCTCCTTTTATTCTTCCATAACTAGTCTTCAAAGATTCTAATGCATTCTAGTTTACTCATTCTGCACATCTGCCTAACAACCCCTGATTAGCCACACATGATGCAGAGGCATCCACACTATAACCTTCGCATACAGCATGGATGTCTGCAGCCCATCCTCATCATCATCATCTGTGCCATCATCATCATATTCCGCTTTACTCTGTCAGCATCATCATCATGTTTCCTAAAAACACCAACAGCATCCTCATATTTCGGACAATCGCAATTGTCCTCCTGCCGACTACTATTCACTTCTTCCGTCTTCCGCCTATCATCATCATCATGATGTTCGACTAGCGCAAACATCCTCCTGTTGCACTGTTCATCGGGCTCCAAACACTAGCGGCATCATCATGATATGCGACACCACCTTCGTCAGCAGGATATCAAATATCCGGTTGCTTCAAATATCCTGATGACGACCACTTCAGCACCTTCCCTCCGATGCTCCGCTAGCCGACGACACAAGCAACAGCATCATGATATGGTTTATCCGGTTCTCTCGAAACCTCCTGATGATGTTAATACAGCCTTCTGCCGATACCCAAGCACTTAACAACGGCAGGATAAACTCGCATAGGGGGATATCTCAATATCCTGATGACGATGACGTCATATCCTGATGACGATGACGTCACCCAATATCCTAATGACCTCTTCAACACTTAGTCAAAAAACCAAACTTTCACTCCCGCATCTGTTAGCGATATGCGGATGATGGGCTCTCCCGAGAGATGATCCTGATGCCGATACGCTCCTCCTCAGCTCCTCCTGATGATGATCACCCCGACGCACTTGCACTTCATGCAATCGACAACATCATGCTCATCTCCTCTTATCCGGATGATGATGTCCCACGCGACTGCAGGATATTTGCTGAAATATCCTGATGATGCCGTTTTCACCAATTTCCAGCCTTAGCGAAATTTCACTTCGCCGATCCTCCAGGGATGACCCGATCCAGTCTCAGGGTGATCTCCCACGCTCTATCTTATCAGCTCGACCTAGCACATACCCATGCTAGGGTCTTCAACATCTTTCGACGGCGATCCTGCACACCTGCATGCAAACAAAAAACAAACTACAACCTACCCTACTGTACATTACCATTCCACCGATCAGATGAGTCAACCGGTGGAATGGGTCAGTGAATCCATGAAACCACCCAAACTAGCAGATCGATTACACAAAGGAGATCAAGCAGAAAACGAAACAGGATCTTTATTGATTTCAAAGATGCAATACAATATACAGCTTCCCACACAGTACACTCGAACTCCTCTGCTTAATGCAATACTATACTGCCGATCGATGACCTACAATCAACCGATCCGCCTGCTTAAATAGATTTTCCTACGAGTACTACTGACCTGACTCCAAGCAGCTGGGAACTCTCCAAGCGGCTGGGAGATCCAACCGATCATACATCATGACAGCTGTTATAACCAACTAACTAAAAATAGTAAAAGCCTGGTCAGCATGATCTTATCATGATCAGCGTGACCTTATTACATGCATTTGGTCTTAACAGACCTTCTTGGAAACATAAACAAGACCTAAAACTACTAACTGCCTTATCAAGACCAACTGTCAGGTAGGTGCTCCTGCACCATACTCCCCAACAGAAAAGAACTCATGTCCCATGAGTTTAGTATGTGGAAGTCCTCCACCTTTACACTTTGCTTTGTCAATAGTCTGACCTGCTCCAGCTTTGTCTGTTGCTGTCTCTTGGCTGCTCCAAGACTTCTGAACTGTAACTTGCTTTCTGGCAAGTAAATCATCATGCCTGTTGATGTAGGCCTTTCTCTCACATACCCTGTGTTTGTCAGGTTGCCTGACCAGAACCTCTGTCTGAACTGCCTCTTGAACTGCTGAAATGTTCAACTCTATCTTCCTGTCAATCTTTATAGGACAAGCAATAGTCCCAACTATGACAACATCCTTGTCATTCCTCTCAACTGATGGTTGGTTGCACCCCTGTTTCTGAACCTGCTGCTGACCTCTGTCAGTCACAACTGAAACGTTCTTCAGCTTGTTGTCTGTAATAACTCCTTTCCCTGCAGTATCCTTATCTGCCTTCATGCTTGCTCCTCTAGGCATCTGCACAAATTCCTTCTTTCCCATTAAAATGATTTGGGCTGCCTTCTGTACTGCAGCTTTTGCCTGCAATGGCATCAACTTAATAGTCTTCCCATCCTTCTTGATGGTATAGGTATTAGGATACCCATCATACAGTACTCTCCTATCAAATTGCCATGGTCTACCCAACAGTAGGTGACAACATTCCATGGGCAATATGTCACACAAAATTCTATCATGATATGCTCCAATCTGGAAATCCACATATGCCTGTTCAGAGACAAAAAGTGATTGACTATCACTCACCCAAGATGCCTTGTAAGGGTGTGGATGTGGAATCCTTTCCAAATGCAGTTTATCCACCATCTCCTGAGATACCATGTTGTCTGTTGAACCAGTATCAATGACAACTTTACATACTTTACCTTTACTCTTGCATGTGGTCTTGAAAAGAGCTCTTCTTTGCATCAGATCCTTTGATGCCTGCAAACTAATTCTCCTTAGCATCAGTGATTCTCCACTCTCTGGATATCCACAATTATCAGGATCTCTGTTTGAACTCTGTGCACTTTCTTCTACTTTCTCTTCTTGCACAAGTTGTACTCTCTTATCATTAGTTCTATCATTTCTGGATGATGAACCTTTGTTTTCTGGACATTTGAAAGATGGATGACCAAACTCACCACAGGTGTAACATTTTCCT
The DNA here is from genome assembly GCA_027924645.1 of Cunninghamia lanceolata. NCBI lineage: Eukaryota > Viridiplantae > Streptophyta > Pinopsida > Cupressales > Cupressaceae > Cunninghamia > Cunninghamia lanceolata. The sequence continues at coordinate 6,436,698 of BSBN01000103.1, forward strand.
GAAAATGTAGTAGAACCTCTACCACCTCCAAATCTTCCTCTATTACCTTTCCATCCACCTCTGAAATCAGACTGTCCCTGTCCTTTACCAGTGTCTTCTTGACCCTCATTGGTTTGCTTTTGTGTAGGGGCTGTTCCTCTTCCCCTATTGTTTCCTCTTCCCCTCATGGACTTATCATGTCCTCTATTCATCTTTTCTTCAATCCTGATTGCCATTTGATAACAATCCTCCACATTCTTAGGGTTAGCTAACACTAACTCATCCTGTATGTTAAATCTCAAACCAGCCAAGTACCTAGCCACCTTTTCTACCTCATTCTCATGATGACCAGATCTCATACTTAACAGATAAAATTCCTCAGTATATGCTTTCACATCCCTGTCTTTCTGCTTTAAAAATTGCAGCTTCTTAAACATCTAGATTTCATAATCCCTTGGCAAGAATTTACCTTTTATCCTTGCTACCATCTTATCCCATGAAGTGATCTTTGACTTCCCTTGCTTCCTTCTCTCGGATTGTACATAATCCCACCATACCAAAGCATGACCTCCTAACTTGGTCTTTGCAATCTTTACCTTCTGATCTTCAGCAACATCTTCACATTCAAAGTGATTATCAAGTGCAGCAATCCAATCTAACAATTCATCTTCATTCAAACTTCCAGTATATTTGGAAACATCAACCTTTACCTTAGGTTTATCATTCTGCACTGCCTTTAACAGTTTTACAAATTTCTGGTCCTCAGCATCCAGATCTTCAGCTACCTCTTCATACTCTTCAACAGTATCTTCATCTTCTTCAAACTCACTGTCTTCCACTTCCCTCTTTTTGTTCTTTTCCAGGGCTGTCAGCCTGGCTTGAAGTGCTTCAGCAAGCTCCTTCATCTTCCTCATCTCTCTAGCATGTTTTTCCTTCATTTCCTGCAATTCCCTTGCAGTACCACTACCTTTCGGAGGCATTTTGTCAACCTCTCAATCAACACACAGCACAATCAACTCTACCTCTGCCCTTTCGGTGACAGAATCAACACACAACAGCCCAGACCTTTTGCTGAGCTCTGATACCACTATGATGCAGAGGCATCCACACTATAACCTTCGCATACAGCATGGATGTCTGCAGCCCATCCTCATCATCATCATCTGCGCCATCATCATCATATTCCGCTTTACTCTGTCAGCATCATCATCATGTTTCCTAAAAACACCAACAGCATCCTCATATTTCGGACGATCGCAATTGTCCTCCTGCCGACTACTATTCACTTCTTCCGTCTTCCGCCTATCATCATCATCATGATGTTCGACTAGCACAAACATCCTCCTGTTGCACTGTTCATTGGGCTCCAAACACTAGCGACATCATCATGATATGCGACACCACCTTCGTCAGCAGGATATCAAATATCCAGTTGCTTCAAATATCCTGATGACGACCACTTCAGCACCTTCCCTCCGATGCTCCGCTAGCCGACGACACAAGCAACAGCATCATGATATGGTTTATCCAGTTCTCTCGAAACCTCCTGATGATGTTAATACAGCCTTCTGCCGATACCCAAGCACTTAACAACGGCAGGATAAACTCGCATAGGGGGATATCTCAATATCCTGATGACGATGACGTCACCCAATATCCTGATGACCTCTTCAACACTTAGTCAAAAAAACCGAACTTTCACTCCCGCATCTGTTAGCGATATGCGGATGATGGGCTCTCCCGAGAGATGATCCTGATGCCGATACGCTCCTCCTCGGCTCCTCCTGATGATGATCACCCCGACGCACTTGCACTTCATGCAATTGACAACATCATGCTCATCTCCTCTTATCCGGATGATGATGTCCCACGCGACTGCAGGATATTTGCTGAAATATCCTGATGATGCCGTTTTCACCAATTTCCAGCCTTAGCAAAATTTCACTTCGCCGATCCTCCAGGGATGACCCGATCCAGTCTCAGGGTGATCTCCCATGCTCTATCTTATCAGCTCGACCTAGCACATACCCATGCTAGGGTCTTCAACATCTTTCGACGGCGATCCTGCACACCTGCATGCAAACAGAAAACAAACTACAACCTACCCTACTGTACATTACCATTCCACTGATCAGATGAGTCAACCGGTGGAATGGGTCAGTGAATCCATGAAACCACCCAAACCAGCAGATCGATTACACAAAGGAGATCAAGCAGAAAATGAAACAGGATCTTTATTGATTTCAAAGATGCAATACAATATACTGCTTCCCACACAGCACACTCAAACTCCTCTGCTTAATGCAATACTATACTGCCGATCGATGATCTACAATCAACCGATCCGCCTGCTTAAATAGATTTTCCTACGAGTACTACTGACCTGACTCCAAGCGGCTGGGAACTCTCCAAGCGGTTGGGAGATCCAACCGATCATACATCATGACAGCTGTTATAACCAACTAACTAAAAATAGTAAAAGCCTGGTCAGCATGATCTTATCATGATCAGCGTGACCTTATTACATGCATTTGGTCTTAACAGACCTTCTTGGAAACATAAACAAGACCTAAAACTACTAACTGCCTTATCAAGACCAGCTGTCAGGTAGGTGCTCCTGCACCAACACACTTCATCACATTAGCACTTCCTACTTCCTCACTTAACATGTTTTTCAACTAATAATCATCCAAAGCCAACTGCTACAACACTATACTATTATCAGCTTCATTATTTACATCCCAACACACAAAATCTACAACTTTCTCTACAACAAATTTTGTATCCTGGTCTTCAACCTCCCTTGGGGTATCCCTACATAATTTCATACCTTCCACCTTTTCATTCCACTCTCTCTATTTCTACAAATTATTTCCACAAATCTTCCTTAGTGCCTTTAGTTGCTGCTCCTCCTTCAAATTCTATTGCTGTATCATCTTCATCATTCTTTTGTTGATCTTCTTCCTCTTGGATCATTGCTACCCCCATATCCAAATCTGCACCTTCATATTTTACAATAGATGCCACTGTTGTCCTCTCGTCATGTTCAACTCTTCCCTCCAACTTTTCTTCTTTTCTACACTTTCCAAGCTACCTTTGCTTACCTTTTTGCTTCTTCTAGTATTTATTCCTCCTCATCTCTTTCTCATCCACAATCCTCCATATCTCCACCTCATACTCATTCATCTTCCAATCACTATTCAATTCATCAACCTCTGTATTTTCTCTATAAATTTTATTCAAAGCCTTATAACCATCATTATCACAATCTGACATCTTGTTAAAATTTTCTATATTTTTTCTTTCAACAAAATCATTCAAAGTTTCAAAAACATCATGAATGAACTCATCTTGCTTACCTTTCACATAGACATTATCTAACTTCTGCCAATCTGGTGCCTCCATGTTCTTCCCATCAGGTTCATTCACAATAACATCTCCCTTTTCAACTTCCATTCTTGTCTCAGCATCCTTTATTGTAGCACCACTTGTTTTTTCCGCTACCAAACTCTTTTCTCTCCATACCTTGTTCATCACAACCTTGGGTTGATCACTCTTTATTGCTACACTTGGTCTTCTTTCCTTTTGCCTTGCAATATTTTCTCTAGGCCCCCTTGCTAACCACTTTACCTTCAAATCTGAATGAATGAACATCATGAATGAACTCAAAAACATCATGAATGAACTCATCTTGCTTACCTTTCACATAGGCATTCTCTAACTTCTGCCAATCTGGTGCCTCCATGTTCTTCCCATCAGATTCATTCACAATAACATCTTCCTTTTCAACTTCCATTCTTGTCTCAGCATCCTTTATTGTAGCACCACTTGTGTTTTCTGCTACCAAACTCTTTTCTCTCCATACCTTGTTCATCACAACCTTGGGTTGATCGCTCTTTATTGCTGCACTTGGTCTTCTTTCCTTTTGCCTTGCAATATTTTCTCTAGGCTCCCTTGCTGGCCACTTTACCTTCAAATCTAAATGCCACTTGTTCATCTACATACCCTTCTTTCTTTGTACCTATTTGTTAACACAATCAAAAGCATCTACTTCTTTACATTTTAAATGTGGTCCTTGAATCTCTTTCTTTTGCCAAAATGGAACTATATACCCATGGTCTACCAATTGCTTTCTTTCTTGACAAACTCTCTTATTCATATTCTCATTTCTATATACAAAATCAAAAGAAACATTTTTACCTCCATTTTTATGTGCAATAACTTGTTGCCGCAAATTGTTCCCTTCATTCACTTCCTTGACTTCCATCTCTTCCTCTACATGAGCAACTTGTATTGCATCTATAATCTCTTCCAAGGTATCATAAAATGCTGGGGCTACCTTCATATCTTCATCCTCATACTGGAAATCTTCAACATAAAACTCCTCTTCATTCTCTGGTACTCCACTATGTACCACTGCTGCAAACTCTTCTTGCCATGTTGCTGCAACCAAGCTCCGCTCATCATCAACTCTCCCATTTCTCATCACCTTTAAGGTCTCATTCTTAACCTTTCCTATTGCTCTCTTCACACCTGCCTATACATCTGTAATCACTGTTGGAAACAAGGTAGATAACTGAGAGGGGGGTGAATCAATTATCTTAAATATTAACTTTCTGTTCTTCTTTAACAATTAGTGCAACATCAAAACATATAAGAATACATAAAACTCCTCTTCATTCTCTGGTACTCCACTATGTACCACTGCTGCAAACTCTTCTTACCATGTTGCTGCAACCAAGCTCTACTCATCATCAACTGTCCCATCTCTCATCACCTTTAAGCTTTCATTCTTAACCTTTCCTATTTCTCTCTTCACACCTGCATATACATCTGTAATCACTATTGGAAACAAGGTAAATAACTGAGAGGGGGGTGAATCAGTTGTCTTAAATATTAACTTTCTGTTCTTCTTTAACAATTAGTGCAACATCAAAACATATAAGAATACATAACCATGGAAGCAGAAATAAATTCAACACACATAACACAATGATTTTGATGTGGAAAACCCTGTTAAGGGAAAAACCACGGGGTGACTAACCCAAGATTGTATTCTCTGTTAGAAGAATAAGAAGTACAAAATGACACTTGCCAATTAGGGCTCACTACCTGAGCACACTGCTCACAAGAGGCTCACTGCCTACAAGAGACTCACTATCTACAAGGTATATATAAAGTAATTAGGTGTTTGAACTACTCAGAGGCATCCACATATGCTGAGGTTCAGTTTTGGTTAGGCTCAATAAACTGATCTGCTGCACTTCATTCTTTCTTTGCTTTAGTGCTGTTGTTCTGTCACATACCAGACTTGAATTACTGCTTCCACCTTTTTCTCTGTCTTTCTTCACACATCACACAATACACACACACACCTTCATACTGAAATCCATCTGGTATATATATCCACATCAAGGATCTCGATATCTTTCTAGTTAGCATCTGGAATACTCAAGATTTTCCAAAAACACTGATCTGTCGGCTAAATCCAAGCTTACTATGTGATGTGTATAAAGGACATAGATATAGAAGTCATCAATCATGTCAGCCAACCAAGAATGATTCCTCACACAGCTTTATCACCATCAATTTCTCATCCGGATTAAGGTTTGATGCTCTACCGGTTGGTTCTTCCTCAGTCTGCTTTGTCTGTCAGGAACCTAACACTTAGATGCTCATCTCTTTTCACTCTTTCATCACCGGAGGCTCAATCTTGGGAATGTAGCAGTCATGGTGCCCCTCTTGACTTTCCCAAGTCCACACTTTTCTGAGATACATCCTCTAAGAGATCTGGACCTGATTGCTGGACCTTGCTGCATGCTCTGTTCTTGTTCACCGAACCAAAACACTCTTCAAGCTGACTTTCGGTATAGACATATTATGTGTTGTGGATGTGTGGCATAAACTTTGTTGCCATCAATGACAACAATCATGAAGCCACACAGTTTCTCTTGCCAACAATCTCCCCCTTTGGAATCGATGGAAACACTTAGTGAAAAATGACTAAGTGTCATAGCACACTCCCCCTTGGCTGATGCTCTGTCTAGTGTACACTTTTACCGGAGCCCCCCCTTAGCTAGATCCCACATTTTTCACTACTCCTCACTCCCCTTTTGACATCAATGGCAAAGGGTGGAATCCGTATACCAAAATTTTCAAAAAGTAACCTATACACAGCCGTATAAGTATATTTACATATACCTAAGTATATCCACAAAGGTGGTCTTCAACTAGACAAATTCTGTTGCCCAACTCTGCTTCATCCTGTCCAAAATTGAGATGTGACCACTTATAAAAAATACAAAAGCTTCTGTCCTTTTTAAGTCTGCAGGATCACTGGTTTAGGTTGTGGTCTGAGCATCAGTTAGGGCCTCATGCGTTGCCTCTAACTTAGGGATAATTATCCCTCTTAGTTCACTTAGCCTATTTATTCTATTCTTCTTCTCCTTTCAAGCCTCTTTATTTCATTAATAGTGGCAATAGTCTGACACTCTTGATTTATTATGGATGATGTGAGAGGATCAAAATTTTGAGATAAACTTGACAGTTTACTCTCTTGTTCTTCCACCTTCTTGGCAATATATGTTGTCACTGTGGACCAAGATAGACAAAATTTATACAAATCTCTGCCATCTTTAAGAGCATTTTCTAGGCTCTTTATCCCAGTATCTAGATTTCTCCTATCATTTGCTATAAGTCCTTGTACTTTAGAGAATCTCTTTCCCAAAAACTCTCTCTGAACTTTCTCTTCTGCTGATTTCTCCAAAGAATCAAAATGTGTGCTAATAGAATTAACAAGAGATTTCAAGTTACCGGATGAAGAGGCTAAAGGATCCTTCTGGAAAGATGGCATGATCTTCTCCAACACACTGGATGCAATCTCTATCAGCTCACAATCTTCCATGTGGGACTTCAGAAACTTTTCTTTTCCTATGGCTTGAGCAAAAGATGCTACCTTCATTTTCTGGACCGGAGAGAGAGAGTCAAAATTGAGTGGTCCTTGGAATAGCTCCAGTTCATCTAATTCCATCATTTCTTTGGTCAAGAAGTCTTTAACTACTTCTGTAGTGTCTCTTGCTAGAGACAGAGTCTTCTTTCCTTTTGTAGCCTCGGAACTGTCGCCTAGGGTCTTCTCTGTTTGATCTTCTTCTCTTCCCTTTTTCTCCTCTTCTTGACTTGCTTTCTCCTCTTTTCTTGCTTCTCCTTTAGTTTCATAGTCTATTGGGGGATCTGGAAGAGAGATGTTTACTTCTTCACGGACTTCCTCTTCTAGAACAGAGGAATCCAAGTCCTTAGTCTTTTCCTCACCTATCTCCTTTGACTCTTTTACAATTTTCCTAGTAGAATCTTCCTTTGATGCACTTAATCCTTCTACATCCATGGCAAAAGGTTCATCACTTATGTCCTCTATAATAGGAATATCAAATCTTTTATATGCATTCTAGAGGATGTCTTCAGTCTCTTTTTCCACCTGATTAGTCTCTCCGAGCATAAGCTTGTTCATTCTAGCTTTGCTCTGAAACTCATCCTTGCAATCCTTGAAGATCATATTCATTTGTTTTGGAGTGATGGAAGGATAGAGCTAAATAGTTATATGTTCCTAGATGTCCAAATCCTTTGCCTTAGCATTGTCCTTTCTCATTTCAAGTTCCTTCTCTAGGCTTTTGGGAATTAGAGATATGATTTCAATGAATGCTTTATTATAGATGTTTAGATATCTGATTATAGAATCTTGCAAGATCTTCTAGTCAGCCTCACTATATTCATCATAAAATTTAGTCATTGGTTGCAGGTTCCCATCCATAGTGACTGATTTGATGACATCATCAATGTAGAGAGTAGGCCTTTCAACAAATTCTTCTGCCTTTTCTTCCTTGTTTTGACCGGTAGAGGATTCACCGGATGTTTTCTTCTTCTTCATTTTCTTGACCTCCTCATCTGTCTCTGTCTCTTCATTGTCCTTTTGACTTATGTAGGATCTTGTAGCCTTGGTTTTTGTTCTCTTTTCTTCTTTTTTGGATGTCTTTGCTTCCGGTTTGGAGGATTTAGAGCTCTTAGAGGTGGTAGGTGCAGAACTCTTTGAGGATCTAGTCTGGGATGGGGCTTGCACTTGATCACTTTCTTTTTCTGCATCTTGTCTCTCTTTCTCTACTCTTTCTAGTTTCTCTCTATTTGCATCGACTGCCTCTTTTGAAATGCCATATCATTTGGCAACTTCCTCTACTTCTCTTCTCACTTTTCTTTTCATCTCCGGTTGTCTTAGCTCAACATGAATTTTCACACTCAATTCTTGAAAGGTGCCAAACCTTTCTACCTCAAGGTCCTTAGGCTAACTTAATAGGTGTTAGACATGTAGTTCCAAGATTTTCTCATCCACTTCATAACCCATTGGCATAATCCAAACTATTATAGGCTCTACCACATCCATTAGGCATTGATCAGTGTCTACCATAAAACACACTGTATCTTTATATTTTTCAACTAATGTCTGAGGAATTCTTTCTCTAGCCTACATCATACCTTGGAAATTCTTGAAATATCCCCAGAGAGCTGTGCTTTGAGCCTTGGAATCACCAATCCCATACATATAATCTCTGATTTATATGGTAACTGGTCTATCATTTTTCCATACCCAATCACTGGATCTGGGTAGCTCATTCATATAGTAAAAGAATAGACATAGTATCAATCCACCATACTTAAATGAATTCTTCTTATGCTTCTTTATTTTCTATAAATTCTCTAACAGTTGGTTCAGGAGAAGCTCACAAAGATCATAGTCAGCATTTTTCCTTAGCATTTCTTATGCAGTATATATAGCAGTTTCAGATACTGAATTCTCCCTGCTAGAGTGATAGATTTTGTAACCAATTATCATAGAGGCAAATTTGATAGCCAGATCTATGATGTCTTCTATTGTCATTGCCCTCTTGTCAAATTTTTATCTGGTAGCCTCACTTACAGTTTGGTTTTTGACTGATTTGAGAGCAAGCAACCCACTAGATGAGTGCAATCTGGTTACCGCCCTAATGGCATATTTTGTGATCTTAAATGGCCTCATCAACCACATGAAGTTGTCATGCGTTCTGCTCAAAACATACCAGACCCATTCATCTTCTACAAAATAGGGGAAATGGATGCAATGTCCAAAATGCTTATCCCAGATGGCCTTGTATTGGGGTTTAATTTCAAATGTTTCATCTATTAATTCCTTGTGATAGATATCCATCATCTTGGATTCCCAAATTCCTCAATGTTGGCATGAATGTATACCCTAACATCTTCTACATGCAGAACCCCATGCAGAATGCTGGAGAATGCACCTAGGGGATCAACCTCTAGGGATTTGTAAGGATGTTTCTTGAACTTAGGGTGTGGCCTATCAGTGATCTTAACAACATTTGGAGTAGCCATCTTACAAAAGATTTAGAGAGAGATATTCAAGAGCGGAAATACCTTTTTACGCTTTTAGGGTTCATGATAAGAGTCAAAAAGATCACTGGTTGAATCAAATTCTGTGGTTGATCCTTGAGAGGGTTGAAGCAATCTTGTTGCAAAGCTCTTTCTTTCTTCTTCTCAAATGCAAATGTGCAAATGATGAACAAAAGAACCCTTTTATTTCTGCACAAACCCTAATTCCATATTGCAATAAATGCACAACTTAAGTCATTCCGGTTGCCTTGTTCTCCTTGTTCTGAGAGAGATCCTTCTGGATCACTGAGATGCACTTAGAATGATAACTTACAATGTATCTCCCTTCCTTGAATCATCCTATTTATCCATAGATCAAGGTATTTTAATTTTGAATCATACTGGATCTAACTGTGAAAATCCTACTTTTGCTGGATGACTATCAAACTAGATCAATTTTGGATGATTAGCCTCTTCAACCTTCTTGCGGATCTTTTATATTTTTACCAAGGGTTATTTAGATATCTCTTTGAGAACTCTTCAATCTGCTACACTCCATTTGCCAATTTAGGCACCAATTGACTGGCTGGGGGAAATTATTTTCTTTTGTGACTCCCCCTGAGTCAGAGCTCATCTATTTAGTTTCTAGAAGGAATATCAGCACTAGATTCAGGTACGGATCCATCCCCAACATTTTCTGTACTTCTCTTCACCCAAATCTTGTTCATCTCCCTTTGAAATTCATCCACATTCACTTTTCCTTTTCCTTTGTCTTGATTTTGATTATGATGCACCAGACCCCTTTTATCCTAATTCTTACTTTTGCACAATTTGGCAATATGACTGAATCTATTGCAATTGTAGCAAGCTATATTTCTTTGTATATTTGACTGATATCCTCTTGATCTGCATTGATTATCCATATGTCCCATTCTATTGCATGCAAAGCATCTACCATTGAATGAATTGTTTATTTGCATATTTCTACATTCATGAGATTTGTGAACATACCTTTTGCAATTAAAACACTGTTCGGAGAAGGATGAATTAGTCTGATTCATTCTTCTTCTGCACTGATTTTCTTTATGACCAAAGTTATTGCAATTGTGGCAGTATCCATTGAAGGATGGATATCTTTGAGCATTTGGTTGTCTTACCGGAGGTCTTCTAGGAATGTACCTTGGATTTCCTAATCCAAAGTTCTTCTAACCGGATCTAGAGCTTTCACCTTTCTCATATCCCAAGCCATGCTTGTCATCTACCCTCTTTTGGCTTTCAAGAAGAACTTCAAGTTGAGCAGAGCTTATCTTGAATTTTTCTTTGTATTCATTTTCTATTTGAAGATCCCTTTTAAGAGTGTCTATCTGATTTTCAAGTTGTTCTTCATTATCTCTAGCTTCTTCAAGATCAGATTCTAGATGCCTAATTATTCTATCCATTTTGTGGCAATCTTCTGACTTCTCCTTGAGAGATTGTTTTAGATTATCTTTAATTTTTATCTTCTCTTCAATTTCTTGGGTGAATTTCATAACCCCTGATTCCATTTCATGTCTTACCATAATGACTTCTTTTGATAGCTTCTCACATAACTTGTTCTTCTCATTCAAATCTTCATTAGTATCATTGGCTTCACTTTGACTTGCTAATTGTTGAAGTAGTTCCTTTCACTTTTTCACAGAGATACTCAGTTTCTGGTTTAGTTCATTTATGAAATCATCAGCTTGTTTGAGTCTTTCCCTCAAGTTATTGACTTTTGAGTGAGATTGCTCAAGATCATCTAGGGCAGACTGAAGTTGTTCCCTCATACCATACATATCCATTGAGACTTCTTGATCTTCCTCAAGATGTTAGGCTCTGTTAGGAGGAACTTAGCTCTAATACCAATTGTTGGAAACAAGGTAGATAACTAAGAGGGGGGAAAATCAGTTATCTTAAATATTTTACCTTTTTGTTCTTCTTTAACAATTAGTGCAACATCAAAGCATATAAGCATACATAACCATGGAAGCAAAAATAAATTCAACACACATAACACAATGATTTTGACATGGAAAACCCTATTAAGGAAAAATCCACAGGGTGACTAACCCAAGATTGTATTCGCTTTTAGAAGAATAAGAAGTAGAAAATGGCACTTGCCAATTAGGGCTCACTACCTGAGCACACTACTCACAAGAGGCTCACTACCTACAAGAGACTCACTATCTACAAGGTATATAGAAAGTAACCAAGTGTTTGAACTAATCAGAGGAATCCACATATGCTGAGGTTCAGTTCTGGTTAGGCTCAATAAACTGATCTGATGCACTTCATTCTTCCTCTGCTTTAGTGCTGCTGTTTTGTCACATACTGGACTTGAATTACTGCTTACACCTTTTTTTATTTCTTTCTTTGCACATCACACCATACACACACACGAATTCATACCGAAATCCATCTGGTATATATATCTGCATCAAGGATCTCAACATCTTTCTAGTCGGCATCCAGAATACTCAAGATTTTCCCAAAACACTAATCTGTCGGCTCAATCCAATCTTACTATGTGATGCGTATCAAGGACATAGATATAGAAGTCATCAATCATGTCACCCAACCAAGAATGATCCCTCACATAGCTTTATCACCATCAATTTCTCATCTGGATTAAGGTCTGATGCTCTGCCAGTTGGTTCATCCTCAGTCTGCTTTGCCTGTTAGGAACCCAACACTTAGATGCTCATCTCTTTTCACTTTTTCATCATCAGAGGCTCAATCTCTGGAATGTAGCAGTCATGGTGCCCCTCTTGACTTTCCCAAGTCTACACTTTTCAAAGATACATCCTCTGAGAGATCTGGACCTCATTGTCAGACCTTGTTGCATGCTCTGATCTTGTTCACTAGACCAAAACACTCTTCAATCTGACTTCCGGTATAGACATATTATGTGCTGCGGATGTGTGGGATAAACTTTGTTGCCATCAATGACAACAATCATGAAGCCACATAGTGTCTCTTGCCAACAATCACAATATTAGCAAACAAAATAAGAGACCACAATGTCTCCATTAGTGTCTTCTTCATGGACACTCTCCTCTCTTCATTTCTTTCTTTCACAAGTGCTACTTACAGCACTTCTTCCTCTTCGTCTCTTCTTTCCTCATCTTCTCTCATGTTCTCTTCAATGAGAACTTTCTCCATCACTTCTAAGGTATGTTTCTCATCTAGCAACCTCTTATTGTCCCAATCTCTCTGGAACCCTCTTATCCTCTTATCTTTTCCTCTTAAGGCTTCTACATTCTACCTTTTCCTCCTCTCAACAAGCTCCCTTACATGCCACTTCACTTTTCTCATCATTGGCCATACCCAAAAATATTCTTGGCTACTTTCTTCTAGCCATTGCTGCCTTGCAATCATGTATAGTTTTAAATCTCATCTCAATGTTGCCAGTTCTCTTTCAAAATCTGTATTCTACTTCTCCATGTTTTCCACAACTTGTCAATCTGCAACAACTGCGACTCTCACCTTCTCCTTTCTCTGCTACCCACAGGTCCTAGATAACTTACCTCACTTTGGCAGTCTACTCAGCACTCAAAAGCTTTTGTGCTCTGATACCACTTGATAGGGCTGAAAATCCCACAATCAAAATAATAAGATTCTCAGCCTAAGACACCCATATACTTCTACTATTTAAGGACTAGACCGTAACAGGAAGACCATGTTCAATACAAATCTTAATGACAGGAAGACAACAAAAATTAATCTTAATTCTAATCTGTTATAGGAATCTATCTATACTTGCCTTCTAGGTGTTAGGAACTTCCAGAGATCTCTAACATTCATCTATACACTCGGAAGTCATATACAACAATAATACTCATAACATGAACAAAATATTTTATTATATTTCTGCAACTTATACAAGATGATTACATTTCTCACATAGATGCCTACAGATGATCTCTCCAATTCATCTAAATGATCTTTCTCCTTCTTTTCAGCCATTAACTAGCTATTTACTAACTGTTCCTTCGACTTGTCAGTCAGACCTTGTCATGTGCTCACTCTTCACCATATCAGCCTCTTCCTATCATTATCAGCCACTTCCATTTTCCTCTAACTGCTTGTCTTTCAAAATGATTCTCCTTCCATATTATATGGTCACCTCTTATAGCTGTTCAATATCCTCTGAGCCTAAACCTTCACCCTCTGATGATCAACTAACCACACTTCATTTTATCAGCCCTCTTCTTTACTGTGATCAGCCTCATTGATTTTTTTTTTATTTCATCATAGTTTGTCGGCCTTCTCCCTTTCTGTATGCCTTCGACCTCTTTCCACACACAACCTTTCGGCCTGCTCTATTTTCTTATGCACAGCCTCCTACAGATCAGCCTCCTCCCTCATTTGTTCTATTTCTAGGCCTTGTCTTATATTCTTATCTGTTGCTGCCATTTTTTCTTTCTAACTGTCATTCCACTGTTGATTTCTTGAGTCGTGCAGCCTCTGCTCTCTCTTAATGCTTAAAAGATTCTATCCTTCTGCTCTATCCTCAACTAATCTCTCCAGACCTTTACCAAATGGCGATCTGCCATGTCTCTCCATATTCCAAAAACTGTCAAACTTCTACCATCCTTCTTCTTCTATGACATAATTGTTTGTCCTCCACTTGTCCTCGGCTTGCCTACTTTGACTACCCACCTCGCCATCTTCCAAGAACTGTTTCATCTTCCTCTCTGCCTATGCGGCCTTTTCTCCTACTTTTATGTCTGTTCATTTCCTACTTCATCACCCTCCTATCTTTGCATTCTGCCTTCTTACATCACGCCTTACACTACTAAAAAGAACTATTATTTAATCATCCCTTTGCTACAAGGAGTTCTTATTATTCATAATGGAGCTCTAGAAAACTAGTAATTAACTATTAATGTTCCTGTCACTTTGGCAATAGAAACTTCATTCTGCCTGTAACTTGTCATCTGACCCAACACAATGAACCCAAAAGTCAACTGCTAACACAAATTTTGAAAATTAGGAAGATGCCCCTGCATCAAACTTTAAGCTTGTTAGTGTTGTACTAGAAGTACTAATAATTTAATGACTTTAACCAATCATGTGATGCCACATCAACCCACCAACAAAACATGAATTAATGCACACCTATTGGTCCACCCTTTTTTGGGGGGAACTATTTGACACCTCAAAAAAAGCATGCTGATGTGGCATCATATTTGATGATGTAGCCCTGAAACCTTATTTATAAGCAGGGGCCTTGCCAAGTAAGCTACTATAAAATTTTTGGAGTGATTCGAAATTGCCACGTATGATTTTGAGAGGAGTGAAGTTAGGGTGCTCAACTACTAGGTCCTCTCCCCTAGACAATTCAAATTATTTTGAAATATCATTCCTAAAGGTTTATTGTTAAGCCTATATAAAAGAAACCCTAGAAGTTCTATCAAACCAAGTAGTTCATGGAGGGATTGCCATGTGGCCATAACTATTTACAAATATTATATATAGATGTCCATGTGTTTAAATTAAAGATTTAAACATAATAAGGTGACTTCTAGGTTTTAGGTTTAGGTTTAATAAGTTATTTAGGTTTTAGAATAGGTTAGTTTAGTTTATTAAACCCTAGTTTATGAATTAGGGTTTAGTGTTTATGAATTAGAGTTTACGGTTTATGAATTAAGGTTTACATTTAACACTTGTTTTCAATATAGTGTTTAACATATACAATTTAATATAGTAAAAACAATAAAAACAACAAAAACAAAGCAAAAAATAATGAAAAACAAAAGAAAATGATGGGCAACCAACTTGGGATAGTTGATAGTCAATCTGGAGGAGGCAGGGACTTTCTGGAGGTAGATGGTGGGGTCAGCCGATGTGGGTACCCATTCTTGGTGACATCCTCTCTTCTTTTATGCAGCCTGTAGTTGTTAAAATGAAGTTGCATGCATGTTTTTAAAAAATATATACTTTTTGAAAATAGGTACCCGTTTCATTTACGAGCACCCATTCCATAACAGGGGCCCATTTACCTTCGGGTACCCAATCATAAATGGGAGCTCGTTTCATAACAAGTACCCATTTTAGCTCGGGCTCCCGTTCCTAAACGGGCACCCGTTATTTTCAAAATGGGTACCCATTCCAAGCGGGAGACTTCTACAAAACCTATACTCATCTTCTTGCTTTCACCCTAATGATATTCTTAACTAGATTGCAATTTGTTAATAGAAATCATTTTATTGGTCACAACTATATGAATGGAATTTACATGTTAAGTGACAATACATCTCATTCGGTTGTAGGTTATAGATTTATCATTGATATTATTGTGGCATTTGAATATCATGGCCGTATGAGTATGATAGACCTCTATAACAATGGCATTCATATTATACAAAGTTGTATACACATGAATGCAATTGTACACATTGGCATCTTATTACACCTATTTGTGATTATATATGTAAATACATTTGTGTTATTATGGTATTGTAATTATAATTCACCACTGTAAAACAGTGGCATCATATGATACAGGATCGTATACATACGATTGCCACTGAATTATAGTGGTGTCATACTTAACTGTATGCTTGTAATTGAATGAGTTCATTGTGGTGCTAAATATCTATGAATGTATTTGTATACTATGGCATTAAATGAGTTAATTGTGGCGATAAAGGTATGTCTATGATTACAACTGTATATAGTGACATCATGGTGGGCCACATGCCTATGGATGTCTTAATGCATATGTGGCTTGACTAATACTTAGAAGTTTTGAGAAAATTGATTTCCTTCTATTTACCTCAAATATAAGTTTAGGGAAAAGTGTGTGTTTAATTAGATTTAGATACTTCTTTGCATATTTGCATTAGAATAGAATGTTCGAAAGTTGATATATATCATAGATTAATAGGTCACGATGTAAACTTAGCAGGTTATTTGATAAAAGTGAGGATTTCCTTATTATTGAATTTGGAATTTAGCTATTAAATGTTGTAGTAATCATGTTGCTACTTTAGTCAATGGTCAAAGGAGTAACATAGTGATATATGGCTATACTTAGAATATTACTCATGTTTTTATTTCCATAACATCTACATTATAGTATATCAAATAAATGAGATTGTTGAATGATAAGAAGCTCTTCATTTTGTTAGGAATTTATGTACTAAATAGAGTAGTTGGTAGTGAATTCATTCCAAGAAGATGGAAGACTTCTGTATCATGAAAAGATGTTTAAATTATTAAATTTTGTGAGTACATCAACATCATCATTATGTTGAATGATGAATATCAAACTTGTATGAAATCCTAAGTTCAATACTGTTCTTTCACTTCTTTATGATTGGGTCAAAGGGTTAAATGTATCTCTTGATTTCTAGATGGATTCTTATTGTAATAGATAATCCATTGTATGCTCTCACCTCGCCACTAAGGATCTTGGTGATTAGAAAATAATGTCTATTTCTGATACAAATCTATTCCAAATATAACATTAGCAAACTAATGATTGTTCTTAAAACCAAGAGATCAACATCTTTTGTCATATGCTCTCACCTCGCCGACAAGGATCTTGGTGATCAGAAAATAGTGGATGTTGTCTTGAAAACTGAAACAAGAATTTTAGTCTGAGTGAACGAGTAATCATTCTTGGACAAGTGTATGCATAGGTAAACATCTACACTCCTTGAAGATTTAACCTAAATGTCAAACACCCCTTCTAGGTGTTTTCTAATTATAGTTGTTAATTTCATCTCTATTTCACTTGAGTGGGTGGCAGTTGACAAAGAACTTGTTGGTGCCTGTATAAACATTCAGGTTTCAAGCATTTAAATTTGTAGGTCCCTTCATAAAAATCCAAAAAATTCTAAGTCTTTTGGCCTTTATAGTTGAAAAGTGCAAAAAATAGTTTTTTGCATGTGCCTTTGTATATACAAGGCCACTTGTATATACATGCAAGTTCAAATGTACATTCGGGCATACAGGGCGGTTTGTATGTTCAATCAGCCTTCAAAAAATAGTAAAAAATTGGTTGTATGCATTTCACAATGCATATCAAGTTTGTATATCTATTGAGGAATCTATCGTAGATTCTGGGAATATTCCCTGCTTGTATGTGAGGGTTTGCATGTATTTTGTGTTGTATGTTCAGACATACAACGGAAAGATACATTGGAAATGTGCAAAGGAAATATACATTGCAAAGATGCAAGCCAACATACAAGAGGAAATGTACAAGGCCGACATACATTCTCTATAGTGCAAAGGTTCATCGGCGAAGCAAACTCATTGGTAACCAACTCCCAAGTCTCCCTGATGGCTGATGCACATACAAGTCGCATTGTATATGCATATGCAAGAAGAAACATGTACATTGCAAAGATACAAGGAAGGCGCATGCAAAGTCAACATACAAAGGGGACTGTATGTACATCGATCAGATACATTGGCGGCAACATGCAAAAGGCCCGATACATACAAGGCTGATATACAAGAGGTGGAGCCCGCAAACGTACAAAGTAGAATGTACATCAGGTACATACAAAGAAAATATGCAAAGGATGGAGATACAAAGCATGGGGCCCACCAGATACATATGCAAGTGTGATTGTATGTTCACACATACAAAGGAACATGCATTCCAAAGATGCATTGGCTGGATCTGAAAAAGTATGCAATGTAGTTGATAAGGGCTTGGGTCTGATTGAATGCATGTTTTTGCTTGTATATTGCATTTGTATAATGCGATATGCAAGCCGATATACAAGGCGAACATACAAGGGAGCGATATGCAAGTCGGACCTGACTTAAAGGTCAAATTTGGCAAATAAAGTGGCTAGCATTCGTGGCTTGTATGTATATTGCATTTGTAAATGCAATATACAAAGCGATGGATGCAAAAAGGAGATACAAGCCAGACCCGATGGTATTTGCAATTTGTTCTATAAAATTTGGGGTCCACGCTTTGTATGCAAGCAATTGTATATGTATGTTCTTTTGCATATACAAGGCGAAAAGGCAAAAAAGGCAAAAAGGGTAAAATGTAAGTCAGCGATGGCAAAAGGTGCCTACGTGGCACGTTCTAATTGGCTGGCAACTTTTCAAAGTGTTTTGAGGCCACAGATCTTGGCAATAGGAAGGGAAATCGATGGCCATGACTCAAATGTTATACAGGGGTGATTTCTTTGTATTTATAGCTATTTTTAGGTGGGAAAGTTTCTAAGCCCGCAACTGCTACACTTCCAATGAACCGTCGGTAGGTTGGCATTAATGGCAGAAATTATAGATGCATGGTCGATGATTGACCAGCCAACCACCAAATTTTATGAGAAAATCTCCAAGCGGCAGTGCAGATCCTGATCTCACCTGCTCATTCCTCTCCTTCGCTGAGCTACATTAATTATTTTGGGCACCATTTCTCATGGTGCATTGTATCTGGCAGAATTTTGAGTTGACTATTGTACTTGATTGTTGAGTACACATTCCTGATATATAGCAGACTGTGTTACTCATTTTTCTGATTGTTGAAGACTTGGGCATTTTTGGGGGAAAAA
Organism: Cunninghamia lanceolata; assembly: GCA_027924645.1. Taxonomy (NCBI): domain Eukaryota; kingdom Viridiplantae; phylum Streptophyta; class Pinopsida; order Cupressales; family Cupressaceae; genus Cunninghamia; species Cunninghamia lanceolata. Next base: position 6,455,639 of record BSBN01000103.1, read on the forward strand.
TAATGAAAGACAAAGCATTTTCTTGGTTGTTTTATCTCTGTTGGAGTTTATGAGTTGCATTTGAGTGCACCTTGCACATATGTTTAGTTTCTTGTCATTCTATATGAAAAATGCATTATTGCATGTGTTTATCTATCTATCTCCATGTGTTGTATGCATTCTCTTCTCTTGAATCTGGTTGCTAAGGGTTTCTCAGATTCTAGGGTATAGATTTCTATATCACATGCTTAATCTTTAACTTCCATTCAAGGAGTGGATTAAGTTTTTAGGTTGAGTATGGAGAAGATTGTATGTCAGCTGGGATTAATGTAAGCAGAGACAGTTAAATACTTATCCTTGGGTGGTGTTTGTAAGGCAAATACCAATCTTAACCCCTTGAAACTTGAATGTCAGTTGCAAACCATTCTCTTGTATACATCTAGTTGACTCCTTGCCCTGAGATAGGCACCGGTCTGCCCTTATGTAGTAGTTATGATCCAAAACCCCCTTGTCTTGCATCCAAAACATAAAATCTATCTTTCCATTTTTCCAACCTGTTAGTTTGGAGGAGTAGGATTAGGACCTCTGCATACTCTCATCCTCAACCAGTTAGATATGTCCAAGAATGATGCCAACCTTGTGATTTATCAAACAAATCTTGGTCCACACATGAGAGTATTCTACCTGTTATTGTAAAGCTAAATCTTTCTGTCATTGGGTGAGTCAAGGTTAAATATTTAGTTATAGGGATACCCCCCTTGGTGCGACAGAACCAGAAGTGAAGGGGAGGCAGCTCACGCAACCTCTTGTATTAGTTGGCCGAATCTACATGTGCATTGGAACTGGCAAACCCTCTGCTGATTCAGGAGAAAAAACCAACATAATTGTCTCGGGGAACTGGACCCTAGAAAGGGTTACATACCCACTCGTATAGTTACATAAACATAGTACAACTAGAACTACCTATAACACATGATGAATCCTCACATACCTTAATCTTGTGGATACATGCTATGTAGGTAGTTTGGGAAATGAAGAATATTTCCAGTACTCAGGTACATAGGATTATGTGAGGTTAATCTCAAATTATTATCATAACTTAGTCTTTGAATATCAGAAGAATCCTTGGGGTGGATTAGCCTTGTATTCAACTTGTATCTAAAATCTGAGGAAGGATTTAAGGTTTTGTTCTTGCAAAAATCCTTGGTACAATAGTGGGTTTATTTTATATTTTTGTAAGCGACTCAGAACCTGTATTGGTTTTGGCAGGTCAAAGTCTCTGGGCAGAGAATATTGTTAAGCTGTATCGAAAATAACTATCCCATTTGGATAGTATATGGTCTACAATGACTTATTTAAAATTCTTGTCCTAAATGGAAGAGCGAGCTCATGATACTTGTATAGTCGAATGACTATTCCTAAGATTCCAGATTGACTAAACACAATAACCTTTCCAATTGTTTATACTATATTAAGGAAATAAATTATTCCAGTATTAAAAAGAAAATAATATAAAGATTTTTACCAGTTTTATTTGTTTATATAATCTTATAGATGAGTTGGGTCCTTACATATGGTATCAGAGTGCTTGGTTCAGACACTAGGCCTAAAGGTCTACTATCGAAAGCACGGTAATGGAAATTGTATTGAAACTTTTGTTTAATCTAACAACAATATTGTATTATGTCTTAGAATGGGAAGGAAAAGATTATCTAAATGGAATAAGAGGAAGAACGAGAGAACCTCTAAGGTAGGAAAACCTGACACTAAACATAATATTGCACCAACCTAAGAAAAAATAATATGGATATCTGACTATAAGACCCTAGCCTTAGCTATAAGTCAAATCAAACTTAGCAAGAAAATGTAACCTATGACTGAAATCAAGGAAAAACTAAAAAATAAGAAACCATTTGCAGTAAGAGATTGATGTAGTCATAATCAGGAAACCTTATCAAGCAACCTAATCACACAACCAAATAACACAACGGAAGCATAAACTCATAAACAACACGCATTTATTCAAATTTTGTTCAAATCTTTAAATTACAATTCTATGCCATGACAAAGTCTACAATCACAACAAAATACTAGTTTTATTCATTCATGCAAATTCCATAGGAGTATAAAATCAATCTACTCTCCTTTGTAAAACTTTGATCTATTCCTATACTACCATCTCCTCTAGCAAATTCCTTCTGTCATTCTTCTTCTGTTTCATGGGTGCCTCAAGCCCATCAATGGTAGCCTCTTTATAGAATATTCTGCCACATCTCCCTTCACCATGGAAATCACACCCCGTACCCCTTGACATATGCAATGGCTTGCATTTATACATAGATTGGAAAACTGAAACGTCGACAATTTCACAAGAAACTAAAGAAACAATGGTTTGACAATTGAAACTCAACAGTCACCAAGTGGTTCAAAGGTTACCAAATAGTTAAACAATTACTTGGAGGTAGTTTAACAGTTATAGAACTAAATCGTCACCATAAAACAACCTCATTAGTATATGACAATCACCACTATGTATATTCAAAAATCAACACATATGTGGCTTCTTGACAGTCCATCGGCAAAATGCCCTTTCCACAACCACTGTGTTCATTATTGACATTCCTTCAAGTTTTGAAACTCTAACATTCCCCGACACCCACTATGAATCAATTATCGAAAAAAGGTGTACCTTTCAAACTTAAGTAAAAGTTTTCCTTTCCAAGATATCGACAAATTAGACACTTTGTAAACTAAAATATTTGTCAGTACAATACTTTAACCCATCAAACCCCTTTATTGGTGAAAGTTACCTTTCCTGAACCCCTTATCGGCTTATCAACAAATTGTAAAAACCACAAACTAGTCTACAAACAATAAATTTTGACGATACAAAGTCAAATATCTTTTATCAACAAAACTTGTCTTTTATGAACTCTATCTTCTTCTCAAAAGCTCCGTTCATATGCTTGTCAGTGAATCGACAACATTTAGAACTCACGAACTGGACGAATACTTAAAAGATTTTCTTCTATCAGTGATTTCTTCTCTCCAAGAACTAAAGAACCTTGAATTCAATCTTAAAAATCCTTATTGGCAAAGTGAACCCTCAGTGAACCTAAGGGTTCATGAACTAGCAATTTGGCGGACCAAGTTTGAAATTTTGTAACTTCACCAACAACAAAGAAACTTTATTCAATATTGAATAAAGAAACCTTATAAATTCTAACAGCTAAGGAAAACTTCAAAAAATGTGGACTTCCTTTATGACTTATCGACAAATTGTTAAATTGGGTAACTACTAGGTTAGTGAACTGAATAGTTAGCGAACTAGAGAAATCATCTATTGGCTATAACTTAGCTAATTTTTGCCCAATTTTCACCAAAATGGAACTAGAGATACCCAATTGGGTATTCTACAAGATGATGCCCTTCACTTGGCCAATTTGAGACTAAAAATCTTCCTAAAGTAAACTACCCAAAAACCAACACAAAAGAAAACAAAACACAACTAAAACTGAACTGAAACTAAAAACCTAAAATGTTTTTAGTTGATGATGATTGCTTGTGGACTGAGATGCTCCTGTATCAGAGATCTTCCTTTTGGGCTTGGACATAATTCTTGATCTATAAGTAGGGAGGTTTGGCTAGAATACCTTCATGTTCATCCAAAGAAGAAAAGTGTTGAAATTAATTCCAAGGAAGAGCAACCCAAAAAAAAATATTGTCTATTGTAGAAGCAATAATTTTATAATTTAAAAGCATATGAAATTCCTATTATTTTGTTGTGAATAAAATATTAAATTTTTCTATTAAGAAATAATTGACTGAATCTTTTTCTTTGTATCAGATCTACTAAGGTTAGAACAAGAAATTCTCGTGGTAGACCACCATGTAATCTAGAACAAGAACAACCTCAACCTATAAATGGCAACAATGATTCAATCATTGAAGCATTAATTGATCTTCTTTCTTAGTGGAGGAATAAAATAACCCGTCTAGAGAAAATTGTGAATGATCTTAGAAATAGACAAGGAAACATTGAGAATATTATTGAAAACAATGAGAATGAACCTGAGCCTTGACAAAATAACCAGAACAAAGAATTGGAAACCTTGGCATTATCAAAAGACCTTAAGAAATTTGCACCACCAAAATTTAATGGAAGGCAAGTAGGAGATGCAACAGAAGGGTGGCTCACTGAAATGGAGAAATACTTTGAATTAAGAAATTATTCTAAAAATATTAAAGCCACCTGGAGTGTGTATCAGTTAACTGATGAAGCTACAAGTTCATGGATAATTATCAAAGAACAACATGGCTACACTAGAGAGAACCTTACTTGGAATCAATTTGTCAATCACTTTCATGAAAGATGGCTCCCACAATTATTCTATGATGAGAAAATAACATATTTTATTAATTTGAAACAAGGGTCTATGTTGGTTCAACAATACTTGGATCTCTTTACAAAATTGATCAAATATGTTCCTATCTATCAAAAGGATGAGAGGTCTCAAGCAAGAAAATTTCTCTAGGATTAAACACATACATTGGGGTAGAAGTGGATATGTACAGTCTTGAAACTATGAATCAAGTATTAGAGAAGTCTCTAAAAAAAGAAAAGAAACTTCAAGCATTATCAGTAGTTAATAAAAATTTTAAAAGCAAGAAGTTTTTCTTTAAGAAGCCAAAATTTCGCAATGAAGATGGGGTACAGTATAATAAAAGAAGAGATTTTTAGGGAAATAAAACAATTGAAAACCAAAATAATAATCACAATGGGAATGGAAAGAGAAATAATTGGACTACATCATTTAAAAGTGTTAAAGGACCACTTGGGGGTTGCTTTATGTTTAAAGGTAATCATTATGCTAGGGATTTCCCTAAGAGGTATCGGCCATATCAGACACAACAACCCTAACAACATCAGATTCATGTTGCAATAAAGAATCGACAAAATTAATATCAAAATGTGTCAGTAGAAATGATAGGTACGTTATTTGATGCAATAATTTATATTTTGATAGGTACATGATCCTCTGAGAATTTTATTTCACCTAATCTAGTAAGGAAAATGTCCTTACAAGCAAGTGACATGGAAACATCATGGACTATTCAACATGGAGATAAGACACTTAAAGAAGTGATTAAATGTCTAAGGGATGTCTCAATTGAATTTCTGGAGTTTAGAACTCAGTTAGACTTGTATGTTGCTCCTTTAGGAGATTATTATGTGATCTTGGGTATATGTTGGTTAGCCCATCATAGAGCCTTCACAAATTGCTACAATAAAGTTGTGGATTGTATTGATGATGGGGGTTATAAAACTAAAATTAAGGGAATATATAAACTCATTTACATAGAAACAATATTGGCGATGCAAGTAAAGAAGGCTTGTAGGAAAAAGGGGAACCAAATATTTTTAGTGACTTTTGATGAAAAAGATCAAGAAGCTCCAAGTTTTGAAAGGTATCCTTTCCTCTAGGATTACAGAGATGTTTTTCCTGAGGATTTGTCAGAGCTACCCCTGAAGAGAGAGTTGGATTATTCAATAGAATTACTTCCTAGAGCAAAACCCATATCCAAGACCCCATACAGGATGAATACAACAGAATTTCAAGAGTTGAAAATTCAGCTGCAAGAGCTATTGGAGAAAGGATTTGTTATATATGAAAAGAAGATAAGGTTGAAGTGTGGTTAAGGTAGATTCAATCAAACCCTCCTTTCACAATAATATTCAAGGATAACAATTGAGCCGAGTCAATATAGATGGAGAGGACTTAGCTACAGGTTGATGTCACTTAGAAATGATATGCAAAGATAGATTAAATTGATAGGTTAGTCAAACCCTAGTTCAATTAAGCCTCAAACCCTAATTATATGAAATTGGATACAGATGAACAAGATATGACAAATGATTACACAAGAAGACACTAAATATAGATTAGAAACATACTAGGATTCAGATTTCTAGAGGTAGAAACTTCGGGGACAACATGGCAGCCGCCCAAGTCCAACAGGTCAATTTTTCTATAGATCTAGAATAGTGAGGTGAGTAGGACTACAACCTACTTCAGAGTTTCTAGAGATGCTAGTCAAGAGGACTATGGAATGGATGCCCTAGTCCAGTAGGTTAGGTTTTCTACAATTTCTTCTCAAATCCTGAATCTATATCCTCTGCTCAGCTTCTCTGTAACTCCACTTCGCAAACTCTTGCACCTGTAACCCACAATCAGAAAGAGAGGGGTTTGGGGATTGTGGTGTTTAGGAGCTTGCCTCAGTCAAGCCCTAGAATGGCATTCAAGCCTTCCAACACCGTTGTTAGATAGAGTGTGTGTCCTTGGTGGACAGAGGAAAAATCAAATTGATGAACTAGATTGATTGAAACACAATTAGATGTCACCTTGGAGGTGAAGCCCTCATGGAGAATGAAGATCTTTCACACCATGAGGAGATGGATTGATGAAGCCAAAACTGCAACAAACAAACACAATAACAACATAAGTCTACTCTACAACACAATGAATGCCTTGAAAGCCCTTAGCTCAATATCACAAGTTTGCATTATCCATCTAGGTTTGAAATAAAGTCCTAAAAATGTTTATATATGCATTCTCGCTAAACTTTCATAATTCAAATTGAAAAGGCCAACAAAGAAAAACCTTTCTAAAGGTCCTATGCCGATGATATAAATTTAGGTCCCAGAAAAATAGGCCCGGACTAGGGCATGGGCACCCAAGTCCAAGGTGTGATTTTAAGCCATGATCAACATTTAATGTGGACCCCTAAGCCCCATTTGACATGGGTTTCAGGGGAAATTACTCTAGGATGAGTTTTAAATATGCATGATTAAATTAAGGGGACCTGGGAGCTAAACTAGGAGGTAAAAAGTCCTAGGGAAACTTTTTACAACATAACAGGATTAATAAGGCCAGGTGTGTCTCCTTGGGGCACACTAGTTTTTTTTGTGATAAAAAAAAAAGATGGAACATTGAGGCTATGTATTGATTATAGGAAGTTAAATAAAGTTAATATTCGAAATAGATATCCTCTACCTAGAATAGATGATCTATTTGATCAAATGAGAGGAGCTACAATATTTTCCAAAATTGATCTCCGATCCAAATAACACTAGTTATGAATAAGATATGAAGATATTCTAGAGATGGCATTAAGAACTAGATATGGGTATTATGAGTTTACAATAGTTCCCTTTGGTCTAACAAATGCTCTAGTTGTATTCATGAATTTAATGAATAATATTTTCTATGATTATCTAGATAAGTTTGTGATATTTTTTATGGATGATATCTTGATTTACTCTAAGAATGAAGAGGAACATCTTGCACATTTGCAACTAGTATTACAGAGGCTCTACAAGGACAAGCTATATGGAAAGCTATCTAAATGTTCTTTCTTTGAAGAAAAGATACATTATTTGGAACACATTATCACCATTGAAGGTATTACTATGGACCCTGATAAGATTAAGGAAATAAATGAGTGGCCTATTCCTAAGAATGTGAATGAAGTAAGAAGCTTTATGGGGTTGGTCAGATACTATATGAGGTTTGCGAAGAATTTCTCTAGAATAGCAAATCCAATCACTTCACTTCAGAAGAAAAATAAAAGGTTTACATGGACTGAGTAGTGTGATGAATCCTTTATGATTTTGAAAGAAAAGTTAACCACTACCCCAATGTTGAAGGTGCCAAATCCTAACAGTAGCTTTACAATGGTGACATATGCATCAATAGAAGGTTTAGGAAGAGTGTTGTGTTAGTGTGAATAGGGATATTTCCTATCTAGTTTCCCTTGTTGTGAGAATAATTCATATTATTTAACTATTTATTAGTTAAATAATATTCTCACACATAATTCACATGTTAAGTTGTCTTAGTGAGTCTACTAGATGTTTCTAGTTATTTTTAGTTGTGTCTAGTTGTTGCTAGTTGTCTGATAGTTGTCTCATCCTACACATGTTCTATAGTTGTCATATGTCATAGGATTAAGACACTTGTCACATGACTACAACATCTTGGCTTTCATTCTTTCCTTATAAGCAAGGCTCTTCATGTATATTGTAACATACCAACATAAGATGATCAATTTTGCATTCATTGATAGAATAGAATTATTCTCTCATTCTCTCTTGTGCTTTCATGAAGTCCTAGATCTTGGGTGGCTCCTATCATAGCCAACTCTTACATGGTATCAGAGATCTCTAGGTGGAATCTCTTCATGTTAGCCAAATTTTTGAGAGATTTGAATGCAAATTCATGGTGGATCTTGATAGTTGAGTATGCTCTTCTCTTGTATCGAATGATGATCTGGAGAATTAGAAAGACTTGATGGAAAAACTAAATTTGTGAGGGTTTCCTCTTTGTGTCTTATATGGTAAGTTCATTTTGGATTATGCTACTGCAAATCTGAGTACACCATTGTGTTAAGGAGGTCCAATATAGTCAAGGTCACCTTTTGTTTTGTCTAGATCAGGCACCGGAGGCCAAATCTATGAGGTTTTCAATTCGGGGAATGGATACCTGATCCTAGAGGTAGCTGCAATTTCAGAGTAGTTTAGGCAAAATTAGACCCTGTCATCACCATATGATGCCCAAAAACCTATAGATCGACTATCAAATCACCCAAATTAGACAAAGTTGGAATGAAAGGCAAATTATTTTTGCGTTTCGGTCGTAAGAAATATTCTGCGAAATATTCTACAGGTGTCATCATTGCTATAAAATCTCTATGCAGTCATAGGTATTGGTATGAAATTCTATTTTTAAAAATTATTTTTTAGAATAAAATTAAAAAAAGGGTGGGTTTAAGAGTCTACGGAAGTTTTAAAGAAAAAAATTGGGTTTAAGGGTACCCGACAGTACCCTGCATAGGGTTGTTGGGCCCCATACCTGTTGCTAGTGGGGAGCCCATTGGGCTCAGGCCCCCATGGCATGGGCTACCCCATAGTAGGGGTTAATCCTGAGCCTTGCGGGATCCTTTTGTGGGTTGTGTGGATGGCGAAAGCCCCCGTGGACCCCTTTTCAAAGGTTTCGGCCTTTAAAAAATTTCAAATGCGTTTCATTTTTTATAAAGGTTGTAGCTTATAAAATTGTAATGTAGTGAAATTTGGATGTTTAGTTTTGGGTAGTTTGTGTGTGTATCCTCCTTTCACAATTGCAATGTACTATCATACCCTAGGTCACTATTAAGATCTAGGGAAACTTGGATTTCTAGGATTTGATTGCCAATTATGTTCTCTTATGCTCAATGATACCTTAAAACCCTAATCATGCAAATACGATAGTAAACAAATGAATATCAGAAAATGCTACTACAAAAAGATGTAAAATGACAAATAACTATGCACCTATTTTTAGGGTTCAGAGGTAGAAAAACTGGGGACTAAGGAGCGGGTGCCCAAGTCTAATGCCCTATTTTTTGTCAGGATCTAGAAGCTCAATCTGCAACCTGTTCCTGTTGTCACAGAGATTTTCCCATTGTGGAACTTTGAGGACTAAAGAGTGGCCCCCCTAGTCCAGGGAGCTATTTTCTTCTCTGATCTACAATTCCAACACTCTGTTGTACCCTCCTGCAACTTCACTTTGTCTACAACTCCAACCTGTAACCTGCAATCATGAAAACTTTGGGAGGGGGTTGTGGTGTTTAGAGGCTTGCCTCAGTCAAGCCCTGGAGAGACATTCAAGTCTTCTGAACACTATTGTCAGATAGAGAGTGCGTGCCCTTGGGAGGCAGAGGAAAACACCAAATGATAAATGATTACAAACACAACTGATATCACATTGTAGCGAAGATCTCATGGGAGGAAGAAGCTCTTCATTCCATGATGAGATGGATGCTCAAATCTATAAATACAAATACATAAACAACACAAGTCTGCTCTTGCAACACAATGAAAGCCTTGAATCACCTTTAGAATGCATAAAGTTCACAATAGCCATCTAGTTTACAAATGAATGCCTAAACATGCTTATATATGCAACTACAAACATTCCCGCCAATAATTTCCTAATTCAAACTTACCGTGTCGGCCTAGGAACTAAATAACAATCATAAACTGACACTAGAAATTTGGGCCTGACCTAAAATAGGGCAGGAATAGGGCGCGGGCACCCAAGTCCTCCCCCCTATTTTGCCCAGGGTTAGGTTCAAGGGATCCCCCTAGGTCCCATTTGTCAAGACACTTGGATCATCTCATCAGGATGTTACAATATGAAGTAATATGTCCTAAATGCACACTAAAGACCTGGGAGCTAAACCTTAAGAGGGAAAAGCCCCCAAAGGGACATTTTTCGACATTACATTTAGCCCCCACTTTAATGTATGTATAAATGTGAGGCCAATACATGCATTAAATTACGGTCAACAAACACTCCAAACATGGAGAAGACACGCCAAACACATTGAAGACAATGACAGGCACGCAAAACATGGAGAAGACAATTACAGTCATGCAAAATACGAAGAATACATTGAATGCATAGAAGATAGGAATGATTTCTTTTCTTTTTTTTTCTCATATATATGAAATGCAAATGCAAGTATAGGAAAGTAAACAAACCTCCCATAATGCAGGATGTACTCATGACACACGTCTTTAAACTGCATATGGGACAACACACATGCAAGATACACAAAACCTCCCAAAATGCAGGATGTACTCATCGCACAGGTCTTTAAACTGCATATGGGGCAATAGACATGCCACATAAAGAAAGCATGCCAACACACACACTTTGAAGACACAGAGAAAACACGGTAAACAAGTGATGGAGTGTCCCTATTTCTAGGTTCAACACCATCTTAGGCACATTATAGGCACACATCGATGATTGGGCTTCACCACAACAATCACTGAAGACACGCTTAAGGGTTGAGTTAGTCACAGAACTTCTCCCCACCTCCTCAAAGGACTTTTGAAAATGACAGGATGATGTAATATGCTCTGAGAAGTACACCATCCCCACCTCCATAGAGGGCTTAAGATAAAAAGGATATACATGGTATCCCACCTCCGTAGAGGGCTTAAATGATTGATTGATTGATTGATTGGTTTCAAACAAACTCAAAGTGCAGGATGTACTCATCGCACAAGTCTTTAAACTGTACCTGAGGACAAACACATTGCTAACATCTACAATAGACAGCTTACCTTATATATGCCTCCACCTTAAGGTGGTTGATATCATGCATCGATATCAAGCACGTTAAGGTAGGAAGAAAACACACAAGGGAACACAACTTCCACAAAGCCCATGCCCCCCGGAGGTGACATGTACTTTACAATCACCAAATGTTCCCACAAACACATCCCTGCAAGAAGCATGTTAGTGTCTACATAATCATGATAAACAACAACATCAATGCATATGATTAACCACATAAAGAGCTAAGGTTATACTATGAATTTGAAGTTTAAGGATAACCGTGGGGCTATATCACAAAGATCTTTGAATCGAGTACCACTAAGGCTAGATTCAAAGATAAACAAAGTGTGCAGAGCATCAATATTGTTAAGATTTATAAATGAGATAAAAAAACATCATCAAAATCACTACACAGAAAGCACGAGTGCTTCCACTAGCCAAGTGTCGGATAAGATATACAACCCCATCGTCATATTAGGAACTAAGTCCAATTGTTGATTTCTCGCTAAAGGGATGCTAGGTCCGCATTAGTATAAATGTTTTTTGTCATCCATCTGCTAGATAAAAATACTAGAGGAAGGGAAACAATAAATAAGAGCGAAGAAACAAGTGTCTTAGGGAGAGTAATGTAGGAGGGTGCCCCCAAGTCACCAACTGCAATGTTATGTCCGTAAGACATAACACACAACAATGAAATCAGAGAGAGAGGCAATATAGAAGAATGATTATACAAATAGAAGGTCACAATAGAGGTGGTCTCTTGGTATCCCAGACCTTACATGAGAATCAAGGGTCATCCCAGGAGGCATAAACAACACATAACACATCACGGGGGAAGCACATCACGAGAGAGATAAAGGGTTAGACATACTTACCTGTAGGATCTCCGAGGCTAGCGGTCATCAAGTAAATCATCGTCATCCTCCCACTCTCGAATTTTAGAGGAAAGCGAGACATAAGGTACCATAGCCCAAGGTTGTTTATTGTTAGGATCATCTTTGTTTTGTTCAATGTTTGGATCAATGTTTTCTTGTTGAGAGGCAAGATTTATGGCATAAGCTTGTCTTTTTTGTCTTCTTTCTCTTGCTTTTCTATTTCTCTTTGTTTTACCAGTTATCTCTTGTAAGATAGGGCTTTGCTCTTTCATATGTTTTTGCAATTTAGAAGAGGAAGCACTAGGATCAAATCTCATTTGTCTAGGTGGAATGTTTTTCTGTCAACAATAACCTCCTGATCCTTGTAAGGATGGTGGGGGAGGAACCTCAGCATAGGCACCTTGTCCTTTCGGTCTATGGTTCTTTTCAAATGTGGGTTGATTTTCATTTTTTATGTCTTGCATAGAAGGGTTGGCCATTAGATGTAATAGTTTTTCTTTGTAATTTCTATAGCCCAAGAAGTTAAAGTCTATTCGTGGTTCTAGTTTCTCTTTAGTTTTGTCCCAAAAGTAATCCAATGTGTAATGTTTTCTTTCAACCAAAGGTTTATATTTATTTCGGGGGATGGTAATCAATGTAGACACCCGAATTTGCCCATATCTTGCAACACCTAGTCAAAAATATTACTTAGACATCATGCAGCATTTTGTCCTAACCCCTCTTAATTCACCTAATCCATTAGCTAATTAATTAAATAAATTTTATTTATTTAATTAAAATCTCATCTTAATCTCATCCTTATCCCACTTAGCCAATTAATTAAAGAAATTTTATTTACTTAATTAATTCCCACATCATATCCCAATCCTATCCTAATCATCTTCCAAATTAATTAAATAAATTTCCCTCACATATCCCATCATTTATCCTCACCTTTCATCATATGCCAACACTTGTCCATCTTCCATTTGAAACATGTGTGGTAGTACTTTTTGTGTACACATTCACATATGTAGTACTTTTTGTGTACATAGTCACACATGAGCCCTATTCTTCTCCTTACACTTGTCACATGACTACAACTCCCTTAAAGAGTGGGAATAACTAATCAATCCTAGTTGTCCACATCAATCATTTAGCCTTCTAATCTCAACCATCCATTTGAATCAAGCCTTTCCTATAAATCAACCCTCTCCCAAGCCATTAACATGCATTGAGTTGGAGTATCCTTATGTTGTCAAAATATCTTTAGAGCCTTTGCATCATTCATCCATTATCCTTCATCTATCATCTTTATCTTACCATTATATTGCTGAATTGAGCAACCAACATATCAAACTCATTCAATCAATCTATCCATCATTGCATCCATCTATTCGAGGAATTGAAGGATTTGGATTTAGGTAATACATTTTTATTGTTTTATCATTTTTTATTTATTCAAATTTTTCATAACACATTTTGGTGAACCCAACGTGAACATGCCCAATTGGATCTAATCATTAGTTTTTGCAGGTTTATGCACTTTGATTTGTAGGTTGAAGATATTTTATATTGCTGATTTTATTTGTTAAGGACCAGATCTGTTGCAGAGGGTTTTATGTTTTACACAGGTCCTGGAAAAAGGAGATCTTAGATTCATTAGAAAGCGGCCTTCGAGAGCTTTTTGAAAAGTGGTTACATTAAATATTTGTCTTAGTATTGCAGGAGTTATGACTATTTGAAGTTGACCTTGCGATTCTGATTTTTTAGAAATTTTTAATGCATGACTTTTAGGAAAAAAAATCATATCTTCCAATCTAGCTAACCAAATCACATTTTGTTTTTTGCAGGTGGCTAGAAATATTTAAATCCGTTTTTCTATATCATTATTTTTCAAATCTATGGTACAAATGGATTTTTTGTCAAAAAACATTTTTTTTTTAAACCCTAGTTTATGACATAACTTTTGTATATGGAGTCCAATTTGAGTAAACAAAATTTTGATATTGATATAAAAATCATAAGGGATCTCATGGCCATATCTATTTTACTATTGGCTGACATTATTTGTTGATTTTTTGCAGGGTTTATTTTTCAATCTTAACATTCTTTCATTGAAAACTTCATTTGGGCATAACTTTTGCAATTTTGATCAGATTTCAATGAATTGCTTTTTAAAAGTGCATGAAATTTCCTAATTTTTTTGTTTATGCAATCCATGTTCCTGTATCAGATCATTTTAATCAGATTTTATCAGATTCTTTATTTTTGCATATCACTTTCATGTGCAAGTTTACTTGGTCTTTTTCAATTTTTGTGACTTGTAGGTGAATCAAAGGAGCTGGAGTAGTATTTGGATCAGTCAAAATAACAAGTTGGAAAACAAAAATAATATAGGTGCATTCATTCTAATCTTTCATCTCTTAATCATCGTTTGATCACACATTTGGACTTTGGGCTTAAAATGAACAACTTGCTTGCAATCACATCAAAAATTGGGATAAAACGAACAATTGTCTTCTATCACAATTGGTTTTGGGTCTAAAAAGAACAAGTGCTTGAATTGTCTTCCACACATTTCATTTTCTAAAGGGAAATTAACAACTGTGAGTGTGAACCAAGTGACAGCCACTTGGTTTGCTTTTGTAAAACCCTATCTAGGAAGCCTGCTTGGAGACACACCACTCCAAGGGATGACCTCAATCGAGGCTAAATTGAAAGACACCCTCATTGGGAGTTGTAAATCTTGTCACTCTTGGCTAAGCCCCAAAGAACTTTATACCTTTGGGAAGTGAAGGTGAAGGGTGGGTTACCCCTTTCTCCCGGCTGTGTGGCAGAATTTTGCTTTCAATTCCTTAGTCAACCTTGTGCAATCTAGCGTAAGACCTAATTGGCCATACCCACTTCACTAGACATTAGGCTTATTGATGTGTCTTCCATGTGTACTTTCTTAATCATCACATTTCATTTTTCAAAGTTAAACTTGCTTATGTTTCTTGCGTGAGTGATTCATGTGTGTATATGCATAATCATGTGTTTGAACATTGCCAAAGCAAGCTCTAAACACCAAACACATAAACAAATCAATCCAAACTTTCATCCTAATCATCCAATCATCATCCAAACAATCCACATCATCATCGAATCATAAGCAAGCACTTGCCAAAAAGGACTTAAGACTTAAACACTAGTGTGACACCATGCCAAAATTAGAAGACCTAGTACTAAAACTCATTTTCTAACTTCACAAAGCTTGAGCAAGCCAATCACCTCTAGACCAACAAATCATCCAAGAGGCCAATGACATGATTCAACAACTTCAATCTCAAGCAAGCCAATCACTTCAACTACGACAACTCATAGCACATGCACAACACCTCATGGCCACTTGTCAAGCCCAACAAGCACATCATCCTCTATCCATTCAACATAAACCAATACCACACCAACCTTACATGTCATCACCTTCCACTTCATATCAACCTCATCCATCCACATGTCACATCACCCCTTCATCAACCTATCTCACCTTTCCCAATGTCAACCCTTATCCACATCAACACATCCCATCACAACAACACCAACCAATTCAACAATTCCAACTACAACATCAACACATTCATCACCACCAACAAGTCATATCACAACAATAATTCCAAACACCACCCCAACTTCAACAAATCTCATATCAATCCAATGTGTCATTTATCCAACCTAATCCATCTACATCAACCTATGCCACATCAACATATCAACCTCCACCTCAACATTATCCAATTCCTCATTCTAACATTCCAACACATCACCAAACCTATCCACAAGGCAACCAAGTGTCCTCACAACAAGAACATGTAAGCCCAATTCCACCTTGGAAATAAGATCAAATGCCCTCAACTTCATACCAACCCCAAGACCTTTTGTCTACATATCCTACCATTTCACCCAACCACAAAGACTATCAATGCCCTCCACAACAAGCACAAGTGAGCCTAAATCCACCTTTACAACAAGAAGCACATCCAAGTCCAAGTGGCCCCTTGTACATAAATCAAAGCCCAAGTTATCCTATGCAAGACCTAATAATCTTTGACAAGGGAGATACCAATCTAGAGTGGCCTCCACCATCCAATCCCATGCCAACACATGAGCCAACAAGTCCTATCCCAACACCACCATGTGGTCCCATTCCTAGTCCATTAATTCCTCTACCTTCAAAACCACCAAGCCCTCCATTACCTTCATCACCATGTCATTCTAATCCTTCACCAAAGGATGCGGTTGAGATAGTTTTACAAAGGATGCTTGAAGAAAAACTCATTGAACTTCTTGAAGTCAAACCATGTGAAGAAAGTCCATATGATGCACATGATTATTGTGCATACCATAGGACCAAAGGCCATAATACAAATAAATGCCCAATATTTGTCCCAATTATTTACAAGGTGTACCAACATACAATGGAAAATCATGCCACATCATCCAAAGCCCATGTGTCACCCCCCTCTAATCTTAATCCTAATCCATCCAATCTAATTATTCCTCAACCTAATCATGATCCTAAGCCTACAACACCATCCACCCTTATTGTCCATCCCCTATATTGTTCTTCCACACATGCACTTGCAAATGATGTGATCCATTGGCTATTAGCTAGGAATAACTTATCCCCATGTCAAACATCTATCCAAGAGCCCTCCATTAACATGCCTAGCCTTTCAATCCCTTCATGTGGTCCACAATCCATTAATCCTATTCAAGGACCTCCCATAAGTCCAAGTCAAGAATCAACATGTTCTCATGTTGTTGACCAAGAACCTATCCAAGGGTCATCCAATTCCATTCAAGCAACCCAAGAGGTATGTCAAAGGTTTAATCCTAAGAATGTGGAAACATTAAGCCCTAGTCCAAGTCAAGATCAAATCACTTTCATGCAACCTATCCATAACATATATCTTTTCCATGATCAAGATGATATCCCTAATGATGAATCTATCCATGAGCCACTTGATCCTATCCATCTCCCAACAACCATTCATGAGAAAGCTATCCAAATTCAACCTATCCATAACATTTACCTTCTTTATGATCAAGATGATACCTATGAAGAAGCTATCCATGAGCACCTTGATCCTATCCATAATCCTATAATCCATGAGCAAGATATCCAAATTGCTCCTAGTCATCCGCCATCTAGCCCTATCCATAATGAGAAAACATCCACTTTTCATGATGAGACACTTGTCCCCCAAGTAAGCATAGAAGATCAAACAAATAACTTGGATCTTAGTGAACTCCTAATGATCCTCCTTCCACATCCACCATCGATTCCACTTCAAGTCCACCATCATATCCACTTAGTCTATCCACCCTCATCCATGAATGTTCTTCCCTAGGGGAGCAACAACCTTTATCCACTTCACCTTCTCCATCTAATAAAGAACTTGTGTCTAGTGTCCAAAGCACACCAAGTCCTATAGTCCATTACATCCTCCAAAACATGAACTATCATGATAAAGGCTTAGGCCTTCATGAATAAGGTATTTTGGAGCCCATCCATGTCAAAGTTCCTCCACACTCATATGACCTTGGATATACACCCCAAGGTAAACACTCTAAAGATGTTGTTACTTCCTCCATGCATTCTAAGTCCACTCCTTTCCATCATAAACCCTATCATACACCCAAAACATATGTACCCATTCCACCTTCGTTGTCCTACAAATGTCAAAAGCATGTGACCATACACCTTCCACCATCAACTTTACCTCCACTCCTTCCAACTCCTAACATCCCTCCATCTAATTTGCCACCATTGCTTGCAACACCTAATTATTCACTTATCCATAAATTCCCTCATATTCCTAATCATGACCAATCAATGCACATATTGTCTAAACATAAAGTTTCCACCCATTCCAGCAAACCCATGGGATTCCAAAGTAAAATTTTGGATGCCTCTACCTATAAAGCCAAAAATCCTAAAGCTCCTCATGCCTTAGGGCATCAATACAAAGAATCAAAGCTAAATACATTAAAAAATCCATCCAAACCCATACCTCCAAAAGCAAAGTCCAAAAGAAAAATGGTTTGGGTCCCTAAGAAAAAATCAAGCAAGTGAAATGAGGCATCCTCATCCACATCTCAAAAATCCCAATCATCTCCTTTCATCCAAAATTCTCATTCCATTCAGATATCCCCAAAATCCCACAAGAAAAGCAAAAATCATAAAAATCCTAAGTCTATGTGGGTACCTAAATCATTACATCACCCATCCCCTAAGAAAACATCCCCATTGCT
Organism: Cunninghamia lanceolata; assembly: GCA_027924645.1. Taxonomy (NCBI): domain Eukaryota; kingdom Viridiplantae; phylum Streptophyta; class Pinopsida; order Cupressales; family Cupressaceae; genus Cunninghamia; species Cunninghamia lanceolata. The sequence goes on from BSBN01000103.1 coordinate 6,473,940, forward strand.
TCTTACACCACCTTCCTGTTTATCATGGTGTGTGCAACCATTGGTCAAGGTTCCCTTCCATTCCGCAACATTTCCACATACCTCCATCTCTCCATCCTTCATCCATTATCCTACATATCTCCCCAATCACTTTCCTATGGTCCATGCTTTTGCATAAGCCTTCCATCCATCCTTTCATAATCCATTTCACAATCCAATATCTACCTCATCCATCTCCCATTCATACAATCCCCTATCAACATCTATGAGCATAATGACATGGTCCACGCGACGACATCATTCTCTAATGGGACAATATCACCTTTCATAGCACTAGACACTTGAGTCCCTCCTATCCATTACCATGGTGAAAACCTGCTTGCAGGCGCCATGTGTAATTGTCATGCTATCCCATCAAAAAAAAGAAAAAGAAAAAAAATCAAAAAAGTAAAGAGAAATCCCTTTGTCCAATGGTGAAAATCTAGTAAACACGTGCCTTGGATAAGTACCATGATGAAAACCTGGCAAACAGGTGTCATGTGTAGGTTGATCTTCTATGTCACTTACACTTGGGGGCACATTGTCTTATCTATCTTATCATCGCCAACCTATCATTTTCCATCTTATCATGTCCTATCTTACCATCCTACCATCCTTAGCCATTACACCCACATACTTATCATAATCCTCCATCCATCCACCCTTCCTCCTTTTGATCTTGATAGAGACATGGGGGCAAAATGTTGAAATATGCTTTGGTTATCTCTTGGTATACCTCATCCTTTCCAAACCAATTCTATCATAAGCCTTGTCATGTAAAATCCATCATGTCATCCTTTTGTCATAAGTTTTGTCATACAAAATCTTAAGTCTATACCTAGTATGGTGCATGTTATTCCCATGCGACATAGTCTTTGGAGATAACATCCTAGCTCCATTATGAGGTGTACATCCATCCACTATAGTCTATTCTTATATCTATCCATCTATCATGAGCTTTCCCTTTTATGGCCTATCTTTTTTATCCACCCATTTATCATGAGCCTTCCATCCCATTTACTACCACCTATCATTTTATCCATCCAATCCTATTCATCCATCCTTGCACCTAGATTTGGTTTTCCCTTGTCATTGGTTTTCCCTTGTAAATCCATTGACATCTAAAAAACACCCAAAAAATCCAAAAAAATCAAATATATCCCAAAAATCCAAAAAAAATCAAATATCCATCAAAAATACAAGCAATAAAACCAACCATCAAATCAATCCAATTCCAATCAAATCATCATTCAAATCAATCTCCTCATTTCAATCATTCATCAAATCAAATCAAAGTCTAAGCAATGATCCAAATGCAAATCATCCTTTATCCATACCAATCAAGTTAATCAATCTTGTCAAATTATCCAATCACATCCTTGGTCTTGATCCTAATCTTGTCATAAACCAAATCAATCAAATCATCAATCATCATCATCATCATCAATGGGATATATCGTTCCCACATCCTTGTGTTGATCTATGGATATAGCATTCCCCACAATGACAACACTATCATCATAATCAATCAGTTAATTAATCATTGGTTTACAGCTTGACAGGGGCAATACCTTGTTTGTTTTTGAATCATTTGCACACACTTCCTTGGTTGCTTGTGTGTGTTATCATTTTATATTGCATTTGAATCACATCTCTCACATCCCATCAACATCATATATCATTAAAAATCCAATCAATCCATAACTCGATCAATCCATCCACCTTCATCACCACCATCAATAAAACACAAATCAAAACTACATCTCATCTTTATTATTAAATACCTTGATCCCGTGGATACAAGGTATGTAGGCAATCTAGGATATGAAGAAAGGACCCAAATTCAGGCATAGACAATAGACCATTTCCATCTACCATCCTTCTTCCAATCTTCACTAATCATCATCTTCATCCATATCACATTTCTTCTATCATCTATCTCCCACCTCATCAATAAACACCTAAAATTCAATCAATCATCATCATCTATCCTTCAAATCAATTCTTCCAATCAATCAATCTCCATCAAATTCATCAATCAATCAAATCAAACCAAGCAATGATCCAAATGCAAACCATCCATAATCCATACTAATCAATTTAGTTAATCTTGTCAAATTATCCAATCACATCCTTTGGTCTTGATCCTAATCTTGTTGTAAATCAATCATCAATCAATCAATCATCATCATCAATGGGATATATCGTTCCCGCATCCTTGTGTTGATCTAGGGATATATCATTCCCCGTCATGACAGCACTATTATCAACTATCATCAATCAATCAATTAATCATTGGTTTACAACTTGACAAGGGAAATACCTTGTTTGTTTTTGTATCATTTGTTCATGCTTGCTTGCTTTCTTGTGTGTGTTATCATTTTATCTTGCATTTGTATCAAATCCGTATCATTCCAGCTAATATTCATATCTTGTGTATGTTGGAATAGATTTTTGCATTTTCCTTTGCATCTAAGGTCATATCATACCTTTTGTGCATTAGGACTTCAATGCTCTAAGTTTTCTTCCTCATACATTAGACAAGGTTGTATTATGTTGGGGCACAAGACACATTGTCACCCTGGTCCTTATACCTTGGTACATAATGTCTAGTGCTAAATCAAACATCATGGTTGCTCACTTTCATTGCAACATAACATATCATTCATTTCTTCTACCCATTCCCTTACCTTTCTTCCTTAATCAATCCATTTCATTTCAAGAGCCTACCCATGTTTGTCCAACCAGCCTATCCTCTTGAGGGGGCATCATCATCCTCTCTTTCCATCATCATCCTCATCCCATTTCATCCTCATCCTCATCATATCCTTACATCACCATCTCTATTTCATCCCATCCTTTTCCTTTACCCATACCTTAGCTTCTTTCAAATGATGTTACTTGACATAAAGCTTATCATCTCGAACATCATCTCAAAGAGGGGCAAAATGTAGACACACAAATTTGTCCATATCTTGCAACACCTAGTCAAAAACATTACTTAGACATGTCATTTAGCATAATGTCCTAATCCCACTCTTAATTCACCTAATCCATTAGCTAGTTAATTAAATAAAATTTATTTATTTAATTAAAATCCCATCTTAATCCCATCCTTAACCCACTTAGCCAATTAATTAAATAAAAAATATTATTTAATTAATTTCACATTCATAATCCCACTTTCTAATTAATTAAATAAATTTTATTTATTTAATTAATTGCCACATCATATCCCAATCCTATCCTAATCATCTTCCCAATTAATTATTTAATTAATTTCTCTCACATATCCCATCATTTATCCTCACCTTTCATCATATGCCAACACTTGTCCATCTTCCATTTGAAACATGTGTGGTAGTACTTTTTGTGTACACATTCACATATGTAGTACCTTTTGTGTATACAGTCACACATGAGCCCTATCCTTCTCCTTACACTTGTCACATGACTACAACTCCCTTGAAGAGTCAAAATAACTAATTAATCCTAGCCATCCACATCAATCATTTATCCTTTTAATCTCAACCATCCATTTGAATCAAGTCTTTCCTATGAATCAACCCTCTCCCAAGCCATTAACATGCATTGAGTTGGAGTATCCTTATGCTGTCAAATATCTTTAGAGACTTTGCATCATTCATCCATTATCATTCATCTATCATCTTTATCTTACCGCTATGTTGTTGAATTGAGCAACCAACATATCAAACTCATTCAATCAATCTATCCATCATTGCATCCATCTATTCGACGTATTCAAGGATTTGGATTTAGGTAATGCATTTTTATTGTTTTATCCTTTTCATTTTATCCAAATTTTTCATAACACAATCACATGTCCCTCAAAAGGAAATTTCAAACAATTATGAATTGTTGAACGGATAGCTTTCATTTCCTTTAACCAAGGGTGTCCTAATTTAATGGAAAAGTGGTATGAAACAAGGACAACTTCAAACCATTGTTCCACATGTTTTTCAAATAGAGTAACCAACAATGATATCTTACCCAAAGGTTTTACAAAGGTTCCCTTATGTGTTTTAATCATCATGTCCAAAGGGTCATAAATCCCTGCATCAAATTATGTAAATAGAGGAACTTGTTGAAATTAGGGCAGACAACTAAGAGGGGGGGGTGAATCAATTGTCACAAAACTTTTATCTTTTACTACATTTAATCTTCTTTACCACTTATTAACAGATTAATGATAAAACCATGAAAGCATGAATCAACAACACATGAGTAGAAACATAGTCAACAAACATAACACCAGGATTTTTGTGGAAACCCAGTTAAGGGAAAAACCATGGTGGGGGTTAACCCACAAGATTTATTCTCTGTTAAAAGAATAGAAAATGGGAAGGCACTTGCCTTCGGGTGCACTGCCCAAAGCTCACTGCTCAAAAGAGGCTCACTGCCTACAAGAGCATTTACAATGTTAACACAGAAAGATTGAACTGAGAAACAATATCTTCATGCAAAGTTCAGTTCCATTGAAGCACACAATACTTCTGCTCTGCCCCCAAACACTTCTTTGTTATTTCCTCATCCTTTACTGCTTTTCCTCTTCTCTACTCTACCTTTCTTCCTTTCTTAGGATCTTATCATTTTTGTACAAGGATGGTTTTCCACAACTCAACCACACGTATTTATATGCTTCAACAACCTTGGAATAAACATTAAGGTCGGCACTACAAACATCTAACTTAATGCGAATCACTATACTATTAGCCAAACATAGCTAGCACCCAAATATTCTTTGAACAACACACCACGCTTCATAGGACCTCTCTTAGATCATCCACAACATGCACAAAGCATCCGGTCAGCCAAGACTAGAAAGAACAACAACACCCAAGGACAAATCTTCAACCACGAGGTCAATCCTTAATGCAGACCACCAACACAGTAGGCACCCAATTCAAAGACCACCATAGGCACAATGAAATCAACAGGAACAACCACACCACCTCAGATCACCAGAAGCACTTGCACTTTCATCTGGGAACATAAGAACACCAACTGTTATGACTGTCATCCTAGAAAGATTGCTTGCGGACCTCCAAACCATGAACCACTTGAGTTGAGGATACACACTGACATCCCAAACACAACTCTAGAACTGCAGATCATAATATTCTAATGCGGATCAATCCAGACCAAATTTCTATCACTCTATCACCTCTGAACAACTACAAAACTCATTTCTACTCAAATGGCCATAGCTTCACCAATTCTCCATGTGGACCTCTCAAATATTGGCTGGAGCAAATTCAGACAATCCTCTATAAACCCTTTAATCCACACTCTGATCTTCATCTTACTGGGAATGCAGAGCAATGTACTTCATTGTCTCTGACAGAGAGATATGTAACTCACTTGTTTCTTTCAGAGAGGCTAATTTTCTCAATATACTCAGCATACAAGTCTTCTAAACAAGCAATTGAATAAGATACAGCTGACACTAATGACAACAAGGATATGTTTACATCAATGACAACACCGATTAGGCACATATTTGCAACAATCTCCCCGTTTGTCATTGATGGCAATATATGATGTGAAAAACTGGTTTAACCATCAAGACAATAACTTCTCCCCCTTTCTCTTATCACACCTACAACCACTTTCTTTACTACTCCCCCTTTCACTAGCAACTACTCTCTTCCATCCAAGTTTTTCACATGACTTCTCTCCCCCTTTGACATCAATGGTAAAGGGCACATATTTGCAATCATCTCTCACCCTTTTTTATTTCTTAGACAAGACCAAACTGAACTCAAAACATGTTGACTACTCCCCCTGAGTAGCATCACCTTAACACCAATCCGGATCGCTAGATATGACTGTGAGTTCCACCGAACTTATGCACATTAGTGCACCCTAGTTCTAAACAAGAGGGGTAATCACCCCTAGCTTCCCTTTGAGATACTCAAAAGTGTCCTTAGGTAGAGGCTTAGTGAAGATATCCGCAATCTGATCCTTTGAAGAAAGAAACTCAAATCTGACTTCATTTTGATTTACCTTTTCTCTCAAAAAGTGAAACTTGATGGATATATGCTTTGTCTTTGAATGCAACACTGGATTCTTTGAAATGTTTATTGCACTTGAATTATCACAGAAGATTGTAACATGCTCTTCAAACACAATTCTGATATCCTTCAACATTTGCTTCATCCACAAAACTTGAGTACAATTGCTTGTTGCTGCTATATACTCTGCCTCTGCAGTAGACAGAGAAATTGCCTCCTATTTTTTACTCAACCAAGAAACCAATCTCTTACCCAAGAAAAATGCACCTGTACTTTTCTATTATTTGACTAAATGATTTGTAGACCTAAGAAGAAATTCATTTCACCAAGCATGGACATCTCAAATTCACTTTGCATCTGATCAACAAATTTTTTACACATGCTCTCATTTCCACCAAAGATGATATCATCAATAAATACCTCAACAATCAAGATGTGTTCATGATCAATTTTGAAATAAAGATTGTTGTCAGCAATGCCTTTGCTAAAGCCTAACTTTAGCAGATACTTATCTAACCTTGCATACCAGGCTCTTGGGGCTTGTTTAAGTCCATACAATGCTTTCTTCAATTTGTAAACCATATCTCCTTGATCAGACAACTGGAATCCTTCTGGTTGTTCAATGTAGACTTCTTCTTTCAATTCTCCATTTAGGAATGCTTACTTGACATTCATCTGGTAAACTTTGAAATCTTTGTAAGTAGCAAAGGCAAGAAACAATCTGACTACTTCGATTCTTGCCACTGGAGCAAAATTTTCTTCAAAATCAATTCCCTCTACCTAAGAATATCCTTTGCACACCAATCTTGCTTTGTTTCTCACAACTTCACCATCTTCATTCAATTTATTCTAGAAGACCCATTTAGTTTCAATTACATTTTTGTCTTTAGGTCTAAGAACAAGATCCCAAGTATGATTCTTTTCAATTTGCATTAATTCTTCTTCCATTTCTCTTACCCAATTTTCATCATTGCATGCTTCATTCACTGATTTTGGTTCAATCTTTGAAATTAAACAATACTCCACTTTTTCTTCAACAATTTTTCTTCTAGTTTGAACACCTTTATTTCTATCTCCTATTACCTGATCTTCAGAATGATTCAACCTTACATACCTGGGAGTTTTGGGATTTTCTTGAACTTCTAATTCTAAAACTATTCCTCAGCATTTTCATTAGCATCTTGAGTCACTGGATTTTCTGGAGCAATCTAAATCTGATTCTAACCTTGAACTTGCTTTTCATTTTCATCATCTGATTCATATCCATAGAACCTGGAAGGTCTCTCCATACTCTCATCTACCTTGACAATAGAACTTTCAACAATCCTTTTCAATCTCTTGTTAAAGCACTGATATACCTTGCTTTGGTTCGAATAACCCAAAAATATTCCTTCATCACACCTTGCATCAAACTTGCCTAGATCTTCATCTCTTTTGATATAGCATTTACTACCAAAAACTCTGAAGTATTTTATAGTAGGAGCATTACCAAACCACAGTTCATAAGGGGTTTTACCAATATTACCTTTGATCTGCACCTGGTTAAGAGTGTAGACAACAGTACTCACGACCTCTCTCCAATAGACATGTGGACCATTTTCTTCCATCATCATGGTTCTAGTAGCCTCTTGAATAGTCTGGTTCTTCCTTTCCACAACTCCATTCTACTGAGGAGTCCTAGGAACAGATAATTGTCTTCTTATTCCATGCTTTTCACAAAATGCATTGAACTCACCGAAGGTAAACTCTCCACCTCTGTCAGATCTCAAACACTTTATCTTCACACCAATCTCATTCTCCACTCTAGCCTTGAACACCTTAAATTTGTCAAGAGCATCTGATTTATCTCTCAAGAAAGTGACCCACATCATTCAGGAGTAATCATCAATCAGCAACATAAAGTATATGTCTCCTTGCAAACTCCTAACTCTAGCAGGACCACACAAATCAGTGTGTGCAAGTTCCAACAATCGACTTGAAAATTTCTCTTTACTTTTGAATGTAGTTCTTCTCTATTTTCCCAAATGACATTCCTTACACATGCTATTATCAAGTTTTACAAGCTTTGGAAGATCTCTCATAGCCTGAGTAGTACTTATCTTGACAATGTTATCAAAATTTACATGACACATTCTACTATGCCATAACCAACTCTGATCAATCTGAGCAATCAAACATCTTTTATCAATGCAAATTAAATGAAAGATATTACCTCTAGTCTATGTACCAGATCCAATCTCAATTTTGGAGCTTTCCAAGATTCTGCATTTTCCATCCTTGAATCGGACGTCATACCCTTTGTCAACTAACTTTCCAACATTGAGAAGATTATGCTTCAACCCTTCTACATACAGAACATCATCAGTGTTGTGCTTGCCATCAAAAGATATGGATCCTCTGCCATAGATTCTGCCAACTGAATTGTCTCCAAACTTCACAATTCCATCTTCATATCTTTCCATACTTATAAACTTACTTTTATCACCTGTCATATGGTGAGAACATCCATTGTCAATCACCCATTTATCCTTTTCTTCAACCTGAGAAGCCAAGGCACTTTCCATATTCATATAGCTAGCAGATTCAGTAGGCACCGTGTCTTCTTCTTTGATAGCAACAAACACCCATTCATTTCCAGATGTACTTCCCTTATCAGATTCATCATCTGTAACTCCTTCATCAACAGCTTCTTAGACATAGTAGCATTTCTTCTGAAACCTAGGTCTATTAGCATTTAGCTTTGAAACCCTCTCTAGACATCTTGAAGAAAAATGACCAATCTTATTGCAAGCAAAGCATTTGAAAGGCAACTTTCCTTCATACTTACTGTATCCTCTAGGTAATCTTTTGGCAATGAGGGCTTCAATTTCTTCAAGCTCCATTTCATCTTCTTCAAGTTCCTTCCTTGTCTTCTCATAACTAGTTAGTCTTCTTGAAGAGCTTTCACCTGGATCAAATCTTTGCTTCCCAGACACACTAGCCTTAAAAGTAGATTCTGATTTAGGAAGGGAATCACCAAACTCACTCATTTCAAATGCTGAAAGATTGCCAACCAACTGATCCCTTGTAACAGTTGTCACAGTCCCGATCTCCTCAATAGAAGCAACTCTATGCTTGTATGAAGTAGGTAAGGACCTGAACACCTTGCCAACAATCTCTGATTCTTCCAATTTTCCACCAGCACACCTAATACTGCACACACGTTGGTGTAGTCTCGGTAGGAGGGATCATAGAATGAACTGTCTAAACCATGTAGAAAGAGTAAACACAATGGAAACAACTCAAAGAAATGAAGAAAATGCAAATTCAATCATTTAGTATATTATAGAATTCAAATACAATCTAGTTGGTAACATGCGGGCTTACAACTAAGCTCAAAGGCCTAATTACATACATGCGCAAGATAAATCTTTAAAGCTCATTCGCACAAAATCTAAACTAAGGATTATGAATCAATAGATAACTACTTTCCTAAGGATCTATTACATCAATATATATCATTTTCAGACCAATAGATTCCTCTATGTCAGCCAAGGAAGGTCACAAACTCCAATTAAGAGTTGTAACGTGTTCACAAATAGGTGGGACCTAAATGCATAGAACACTTCCTAAAATGAATGGAACAACATGCGGACCTCTGAGGAAGATTAGTCATGAACCAAGGATCATTGAATGATGTGTCATTAGGATCCACAAGTCAGGGAATGATCTGCAAGCCTTCACCTTCAACTGATTATCTGTGACTGTCAGGATGCTCTGCTCTAAGAACAATTGATCTTCTGATAGCGATATCTTTTTGGTAACTGATCCAAATGTGCTAAATTATTGATATGATGTAGATGAATGAATGTAGATGCTAAGTCTAGATCCACAAGATGTGAAATGCCAAAACTAGACCACAAGCTGCAACTGCTTCTAACTAAACTGCCTAAACTAAACTAGAAAATGAAAGAACTAAAATGCAAACACAGTAAAATGCAAATGTTTTTTTGTTGATGCAAGATTACTCTTGAACTAGGTATGCTCCTACATCAAACATCCAGGGTTATTGAAAAAGTGAGTCCCTCACTTTGTCAGGGCTAAGGGAGAACCAAGACGGTCCACCTCAGCCTAAGAAATCCAAGATGAATCTGCTTCCAGTTTGCCTTTCCACTTCACAAGATATTCTTTGTATTGTCTTCCCCTAGTGTTGCATCCTATTCTACTATCCAAAATGTCTTCTATCTACTCCAGTGCTTGTTGTGGTAACTACTTCTTCAAGTCTTCTTCCATGCTATCACTGAACTCTACTTCATGCTACTGATAGAGATTTGCAATGTTGAAAATAGGTGATATACCCAATGTCTCTGGTAGCTCTACTTCATGTGTTTCCTAAATCAAATTTTTTGAGTATCTTACAAGGTCCAAACTTCTTCATCTTCAACTTGTTATATGTCCTAACTAGAAATCTTTCTTTTCTCAAGTACACCATGAATTCATCTCCCACTTCAAATTCCTTATCTCTTCGCTTCTCATCTGCCTTTTCCTTATACTTACTATTCATGTCCTCTCAATGCTTTTTCACCTGATTATGCACTATCTTCATATGATCTACAAATTCTTCTGCTTTTGCACTTCTCTTTTCCTCTATACTAATGTCTCTCAATTCTGCAACTCCTCTAGGATTCACTCCGGTCACAATCTCAAAAGGTGTTCTTCCAGTGCTCCTATTTACTAAATTATTGTATGCAAACTCTACTTGTGAAAGAATCAAGTCCCAACTTCTAATTTTCTCTCCAACCAAGCATCTCAACAAATTCCCCAAACTCCTATTCACTACCTCTGTCTATCCATTTGTCCATGGATGAAAAGTTGAACTAAACTTCAAATCTATCTTCATCTTTTTCCAAAGTGTCTTCCAAAAGTATCTAACAAACTTTGTGTCTCTGTTTGAAACTATACTCCTAGGTAATCCATGCAATCTCATAATCTCCTTGAAAAATAGGTCAACTACATGCACTGCATCAGTTGTCTTCTTACACGGTATGAAATGAGCCATCTTAGAAAATCTATCAACCACTACAAATATTGAATCATGTCCTCTCTGAGTCTCAATCCCATTACAAAATCCATGCTTATGTCTTCCCAAGGTCTCTCTGGTACTATCAAAGGTTTATACAATCCAGTGTTCTAACTACTCCCTTTTGCAACTTGACAAACTCTACAACTCTTCACAAATCTCCAAACATTCTTATGTAACTGAGGCCAAAAGTAGTTCTCACTCACCAAGGCCACTATCTTATCAATGCCAAAATGTCCTTCCAATCCACCACTATGCTTCTCCTTGATCAAATTATCTCTCATTGAACTTCTAGGTATGCACAAATGACTTCCTTTGAACAACATATCTTCTTGAATAAAATAATCTAACCACTTACTCATATTTGTCACAACAGGTTCCTTACATGCTTTCCAAGGTTTTGCAAAATCAGTGTCTCCCTCATACATGTTCTTCAATTCATCAAATCCCAACACTTCAACTCTCATTTTTGTCAACAAGTTTCTTCTTCTACTCAAGGCATCAACAACTTTGTTTGATTTTCCACTCCTATGCTTCAACACAAAAGTATAATTTTGCATGAACTCTACCCACCTCATATGTCTCTGATTCAACTTACCCTGACTATTCAAATATTACAAAGCTTGATGATCTGTTTACAACACAAACTCCTTAGGCAACAAGTAATGTCTCCACTTCTTCAAGGCTTAAATTATGGCATAGAACTCTTGATCATAAACTAAATATCTTCTCCTTGCATCATTCAACTTCTCACTGAAATATGCTACAGGTATACCGTCTTGACTTAACACTGCTCCAATTGCATTTCCACTTGCATCACAATCAACTTGAAATACCTTATTAAAATCTAGTAATGCCAAAATAGGTTTCTCTATCACCTTTTTCTTCAATAATTCAAAAATTATGTCTTCTCCTGATGTCCACTTAAAATCTTTTTTGTCACCTCTCATTGTCTCTGTCATAGGGTTACAAACTGAACTAAAATTTCTGATGAACTTCCGGTAGAAACTAGCTAATCCATGAAATAATCTAACCTCTCCAATGCTCTCTAGTGTAGGCCATTCAACAATTGCTCTCACTTTCTCAGGGTCCATCTTCAATCCTTCCATAGAAATCACAAATCCCAAATATACCAACTCTTCCTTCATGAAACTACACTTCTTGATGTTTATCAGCAATATCTCTTCCCTCAGTCTCTGCAAAACTTGTCTAATATGCCACAAATGTTCTTTTGTCTTACTAAAAATCAGAATATCATCGAGGTATACAATAACAAACTTACCCAAGAATTTCTTCAAAACTTCATTCATCATTCTCATGAAAGTAATCAGTGCATTTTTCAATCCAAAAGGCATCACTAACCACTCATACAATCCTTCATTTGTCTTAAAAGAAGTCTTCCATTCATCACCTTCTCTGATTTTAATCTAATGGTATCCACTCTTCAAATCTATCTTTGTAAAATATGTTTCTCCACTCAAACTATCCATGATATCATCCATCTTAGGTAAAGGAAATCTATACTTAACTGTGATCTTGTTTATTGCTCTAGAACCAATACACATTCTCCATTCTCCATTTTTCTTAGGTGCTGATACTATAGGTACTGCACAGGGACTTAATCTTTCTCTGATCAAACCTTTCCTCGGCAATTCTTGTATATGTCTATTCAATTCATCATTCTCTGCCGGTGTCATTCTATGTGCTGCTTTGTTAGGAAAACTTGCTCCCGATATAAGATCTATGTGATGACTGATACTCCTTATAGGTGGTAATCCTTCAGGTACATTATCTGATATGATGTCTTCATATTCTATTAGCAACTCCTTTATCTCCTCCAGTTGTAATTCTTTAGTCTCCTTCAATGCTTCAGGCTTCTTAGGAATCAAGGCATAACACAGTCTCATGTCTCAAACCATCTAGAAATTTTCTTCCATCTACCAAATAGATTCTAGCATTCCCACATACCTCACTCTTAGGATCATCCTCCAAAGGAATCAAAGTAATTCTCTTTCCATTTGCTGTTATAGTGTATGTATTCTTTCTCCCATCATGTATAGCTTTCCTATCATACTACAAAGGTCTACCCAACAAGATATGACAAACATCCATAGGCATAATATCACACAAGACTTCATCATGATAAGATCCAATATGAAATTTCACCAAACATTGTTCACTCACCAGTACCTTATGATTATCCTGAATCCATGCTATCTGATAAGGATTAGGGTGTTTCAATCTTTCCAACTTTAGCTTAGTCACCATCTCCTCTAAAACTGGGTTATCTAAACTACCACTATTAATCACAACTTAACAACACTTACCTCCGGATTTGCATCTAGTTCTAAACAAGCTCTTCCTCTACGGTGGTTCCTCATCTGTCTCTACTTGAAATAGTTCTCTCCTCATCACCAATGATTCTCCTTTCTCAGGTTTGCCAACTGAACTAGGTGGTTCAATAGGTTCTTCTTCAACATAGGTTGCTCTTCCACTATTTTCTATCCTCTTACTTGTACTACCCTGATTACACTCAAATGCTCTATGTCCTTCACCTCCATACTTGAAACAAGTACCTCTGAATGTTCTCTTATCAAATCCTCTACCTTCTCTTCTGTATCCTTCATTCTGGTATGCACTAGGGTTTTGTCTCTGGTAAGAATTTTTGTCATCTCTCTGGTAAGCAATGTTATCTCTATCATCCTTCTTAAAGGGGTTGTTGAACTTATTCTGCTCCACAAATGATTTGTCTCCTTCAAAAAATGTTCTAGCTCTCTAAAATTTAACTCCTCTACCTCTCTGTCTCTGATCATGTCTCTTATTCAACTTCTCTTCAACTTTCAAGGCAAACTGATATGCTTCTTCCAAAGATGCCATCCTTACCAAACTTAGTTCCTCTTGAATGTTCAATTGGTGCAGGAGCACCAAGGGCTTGGAGCCCATGTGTACATATGTTTACAGTTTGGTGTGATGTTTTGAATTTTCAAAATAGGGCAGAGCGGGAAGAAGTTTATACATATGCAAAGTGACTCCATCGAAGTGAGAGAGCTCATCGGCGAAACTTTTGAAAGCTTTATCGATATCTAAAGTCACACCGACTAAGGCATATCGGCATGAAATGCACATCGGGAGACAGCGAGAATGTAGGAAGTCGTGCCGACAGGATAGAATGGTCGGCAAGACTATCGATATTGGAGTGAAAGGAAATAGGTTCGCTGATGACCATAAGTCTGGCCAATGGAGAATGCATTTCGGTGTGAGAGAACCTATCGGCGAAGCCTTTCGAAGTTATAGTGAATGGTGAAGTTACGCCGATAGAAGGAACATCGACATGACCGAAGATATCGGCAGGACAAATTTGAAGTTTGCCGATAGAATGTGGTCTAACCGACGAAGGGGTTGTTAGTTCCATCGGAGTAACAATGAACATCGGCAAACTAAGGAAAAGCTACGCCGATAATGTAATGTCTGAGCGATGAATACTTTAAACTGTCGGGGAGAAATGGTCTATCGGCGGGAGAAGTTAAGTAGTGGCCGATAAGGTGGATTAGGCCAATGAAAAGGGAAGGAGCATTTCGGTGCGAAAGTCAAGATGTCTGGCCGATAATAATGTGAATGTATCGATAGAATGCATATCGATAGGGGAAGAATATGATCGGTGAGATGAAGAATCTGTTTTGTCGATGAGAGCCGAATAGATAGAAAACCTAACTATTCGATAACTGAAAGGAAGCCGAACAATATAAAAGCTAGTTTTTGCTTTGTAAAAGGGGTTGTTGGAATATTTTGAAGCCTGAGATGCTGCGAATGTAATAGAGAAACTTTTGATAATAAAAACATTGACAGTTGAATCCATTTGAATTTTTTCTGTAGAATACTTGCATAATCTGGTTTGTAGTAGAGTAGGCAATTTAAGTCTTGTTAGTTTTGTTTTTGTTTGTACATAATGGCTCTAGTTTGATGTCCTCGCATATCCTTTGTACAGTCATGGGGGGAAATCAAACAGAGTCTCTTGTTTTTGTTTTTCTTTCTGTTGTAGTGAGTGGAATGCTAGAGAGAGGCCATGTGAACTTGTACTAGGCGAGCTGTGCCATAGCCCGGCTAGTATGCAAGTTGTAGTCTAAGAGATAGGGGTGAAAATAGAGTGGAAGAATTAAGCACCAAGCAATCAAAACCCTAGACCCAGAGAGAAGGGATGATAATGGGCTCAAGAAGGCTATAAGCCCTAGAGTTGAGAATCTTAGAAGCAGTGAGGGAGAAAAAGAATTCCTCACACCAAGAAAGTAGTGTCTATATTGGAAACAACAGACAATTAGTTCTTTCACCTCTGTAATAGACTGGTTAGGTTGACATAGGCATTTTGGGGTAGAAAATGTCTATGAGCATTTGAATTGCTAGGGAGACTTGGGATTGATATAGGTCCTGAAGTGTTGTGTCAAGATAGGTTCGCTAAACCCATAGGCCTCCCCATCAAATTGGTATCAGAGCCAAGTTAAAGATTTGGGCTATTCCTAGGTTGGAATAGAAGAAGTTGTATGTCATCACCGAGTTCAAGTGAGTCTATAGGTTCAGCCAGAGAGATGGTGAATAATGCAGAGTTAGCAAAGAAGGTTGATGATCAAGAAGAGGAGAATAGACTCCTACAGGAAAGATTGGCAGAAATGGAAAGTAGACTGGGTGTAATGATGGAGAAGACTGAAGAAATTAGGTAGAAAGTAAACAAGGAAAAAGGTGTGCCTATAGAAGATGAAGAGCCCACACTTGATCCTAAGATGGAAGAAGAACCTTTCTTGAAGGCCCTGAAAGCCATGAGTGGTAAGACATTGGAAGGAGTACCTCTTTTTAGTGGAAAGATGGAACCTGATTTGGTTATGGAATGGATAGAAGGTTTAGAAAATCACTTTGAATGTGATGGAGTGAGTGAAGCACAAAAGGTGAAGGTGGCTAAATCAAGACTCAGAGGAACTGCCTTGACATGGTGGAAGTTTGTTCAAACTGAAAGAGAAAAAGAAGACAAGAAACCTATAGCTTCTTGGAAAGGTATGGTGGCTAATATCAAAGAAGTATACATGCCTGAAGAGTATGAAGTCCAATTGTACAAGAAACAACAAAATTTGAGACAAAGAGAATTAGATGTTAGTGCATACACTGAGGAGTTTCAAAAACTATGCCTGAGGTCTAAGGTGATGGAAGATGAAAATGTGAAAGTAGCAAGATATCTCAATGGTTTGAGATGGAGTATTCAAGAGGAAATCAGCTTGTTCAGCCCTACAACAGTGCATCAAAGCTATCAGCTAGCACTCAAGGTAGAGGAGAAGAGTAAGAAGAAACAAGAATCAAATAGCAGGTCAAGAGGAAGAGGTAGAGACAACAGAGGAAGAGGAAATTATGGTGGTAGGAATACTAATCAAAGACCCCAAGGAGAATCCAAACTCACAGAGCAGAGTGGGGAGGCTAGTAGTAGAGGAAACTATAGAGGAAGGGGATCTAATAGAGGAAGATCAAGAGGATCAGGCAGAGAATCCTACTTTGCCACTATGAAATGCTACAATTGTGGTCAATTGGACCATCCAGCATATAAGTGTCCTGATAAGGGCACATCTTCTTCTCAAGGAGTTGATAAAAAAAATCATTATGTACAAGATGATGCTTCAAGCAGCAAATCACCTGAAGTCAGTCTAGCCTCAGAAGTGGGAGAGAACATCATGGTCAGGAGAACCTTGATCAAAGAACCAGTTAAAGCTAAACCAAGCCAAAGGAGAGCATTATTCAAAATCAGATGCAAGATTATGAATAAGGTATGTCAAGTAATCATAGACTCAGGGTCTACTGATAATATAGTGTCTAATGAAGCAATTAGAAAACTAAATTTGCAAAGAATACCTCATTCAAATCCATATAGAGTCACATGGTTAAATAAAGGTCAGCATGTGATAGTCAATGAGCAAACTTGGGTAGAGTTTGGTATAGGTGGATACAAAGACAAGGTACTTTGTGATATCCTACCTATGGATGCATGTCATCTCTTATTGGGCAGACCACGGTAGTTTGACCAAAAGGCCATACATGATGGTGAGAAGAATGCATATTCTTTTCAAAAAGATGGTGTCACCTATAAAATTCAATCTTTGGAAGATGAAGAAGCAAATAAGACTAAGAGTCCTAGTATCTTAGTTGTGAGTGGAAAAAAGTTTTTGAACACTCTTAAGGAGGATGGTATTGGTTATGCTATCATAGTGAAGCCTAAGGAGGAGAAGAAAGACAAAAAGGTAGTGATCCCAAAAGAGGTGCAGACTATACTGGAACAGTATAAGGATATCATTAGTGATGGAACACCAGCAACACTACCTCCACAAAGGACTATAAGCCATCAGATAGATTTGATTCCAGGAGCATCTTTGCCTAACAAGGCTCCTTACAAGATGACTCCAGAACAACATAAGGAGATAACCAGACAAGTACAAGAATTGCTTGACCAGGGGTTGGTTTGAAAAAGCATAAGTCCTTGTGCAGTGCCTAGAGTGTTGGCACCGAAGAAAGGAGGAACATGGAGATTGTGCACAGACTCTAGAGCTATCAATAAGATCACCATAAGGTACATATTCCCAATTCCTAGAATTGAAGATCTTATGGACTGTTTAGGAGGAGCTAAGTATTTCACTAAGATAGACCTGAAAAGTGGTTATCACCATATCAGAATCAAGGAAGGTGATGAGTGGAAAACAGCCTTCAAAACCACAGAAGGACTGTATGAATGGCTTGTTATGCCATTTGGTTTATCAAATGCTCCTAGCACATTCATGAGGCTCTTGAATGAAGTCCTCAAGGATTATACAGGTAAATTTGTAGTTGTTTATCTAGATGACATCTTGATTTTTAGTCAAACTAAAGAAGAGCATCTTGAACATGTAAATATTGTTTTGAAAAAGTTACATGATGAACAACTAACCATAAATTTGGAGAAGTGTGAATTCATGAAGCAGGAATTGGTATACCTTGGTTTTGTGTTGTCCAAAGGAGAATTGAAAATGGACAAGTCAAAGGTAGAAGCCATATTGAGTTGGCCTACTCCCAGAGCAGCAACTGAGGTGAGAAGTTTTCATGGCTTAGCTTAGTTTTATAGAAAATTCATCAAGAATTTCAGTGCTATTTGTGCACCCATGCTAGATACAATCAAAGGTGGGATGAAAACAAAGTTTCAATGGACACAAGCAGCTAATAACAGTTTTGAACTGTTGAAGAAAGAAGTAGCCACACAGCCAGTGTTAGTGCTGCCTAGTTTTGATAAGTTGTTTACTTTAGAATGTGATGCTAGCAATATTGCAGTAGGGGCAGTACTCAGCCAAGAGAATAGACCAGTAGCCTTTTTCAGTGAGAGGCTAAATTAAGCAAAGAGTACATACTCTTCATATGACTTGGAGCTCTATGCTCCAGTCCAAGCACTTAGAAAATGGAGACATTATCTCCTACCTAAGGAATTTGTTGTGTATACAGACAATCAAGCTTTGAGTTTTTTGAACTCACAAGATAAGTTGAGCCATAGGCATATCAAGTGGATGGAGTACTTGTAGTCTTATACATTTATAATAAAGCACAAGAAGGGATAGCTCAATAAAGTAGCAGACGCTTTAAGTAGGAGGCTGCTCACAGTATAAGAAGTGCAGCTAAGAAGTATAGGGATGGAAGAGTTCAGAGCACAAAGTCTATTAAGACTTTGAAAATCACTTTCATAGTGAATTTGCAGATTACACATTGCAGCAGGGTTTGCTGTTCAAAGGTGGATAGTTGTGTGTACCAAAAGGATCCATGAGAGAAAATCTCATACAGGAGAAGCATAATGGCAGTTTGAGTGGACATTTTAGTCTGAATAAAACATTGGAGTTAGTCTAGAGGTTCTACTATTGGCCAAAGATGCACAAAGATGTCAGAAAGTATGTGGAGTAGTGTATCATCTGTTAGAAGGCCAAGGGAACTTCTTCAAATGCTGGACTGTATCAACCATTACCCATTCCTTCCAGACCATGGGATTGTGTAAGTATGGATTTTGTAGTTGGTCTACCAAAGACTAAGACTGGTTTTGATAGTATTTTTGTAGTTGTTGATAGATTCAGCAAGATAGGTCATTTCATTCCTTGTAAGGTGACTCATGATGCTAGTCATATAGCTCATTTGTTTTTCAAAGAGGTCATAAGGATTCATGGACTACCAGCAAGCATCGTGTCTGATAGAGATGCTAAGTTCATGGGACATTTCTGGAAAACTTTATGGCAGAGGTTAGGGACAAATCTGTCTTTTGGATCAACATATCATCCATAGACAGATGGCCAAATAGAAGTGGTGAATAGGACATTGAGCAACCTGTTAAGGTCTGACAAAATAATATGGACAGAGTTGGGATCAAGTCATTTATCAGGTAGAATTTACCTATAATGACAGTGTGAACAGGACTACTGGCAAGAGTCCTTTTGAAATCGTCTATGGCATGCACCCTAGAGGTCTATGTGAACTCAAAATTCTTGGAGATCTAGAGAATAGAAGTGGTCATGCAGAGGATTTTGTACAATCCATGAAAGAAGTACATGAACAGGTGAAGAAAACCTTGACAGAAAACACACAGAAGATCAAGGACAGAGTAGATGTCCACAGGAAGGACATCCAGTTTGAAGTTGGTAATCTGGTTATGGTGCACTTGAACAAAGCCAGATTGCAGAAGGGAATGCAAACCAAAATGCAAATGCGAAGAATTGGTCCTTCCAGAATCCTAAACAAGTATGGTAATAATGCATACACGATTGAATTGCCAGAAGACCTGGCAATCTCACCAGTGTTTAATATCCAAGACCTAGTGCCATACAGGGGTCCTCAGCCAGCAGCAAATGGATCTATTTCAGCGAAGGAACACACAGTCAAAGATGTGACTTTGCCACTAAAACCCAAACTACAGGCAAAGAGAATACTGGATTCAAGAGTACAGAAGCAAACCAGACATGGTGTCTACATGGAGCATTTGGTCAAATGGAAGCAGTTGCCTGAAGCAGAAGCTACTTGGGTTGTAGAGTCTAAATTCAAAAAGAGGGGCATTGATTTTGCCTTGTCACCGGAGATGACTTGACTTCTTCCGCACAAGGAGAGTATGGTGTAGGAGCACCAAGGGCTTGGAGCCCATGTGTACATATGTTTACAGTTTGGTGTGATGTTTTGAATTTTTAAAATAGGGCAGAGTGGGAAGAAGTTTATACATATGCAAAGTGACTCCATCGGAGTGAGAGAGCTCATTGGTGAAACTTTTGAAAGCTTTATCGATAGCTAAAGTCACACTGACTAAGGCATATTGGCATGAAATGCACATCAGGAGACAGCGAGAATGTAGGAAGTCATGCCGACAAGATAGAATGGTCGGCAAGACTATCGATATCAGAGTGAAAGGAAATAGTTTCACTGACGACCACAAGTCTGGCCGATGGAGAATGCATTTCAGTGTGAGAGAACCTATCGGCGAAGCCTTTCGAAGTTATAGCGAACGGTGAAGTTACGTCGATAGAAGGAACATCAGCATGACCGAAGATATCAGCGGGACAAATTTGAAGTTTGCTGATAGAATGTGGTCTGACCGACGAAGGGGTTGTTAGGTCCATCGGAGTAACAATGAACATCGGCAAACTAAGGAAAAGCTACACCGACAATGTAATGTCTGAGCGATGAATACTTTAAACCATCAGGGAGAAATGGTCTATCGGCGGGAGAAGTTAAGTAGTGGCCGATAAGGTGGATCAGGTCGATGAAAAGGGAAGGAGCATTTCGGTGCGAAAGTCAAGATGTCTAGCCAATAATAATGTGAATGTATCGATAGAATGCATATCGATAGGGGAAGAATATGATCGGTGAGACGAAGAATCTATTTTGCTGATGAGAGCCGAATAGATAGAAAACCTAACTGTTCGATAACTGAAAGGAAGCCGAACAATATAAAAGCTAGTTTTTGCTTTGTAAAAGGGGTTGTTGGGATATTTTGAAGCCTGAGATGCTACGAATGTAATAGAGAAACTTCTGATAATAAAAACATTGACAGTTGAATCCATTTGAATTTTGTCTGTAGAATACTTGCATAATCTGGTTTGCAGTATAGTAGGCAATTTAATTCTTGTTAGTTTTGTTTCTGTTTGTACATAATGGCTCTGGTTTGATGTCCTTGCATATCCTTTGTACAGTCATGAGGGGCAATCAAACAGAGTCTCTTGTTTTTGTTTTTCTTTCTATTGTAGTGAGTGGAATGCTAGAGAGAGGCCATGTGAACTTGTACTAGGTGAGCTGTGCCATAGCCCAGCTAGTATGCAAGTTGTAGTCTAAGAGACAGGGGTGAAAACAGAGTGGAAGAATTGAGCACCAAGCAATCAGAACCCTAGACCCAGAGAGAAGGGCTGATAATGGGCTCAAGAAGGCTATAAGCCCTGGAGTTGAGAATCTTGGAAGCAGTGAGGGAAAAAAAGAATTCCTCACACCAAGAAAGTAGTGTCTATATTGGAAACAACAGATAATTAGTTCTTTCACCTCTGTAATAGACTGGTTAGGTTGACATAGGCATTTTGGGGTAGAAAATGTCTACGAGCATTTGAATTGGTAGGGAGACTTGGGATTGATATAGGTCTTGAAGTGTTGTGTCAAGATAGGTTCGCTAAACCCATAGGCCTCCCCATCATCAATTGCAGTACATTGATATATCTAGCCACTTTCTCCTTGTTTACTTCACTCTGTCCTATTCTTATGATCATCTTATGAAATTCTTCAGTATACTCCTTCACAGATTTCTCCTTTTGTCTTAGGTTTTGCAATATTTTCAACAATTCCAACTCATAGTCAGCAGGTATAAACTGATTCTTCAACTTTGTCACCATCCAGTCCCACTTAGTAATCTTTTCCTTTCCTCTTCTATTTCTTTCCAATTGAACTTCTTTCCACCTTATAGCAGCATGTTCTTTCAACTTTGTCTTTACAAATTTCACCTTTTTTAGATCTTCAACCTCCTCATAGTCAAAGTATTCTTCCATATCATTTATCCAATCAATCAATTCTTCAGGGTTCAAATTACTAGTATAATTCAGCACATCAACTCTAGGTCTCTTTCCAATCTTTGAAATAGATTGCAACATCTTTACCTGATCTGATTCTTCTTCTTCATTACGTTCGAGGGTTTCACCAGTTTGTTCAACAGATTGAAATTCTTCTTCATCATCTCTTTCAAAATTAGGTCTTGATGTCAATCCTCTTCGCCTATCTTCTTCAAAAGCATCCAAATGGATTCACATTATTCTCATCCATTCTATTAGCCATTGTACCAACAAGAGGAACTCTTCGCAGTGGCATCTCCCTAGGATCAAGTGTAAACTACCTCAAATTCAGTGATCAGGCTACAAGTGACAACTACCTCCCAATAGGTGATCGGTTGTGCATAAGTAACCTGCCTCAAATCGATTTGCTTACAACAAGATCTTACAAAATTCCTTCGCCAACTTTTCTCCAAAGAATCAAACTTTCGCTCTGATACCACTTGGTGTAGTCACGGTAGGAGGGCTCACAGAATGAACTATCCAGACCATGCAGCAAGAGTAAACACAATGGAAACAACTCAAAGAAATGAAGCAAATGCAGATTCAGTCATTCAGTATATCATATAATTCAAATACAATCTAGCCAGCAACATGTGGGCTTATAACTAGGCTCAAAGCCCTGATTACATATATGCACAAGATAAACCTTTGAAGCTCATTCACACAAAATCTAAACTAAGGATTATGAATCAATAGCTAACTACTTTCCTAAGGATCTATTACATCAATATATATCATTTATGGACCAATATATTCCTCCGCGTCGGCCAAGGAAGGTCACAATCTCCAATGAAGTGTTGTAACATGTTCACAGATAGGTCAAACCTAAATGTATAGAACACTTCCTCAAACTAATGGAATAAGGTACGGACCTCCACGGAAGGTCGGTCACAAACCAAGGATCATTGAATTATGTGGCATTAGGATCCACAAGTCAAGGAACGATCCACAAGCCTTCTCCTTCAGTTGATTATCTGTGACTATCGGGATGCTCTGCTCTAAGAATAGTTGATCTTTTGATAGCGATATATTTTTGGTAACTAATCCAAATACTCTGAATTCTTGATATGATGTAGATGAATGAATGTAGATGCTAAATCCAGATCCGTAAGATGTGAAATGCCAAAACCGAACCACAAGCTACAATTGCTTCTGACTGAACTGCCTAAACTAAATTAGAAAATGAAAGAACTAAAAAGTAAACACACTAAAATACAAATGTTTTTTGGTTGATGCAAGATTACTCTTGAACCAGGGATGCTCCTACATCACAAGTTCATTCACCTTCTACATGTAGGAAGTGATGTTTTCATCTTCACTCATCCTCAAACATTTGTATCTACCTTTCAAGCTCTGTAACTTAGCACATTTGACATATGCATCACCTTCATATAAAGTTTCCAACTTCTTCTAGATTTCATGAGAAGTTTTCAATTCTAAGACATTCGTCATTTCTATATCAGTCAGGCACTTAACAATGCCTCTTTAGCCTGAATGTTGTTTTCAGCATCTTTGAGTTCATCTGGAGTTGAAGGACCTTTCTCTGGGAACTTATACTCATCCTTTGTTATCAACCAATAAGCATCACCCATGCATTGCAAATGGAACTCCATGTGACTCTTCCAAAGAGAGTAATTTGTTCCATCAAATCTCAGACTATCCTTCTTGTAAGTCGACATCATGGATCTTCTTAAGCGGTCAAGCTCTTTTTAGAGGAACCAACTCTAATACCAATTGTTGAAATTAGGGCAAACAACTAAGAGGGGGGTGAATCAGTTGTCACAAAACTTTTATCTTTTTCTACATTTAATCTTCCTTACCACTTATTAACAGATTAATGATATAACCATGAAAGCATGAATCAACAACACATGAGCAAAAGCATAGTCAACACATATAACACCAAGATTTTTAGATGGAAACCTGGTTAAGGGAAAACCCATGGTGGGGGTTAACCCACAAGATTTATTCTTTGTTAAAAGAATAGAAAATGGGAAGGCACTTGCCTTTGGGTGCACTACCTAGAGATCACTGCTCAAAAGAGGCTCATTGCCTACAAGAACATTTGCAATGTTAACACAGAAAGATTGAACTGAGAAACAACATCTTCTTCATGCAAAGTTCAATTCCATTGAAGCGCACAATACTTTTGCTCTTCCCCCAAACAATTCTTCGCTATTCCCTCATCCTTTATTGCTCTTCCTCTTTTGCTCTTCCTCTTCTCTGCTCTGCCTTTCTTCCTTTCTTAGGATCTTATCATTTTTGTACAAGGATGATTTTCCACAACTCAACCACACGTATTTATATGCTCCATCAACCTTGGAATAAACATCAAGGTCGGCACTACAAACATTTGACTTAATGCGAATCACTATACTATCAACCAAACATAGATGGGACCCAAATATTCCTCAAACAACACGCCACGCTTCATAGAACCTCTCTTAGATCATCCACAACATGCACAAAGCATCTGGTCGGCCAAGACTAGAAAGAACAGCAACACCCAAGGATAAATCTTCAACCACGAGGTCAATCCTTAATGTGGACCACCAACATAGTAGGCACCCGATTCAGTGACCACCACAAGCACAATGAAATCAATAGGAACAACCGCACCACCTCAGATCACCAGAAGCACTTGTACTTTCATCTGGGAACTCAAGAACACCAACTATCATGACTGTCATAGTAGAAAGATTTCTTATAGACCTCCAAACCATGAACCACTTGAGTTGAGGATACACACTGACATCCCAAACACACCTCTAGATCTGTAGATCATAATATTCCAATGCGGATCAATCTGGATCAAATTTCTGTCAGTCTGTCACTTCTGAACAACTACAAAACTTAGATCTACTCAGATGGCCATAACTTCACCAATTCTCCATGTGGAGCTCTCAAATATTGACTAGAGGAACTTCAGACAATCCTCTATAAACCCTTTAATCTGTAGACTCTGATCTTCATCTTACTGGGAATGCGGAGCAATCTACTTCACTGAACTGTACTGTCTTCACTATATTTGACAGAGAGATATGTAACTCACTTGTTTCTTTTGGAGAGGCTAATTTTCTGAATATCCTCAACATACAAGTCTTCTAAACAAGTAATAGAATAAGATATAGTTGATACTAATGACAAGGATATGTTGACATGAATGACAACACTGATTAGGCACATATTTGCAACATAAATCTTCTGTGGCAACATTAGTCATGCAATTAGGATCAATAATTGTTCCATCCATGGGGTTTCACATTATTTTCACAGTGATGTGTAGAGGTCCTTCAGTGTCTCCAGTTGTTCTATCATGAGGTGTAAACACAATTTCAGGTTCAGGGACCTTTCTCTGCATGTAAGGTCTAGGAGGGAACCTATTGTTGTTATTGCAATTAGAGGCCATGTGTATATGCTCAAATCAATGCAAAATTAGATTTTGAAATCTTCTCAAAATTGATGCAAAAGACAAGTGCAAAGTTATATGCAAAAATGACCTAAATGCTTGATTTTTTGTACTTTTTCAATGCAAATAAGTGAAAGCAAAAGTGTTGTAAGTATTTTGATCAGGGGAAGAAAATTACATGTCTGATATCAGTCCAATATAGCAATAAGATCCTTCACAACACACTCTTGATGCAAATCTAAGATGATGACAAGCCAAAATATAGTGAAAATATACTAAAATATGTAATTTTTTTACCAAATCTCAATGTAAAAGAGCATGACAAAGAGTGTTGTGAGGAAAATGATGATGGAAAGAAAATTATATCAATAATAAGAGCCACTTAATGCCAAAATATCCATCACAACACGTCTATAGTGCCACTCAAGATCAAACCCTAGTGAAAATATAGCAAAATTTGCAATTTTTCACGATTTTTCATTTCCAGGACCTAGCAAAAGGAGTGTTGTAAAAAATTTTAGGAGGTTAAGAAAATAATAGCAATGATATCAGTCACCTCAATCCATAAAATCTTTTACAACACGCTTATGGTGCAAACTAGGCCAAACCCTAGAGCAAAAATAGCAAAAATGTGCAATTTTGACCAAATTTTTAATACAAGAGGCCAATAGAAAGGTGTTGTGAATATTTTAGGAGGGGCAGAAAATAATTACCCTAATAAAAACCATTTAGTGCAAAAATACCCTTCACAATGCGCCTATGGTGCAAATTTAGAGAGTTGATAAGGCCAAATCTAGTGAAAATCAATGTTTTTACAGTCCTAGGTTTTAGATCTTGATGTAAAATGCTATATGAATGTTTTGCAAGCTGATGTATGATGAAAATTAAATGTTCTTAGATCTAGAAATGATTTCCAAGCTCTAACATGCAAAATGCAAGTGCAAATCTAGTGAAAAATCAATGAAAATGCTAGTTTTTGTTGAAATTTTCTATGCAAAAATGCAAATTTTTGAAATATAAATGCAAATTTGTTCTAAAATGTAAGACTATAGCCAAATGCAAATTTGAATGAGTCTCTAAAATCAGTAGAAAAATCTGAAACAAGATTTTACCTACAAACCCTAGATTTTGGAATTACTAGGTTATATGCAAAATTCACAATTTTCAACAAAACCCTAGCAATTTTATGATGAAAATGCAATGCAAATTAATGAATTTTTGTAATTTTCTATAAATTAACTCAAATCTAATGCAAAAATTAGAAATTTGATGAAATTAAATTTAATTAATGCAACATGCAAAACCCTAGCATGCAATTTTTTCAATTTTTTTAAAATTTTCAATTTTTTGTAAGTTTTCCAATGCAATAAGATGAATGACTATATGAATGAATGAAAATCAATGCAAATCTGAAGCAAAACACTCAGCAAGGTGCAAACAAGTCCAATAACATGGGTTCACCAAAATGTAATGTAGTGAAATTTGTTCTAAAATGTAAGACTATAGCCAAATGCAAATTTGAATGAGTCTAAAATCAATAGAAAAATCTAAAACAATATTTTACCTACAAACCCTAGATTTTGGAATTACTAGGTTATATGCAAAATTCACAATTTTCAACAAAACCCTAGCAATTTTATGATGAAAATGCAATGCAAATTACTGATTTTTTGTAATTTTCTATAAATTAACTTAGATCTAATGCAAAAATAAAAAATTTGATGAAATTGAATTTAATTAAAGCAACATGCAAAACCCTAGCATGCAATTTTTTCAAATTTTTTCATTTTTTCATTTTTTTGTAAGTTTTCCAATGCAATAAGATGAATGACTATATGAATGAATGAAAATCAATGCAAATCTGAAGCAAAATACTCAGCAAGGTGCAAACAAGTCCAATAACACAGGTTCACCAAAATGTAATGTAGTGAAATTTGGATGTTTAGTTTTGGGTAGTTTGTGTGTGTATCCTCCTTTCACCAATTACATTCAAGGACCTAGAGTTGAGTTGCAATGTACTATCATACCCTAGGTCACTATTGAGATGTAGGGAAACTTGGATTTCTATGATTTGATTTCTAATTATGTTCTCTTATGCTCAATGATACCTTAAAACCCTAATTATGCAAATACCATAGTAAACAGATGAATATTAGAAAATACTGCTATAGAAAGATGTAAAATGACAAATAACTATGCACCTATTTTCAGGGTTCGGAGGTAGAAAATTTGGGGACTAAGGAGCGGGAGCCCAAGTCCAATGCCCTACTTTTTGTTAGGATCTGGAAGCTCAGTCTGCAACCTGTTATTGTTGTCATAGAGATTTTCCCTTTGCGAAACTTTGTGTACTAAAGAGCAGATAGACTAGTCTAGGGAGTTATTTTCTTCTTTGATCTGCAATTCTGACACTTTGTTGTACCCTCCTGCAACTTCACTTTGTCATAACTCCAACCTGTAACCTGCAATCATGAAAACTTTGGGAGGGGTTGTGTTGTTAGAGGCTTACCTCAGTCAAGCCCTGGAGAGACATTCAAGTCTTCTAAACACCGTTGTTAGATAAAGAGTGCATGCCCTAGGGAGGCAGAGGCAAAAACTAAATTATAAATGCTTACAAACACAAATGATATCACCTTGTAGTGAAGATCTCATGGGAGGAAGAAGCTCTTCATTCCATGATGAGATGGATGCTCAAATCTACAAATACAAATACATAAACAACACAAGTCTACTCTTGCAACACAATGAAAGCCTTGAATCACCTTTAGAATGCATAAAGTTCACAATAGCCATCTAGTTTACAAATGAATGCCTAAATATGCTTATATATGCAACTACAAACATTCCCACCAAGAATTTCGTAATTCAAACTTATTGTGTCGGCCTAGGGACCAAATAACAGTCATAAATTGACACTAGAAATTTGGGCCTGACCCAAAATAGGGTAGGACTAGGGCGTGGGCACCCAAGTCCTCCCCCCCTATTTTGGGCAGGGTTAGGTTCAAGGGATCCCCCTAGGTCCCATTTGTCAAGACACTTATGGATCATCTCATTGGGATGTTAAAATATGAAGTAATATGTCCTAAATGCACACTAAAGACTCGGGAGCTAAATTTTAAGAGGGAAAAGCCCCCAAGGGGACATTTTCTGACGTTACAAAAATAAACAAAACTAGCAGTAAAACATTCATCATTTTTTTCCATCAATCTGCAGAATTTAAAACCGATGGTCAGCACAAGATTCAAGGTATATACCCCTTAAATCACCCAGCCCGTGGTATCTCTAAAGCGGGTGGTTTTATTAGATCATTTTGGGAATGCATAGATAGAATCCTGGAATATTCCTATCAAAAACCACTTCTACATCACATATAGGGTGGTTTTAACTTGCAAGCTAGCAGTTTGGGCCTAAGATCGGCGGTTGTTCACCTGAGACAGGCGATTTTGACAAGAAAACAGGTGGTTTTCTCACCTACAAGTGGTTTTTGATTTTCTTCACAGAATATTCCATCTGGGAGTATATTTCAACTGCTTACATCATCATTGCACTAGCAGTGATGTCAGTAATAGGCCCCTTTGGCCACCCTTCTAGCCCTAATAGGGCATTTTTTCCTAGGAGCCATAACTTTTCGTCACGGTATCAAAAATTGAAAAACGAGATATCTTTGGAAAGTTGGTTCCAAGCACTTCACAGTGGTGTAGATAGTTATCTCAGATTCTATTTCAGGTGCCTTATACAACTATTTGAAGCTAGATTTTACATTTTTCACTCCTGAGCTCACAAGTTTTGCCCACTTTCTCAGAATTGCAACTTTTTACAGGTGTTGGAAAAGTATTTTTGTACTCTATATTTCTATCCAAGCAATTTTTCTATATTTTTCTTTAGACATGAATTTTCAATTTGAAGCACTTTGGGTACATATCACTCTTTGATTGGAAAAAGAGTTGAAATTAGTGGTTGTTTTGGTTTGGGGGGCTTCAATTACATTGTTGATTGAGTTTGTGCTTTGATATAGCTTTGTGTTCTCTTATTTTCCTCTAGATAATAGATATATCAAGGGTTCCATTGTTAACACCTTACAACTATCCAACTTGGAGTCAACATGCATGGATTGCCCTAATGGATCTTGGACATTCTCTATATGTTGAAAACAAGATACCTGAACCAACAGATGATAAGAAAAGGATAAAATGGATAATTAAGCATACAAAAGCTCTTGGATATCTTCGTAGTTTCATTTCCCTAGATCTCTTGTTTCAGATTGAGGCATGTACAAATTCATATGATGCTTGGGATAAATTGAAAATATCATATGGTACAACAGATGAAGTAAAAGGCTATCAAATTGATAATG
Organism: Cunninghamia lanceolata; assembly: GCA_027924645.1. Taxonomy (NCBI): domain Eukaryota; kingdom Viridiplantae; phylum Streptophyta; class Pinopsida; order Cupressales; family Cupressaceae; genus Cunninghamia; species Cunninghamia lanceolata. The sequence goes on from BSBN01000103.1 coordinate 6,503,917, forward strand.
AATTCATGAGCCTTGATCCTAAGAACTTTAGCCACACCCAAGATTATATAACTAAGGTTAATGATCTAAGAGCACAATGTAAAGCATGTGGTATTGAGAAAAAGGACATCCAGTTGATCTACAATGTGTTGAATAAACTTGGTCCTGATTATGCAGCTTTTGTTTTTAGCTTTCACACTCATAGGTTAACTGTGGGATCTACTTTCACTATGCCTTTGTGATGCAGGAGCATTGAGGGTCTAAGAGCAATCTTGTATCAACCAAATAATAATAATAATAATAATAATAATAATAATAATAATAAATGTGTTGTTTCTTTTCAATAAGGGCTAAATTTGGTAGGGTTACTATTTTTAGTAAGTTTACATTTGTGCACGGTTTGATACAAAATCTTACATATCATTTGTCATTTGTGAGATATTAAAATTTCCAATTCTAAAAATCCTATTGAAATATTCAAAGTCAAATTTGAGGCAATTAGAGGCTCCCGATGGGCCTGAAATTTGGTGGGAAAAACAAGCAGTCTACCTTTAGGTACTACTTGTGCACAACTATCTTTTTGAGAGCTTTTCGAAAAGGTATTATGATTAAAAATCCAATGGTCGGATCGAAAGTTATGGCCCCGCGAAGTTGAGCTATTTTTGGAGGAAGATGCAAATTTTGAAATTAAGCTGGTGGTCACCAAAAAGGGCTATATATAACCATTTTTGGGCACCCTTAGGGTAATAGAGTTAAGGGGGAAGGTGTAGAGTCAAGAAAGGTGGGAAATTAGAAACCCTAGTTGATTTAGGAATTACAGAAGGCTGAAGATTCTAGAGTTTTGAGAGAGGGAGCTGTAATGTGTTGCATCCTGTAGGGGATTCATCCTCTGATTGTATTTGAGCTTCTGTAATGTAATGTTTTTCCCATATTCATAAAATATCATTCTATTTTCTGTGTACAATTTCTATTATTGTGTGTTTTATTATTTACCCTCTTCATCAAGTGGTATCAGAGCAAGGGTTCCTGAGTGTGTAGACAAATCGCCAACTGTGAAGCAGTTTGTACCAGGACCTAAGGTTGTGGGTTTAGTGCATAGATCAAGATGTCTCCACGAAGAAACCATGGTGGGAGGAATGCTTTAACAGAAAAGGGTTTTAGAGCCCTACAAAGACAAATCAATGCATTGCAAGAGGATCTGAGAACAGGGTTTGAGCCGAGAAGGAGAGAGGAAAGCGAAGATGAAGCTGAAGAAGAGCTACCTAAGGAAGAACAAGAAGCTGTGGGAGATCTTGCAGAAGTTAGGTTGTTGAGGGCCATTTCAAAGATCGGAAAGAGGCCTAGGATCAAAGTTTCTACCTATTCTAGAGATTTGAATCCAGAACAACTTATTGATTGGATCAATGATATGGAGGAGTATTTTGAGTATGAAGATGTGGAAGACCTTGAATAGGTCAAGTTTGCAAAGACAAAGTTGAAGGGCCATGCCAGTATTTAGTGGAATGAGGTCCAGTTAGAGAGAAATAGAAGAGGAAAAGCAAAGATTACTAGATGGGATCGGATGGTGGAGAAATTGAAGAAGCAGTTCATTCTTGTGGACTATGAGATGGAGCTGCTGAAGAAGCTGCAAGGATTGAAGCAAGGTAACAAGTTTGTTAAGGAGTATAGAGAAGATTTTTATAAGATCACTATCAGGACAGGCCATAGAGAGCCCAATAAGGAGAAGGTGGCCCGTTACATTAATGGGTTGAGGCCAAGTATTCAAGAAGAGTTGAGTCTGGTCAGAATTACCACCATAGAAAATGTGTACCAGTTTTCCCTGAAGGTGGAAGAGAAGCTGAATAAGAGATTTGAAAGCAAGCAAAGGGGAAGAGGTCAAGGTGGAAGGACTGGCAGAAGACCCTATGGAGGCCGAAATGAAGATCCAAAGAAAAGTGAAGAAGCTAGAACTAGTCGAAATTAGAGAGGAGATAATACCTACCACCCTCGTGACCAAAATAATGGTGAGCAAAGAGGAAGAAGAAGAGGTAGACCTAGGCAAGGACCTGGAAGAGGAGGTTTTAGAGGAACATGTTTCCAATGTGGAGAAGAAGGGCATTGAGCATACGAGTGTCCACAACATCAAGGAAGGATGAATAGAAGACCTGAAGGTAATGCACGAGTTGTACATGTGGATGAAGATTGGTGACTACCATGATGAGGTGCTGTGTGACATCATACCAATGGATGCATGTCATATGTTATTGGGGAGGCCATGGCAGTATGATAGGAGCGCTGTCCATGATGGCCGTGCAAACACATACTTCATAACAAAGGATGGAGTCCATCATAAGTTGAAGCCCTTGAAGAAGGAGGTGGAAGAAAAAGTATGTAGTACTGCCAGAATTTGCTTGGTAGATGGTAGAAAGTTTTTGGAGGGTATGAAGCATGAGCGTCATTGCTTTGCATTGATTCCTAAGATTAGTCAAGAGAAATGTGAAGATGTACCAACAAAGTTCTCAGAAATATTGGAAGAATTTCAAGATATTGTCTCTGATAATGTACTAGAAGGTTTACCACCAATGAGGAAGATAAGTCATCAAATGGATTTGATACCAAGAGCTAGTTTTCAAATAAGGCAGCCCACAAAATGACTCCATCAGAGAATGAAGAGTTGAACAGACAAGTTCACGAGCTGTTAAGGAAGGGACTAATAAGGAAGAGCCTAAGTCCATGTGTGGTACCTACAGTACTAGCACCAAAGAAAGATGGAGAGTGGAGGATGTGTACAGATTCCTGAGCCATCACAATCAAGTACATATTTCCATTGCCGAGAATGGATGACATAATGGATTGTTTGAGTGGAGCCAAGTACTTCACAAAGATTGATCTGAAGAGTGGGTATCACCAGATTCAAATCAGAGAAGGAGATGAATGGAAGACAACCTTCAAGACAAAGGAGGGTTTATATGAGTGGTTAGTCATGCCATTTGGGCTAACCAATGCACTGAGCACATTCATACAACTCATGAACGAGGTACTGAAAGAATTATTGGGAAGTTTTGTTATTGTTTATTTAGATGACATTTTGATTTTTAGTAAGACTTGGGATGAGCATTTGATGCATATCAGAAGAGTTTTAGAGAAGCTGAGGGAGGAGAAGTTGTTGATCAATCTGAAGAAATGTAGTTTTGCAAAGAAGGAGTTGGTATACCTGGGATTTGTTGTCTCAGAGGAAGGTCTTAAGATGGACCCAGAGAAGGTGAGGGCTATCATTGAATGGCCTACACCAAGGAGTGCTTTCGAGGTAAGATCTTTTCATGGTTTGGCAAGTTTTTACAGAAAGTTTATCAGGAATTTCAATAGCATTTGTGCACCCCTAACTGAGACAATGAGAGGGGATAGAAAAGAGTTAGACAAGAGCTTTGATACATTGAAGTAGAAAGTCATAGAACAACCTATGTTGGCACTTCCAAATTTCAATAAGGTATTTCAGGTAGATTGTGATGCTAGTGGTAGTGGTATAGGAGCTATTCTAAGTCAAGAAGGTAAGTCCATTGCCTATTCTAGTGAGAAGCTTAATGATGCCAAGAAAAAGTATTCTGTTTATGATCAAGAGTTTTATGCAATAGTCCAGGCTTTGAAGAAATGGAGACATTATTTGTTGCTAAAAGAGTTTGTTTTATATACTGATCATCAGGCTTTGTAGTATCTTAATAGTCAAGAAAAGTTAAATCAAAGGCACTTAAAATGGGTTGAGTTTTTGCAGAGTTATACTTTTGTTTTGAAGCACAGAAGTGGAAAGTCCAAAAGGGTTGCAGATGCCTTAAGTAGAAGGCGAAATTTGTTGATAGAAATGAAGATAGAGGTTGTTGGGTTTGATGAACTCAAAAGTTTGTATCCTGAAGACCTAGATTTTGCAGAGGCTTGGAAAGATTGTTTGGAACCTGTTACTTTGGACATGACAAAATGGTTGGTTTACATAATCCAAGATGGCATGTTGTTTAGAGGAAGCCAGTTGTGCATTCCAAGGAGTTCCATGAGAGAGAACTTGATTAAGGAGAAGCATAGTGGAGGATTAGTTGGACACTTTGGTCGAGATAAGACCATTGCTATTGCTGGTGAACATTATTACTAGCCACAATTGCAGCAAGATGTGAGGAAATTTGTGCAGAGTTGCAAAGTGTGTCAGATGGAAAAAGGAACAAGTCAGAATACAGGGCTATATCAGCCATTACCTATACCAGAGAAGCCATGGGATGGTATTCGTATGGATTTTGTTCATGGTTTACCAAGGACACAAAGAGGGCATGATTCCATTTTTGTGGTGGTGGATAGATTCTCAAAGATGGCCTATTTTATTCCTTGCAAGAAGACTAATGATGCTATTCACATTGCAGAGTTATTTTTCAGGGAGGTGGTGAGACTACATGGTCTACCTAAGAGCATAGTTTCAAATCGAGATACCAAGTTTGTTGGTTATTTTTGGAGGACATTGTGGAAGAAGTTGAAGACAGATTTGAAGTTCAGTTTTGCACACCATCCACAAACTGATGGACAAACAGAAGTGGTGAATAGGAGTTTGGGTAACCTGCCACGATGCTTAGTAGGAGATAAGCCCAAGGGATGGGATTTAATTTTACGACAAGCAAAATTTGCTTACAACAATTCTGTCAATAGGAGTATAGGTAAATCTCCATTCCAGGTTGTGTATGGGAGTAGCCCAAGAATTGCTTCTGAATTAAGGAGGATGGATAAGGGGGAGAAGAGTAGTGCCGAACCTGAAAATTTTGCTAAGCACATGAAGAATTTGCACAAAGAGGTAAGAAAGCATATCCATAAGATGAATTCTCAGTACAAGGCTAAGGCAGATTAGAAGAGGAGGCATAAGGAGTTTTAGGACGGTGACGAAGTCATGGTTCACTTGAGAAAAGAAAGATTTCCAATTGGTACATATAATAAGCTGAAGATGAGGAAATTTGGACCATGTAGAATTTTGAAGAAGCACAATTCAGGAAATGCATTTGAGGTAGAGTTGCCTAATGACATCAATATTTCACCAGTGTTCAACATTTCAAATCTGATAGAGTATCATGATGATGAACTTGATAAAGGAACACAGTGGGACATTCCAGCATCTACTTCAAAGAAGGAGGAGATAAAGGGCATTCTAGATAGCCGTGTGGGTAAGAGTACAAGAAACAAGCAGTATACAGAATACTTGGTGAAATGGAAAGGAAGGCCTGTTGAAGATTCATCATGGTTATCTGAGATTGAGTTTAATCATTTTGGTTTCCCTCTAACACATGAGAAGTGACAAAGTCACTTTTCAAATTACCCCGGGTGTCTGATGCAGGAGCATTCAGGGTGTAAGAGCAATCTTGCATCAACCAAAAACATAATAATAATAATAATAAAATGTGTTGTTTCTTTTCAATAAGGGCTAAATTTGGTAGGGTTACTATTTTTAGTAAGTTTGCATTTGTGTACGGTTGGATACAAAATCTTACACGGCCCTCTAGAATGGTGAATTGAAGCTAATGGTGAAGAAATCACTTCACTATCGTTTGTCATTTGTGAGATATTAAAATTTCCAATTCCAAAAATCCTATTAAAATATTCAAAGTCAAATTTGAGGCACTTAGAGGCTCCAGATGGGCCTAAAATTTGGTGGGATAAACAAGCAGTCTACCTTTAGGTACTACTTGTGCACAACTATCTTTTTGAGAGCTTTCCGAAAAGGTATTATAATTGAAAATCCAACAGTCGGATTGAAAGTTATGGCTCCGCGAAGTTGACCTACTTTTGGAGGGAGATACAAATTTCGAAATTAAGCTGGTGGTCACCAAAAAGGGCTATATATAACCATTTTTGGGAACCCTTGGGGTAGTAGAGTTAAGGGGGAAGGTGTAGAGTTAAGAAAGGCAGGAAAGTAGAAACCCTAGTTGATTTATGAATTACAGAAGGCTGAAGATTCCAGAGTTTTGAGAGAGGGAGCTGTAATGTGTTGTAGCCTGTAGGGGATTCATCCTCTGATTGTATTTGAGCTTCTGTAATGTAATGTTTTTCCTATATTAATAAAATATCATTCTATTTTCTGTGTGCAATTTCTGTTATTGTGTGTTTTATGATTTACCCCCTTCATCACTTTGTTTGCATCCTTTTATGAGATGTTAATGCATGAGCAATAGAAGCTTCTTTCTATGGGTATCATTAAGCCATCATAGACTCATGCTTTGGTGGTTGCACAACCAAAGGAACAGAAAGAGGCAGGTTCTTCTGACAAGAAACAAAAGAAAGCTAAGAAAAATCCACAAACCAATCAAGCACAAAATTCACCTAAGAAGGAGAAGCCTGCATGTGCTTATTGTAAGAAATCAAGGCATGATGAACATACTTGTTTTAAGAAATAGATTGACATGTTGATGCAACTTGTTCAAAAGAACAAACTTTCATCACCTGATTCTTCTTTTGCTCCTCCTTCAACATCTACATAGCTAGAACTTTTTGAATCAGGTCATGAAAGGAAAGCTAAGCAACCCAAACATAAAGGTAAAGCACTTTGTGCAAGTACAAGTTCTACATCAGGTAAATGGCTTCTTGATTTAGGTGATTCTCATCATATGGCTTCTTCCAAGGATATGTTTTCTTCATTTGAGTCATGTGATATGCCACCTATCTTGATGGGTAATAACACATATATGAATGTAATTGGGAAGGTAACCATTGATATTGGTGAAGGTACTTTCAATGATGTATTTTGTATGCCTTCTTTGACCAATAATCTTCTTTCCATATATCAAATTAGTCATAGTGGTACATGTAAGATAGTGGAGTTCACACCTAATTTGGTTATTATTAGAGACTTGGAGAGCATAGAGATTATTGCTACTAGAGTGGTTGATCATGCATCTCAGCTATATACCTTTGATGGTTTCTCTTCTAATGATGATTCAGATCTGTTGGCTAACATTCACACTCCTTGTGTGAATCATATTTCATAGGAGCAGTTTGGTCACTTGAACCTTGGTATTCTTGCCTCTTCATCAGCTCTTGAGACATGTGCTACACTTCCATCTTCTCCACCTCCTACTTCTTCAAAGTTCAGTGCTTCAATTTAGTAGGATGCTTCTTGTCTTTCAGATCTAGCCTTGTGGGATGAGTATTTGATAGGTATTTTAGATTTGTTTTTTGAGTCCCATCTTTCAGATTTGGAGGACACATTTGAGGGGTTATCTCTCCTCTTTGATGACAGTTATAGCACAACTATTGTCAACCCATCTTTGTCTTTGGAGCTTGATGATTTTTAGTTTTCACTAGATCCTGGATTGTCACTTTCAATAGGGAGGCCTAAGACTCTTGATTTGATTGTGGTATCATTTGACGTCAACATGGATACACATGAGAAGTGTTTAGAGATATCATATTTCATGAGACTTCTTCCCTCATATCTATTTTTGGAGTTGAAATTTCTTCGACATACACCAATGGATTGGTTTCTTCCCAAGGGGAGGAATGTTGTTTGTAGGTTTTGGATCCTATTTGGTCTTCTTCTTTGAGAATACACCATTGGTACAGGAGCTACTTCATTATAGGGGGGACATCTTGTCTCATTCTTTCCCTTTTATGTGGAGCTATTGATTGTATATTTGTGATGGATGTTGTATTTGGGGGTCTTGATTCTTCCATCATTCCATCACTTGTACATGTTTTGTTGTATGCATTCTCCCTTTTGGAGAGGAGTTTTTTCCCATGGGGTTTTCTCCTTTACTCCACTTGAGACCTATGTGTACATGAGTACCTAACATGGCCTTGTAGCTAAGACCCATCCATCTATGCATTAGTCATCTTCTCCCTAAGTTGCACTTAAGGGGGTGTTAGTGTGAATAGGGATATTTCCTATCTAGTTTCCCTTGTGAGAATAATTCATATTATTTAACTATTTATTAGTTAAATAATATTCTCACACATAATTCACATGTTAAGTTGACTTAGTGAGTCTACTAGATGTTTCTAGTTGTTTCTAGTTGTGTCTAGTTGTTGATAGTTGTCTTATAGTTGTCTTATCCTACACATGTGCTATAGTTGTCACATGTCATAGGATTAAGACACTTGTCACATGACTACAACATCTTGGATTTCATCCTTGCCTTTATAAGCAAGGCTCTCATGTACATTGTAACATAACAACATAAGATGATCAATTTTCCATTCATTGATAGAATAGAATTATTCTCTCATTCTCTCTCTTGTGCTTTCATGAAGTCCTAGATCTTGGGTGGCTCTTATCATAGCCAACTCTTACATGTTGTTCCAAGATGAAAGTGTAGTAGCATATGAATCAAGAAAATTGAAGGTTCGTGAAGTAAACTATGCTCCTCATTATCTTGAGGTAGCTGCTATAGTACATGCTTTGCAAAAATGGAGACATTTCCTTTTAGGAAATCCTTTTAAGCTAAAAATAGATCACCAAGGGTTGAAATATATTTTTACCCAACCTTACCTCAATGCTAGACAAAGGATATGGTTAGAGTTCTTAAGTGAATATGACTTTGAGATTGAATATATTAAAGGAAAGGCGAATAGAGTAGCAGATGCCTTGAGTAGAAGACGACATCTGATGGTTATTACAAATCTACAAGTAAACCTTAAGCAACAACTACTATCAGATCAATAGAATTATTTATGGTACCATCAAGTTCAGATGACCCTAAAGGGATTTTCTAATTAACCTAAGTTTTTGGGTTATGCTCTAGATCAAGATGGGCTAATGAGATATCAGGGAAGGATATATGTGCCTGACATAATACAACGTAAGAATGTATAATTTTCATAATCTCATAACACGCATTATTCTGGGCATCTTGGAGTAAATAAGATGTATACAAATACCAATAAGATATTCTTTTGGCCTAGAATGAAAAAAGGATATTGTGGAATTTGTTTCCAAGTATCTAGAGTGTCAAAGAGTCAAACATGAGCACGTACACCCTACAAGACTTCTATATCTTTATGAGAAACCACAGTATAAATGGCAAGTGATAAGTATGGACTTTGTTCAAATATTACCAATGACTTCTTATAGAAACAACTCTATTCTTGTAGTAGTGGACAAACTTACTAAGGTATCCCGCTTTATTCCTAGAAATTTGATGGATGACACTCCTACAACAGCAAGAAAGTTTGTGAAAGAAATGTTTAGATTGCATAGAATTCCTGAAAAAGATAATATCTGATAGAGATACAAAGTTTACATCAATATTTTGGACTACCCTGTCTAATGCATTGGGAACCCAACTAAATTTTAGCACAACATATCATCCTGAAATTGATGGATAGACTGAGAAGACAAATTAGATTTTAGAGGATCTTCTTTGCATGTATTTTATGGATCATCAATCTATGTGGAAATAATACTTAGCTTTAGTTGAGTTTGCCTACAACAACTCTTTTAGTCAACCTTAGGAATGACACCCGTTGAAGCTCTCTATGGAAGGAAATCTCAAACTCCCTTGAGTTGGGATAAGTTGGAATATAGAGTTATTGTCATACCTCAATTATTGGAAGATATGGAGGAATAGATGCAAGGTATCAAGCTCAAAGATTAAAGGAAGATTTTGACAAGTAGAAGAGTTTCACAAACATAAAGAGAACTCCTCAGAATTTCCAAGTGGGAGAGAAGGTTTTTCTTAGAGTTTGGCCTCACAGAAGTTCTATTCTAGTTTTGGAAAGAAAGCCAAGTTAGCCCCTCTCTTTGTTGGTCCTTTTGAGGTGGTGGGGGAAACCAATCCCACGGCATATCATTTAGCCTTGCCACCAGTTTTGAACTGAATTCATGATGTATTCCATGTGTCCTTACTGAAAAGGTATAATCCTAATCCTAAGCTTATTCTTAATTGGAACATACTATAGGTGGGAGAACTCAGGGTAATAATGATAGAGCCATACAAAGTCTTTGAGAGGTACTAGTTCCAATTGCACAATAGGATGGTGCATCAATCTAAGGTTTAGTGGAATCAATATTCTCTTGAAGATGCTACTTAGAAAGATACAACTAAGATGCAATAGTTATACCCTAATTTATTTTAAGACTTAAACTATGGTAGTTAGTGTGGATGATAATTATTAGTAATTTTTTTTTATTTCCTATGTTAGCTTGAAAATTTTTAAAATTTAAATATGGTTGAACATTAGACTTTTGATTTACATCATCGCATAGAGATGATGCAATGTCTTAGGGGTGAGGTATGTCATGACCCTAATTATAATCTCCTATAATTCTTATGCAAATAGATGGATTTACTGTTTCCAATTTAATTGTGAGGATAATATTCTATAGTATGATTGATTTTTACTTCATATAAGTTTAAATTGTTCTAATTATTTATTATATAATAAAAAGGGTATTTATGGTAGGAATAAATATTAAATTTTAAATTGTGCATAGATCTTATTAGCAATAAATTAATTTAATTAAATGATTAAAAATTATTTGGTAAGGGAAGATGGAGTCATGCTCAGACTAATTTTAGTCTACAAAGTAATGGGAAGAATTACTCTTGTAACCACCAATGTGGGTTTCAAGGAATTATCGGAGGAAGACAAAGGGAGGGAGTTTCGTTGGATTGTTTGATTGTGCAGGTCAGAGGAATTTTGTAGATTGGAATTGTCAAGAACTAATTATCTTTGTGAAGCTTTTATCAGGTGTGTCTTACTAAACATACTATCCTTCATTGATTGAATTGTATATTGAAGAATGACGAATACTGTGAAGATTGTGAAAATAATGTATATTGGTGTTTGAAGCTATATGATGACAAATAGGTTTTCTTAAATTTGAATTTAATTATCTTCATTGAAATCCATTGATTTCTTTATCTATGATCTGGTGGTTTAATCATTTAAATATGGTTCTAATGACCTCTAGAGGAATCATTTGGTGAAACCCATATTTTATACCTAAGATTTAATCTTGTAGTTTGATATCTTCGGATTATTTATTATCTGTTGTTGCATGGCAGAAATATTTGTGATATTTTTGATATGATAACTCTACACTCCTAAGCGTATGGTAACTCCTCTGAGCAGTGCATTGGTAATAGCATTTAACTTGCATGCACTTCATATAATTGAATTTATTTTCTTTAGAGTGTAGGGTTACATTTTAAGGTTATAAAAGTTTGCAAATTGAGTTTGGAAATGTTAAATCAGTACTTATGTTTGGCTTCTATGTTGTGAAGGCATCAAGATGCTTGAGGTTCATAAATATTGTGTTATGATTCTTAGAAATCAATAGTACCTATAATTGCTTAAGTACATCAATTTGCATGGTGATTTGGGGCATGGTATGAATCGGGTTGTAATTATATGTGAATGATCTACTTCTGTAAAATAGGGGCTTCGTATTATACATAAATGTATAAATATGAATGCACTTGTGTTACAGTGACATCACTGTTAATAAGGTATTTCACTGTAGTTATACTATTGACATTTCCATATATTATTTCATTTTCATAGGCGATCAACATCATTGTAGATAAAAGCATTTTCATTGCAGTTTGAAAACAGCACCTATAATAATAATGGAATTACCTTTTAGATATGTGATTAACATCTTTATATTGAAATGTTATAACTTTATAGTTATGCGATTAACACCTTTATTTAATTGACATTTCATTATAGATTTACAATCATTTTATTGGAAGAGCAGGAGCATGGCTCAATTGGCTAAGTAATTCCATTGCGGTAAAGATGGTCACGAGGTCCAGTCTCCCCCCATCCCCATGGTACCGGAGGGCGTGTTATACCAACATCACCAGTCATGTGAAAAAGTTTACCAGACACATTTAAAAAAAAAGCAATCATTTTATTGGACTATATGAATGGAATTTGTGTTAAGTGACAATTTATCTCATTCGACCATAGGTTATAGATTTATCATTGATATTACTGTGGCATTTGAATATCATGGCCGTATAAGTACAATATACCTCTATAACAATTGCATTCATATTATACAAAGTTGTATGTACATATGAATGCAATTATATAGAGTGGCATCTTATTACACCTATTCATTATTATATATGCAAATACATTTGTGTTATTATGGTATTGTAATTATGATTCACCATTGTAAAACAGTAGCATCATATGATACAAGATTGTATACATATGATTGCCATTGAATTAGAGTGGCATCATACTTTACTGTATGCTTGTAATTGAATGTGAATGTATCTGTATATTGTGGCATCATATTTGACTATATGCTTGTAATTGAATGAATTTGTTGTGGTGATAAAGGTATGTCTATGATTACAAATGTATACAGTGACATCATGGTAGGATGCATGCCTATGGATGTGTTAATGCATATGTGGCTTGACTAATACTTAGAATTTTTGAGAAAATTGATTTCCTTCTATTTAGCTTGAATATAAGTTTAGGAAAAAGAATGTGTTTTTAATTAGATTTAAATACTTCTTTTCATATTTGCATTAGAATAGAATGTTTAGAAGTTGATATATATCATAGATTAATATGTCAAGATGTAAACTTAGCAGGTTATTTGATAATGGTGAAAGGATTTCCTTGTTATTGGATTTGGAAGTTAGATATTAAAACTTGTAGTAATCATGTTATTACTTTAGGCAATGGTCAAAGGATTAACATAGTGATGTGTGATTATACTTAGAAGATTACTCATGTTTTTATTTCCATAACATCTACATTATAGTATATTAGATAAATGAGATTGTTGAATGATAAGAAGCTCTTCATTTTGTTAGGAATTGATGTATTAAATAGAGTAGTTGGTAGTGAATTCATTCCAAGAAAGTGGAAGACTTTTGTATCATGAAAAGATGTTTAAATTATGAAATTTTGTGAGTACATTAGCATCGTCATTATGTTTAACATGATGAATATTAGACTTGTATGAAATCCTAAGTTCAATCATGTTCTTTCACTTCTTTATGATTGGGTCAAAGGGCCAAATGTAACTCTTGATTTCTATATAGATTCTTATCATAATAGATAATCCATCGTATGCTCACACCTCGCCACTAAGGATATTAGTGATCAGAAAACAGTGCCTATTTCTGATATGAATCTATTCTAGATATAGTATTTGCAAACTAATGATTATTCTTAAAACAAAGAGATCAACATCTTCTATCATATGCTCTCACCTCGCCGACAAGGATCTTGGTGAGTAGAAAATAGAGGATGTTGTCTTGAAAACTAAAACAAGACTTTTAGTCTGAGTGAATGAGTAGTCATTCTTAGAGAAGTGTATGCATAGGTAAACCTTTACACTCCTTTAAGATTTAACCTAAATGTCAAAGACCCCTTCTAGGTGTTTGCTAATTATAGTTGTTAATTCTATCTTTATTTCATCTAAGTGGGTGGGAGCCGATGAAGAATTGTATGGGGAAACTAGACCCTAGAAAGGGTTGTGTACTCACTCGTGGAGTTACATAAACATAGTACAACCAGAACTACATATTACACATGACAAATCCTTATGTACCTTGATATTGTGGATATAGGGCATGTAGGTAGTTTGGGAAATGAAGAATGTTTCCATTACTCAGGTACATAGGATTATGTGAGGCTAATCTCGAATTATTATCATAAATTAGTCTCTAAATCTTAGAAGAATCCCTGAGGTGGATTAGCCTTATATTCAACTGATAGTGAAAATCTGAGGAAGGATGCAAGGTTTTGTTTTTGCAAAAATCCTCAATACAGTAGTGGGCTTACTGTATATTTCTGTAAGCAACTTAGACCCCGTATTAGTTCTGATGGGTCGAAGTCTCTGGCCAGAGCATATTGTTAAGCTGTATGGAAGATAACTATCTCATTTGGATATTATATGGTCTACAATGACTTGTTTAAAATTCTATTCCTAAGATTCTAGATTGAACAAACACAATAACCTTTCCAATTGTTTATACTATATTAAGGAAATAAATATTCCACTATTAAAAATAAAATAATATAAAGATTTTTACCAATTTTATTTGTTTGTATAATCTTATAGACAAGTTGGGTCCTTACAGGAGGCATACCAACTAGAAATCACCACAAAGAAGTTAAATCAAAAGTACAAGGAAAGGTAGAGCTAGCTGAGAGAAATAAGAGAGGTGCAATGACAAGAGAGTAAGGTGTAGTGACAAAGGAGAAAACCCAAGGGGTCAAGGGAGAGGTAGCCAATACTACAACAAAGGGGAAGGCTGAAATTCCCACTATTGAGAGAAAGAAGATGATATTTACTACTACACCAATAGGAGAGATGATGGCAATAACCTTTGTAGAGGTAGAGATGTTGGTAGAATCTACTACAAGGATTGAGAAGGTGAAGAAATGTACCATGAAGAGGCCTAGAAAGGAAGTGGAGGGTATTCTTAGTAGGGTAGGCGAGTATGAGAGGAAAAGGTAGAAATCTTTTAGAGAACCATGTTTCAGGTGTGGAGAAGAAGGGCATAGGGTATTCAAGTGCCAAAGAAAGAGGGCAAAAGGGAGTGCACATGATGCATTCGAGGATGAGAGGTTACCTATCTTGGAGAGGCACCCTGAATATGGAGATACAATTGTTTCATGGAGAGCTGTGAGGTGTGATAGTGTCACATCTCGAGCTTTTTGGATTGATCTCATTTACATTTAATGCATGAAAAACTATTGAATTCTATTTGATGATGCTTGATTTTAAATAAATATGATGATGATACACTATTGAGCTTATGATTTAGTTACATTATGTTGTTTTGGCTATGTTTTTATAGAACTAACCTATTGACCATGGAAAATGAGTGGGATTGGTTGCAAGCTTTGTCGAAGGCAAGAACATGTTTCAGGTAGAGGGAACCTAGCCGTTTGTCAACAATGGGATGGGTTTTGTCTGGTGCCCTATCACACACTCACATAGAATCATATTTCTTGCTTTGATGACTATCTGTCTAACATTCTTCATGGTATACATATGTATGTGACTATTGTTTTCTTGCAAATGTTTATATGCATGATTTTTGATGCATGCTTCATTAAATTAAAAAAGCTTTTCTTTGTTTATATATATAAATAAATAGTATTAAATATTATTGCAAAATTAAAAATGCTTATAATTGTATACCTATATATAAATATATTATTTGTGAAATTATAATGTGTCAATCTTTGTATATATATTCATATATAAATAAATTTTATTACAAATTATAAAAAAAAATCCTTTTTTTATAAAACAATATATATATAGATATAGATATATATATATAATATATATACATATACATATATACATACATACATACATACATACATATATGTGTATCTCTCTCTCTCTCTCTCTCTATATATATATATATATATATATAAATATAAATATATATATAGATATATATATTAATAAAAAGCATGCGTGGGTTTCAATTTTTAAAAAAATAAACTAGATTAAAAACTCTTGCATGGAATTGGATGAAAAAGGGGAAAAAGCAAAAAGAATGCCCTAATTTTTTTTAAAAAGAATGAAGGGAGAGACATAAAAAAAAGAGGAGATAAAAAAGGGGCCCGAACAACATAAGGCAGAGGAGGACGCAACATAAGGAAAAAATAGGGACGCATCATAGGGGAGAAGAGAAGAAAGGGATATACAGCATCCCAAGTCAGACATTTTCTCTGAGATTTCAAAGTTATCTTTTCATTCTTGTTCAATTTTCAAAAGGAATTTAGCAGTGGAAACCCTTACCTTCCTCTCTGGCCGCCAATAGCAAGGATAAATGGATTGCCTAGTCTTGTTTTATTATGAAATCTGCATTTGATAGAGGAAGTCTGGTTGGTTTTTATCTTAATAAATTTGTTGATTTGTTTGAAGATTCTTAGTTTTTTTTATTTCTAAGAAAATTTTGTTATTTAGAGGTTGTGGCGCTGCCTTTGAAGGCAGGCCACAGCCCTCTTGCTAAGGTTGTGGGAGGCCTGTAGGCCTTCCCACATCTCTAGCAAGAGTAGTAAGGGGTAGAGCATGAATATTATTCATTGAAATGTTCCCTTAAACCCCTAAAACTTGCTTTGTAAGCTATCTCTCATTGCTATTCTGGTTTATATTTTCACTGTCTTAGCACACATTGATGTTCTGGCTTGATTTTCAAATCAAAATAAGAGTTATCCTTCTTATTTACGTTTGTTTAGGCATAAAAAAATCAAAATCTAAGTTATCCTTCTTATTTACATTTGTTCTAGCATAAAACAAATCAAAATATGAGTTATCCTTCTTATTTACGGTTGTTCTGGAATAAAACAAATCAAAATCTGAGTTACCATTCTTATTTACTGTTGTTCTGACATTCATACTGCTGTTCCAGCATTGATATTAAACAAAATATGAGTTTTATTATATATACTTCTCGTTGTTTCAGCATACAAATGTTGTTCCAACATTGATATTAAACACAATCTAAGTTTTATTATATATACTTCTCATTGTTTTAGTATACAAATGATGTTCCGACATTGATATTAAACAAAATCTAAGTTTTATTGTATATACTTCTCATTGTTTTAGCATAGAAATGTTGTTCTGGCATTGATATTAAACAAAATCTGAGTTTTATTATATATACTTCTTGTTGTTCTAGCATACAAGTGTTTTTCTGACATTGATATTGAACAAAATCTGAGTTTTATTATTATATTTATCGTTGTTCTAGCATGAATTAAGTGAACAACCCATTATGTATATGAGAATTGATATAAATTTGTGAAATCTTTTCATTACTGCCTCTCTTTAAAGATGAAATTCGATATTTTGGTATATATATATATATACCCTCTTTTAGAAACATATGCTGAGATATTCCATTTTACTATATGACTGAAAATTTATGTATATTACCTTGCAAAACAACGAAGAAACAAATCAAAACCATGAACTAAAATAGTTATACTTGTATGAATTATATTGTGCAACATGCTAAGAAAACTGAGTACATGTGAAAACAAATAGTTGTTGAATTCATAATAGAAAACGGATTATTTATTCCTATATTATTGCATGAAAGAAATGAGTTATTATTTTCCATAAAATGTGTTTTGGAAAGAGAATGGTTATTTTGTTTTTCTATGCTTTTGTAATTTTTGGAAAGTTACCTTCCGAGATGGGTACCAAATATGGGTAAATCCGAGAAGTAGGTCTTCATTTTCAAGGTCTACACACCATTAAATGGTTTCATACTTTGGCCAAAGTTAAATTTGACATTGAAATAGATGGATTGTATGCCTAGTTTTACTTATTTTATTCTCTACCATATCCTATTAATGTGATGTTGCATTCAAGTTAGGGATGCATGTAGGTTAATAGGCATGCACCAAATTCTATCCTGCTAAATGTTTACAGGTTGCTAGGCCCTTCATATAGGGTCGAGTATTCTTCAAGTCTGAATAATACCGGGGATGCGTAAACTTCGTAGTTGGGTGGAAAAGCACCTAAACCATATTCTTGTCCTTTAATGTAACAGATGACCAGATAGTCGATGGTGGTCGAGGATTGATCTATATATTGGATTCTACTTGTATATGCTGACATATATTACTTCATTGAGTCAAAACAAATTGTAAGGTGAATAAGCCATTATTGAAACTTGTACTTATTATTTCATGGAGCTTTGTAACTGTACTTCAGTAGATGAATTGTAACATTATTGTATACCATCCCAATGAATGAAATCTTGTGTTTGACAAATTATTAGTAAATCTCTTTTTTCTTGATAGTGTAATTCCAGTTACTTTTACTTTTACTTTTATTTCAGTTATGTATGTGATGGAATTTGATACTTTATAGATAGGAGGGGTGAACTAGAACAAAGGAATAGTTTGTTCAAGGCTAGGTACAAGGTCAGAGGTAAGTCTTGTGATGTTTTAGTTGATAGAAATAACATAGATAAATTAAAGTATCTATGGAAATGGTTGACAAGTTGGGGCTAAGGAGGATGAAACATCTACACCCATATATGATTGGTTTGTTGTAGTAGAGAGATAGAATTTATGGCATTGTGCCAATGGATGTGTGGCATCTATTGTTGGGAAAACCTTAGAAGTTTGATAAGGAAGTGATGTATGATGGGAGAGCTAACACCCACATGATTCGAAAGGATGGTCAAAGACATAAGTTGATACCACTAAGGGAAAGCATGGGATAATTTTAGATTAGTGCATGAGTGTGCCTTGGAGAGGAATGATATACGTTGATTCCAAAAATGTTCAACATTGTATCACATCCCCCATGCAAGGAGCCTTCTTCATGGATTGCACAAATCATAAAGAATAAAAATTAAATGGAGAAGTCTTCAAGGAAAATGGAAGGAGGGGACAAATTTAATATGACATGGTTACAATGGAAGCAATTCACCTACCACACTTTTATGAAATAATGGCTTCTCTCTTGGGGTAATTAATACCCAAGAAGGACTAGCAAAGGTGGGACGTATAAGATAGGAAAATGAATATGTTTGAAATTGCAAAAGAAAATCTAGATGAAGCAATACATATAGGGGATATCAGATTGGATCAAATAAGTAGTTCACCATGGAAATATTAGTAAAAACTTTACCAAACTTGCTCTGGGGGCTACCAAAGACATATTTGTTGTTCCCAACTTCTTTTGGAGAACGAATGGAGCTCAGGATTTGAGCATAAGGATCATTTTCAATAGAATCAAGGACATATAAACCTTCGTTATGCTAAGAATGACTTTGGAATGTCTACCTACTCAGTTGTTTCTTGGGCACAAGAGTATTGTCATAGTTATTGATGTAGAAAGGAACATGGAAAATTTGTACAAAGTTGGTAATCAAATGGGTGTGGAATGCATGGTTAGATCTTGCAATGTCCTAAGCTATGATCCCTATACATGGAAGGAAAACATTAATACCCAAGTTCTCAAATATCTCTAGCATGTTGGGTATTGTTTTATTGTGATAAGAGTTTAAATTGTTGAGAATCCCTCTCAAATGGTATGAATAAGTATTCTTATTCTTTCCATGAAAGTTATATTTTAGCTATCAGGTAAATTATTATGAGTTTTGGGCTCATCATTATTATATATAAGAAAATAATATACTTATATGATTAGTTAGATTGGTCTTTAAATTTCTTGCATATTGTGATCAGTAGTGATAGTGTTATAGATCTTAAATTGAATAGAAATATGGTGTTTAAATTTATCATAGAGATAATTCGATATAACCATCTCTTGAGTTTTCATATCATTGTTAGTTTAAGCAATGTCTATAATTTTAAAGGATATCATTGCCTAGTATCATGTTAACAGCAAACAACCAAGGAAATACCCATTGCTCAACAAGATAATGGCAACATCTAAACTATAGAAACATCCTTAATGCCCTATGTGCACTTGAAAGGCAAATGATTCAAGATGTGTTAGTATATTTATATATGTTCTTTTCATACTGAGATTGAACTTGTGATATAGTGTGAGATTATGATCTTTTGAGTTAAGAAATGGTGTGCTCAAGACAAGGAATTATTATTGCTTTGAACAAATTTCTTTTGTTCTGAATGGTAACATTTTAGATCTTTATTTTGGCATTGTCCTTATTGACTAAATAACTACTATGTTCTCATAATTATAAAGAGTATATGTGTGCTAGAAAACTTGCGGATGTCTCCCAAGGTCTATAAGCTGGTCATTTCCAATGATAGATTAGGCCTTCTTGCACTATAAATTTGTGAGGCTTTCTTATTAATGAAGGGGTAAATCATAAAGCACACAATAACAAAAATTTCACATAGAAAATAGAATGATATTTTATTAATATCGGCAAAACATTACATTACAGAAGCTCAAATACAATCAGAGGATGCATCCCCTACAGGCTACAACACATTACAACTCCCTCTCTCAAGACTATGGAATCTTCAGCCTTCTGTAACCCCCAAATCAATTAGGGTTTCTATTTTCTTGCCTTTTTTTGACTCTACACCTTCCCTCTTAACTCTACTACCCCAAGGGTTCCAAAAAATGGTCATATATAGCCCTTTTTGGCAGCCACCAGCTTAATTTTAAAATTTGCATCTCCCTCCAAAAATAGGTCAACTTCACGGGGCCATAACTTTTGATCTGACCATTGGATTTTCAATTATAATACCTTTTCAAAAGGCTCTCGAAAAGATGATTGTGCAGAAGCAATACCTAAAGGTAGATTGCTTGGGTTTCCCACTGAATTTCGGGCCCATCCGGAGCCTCTAAGTGCCTCAAATTTGACTTTGAATATTTCAATAGGATTTTTAGAATTTGAAATTTTAATATCTCACAAATGACAAACGATATTGAAGTGATTTCTTCACCATTAGCTTCAATTCACCATTCTGGAGGTCTGTCTAAGATTTTGTATCCAACTGTGCACAAATGCAAACTTACTAAAAATAGTAACCCTACCAAATTTAGCCCTTATTGAAAAGAAACAACATTTTTTTTTTGGTTGATGCAAGATTGCTCTTACACCCTAGATGCTCCTACATCAAACACTCGAGGTAATTTGAAAAGTGACCATGTCACTTCTCATGAGTTAGAGGGAAACCAAAATAGTTGACCTCAGTCTTAGATAACCATGATGAATCTTCAACATGCCTTCCTTTCCATTTCACCAAGTATTATGTATACTGCCTATTCCTTGTACTCTTACCCACACGGCTATGCAAAATGCCCTCTATCTCCTCCTTCTCTAAAGTAGATGCTGGAATGTCCCACTATGTTCCTTTATCAAGTCCATCATCATGATACTCTGTCAAATCTAAAATGTTGAACATTGGTGAAATATTGATATCATCAGGCAACTCTACCTCAAATGGATTTCCTGAATCATTCTTCTTCAGGATTCTACATGGTCCAAATTTCCTCATCTTCAGCTTATTATATGTACCAACTAGAAATCTTTCTTTCCTCAAGTGAACCATGACTTCATCACCCTCCTGAAACTCCTTATGTCTCCTCTTCTGATCTGCCTTAGCCTTATACTGAGAATTCATCTTATGGATATGCTTTCTTACCTCTCCATGCAAATTCTTCATGTGCTCAACAAAATTTTTAGCTTCGGCACTACTCTTCTCCCCCTTATTCATCCTCCTTAATTCAGAAGCAGTTCTTGGGCTACTCCCATACACAACCTGGAATGGAGATTTACCTATGCTCCTATTGACAGAATTGTTGAAAGCAAATTCTACCTGTGGCAAAATCAAATCCCATCTTTTGGGTTTATCTCCTACTAAACATCGTAGCAAGTTACCCAAACTCCTATTTACCACTTATGTCTGTCCATCAGTCTGTGGATGGTGTGCAAAACTGAACTTCAAATCTGTCTTCCACTTGTTCCACAATGTCCTCCAGAAATAACCAATAAAGTTGGTATCTCGATATGAAACTATGCTTTTTGGTAGACCATGTAATCTCACCACCTCCCTAAAAAATAACTCTGCAATATGAATAGCATCATTAGTCTTCTTGGAAGGAATAAAATGGGCCATCTTTGAGAATCTGTCCACCACCACAAAAATGGAATCATGTCCTCTCTGTGTCCTTGGTAAACCAAGAACAAAATCCATACTAATATCATCCCATGGCTTCTCTGGTATAGGTAATGGTTGATATGGCCCTGTATTCTGACTTGTTCCTTTTGCCATCTGACACACTCGGCAATTCTACACAAATTTCCTCACATCCTGCTGTAATTGTGGCCAGTAATAATGTTCACCAACAATAGCAGTGGTCTTATCGTGACCAAAGTGTCCAGCTAATCCTCCACTATGCTTCTCCTTAATCAGGTTCTCTCTCATGGAACTCCTCAAAATGCACAACTGGCTTCCTCTAAACAACATGCCATCTTGGATTATGTAATCCAACCATTTTGTCCTGTCCAAAGTAACAGGTTCCAAACAAGCTTTCCAAGCCTCTACAAAATCTGGATCTTCAGGATACAAACTTTTGAGCTCATCGAACCCAACAACCTTTATTAAGATACTGCAAAGCCTGATGATCAGTATATAAAACAAACTCTTTTGGCAACAAATAATGTCTCCATTTCTTTAAAGCATGAACTATTGCATAAAACTCCTAATCATAAACAAAATACTTTTTCTTGGCATCATTAAGCTTCTCACTAAAATAGGCAATGGGTTTACCTTCTTGACTCAGAACAGCTCCTATACCACTACCACTAGCATCACAATCTACCTGAAATACCTTATTGAAATATGGAAGTGCCAAAATAGGTTGTTCTACGACTTCCTACTTCAATGTATCAAAGCTCTTGTCTACTCCTTTAATCCATCTAAACTCTTTTCTATCCCCTCTCATTGTTTCAGTTAGGGGTGCACAAATGCGACTAAAATTCTTGATAAAGTTTCTGTAAAAACTTGCCAAACCATGGAAAGATCTTACCTCAGAAGCACTCCTTGGTGTAGGCCATTCAATGATAGCCCTCACCTTCTCTAGGTCCATCTTAAGACCTTCCTCTGAGACAACAAATCCTAGGTATACCAACTCCTTTGCAAAACTACATTCTTTTAGATTAGTCAACATCTCCTCCCTCGGCTTCTCTAAAACTCTTCTAATATGCATCAAATACTCATCCCAAGTCTTACTGAAAATCAAAATGTCATCTAAATAAACAATAAAAAAACTTCCCAAAAATTCTTTTAGTACCTCGTTCATGAGCCGCATGAATGTGCTCGGTGCATTGGTTAGCCCAAATGGCATGACTAACCACTCATACAAACCCTCCTTTGTCTTGAAGGCTTTCTTCCATTCATCTCCTTCTCTGATTCGAATCTGGTGATACCCACTCTTCAGATTAGTCTTCATGAAGTACTTGGCTCCACTCAAACAATCCATTATGTCATCCATTTTGGGCAATGGAAATCTATACTTGATTGTGATCATGTTGATGGCTCAGGAATCTATACACATCCTCCACTCTCCATCTTTCTTCGGTACTAGTACTGTAGGTACCGCACATGGACTTAGGCTCTCTCTTATCAATCCCTTCCTTAACAACTCGTGAACTTGTCTATTCAACTCTTCATTCTCTGCTAGAGTCATTCTATGGGCTGCCTTATTTGGCAAACTGGCTCCTGGTATCAAATCCATTTAATGACTTATCTTCCTCACTGGTGGTAAACCTTCTAGTATATTATCAGAGACAATGTCCTAAAATTCTTCCAACATATCTACAACTTCTGCTAGTACATCTTCACAATTATCTTGACTAATCTTAGGAATCAATGCAAAGCAATGACACTCATTCTTCATACCCTCCAAAAATTTTCTACCATCTACCAAGCAAATTCTGGAAGTACTACATAGCTTTTCTTCCACCTCCTTCAAAGGCTTCAATTTATGACAAACTCCATCCTTTGTTAGGGAATATGTGTTTGCATGGCCATCATGGACAGCACTCCTATCATACTGCCACGGCCTCCCCAATAACATATGACATGCATCCATCAATATGATGTCACATGGCACCTCATCATGGTAGTCACCAATCTTGAACTTAACTAAACACTACTCATTGACCAAAGCTCTATGGTCCTTCTACAACCATGCAATCTGATATGGATGTGGATGCTTTCTTCTTGTCAACCATCTCCTCTAAAACAAGATTGTCAGTGCTTCCACTGTAAATAATAATATCACAACACTTACCTTCACATTTGCAACTTGTGTGGAATAAACTCTTCCTCTGATTTGGTTCTTTCTCCTCATTCAACAAGGTTCTTTTGACAACTAGGGTTTCTTCCCTTTCAGCATCTTCAGAATGCTCAGAATGTGCATCTTCATCTACATGTGCAACTTGTGCATTACCTTCAGGTCTTCTATTCATCCTTCCTTGATATTGTAAACACTCGTATGCTTGATTCCCTTCTTCTCCACATTGAAAACATGTTCCTCTGAAACCTCCTCTTCTAGGTCCTTGCCCAAGTCTACCTCTTCCTCTTCCTCTTTACTTACCATTATTCTGGTCATGAGGGCGGTAGGTATTATCTCCTCTCTGATTTTGACTAGTTCCATCTTCTTCACTTTTCTTTGGATCTTCATTTCATCCTCCATAGGGTCTTCTACCAGTCCTTCCGCCTTGACCTCTTCCCCTTTGCTTGCTTTCAAATCTCTTATTCATCTTCTCTTCCACCTTTAGGGAAAACTAGTACACATCTTCTATGGTGGTCATTCTGACCAGGCTCAACTCTTCTTGAATACTTGGCCTCAACCCATTAATGTAATGGGCCACCTTCTCCTTGTTGGCCTCTCCATGACCTATCCTGATAGTGATGTTATAAAAATCTTCTGTATACTCCTTAACAGACTTGTTACCTTGCTTCGATCCATGCAGCTTCTTCAGCAACTCCATCTCATAGTCCACAGGAATGAACTGCTTCTTCAATTTCTCCACCATCTGATCCCATCTGGTAATCTCTTCTTTTCCTCTTCTATTTCTCTCTAATTGGACCTCTTTCCACCAAATATTGGCATGTCCCTTCAACTTTGTCTTTGCAAACTTGACCCGTTCTGGGTCTTCCACATCTTCATACTCGAAATACTCCTCCATATCATTGATCCAATCAATAAGTTGGTCTAGATTTAAATCTCTAGAATAGGTAGAAACTTTGATCTTGGGCCTCTTTCTGATCTTTGAAATAGCCCTCAACAACCTAACTTCTGCAGGATCTCCTGCAGCTTCTTGTTCTTCCTCAGATAGCTCTTCTTCAGCTTCATCTTCACTTTCCTCTCTCCTTCTAGGCTTGAACCCTCTTCGCAGCTCCTCTTGCAATGCATCGATTTGTCTTTGCAGGGCTCTAAAACCCTCTTCCGTCAAAGCATTCCTCCCACCACAGTTTCTTCATAGAGGCATCTAGATCTCTACAGCAAACCCACAACCTCAGGTCCTGGTGCAAACTGCCTCACAGTCGACAATCTGTGTACACACTCAGGAACCCTTGCTCTGATACCACTTGATGAAGGGGTAAATCATAAAGCACACAATAACAAAATTTTCACATAGAAAATAGAATGATATTTTATTAATATGGGTGTAGACACTAAAATTTGTCCCTGTCCTTACCATGACCTAGTCGACACATTCCTAAAGACATCATGTACCACTTTTCCTAGGTCATCCCACTTGTCCAACTTAATCACCTTTCTAATTAATAAGTCCACTTTGTTTAGTTAATAATACCCCTTCACATGTCTCACATAATTCAAATTAAAAATTTGAATTATTCCCTCACCTCTCATCACATTGCGACACATGTCGCATGTCTCATTCTCCCACCCCTTCACATGTCAAACTAATTCAAATATAATATTTGAATTAGATTCCCTTTATCCTCCATCAGACACTTGGTGCATTTCTACAACCTCTTGGAGTGGGAAAACCCTAACCAATCTAGACCGTTCATATCATTGAAGCCCTAACCAATCTCATCTGTTGATTCAAACCAGGCCATTTCTATAAAGGAAGGCTTTCAAAAGTCATTTTCAGAAGGTTGAGTCTTTGCATACCATTATGCTGCCAAAATTGTGAGCAATCAACATCTCTCCATAATCGACCCTTCGAAATATGCATGCTTATGCACGATTGAGAAGAGCCATGGAGGTCAATCAATGCTAGTGTGATATTGGTTTGCATTTCAATTGTTTGTTTGCATTTTCATACTGGTTTTGTGCTTCATGGTGCTTGATAGGGTTTAGATAGTTTTCTATTTTCAACACTAAATATAATTTTGCCTTGTCTACATTGGTGAACCCGACGTGAACGCGTGAAAAAATTGGCATTTTTTTGGTGATTTCTGAAAATCTATTTTGTAGGTGGCCTCTGGAGCTCACACGAACCTCACTGTTGAGTCTAGGAGGTCCGAGAAATGAAAAATGACTATAAATTTGTTACTGAAAAAAATTTGAATTTTTTTTTGGTTTAGGCCCCTATACATGGTCGTACCATACGGATCCTTACAGATATGTGCGTCCACTACACAAGGGTCCAGGTCAAAGTCACTAGCTTTCGTTCTTATCTAGCAACGATTAACATTTTGATGTTTCGGGTGATATTGATTTGTATTGTAAATGTTATAGGTTTTAAATCTTGTTGCTTGCAGGTTTAGGGTATTTGGTAGCCGCCAATTGAAAAACCTAGCAGCCTCTGAGAAACCACCTACCACTCGCTCGAATCACCACCGAAATTCCCATTTTTGCCACTCTTAAACCCTAAATCACCTATCGTCGCCTTGCAGATCTCCCTTCGACAACTCTTTGTAAATCATGCCCCCCTGTCGCAGCTATTATAATGGATTGAGTGGGTTAAACTACTGCCACTCTTTAAGGAGCAACAACCCTAGTGCTGACTCCCTTCTACAGATCAGTTGCCACCATGGGTGGTGACTAACTTTACTGTCACCACCATTTTTATCTGAGATGCCGCCATCTGCTCGCCCAAGTCTCGGTCGCCATCGTTTTTGGCTTAGTCGACTCCCAGACTCCGCGTCGAGCCCTCAATCTCTGCTTCGTCACCTGTGAATAACCATCACCACTACCCTAACTGTCACCACTACCCTAAACCTAAACCCTTACCTGCTAACAAAACCCTAGCCTTTTCGGCCTTGGCCTCCCCAATACCTAAAACCTAAACCCTAAACATTAGCCTCCAACATTACCTAAAATTTAATCCTTGGGCATTAACCGTGCCTCATTGCTAGGCTTATCTTTAGGATTCAAAGCTTGGTCACATTAGTGACCACGGGGGAGGGAAGTGGGGTTGTTAGCCCCTCGGTTCTTTTTTTATTTTTTCTTAGCCCTGGCCCCTGGTCATATTGATGACCAGGGGCAACCTCTAACACTAACCGCCTGATACTTAACCTTTTGCATGTGATCACCATGAAATTGACTATTAACGATTAGTATTAACTGCCAAGCAAAACCACGATTGGATAACTATGCATGTGATCAGCCAGTGAGTTAACCAATGTCATTTTTTGTTAACTACCAGTTTGCCTTGTGCCTACTACATGCCCTAGGAGGGCAATTTTTTTTCTTTTTGCTATAATAGGAGCATACGGACGAAAAATCTTGCAAATGAGCACTCATCAGAAAGAGGACTCAGTGAGATATGTAGTGGCAGAGAAATTTTTAGGTAAAAGTGTCATTTTTTAAGGTTTTTTCGCAGTCAAAGTCAAACTTACACAAACTTCAAATGCTCATATCTTTTGCGTTTTTAATCAAATTTTTGCAAATATTTTTTAAAATTGCATAGAATTTCATCTAGAATCTGCTAATTCTATTCATTTTCTTGTATCAATTCATCTACATCATATTTTTATTAGATTTCTTATTTTTGCATAATGGCCTTCTTGGCTAGTTTACTTGTTTCTTTTTCGATTGTGTGGCTTGTAGGTGATCATACAGAGCTGGAACAACATTGCATCAGTCAAACACAATAGCTAGGATAGAGAATTAATTAGGTTTACATATTCTAATCTTTCATTTCTCATAATCATTGTTCGATCTCATATTTTGATCTGGGCATAAAACAAACTAGTGTCTTAATTCACATTTTTGATTTGGGCATAAAAAGAACCAGTGTTTGAATTGTTTGGTGAATTTGCATGCGATTAGGGGTGTGTATGCTCTTCTCATGTGCTTCGTGTGATCTTGAGAATCAAAAACACCTCTTATCCATTCATATTCACACCTCACATTTCAATTTCTTAAGGGCAAATTACAAGTGCGAGTGTGGGCAAGTTCACATGTGTATGCTCTCCCCTTCCGACTTAGTGTGAGCCTGGGGATCAAAACATGTTATCTTGTCTTTCTTTTGTTTGAGCCTTAGAGTGGGCTTGCTCTTGAGACACATCCGAAAGGAGAACTCACTTGCGACCCCAAGTGGGACTTTCATCCGGCCCACTATATAAATTGAGGATAAGGTGAAAGCCAAGTCTAACTGGTATAAGCGCTCACAATACAGTGCTAGCTTGAAAGGAGGCATACCTTTGTGTATATTAAACTCCTAGTAGGGTTAGTTAGATCCTTAAGTGGCTTTTTGGATGCTTGTGAGGTGCTGGTTCCCCGGATATTCACTAGAACCTCTTTGTTTAGTGGCCAAAAACCCTCTTTATCCTTACTCCAACCTAATGTTGTGCTTGTTTACAAGTATTTTCAAAACTTAATCAAAAGACACAAAATAAAATACACCAATGTGATTTCTAAGTGTCTATTATGATTGATGTGTGTGTGCTTGCCTAATCATCACCTTTGACATTCTTTCCACATACTCATCCCAAGTCATCATACCTTGATCACATTCATACCATATCCTTATCATTACTACCCTTCATATCCTAGTCACCCTCCTAAGCCAATCAATTTCATCCTAAATCAAGTCTAATCATATCCTTGTCACTCTACATCATCAAATCTTCATCATTCTATCCAAATCATTATCCAATCAACATTATTGTGAATCATTACACATCATTCAATCAATTCAATCCTAATCATTCCTAATCATAGTCCAATCATATCTTCATCATTCAACCTTCATTCTAATCATTATCTTAATCATCATTTCATATTTCCAATCAATTTCCTCCTAATCATTCCTAATCATCGAATCACTTCATTTCACATCATTACACATCAACATAGTCATAATCAACACTTGTCAAAATGGTCTTAATCATAAACAAGCCCAATCCAAATCACAAGTCCAAGGTCACAATTCAAGGGGGGCATCCCTCTAGTGAAAATAATGAAACAAATTCAAGGCACAAAATCATTGTCCAAAATGGCCCTCTTTTTAGTTCAAACAATGAGACAAAACTAAAGCCCAAAATCATCATTCAAGGAGGCTCCCTCCCTAGTCCTACTCGTGAGACAAATCTAAGACCTAAACTTGTACTCAGAGGGGCCCCTCCTAGTTCTAATGATCATAAGAGCCTTGTAAATAATGTATCATACCTTGAGAGACAAGATGACGTGCCAAGACTTCGACACATGTGTGATACCATGCCGACATTCGAAAATAAGGTCCTAGCACCCCAACTCCAAAACCTCATCCAATCACTTCACCAAATACCCCAACCTTTCGACCAACAAACCATCCAACACTTACGAGATACCCTTCAACCATTTCAACAAAGTCAATCACCTCACATAAAACAACCCCTAGTCCAAGTCCAACACATCTTAGCCACACACCAATCCCAAATCAAACAAACACAACTTCAAATTCCACATCAATCTTCATACCAACCTAATCTGTCCATAGGCCAAGTCAATACCACATCATCCAATCCAACTTCCTTCCATGTGAACCAACATTCATATCCATCCACATCACCACAAACATATGTGAGCATAAGTCAACCTTTGCAACAAGGTCAAATGCCTTTGGGTCCTCATGCCACCATTGACAAGGGGAACATTAGTCTAGGTCATGCACCTTATAAGTATATCATACCATTATCCAATAAAATGCCTATCCCTAAGCCACCATGTCCTAGTCCTAATCCATTAGTCCCTACACCTTCTAATTCATCAAACCCTTCATTACCATTATCATCATCTAATCTTCCACGCCCTAAGCCTAAACATTACAAGAGTAAACCTATGGAGTTACCTAAATCCAACCATCCACCTACTAAGGATGTCACCCGAGGGCTACAAGCAAGGAAACAAACATTGTCATGTCATCCAACACATATGATTGAACATACAAAAGAGTCCCCAAACATCATGCCAAGTCCTTAAATTCATTCATGTGATTCACAACCTGAGCCAATTCACAAGTCTCCTCCCATGATTCCAAGTCAGCCTCCATCATGCCCTTATGTGGCATCTAGAACATGTCAAACCTATTGAAGAGTCACCCACATCCACTTCCATTCCAAGTCAAGAGGTATGTCAAGAGAATAATTCTAAGCATGAAGAAACATAAACCCCCATTCTAGTCAAGATCAAATCACTTTCCTTCGACCTATCCATAACATATACCTTTTCTATGATAAAGACATTATACATGACAAAGAACATATTTATGAGCAACTTGATCCCATTCATGAACAAGACACCCAAGACCTACATCCTCCATCTTATGAAAGTCTTGTTGGCCTACTTAAACGTTCACCCCGTTTCATGGCTTTCATTCAAAACATAGAAACTTCTCCTTCACTTCATGATCCCACCACTTTCACTTCCCATGATGAGACATGTGCCTCCCAAGCACAAATACACATAGAAGATCAAACCATTAACTTGGATCCTAATGAACATAATAAAGATCCTAATGATCCTTCCACATCATCCACTATCGATCCCATTTCAAGTCCACCATCATATCCACTTGGCCTATCTGCTTTCCTACATGAATATTCCTCCCTAGGAACACAAAACCTTTGTCCACTTCACCTTCTCCATCAAATAATCCACTCAAGTCTAGTGCCCAAACTACACCAAGTCCCATAGTCAATTGCATGCTCCAAAACATGAATTACCAATGTAAAGGCTTAGGCCTTCATGAACAAGGAATTTTGGAGCCTATCCATGTCAATGTTCCTTCACGCTCATATGGCCTTGGATACACACCTCAAGGTCAACAATCTAATGATGTTGGTACTTCCACCATTCCTTCTAAGTCTACCACTTTCCATTGCACCTCCCATCACATTCCTATAACATATGTTGCCATTCCACCTCCATCATCCTATAAATGTCAAAGGCATGTGACCATACACTTGCCACCATCCAATTTGCATCCACTCCTTCTGACTCCTAGTAGCCATCCATACACTTTGCCACCATTGCTTCCAATACCTAATATCCCAATCATTCATAAATACCCATACATTCCTAGTCATGACCAACAAATGCACTCATTGTCCAAACATAAAGCTTCCACTCATTCCGCCTGCCACATGGGATTCAAAAATAAACATTTGGATGCTTCCTTACATAGATCCAAAAATTCTAAGGGTCCTAATGCCTTAGGAAATCAATCTAAAAATTCAAAGCAAGGTACATTCAAAAATCCATCCAAGACCATACCATCACAACAAAAGTCAACAACTAAAATGGTATGGGTACCTAAACAAGAATCAATCAAGTTAAATGAGGCATCCACCTCTCAAAAATCCCAACCATCCTCTTCCATCCATGCCATTAAAAAATATCACATTCTTCCATCCCACATGAAAAGCAAAAATCATAAAAATACTAAGTACATGTGGGTGCCCAAATGCTTACATCATCCATCTCCTAAGCAAACATCACCATTGCTTCCTACACCACCATCCACTCAAAAGATTCCATGTTTAACATGATGTGTGCAACCGTTGGTCATGATTCCTTTTCACACCTCCATCACCCCATCATTCAATCATTACCCTACATACTTGCCTTATCATCTCCCTATGGTCCATACTTTGGCATAAACATTTCATCCATCCTTACATAAATCCTGCATAATCCACATCATAATCCACTTTTGATCCCCACATAATCCACATCATAATCCACTATCGCACCTTCCATAATTAACTATCTACCTTATCCATCTCACTTACCAACATCAATGAGCATAACGAAATTTGACATGGTCAATGCGACATACCTTTGGGACTAGCACCTTTATGGCATTAGACACCTGAGTCCTTCTCGAACATATCCCCCTATCTAATTCAAAATATCAAAAAAGTTGATCTTCTAGGCCACTTACAATTCACGGGCACATTGTCTCATCTTCCTATCATTTTCCACCTTACCATCCTTACTCATACACCTGCATACCTATCATATCTCATCCATTCATCCTCCCTTTCTCTTTTGATCTTGATAAAGATTGGGGGCACAATGTTGATAAATGTTTTGGGCTGTCTCTTGACCTACCTCATCATTTCCAAGCAATCCATTCTACCACCATACTTTTCATAAGCTTTGTAATGAAAAATCCTAGGTGTTCTACCTCGAATGTGGCATGTTATTTTTATGTGACAGCCTTTGGAGATCACATCCTTGCCCTCTTATGTATACATTTATCCATTCGCTATTGCTTATCTGTTTACCCATTCACCCAATCCCACCTGTTATCCTTGCACCTAGACTTGGTTTCCCCTTGTCATTGATACCTAGGACAAAGGCTATCCCCATCATCATCCAATGCCATCCCTCAAAACACTAAAAAAAAAAGTACAAAAAAAATCAAATATGTTCAAAAACACAAAAAAAAAGCTAAATATTTCCAAAAAAAAATTCCAAAAAATCAAATATTCCACAAACTCCCAAAAAAAATCAAAATATTGTTAAAAAAACACAAAAAATTAAAACATGTGAAAAATCCAAAAACATCAAGATATCTTCAAAAATAAAAAAAAATCAAATATCTACCAAAATCCAAGCAATAAATTCAATCCAAATCAAACCAATTCAATCACATCCAATCACTCCAACAAATTCTTCCAATCAATCAATCCAATTCCTCATCCCATCCTATCATCAATCAATCTATCCAAATCCTCTAGTCTCATCACTGTGCATCATCAACATTCCCCATTCATATCCAAGTCATCCAATTATATCATCCCTAATCATATTTGATCTATCTTAATAATATCCTAGTCATCTTCATTCATGATCCAATCCACTTCATCCCCATCCATCCAAGTCATCTTCATCTCATCATCATCTTCATTCTAATCCAACCAATCACATGCCAATCATATCATGACCATTCATTCATTATTCAATCCATTTCACCTTTCATTACTCCTATCACAACACACCTCAACCATAGGGAAAACTTTGATCATCTACACTCCCTATCAAATCGATTGCAACCGTGTCAAAATCTTATAGACATACATATTCAACTTCATTCCACTACATATTCCACCTCATTCCACTACATATCCAATTCCATCCCTTTATGATCACATTTCATCACAACATTTCATTACCATTTAGCCCTTGACATCTATAGAGGACCCTAAACATAGTCTTCCTAAGGTTGAAACATAGGGAGAAACTGTCAAAGTTTGATTGTATCACAAGTACAAATCTGTGGACCAAGAGACCTTCACATCTTTTTCACTTCAATCACAACTTGGGCTTAATACTCCATGGCTAGTTTAAGTCCATTCTTCCAAGTGAATTTTGAAATTCATGGGTTCACTTTCATCAATCATTTCTTCCACTTGGGCCTAATACTCCATGGCTAGTTTAAGTCCATCTTTACAAGTGAATTCTAAAACTCATGGGTTCACTCTAATCAATCATCTCTTTCATATCTCAACGTCTTGATAAATCCAATTTGTGCTTTGAAAGGCCATTAGTAGACAAGAGTACCCTCTTGGAGCTAGAATTTTTGAAGACTAATATCATTAGCCTCTATCATGGTCTGGGCCTCATCATCTTGCATTGACATCTCCATGGCATCCCATAATTCACAAGTCTCATTTGGTGAAGACATGGTTGCAAAAACGAAGAGAAAAGGGAGTAGATCCTCCTAGTCATCCCTCATTCTCAACATTCTAAACATTCATCCAAACCATCCTTATCAAACCATCAATTCCTCCAATTCCAATCAAATCATTTCTTCCAAATCAATTCAATCAAATCAATCCCTCCAATCAAATTCATCATTCAATCTAATCAATCAATTCACCCAAACATTTAAATCAATTCTTCCACTCACTCAATCCAACCTCCAATCAAATTCTCTGACCAAATTACTTCATCCAATTCAATCATCCTTATCATTTCAAATCACTCGCATCAATCAAATCAATTCTTCCAATCATTCAATCCAATCCTTCAAATCAATTAATCATCATCATTCCTCCAATCATTTAAATCAATTCACTTAATCCATTCATCAATCCAAATCATCAAAATCAATCAATCATATCATTCCATCAATAAAATCAAAGATTCTCAATTCAACCCAACTCATTCCAATCACTCCAATTCTTCCAATCAATAAAAGCAACCACATCAGCTAATCAATCCATTCTTCTGAATCAAACAATCAATTCAAATCCATTCTTTCAATCACCAAATCAATCATCTCTTCCATTCATCTAATCAAATCAATCCAATAAATCAAATGCAAGTCATTATCAATTCATCCCAATCAAGTCAATCAATGAAGCTTGTCAAATTATCTAATCACATTCAATGGTCTTGATCCTAATCATGATGTAAACCAAACCAAATCATTTCAATCAATCAATCATCAATCAAAACCTAGTGTTGCTCATATGACCAACAACACTAGTGTCAATCAATCCAATCAATTGACTTAGACAGGATGTTGCATTGTCGAAACCAGACCAAGAATCTTATACGACATGTTGCACTCCTAAAACCAGACATCATCATCATTATCATCAATCAATCACACACTCATTGGTTTACAACTTGACAAGAGCAATACCTTGTTTGTTTTTTGAATCATTTTTGCATGCTTGCTTGCTTGCTTGCGTGTGTTATCATTTTCAACTTGCATTTGAATCACATCCGATCCAACCCAGCTAATATTCATATCTTGTATCTAGACAAGGCTGTATTACCCTGGGGCACAAGACACCTCGTCACCTTGGTCCTTATACCTTGGTGCATAACGTCTAGTGCTATATCAAACACCATGGTTGCTGACTTTCATTGCAGCATAACGCATCCTTCACTTCCTCTATCCACCCCTTATCTTTCGCCTTTGACCAATCCTTTTCATTTCGAGAGCCTACCCATGTTTGTCCAACCCGCCTATCCTCTTGAGGGGGCATCATCACCCTATCCCATTTCATCATTCTTTTCCTTAGCTTCTTTGAAATGATGTTACTCAACATAAATCGCATCATCTTGAACATCATCTCAAAGAGGAGCAAAATGTAGACACTAAAATTTGTCCATGTCCTTACCATGACTTAGTCGACACATTCCTAGGGACATCATGTACCACTTTGCCCTAGGTCATCCCACTTGTCCAACTTAATCACCTTTCTAATTAATAAGTCCACTTTGTTTAGTTAATAATACCCCTTCACATGTCTCACATAATTCAAATTAAAAATTTGAATTATTCCCTCACCTCTCATCACATTGTGACACATGTCACATGTCTCATTCTCCCACATATTACCCCCTTCACATGTCAAACTAATTCAAATATAATATTTGAATTAGATTCCCTTTATCCTCCATCAGACACTTGGCGCATTGCTATAACCTCTTGGAGTGGGAAAACCCTAACCAATCTGGACCGTTCATATCATTGAAACCCTAACCAATCTCATCCGTTGATTCAAACCAAGCCTTTTCTATAAAGGACGGCTTTCACAAGTCATTTTTAGAAGGTTGAGTCTTTGCATACCATTATGCTACCAAAATTGTGAGCAATCAATATCTCTCCATAATCAACCCTTTGAAATCTGCATGCTTATGCATGATTGAGAAGAGCCATGGAGGTCAATCAATGCTACTGTGATATTGGTTTGCATTTCAATTGTTTGTTTGCATTTTCATACTAGTTTTGTGCTTCATGGTGCTTAATAGGGTTTAGCTAGTTTGTTGTTTTCAACACCAAATCTGATTTTTCCCTATCTACAATGGGCAAAACATTACATTACAGAAGCTCAAATACAATCAGAGGATGGATCCCCTACAGGCTGCAACACATTACAGCTCCCTCTCTCAAGACTTTGGAATCTTCAGCCTTCTATAACCCCCAAATCAACTAGGTTTTCTATTTTCCCACCTTTTCTTGACTCTACACCTTCCCACTTAACTCTACTACCCCAAGGGTTCCCAAAAATGGTCATATATAGCCCTTTTTGGCGGCCACCAGCTTAATTTCAAATTTTGCATCTCCCTCCAAAAATAGGTCAACTTCGCAGGGCCATAACTTTTGATCCAAAAGTTGGATTTTCAATTATAATACCTTTTCGGAAAGCTCTCGAAAAGATAGTTGTGCACAAGTAGTACCTAAAGGTAGACTACTTGTTTTTCCCACCAAATTTCAGGCCCATCTGGAGCCCCTAAGTGCCTCAAATTTGACTTTGAATATTTCAATAGGATTTTTGGAATTTGAAATTTTAATATCTCACAAATGACAAACGATATTGAAGTGATTTATTCACCATTAGCTTCAATTCACCATTCTGGAGGTCCGTCTAAGATTTTGTATCCAACTATGCACAAATGCAAACTTACCAAAAATAGTAACCCTGCCAAATTTAGCCCTTATTGAAAAGAAACAACATTTTTTTTTTGGTTGATGCAAGATTGCTCTTACACCCTGGATGCTCCTACATCACTTATCCATTGAATGCTTCCAAGTAATGCATTGTTTTCAAATCCTTTTGCGTCCAATCCTTCTTGAAGAGATCTAGCAAATTTTTTTTTTGCTCCTTATTGCTTTAGAAAATGAATGGTTTTCATATGCAAAGTGCTAGATGCAAGGAGTATAAGGTAGTAGAACAAATTTCTACACTAATCTTGAGAGGAGGATTATGCAAAACTTTTCAAATTTTTACAATAATTACATAAATTATACATAAAACAAATGTAAACATAAATAGCAGTTATATCATAACACAATAATTTACATGGGGAAATCCATTTTGAGAGGAAAACCCCACTCCAAAAATAGCCCAATATATTATTTAGAAATCTTAACAAGATTACAATATACTTGCAAAGAAAACTTTCATAGAAGTATCACCAACTAGAAATCTGGAGGCAACTTAACAACATCTATAAGAATCTCACACATAACTTCCATATCAAACACCTAATGTATAGGAGATACAATACATGAAACCACCAAATGGTAATTTAGAAAACCATGAGCTAAAACCACCTAAAAAGTGGTGGCCAAATCCATAGGGATCCATTATCTCCAATCAAAGATGCCTTCTGATGTGTCATAACATGCACCATAAGTTGGTCAACATGTATAACCCCCCCTTACAACTATTTTCTATGTCCATCATGTTTTTACATTTCCAACACGAGAGGCCCAACTTCTTGAGGCCATAACTTTTGATTTGGAAGGTCGATTGGGCCTATTTTTTTAAATTATAGAGCTTCAAGAGATATATGCACTGGTACCCCTAGAAGTGGTGCCAAGCAACCTAGAATAATTATTTTGTCCAAAAAACCAACTCTATATCCTAGAAATTGAGTTTATTCAATTTTATAACCAAAAAATCACACTTTTTTGTAATTGCAAGGTTGAGACATCTTTCCTAACACTAAACATGTATTCATGGGGAAGCAAAGGTCTGATATATGGGTATGTGTAGGATCATCATGGGCCAAACAGTGGCAATGGAAAAAAAATCGCGTCTTTACTTAGCCAAATTCACGAATTGGCCAACTTTGACTTTCATAGGTATGATAAAAATATCCGTTTTGGTTTGGATACCAAACCAAAACAAATATCCATTTTGGGGGTCCCAAAATGGATATCCATTTTCCAGAAACAAATATCCATTTCCTGGAACTATAAAAATGGGATTTTTTAATTCTTTTCATTGTTTTATGCTTAGAACTTACAACTGAACTTGCAAATTTCTATTGTTACATGGTTAACATCTTTTCAACCAATCAACAAAGTCACATATCTTTAAAATTTGAACCTCTCTCTCTCTCTAGTAATCCCTAGTGAGTCTTGTTTGCAATGTGTGAGAAGCACTAAGAAAACCTTAGGCTTGTTGTTGAATTCGTAGTGGTTCGTAAAGCTATGCATGAGATTTAAATTGAATTCATAAAACCAAGTAGTAATGTGTCAAACCATACAAGGGCATATTATATCAATGTGGAGAGAAAATTCTTAGCAAGGACATAATCATCAATGGTGACAATTGTGGTTTGGACAAAGAAGTGTCTCATATGTGCAATGAGATCACCTTGGACATTATATTATCAAATTTAAGCAAGACCATTTTATGAGGAGATGGTTGTAAAATAATGTCAATTGATAGTGGTGATTTAATCCATCATATTGATGAGGAAGGAAGAGGAGGGTTAAGGTCTTCTAATTGCACTTAAAACACCTTGAGTTTTCTGTAGATATAATTATAATTGGTAATATGTGTTAGATAAATGTCACATGGTGGAAGGATGGTGTCGGGATGAGTGATGATTGTTGTGGCAATGGTATGGTCAAATGTGTTATGAAAAGGAGGTGGCATGGGTAGTGAGCTATCAATGTTGGGAAAGGGTTAGTGAGGATGTAATGGAGGAAGGGATGTGTGTCATGGTATGATGTCTTAAGGAATGGGAAGAAAGGATGGTGATTCATAAGATAATACGAAGAATGATGGTAGAGTATGTTGGGTCTCAAAAATAGAGGTTTCAAGCCCTAAGAGGATGCCAAGCTCTATGATCAGACTTGCAATGTTTGTGAACCAACTAATGGAGGTAACCTAAATGGTTGATGAATCCCTGCACTTCAGGCTCTGCTAAACCTAGGCAGGTGAACCTTGAAAGCTGAAGCAGATAAAAGGAATGTAGGACTCAAATGAATTTAGGTATCTACTCACAATGGCATAAAGTATGGAATAGATAAAATCTTGCAAACTACTTCTACTCCTAATACTAAGATCTAAGATGTAATTGTTTGAATAAGATTTTATGGAATCCTAGAGTGGAATTGGTATGACCAGTGCCTATTTCTATTGGGCTAATGGAGTCAAGGTGTATATGATGTATGATTTACTTGCTAGTTACAATTCTGATTGTTTGACACTTATGTTTGTTTATACCTTGTATAAATGTGCAAGAATGTGACTGACAGACTCTACTTATTGATCCACTCAATCCTATCAGGTTACTGTGACTTATTGAAAGGATTTTTAATCCTTTCTTGAAGGAACCAATCAACAGAATCACACAATGACAGCAAATGTGTATTGACAAATGGACTAGATACTCAATTTGAATAACAAGATAATATCGAGTTGGAGATAGTATGGCAATCTTGTCAATTATACAGCTCTTCTTACTGATCCAAATGACTTCCAAGCTACTGTAATCAATCGAAAGAATTTTAATTCTTTAATAGAAACTAATTAATTTGATTACACAAAAATAGCAAGTGTGTCTCGATGAAACTAAAATATCAACTTAGAAACTCAATTTCAAATAACAGAGAAATAACAATGTGGAGACAGCCAAATAATTGTTCAATTCAACAAACAATAGACACCAATATCAAATCACCAATTTATTCATTCTTCTCCATTATACAATTTCAAAAGATTTTACAATGTACAACATAATGTTCTATTTCGGCAACTGGTCAATCCATCCAGTTATCTAACTCCTACTTTTGATCATGATGTTTTTTCTTATCTACTGATCTCTTATATTCTACTACTGATGATTTTGTGCATATATACATTGCACTTTCAAGGGTTGTGACCCTTGAGACAACCACTCGATGCAACTCTTCACTTAATTAATTATCTCCAACAGATTAAAACATTTTAATTTTAACCTTCTTTGTCTTCGAAATGTTTTGTAATCTCTATTTGAGGATAACAGTATTCTGAATTTGCACCGGATGCATTTGTATATGTCTATTTCACTTTTTTAGTAGATACACCACCAGGTTGGATTTTAAGAACATGGGACAATTGCCCTTTAATATCAGATTCATTTTTGACTAACTATGGGACTTGTATATGCAAGTTTTATCATTCTGTATCTCATATACATATGCATATGTGGTTGGCCTCTATATTGTGTTGAAATTTCCTTCCTTTCAATCTTTGCATTTGTATATTGTATATCATATGAATTTGGGACATATATACAAATGCGGACCCCATCAGTTTTATGAAATAACCTTTTGAATTACCTTCAAGTTCGGCTTTTCATCACCTTCTTGTATATCGAATACATATCTTTCATATACAAGCACAGATTTTATTGGGTTTATGAAATAAATTGAAATTATCTTCGGATCCGCCTTTGTATATATCCTGTCGTATTACTTTCTTGCACATAGTATACATATATCTCCAACATACATATGCGGTCCCCACCTGATGTATTTAATGTTCAAATATCCAATTATGTCGGGTTTTGTATATTATTCTCTTGTATATTTTCTTTGTATATTGTCATTTGTATGTTATCTTGTATAAGCACACATATAAAGAATCTTATACAAACCCTCTGTTTACCTTTTATCCCCAGTGATGCTTTTTATTCCTTTGTATATCGGCTATGTATATTATAAACATACAAGCACCCCGAACATACAAAGACTTTTTAGTATTTAACTTTCTTTTCGCATCCGGTTTGTATCTCTTATTTGCATCCTTTTAACTTGTATATCGGCTTGTATATCGAAGATATACATTGTTATTTATACAAGCTTGATATGCAAATGGTGGAACCCACATCACTTTTCTAATTGTATCTTCCGAAATGCAACAATACTTGTATCTAATTTTTAGATACAAAGCCGAATACATACAAACTCCTTTGTATCACCTCTTCGGACTTATCATTTTTATAAACCACAGTTTACTTACTTTTCAGCTCCACGATGGATATAAAGTGCAATGCATCTTTCAATATACTTTAAGTCATGATGCATCATTTTAATCAAATTTCAACCTTTCTTGAGTTCCGCATTGTATGTATATTGAAATGTATAACCTGAAACATACATACAATGCACAAAACATACAACAATAAAACCTCATTTCATAATCTTTTTGGTTCCGCGACATGCATATAGCTTTGTATATCGTCTTGTATGTTTTATGCATTTGTATCTTCTCACTATTTGTATCTTGCATACATACAAATAAATATACAAAACCTTCGACCGTTCACCTTTGTATCTGGTATACATGCATTCTGACCTACATGCACTTTGTTTTTTAAGGATCTTGATTCCTCTATTTTCACTTCAAATCTCCACTTGTAGGCTTTTCTCAAACAATTCAGTCAAGTTTAATTGTAATGATTTTGAATGTTATTTTAGAGGATTTCTTCACTGATGGTTCTTATTCTTCACACTTATTGGTGTAAGTTACGTTGAAGCACTTTTCTTCAATCAGTGAGACATTGGAGTATCGGAGAGTCTTTAATCTTTCTTTCTGTTGCTTATCTCCTGTCGATGACTACTAGTTCCCTCCGTTCCACTGAATGGTTGGTGAGAGTCCTACCGAACTCTACTATTGGCATGACTTATACTGTCGAGTGGGTTTGTAGAGTATTCGCTGATAGTGTTTCCTTATGCCGATTGGTGTGACCATGCATTTTCTCCCCGATGAAAGGTCATCGGTGCCACTTTCTCCATCAGTGTCTTCCAAAACATTCTCCCCGATCCTTATTATCATGTCGATAGCCATTTCAACTAGTTTCTCATGGAGCATGGATTGGTATAACAAAAGGAAGGTTTTGCCGATGTTAAGAAATTGAGGCCCTTTACAATATTTGTGATAAAAGTCATGGGATATATCAGTTGTTTATTCTAATTTTGGGCAAAATATTTTTTGGTTTGGTCAGGTATGCATGAGCAAGAATACAAGAAAATTTTAAATTTTCCCGTCCCAACAGTGGCTCTGTTTGGGATGTATACTCCTTGTGAGTATAACAAGAATTTAGATCTCTGGGGAATAGACCAGTGCCTACTCTGTTGGGCAATAGAGTCAACTTCTTCTTTTTTCCCTAATCTTATATAATTTGAAGAATCACACCATAGTAGATGATCCAATGCCAAAAGAAAAAGCCATGTTTCCCTCTATCAAAAATCTGATTTTTATCACGCTGTGGTGAAGCAGTTCCGTCAATATTTTTAAAGCTCGTCTAATTGAATGCATTCATAGCATTGATCAACTTTCTATGCTCAATGTTGTTGGTATATTTTTCCTCATTATGCAATTGAAATTCAAGTATAATCTAAACAATCTCATTTCTATGTGATATATTTTTGCTACATGAAGAGTATCCCTCTTCAATGCAACATTTTTCATTATTCTTCTTATTGTCATGCATTGTGAATTGACCTCTTGGCTGATCTAAAAACTTGGAATGCTCATTGTTCTCTTCACCATCATCACAATAATCAACTATGTTCATTTCATCATATGACTTCCCTTCATTTATGGACTCATCATTAGCATTATCAGCATATTCATTTTCCTAACTATCTGAAAGCATTTCATCCTCTTCATAGAATGGGTTTGCGTACACATGAAATTTGTGTTCTGGCACACCTTGGCAAAATGTCATTTGATCTTCTTTTACTTCTTCATCATACAATGGGTTTCAAGAAATCTAAAAATCATTTTTAGATATGTGCATTTCCTCCTCATCGTGAGTTTGACCTATTTGTTGAGAACAATCATCCTCTTCCTCCTCCAACTATTGATTCAGGTATAGCGGTGGGTGGGCTGGGACAAATGGAAAATCCTTATTCTGAAGATTACTCTCATTTTTAGGTATATGCTGTGGCTCTAGGTCTTGCGCAAAATTCTAATAATTGCAATCATGATCCCAGGTGAAGAATTGATCTTTTAAAACTTCTTCTCTATTTAAATCTGAAATATCATCATGAAAATTTTCACTTGCATATGTCTCATTTACTAGCTGCGTTACCTGATCAGATTCTCCATATTCATCTTAATAATAGTCGTTGTAGTGGCTAAGGAATAGTCTTTGAGATCTTCCCATGAAGAGATACTTTACATAGGTAAGTCTATAAACCAATCCCTTGTTTCATCCCTCAAAGATCTTGAAAAACA
The DNA here is from genome assembly GCA_027924645.1 of Cunninghamia lanceolata. Taxonomy (NCBI): domain Eukaryota; kingdom Viridiplantae; phylum Streptophyta; class Pinopsida; order Cupressales; family Cupressaceae; genus Cunninghamia; species Cunninghamia lanceolata. The sequence goes on from BSBN01000103.1 coordinate 6,546,709, forward strand.
CCTCATAATGACATCTTCTGAAAAAATTTGAAAGTCCAAAATGAAATCCCAGAATCATTGTACATGCTTATGAGCTAATTCACACCATTCTCCATGAAATTTAGGGACATGCTTTAGTATTTCTGTCAGCTCATAGGGATAAGGATTTGGGTAGCCCTGGATACTATTGCAGTTAAATGGTTTGTCGATGGCTGAGATAAAGTTTGGAAGGCCATATGGATTTTGGTAGAGGATTGATCTTTGGTCAGGAAATATGGGATAAGCATTTATTTGGTATGAGGTTTCTGGTAAATAAATGTTTTGTTGTGCATGGTATGCACTATATCCATTGCCTGAATCATGGAACACTTGTGAGTTCAAAGGATCATTATACCCATTCTCATTAGTTGCTGGCATATGTTGTAATGAACTTGAAGCTTGTTTGGCTTTTAAACGTTGTATTTTTTGAATCAACCATTTTTTTCTTCTTAACAACTCCAACAGTTCCTCTTCTTCTGACATATTCATTTTGACTACATATGGTGTTGTTTACAAGTTGTATTTTATATTCTTCATTGAATTCCTTTTCAAAGTCACCACCTCTTATCAAAAGAGGAATGATTTTTTCTTTTTCGAGTCCTTCTTCCCAGCAAAGTTACCAATTCATGTCAGAATTCAAAAGTTTACTGACTCTGTAATGAGATGATCTTTAACTAGATTCTGGATTAGTCCCCAGTAGAGTCGCCATTTTGTTGGGTCTCAAAAATGTAGGTTTCAAGCCCTAAGAGGATGCCAAGCTCTATGATCAAACTTGCAACGTTTTTGAACCAACTAACGGAGCTAACCTAAATGGTTTATGACTCCCTGCACTTCATGCTCTACTAAACCTAGGCGGGTGAACCTTGAAAGCTGAAGCAGATAAAGGAATGTATGACTCAAATGAATTTAGGTATCTACTCACAATGGCATAAAGTGTGGAATAGATAAAAGCTTGCAAACTACTTTTACTCCTAATACTAAGATCTGAGATGTAATTGTTTGAATAAGATTTTATGGAATCCTAGAGTGGAGTTGGTATGACTAGTGCCTATTTCTATTGGGATAATGGATTCAAGGTGTATATGATGTATGATTTACTTGCTGGTTACAATTATGATTGTTTGGCACTTATGTTTGTTTATACCTTGTATAAAAGTGCAAGAATGTGACTGACAGACTACTTATTGATCCACTCAATCCTATCAGGTTATTGTGACTTATTGAAATGATTTTTAATCCTTGCTTGAAGGAACCAATCAATAGAATCACACAATGACAGCAAATGTGTATTGACAAATGGAGTAGATGCTCAATTTGAATAACAAGACAATATCGAGTTGGAGACACTATGGCAATCTTGTTAATTATACATCTCTTCTTACTGATCCAAATGACTTCCAAGCTACTGTAATCAATTGAAAGGATTTTAATTCTTTAATAGAAACCAGTTAATTCGATTACACAAAAATAGCAAGTGTGTCTCGATGAAACTAAAATATCAACTTGGAAACTCAGGTTCAAATAACAGAGAAATAACAATGTGGAGACAGCCAAATAATTGTTCAGTTCAACAAATAATAGACACCAATATCAAATCACCAATTTATTTATTCTTCTCCATTATACAATTTCAAAGGATTTTACAATGTACAGCATAATGTTCTATTTCGGCAACTAGTCAATCCATCTAGTTATCTAACTCATACTTCTGATTATGATGTTTTTTCTTATCTACTGATCTCTTATATTCTATTGCTAATGATTCTGTGGATATATACATTGCACTTTCAAGGGTTGTGACCCTTGAGACAACCACTCGATGCAACTCTTCACTTAATTAATTATCTTCAACAGATTAAAACATTTTAATTTTAACCTTCTTTGTCTTTGAAATGCTTTGTAATCTCTATTTGAGGATAACAGTATTCTGAATTTGCACCGGATGCATTTGTATATGTCTATTTCACTTTTTCAGTAGATACACCACCAGGTTGGATTTTAAGAACATGGGACAATTGCCCTTTAATATCGGATTCATTCTCCGCTAACTATGGGACTTGTATATGCAAGTTTTATCATTTTGTATCTCATATACATATGCATATGTGGTTGGCCTCTATATTGTGTTGAAATTTCCTTCCTTTCAATCTTTACATTTGTATATTGTATATCATATGAATTTGGAACATATATACAAATGCAGACCTCGTCAATTTTATAAAATAGCCTTCTGAATTACCTTCAAGTTCGGCTTTTCATCACCTTCTTGTATATCGAATACATATCTTTCATATACAAGTGCGAACTTTATTGGATTTATGAAATAAATTGAAATTATCTTTGGATCCATCATTGTATATATCCTATTGTATTACTTTCTTGCACATCGTATACATATATCTCCAACATACATATGTGGTCCCCGCCCGATGTATATAATGTTCAAATCTCCAATTATATCAGGTTTTGTATATTATTCTCTTGTATATTTTCTTTGTATATGTCTGTTTGTATGTTATCTTGTATAAGCACACATACAAAGCATCTTATACAATCCCTCTCTTTACCTTTTATCCCTAACAATGCTTTTTATTCCTTTGTATATCAGGTATGTATATTAGAAACATACAAGCACCCCAAGCATACAAAGACTTTTCAGTATTTAACTTTCTTTTTTTCATTCGGTTTGTATCTCTTATTTGCATCCTTTTAACTTGTATATCCGCTTGTATATCCAAGGTATACATTGTTATTTATACAAGCCTGATATGCAAACGGTGGAGCCCATGTCACTTTTCTGATTGTATCTTCTAAAATGCAACAATACTTGTATCTAATTTTTAGATGCAAAGCTGAATACATACAAACTCCTTTGTATCACCTCTTTGGACTTATCATTTTTATAAACCACAGTTTACTTACTTTTCCACTCTGCGATGTATATAAAGTGCAATGCATCTTCCGATATACTTTAAGTCATGATGCATCATTTTAATCAAATTTCAACCTTTCTTTAGTTCTGCATTGTATGTATATTGAAATGTATAACTTGAAACATACATACAATGCATGAAACATACAACAATAAAACCTCATTTCATAATATTTTCGGTTCCGCGACATGCATATAGCTTTTTATATTGTCTTGTATGTTTTATGCATTTGTATCTTCTCACTATTTGTATCTTGCATACATACAAATAAATATACAAAACCTTCGACCGTTCACCTTTTTATCTAGTATACATGCATTCTGACCAACATGTACTTTTGAATGTTATCTCAGAGGATTTCTTCACTGATGGTTCTTATTCTTCACACTTATTGGTGTAAGTTACGCCGAAGCACTTTTCTTCAATCAGTGAGACATTGGAGTATTGGAGAGTCTTTAATCTTTCTTTCCGATGCTTATCTCCTATCGATGAGTGCTAGTTCCCTCCATTCCACTGAATGGTCGGTGAGAGTCCTACCAAACTCTACTATCGGCATGACTTATACTATCGGGAGGGCTTGTAGAGTATTCACCGATAGTGTTTCATTATGCCGATTGGCGTGACAATGCATTTTCTCCCCGATGAAAGGTCATCGGTGCCACTTTCTCCATCAGTGTCTTCCAAAACATTCTGCCCAATCCTTATTATCATGTCGATAGCCATTTCAACTAGTTTCTTGTGGAGCATGGATCGGTATAACAAAAGGAAGGTTTTGTCAATGTTAAGAAATTGAGGCCCTTTACAATATTTGTGATAAAAGTCATGGGATATATCAGTTATTTATTCTGATTTTGGGTAAAATATTTTTTGGTTTGGTCAGGTATGGATGACCAAGAATACAAGAAAATTTTAAATTTTCCTGTCCCAACAGAGTGAATTGGCATTGTGGTAATTGTAGAATGTCATGGGGTGAATCATGCATTAATACAGGTTGTGGAGTGAGAAAGGAGTGGTATGGGTATGGTTGAATGGAGTAATGAGGTGATTTAATTGGTGATGACCTAGGTGAAGTGATGGGTAAGGTGTCTTATGTGGGATTGCTAGAAAGTGTGATTGGTAATGGTGGGGATAGCGAAATGTCATCTTCTAAGGGTTCAAAGGTGAGGAAAGTGTAAAATGGGGTTATGGGATAATCCATGGTTTAATGATTATTCAAGGGAGTCTCCTTAAAATGATTATCAATGATGGTGTTGATAGAGGGAATGGAGTCTATGAATGTAGGTGTGGGAATGTGAGCTATGACATTGGGATTGTATTGGATGAATAATGGAAAGTAGGGGCACCTGTCTAGTGATGGAAGGAGCCACATGATCAAATGATGTTTGGGGAAGGGATTTTCATAGGAAAGTAAGGATTTGGGTGAGGGTCTAGGGTCTTGTGGAGAAGAATTTATGGAAAATTTGGAGGTCATTAAAATTGACATGAATAGAAGAAGTACAAAACATGGCTAAGGATAAATGGTAGGCTCAAAATAGGACAACTAGGACTATGATGATGAAGATGGAAAGAAAAGTCAACAATAATAGTATGATATAGGGATAGGATTAGAAAAAAAGAGTACTACAACTAGCAAGAGGAAAGTGAGGACATAATGCAAAGTTAACATGGCATGAACTCTCTTGGAAGGCTAAGCATGGACTATAAAAAGATTGAACTAGTTGGATCTATTAGGCTCACCAAATGAAAGAACCTTAAAGGTTAACCTTAATTAGGTAAGGTTATTTTTTAGTGTGGTTTTTTGTACAACAATGTGTAAATTAATGCTACCTAAGGATAAATCTAACTATACTAACATTTTAATAACCATGAGAGCTAGGACTAACAATTAGACTAAAAAATTGACAAACAATACAACTTGGACACATGTAGGACTTGGAAAATGGAAAAGAATAAGTATTAAATGTGGAAAACAATGAAAAAGGGGTATTAGTTGCACCTATGTAGAGAAGTAGTCTTTATGAAAGATGCTTAGAATTATGCTCTATATCTATTTGTGAAGTTTGGAGGTGATTGGACCTAAAGGATATGACCACCATATGCAAAATATCCTACCTAATGGGTATGTGCATGGAAATGGAGAGAGAGGGGGGGGATATTGAGAGATATATATATAGAAAAGGATAGATAGAGAGAGATTGGAAGATAAAGAGATATAGATAGATAGCAATAGAGAGAAAGACGAGAAAGGTAGAGATAGAGATAGAGAGGCGTAGAGATAGAGAGAGAGGATATAGAGATGGAGAGATATACATATAGAGGGGTATAGATAGAAAGAGAGGATTGAGAGAGAGAGAGTCTTAGTTTTCTTGTTTTCATTTCCTTCATCGATGAGGGAGAGATAGGGAGATATAAGAATGATAGGGGGAGAGATGCAAGAGAGAGAGAGGGAGAGATGGCTAGGTAGAGAGAGATAGAGAGGAGATAGATAGGGAGAGATAGAGGAGATAGAGGGGAGAGATAGGGAGATAGAGAGTGAGCAAGATGTCCAAAGAGATAGGGAGATAGAGGAATGATAGGGGAGAGAGAGAGGCAAGAGATAGGGAGAGATAGATAGGTAGAGAGAGAGGAGATAGATTAGGAGAGATAGAGGAGATAGAGGGAGAGATAGGGAGATAGAGAGTGAATGAGATGTCCAGAGAGATAGGGAGAGAGATTGAGAGTTAGAGGGATGATAGAGGGAGATAAGGGAGAGATACCTAGAGATAGAGGTTTAGGGTTTCTCAAGTTTAGGGTTTAGGGGTTATGGCTTAGGGATTAGGGGAATTATTTAGGGTTGAGGGATTAAGAGAGAGAGACTTCTTTTGACATGCAACCGTAAACCTTGAATAATTCCCTTAAATCCTAAACCCAAGCAACCCTAGAAACCTCTAAACCTTAAATAATGCCCCTAAACCCTAACCCCTAACCCCTAACCCCTAAACCATAAACCCTAAATAATGCCCCTAAACCCTAAACCCTAACCCCTAACCCCTAAACCATAAACCCTAAATAATGTCCCTAATCCCTAACCCCTAAACCTTAAACCTGAGAAACCCTAAACCCCTAAATCTTAAACCCCAAACCCATAAACCCTAAACACTAAATCCAAGCAACCCTAAATCTCTATCTCCCTATCTCTATCATTCCTCTACCTCTCAATCTCTCTCCCTATGTCTATGGCCATGTCCCTCGCTCTCCATATCCCTATCTCTCCCTATGTCTCTAGCCATGTCCCTCACTCTCTATATCTCCCTATTGGTCATCTCTCTCTAAATACTAAACCCTAAACCTCTAAACCTTAACCCCTAAACCATAAACCCTAAACCCTAAATAATGTCCCTAAACCTTAACCCCTAAACCCTAAATCCAATCAACTCTAAACCTCTATCTCCCTATCTCTCAGACCCAGCTCCCTATGTCTATCATCCCTCTACCTCTCAATCTCTCTCCCTATGTCCCTGACCATGTGCCTCACTCTCTATCTCCCTATCTCTCTCCTCAGCCTCTTCTATATCTCCCTATTATTCCTCTCTCTCTATAAACCCTAAACCTCTAAACCTGAACCCCTAACCCCTAAACAATAAACCCTAAACACTAAATAATGCCCCTAACCCCTAAACCTGAGAAACCCTAAACCCCTAAACCCTAAACCCTAAACCCAAGTAACCCTAAAACTTTATCTCCCTATCTCTCCCCTATCTCCCTATCACCTTTGTCCCTCTACCTCTCAATCTCTCTCCCTATGTCTCTAGCCATGTCCCTCACTCTCTATCTCCCTATCTCTCCCCTCAGTCTCTTGTATATCTCCCTATTGGTCCTCTATCTCTCTCTAAATGCTAAACCCTAAACCTCTAAACCTTAACCCCTAACCCCAAAACCATAAACCTGAAACCCTAAATAATGTCCCTAAACCCAAGCAACCCTAAACCTCTATCTTCCTATCTCTCCCTATCTCCTTATCTCTATCATCCCTCTACCTCTCAATCTCTCTCTCTCTATGTCTCTAGACATGTCTCTCACTCTCTATCTCCCTATCTCTCCCCCTATCTCCTCTACCTCTCCCAATCTCTATCAATCCCCTCTCTCTATCTCTCTTTAAACCCTAAACCCTAAACCCCTAAAACCTAAATCTGAGCAACCCTAAACCCCTATACCATAAACCCTAAACCTAAGCAACCCTAAACCCCTAAACCCTAAATAATTCCCCTAAACCCTAAACTTGAGCAATGCTAAACTCATAAACCCTAAACAATGCCCCTAAACCCTGACCCCTAACCCCAAGCAACTCTCTCTCTCTCTCCTAGTTTTCTTGTTTTCATTTCCTTCATCAATAAGGGAGAGGGAGAGATAGAAGGGAGAGATAGGGAGATATAGGAATGATAGGGGGAGAGAGGCAAGAGATAGAGAGATAGGGAGAGATAGCTAGTGATGGGTTCAAATGTTGACTTAGTTTTATGCTATTTCTTATGCTTCTAGACTTTATACCTATGATATTTCAAATACTTTTCTAAGACATTACTACTATAATATGTGATCTTTGATATATATTCTGCAAACCTTGAACCTAATCTACCAATGTGAAACATGGTGATAATATTTGTCAATTGCATGAGTTAGACATAAATATGTATGTATATGAATGAGATTTTAAAGATTAATTATGAAGGTTATTTTATATGCATATGTTTTATGGATTAACCCTATGCAGCAGAAAGTTGGTAGCGTTAAGGAGAGGAGAATTCGTAGCACACTACAAAACAGAGCATTGAAGGAAGACACAGTTAAGTGCCAACTGAAGCTGAATGTGATCATCATGGAAGAATCAATACAAGAAAAGAAGAAGACTTTGTTGCAAGTATGGGCCTAACTAGTGTTGTCATTGATGTCAACATACTCTTGTTGCATTAATGATAAGGATTGGATGAGCTGTGTGCTTAGGATATTGAGAAAATTAGTCTCAATCAGGAACAGTGAAGAACAGTGATGATAGTAAGGTAAAATTTCAAGATAGGATGAGGATTAGAGGATACGGTTTAAAGGGTTTGTAGATATGTGTCTTAAGGTGGTCTAGTAGAGATTTCAGAGGTCCGCATGAAGATCTGAAGAAGTTGTGGCTGCTCAAGTAAAACCGGTTCCGGCAGATGTTCAGTGGTGACAAAGTGATACATATAGGTCCGGTGAGATCCAGAAATGCATTATCATGCTCTGTGGATTTGAGGGAGTGTTGAGGAAGTCTTTGTGAAGTATCAACTTGATTGGTTCATGGTTTGAAGGTCCACAAGCATCTATTCCTTTGTGACAGTAATGACAAACTATGTTCTTGAGGTTCTGGATGAAGGAGAGAAGGATTTTAGTAAGCAGATGAAGTGTGGATGTTCTTGGTGATTCAGGAAAGCTTGTGGAGGTCTTTAGATCGTGTCCAGTTTGTGTTGGTGGTCTGCATTGGAGTTGGAGCTCGCAATTGAAGAATAATTTCTGGATGATGGTGTTCTTGAGATTGGCCGATCGGATGAGTTACACATTTTGCGGATGTTCTTGTTGATGTTTGCTGACTTAGATGATCATTCCTAAGTTGATATATTGTATAAATAAGCAATTGCAAAGTCATTTCAAAGGTGTCCTTGTGGAGATGAGTGTGTGGTAGCAAGGAAGAGAGCAAAAGGTAGAGCAGAAGTATTGGACTTAAATGGAACTGATTCAAGCATGGTGAAGATGCTATTTTTTAGTTCAAGTAGGTGATACTTATTTCTTTGTAGACTGTGTGTCTCTTGTAGGCAGTGAGCCTCTTGTGAGAAGTGTACTCGGGTAGTGAGCCCTAATTGGCATGTGCCATTTTGTTCTTTCTATTCTTCTAACAGAGAATACAATCTTGGGTTAATCACCCCGTGGTTTTTCCCTTAACTAGGTTTTCCACATCAAAATCTTGGTGTCTCATGTGTTAATGTGCTTCTCCTTTTGATTTGTTGCATTATGTTTCCATGATTGATCTACTATTATGCTGCTAATTAACAATGTGAAGTTAAGTGTTTAAATTGGAAGAAAGTTTTGTACAACTGATTCACCCCCCCTCTCAGTTGTCTGCCCTAAATTTACCAATTGGTATCAGAGCCAAGTTCCTCTACAAGAGCTTAACTACTTGAGGAGATCCAGGATGTTGTCCTACAAGAAGGATAGTCTAAAGTTTGATGAAACCAATTTTAATCTTTGGAAAAGTCGCATGAAATGTCACTTGAAATGTATGGGAACACAATACTGGAACATGGCTTCAATGAAGTATACTCCTCCACAGGGTGGTACGAAATCCCCAACTGAAATCACAGATGCTGAAAACAATCTGCGGACCATAGAAGCTCTTCTAAGCACATTATCTAATTCAGAGCTTTCAAATGTTGTTGACCTACCAACTACTTTTGAGATTTGGTAAAAACTGGAACTTCTGCATGAAGGAGACAAGTATGTCAAATGTGCAAGGTTACAAAGTCTGAAAGGAAAATTCAAAAATCTAAAGATGAGAGAAGATGAAAATATCACTACTTTTATGCCAAGAGTAAATGAGCTTGTTTGTGGAATTAGAAATGTTGGTGGAGTCTTGGATGAAAATGAGATTGTTGGCAAAATTCTCAGATCCCTTCCTGCTTCTTATAAAATCAAGGTTGCTGCCATTGAAGAATTCAGAGCCCATACAACTGTCACAAGAGATCAATTGGCTGGCAAATTGGCTGCATTTGAAATGACCGAGTTTGGAGATGACCCCCCCAAGATTGAATTTGCATTCAAAACCAATGCCTCTATTAAAGGTAAACAAAGGTTTGATCTGGGAGAGAACTCATCAAGGAAACTTTCATGGTATGAAAAAGCAAGAAAAGACCTAGAAGAAGAAGAAGCTGAAACTACCCAACTTGAAGCCCTTATTGCAAAACAACTGCCAAGAGGATCCAGTAAGTATGAAGGAAAATTGCCTTTTAAGTGTTTCAACTACAATAAGATTGGTCATTTTGCCTCAAGATGTCCAGAAAGATTTTCAAGGCCAAATCCTAACAGATCAAGGTTCCAAAAGAATTGTTACTATGTTCATGAAGAAGATGATAATGAAGGAGTAACAGATGATGAATCAGAGATAGGAAACAAATCTGGAAGTGAATGGGTGTTTATTGCAATCAAGGAAGAAGAACCAATATCCTTTGTATCTGTCAATCATAACATTGTAGAAAGAGCTCTGGCTGCCCAAGTTGAAGAAAAGGATAACTGGGTCATTGACAGTGGATACTCTCACCATATGATAGGTGACAAAAACAAATTCATAGATTTGGAAAGGTATGAAGGAGGAGTGGTAAAGTTTGGTGATAATTATGCTAGCAGAATTAGAGGAAGAGGAACTATTTCTTTTGATGGAAAGAACAAAACCGGTAATGTACTATATGTTGAAGGATTGAAGCACAATCTTCTTAGTGTTGGACAGTTGGTGGACAAAGGCTATGATCTCTGATTCAAGGATGGAAAATGCAAGATCTTTTAAAGTTTCGGAACAGAGATTACATCTGGTACTCAAACTAAAGGTAATATCTTTCACTTGGTTCGTACTAGTAAAAGTTGCTTATTTGTTCAAGTTGATCAGAGTTGGTTATGGCATAGGAGGATGTGTCATGTGAATTTTGATAATATCATCAAGATAAGCAATACTCATGTTGTAAGAGATCTTCCAAAATTGGTGAAACCTACTAATAGCTTGTGCAAAGAATGTCAGTTGGGTAAGCTAAGCAGAGTCACATTCAAAAGTAAGGAACTGTCTTCTACCAGATTATTGGACTTAGTTCATACTGATCTTTGTGGTCCGGCAAGAATTAGGAGTGTACAAGGTGATAGATACTTCATGTTACTAATTGATGACTATTCCTGGATGATGTGGGTAACTTTTCTAAAAGAGAAGTCAGAAGCACTTGAGAAATTCAAAATATTCAAGGCTATGGTAGAGAATGAAACCGGATTAAAATTGAAATGTCTGATGTCTGATAGAAGTGGAGAATTCTGGTGAGTTCATAGAGTTCTGTGGGAAACGTGGAATAAAGAGATAGTTGTCTGCTCCTAGGACTCCACAACAGAATGGAGTAGTGGAGAGAAAGAACCTGACCATCCAAGAAGCATCTAGGACCATGACGATGAAAGAAAATGTTCCTCAGATCTATTGGAGAGAAGTTGTCAGCACTGTAGTCTATACTCTCAATCAAGTTCAAATCAGAAGTAATACCGGTAAGACTCCTTATGAACTTTGGTTTGGCATCACTCCTATAGTGAGGTATTTCAAAGTTTTTGGTAGAAAATGTTACATTAAAAGAGATGAAGATCAAGGAAAGTTTGATGCTAGAAGTGATGAAGGAATATTCTTGGGTTACTCTACTCAAAGCAACGCATACCAGTGTTATAACAAGAGACTGAGAAAAATAATATAAAGTACAAATGTGAAGGTTGATGAAGGAATTGAAAAACCCTCAAGGTTTTATGAATATGATGAAGATGATCAGAATGGTGCTCTGATTCAAGGAGCCCAAGCCTCCTCTGAAAGTCAGATTCAAACTAATCCAATAAATTAGGAAGAAGAGATGAGTTTCAATGAGCTTGATCAAGAATCAAAAGTGCAAGAAATTCCCAAAGTTCCTAGGTATGTAAGACTGAACCACTCTGAAGATCAGATCTTAGGTGATAAAAGCAAAGGAGTACAAACAAGAAGGAGAATTGCTCAAGATTCAAAAGAGTACTGTCTGATTTCAAAGATTGAACGTAAGATAGTGAATGAAGCTTACAATGATGAAAACTAGACTAAAGCAATGGATGAAGAACTGATGCAAATTGAGAAAAATCACACTTGGGATCTTGTTCCCAGACCTAGAAACAAGAATGTGATTGGAACAAAATGGGTCTTCTGGAACAAACTAGATGAAGTTGGTGAAGTAATCAGAAATAAAGCCAGATTGGTCTGCAAGGGTTACTCTCAAATAGAAGGAGTTGATTTTGAAGAAACTTTTGCTCCAGTGGCAAGAATCGAAGCAATAAGATTATTGCTTGCCTTTGCTTCCTTCAAGGATTTCAAGGTATATCAGATGGATGTCAAGTTTGCCTTCCTGAATGGTGACTTGGAAGAAGTGTACATAGAGAAACTAGATGGATTTCAATTGTTTGATCATGGTGATATGGTCTGCAAGTTGAAGAAGGCATTGTATGGAGTGAAGCAAGCCCCAAGAGCCTGGTATGAAATATTGGATAAGCATCTTTTGAAGATTTGTTTCAATAAAGGTACTGCTGACAGTAATTTATATTTCAAAATTGATCATGAAAACATCTTGATTGTTGAAGTGTTTGTTGATGATATCATTTTTGGAGGAAGAGATAGTATGTGTAAAACTTTTGCAAGTCAAATGAAAAGTGAGTTTGAGATGTCCATGCTTGGTAAAATAAATTTCTTCTTGGGTCTACAAATCACTCAAACAAAGAAAGGAATCTTCTTTTCTCAGACCAAATATGTGAAAGAATTGTTAAAGAAATTCAGGATGGAAGACTCAAAACCAATGAATACTCCCATGGTAACCGGATGTAAATTGAGCAAAGATGATGACTCTCCTAAGGCTGATCAGAAAAAGTATAGGTTAATGATTGGAGGACTGTTGTATCTCACTCAAACTAGACCAGACATTATGTAGGTTATTGGTCTTGTTGCTAGATTCTAGGCTGATCCTAGAGAATCTCATGTCATGGCAATCAAGAGGATTTTTAGATATCTAAAATGGATAGTTGAGTATGGTCTGTGGTATCCTAGAGATCATGATTTCTCTCTTCATGCATATACAGATGCAGATTGGGTAGGAGATGTGGATGACCAGAAGAGTACCAATGGTGGAGCATTCTTTTTGGGGAAGAGATTGGTTTCTTGGCTAAGTAAGAAACAAGAGGCAATATCTTTGTCTACAACTAAAGCAGAATATATTGTAGCAGCAGGTAGTTGTACTCAAGTTTTGTGGATCAAGCAGATGCTAAGAGATATCAAAGTGGAGTATGAGGAACCTATCTCAATCTTCTGTGATAATTCAAAGAATCTGGTGTTGCATTCAAAGACTAAACACATATCCATCAAGTTTCACTTTTTGAGAGAGAAAGTGAACAAGAATGAAGTCAAATTGGAGTTTGTGCCTTCCAAGGATCAGATTGCAGACATCTTTACTAAACCTCTACCTAAGGACTCTTTTGAGTATCTTAGGGAGAAGTTAGGGGTTATTTCCCCTCCAGTGATGAACTAAGGTGCACTGATGTGCATCAGTCCGGTGGATATCACAGTCACATCTTGTGGTCCGAATTGATGATGGGGAGCTGCTACCCATGGCGAGTAGTAGATATGATTTTGAAGTGGTGGAATTGCAACTATGTGCCCTTTGCCATTGATGTCAAAGGGGGAGAGAAGACATGAAAAACAAGTGGTTGTTGATCAAAGGGGGAGTAGTAAAGGGAGAGAAGACATGTGAATGGTTGTTGCTGATAGGGGGAGCTGTGACAGTAAGAAGAAGTTCTTGTCTTGATGGTTAAAATAGTTTTTCACATCATATGTTGCCATCAATGACAAAGGGGGAGATTGTTGCAAGTATGGGCCTAACTGGTGTTGTCATTGATGTCAAAATACTCCTATCACATTAATGATAAGGATTGGATGAGTTGTGTGTTGAGTATATTGAGAAAATTAGTCTCAATCAAGAACATTGAAGAACAATGATGACAGTAAGGTAAAAGTCCAAGATAGGATGAGGATCAAAGGATGTGGTTTAAAGGGTTTGTAGATATGTGTCGTAAGGTGGTCCAGTAGAGATTTTAGAGGTTTGCATGAAGATCTAAAGAAGTTGTGGCTGCTCAAGTAAAACTAGTTCCGGTAGATGTTTAGTGGTGATAGAGTGATACAGATAGGTCCGGTGAGATCCGAAAATGCATTATCTTGTTCTGCAGATTTGAGGGAGTGTTGAGGAAGTCTTTTTGAAGTATCAACTTGATTGGTTCATGTTTTGAAGGTCTGCAAGCATCTATTCCTTTGTGACAGTAATGACAGACTATGTTCTTGAGGTTCTGGATGAAGGAGAGAAGGATTTTAGTAAGCAGATGAAGTGTGGATGTTCTTGGTGATTCAAGAAAGCTTTTGGAGGTCTTTGGATCGTGTCCAGTTCATGTTGGTGGTCCGCATTGGAGTTGGAGCTCACAATTGAAGAATAACTTTCAGATGATGGTGTTCTTCTTGAGATTGGCCGACCAAATGAGTTACACATCCTGCGGATGTTCTTGTTGATGTTTGTCGACTTAGATGGTTATTCCTAAGTTGGTATATTTTATAAATAAGGGATTGCGAAGTCATTTCAAAGGTGTCCTTGTGGAAATGAGTGTGTGGTAGCAAGGAAGAGAGTGAAAGGCAGAGTAGAAGTATTGGACTTAAATGGAACTGATTCAAGCATGGTGAAGATGCTATTTTCCAATTGAAGTAGGTGATACTTATTTCTTTGTAGATAGTGTGTCTCTTGTAGGCAGTGAGCCCCAATTGGCATGTGCCATTTTGTTCTTTCTATTCTTCTAACAGAGAATACAATCTTGGGTTAATCACCTTGTGGTTTTTCCCTTAACCGGGTTTTCCATGTCAAAATCTTGGTGTCTCATGTGTTAATGTGCTTTTGCTTTTGATTTGTTGCATTGTGTTTCCATGATTGATCTACTATTATGCTACTAATTAACAATGTGAAGTTAAGTGTTTAAATTGGAAGAAAGTTTTGTACAACTGATTCACCCCCCCTCTCAGTTGTCTGCCCTAAATCTAACAGACTTGTTCTAGGATTCTAATCGTAGCTTATGTGTTTTCATTCATGAGCTAGTGTGTAAGAATTTCTGTTTGAGCAAGACTCTGCTTCCTTTGTTTCAGTTAGAATAATAAATTGATCTCAAACCTATACCCTGATATCTAGGGATGAATTGATGATCAAGTTAGTTGGTAGTTACATTGCACTCTCTTGTTTTCTGTATAAGTTAGGCAGGATGAGTTCGATGGTAAGTTAGTTTTTCTTTTCATGATACTTTAATTTATAGCCACTCAATGGTTACTCTATTTTTATGTTGGAAGATACAGATATGTTTTATTGAATAGAGTCTGAGAAGATTTTGCTTTGATATGAAGTGAATACAACTATGTGTTATGAAAATATGAAGTAGATTTAGTTTCCATATTAAGTGAGAGTAGTTCCTTGAGCTGGCCACTCAAGGTACTAACCCTCACTTCGTATATTTCCTTATTTATTTATGCATCTCTAGTTAGAACTATTTCATGTTATTTCATAAAGTTGCATTGTGGAATGAGTAAGATATCTTGATTTCTATTTCTAGAAGTTATGATTCTTGAATAGATTGCATATTTTAAGTCCTCTGGAGGTTAGTGTTAATTCTGTAATTCCCTGTTGAATATAGTTATCTTCAGCTTGTGCTACAGAAACCTGTAGCCACTGGGTTATGTAGTCATTTTTACTATTTTTGTATTTCTAAGAATTCCAGCCTAATAGAATATTCTGAATAGGTCTGAATAGGTATGTATGAACTAGTTTAGGATAGAAATGAGTCTTGAAGGCATATATATTGCAGGCATCATCATAAGCTTATGCTCCTTGGTTGATAATTCAATGTAGGAATGCAATGATAGAGTGGACTATTCAGATAAGTTTACCTCTAAATTTTGTTAAGTCTATAATGCATTAGTTTTCCTCTACATTTTTGGCACCGTTGTGGGGGATGGTGCTATCTTCATAGTCTCATTAGTTTTATATGCTTTCATAGTTTAAATCTTGATTTTAGCATTAGACTTGATAAATTCACTTTTCAAGAAACACCAAATATTCTACTAACATTGTGTAGGAATGTCGAAATATAAAACTCAAATTATTGTATGCGGAGGCAGAGAGACCACTGAGCTAGATTCCTCCCTTTGGCTTCTCAGGATAATGAGGACACAACTGACTTTATCAATTATATAGTAGAAAGTGTTGAAGAAGAGTTTCCTCTTACATCTTCATCAACACTGTCTACATCTCCATCAGCTTCCTCCACAGCTACAAAAGGGACTTTTAGAACAATGGGAGATGCTATAGTAGATGATCCTCTAGGACAAGCAACCTTTGAATTCCCTATCCCAAACCAAGCACGGGCTGCTACTCTCAAAAATATACCACCTTCTGCATTGCCTGTTTTCTACAGCTTGGTGACCGAAGATCCTAACACTTTCCTATTTGAGTTTGATGTCTTGCGTAGGAGTTTTGACTACACCATTGATCCTTACAAACTCAAGTTGTTCCTTGCCACACAAAAAGATGCTTCTTTAAGATGGTTTATGGGGTTGGGGAAAGATGTCATTCCAGATTGGGATACCATGAAGACAAATTTCCTAGAAAAATACAAAGACTACTACAGAGAACATGATAGGAGGAGAGATGATATCTTTAGGATGTCACAGAAAGAGAATGAACCACTGGAGGACTATGTGGAAAGATTCAAATTTGCCTTGAAGAAAAACCCTCAAAATATATTGTCTAAAGAATCACTTAAGTTGGTCTTCTTAAGGGGGGTCAATGATGACTGCATGGATGCCCTCAATTTTATTGGAACTGGGGACATATCTCAACTTCCTTTTGAGGATGTTTGCAAGGCTTGCAGAAATTATTCTAGAACCTTTTCCAGAAAACCAAGGGGAGAAAGAGCAGTCATTGCAGGCAAGGCAACCAATGGAGTTTCCAGAGTGGAGATTAGTAACCGGCTGACAAACATGAAAGAGGACATTATTATCCATATGGCTACTTATCTAGACACTCTTCACATCAAAAAGAAACAAGAAGAGTTAGATGTGATGCTTACTGAATATTGCCCCAGCTGCAGACAGAGGAAGGCCAATTGCAAATGTAAAAGGGTGGCCAGTATCCAATAAGAAAAGATTGAACGACCAGAATTATAGCCATTTGAAGGAGAGGATGGACAATTGTTCTTCATTTCTCATAGGAGACCATGGCAGCAAAGACAAGGTATGCCCTCTTACCCACTTAATTATAATTCCCCCTTTCCTACTGTAAACCAGAATTTTTTTGCTTGGAATACTCAACAATGGCCTAGCAATCCAAATGCATGGCAAAACCCACAATGGTAAAATCCACAATGGACTACCCCACAAACTGGTTGGAGTCAACAACAACCAAATCCATGGCCTCAACAAAATTTCCAAAGTCCTAACTATAACCCCCAGTGGCCTAATCAGCAGCAACAATGGCAGCCTCAATGGAACAAGGGCCAACAGTGGCAACAAAATGCACAATTTCAGCAACCTATGATTCCATCTCAGCCACAACAACTAGCTATAATGCCGCCATCAACACCTAAGAATCCACCTCCTAGACCTACCCAAAGCCCTGCCCAACCTGCACTTAACCCTAACAACAAGCCTGTCTAGTAGGCTTATACTAACGAGGTAATACAATATCCCACCTATGGGGTGGAAGTGAGTAATGTTCATCTTAGATCAAGGAAGCAACTTGCATCTCCCTAAATTACAGAGCTTGAAGATAAAGAACCTACTGAAGAAGCCTCAGATAAACAACCTTTGGAACCTAAATCAACCCAAGATGCCCAAACAACCTTGCATCAAAAGCCTCCTCCTTTCCCTGAGTGCTTGGCCATGCAGCAGCAAATAGCCCAAACTGATACTGTCCTTCTCAGTCATCTCAAAGATATAAGCAACAAGATTCCCTTAATCCAAGCCATCAAGGATATTCCTATCTACATCAAAACTATTCGAGATCTTTGCATAAAGAAGCAAGGGAGGAAGAGAATAGACCCTCAGATAGTGCATTTTTTAGGTAATCTTGTTGATATCATGTTAGGTAATATAACTGCTCCCAAATATACAGATCCAGGTAGTCCAATGGTGGATGTCAAGATCAATCAGACTCTGATTAAGAAGACCTTGATAGATTTAAGTGCTACAAGTAATTGTTGATAAGAAACATGATGTTGCTTCATAAGTGTTGTCATTGATGGCAACAAAGTCTATCACATACATCTGTAGTACATAATATGCCTTTACTAGAAGTCAGATTGAAGATTGTTTTGGTCTGGTGGACAAGAACAGAGTTATGTAACATGGTCCGACAATTAGGTTTGAATCTCCTAGATGGTGGTAACGCAGTAAGTTCCAGACTTGAACAAGTCAAAAGGGGTATCATGACTATTATATTCCAAAGATTTAGCCCTCTGGTGATAAAGCAGGAAAAAGTTATGAGCATCTGAGTGTTGGGTCCCAATCAGGCAAAGCAGACAGAGGAAGAACTGACTGACAGAATATCAGACTTCAATCTGGATGTGTAAAAGGTGTTGATCAAGAAATTTGTGGCATTATACATTGTTGGCTGACATGATTAATGACTTCTATACCTAATTTTTTTGGTGCGCATCATCAATCAAGTATGGATTCAGCCGACAGAACAGTAATCTTGCAAATATCCTAAGTGTTTTTGTTGCTGACAGAAAGTTGTTGGAAATCCTTGATGCAGATATATATACTCGATGGATTCAAGCTTGTGTAGGTGTAGTAATGATGGATATTTGGTAGAAGTGCAAAGAAAAGCGAGAAAAAGTGAGAAGATAGTAATCCAAGCTCAGAATGTGATAGAAAAGTGATACTAAGCAGAAGAAGAATGAAATGTGCTAGATTAGTATACTGAGCCTAACCGGAACTAAATTTCTGCATATGTAGATGTTGTTCATCAGTTCAAACACATTGGTATTATCTATAAGTCTAGTAGGCAGTGAGCCCTAACTGGCAAGTGCCATTTTGAACTCTTCTATTTTTTTAACAGAGAATACAATCTTGGGTTAGTCACCCTGTAGTTTTTCCCTTAACAGGGTTTCCACATAAAAATCCTTGTGTTATGTGTGTTAATTTCATTTCAGTTCTTATAGTTGTTTATGCTTTCATGTTTTGATATAGCACTAAATATTAAGAAAGTGAAAGTAAGAAAGTTTAAGATAACTGATTCATCCCCCCTCTCAGTTATCTGCCTTGTTTCCAGCAATTGGTATCAGAGCTAAGTTCCTCAAAAAAAGCCTAACAGCTTCAAGAGGATCTGGAAATCTCAATGGATGCATATGGTATGAAAGAACAACATCAGTTTGCCCTAGATGATCTTGAACAATCCCACTCTGAGGTCAATAATTCGAGAGAGAGACTCAAGGAAGATGATGATTTCATCTTTGAGCTGAAAGAAAAACTTAGTAATTCTGTGAAAAAGAGAAAGGAACTACTTCAGAAATTAGCAAATCAGAATGAAGCCAATAATACTAATGAAGATCTAAATGAGAAAACTATGCTATGTGAGAAGCTATCAATAGAAGTCATTTGTGATAAGACATGAAATGGATCGGGGGTTATGAAATTCACCCAAGAAATTGAAGAGAAGAGAAAGACTGAAGATAACCTAAAACAATCCCTCAAGGAGAAACAGAGGACTACCACAAAATGGGACAAGATAATAAAACATCTTCAATCTGATCTTGAAGAAGCCAGATACAATGAAGAACAACTTGAGAGCCAGATTGACACTCTTAAACAAGATCTTTTCAATCTAAAAATGAATACAAAGAAAAATTCAAGATAAGCTCAGCCCAACTTGAAGTTCTTCTTGAAAGTCAAAAGAGGGTAGATGATAAGCGTGGCTTGGGATATGAGAAAGGTGAAAGCTCTGGATCTAGTCAAAAGAACTTTGGATCAGAAAGTCTAGGAACAGGCCTAGAAGACCTCCAGTAAGGAAACCAAATGCTCAAAGATATCCATCTTCAATGGATACTACTTCAATAGCAATAAATTTGGTCATAAAGCAACTCAGTACAGGAACAAAAATGAATCAGAACAATCCATCCTTCTCTGGTCAATATTTTAGTTGCAAAAGGTATAATCACAAACCTCATGAATGCAAAAATATGCAAATGAACAACTCTTTCAATGGTAGATGCGTTGCATGAAATAGAATTGGACATATGGCTAATGAATGTAGATCAAGAGGATATCATTCAAATAAGCAAAGAAATGTTGTGTGTTACAATTGCAATGGATCCAGTCATATAGCCAGATTCTGCAGGAGCAGAAATCAAAATGGAAAAGGTCTGGTGAAACATGAACAAAAATAGACAAAGGAAAAGGTAAACTAAATGCAGAAGAGGTTAATAAGGAAATGAACAAGATTTGGACAAATGTGATGAACATT
Source organism: Cunninghamia lanceolata (assembly GCA_027924645.1). NCBI lineage: Eukaryota > Viridiplantae > Streptophyta > Pinopsida > Cupressales > Cupressaceae > Cunninghamia > Cunninghamia lanceolata. The sequence goes on from BSBN01000103.1 coordinate 6,567,002, forward strand.
GGTGATGGGTCCACATCAGAATCTAGTGTTGATAATTCTTCCAGAAATTAAAAGGGTGAGCTCTAGCTAAGGGGGAGCAGAAAAGAAGATCAAAATTTCCCCAGCTAGGTTATAAGTGCCTGAATTTGGCACATTGAGTAAACATATGATGTTGTGGATTTAAAGGGTTTCTAGAGAATCCTCCAAAGAGCTTTTAGTTAGAATGTGGAGAGGTTTGCATGAAGATTCAAAAGGGTTGAGTAGACTCCAGTTCTGGACACCATCCAGTGTTAACAGAGCAATACAAATTGATCCAGTATGATCTAAAAATAAATATTCTGATCTACAGATCCAAATGCAAGTTTATAAGGCAGATATGTGTTATCAACTCATTAAGATACTAGGTTAAAGATCTGCAAGACAATTCATGAAAAGATCACTTGAGAAAAAGGGTAACCAGATGACTTAAAAGGTTGTACATTTATTACAATGACAAATTAGGTTTTGTGGAAGGATAAAAGGGTCTCATTCACCATTTATCACACTTTGCATTCAAAATGAAGAGAAAGAAGAGATCTAAGAAGAGATCTTGCAAAACATTCAAGTAGTCAATCAGAATTTCAATCTAATAGTTGCAACAAACCCTAAAGTGCAACAAGGTATTTCTTTTTGCAAAATCTCTTCAAATTTTGGTCAGTTAGAATGGCTACTCGATGGTTGTCAATATCTCTGAAAGGTCAAGACCAAAATTCAAGAAACACCCTTACAAGGTCTCTAGAAGTTGATCCCTTGGGTGCGTTTTCTAGTATTCCACACGGTGTTTTTGCATGTAGAAAGATATTAGGGTTTATATTCATGCAAACATTAAAGATTTAGAGACTTGAAATTGATCAATATCTATCACAAATAGTTAATAGATGAGAATTTTGACCTCAAACATGAATTCAAGACTCTAAAGGACAAACACTTTGAACATTGTGTACATTTCCATCCTTTGCAAAGATAAATGGGTCCGGTATGTTCTGAGTAGGATGCATGATAACTTTATGTAGCTAATGAGCCCATTCAAGATAACCAAAGATGCCATCAAGGCTGTGACCAGACTGCATTCAACTAGTGGGGTGCCCACACTCAAATCTGTAAAGAACCAAAATGGTAACTGAAGCCACAGGATCAAAATATCACAAGAGAGCAATGACTATAGATGACATCACAGATCTAGATGTCAAGTTTGCATCAATGATAATTAGTTACAAAAATCTACCACTCAAGTAGGGAAAATTTTGTGTCTAGTACAACAATCTATGTTGCATATTAGATGCTGAAGGAAAATGCAGATTATGATTTGTGTGACCTTCTATTGAATCAACTGATGGAAAGTTTGCAGAAGACTAAGAAAGATAAGAAAAATTCTTTCAAATATGGCAGTCTAATATTGTGTCTATTTTTCTACTATATGAATGAGCTACTTAGATCAAAGGGTTGAGTGTGGGAAATGATAAACCTATTGCAATTCAAATGAGAACATTACATGTATGGACTTGGTGATGCTCAAGCCCAAACCTAGCTCTCTAGGGTTACTTCAAGAGTTTCCAAAGCATGATGCATGCCAGAGAAAGAATACCAAGTCAATAGTTGAGAAATACAAAGACACAGTTTGCTTCATGGTTGACATAGATCAATACCTAATGGAGGCAGTTGAGCCAAGAACTGTGTGGGTAATGCCCATGGGATATGAGGTCGATGAAACATATTCGAGGTTCATGTTCAGCACTTGTTGAGCTAACCCAAGGACATTGAAGCAAGGAAAGGTTTGGCACCTTTGATGAGCTAAGCATAAAAATTCATGTAGAATTAAGGGGAGCCTGAGATCAAGAGAAAAGTGAGGAAGGAAGTTGAAGAACTTGCCAAGAGGTTTGGCATAACAAAAGAAGCAATAGATGCTAATAGAGAAAAACTAGAGAAAATAGAAAATGAAAGGAAAGAAGCAAAGAAGGAAAGTGTTCTATTGGAAGCCTCCTCCCAGACAAGATCTTCCAGGAGTTCTGCTCCTATTACACCTAAAAAATCAAGAACCACCAAACCGAAAGTCAAGCCATCTGGTAAAGGAGAAAAGAGAATGAAGGCTAAGGCCACAAGAACATATGTGACCCAAAAGGATGATGAAGAGACAGAATCAAATGAGTTAATTAGGAAAATGAAGAGAAAATAACTTCTGGGAAGTCCTCTGATGGCAGAAATGAGGAAGAGAAAATAGAGGAATTTGTTGAGAAATCCACTCTCTCAATTGAAAACATCATTGAATCAATCACTGTGGATGGAAACCTACAGCCGGTGATAGAATTTTATGATGAATACAATGATGTAGAAAAGAAAATACTTGAGGAGGCAACTGTCAGGTATTTAAATATCTATAACAAAGCATTCATTGAAATAATTTCATTAATTCCTAAGAGCCTAGAAGGAGTATTGGAGTTAAGAAAAGAGAATGCAAAGGCAAAAGACTTAGAGATCCAGGAGCAGATAGTGATACAGCTATGTCCTTCTATCACTCCAAAACAAATGGACATGGTTTTCAAGGATTGTAAAGATGATTTTAGGAGCAAGTCCCAAATGAATAAACTCACGCTTGGAGAAACTGATCAAAAAGTTGATGAAACAAAAAAAATTATTTGGAAAGCCCTGAACAAGTTTAATCTTCCCATTGTAGAGGAAGTAGATGAAGACACTTCTACCATGGATGTTGAAGGATTAAAAGAATCAATGAATAATTCTCTAACAAGGATGTTGAAGGATTAAAGAAAATTGATGAAGAGTCATCTGAGGTATTAGACTCTTTGGTTCCAAAAGAAGAAGTTCACAAGAAAAGGATGTCACTCCTCCAGATCCCATTGTTGCCAAGACAAATCTTCCAGTCATTGGAGAAGTAGAGGAAGGAAGAAAGGAAAAGAAGGAGAATCAAGAAGATAAGGCAAAATAGGAAGAAGAACAAGCAGTAAAGGATGGTGTGTACACATCCAAACCAGCCAGTCCAGACACCTCTAAAGGGAAGAAGTCTGAATCACTAGCAAGAAACACTGCAGAGACAGTGCAAAATTTCTTGGACAAAGAAATGATGGAGTTGGATGAACTTGAATTGATTCAAGGGACACTAAATCTAGACTCTCTCTGGTTTAGATAATGAAGATAGCATCTTTTGCTCAGCCAAAGCAAAAGAAAAACTTCTAAAATCTCATATCGAGGATAGTGAACTATTGAATATTGCATCTGAAATACTAGAGAAGATCATGCCCACATATCAAAAGGATGCATCTGCCTCTCCATCTAGTAATTTGAAAAAATTGGTTAACTCTGTCAATTCTCATTTTGAATCTTTAGAAAAATCAGTAGGAAACTAAGGTCCGGAAAGAGTTCTTTGGAAACGATTCAGTGAAGTACAAGGACTAATTAACAATGACAGAAGAACCTTAGACATTGGCATAAAGAGCATTGAAAATGGTCTTAAAAGATGGAGGAGATATATATAAATTTTTTTTATCTTGGCCTAGAGTTACAGAGGACATTGAGAAGAAGATAAAAGAACAAGAAGAAAATTGACAAACCTATCTCAGAAGTTTGATCCTCTTACTATCTCTCTAGTAAACCAAGAATGGCAAGCTGTTGTTATCATAAATCAAGTAAAGAAACTGGCTAAGGAGAAGAGGCATCTTATGGATAGAATCGGTGAACTTAGGGAATAATCCTCCCTAAGTTAGAGGTATTACATGATGCTTTAACAGATGCTCAAAGTACAGCCTGGACCAGAAATCTGACAGATTTGAAGAGGGCAGAGCATATGTGTTTTTGTTAAGTGGACACATCTCATTTTGGATAGAATGAAGAGGAGTTGGGCCATAGAGATTGTACAGTTGAAGAAACCTTTGCGGACATACTTAAGTATATGTAAGTATACATATGATTTGTATATACATATGCTGCCATGTATATAATAGTTTTTTCACATTTTGGTATGCAGATTCCACCCTTTGCCATTGAATGTCAAAGGGGGGGGTGTAAAGTCCCCAATTGGAACAATACTAGTTTTACCCTAAAAATTCAATTTCTAAGCAAACAAAGTTTAGAGAGTACCTTGGTTTGATTTAATTCCTGCAAATAAGTTAGAAAACACTTACAATATTATATTAGCCTCATGAAATAATACACTTGAATACATAGAGTATATACTTGAATACAAATACAAAGTCGTAGAGTATATACTTGAATACACATAATCCACAAGGTATACACTTGAATACACATAAATCACAAGGAATGAATACATGTAAGTTGCATTTAATACATGTAAGTATACGCATCGTACAATTGGAAAGGGGATTTGGTGCATACCATACTACACCATGGACCCATCCACTATCCTGAGGTCACCAAGTATACACATGAATACACGAATTACTAAAGTATAAACAACAAAGAAAGATCATATATAACAATGTAACAAGTCTCAAGGACTATGTGGGTCAATCATAAAGAGTGGGGGAGTGAACGTGATGAGGTGTCCCAAGTTCCTCTACCCTAGGCCCAACGGCAAGTCCTTATCCCTTGTTGGCCTCATGTAGTCCTTAACCATCATCATGAGGTGGAGTACCTAGTGAGGGCTTTACTCCATTCCCCTCCATCACACCATCCCTTCCTCTTATGATTGAAGATCATCCTTTTATTTTTTCAACAATTGATTCAAGTGAGGATAGTTCGGAAGGCTGCTGCAATAGGGTGTCCTAGATCCTCAACCCTAGGCCCAATAGCAAGACCTTATCCTCTATTGGCCTCATGTGGTCCTTAACTGATGATCCTTAACCATCATCATGAGGTGGCATGCCTAATGAGGGATCATTCACCATTCCCCCTCCTTGCAGTCCTGTCTCAACCCTCCTTAACCAATCATTGCTAGAATCAAATTATTATTATCCATAATCTCAATCATATTGTTATCAATTATCAAGCTTTTAATTGGTATAATTATAAGTGCATTTGAATATATTTATTCATTTCTATATTCGTTAAATAAGCATAACTATTACCATTCTATTGTTACCATTATAATCATGTATACCACTGTTGTTATTATATACATACCTGGTTGCCTTTATTATTTACTTTTGCTATCTATTTTTCTAATTACTTAAATATTGCTTGCTTACAGGCCTATATATCAATCCTCTCTTTATTATCTTTATTCCTCTTAGGTCTCTATCTTTTCTTCTCTTAAATCTCTATCTTTTCCTTCCCTTAAATCTCTATTCTTTTCCCCTCTCTTAAATCTCTATCTTTTCTTATATCCTCTTAGGCAGATCTATAGATGTGAATCTGATTATATTCCTTACCTTTTTCCAATGCTAAAAACTGCTTCCTTGCAAGCCTGTATATCAAACTTCTTTTTATTTGAGTATTATATTTAACTACTTCCTTGCAGGCCTGTATATCAGTCTTTTTTTTATTTGAGTATTACATTTATTCTTCTCAAATCTATCTTTTTTTCCTGTCCTTCCCTACGCCTTCTCTCCACATATATATCTTTTCTTTATGATAAAAAGGCATCCCTTAAAAGGGATGATGACTCTTTAAAGAGTCCATAACCCTTAGATTGATACCTTTTGATCGCAGCCCCTAATCCATTTACCATACGCTACCTTAGAATTAGTTTGCAAAGAATCTTCATTGCTGGCTATTGCTGTAGCATATAATTAATATCAACTGAATTTATCTATTAATCAATACCCTTGTTATGTTTCCTTCGTGCCTCCATTCTTTTGTAATCGTTTATGAGGACCTTTGGGTGCTTTCTTTAAGGGGAATTGACCCCCCCTTATAATAGTTAAGAATATTTAGTTTATAGTATTTAATTTATAATTAATTTATAATACTTTAATATATTATAATATTTAATTTATGATACATAATCCATAATATTTACAATATAATATTTAATATTTAATTTATATTATTTTATAATATTTAACTTAAATATATTTAAATACATTTGATTTACATAGTATATTCTATTTAAGCCAAAAATATTTATTTTTATCTTATTTAAATTTGAATATATTCAATTTATGATTTATAAATAGATTCAAGTGTCATCCACATCTTTAATTTGAATGAATAATACATAATCGATTCAAGGACATGACAGGGAGTGAAGAGTAGTGAAAAATGAGGAATCCATCAAAGGGGGAGCTCCGATAAGAGCACAAGCAAAGGGGGAGTTACTGCGACACTTCGCCATTTTTCACTAAGTGTTGCCATCAATGCCAAAGGGGGATATTGTTGGCAAGAGACACTGTGTGCTTCATAAGTGTTGTCATTGATGGCAACAAGGTCTATCCCATACATCTACAATACATAATATGCCTTTACTGGAAGTCAGATAAAGATTGTTTTGGTCCGGTGGACAAGAACAAAGTATGTAACATGGTCTAGACAATCAGGTTCTGATCTATCAGATGGTGTAACTCAGTAAGTTGCGGACTTGAACAAGTCAAAAGGGGTATCATGACTATTGTATTCTAGAGATTTAGCCTCCGGTGATAAAGCATGAAAAAAATTTTAGCATCTGAGTGTTGGGTCCCAGTCAGGCAGAGCAGACAGAGGAAGAACTGACCAATAGAGTATCAGACTTCAATCCGGATGTGTAAAAGGTGTAGATCAAGCAATTTACGGGCATATACATTGTTGGAGGACATGATTAATGACTTCTTATACCTAATTTTTTGGTTCACATCATCAATCAAGTATGGATTCAACTGACAAAATAGTAACTTGCAAATATCCTAAGTGTTTTTGTTGCCGACTAGAAGTTGTCAGAAATCCTTGATGCAAATATATATACCCGATGGATTCAAGCTTGTGTAGGTGTAGTAATGATGGATATTTGGTAGAAGTGTGAAGAAAAATAGAGAAAAGTGAGAAGATAGTAATCTAAGCTCAGAATGTGACAGAAAAGTGATACTAAGTAGAAGAAGAATGAAATGTGCTAAATCAGTATACTGAGCCTAACCGGAACTAAATTTTGCATATGTAGATGTTGTTCATTAGTTCAAACACATTGGTATTATCTGTAAGTCTCTAGTAGGCAGTAAGCCTCTTGTGAGAAGTGTGCTCAGGCAGTGAGCCTCTAACTAGCAAGTGTCATTTTGTACTCTTCTATTCTTTTAACAAAGTATACAATCTTAGGTTAGTCACCCTGTGGTTTTTCCCTTAACAGGGTTTCCACGAAAAATCCTTGTGTTATGTGTGTTAATTTCATTTCAGTTCTTATAGTTGCTTATGCTTTCATGTTTTGATATAGCACTGAATGTAAGAAAGTGAAAGTAAGAAAGTTTTAAGATAACTGATTCACCCCCCCTCTCAGTTATCTACCTTGTTTCCAACAATTGGTATCAGAGGTAAGTTTCCTAAAAAAAAACCTAACAACTTGAGGAGGATCTAGAAATCTCAATGGATGCATATGGTATGAAAGAACAAACTTTAGTCTACCCTAGATGATCTTGAAAAATCCCACTCTGAGGTAATAATTTGAGAGAGCGACTCAAGGAAGCTAAAGATTACATCATTGAGCTTAAAGAAAAACTTAGTAATTCTGTGAAAAAGAGAAAGGAGCTACTTCAGAATTAGCAAATCAGAATAAAACCAATAATACTGATGAAGATCTAAATGAGAAAACTAAGCTATGTGAGAAGCTATCAAAAGAACTCATTATGATAAGACATGAAATGGAATCAGGGGTTATGAAATTCACCCAAGAAATTGAAGAGAAGAGAAAGACAGAAGATAACCTAAAGGAGAAAACAGAGGACTGCCACAAAATGGACAGACTAATCATACATCTTGAATCTGTTCTTGAAGAAGCCAGATACAATGAAGAACAACTTTGAGAGCTAGATTGACACTCTTAAACAAGATCTTCAATCTGCAAATGAATACAAAGAAAAATTCAAGATAAGCTCATCCCAACTTGAAGTTCTTCTTGAAAGTCAAAAGAGGGTAGATGATAAGCATGGCTTGGGATATGAGAAGGTGAAAGCTTTGGATCTGGTGAAAAGAACTTTGGATCAGAAAGTCAAAGAAACAGGCCTAGAAGACCTCCGGTAAGGCAACCAAATGCTCAAAGATATCCATCTTTCAATGGATACTGCTTCAATTGCAACAAATTTAGTCATAAAGCAACTCACAATCCATCCTTCTCTGGTCAATGTTTTAGTTGCAAAAGTTAAGGTCACAAATCTCATTAATGCTGAAATGTACAAATGAACAACTCTTTCAATGGTAGATGCATTGCATGCAATAGAATTGGACATATGGCTAATGAGTGCAAATTAAGGGGATACCATTCAAATAAGCAAAGAAATGTTGTGTGTTACAATTGCAATGGATTCCGGTCATATAGCCAGATTCTACAGGAGCAAAAATCAAAATGGAAAAGGTCTAGTGAAACATGATCAGAAACAAGACAAAGGCAAAGGTAAAGTGAATGTGAATGAGGTTAATAAGGAAATGAATAATATTTGGACAAAGAAGAATGTGATGAACATTGGTGATGGGTCCGCACCAAAATCCGGTGCTGATAATTCTTCTGAAAATTAAAAGGGTGAGCTCTGGCTAAGGGGGAGCAGCAAAAGAAGATCAAAATTCCCCCAGCCAGGTTGTAAGTGCCTGAATTCAGAACATTGAGTAAACATCTGATGTTGCAGATTAAAGGGTTCCTAGAGAATCCTCCAAAGAGCTTTCAGTCAGAATGTGAGAGGTCTGCACGAAGATTCAAAAGGGTTGAGTAGATCTAGTTCTGGGAAACCATCCATTGTTAACAGAGCAATACAAATTAATCTGATATGATCTGAAAATAAAAATTCTGCTCTGTGGATCTAGAGGCAAGTTTATAAGGTAGATATATGTTATCAACTCACTAAGATACTAGGTTGAAGATCCGCAAGATGATTCATGAAAAGATCGCTTGAGAATCAGGGTAACCAGATGACTTAAAAGGTTGTGCATTTATTACAATGACAAATTAGGTTTTGCAGATGGATTAAAGGGTCTTCATTCACCATTTATCACACTTTGCATTCAAAATAAAGAAGAGAGAAGAGCTCTAAGAAGAGATCCTGTAGAACATTCAAGTAGTCAATCAAAATTTCAATCCAACACTTGCAACAAACCCTAAGGCGCAACAAGGTATTTCTTTTTGCAAAATCTCTTCAAATTTTGTTAGTTAGAATGGCTACTCCGATGGTTGTCAATATCTCTGAAAGTCTGACACCAAATTCAAGAAACACACTTACAAGTCTCTAGAAGTTGATCCCTTGGGTGCGTTTTCTAGTATTCCACATGGTGTTCTGCATGTAGAAGATATTAGGGTTTATATTCATGCAAACATTGAAGATTTTGGAGACTCAAAATTGATTGATATCTATCACAAACAGTTAATAGATGAGAATTTTGACCTCAAACCTGAATTCAAGACTCTAAAGGACAAACACTTTGAACATTACGTACATTTCCCATCCTTTGCAGAAGATGAATGGTTCTGATTTGTTCTGAGTAGGATGCATGATAACTTTATGTGGCTAATGAGTCCATTCAAGATAACCAAAGCTGCCATCAAGGATGTGACTAGAACTGCATTCAACTAGTGGGGTCCCCACACTCAAATATGCAAAGAACCAAATGGTAACTGAAGCCACTAGATCAAAATATGACAAGAGAGCAATGACTATGACTATAGATGACATCAGGAGTCTGGATGTCAAGTTTGCATCAATGATAATTGGTTACAAAATCCACCACTCAAGTAGGGAAAATTTTGTGTCTGGTACAGGAATCTATGTTGCATATCAGATGTTGAAGGAAAAGATAGATTATGATCTGTGTGAGCTTCTATTGAATCAACTGATGGAAAATTTGCAGAAGATCAAGAAAGATAAGAAAAATTCTTTCAAATATGGCAGTCTAATATTGTGTCTATTTTTCTACTATATGAATGAGCCTACCTGGATCAAAGGGCTAGGTTTGGCAAAGTGATAAACCTGTTGCAATTCAAATCAGAGATTAAATGAATGTACTTGGTGATGCTCAAGCCCAAAACATAGCTCTCTAGGGTTACTTCAAGAGTTTCCAAAGCATGATGCATGCCAGAGAAAGAATACCAAAAGTCAATAGTTGAGAAATACAAAGACACAATTTGCTTCATGGTTCACACAGATCAATGCCTAATGGAGACAGTTGAGCCAAGACCTATGTGGGTAATGCCCATGGGATATGAGGTCGATGAAAACATATTGGAGGTTCATGTTCAACACTTGTTGAGCCAACCCAAGGACACTGAAGCAGAAAGTTTTTGGCACCTTTTCAATGAGCTAAGCATAATTATACATGTTGAATTAAGGGAGCCTGAGATCAAGAGAAAAGTGAGGAAGGAAGTTGAAGAACTTGCAAAAATATTTGGCATAACAAAAGAAGCAGTAGATGCTAATAGAGAAAAATTAGAGAAAATAGAAAAAGAAAGGCAAGAAGCAAAGAAGAAAAGCGTTCTAGTGGAAGCCTCCTCCTAGACAAGATCTTCCAGAAGTTTTGCTCCTGTTACTCCTAAAACTCAAGAACCACCAAACTAGAAGTCAAACCATCCAGTAAAGGAGAAAAGACAATGAAGACCAAGGCCACAAGAACATATGTGAGCCAAAAGGATGATGAAGAGATAGAATCAAATGAGGAAATCAGGAAAATGAAGAAGAAAAGAACTTCTGGGGAAGTCCTCTGATAGTAGAAATGAGGAAGAGAAAATAGATGAGTTTGTTGAGCAACCCACTCTCTCAATTGAAAACATCATGAAAGCAATCACTGTGGATGGAAACCTGCAACCGGTGACATAATTTTATGATGAATACAATGATGTAGACAAGAAAATACTTAAGGAGGCAACTGTCAAGTATTTGAATATCTATAACAAAGCATTCATTGCAATAAGTACATTAATTCCTAAGAGCCTAGAAGAAGTATTGGAGCTAACAAAAGAGAATGCAAAGACAAAAGACATAGAGATTCAAGAGTAATATTAATACAGCTATGTCCTTCTATCACTCCAAATCAAATGAACATGGTTTTCAAGGATTGTAAAGATGATTTCCAGAGCAAGTTCTGAATGAATAAACTCATGCTTGGAGAAACTGATCAAAGAGCTGATGAAACAAAAGAAATTCTTCAAAAAGCCCGAAATAGGTTTAATCTTCCCATTGTAGAGGGAAGCAGATGAAGAGGCTTCTACCATGGATGTTGAAGGATTAAAAGAAATCAATGAAGAATTCTCTGACAAGGATGTTGAAGGATTAAAGAAAATTGATGAAGAGCCATCTGAGGCAATAGACTCTTCGGTTCCAAAAGAAGAATTTCACAAAGAAAAGGATGTCACTCTTCTAGATCCCACTGTTGCCAAGACAAATCTTCTGGTCACTAGAGAAGTAGAGGAAGGAAGAAAAGAAGAGAAGGAGATTCAAGAAGCTAAGGCAAAAGAGGAAGAAGAACAAGCAGTAAAGGATGGTGTGTACACATCCAAACCAGCCAGTCCGGACACCTCTAAACGGAAGAAGTCTGAATCACCAGCACGAGACACTGCAAAGACAGTGCAAAAATTTATTGGACAAAGAAATGATGGAGCTGGATGAACTTGAGTTGATTCAAGGGACACTGAATTTGGACTCTCTCTTTCCGGTTCAAATAATGAAGATATCATCTTTTGCTCAGGCCAAAGCAAAAGAAAAACTTCTAAAATCTCATATCGAGTACAATGAACTACTGAATATTGCATCTGGAATACTAGAGATGACCATGCCCACATATAAGAAGGATGCATCTACCTCTCCATCCGGTAATTTGAAAAACTTGGTTTAACTCTGTCAATTCTCATTTTGAATCTTTAGAAAAATTGCAGAAACTAAGGTCTGAAAAAGAGTTCTTTGGAAAAAGATTCAGTGAAGTACAAGGACTATTTAATAATGATAGAAGAACCTTAGACATTGGCATAAAGAGCATTGAAAATGCTCTTAAAGATGGAGGAGACTTATCTTGGCCTAGAGTTACAGAGGACATTAAGAAGAAGATAAAAGAACAAGAAGAAAAATTGACAAACCTATCTCAGAAGTTTGATCCTCTTACTATCTCTTTGGTAAACCAAGAAAGTCAAGCTTTTGTTATCATAAATGAAGTAAAGAAACTGGCTAAGGAGAAGAGGCATCTGATGGATAGAATGGGTGAACTTAGGGGAATAATCCTCCCTAAGTTAGAGGTATTACATGATGCTTTAACAGATGCTCAAAGTACAACCCGGACCAATAATCTGACATATTTGAGAGGGCAGAAGCATATGCATTTTTGTTCAGTGGACACATCTCTATTTTGGATAGAATGAAGAGGAGTTGGGCCACAGAGATTGTACAGTTGAAGATAACCTATGTAGATATACTTAAGTATATGTAAGTATAACATATAATTTGTATAATACATATGTGTCCATGTGTATAATACTTTTTTCACAATTTTGGTATGCGGATTCTACCCTTTGCCATTGATGTCAAAGGTGCAGTGAAGAGTAGTGAAAAATGAGGAATCCAGCAAAGGGGGAGCTCCGGTAAGATCACAAGCAAAGGGGGAGTTACTGCGACACTTAGCCATTTTTCACTAAGTGTTGCCATTAATGCCAAAGGGGCAGATTGTTGGCAAGAGACACTGTGTGGCTTCATAAGTGTTGTCATTGATGGCAACAAAGTCTATCCCATATATCTGTAGTACATAATATGCCTTTATCGAAAGTCAGATTGAAGATTTTTTGGGTTCGGTGGACAAGAACAGAGTATGTAACATGGTCCAACAATCAAGTCCGGATCTATCAGATGGTGTAACTTAATAAGTTGTGGAGTCAGAAAAGTCAAAAGGGGTATCATGACTATTATATTCTAGAGATTTAGCCTCTGGTGATAAAGCATGAAAAAGTTATGAGCATCTGAGTGTTGGGTCTCAGTCAGGCAGAGCAAACAGAGGATGAACTGACCGATAGAGTATCAGACTTCAATCCGGATGTGTAAAAGGTGTTGATCAAGCAATCTGTGGCATTATACATTGTTGGCTGACATGATTAATGACTTCTATACCTAATTTTTTGGTGCGCATCATAAATCAAGTATGGATTCAGCCGACAGAATAGTAACTTGCAAATATCCTAAGTGTTTTGTTGCCGACTAGAAAGTTGTTGAAAATCCTTGATGCGGATATATATACCTGATGGATTCAACCTTTTGTAGGTGTAGTAATGATGGATATTTTGTAGAAGTGCGAAGAAAAGCAGAGAAAAGTGAGAAGACAGTAATCCAAGCTCAGAATGTGACAGAAAAGTGATACTAAGCAAAAGAAGAATGAAATGTGCTAGATCACTATACTGAGCCTAACCAAAACTGAATTTCTGCATATGTAGATGTTGTTCATCAGTTCAAACACATTGGTATTATCTGTAAGTCTCTAGTAGGCAGTGAGCCTCTTGTGAGCAGTGTGCTCGGGCAGTAAGCCCCCTAACTAGGAAAGTGCCATTTTGTACTCTTCTATTCTTTTAAATAGAGAATACAATCTTCAGTTAGTCACCTTGTGGTTTTTCCCTTAGCAGGGTTTCCACGTAAATATCCCTTGTGTTATGTGTGTTAATTTCATTTCAATTCTTATAGTTGCTTAAGCTTTCATGTTTTGATATAGCACTGAATGTTAAGAAAGTGAAAGTAAGAAAAGTTTTAAGATAACCGATTCACCCCCCCTCTCAATTATTTGTCTTGTTTCTAACAATTGGTATCAGAGCTAAGTCCTCAAAAAAAGCCTAACAGTTTGAGGAGGATCTAGAAATCTCAATGAATGCATATGGTATGAAAGAACAACTTTAGTCTACCCTAGATGATCTTGAACAATCCCACTCTGAGGTCAATAATTTGAGAGAGTGACTCAAGGAAGCTGATGATTTCATCATTGAGTTGAAAGAAAAACTCAGTAATTCTATAAAAAGAAGAAAGGAACTACTTTAGAAATTAGCAAATCAGAATGAAGCCAATAATATTGATGAAGATATGAATGAAAACAAAGCTATGTGAGAAGCTATCAAAAGAACTCATTATGATAAGACATGAAATGGAATCAAGGGGTTATGAAATTCACCCAAGAAATTGAAGAGAAGAGAAAGACTGAAGATAACCTAAAGGAGAAAACAGAGGATTGCCACAAAATGGATAGAATAATCAAATATCTTCAATCTGATCTTGAAGAAGCCAAATACAATGAAGAACAACTTGAGAGCTAGATTGACACTCTTAAACAAGATCTTCAATCTAAAAATGAATACAAAGAAAAATTCAAGATAAGCTCAGCCCAACTTGAAGTTCTTCTTGAAGGTCAAAAAAGGGTAGATGATAAGTGTGGCTTGGGATATGAGAAAGGTGAAAGCTCTGGATCCGGTCAAAAGAACTTTGGATCAGAAAGTCAAAGAAATAGGCCTAGAATACCTCTGATAAGGCAACCAAATGCTCAAAGATATCCATATTTCAGTGGATATTGCTTCAATTCCAACAAATTTGGTCATAACGCAACTCAGTGTAGGAACAAAATGGATCAAAAACAATCCATCCTTCTCCGGTCAATGTTTTAGTTGTAAAAGATATGGTCACAAATCTCATGAATGCAGAAATATGCAAATGAACAACTCTTTCAATGGTAGATGCTCTGCATGCAATAGAATTGGACATATGGCTAATGAGTGCAGATCAAGAGGATATCATTCAAATAAGCAAAGAAATGTTGTGTGTTACAATTGCAATGGATCCCGGTCATATACCTAGATTCTATAGGAGCAGAAATCAAAATGGAAAAGGTCCAGTGAACATGATCAAAAACAAGACAAAGACAAAAGGTAAAGTGAATGCGGATGAGGTTAAGAAGGAAATGAACAAGATTTGGACAAAGAATAATGTGATGAACATTGGTGATTGGTCCGCATCAAAATCCGGGTGCTGATAATTATTCCAAAAAATAAAAAGGGTGAGCTCTGGCTAAGGGGGAGCAGTAAAAGAAGATACAAAATTCCCCCCCAGCTAGGTTGTAGGTGCCTGAATTTGACACATTGAGTAAACATCTGATGTTACGGATTATAAGGGTTCCTAGAGAATCCTCCAAAAGAGCTTTTCATTTCAGAATGTGAGAGGTCTACATGAAGATTCAAAAGGGTTTGAGTAGATCTAGTTCTCGCAACCATCCAGTGTTAACCAAAGAAATACAAAATTGATCTGGTATGATCTAAAAAATACAATATTCTGATCTGTGGATCCAGAGGCAAGTTTTATATAGGTAGATATGTGTTATCAAACTCACTAAGATACTAGATTGAAGATCTGCAAGATGATTCATGAAAAGATCGGTTGAGAAACAGGGTAACCAGATGACTTAAAAGGTGTGTGCATTTATTACAATGACAAATTAGGTTTTGTGGAAGCATAAAAGGGTCTTTATTTGCCATTTATCACACTTTGCATTCAAAATGAAGAAGAGAGAAGAGCTCTGAGAAGAGATCTTATAGAACATTCAAGTAGTCAATCAGGATTTTGATCCGACAGTTGCAACAAACCCTAAGGCACAACAAGGTATTTTTGTTTTGCCAAAATCTCTTCAAATTTTGTCAGTTAGAATGGCTACTTTGATGGTTGTCAATATCTCTAAAAGGCCAAGACCAAAATTCAAGAAACACCCCTTACAAGTCTCTAGAAGTTGATCCCTTGGGTGCGTTTTCCACTATTCCACATGATGTTCTGCATGTAGAAGATATTAGGTTTATATTCATGCAAACATTGAAGATTTTTGGAGACTCAAAATTGATCGATATCTATCACAAACAGTTAATAGATGAGAATTTTGACCTCAAACATGAATTCAAGACTCTAAAGGACAAACACTTTGAACATTGCGTATATTTTCCATCCTTTACAGAAGACAAATGGGTCTGGTATGTTCTAAGTAGGATGTGCATGATAAACTTTATGTAGCCTAATGAGCCCATTCCAAGATAACCAAAGATGCCCATCAAGGCTGTGACCAGACTGCATTCAACTGGTGGGGTGCCCGCACTCAAATCTGTAAAGAACCAAATGGTAACTAAAGCCACCGGATCAAAATATTCACAAGAGAGTAATGACTATAGATGACATCACAGATCTGGATGTCAAGTTTGCATCAATGAATAATTGGTTACAAAATCTACCACTCAAGTAGGGAAAATTCTGTGTCAGGTACAATAATCTATGTTGCATATCAGATGCTGAAGGAAAATGTAGATTATGATCTGTGTGACCTTCTATTGAATCAACTGATGGAAAATTTGCAAAAAGATCAAGAAAGATAAGAAAAATTCTTTCAAATATGGCAGTCTAATATTGTGTCTATTTTTTCTACTATACGAATGAGCTACCTGGATCAAAGGGTTGGGTCTGGCAAAGTGATAAACTTGTTTCAATTCAAATCAGAGATTGCATGTATGGACTTGGTGATGCTCAAGCCCAAAACCTAGCTCTCTGGGGGTTACTTTCAAGAGTTTCCAAAGCATGATGCATGCCAGAGAAAGAATACCAAAATCAATAGTTGAGAAATACAAAGACATAGTTTGCTTCATGGTTAACACAAATCAATGCCTAATGGAGGCAGTTGAGCCAAGAACTATGTGGGTAATGCCCATGGGATATGAGGTCGATGAAAACATATTGGAGGTTCATGTTCAGCACTTGCTGAGCCAACCCAAGGACACTAAAGCAGAAAGGTTTGGCAACCTTTGATGAGCTAAGCATAAAAATACATGTTGAATTTAAGGGGAGCCTGAGATCAAGAGAAAAGTGAGGAAGGAAGTTGAAGAACTTGCCAAAAGGTTTCGCATAACAAAAGAAGTAGTAGTTGCTAATAGAGAAAAAATTAGAGAAAACAGAAAAAGAAAGGCAAGAAGCAAAGAAGAAAAGCGTTCTGGTGGACGCCTCCTCCCAAACAAGATCTTCCCAAGAGTTCTGCTCTTGTTACTCCTAAAAAACTCAAGAACCACCAAACTGGAAGTCAAGCCATCTAGTAAAGGAGAAGAGAGAGAATGAAGACCAAGGCCACAAGAACATATGTGAGCCAAAAGGATGATGAAGAGACAGAATCAGATGAGAAAATCTATCTCTGGACATGTCTCTCACTCTCTATCTCCCTATCCTCCCCCTCTGTCTCCTCTATCTCTCCCCCAATCTCTATCAGTCCCCTCTCTCTATCTCTCTCTTTAAACCCTAAACCCTACCCCCTAAACCCCTAAACCTGAGCAACCCTAAACCCTAAATAATTCCCCTAAACTTGAGCAATGCTAAACTCATAAACTATAAACCCTGACCCCTAACCCCAAGCAACTCTCTCTCTCTCCTCTCTCTCTCTCTCTCTCTCTCTCTCTCTCTCTCTCTCTCTCTCTCTCCTCTCTCTCTCTCTCTTCTCTCTCTCTCTCTCTCTCTCTCTCTCTCTCTCTCTCTCTCTCACTCTCTCTCTCTCTCTCTCTCTCTCTCTCTCTCTCTCTCTCTCTCTCTCTCTCTCTCTCTCTCTCTCCTCTCTCTCTCTCTCTCTCTCTCTCTCTCCAAAACCCCCAAAAACCTAAATAAAGCCCCTAAACCCTAAACCCTAAACCTCTATCTCCCTATCTCTCCCTTATCTCCCTATCTCTATCATCCCTCTACCTCTCAATCCTTCTCCCTATCTCTTTGGACATCTCACTCACTCTCTATCTCCCTATCTCTCCCCTATATCTCCTCTATCTCTCCATATCTGTCTCCTCTCTCTCTATCTCTTGTCCCTCTCTCCCCTATCATTCCTCTATCTCCCTATCTCTCCCTCTCCCTTATTGATGAAGGAAATGAAAACAAGATAACTAGGACTCTCTCTCTCCTAGGGAAATTGGAAAGGAAAAGGAAAACTAGGAAAGCTAGGAAAAAGATTTAACTATGAGGTAGATAGGTCAGAGAGAGAGAGGGAGAGATAGGGAGAGGCGGAGATGGAGAGTTCATGAGTTTATATGGAAACTATTGAACAATGATAAAAATGTAATGTGGTAGGATGTGGTGAGTTTTAGATGTTGCGATATAGCATGGAGATATGTCTACATGTGGTGTTGTTGTGGAAATTTAACCATGAGTCATTTGAAGAAGTACTTACAACTACATATTTAATTGTGGGAGGAGAAGCATAAATAATAATGCAGGTGTAATTGTAGCAGAGTTGAAGTTCATGTGGAACAATCTAGAGGCTTGGTTATGTTAAGAGAATGTTCTACAATACTACAAGTTGAAAGAATTGGTTAGATGGTTGTATGTGTTACCACAAGCTTATGGTTGGTAGTGGTGGTTATATAAGAAGACATGAATACATTGACTATAGTTTATCCTAACATCACTAAACAAACTACATCATTTTTATTTATCTATCTTAGGAACTATCAATACCAATAAGAAGTTACTACTTTATAAACTTTTCAATCAAATAAAAGTACTACATATTTCAAATGCCCCCCCTATCAATAAATTCAATTTATAAAAGTACCTTATGAGGATCATGACTGAAGCTTTAGATATCACATGTGTAATAGCTATTATATCGAACATACAAGATCACAAGATGGGTAACTTTGATTTACAAATTAACATATATCCTTTGCAAACTAGCATTTAAAACAACACCATGCATTTGAAAATATCCAAACATACAATCATATTCCTTGATTCACAAAAGAAAAGGTGAAATTTTTATTGTCAATGTACTATAGTGGTTCTAATTCTCACAGTGACTTAATTAATTACAACCTGAGAGGGGGGGTGAATCAATTGTGCAAATTTTTCTTCAATTTACACACTTAAATCTTCTTGGTGATTAGCAGTATATTAAACATGAAACATAATGCATTCAAATCAAAAGCAGAGACTCATCAACACATAAGACACCAAGATTTTGACGTGGAAAACCCGATTAAGGGAAAGACCACGGGGTGATTAACCCAAGAATGTATTATCTATTAGAAGAATAGAAAGAACAAAATGGCGCATGCCAATTAGGGCTCACTGCCTGAGCACACTGCTCACAAGAGGCTCACTACCTACAAAAGACACACTGTCTACAAGGAAATAAGTATCACATACATGAACTGGAGAATAGCATCATCTTCACCATGCTTGAATCAATTCCATTAGCTCAATACTCCTGTTCTACCTTTCACTCTACTCTTTGCTACCACACTCTCATCACCACTAGGTACACTTTGAAATGACATCACAATCCCTTATTTATACATGACATCAACTTAGGAACAATCATCTAAGTCGGCAAACACCTATAAGAACATCCGTTAGACGTGTAAATACATCCGGGTCGACCAGTCTCAGGAAGAACACCAACATTCGGTGGTTATTCTTCAAATATGAACTTTAACTTCAATGCGGACCACCAACATGAACTGGAAATGATCCACAGATCACCACAGGCTTTCCTGAATCACCAAGAACATCCGTACTTCATCTACTTACTGGAATCCTTCTCTCCTTCATCCAGAACCTCAAGAACACAATCTGTCATCACTGTCACAAAAGAATAGGTTCTTCTGGACCTTCAAACCACGAGCCAATCAACTCGACACTTCATAAGGACGTTCTCAACACTTCCTCAAATCTGCAAAATGGGATAGTGCATTTCTGGATCTCACCAAACCTATCTGTGTCACTCTGTCACCTCTGAACACCTACCGGAACCGGTTCTACTTGAGCAACCATAACTTCTTCTGATCTTCATGCGAACCTCTAAAAAATTTCTTGGAGCATCTCAAGACTTATGTCTACAAACCCTTTAAACCGCATCCTCTGATCCTCAACCTATCTTGGACTTTTACCTTGTTGTCATCACTATTCTTCACTGTTCCTGATTGAGACTAATTTTCTCAATATCCTCAGTACACAGCTCATCCAATCCTTCTCATTAATGCAACATGAGTATGTTGACATCACTGACAACACTGGTTAGACCCATACTTGTAACAATCTCCCTCTTTGTCATTGATGGCAACATATGATATGAAAAACCATCAAGATAAGAACTTCTCCTTACTGTCACAACTCCCCCCTATCAACAATGACTATTCACATGTCTTCTCTTCCTTTACTGCTCCCCCCTTTGATCATCAACCACTTGTTTTTCACATGTCTTCTCTCCCCCTTTGACATCAATGGCAAAGGGCTCATACTTGCAACTCCAATACTTCAGAATCATACCTGCTGCTCCCCCTGAGTAGCATCTCCCCATCATCAATCCAGATCACAATTATATGACTGTGATATCCACCGGACTAATGCACATTACTGCATCCTAGTTCATCACCGGAGGGGAAATAACCCCTAACTTCTCCCTAAGATACTCAAAAGAGTCCTTGGGAAGAGGTTTAGTAAAGATATCTGCAATCTAATCCTTGGAGGGCACAAACTCCAGTTTGACTTCATCCTTGTTCACTTGCTCTCTCAGAAAGTGAAACTTGATAGATATATGCTTAGTCTTAGAATGCAACACCGGATTCCTAGAAATATTTATTGCACTTGAATTATCATAGAAAATTATGATAGGCTCCTCATACTCTACTTTAATATCTCTTAGCATCTGCTTCATCCACAAAACTTGAGTGCAACTACCTGCTGCTGCAATGTATTCTGCTTTAGTTGTAGACAGGGATATTGCCTCTTGTTTCTTGCTTAGCCAAGAAACCAATCTCTTTCCCAAAAAGAAAGCTCCACCACTAGTACTCTTCCAGTCATCCACATCTCATGCCTAATCAGCATCTGTATATGCATGAAGAGAGAAATCATGATCTCTAGGATACCACAGACCATACTCAACCATCCCTTTTAGATATCTAAAGATCCTTTTGATTACATTGACATGAGATTCTTTGGGATCAGCCTGGAATCTCGCAACAAGACCAACATCCTGCATTATATCTGGTCTAGTTTGAGTGAGATACAACAATCCTCCAATCATTGATATGTACTTTGTCTGGTCTACCTTAGGAGAGTCATCATCTTTTCTCAACTTACATCCAGTTGCCATGGGAGTATTCATTGGCTTTGAATCTTCCATTCCAAATTTTCTCAACAATTCTTTTACATATTTGGTCTGAGAAATAAAGGTTCCTTTCTTTGTTTGAGTAATTTGCAGACCCAAGAAGAAATTCATTTCATCAAGCATTGACATCTCAAACTCACTTTTCAGTTGATTTGCAAAAGTTTTACACATACTGTCTCTTCCTCCAAAGATGATATCATCAACAAATACTTCAACAATCAAGATGTTTTCATGATCAATTTTGAAAAATAAGTTACTGTCAGTAGTACCTTTGTTGAAACCAATCTTCAAAAGATGTTTGTCTAATCTTTCATATCAGGCTCTTGGGGCTTGCTTTAGTCCATACAGTGCCTTCTTCAACTTGTAGACCATATCACCATGCTCAAATAATTGAAATCCATCCGGTTGTTCAATGTACACTTCTTCTTCTAAGTCATCATTCAAGAAAGCAGACTTGACATCCATCTCATACACCTTGAAATCCTTGAAGCTAGCAAAGGCAAGGAATAATCTGACTGCTTCAGTTCTTGCCACCGGAGCAAAAGTTTCTTCAAAATCATTTCCTTCTATTTGAGAGTAGCCCTTGCAAACCAATCTGGCTTTATTTCTGATTACTTCACCAACTTCATTTAGTTTGTTCTAGAAGACCCATTTGGTTCCAATCACATTCTTGTTTCTAGGTTTGGGAACAAGATCCCAAGTGTGATTTTTCTCAATTTGCATCAACTCTTCCTCCATTGCTTTGGTCCATTTTTCATCATTGTAGGCTTCATTTATTGTCTTAGGTTCAATCTTTGAAATCAGACAATATTCATCTAAATTTTGAGCAATTTTCCTTCTAGTTTGCACACCTTTGCTTTTGTCACCTATGATCTGATCTTCAGAGTGGTTCAGTCTTATATACCTTGGAACTTTGGGAGCTTCTTGCACTTCTGCTTCTTGATCGGGCTCATTCAGACCTATCTATTCTTCCTGATTTACCGGATCAGTTTGAATCTGATTTTCAGAAGAGGATTGAACTCCTTGAACCAGGACACCATTCTGATCATCTTCATCATATTCATAGAACTTTGAGGGTTTCTCTATTCCCTCATCAACCTTCACATTTGTACTTTCTATGATCTTTCTTAGTCTCTTGTTATAACACCGGTATGCTTTGCTTTGAGTAGAGTAACCCAAGAATATCCCTTCATCACTTCTAGCATCAAACTTGCCTAGATCTTCATCTCTTTTGATGTAACATTTGCTACCAAAGACTCTGAAATATCTTACAGTAGGAGTAATGCCAAACCAAAGTTCATAAGGGGTCTTACCGGTATTG
The DNA here is from genome assembly GCA_027924645.1 of Cunninghamia lanceolata. Classification (NCBI taxonomy): domain Eukaryota; kingdom Viridiplantae; phylum Streptophyta; class Pinopsida; order Cupressales; family Cupressaceae; genus Cunninghamia; species Cunninghamia lanceolata. Next base: position 6,589,527 of record BSBN01000103.1, read on the forward strand.
CTTTTGATTTGAACTCGATTGAGAGTATAGACAGCAGTGCTGATAGCTTCTCTCCAATAGATCTGAGGAACATTTGCTTCCATCATCATGGTCCTAGATGCTTCCTGGATGGTCTGGTTCTTTCTCTCCACTACTCCATTCTGCTGTGGAGTTCTAGGAGCAGACAATTGTCTCTTAATTCTATGTTTATCATAGAACTCTATGAACTCACTGGATGTGAATTCTCCACCTCTATCAGACCTCAGACATTTCAACTTTAATCTTGTTTCATTCTCTACCATAGCCTTGAATATTTTGAATTTCTCAAGAGCTTCTGATTTCTCTTTTAGAAAGGTTGCCCACATCATCCGAGAATAGTCATCAATTAGCAGCATGAAGTATCTATCACCTTGAATACTCCTAGTTCTTACCGGACCATAAAGATCAGTGTGAACTAAGTCCAGTAATCTGGTAGAGGACAGTTCCTTACTTTTGAATGAGACTCTACTCAGCTTACCCAACTGACATTCCTTGCACAAGCTGTTAGTAGGTTTCACCAATTTTGGAAGATCTCTTACAACCTGAGTATTGCTTATCTTGATGATATTATCAAAATTCACATGCCACATCCTTCTATGCCATAACCAACTCTGATCAACTTGAACAAATAAGCAGCTTTTTCCAGTACCAACCAAATGGAAGATATTACCTTTAGTTTGAGTACCAGATGCAATCTCTGTTCCGGAACTTTCAAAGATTTTGCATTTTCCATCCTTGAATCGGAGATCATAGCCTTTGTCCACCAAATGTCCAACACTGAGAAGATTGTGCTTCAAACCTTCAACATACAGTACATTACCAATTTTGTTTCTTCCATCAAAAGAAATAGTTCATCTTCCTCTGATTCTACCAGCAGAATTGTCACCAAACTTTACCACTCCTCCTTCATACCTTTCCAAATCTACAAACTTATTTTTGTCACCTGTCATATGGTGAGAGCATCCACTGTCAATGACCGAATCATCCTTCTCTTCAATTTGGGCAACCAACGCTCTTTCCACAGTCTTAAGATTGACAAATACAGAGGACATTAGATCTTCTTCCTTGATGGCAATGAACACCCATTCATTTCTAGATTTGTTTCCTATCTCTGTTTCATCATCTGTTACTCCTTCATTATCATCATCTTCATGTACATAGTAACAGTTCTTTTGGAACCTTGGCTTGTTAGGATTTTGCCTTGAAAATCTTTTCGAACACCTTGAGGCAAAATGACCAATCTTATTGCAGTTAAAACACTTAAAAGGTAATTTTCCTTCATACTTGTCAGATCCTCTTGGCAGCCTCTTTGCAATAAGGGCTTCAAGTTGAGCAGTTTCTACTTCTTCTTCCAAATCTTTTCTTGCTTTTTCATACCATGATAATTTCCTTGAAGAATTCTCTCCTGGATCAAACCTTTGTTTACCTTTAACAGAGGCACTAGCTTTGAATGTAGATTCAGTCTTGGGGGGGTCATCTCCAAACTCTGTCATTTCAAATGCAGCGAATTTCCTAGCCAATTGATCTCTTGTGACAGTTGTATGGGCTTTGAATTCTTTAATGGCAGCAACCTTGATTTTGTAAGAAGCAGAAAGGGATCTGAGAATTTTACCAACAATCTCATTTTCATCCAAGACTCCACCAGCATTTCTAATTCCACAAACCAACTCATTCACTCTTGGCATAAAAGTGGTTATATTTTCATCATCTCTTATCTTCAGTTTTTCAAATTTCCCTTTTAGACTCTGTAACCCTGCACATTTAACATACTGGTCTCCTTCATGCAAAAGTTCCAGTTTATTCCAAATCTCAAAGGCAGTTGGTAGGTCAATAACATTTGAGAGCTCTGAGTCAGATAATGTGCTTAAAAGAGCCTCTTTGGTCTGTAGATTATTTTCAGCATCTGTGATTTCATTTAGGGTTGTCGGACCACCCTGTGGAGGTACATATGCTTTTGTAACCATAGACTAGTACGCCATTCCCATACACTGCAAGTGACATTTCATGCGACCTTTCCAAAGAGCAAAGTTGGTTCCATCAAACTTCGGACTATCCTTCTTGTAAGACGACATCCTGGATCTCCTCAAGCGGTTAAGCTTCTTTTAGAGGAACTTAGCTCTGATACTAATTGTTAGACTTAGGGCACACAACTGAGAGGGGGGGTGAATCAGTTGTGCAAAACTTTCTCCAATTTACACACTTAAATCTTCTTGGTGATTAGTAGTATATTAAACATGAAACATAATGCATTCAAATCAAAACCAGAGACTCATCAACACATAAGACACCAAGATTTTGACGTGGAAAACCCGGTTAAGGGAAAAACCACAAGGTGATTAACCCAAGAATGTATTCTCTATTAGAAGAATAGAAAGAATAAAATGGCACATGCCAATTAGGGCTCACTACCCAAGCACACTGCTCACAAGAGGCTCACTACCTACAAGAGACACACTGTCTACAAGGAAATAAGTATCACATACATGAACTGAAGAATAGCATATTCACCATGCTTGAATTAGTTCCATTAAGGTCAATACTCTTGTTCTATCTTTCACTCTACTCTTCGCTACCACACTCTCATCACCACCAAGCACACTTTGAAATGACTTCACAATCCCTTATTTATACACGACATCGACTTAGGAACAATCATCTAAGTCGGCAAACACCTACAAGAACATCCGCAAGACGTGTAATACATCCGGTCGGCCAGTCTCAGGAAGAACACAAACATTTGGTGGTTATTCTTCAAATATGAACTTTAACTTCAATGTGGACCACCAACATGAACTGGAAACGATCCACAGATCACCACAAGCTTTCTTGAATCACCAAGAACATCCGCACTTCATCTGCTTACTGCAATCCTTCTCTCCTTCATCCAGAACCTCAAGAACACAGTCTGTCATCACTATCACAAAAGAATAGGTTCTTCTAGACCTTCAAACCACGAGCCAATCAACTTGACACTTCATAAGGACATTCTCAACACTTCCTCAAATCCACAAAATGGGATAGTGCATTTCCAAATCTCACTGGACCTATCTGTGTCACTCTGTCACCTCTGGACACCTGCCGGAACTGGTTCTACTTGAGCGACCATAACTTCTTTTGATCTTCATGCAAACCTCTAAAACATTTCCTAGAGCATCTCAAGACTTATATCTACAAACCCTTTAAACTACATCCTCTGATCCTCAACCTATCTTGGACTTTTACCTTGTTGTCATCACTATTCTTCACTGTTCCTAATTGAGACTAATTTTCTCAATATCCTCAGTACACAGCTCATCCAATCCTTCTCATTAATGCAACATGAGTATGTTGACATCAATGACAACACCGGTTAGACCCATACTTGCAACACTATAGTGGTTCTAATTCTCATAGTGACTTAATTAATTACAACGTAACCCTAACCATACAATTACTTTCCAATCTCGACTCAACTTGTACTAAATAAGCAAACTTCATTTGCTGACAATAAGTGACTAATATACTAATGAATGTAAAACCAATATTTGTGAGATTCTAAGTTCCATAATATAAGGAAACCCTAAGAAGTGGCACCCTCCATGCTATATGTTGTCAACCTATAATTTAACATAAGGAAACCGAGCTGATATATAATTACTGCATAACAATACTACATAAATTGAACTAAGTAAACTAAGAGGAGGCTAACAACCTATCTATTATTTCCTACTAGATGTTTATAGCTCTTTACATCTTTAAGCTAGAAAGCTACATAAGAATAAGAAATCATTTAAATAACCAAAGATGTTTTCTCTCTAAGACTTTTAATCCTCTATTCTATTAAGGAAAAGATTAATTACACATAATTTTAGTTGTAGTAATTCTTCACATAAGAACACACATAAGATCATAATAAACCCATATTCCTATTTAACAACAAAAGTATCTCTTTTAATCAATGACCAATGCATGATATAATCAATTATCTAAATCGTCAACTTGCAAATAATTACAACTTATCTGAAAGCTATCATATAAACAATTAAACATTGCAACGGAAAGACTCATCAATATTTTTTAGATTTAGCGCTAGTGAGCAAGTTAGCAATTGATTATAAAAAGACACTAATAGATGGTCGTCCAGCAGATTCCTTAGGTGCCTAACAAAAAAGACATACTCATAGATATATATAAAATTTATGATGGTATCTATACAAATAAAGGCACATATTCTTTATACTAGCATGAAGAATAGATTGAAGATAAAGAGAATAACTTCGGATTAATATAATCATCCGGGAAACTGATTGATATCACTAACCCAAGGTAAACCCAGATTAAATCCAATAGAAAGCTTATATGGGTCGATTCTATTTAACCTTGCAAACTAACAAACTAAAAAATAATGAAAAGAATAGGGTAAAGCAAAACGGATATTTGTTTTGGGTAACCTAAAATGGATATCCGTTTTGCAAAACATAAAAAAAGGAAAATAATATTTTACCAAAGCAAAATAGATATCCGTTAATAACAAATATCTATTTTGCTTCATTTTTCCCTTGTATGTAGGCTTGGGGCTGTCATAGTTGACTTTCCCTCAATTCTAACATTTTTGCATGTTTCACTCTCTTCTTCGAACTTCACCCTTCATGCTGACGACTTTTTTTTTAATGCAAAATTGATAAAATGAAAAGGGTTTATAGAAAAAATTGTTAGCTTTCTAAAAATATAAGATTTGTTTGGTTATCATTTTATTAAATTATTATTAATAATTTTCTATATAGTGTGTGTCTGAAATCCTGATAGACACATTGATTGAAAAACATACATAACTTTCAAACTGTTTCACCTTTTTGAGATCCAAAAGTTGTGTCACACTCTATGATTTTCTGGCTATGGGTTTAAAAAAATTTGAATTCCGATTTTTTTTTAGTTAGGTTGGCTGGAAAATTACTTTTTAGTTTTAAAAAAAGTCACAGTAAAAAAATCATAACTAATTATTTTATTGCAAAAAAATTTCAAAAAAATATGCGTCACATCCAGGCATGAGTCCTCTACTTATTTTGAAAGTTTCAAAGAACAATATTTTTTTTTGCTCATAGTTAGGTTGGCTGGAATGACACCCACTTTTTATTTTTTCTAAAAAATTTAATAGATGTTCATTGAAATATTCATTTTTCACTAAGTAAATTTAGTTTTTTTTTTTAAACTAGCAGCTCATAAACTAGATTCAATTCTCTAAAAAATTTGTTCTTACATCTTTTTCAAATTGTGTAGATAATCCATTCAAATTTTCACATGAACTTGATTAAGTCTGATTTTTTGTATTTTCATTGCCACTTAGAGGTATAATTTGGCCCATCATAATCTTACACATACCCATTATATCTTGGTTGGAAAATTTAGCATACAATATCACCTAGGTGTAATCATAATGTTATTTAATTCTTGGAACATGAATTTAGTGGATAATCTTAGGTTGGATGGATGGTATCTTTCAATCTAAATATGATGCCTTGGATGAATTATTCTATCAATGGAAAAATGTTTCCTTGAAGGTTGGATTATATTGTAATTTAGTTTACTTTAAAATAAGTACCAAAAGAGTAGGTGTAACCATAGATAATTGCTTGTAATATATTATTAAATGGCATACTATAACATCTAGTTGACATATGTTCATTATTAATAATCAAGGATTTAATTCGATATAGGATGAGTTGTTATCCCAAGAACAAAATATGACTAAATGATTCTTTATCATTATATGAACTCAAAATTAAATTGTATCATCTATTGGTCATCTTATGTAATATGATTACATATAAGAATTATTAACTAGTATCTATAAGAGGTATGATAAAGACCACATCTTTATAGGGGTATGGATGATATTACTTTACCATGCATTGTGAAAGGTAAATGTTTGTCATGCCTATTAGCATGATATAGTCTATATATCACTATAAACTTGTTATAAACAAGGAATGGTTCTAGTAAGGAAGCTATGGTGATAAGACTTTTATTGCATTCAATTTAGTCCAAAACCATGAATGATCATCTAATACTACATTCTAATCTAAGACTGAAGAAAAAACAACCATGAAGAATCGCTTGGCACAATGGTAAATTTCAATTTCCTCCTTTGTTATAGGCCATCACTATTCAGAGATCTAGTGATTTAGATCATGAATCCAAGGCCATAGTCTATCAAATCTACACACTAGTCCTTTTTGAGAGAAATATATGTTGTTTTCCAAAACATCATCTCCTAAAAACACTACAAGGGGAGACAAGGCACACAGTATCATAGATCTCCCAAACTTAGGGATAGTAGAAGAAACACCAACATGAGACACATCCAAGGAAGAAATGGTAGCACACTTATGAGGTGAAGCTCCACCATTGCAAACAACATCCATATATGAGAATTTGACAAGTTCCATAGGGGTTGCAATTGCAAAATCCCTACCTAAAAGAGAGCCCACATATAATGCCTTAGCACCCCCACAAAATGAAGAATAAAGAGGTTGCCCAGGTCATCATGTGGAGTAGAATAGGAGACAAAAGATAAGCATGGAGGAAAATATAAAATTGAAGTGCCTTCCAAACAAGGTGGACCTAGAATTGCCATACCTTGCTCACTAAGAGAAGATCCCACTTTATCTAAGAAAATTGTTACTTAATCATTTAAACATTATTTTATTTATTCGTTATGATGATTATCATTATTATACATATATTTTTTAATATTTCTTAAAAAATATTATAAATATTTAGTTTTAAAATTATCTAATTGATATAAATGAGTGGTAAAATTGAAGTATTACTTCACAATGAGCCATGTTCAATTTCCCATGATGACAGTTGAGGTTGCTTTTATAAATGCTCTAATACATAAGTTAAATTTAAGGAAAATTTGGTCATAAAGATAATGGAGGAGAAAATTAATAATAGAAAAAAATAAATTATTGACTAAATAGTGGTCTCAATTTATTTAAGAATAAGTAAGTAGATCTTGTTTTATAAATGGATGTTTAGATTATATTGTACAATCCATCATCATTATCACATAGATTACTTTAAGATTTATTTAAAAATTTTAAGAGATATTCATAAATTATAATTTGATTTATAATAACCTCCAAAATAACTATTTTATACCATATATTTTGATTTTCTTTTATTTGTGATATTTATTTAGTAGAATGCTAAAACTACACTCCATTCTCTTCGACAATTTTTTTTTAAAATCTCAATTCCCTAGACAAAACTAAACTACATATAGAAAGGCCATAATTTCATAGACAAAACCACTTAAAGAAAGTCATAATTCCCTAAACTAATCTAATTAATAGAAAACCCCAATTCCTAAGATAAAACTACCTAATAGAGACTTTTGATTCCCTAGAACAATCTATTTAATAAAAAGCCTCAGTTTTCAAAACAAAAACTACCTATTAAAAAGTCCTATTTATTTCATAAAGACAATCTCCTCAACAACCCAAATAAAATACTTTTAATAAAACACCATAATTTCCTAAACAAAATAATCTAATAAAAAACTTTAAAATAACTCTCAATCCAATTATTTTGAAACACTTCTTTAGGGAAACTACAATATGGTGGAGACTCTTTTGGAAGCATGGAAGTTATGGGGAAGTAGAGAATGGTATTAGAAGAAACTCCAAACTCTCACGTAAGTAGACCTCACAAAAGAGCACTTGGGTGCAAAGAAGCCCAAAAACCTAAAAGGTGAAATTACTTAATGAAAGTTTGGAGGTGCAAGGTTTCAAGGTCAAAGGGAAGGCATTCTAGTAGACACATCTTTGAAAATCTAAGGTAGAAAACTGAAGTAAACACCCTCATACTTTGAAAATTTTAGGATTTTTTCAATTTGGGAAAATGAATAAGACATGAGGGGAAGTAAAGCACACCACCAAGCATGAATTTGACCAAGGGGCCTATTGAAGGAGATCTCTGATTGTATATAAATGGTGGGCACTCAATGCAACTAAGGAAACAAAGAGGACAAACTCTAAGACAAAAGAAGGGGGGCCTAATTTCACCAAAAATTAGGGAGGATGGTGTAAACAAACATCAACACTAAGCTAATAGATTGTGTGTAATAACTAGGGTTTTGATATATCTCCTAAAATACTTATAATGGTGCCCTTTTATACAAGTCTTAATAATATAATTTAAACTTTTTGGCATGCATGAACATGATGGGTATATGTAACATTAAGCTAATCTACAATAGGGCCACAATAAAATTAAATTTTAGTAGAGATGGTTAAGGCCACTAGGGTGTCCTTGAACTAGGTCATGGTCATGATGGTGGCTTTGACTTGGGTAGAAAAAATACTAATTTATGAACTAAAATTGGATTAATTAGAGATAAAATGATATTTTTAGGTGATAAATATGGTTTGGGATAAATAAGTGTGCCAAATATAACAAAACTAACCCACATAATAATTGTGTAAATTTAAAAATAATATTGTTCTATTAAAAACTTAAGATATTTAAAAAATAAAATAATAAAATATATCTTAAACATTAATAACCATTATTTTATTACAAAATTATTCTTTGAATTTATTTATATATTTTGAGTTGGTTTTTATATTTAAATTTTTTTTTAAATATAATACAAAATTGTTAATTATTTAAACATTTATTTTATTTAGTTTTTATCATGATTATCATAATTATACATTATTTTTTTAATATTTATATAAAAAATTATAAATATTTATTTTAAAATTATCTAATTGGTATAAATGAGTGGTAAAATTGTAGTATTTACTACCACATAAAGCCATGTTCAATTTCCCATAAGGATAGTTGAGGTTGCTTTTATAAATGCTCTAATACATAAATTAAATTTAATGAAAATTTGGTCATAAAAATAACTAAGGAGAAAATTAATAATGAAAAAAATCAGCTTAAAGAATAAATAGTGTTCTCAACTTATTTAAGAATAAGTAGATCTTGTTTTTTTAGGGAATGTTTTAGATTACATTATACAATCCACCATCATGATCACATAAATTATTTTAAGAGTTTATTGAAAAATTAAGAAATATTTACAAATTATAATTTGATTTATAATAACCTACATAATAACTATTTTATACCATATATTTTTAGTTTCTTTTATTTATGATATTTATTTAGTAGAATGCTCAAATTGCACTCCATTGTCTTAGACAAAACTATTTAAAAAAAAAAAAAAAGAGTTCCCTAGACAAACTACTTTATAGAAAATTCTAATCCCTAGACTAATCTAATTAATAGAAAAACCCAACTCCCAAGAAAAAATAAAAACTATCTAATAAAGGCTCCTAATTCCTTAGACCAATCTATTTAATAAAAAGCCTCAATTTCCAAAACAAAGACAAAACTTCCCATAGAAAGCCCATAATTTCTTAGACAAAACTACTTTATAGAATATCGTAATTTCCTAATTCCCTAGACTAATCTAATTAATAGAAAACCCCAATTCTCAAGAAAAAACTACCTAATAAAGACTCATAATTCCCTAGACGAATCTATTTAATAAAAATTCTCGGGAAAAAACTACCTAATAAAGACTCCTAATTCCCGAGACGAATCTATTTAATAAAAAACCACAATTTCCTAAAAAGTCTTATTCACTTAGTAAAGACAATATTCTCAACAAATAAAGACAATTCCCTCAACAATCCCCAAAAAAAACACTACTTTTAATAAAACACCACAATTTACTAAACAAAATAATCAAATGAAAAAACTACAAACAACCCTCAATCCAGTTATTTTGAAAAACATTCTTAAGGAAACTACATCATGGTGGAGAGTCTTTTGGGATCGAATCCCTCATAAAAAAGCCATTAAGGTGAAGATCAATACTAGCTAGTTTTCAGCATTTTGACCTGAGAAAGACATGACAACCCTAACTTCATTTAATTAATACCTTTATGACCAATAGCTCAAAAATTCCTCACCTCATTATCACAAGCCAAGATTACATAATCTATTGTAAATTGTGAACATATGACTTTTTCGCTATTTTTTCCCGCTGTGTTTGAACCTTTTTCCCATGGCAAGGCTGGCCTCCTTCCTATATTAGCAATACCAAACGTATTCTTCTTCTGTCCAATGAGTGTTACATGACAATAAATTCTGTTTTATCATCTCCTACATTTCTGCATTGAGTGTTTTGTTTGCAGCGTAATGCTTTGTTTGGATCTCACTGTGTATCATGTTTAATTTCTAGTGATGGTTCAGTTGTGAAATGTCCCCTGGAGTCTTCTTCCTCGATCAGTAAATCAAGCATCACAATGGCAAGGCCCAAGGGAAAGGGAATTTGTGAGGAAAGAGTAGATCGATACGAGGGCAAAATTACTGTTCATGTGGTGGTGGCATGCATGGTTGCTTCCATAGGTGGTGTTGTTTTTGGTTATGACATTGGTATATCTGGTTAGTATCATGTTTATCGATTTTCATAGCAACTCATTCTATCAGAACCAAATAATAACAAATGTGCAGTCTTTACTTAGAAATTGATATTCTAGATTTTTTTCAAGGATGTGAACTCTCCTAAAGATGAGTTAGTGTCTTTGAAATAGCTGTCTTAAGTTTTTTGCATCAAGTTCGGATGATGAGAGAGAAATCTCTTACAGATCTAATAAATATATCTGGGTACAACTGTGTTATGATTTTTTCTTTCCCAGAGTCTCTTTCAAGAAATTTGATTCAATATTTCCACGATGAAGGATCTGAAAGAATCTCAGAACAGTTGGAAAGGAATAAACATAACACGGTTGATTTCAGATGTATTTATCAACATATTTAGCTGTGGAAATCTCATCTTTTTCATTCTGTGTAGCTAGGACATTGGTATTTTGAGTGATGTTTCAAAGATGAGTAGCTCTCTGAGTCTATAAGCACCCCTTATTTTTAATTCTACATAGGCACAAAGATGTTAATGGGCATATCTAGTGAGTACGATGTTAATCAGATGTTTATTAGGTTTTAAAACATGTGAATAGTTTCTCAGTTCTTGGGGATATCAGTTTCATTTATTTAGGATACCCGCAAGATAAGTTCTTTCTTTTTTTTTGTTGTTTCTAGTCATGACACTATTTTTTCTGGCTATGACATTATCTCTTATCTCATATCTTTATTGTATATGAATAACACATTGATCTATAAGATGTGCTTCCATGCAGCTTTTTCTGCGGCTACTATGTAATATCTGCAGGTTATGTCAAGCTTCAAACTGTGATACATAGGAAATAAATAGAATCTTTACTTTAAAAAATTGAACGGCCTTTTCTAGGAGGAATGGCTTTATTTTTAATACTCGAAGAAAATTTTAATTTAGAAACCTTTCTTTTATAGAAACAGTGTCTAGCGCTTTTTGGAATACTTAAGTGCACTTTCATTGCTGTAACCCTAATGGGTGCCATTAAAGGATATTAGTTTATTGTTATGGAATTAGCATCCATAATTCTAACAATATACAGGTTAAAGGCAAAGAGATGCCCTTGTGGTCTTCCTTTAAGAGTAGTTCTATATTCCAATTTGGCATCAGATATAACCCATAATCTTTAGCTTTCTTATAAACCTTCATAAATAATCTTGAGTTGTAGGTATCAACTATGGCCTTATTATTAACAGAAATTCTGAAACTTTGTGTTATTCTACAACTGGAGATAAAATGTCGTAATGGGTCATTAGGGTCCACCTGGATATTTTGATCGTCTGAAAATTTTGAATGGCATACGGTTCTGAAAAGCCAGTTGATCCAGAGATATGGATGATGTTTGTGGCCTTTAAGGTGATGTGGGGTAAACTTAAACCACATCTTGGGATTTGTAAAATTAGTCTAGGCAATAAAATGGACTCCTAACCTTAACAATTGCCATTAAATTTTAAACCCTTGAACTATGTAATTTTCTTTTTACTTTTATTGAAAAATTCCTCTTTATAATGGCAATAACTTTCAGTGGGAGGTAGTGTTTGCCATTTCAAGATAAGTTGGTTTAAGATTTTTCTTTTTGGGTATGCCAGGAGGTGTGGCGTCCATGGATCCTTTTCTGATGAAGTTCTTCCCAAAGTTGTACCAGAGGAAGTACTCCCCGTCACAGACACATGAAAGCAATTACTGCAAATATGATAGTCAAAATCTCGGCCTGTTCAATTCATCATTATTTATTGCAGGTCTTTTTGCTTCACTGTGTGCTTCTTATGTGACTAGGAAATATGGACGAACAAATAGTATTATTATTGGAGGTATCAGTTGTCTGCTAGGTGTAGCTCTCACAGCCGGAGCCATGAACCTGGGCATGCTTTTTACTGGACGCATTACATATGGCGTGGGAATCGGCTTTGCAAATCAGGTAAGTTTTAAGTCATTAGGGTTCCATAGATCAACATTAGTACCAGAGATTTCGAGAATATCTGTGTAATTTTGAAGGTGAAGATGAATGCAACTTCTCAACCACTGAAGAGGGATGTCCTTGACCTAAAGGTCGAACTTAAAGTTGGTAGATTTGCTCAACCTCCTCTGCCTCAGTGCCTTCCAGCCCAGTGCCCAAAGGCCCTGAAGTCGGTTAAGTTGAGAAGTCGCAACCATCTGACCCTTAAAAATTATAATCAGGCATTGCGAAATATCTGGTACCGATCTTTTTTGTTTACAGTTGTGAAGATCATGGAGTTTCTAATTATTATTAGATAGTGATTTTGAACAATTTTTATTCAAAATGTTCTAGAGTTAAAGATTTGGCAAACTTTGTCGTTTGAATGTGTGAACTAGGCAATCCCAGTTTACATTTCAGAGTTGGCCCCTGCAAATCTCCGGGGTGGAATGAACGTTATGTTCCAAGTGGCAACAACCCTTGGGGTCTTCACTGCAAACATGATAAACTATGGAACCCAGAAAATAAACCCTTGGGGATGGCGTCTCTCTTTGGGTTTAGCTGCAGTTCCTGCACTTCTATTGACTGTTGGGGGGATATTATTTCTCCCTGAGACTCCCAATTGTCTTATAGAGCAAGGTCATGTGGAGAAAGGCAGGGTTGTTTTGGAAAAAATTAGAGGGACAAAGAATGTCCAAGCTGAATTTGAAGACATGATGGATGCAAGAGAATTGGCTAAAGTCATCAAAAATCCATATAGGAACATTTTAAAAAGAACAAATCGTCCACAACTAGTAATGGCAATCTGCATGCCAGCATTTCACATTTTGACTGGTATCAAGCCATTAGTGTTCTATGCTCCTATACTCTTCGAGAGTTTGGGAGTTGGGGAGAATTATTCTCTCTACTCTTCTCTATTGACTGGAATTTTGCCCCTGTTTGCGGGGTTTTTTTCTATGGTAACGGTAGACAGATGGGGGCGCAGAGCATTGCTTATTTGGGGAGGAGTTCAGATGATAATATGCCAGGTATGGTGATGAATCTATAATTTTTAATCTGATGATAGCATTTTGGTGTGTTCTGGAACTTTCTTTCTTATAAAAAATAGATTTCTGGATAGTATTCATTAGCATTAGTATTGCACATTCATTAGTAATTTTATGGTTTGATCTGTTTACAGGTGACACTGGGTATAATATTGGGCTTCAAGTATAAAGAAGATATGGAGCTCTCAAATAACTTATTAGAGCTGTTGGTAATCATTATTTGTATATTTGTTGCTGCTTTTGGGTGGTCCTGGGACCCTCTTGCATGGACTGTGCCAAGTGAAATTTTTCCATTAGAAACACGCTCTGCTGGACAGGCCCTCACTGTGTCTGTGAGCCTTCTTTTAATGTTTGCAATTACTCAATCCTTTCTACCCCTTTTATGTGTTTTCAGGTATGGGATTTTCATATTCTTTGCAGGTTGGATCTGCATTATGACTGTCTTTGTATACCTCTTCTTGCCAGAAACCAACGGTGTACCCATTGAAGAAATGATTATTCAGTGGAGAAAACACTGGTTTTGGAAGAAAATTGTGCCACCTATTGAAACTGAGGAAGCAAAAGAGAAAATTGAAGATCCCCTAGAGTGGATTCATAACTTAATTTGGGAGATTTCTTCCCGCTATACTAATCACTAGAAGTCCAATGGCATATGATCTATCCCACCTTAATTGTCCTTGTTTAATTTAAATCAACAGTGAGTCTTTTCCAAAGATGTAACTTCTTTTTGTCAACTCAAATGTAAGTCCTTTAGGGCATATGATCTCTGCCCACCTTACTATCTTTAAGTCCAAAGATGTAACTTCTTTTTGGAGCTCAATAAGTCCAATTGGTAATGATCTATGCCCGCCTTCCCATCTGTAAGACTAAAGATGTAAATCTCTTTTCAGCTCATTGTGTCCCATAGGATGTATCTAAAAATGAAAACTTCCCCTTATTTGTATTAAGAAAATTATAAGCTATATAAAGTTTCACTCCCATGCTAGGAAGTAATTGAGCAGCAACATCAAACAAATAGTCTGACAATCCAAAGATGCAATCTTCATTTTTGTCAACTCAATAGAAATCCAATGTTTTATGATCTACACCGACCTTAACTTTTGTTGTATGATATTGCTCCCATGGTAAATCTTATCCAAAGATATAACCTATTTTTGTTAACTTAGTTGCAAGAACAATGGGCTTGATCTAAGCCCACCTTACAATCTGCAACCTTCTTCATCTATTTGTCAACTCAATATTAGAACTACATTATTTTATCCACTCTCATGCTTAGCACTAAATGCACAACAGCATCAATTAGAACTACATTAATTTGTCAACTACCATGCTTAGCAGCAATTGAACAGCACCATAATCAAGTAGTTTCAATATCAAAAGAAGTAACCTTCTTCCCAAGTCAATTGTAAGTTGAATGGGATATGATCTTATTTTTTCTCAATTCAATGTGTAAGGAAACAATTTTATCAACTCATATGCATAAATGTAATTGAGAAGAAATATCAATCTAATAACCTTAATGAGAAGAAATATCAATCTAATAACCTTAATGCAAGCCAGATGTTATCCAAGGTGTAAATATCCATGGTCAGCTTCACATTTAAAGTCAAGCATGTCATCCAATGTACATGAGGTGCAGTAAGTTCAGTTTTTGCTATTTCTAATTCTGTCTTCACAACATAAATCCCAAAATTACTGGATGGCAAGGCACTTTCTTGAAAGCAGTAAAAGTATTGATTGCACGAGAAAAATGAAAAACAAAAGATTATGTTATATTGTATTAGGTCAAGATATACCGAGAGGGTTGTATTTATTATAAACAAAACTGGTTTGGTTGGTTGAACCAATCATCATTACACCAATGGACAACTAACTAATCAATTAGCAAACAATAACTACTAATTAGATTTTCTTATTTCTATCATTCCTCGAAAATCTAATTTGTGGACATTGTTAACTACAAAGAGTACAGTTTAGAACTGTACAAATTTTATAGGAGACAATGATTCTGTAAATCATATGCAGGTTAATCCTGAGTAGAAATGAACTGCATTTGTATTTCATTATTCTACACTTTTTCTCGGATGAAGTGGCAATGCACCTTGATGTCTTTGGATAACCCATGCATAACAGGATTCTTTACCATCTTTAATGCACTCTGATTATTGCAGAACATTGTTGTTGGTTTTTTGGAAGGCATATGCATATCACCCAGGATTCTTCAAATCCAGATAGCTTCGCATATGGTTCCTTGTGTGGCTTTTTACTCTGTTTGAATAGAAGCAATGGCAACTATCAGTTGCTCCTTACTAACATAAAAGATTGCTTGTGAGCCCATGTTGAAAACATATCCAGTTATCAACTTTTGATCATCAATGGAGCCTGCCCAGCCAACATATAATTAACCAGTCAAGCTAAACTTGCCATTCTTCTTGTACTCTAGCCCAAAGTTGAAAGTATCAAGAAAGTATCTCAACGCCCTTTTTGTAGTTGTCCAGTGTGTTAGGCTCTGCCATGAACCTAGAGAGATAGTTGATAGAATATCCTTGATCTAGTAGTATATATGTAATATAAATGAGTCTCCTAACAAACTTTCTATGGAGGGGTTCATTTACCTTTTTTAAATGTATCATGTCTTGGAAAGTTGTAGTTGAGGTTCCATGGGTGTTGCAATTGTTTTCCAATCATTTCATTTAGCTCCTTGGTGTATTTTATTTGAGAAACAAAAACACTATTCCTTCTTTGTGAGTGGATACACAATGCAGGAGCTTTAGCAATAATCATTTAGGAGACATTTAGAAAAGTGGTGGGTTTCTAATTGTAGATCAACTCCGAATCACTAGTCATAGGTAGGAACTTGATGTTGCCTTTATTGACAATTTTCCTTATGGAATTGGAGTGAAAAGTATTGGGTTAGGTGTTCTACACGTTGCAAGTTCAATGTTTGAAATTATTAATTAATTTATATTTATTTATTGTACCCACATAATTGGGGAGTCCCACTTGGAGTGGCACCATGTGTCGCTTTGTACTAGGCAATTTGTAAGTTTCACTTAGTGTTATGAAAGTTGTTAAATGCAACTATGACATTTGTAATTTGTATAACAGTTTCCATGATACAAAGAGCATGAAGAGAGGGAGTTAAGTGTGAACTAAGAGAAAATCAAAGAGCATCTTTCCATAAGATGAACAAGTCTACAAAATTCAACACCCAAGGTTGGTAGAGGAAGTTTCTCATTTAATGTTCTATTAACTCATGGCTATGTGGAACATTGGATTTTGTGCTTGATTTAGGTGCTAAACTTGCCCATGGTAGTGGAACATGGATTTAGAAACTATTCAAGGTTTCTATTTTTGGGCTTGCCTATATATTGAATGCATGGGAGTATTTGCAAGTATTGTTATGCTGCTAGAATATCTCAATAATTGTTGGTGTAATCTCCTTTTAAGGCTTGAGCTTGTGATTGTATTGTAACCATTATTGTTACTAGAATACAATTGGTTTGAAGTTTTGGAGGCTGATTTTTTTCCTAAAAGAGTTGTGTTCTTTTCTCTTCTATAAAACTGAATAATCTTTTCTAGTCTAGCATACTCTTCTCATAGGATAATTGTGGATAATTTATTTGGCTTCCTTTCATTTGTTATAAGAATATGACTAGCTATTGAGATTATAGGATAGGGAAAAAGGTTTTGTTGTTTTAATTAATCTTTGTTTAAGTGGGACCTATGTGTAGAGAATATTTTGTTTTCAAGAAAAATGGTGAGCACATTGTAGTTGGAGATAGAAAAATTTAGTGGCACAAGTTTTTAGCTATAGAAGATTAAAATGAAGGACTTGTTGATCTATCAGTTGCAATCTTTGGAAACAAACCTACGTCAATAAATGATGAAGAATAGTTGGTGTTAGATTGAAAAGATAGAAGCCTCATTTGACATTGTTTGGTAGATTTGATGCTCCTAAATGTTGGGAAACCTATTTCAGGAAAAATCCCTAGTGAATAAGTTTTTTCTATGGAAGAAGTTGTATAGTTTGAGAATGGGTAATGGAAACTCAATTTCTAAGAACTTGAATGCATTTAACATCATTGTGAGTTGGTTAGAATCCATTGGCATCTAGATGGATGATGAGGACAAATGCATGAATTTGTTAAGTTATTTGCTAAACTCATGGGACAGCCTAGTGATGAGCATAAGAAGTTCAAAACTTACACTTGATGAGATAGTGAATGCTCTTCTCTTAGAGGAGTTGAGACATAAAACTTCTAATTTTGTCAAAGATGCTTGGTTGTTCATGGAAGATTGAAGGATAAAGGCAAATCCAATTCTAGAGGAAGATCAAAGTCTCTTGGTAAATCTAAGATGAAATGTTGGAACTGTAATAAGAAAGGCCACATCCAAAATGATTGCAAGGAGAAGAAGATAGAAAGGAATAGATCATATGATTTCAATTTTATGACTTCTTAAGATGAATTTGATGCATTTATTGTAACCTTATCTATGCATGCATGGATGATTGACTCTAGTGCCTCTTTTCACATGATGCGTAGTTTTCAAATTATGAGAAGATTGATGGTGGAAATGTCTACACATTCCTCAATATTTTGGGTGCAATCAAGTCGAGATCAGATTCTCTAATGGGAGGCATCCCAAGGTTGACATGGAAACTATTATCATTTAGCAAGATGAATGATATGACTATGTAGGTGGGCTTTGAAAAGAGGTGCAAATGGTTCATGGAACTATGGTGTTTCCTAGGGGAGTTCAAGTTGGAACTCTGTTGTGCCTTGAGGCTCAACCTAAATTTCAATGCAATAGTTCTAAAGTTGGGAACATCTTCTCTAGCAAGATGGAACTTCATTAGTAGTGTCACTTTGGCCACAAGTTAGCACTTTTGCAACTTGCAATGGCACTAGAACATAGTCACTACTAGACTTCAATAGTAACCTAGCTTGGTAAACTACCATTTCAACAACAATTAGACTTTAGTAGCGTACTACCACTTCATTAACACCTAGATCTGTGTGGGTACCTAAGCATGCTCTTACCTTAGAGAGCAAGTTATTCCAGTCGAGAAGACTAGGTTGTGGCATGAGCACATGGGCCACATAGGGGTGATAGGTCTAAGGACCTCAAAGAACAAAAATCTTGTAGGGGGGCTAGTTGATTGTTATTTGGATTTTGTGAATATTGTATATATGGGAAACAAAATCATGTTTAATTTTATTTGAGCTCTACTAGATTTGAAGGATTGTTAGATTTGATCCATAGTGGTGTTTTTTGTCCTATTGATGCACCTTCACATATAAAATCTTTCTATTATTATTTGTTCATTGATTATTTCTTCAAGAAGACATAGGTCTATTTTTGAGACATAAATCTAAGGTACTTGTTCAATTCAAAGAGTTTAAGGCTCTTGTAGAGAACCAAGACAAAAAGATCAAGGTATTAAGAACAAACAATGGTGGAGAGTGTTGCTTGGTAGAGCTTGATATATTCTTCAAGAACAATGGAATAGTGTGTCATAAGAAAAATCCATACACCTTCTAGTAGTATGGAGTTATGGAGAGAAATTAAACATGACATCAATGGAGGGGTTGGGAGTATGCTTAGTGGTGCTAGTTTGGATCATAGGTTCTAGGTAGAAGTGGTTATCATTACATTTTATCTAGTGAATAAATCTCCTACATTAGCTCTTGTTGACAAAACCCCACTAGAGGTTTGGATAGGAAAAAATCCCTCACTTTAGCATATTTATGTGTTTGGTTGTGAGACATACACTCATTTGCCCAAGAAGAAGAGGTCTAAGTTAGACTACAAAGTGGTTAATTGTATCTTCATTAGCTAAAACAAAGGTGTGAAAGAGTACAAGCTTTGGATTCCTAATACTAGAACAACTATGTTAAGTTGGAATTTGGATTTTAGGGAGATTAGGGCAATTCCTACTATTAAGCAACCAAAGCATTATGTGAAGTTGTTTGTGCAACTATAGCCAATGACTAAGGGGGTTACACTAAATATTTTTGAGAGCTCTAAGGAGGAAGAACCTCCACCTTGGCTTGTGGGGAGGTTCACTTGACAAATGAGGGAACCCAACAAGTATAATTATAGTCCATCTAATTTTAGATGTATATTTGCTTTGTATAATAACACTAATGAGACTAGAACTCTAAAGGAGGCAATGGAGGTGAATGCTAGTGAATATTGGAGGTTGTCTATAGATGAGGAGATGACAATGCTAAAGATGAACACCACATGGTATCTATTTGTTACCCCATTTTTAAACTTGTCATTTTCCATGTCAACATTTTATGTTTCCTCCCTAAGTTGCTTATTGTCTTGAACCTTAAAAGTTTGCAGCACTTTTGGAACCTTTTTTGCCTTTACAATCGGAGTTTTCAAACTTTTCATAACTTCCATCGGCAAGTTCGACCTTTCTAAAACTCACTAATTATCTGATGTAGCCCTAAATGTGAACTTAGTCCCCTCCATCAGTCTTACCTTACATTCCCAAAGGCAAGTCACTTCCAATCGGCAATTTGTTGGTTTCCTAAACCCTTCAATTCCTGATTGGCTTAGCCATGGGTGTTCTTGTGTTTCAAAATTCACCGATCTCCGACTCCATCGCCTAATCTGTGTAACTTGAGCAAATCCTACATTTATTGCCATGCACAAAGAAAGAGGTGGTTGTCTCTTCACATTAAATGGGAATTATTTTGAAATGCTCAATCGCACATATTTCATTAACGGATTATGGTGACTTATTTAGGAAGTGTACTGCCACACATGATGTCCTATTCAATGAAATTTATTAAAGGACTTTTGTAAGAGTCATCATCCTTAAAAACATTTCATTCTTTGATGATATTAGCATTCTACTTCTGAGTGTTCTGGCACAGTGACGACTACCAGCATTGTACGCAAGTTCTTCCATACAGGTCAATCGATTGTAATTATTCCTTCACTTGCTTTATTCTGCTATGAATTTGAGTTGTTAAGTCAAGATAGTGGGAAAAGTATTCCAGTTTCATGAATTTGAATTGCTCCTTTTGCCCAAATGTCCTAGGAGTGTGCTTGGCACCCTTGGTAATATCAAACACATATATTTATTGATTGCTTAAGCTTGTGAAGATACAATACAAATACCAGGGTTTCTCGTGGCCTCCATTATTGAGAATGGTCTAGAAAATGTGAGGGATACTGAGTTAGGACATATTGATTTAAAGGATTTCTGAAATAGGATGGAACATAACCCCAGGTCATTGTTGACAAAGAAAACCTTCACAAGTGGGTTAGCTTGTGCAAGAGGTATACTACCAGCTGTGTCTTGAGGTATACTACCAGCTGTGTCTTGCACTGACCTGGTCCTCACCTGTGCTAAGAATTATCACACTGAGTCTCAAGAAATTAGGGCATATGACAGCTCTGTAATAGTAAATATTGACACTGAGACTATCACCCATGCTTTGCAATTTCTTGAGAGGGAGGAATTTGTAGAATTGTCTGTTGAAATGGGTTGGAATTATTTCCTGAATATGAAGGATTGGTGTTTGACCTCCATCGCGAAGAGCTAGCTCAAAAATGAAAAGAAATGGAAATCCCAAGTACCATCTAATTTAAAGAGGGCACATTTCAAAGAGAACATATATGACATGATTATGTTGTTGCATCGAGTGATTAGGAATGATGACTCTAATTCCTTTGAAAAATGGATGTGCCAATTTATTCTGATTATGTGTAATGAATCTCAATATGTGGACTAGGTAAAATTAATAAGTGATCATCTCAATGATCAATTGGCCAATTTTAATCAGAAAAATTCCTTTTATATGTGTTCTTATGTATTCTATGCATTAGTCAGTAAGGAGGTGGTATGGCCAGGTTTGAAAACTTAGGACTCCTTGACTCTAGACACACCTGTGTATGAATACTTTCCAAAATTACAAAAAGAAATAGGTAATAAGGATTATCAGGGTGTCAATGATGCCTTTTTAATGTTCAACGTAAGGAAGATTGAAGGTAATCCAAAGATAAGGATATCTCCCGAGGCTGCAAAATTGATCATGAGGTTTGGAAGCTTCTACATCTAGTTCAATAGAATCACTTATCTCAGAATTGGTGGGTTCAAAAATGCCCCTTTAAAATTGCCCAGATTTGCCAGTGACTTTATCATTTTCTCAGAAGTTTGTAGGCAGATGGCCTATGTGAATAGAAAGTATCACAACATGAAAAAGAACAGTTATTCTTTCCCTATGTCTTTGACGTTTTTCACTTACAAAACTAATGATAATGCAAAGAATGTGGAGAAAATTTGGCTGAATATAATTTTTGTCCTCTTTCTATTAGACTATTCTTTGATAGTAAAAAATTTGTTAAGATAAATTTGTATGGAGGGAATTTGAATGAACACCAACCTCATCTTGAGGATTATTAGGAAGACTATGTAAATGAAAGAGAGGTATAGAGAAGGGAGTGGATGAGATTAACTCTTGACCAAATACGTGCCTTTAATTTGACACTAGAAATTCCTAATGGAGATGATAATTCTAATATTATTGACAAAGAATACCTTGTTGTTGCTTCTAAGCCATTACCATGCATCCAATGGTTGGAAAAGGAAGTCACTGACATTAAGGATCAATCTTCTTTTGTCTTGGCCAAGACTAAGAATTGGCTTAAAGGAAAATTTCATGAATGTACTTTGTCTTCTTCCTCTCAAAGATAACCTACAACAAAGGAACAGGGGTCTTCCAATGCCATTAAACATCGAAGAACTTCGACTGGTGTGGATGTAACCAGATCTAGGGTTAGTTTACAATAGGGTGGTGATGGGGAGGACCATGAGGAGAGTCAAAATTTGAAAAATATATGTGAAGAAGACAGTGAGCCAATACTAAAAGGGTCAAAAGTAGAAAAGGAGCTAGATGCTCTTTAGCAGCTCCAAAAAGACCATGTGACCCCTCTTGTATCTCCTATTCTAGGTAATGATTCCTCTATTTTTTAGCAACTTGGTGAGGATAGTGCATTTCACACTTTGTTTGAAATTCCAGCTTCTCCTATTTCCAATGAAATTCCTTCAATCAGCACTAAAAACCACCCAAAGAATACTACTTTGGATGCCAATCGTAGCAATGCAGTACTACCATCTCCTTCTTGGCTTAAGAAAGCAGTGGAAAAGATGAGGTGATACACCCCTATGACAGAAGTAAATTTGGATACTGTAGCTAAATTCCTACAAACTAGCCCTCAACCTAAAAAGGCTAAGAGGATGTCAAGGGTAGTCATGGATTCTTCTTCTGGGCACTAGATTCTTGAAATGACTAACCCCATTGGGGATAAAGATGAACACAATGTCACAGAAGATGATTTCAATATCATCAAAGTTGATATGGGCCCCCCCACTGTAGAAGGAGACATATATCATGTTAAGTTTTTAGTCAGAATGTTGGTTAAGAGAGCTAAAGAAGAAAAACAAGAAAATGTGAGACTACAAATCCAGGTGAATGCTTTGACCTCATTTATTCAGTCAATTGTAAATGCTACTTCTTGTTGGTTTAGGTTCGGACAACTGAGAGGGGGGGTGAATCAGTTGTCACATATTTTAATCTTTTCTACCTTCAATCTTCCTTTACAACTTATAATCAAATTAATGATGTAAACATTTCAGCATCAATCAATAACACATGAGAAGAAACATAAATAACACACTCAACGCCAAGATTTTTGACGTGGAAACCCGGTTAAGGGAAAAACCACGGTGAGGGTTAACCCACAAAGATTAATACTATGTTAAAAGTATTTTTACAAATGGGAATGCACATGCATTTGGGCTCATTGCCCAGAGCTCACTGCTCAAATGGAGGCTCACTACCTACAGAAAGATTACAAGAGAATAACAGAGATTTTGAACTGATAAATAGCATCTACCCATGCAATAGTTTCAATTTCGGTTAAGTCCAAAAACTGATCTTACACATTTCATCTTTACTCACTCTTCTTAATGTTCTGCCTTCATTTGCACCTTAGATTTTCTACTCTTCTCACATTTACACCTTATTCGCACGCGCGCTCTTTTTAAAATCATCCAATTCCATCAGCTATATATACCTACAACATGATCTACAATCATTTTACCAGTCGGCTTCAAGAACATTTAGAACTTTGTTGAGTACTCTGCTCTGTCGACTAGATCCATACATAATATGAGATGTAGACCAAAACTTGCATTCACAAATCATCAATCATGTTGGCTACCATCACTGATCATCACCAATTTTCCAATAAACAACTCCTATACATCCAGAATTAAGATCATTCACAAGGTCGGCCTGTTCTTCTTCTGTCTGTTTTGTCAAACTGAAACCCGATACTCAGAAGCTAATATCTTTTGAGTCCTTCATCACCGGAGGACAAAACTCTATATTTAGAGTGTCTTGACAATGCTTACAACTACCTTATATTCGCAGCAAACCATGCCTTTCCACTGGAGAGATCCGGACCCTATCACCTACTCTGTTCCTAACTGCCCAGACTTAGACAAATTCTGATTCTGACTTCCGGTGTGAACAAATTGTGTTATGCGGATGATTGGGATGATCTTAGTTGCCATCAATGGCAACACCTATCAATACGAAGTAGTGTCTCTTTCCATCAATCTCCTCCTTTGGCATTGATGGCAACACTTAGTGAAAAATGACTAAGTGTCTAATGTAGCTCCCCTTTACTCTATACACTTGTGCTTCTCTATTAGTTTGGAAGCTCCCCCTTTGCTGGATTCCTCATTTTTCACTACTCTTCACTCCCCCTTTGACATCAATGGAAAAGGGTGGGGTCTCAAGCCAAAACTCTCAAAAAATTCTGTAGAAATTGCCGCATATGTACAACTAATCATTAAGTTCTAGTTACATAAACTTGAGAATGTCTGCAAAGCTGGTTTTTATTTGCACAAGTTCAAATGCCCAAGTACTCTTCATTCCATCCAAAATTGAGATGTGCCTACTCAACAAAAATGAATATGCTTCTGCCTTTGATAGATCTTATGGATCACTAGTCTGAATTGTAGTCTGAGCTTCAAATAGGGCATTACACATTGTCTCTAACTTAGAGGCAATCAATCCCCGGAGCTCACACATTCTCTTCATAATGTTGCCTTTCTCTTTGACAAGTCTTTTTATCTCATCAGTCAAGCTAATTACTTGACATTCCTGACTTATGGGTGAAATAGTTAGAGGATCAAAATTATTGGATAGATTTGACAATTTCAGTTCTTCTTCCTTTATCTTCTTTTCAATATCCTCACTTACTTTGGGCCAGGATAGACAAAATTATATATATCACTTCCATCACTTAGAGCATTTTGAGCACTCCTTATACCGATAGCAAGTATAGTCATATCATACCCTATTAGACTCTTAATTTCACTAAGTCTCTTATTCAAAAACTCATTTCTGACTTTTGTCTCTGCAAACTTCTCAAAGGACTCAAAATGAGTATTTATAGAACTTACAAGATTTTTTAGATGTCTGGAGGGGGAATCAAATGGATTCTATTGGTAGGAAGGCATTAACTTTTCCAAAATCCCGGTTGCAAGTCCCAGTAGCTCATTGTCCTCCATGTGGAACTTTAACATCTTTTCTCTAGCCTTTACTTGGGTGAATGATGCTATTTTCATCAACTGAATTGGAGAGGAGCATCTGGATTGGCTAGACCTTGGAGTAGTTCAGGCTCATCAAGCTCAATCATCTCTTTTCCAAGAATACTTTTCACTGCATCTGCAGTGTCTCTTGCAACATTTTCTAAACCATCCTTTAGTTCATCAAATTTCTCAGTATCTGCTTTAGGTGCTTCAACATTTGCACCATCTTCTTTTGCTTTATCTTTCTTTCATTTTTCTTCCTCTTTCTCTGCATTACTTTTCTCTGTGTTCTCTACAGAGGGACTCTTTTCTGTTTGTTCACCACTTGCTACCTGATCCAGAGGGCTCAGTGAAGTAGCAACATCCTCCTTTTTTCCAGAATGATCAGGTGGAGGAGTTACTCCTGCATCAACTATTTTTTCTATCATTTCTATGTCTTCCTGATTGACTTGTTCCTCTTCCTAAACTTCTCCAACATTCAGATTTGATGAACCAAATCCAATATTAGTCTCCTCATAGGTTAACTTCGTAGGATCTAGAGTAATACCTTGGTCATTACTTCCTTTTTCAACCTCTTCTTTTGGAGCTTCTTGTTCCAAAACTGGAGTATTGACTTCTTCTACTTGTTCCTCTGAAATAATATAATATTTGTCTTTGTCTAAAGCCTTTCTCAAGATTTCTTATGTTTCTTTTACAATTTCCTCAATTTCACCAAGCATTAGCTTGTTCATCCAGACCTTGCTTCTGAATTTTTCTTTAACTTCTCTGAGGATTTTATCTGCTTCTCTTTTGGTCATTACAGGACACAAAGTGGAGAGGACGTACTCTCTGAGTTCTATGTCTTTATCCTTCTTTCCTCATTTCCAGTACTTTCCTTAAACTTTTAGGAAGTTCTTGTAAAATTTCCAATAGGGCTCTATTGAATTTATTCAAATATATGATAATGGCATCTTCCAAAATTTTCTTATTTGCTTGATCAAAATTATCATAGTAAACTCTGATAGGCTTTAAATTTCCATGAACAGTGATTGTTTTTACAATTTCATCAATAGTCATAGTGACCTTACCAGTTACCTTCTTTTTACCAGCCTTATTGCTTCCGGAAGGCTGGTCTTCAGAAGTCTTTGAAGTTCTAGTTTTCTTGGATCTTATTTCTTTGACTTCTTCATCTGTCTTTGTCTCCTCATCATCATTTGTGGTCTTGTGGGTTCTTGTGGCCTTGATTTTCTTTCTTTTCCCTCCTTCACTAGATGGAGTGGCTTCCATCTTCTTAAAGGAAGTGGACTTGGGTTGCTCAACAAGAGTTGCAGAACTCCTTGTCTTCCTTGAGGAGCTTGGTGGGACTTTCAGAGTGACTGCCGGCTCACCTTCTTCTTTTTCTTCTGTAGTCTGCTCAGTGCTTTTCTTCATCTTTTCAATCCTTTCTCTATTCTCTCTCACTACTTCTTTTGTAATCCCAATGCTTTCTGTATACATCTCCACTTGCTTGTGCACTTTTCTTTTTGTTTCCAGCTGTCTAAGTTCCACATGCAACTTTAAGCTTAGTTCCTTGTATGTTCCAAACCTTTCAACAGAGGTGTCTTTAGGTTTTCTCAAAAGATGTTGAGCATACATGTCTAGAATTCTCTCATCTACCTCATAACCCATTGGCATTATCCATATTGTTCTTGTTTCTACAGCTTCCATCAAACATTGATCTGTGTCGACCATAAAACATATCTCATTCTCATACTTTTCTACAACTAAATTAGGGATTCTTTCCCTTGCATGCATTAGGCTCTAAATTTTTTTGAAATACCCCCAGATTGCAGTCTTTTGTGCACCAGAATCTCCAAGGCTATATAAATTATCTCTTATCTAGATTGCCACTGGCCTGTCATTTGTCCATTGTACATTTTGCACTCCAGGCACTTCATTCATAAAGTAGAAAAATAAGCATATAATCAAGGAACCATACTTGAAGGAATTTTTCTTATCTTTCTTGATTTTGTTTAAATTTTCAAACAGTTGAACCCATAGTAGCTCACAGAGGTCATAGTCTACATTTTCTTTCAGCATTTTATATGCTGCATATATAGTTGTCCCAGAGACAGAGTTTTCTCTACTCGAGTGGTAAATCTTGTATCCAATCACCATGGAGGCAAATTTGACATCCGGTTCTATAATATCATTGATGGTCATTTCCCTTCTGTCAAACTTGGCACCAGTAGCATCAGTCACTATCTGGTTTTTCATAGCTTTCAGCATGGGTAATCCACCAGTTGAGTTTAATCTAGTCAAAATTCTAATAACATCTTTGGTGATCTTAAATGGTTTTAGCAGCCATATAAATTCATCATGCATTCGGCTCAACACATAACAAACCCATTCACTCTCATCAAATGATGGAAATTCAATAATTTGTAGAAAATGCTTACTTTCTAGCACTTCAAATTCAAGTTTTAGTTGGTAATTGTTATCCTTTAGATGGCTCTTAAACAACTCTAGCAGTTTCAGATTCCCAAATTATTCTATATTGCAATGAATGTATGCCCTAATGTCTTCAACATGTAAAACTCCATATGGAACACCCGAAAAAGCACCTAGTGGCTCGACTTCAACAGATTTGTAAGGATGCTTCTTAAATACTAGTCAAGGTCTTTCAATAATATCAACAATATGAGGAGTAGCCATCTCGACAGATTTTAGATTTGAGGTTTTTCAAAGAAGTGCCTTTTTCTTCTGCGGGGTTAGGGTTGATCAATTTGCTGATTGAATTCGCTCTTCATGCTTCAATCTCTGGATTTGCAGCTCATATGTTCTTTTTTCTTGTTCCCTTCGAATGCAAAGTGATTCAAATGCATTACCAAGTAACCTTTTATCCTCCGTAAAACCTAATTTGGCATTGTAATAAATGTGTTGCCCTAACTTCATCCAGTTTCTCTGTTTCTTGAGTGATTCTTGATGAATCACTCCACAAATTTTGTCATATCCACCTTTTTCTTTTTAGAAATCCTTCCAGATAGTCTGAAACAATCCAAGATCTCTTTTCTCACTGTGCCAGATTTAGGCACTTATTTATTGGCGGGGGATTTTGATTTTTAATGTAGCTCCCCCTAAGCTAGAGTTCCCAATTTAATTCCCTGAGGAATTATCAGCACCGGATTCTAGTGTGGACCCACTACTATTATTCACAATTGTTTTCTTGACCCATGTCTTTCTCATTTCATTATGGATATCATTTTCATCAATTTTTTCTTTGCCTTTATCTTGTCTCTGCTCATCCAGTTTTCTATTTACCAGAC
This sequence comes from Cunninghamia lanceolata, assembly GCA_027924645.1. Lineage (NCBI taxonomy): Eukaryota > Viridiplantae > Streptophyta > Pinopsida > Cupressales > Cupressaceae > Cunninghamia > Cunninghamia lanceolata. The sequence continues at coordinate 6,617,896 of BSBN01000103.1, forward strand.
CCCTTCTTTTATTAATCATGTTTCTGTAGAAGCTTGCAATATGCCCAGATTTATTGCAATTAAAGCACATAACATTTCTTTGCTTATATACTTGATTTCCTTTTGATCTGCACTGGTTAGCCATGTGTCCAAATCTATTGCAAGTGAAATAGTAGCCATTAAAGAATTGCCATTAGGGTTATTCATTACCATACTTCTACATTCATTAGATTTATTACCATACCACTTGCATTTGAAGCATTGATCGAAGAAGGATGGACCATTTTGATTTACTCTGCTTCTGCATTGAGTAGCTCTGTGACCAAATTTATTGCAATTGAAACAATTGTCATTGAAGGATGGATATCTTTGAGCATTAGGTTGTCTTACCGGAGGTCTTCTAGGTCTATTTTTCTCATTCCTAGGTTGAAAAATTCTTTGTCCAGATCCAGAGCTTTCACCTTTCTTATATCCAAGACCATGCTTGTCACCAACCTTTTTTTGTCCTTCAAGCAGTGCTTCAAGTTTCGCTGAGCTTATCTTAAACTTCTCCTTGTACTCATTTACAACTTCTAGGTCATGTCTGAGAATGACAATTTGCCTTTCAAGTTCTCTTTCATTGTCTCTGCTTTCTTCTAGATCAAACTCTAGATGGCCAGCTATTCTATCCAACTTGCAACATTCTTTAGTTCTTTCTTTTAGTTTTTGATTCAAGTCTTCTTCAATTTTCTTCCTATCTTCAATTTCTTTTGTTTGCCTCATCACCCCAGATTCCATCTCAATTTTTAGAACAATAACTTCTTTTGACAACTTCTCACATTCCTTTGTCTTTTCCTCCAAAGCTTCATTCATTCCTTTTTCTTCGGTTAAACTAGATAATTGCAATAGTAGCTCCTTTCTCTTTTCCATAGATTTTTTTAATTTATCTTTTAACATATCAATGGTGTCATCAGTATCTTTAAGCTCATCTCTCAGGTTAGATATTTCTGCTTTGGACTGATCAAGATCTTCTAGAGCCGATCGAAGTTGATCTTTGAGTGAACCCATTAAAACTCCTTCCAAGTCCTTAAGCTGTTAGGCTTCTTCCAAAGAACTTGGCTCTGATACCAATTGTTGGTTTAGGTTCAGACAACTGAGAGGGGGGGGGGTGAATTAGTTGTCACATATTTTAATCTTTTCTACCTTCAATCTTCCTTTACAACTTATAATCAAATTAATGATGTAAACATTTCAGCATCAATCAATAACACATGAGAAGAAACATAAATAACACACTTGACACCAATATTTTTTGACGTGGAAATCCGGTTAAGGGAAAAACCATGGTGGGGGTTAACCCACAAAGATTAATACCCTGTTAAAAGTATTTTTACAAATGGGAATGCACATGCATTTGGGCTCACTGCCCAGAGCTCACTGCTCAAATGGAGGCTCACTACCTAAAGAAAGATTACAAGAGAATAACAAAGATTTTGAACTAATAAATAGCATCTACCCATGCAAGAGTTTCAATTCTGATTAAGTGCAAAAACTGATCTTACACGTTTCATCTTTACTCACTCTTCTTACTGTTCTGCCTTCATTCACACCTTAGATTTTCTGCTCTTCTCACATTTACACCTTATTCATACGTGCACTCTTTTTAAAATCATCCAATTCCATTAGCTATATATATCTGCAAAATGATCTACAATCATTTTACCAGTCGGCTTCAAGAACATTTAGAACTTTGTTGAGTACTCTGCTCTGTCGGCTAGATCCATACATAATATGAGATGCGGACCAAAACTTGCATTCACAAATCATCAATCATGTTAGCTACCATCACTAATCATCACCAATTTCCCAATAAACAACTTCTATACATCCGGATTTAAGATCATTCACAAGGTCGTTCTGTTCTTCTTTTGTTTGTTCTGTCAAACTGAAACCCGATACTCAAAAGCTAATATCTTTTGAGTCCTTCATCACTGGAGGACAAAACTCTAGATTTAGAGTGTCTTGACAATGCTTACAAGTACCTTAGATTCGTAACAAACCATGCCTTTCCACCGAAGAGATTCAGACACCTGCTCTGTTCCTAACTGCCTAGACTTAGACAAATTCTGATTCTGACTTCCGGTGTGAACAAATTGTGTTATGCAGATGATTGGGATGATCTTAGTTGTCATCAATGACAACACCTGTCAATATGAAGCAGTTTCTCTTGCCAAAACTTCTCAGCCTCCTAATATGGCCCTAGGTGTTTCTATCGATGGAGTGGATCTCAAAATATTACAGCAAATTAAAAAGTACCAAACTATATGGCCAAAGCCATTGAATAGTGGATTGAAAAGGTCACTATTGACAGTTTTTTGTATATTGAATCTAAGCAATGAAATTGTATGGTTGTATCTCCAGCAAAAGAAATGAGCTAATTGTGGAATTACAAGCTTTCAAAAAGGATGAGAGTGCTCTGCTAATGGTATCTAAGGAGGTGCAGGAGATGACAAAGATTGATAACAACATACTTGTGGTTGAAAAGATCTTGAATAAACCTAAGGAGAATGACTCAATCTCTTGGCTGGACATTATTGAGTGGAAATTGTCTATGTTTAAACAATTTATAGGTGAAATAAGAAGAATTTCAAGAATCAATTCCATGGTAACCTGGTGGATATTAAGAATAATTGTATGAATTTAGAAGCTGAAATTCTTGATGAAGATAGAGAAAATTTGCTTGATGTGAAAGAGGTTAAACAACTCTTCAAAAAGCTGCTCAATGTAGAGTTAACTGGTATTGATAACATAAACATCACTTCTTTGGAAAAGCTTGGTCACATGGCATTATACCTCAAGACTTTCAAGAATGAAATTGATGATGTCAACAAGAGGATGGTGGATGCAAAAAGAGTAATCACTATGTGGAAATTTTGAATACACATCACTCTTAGCCCAAGTGGGAAGATCCTGACCCCAATCATTTCTAGGTTCAAGAGTTACAAGGTGAGGATAAGGCCACAGGTGGATTCGTCAGGTGCTAAGGAACAAGAGAAAGGATATGAAGTGGTTCAGAAGGAAGATCGTGATGCTACCACATGATGGCTTTTCTTTGTTTTATGCTCTTTCTTTAAGGCTTTGAAACTTGATATTTAAAAGACTTTAATATTTAATTATGTTTTAATCGGTTGACTTCAAGAAGTCGTTATGTTGTTTTAAAGACAATTTCTTTTAAGACAAGGCTATATATGGGGCCTATCGATGTTAGTAGGATCTTTTGGCAAACTTTGTGTTGTTGAATGATCACTTTGTTGTTCTATTTTATTTCAGTTATTTCAATATATGAGTGAAGTTTGGGGAGTTGCAGACATATATTGTAAACTTTGTGTTACAGTGGATGTATGTTATGTTCTTCTTATGTTGAATGTGTCATCTCTTTGAATTATAGTTTTATATTGAAAGAATTGGAAATCTCTATTTAAGGCTCATTGCTGTGAATTATTTCTCTTTCAGTTAAGAATTCCAGTGGTGATTATGTTTTTAAAAATATTGAAGTTGTGAGTGTTATTGAAAGGAGTCTTTGTACTCCTCTTTTCTATAAGTATTCTTTAAGTTGAATGCCTTTTCTTCTTTCTGGTTAAAAGCACCACCTTTATGCTTTTTGGTTAAAAGCACCACCTTTCTGCTTTCTGGTTAAAAGCATATCCCTTTATTCACTCATTTCAAATCTTTCAAAGGTAGTTGTTCCTTGTAAAAAATGCAGAGAGTCATTGCAAATATGATTGCAAATGAACTCAACTGTTAGTACATTTGTCATTATATATGGGCAGGAGAAAATAGAGTTTAGTGACAAATCTTTATACTAACAGATTTTTGGTGACTCTACTGGGGAATTTTGATACTAAAGATATATTGTAAGTGGTCTTTATGGTACTCCAGAGAAGATTCAGACTTGTTCTCCAACCTAATATCAATTGGTTAGACATTGAACAAGAAGATATTATAACTAATTTGTGAAACCTATCCTGGAGATATAGGAGAACGAATCAATAGTTTCATCTTGTAAACCAAGTATTGGATGAAGAAGAAGATATTGGACAAGAATTAAAAAGACAGGCAAGGGAGTTTGGTGTTGTCCACCAAAACCATATTATTGAAAGGATTCTACTGATTCTGAGGAGGGATAGACCTTTTCAAATTCATGCAGTTCCTAATAACTGACCAAGGAATCAAGTGAATAACCCACAAAATGAACCTCAAGGTAATCAGTGAGTGGGTTGGCGACTCTATTGGTTGACAACCTTTGTCTTTAAAACTGGCTACTAAGAGATATACACAAGGAGATAGAAAGAAAGGTATTTCTGGCTCTGACTTTGATTTATTGCAATCTTTAAATTTCTCTACCTTTCCATCAACTTGTAGAACAAGGTATGCTAGTAGAACATCTTCTCTTCTTCCTATTATAGATACATCAAGTCCTTGTCAAGCTCTTGTACTGTACGAAACCGTTCTACCTTTACATATCAATTTTCCTGTCAATATGGCTCAACCTCAACCTATCCCATGGGGAGCTGCTATAGGCCCTTTGAACTTAGGAGTATAGTTACATGATTTACCAAGGGGATTTGGCAAAATATTTCTTAAGCTTAGAGGAGATGGCAAGGTTACCCCAGATGAGCACTTAAACACCTTCTTTGCAGCCTGTTCCATTTTAGGTGTACAACATGAAGATGTTTTGGTCAGGTTATTTATGGAATCCTTAGCTAATAATGTAGCTAAATGGTTATACCATTTGCCTCCTACGTCAATAAACAATTGGGCACCCATGAAGACCCAATTTGAAAATAGGTTCAAAACAGCAGAAAATGAGCATACTCTCTTGGCTCAGTTATCATCATTAAAGAAAGAGATACATGAACCTATGAGGGAATTTGTGGCTAAATTCAACAAAATAGTAAATAGGATCCCTAGAAATATGATACATGGAGATGTTCTTTTGAAATGTTTCTTTATTAATACTCTTCCTCCAGATGTTAGCTTCTCTATCAAGAGGGAAGGTGCACTGACTTGGTAGCAGCACAAGAACATGTTGTTTCAATAGAAGATGATCTCATAACAGTCAGAAAATGGAAAAAGGAGTTACAAACTGGTAAACCTTAGGCTAGTAACTTAATAGAGAATTTCATTCAACATTTGGCTAATGATATTATCACTTTGAAAAGGCAAATGCCGAAGGGACCTTAGTAGCCATTTTATCATGATATACTTAGAAGAGACTATGGTCAGCAAGGTAATCATAATAAGCCTTACACTTTGATTGGTCCTACTCAAAGGCTTGCTATTGAGGGTGCTCCATCAACTAGCAAAGGAAATTATATGGTCTGCAATTTTTATCTCACCACTGACCACAATGGTGCCTCTTGTCCTAAGATGACAAGATTTATGCAAATGATGTCCATGAATGAACACATTGAAGAACCGTATGTTGAAGAGGATCCTACCCCTCAGCTTGGAGATGCTAGTGTAATTTGTTTTAATATGAGTTATATTTAGACCAAGGGGATGATATATATACCAAGATGGATGGTACCAACTATGTTGTCTTTACTAGGAATCAACACTCCCAGAGGAAAGAATATGATTTCAGGGGTCATCCAGGCAACTCCTCTTCTACTCCTAAATACATTTTGTCAAGATATGCAACAAATGGGTCAAAGAAAGCTGAACCTAACGCTTCCAAGGCTACTTTCTCTGAGGTACCCCCTCCTCTACTTCTAAGGAGATTGTTTCTGATCATTCTAATATTGTTGAGTCTTGTAAAAGCACAAAAATTCAAATCTCTCAAGTTGAATATCTCAGATTAAATCCTACTGAGTTAGATAGGTTGATTAAGTATGTGAAGCAAGAGTCTTCCCCTTCTCACCTAAATGTACAAGTATCTGAAGAGGTGAATGATAATGCTAAACTTCATAACTATTTGAATTCTCATCCTAAGGCATCTCAACCTAAAAACCCTTTTGAAAACCCAAACCATTTTATGTGTCTCTGTTTATTGTTGGTTATAAATTGAGCAATTGTATCATAGACTCTGGGGCCTCTGCCAATAGCATGCCTACCCAAGTAGCTAAAGCCCTCAGCTTGTCCCTTACCTCCAGTCATGGGAAGTGTTATTCTATGAATTCAAAACAAGTACCCATCCTGGGACAAATCAAGGATGCACAAGTAGCTCTGGCTTCGTACACCAAGAAGAGAATGAAATTAACCATCTTAGTGGCTGACATCCCTCCTAGCTATGGTATGCTTCTAAGTAGAAGTTTTTGCAAAGACCTTGGTTGAGAGATTCAGATGGATTGGTCACATGTTCTAATCCCTATGGATAGGAAGAAAGTTTGTTTGTACCCTGAGCCTAAAGCCAAATTTATAGTATTGAAGTCTGGGGATCCTAGAGCAGAGATATTATATGTAGAGACTAGTCCAAGTACCTACATGTTTTCTTCTACTTCGGAGGAGACTCCCGATTTAATTGGCTCTGATTTATCAAATGAATTGTGGACTTTGGAGTTCAATGGTAGTTGCTCAACTTCTAGATCTGGTGTAGGTGTGGTCTTGATCTCTCCTGATGACTATAAGTTTCCTTTCACTTTTAAATTAGAGTTTGAAAATACTAATAATATTGTCAAGTATGAGGCCTTACTTTTGGGGTTAGCAATGGCAAATGAAAAGGGAATTAAACAATTAAGATCCAGGGGAGATGTAGAAATTATAGTCAATTAAGTAAGAAATGTTTACTCAGTGAAGAATGGAAGACTGAGACACTAAAGGAATAGAGTGTGGGACAATATAGAATATTTTGTTGCATTTTCTATCGAATCAGTCCTAGAGATCAAAACATGAGAGCAGACTCATTAGTTGTTTCAGCATCTTTACTCCTTCCACACCCTAACTTTAAAGATGATTCTTATAGGGTGGATGTTATATACAGGCCTAGTGTGCCTAATAATGTGCACTGGACTGGCAGGTTTTTAATGATGGCCAACAAATTATCTCATTTTTGGAGAAAGTTGAAACCTTTGCTAACCTTTTCTTTGAAGGTAGCATTATGGAAAGTGGTGAGACTCTTGATGGAGAAAGAAATTCCTTAGATGGCTAGAATGTTGAGGTTATTCAACTAAAGGGGAATAAAATCCAAAAGGTTTAGTCTCACTCGAAGATCTTTTTAATAGACATGACTACTACATTAAGCAGAAAACTTCAACTTCTACTAGTTCCTCTGTTGAATATGATCGTGTAAATATCAGAACAGAAGAAGATCCGAAGTTAGTTTGCATTGGGAATTGTTGCTCTCCTCAAGAGAAAGATCATATAATCTCTCTGTTAATCAAGTACAAAGATGTTTTCACATGGTGTTATGTTGATTTGAAGAAGTTCAAAGATGGAAAGGTACTACACCATATCAATTTGAAACCAAGTACTTCACCTTTTCAGTAGAAACAACATTCATATAATCCAATGATTGCAGAAGCCATATTTAATGAAATTGACAAAATGTTTAAGGCCAAAATCATTTACCCTATAGATTACTCCACTTGGATTGTTAATATCATCCCGGTAAGAAAGAAAAATGGAGAGATAAGGATATGTGTCAATTTCAGGAATTTGAACAAAGCCTCACTCAAGGATAAATACCCTTTACAAGTCATGGAACACATATTGCAAATAGTCTCTGGATCATAAATGATGTCCATGCTAGATGGATTTTTAGGATATAATCAGATAGGAGTGGCCCCTAAAGACCAGCACAAAATAACGTTTACTACTCCTATGGGAGTTTTTGCCTATAACAGGATGCCCTTTGGCCTCATCAATGCTGGGGCGACTTTCCAAAGATCCATGGATATGTCCTTTGGGGACTTGAAAGATAAGATCATTGACATTTATCTTGATGATTTAACAGTCTTCTCTAAGAAAAGGGGTGATCATTTTGATGACTTAGATGTTGTTCTTCAGAGATGTAGAGATCATCGTATCTCTCTCAACCTGAAGAAATCAATATTTGTGATTACTGAGGGTAAGTTATTAGGCTATATTGTTTCTAAAGATGAAATTAAGATAGATCTAAAAAGAATAAAATCAATTAAGCAATTAAGTCTGCCTTCAACTAGGAGCAATACCAAGTCCTTTTTCGGTCAAGTTAATTTCCCGCAGAGATTTGTTCTTGAATTTGCTAAACTGACCAAGCATATTGCTGATATGATGAAGAATAATCTAGTCTTTAGATGGAGTGAGGAAGGTAAAAAGGATTTTGAAGATATCAAAGTAGCAATTGCTCATGCCCCAACCCTGGTTCATCCTAATTTTGACAAAGATTTTATCTTTTATTGTTATGCTTCAAATCACACTCTATTAGCTATCCTATTGCAGAAGAATGAATAGGGGATTGAATCACCTATAGCCTTTATGAGTATTCTATTGAAAAAGAATGAACTGAACTATTCCCCATTATAAAAACATGCTTATGCAGTTGTAAAGGCAGTGAAGCGGTTGAGGTTTTATATTCTTCTTTCCCATACCATCATTTTTGTTCCTGACCCTGTAGTCAAGAGTATTTTAACTCAACAGGAAATTAGGTGTAATAAAAGAGGAGTCTGGGTTGCAAAGGTTCAAGAGTATGACATTGATATAAAACCTAATACTTTGGTCAGAGACAAAGGTTTATGCAAGGTAATTGTTGAAAACAAGCCTATAGAGAATGAAGACGTGCCACTTGTTTTGTTCGCCAACACCATTTATGATTGGTTTTCCAACATTGCTTATCTATTGACATATGGGGAATGACCACCTCATTTATCAGCAAGAGAGAAAAGAAATCTGAAATTAAAGGCTAGTAAATATGTTCTCTAGGGAGAGACTGTACAAAAAGGGTATTGATGGTACTTACTTGAGGTGCGTGGACAAAGAACAACAAAAGAAACTTTTAGAAACATTCCATAAGGAAGTCTATGGAGGACATTTTTTTTGCATCTATAATAGCCTTCAAAATTCTAAGGCAATGTTTTTATTGGCCAAGTATGTTTAAAGATGCTTATGACTGGGTTTCTAAATGTGAGAAATTCTTGAAATTTACTAGTAGACCTTAGTTGGCAGCATTACCTTTGAGCCCCATGGTTATTGATGAACCTTTCCAACAATGGGGACTAGACTTTATAGGGCCCATAAATCCAAGTTCTAATCCTGGCCATACACGCATATTAACCACCACAGAGTACTTCACTAAGTGGGTGGAGGCTATCCCAGTAAAGCATACTACTTCATAAGTTGTGTGTAATTTTGTCAAAGAAAACATATTGGTTAGGTTTGGCATACCTAAGAAGATTGCTACATATAATGCCTCTAGATTTTCCTCTTCTGAGATCTGTCTCTTTTGTTATGACTATGGTATTGGTCTTGCCACTCTTCAGATTATTACCCACAAGGTAATGGGCAAGCTAAATCGAGTAACAAAAATTTAATCTCTATTGTCAAAAAGCTAGTGGATAGTAATCAAAGGGGTTGGCACAAGACTCTTTATGAAGCATTATGGACTGATAGGATCACTCCAAAAAGAGCTATTGGTATGTCCCCATTTGAATTGGTGTATGGAATCGAAAGCACTCTACCCATCCCTTTGGAATTATCAGTCTTAAACTTACAAAGGGCTATTGAAGATGAATATTTTCAGTTTGCATTGGAAAAAAAAATCATGTACTTAACCAAGATAGAAGAACAAATAGATGATGTGGTAGATCGAATAACCCGACATCAAGAAAAGGTAAAGAATTTTTTTGATAAAAAGGCTAGGCAGAGAAAAATTTTGGTTGGAGATACTATCCTACTTTGGGATAGACAGAGGGAACCTAAAGGAGCACACAAGAAATTGGACTCATTATGGAGAGGGCCTTTCATAATCAGACAGGTAATTGGAGAAAATGTATTTTTGTTGGCATACTTAGATGGTATTCCTATGCGTCTTGCCTATAATGGTCAAGATTTGAAATTATACAACTGGTGATGTCTTCCCATCCTTCTTGTATATAGTCTCTATTTTGTTTTCCTGTGTATTTGTTTTTTTATGTCCTGGTCACTCTGTTGCCCATTGAATAAAGCCTCATGCCAATTTGCCTTGGATTCTTTGCATCCTTCTAGTCCTTGTCCCCAATCAGAGTTTGTTGTTACCCCATTTTTAAACTTGTCATTTTCCATGTGTGTTTTATGTTTCCTCTCTAAGTTGCTCATTGTCTCAACCCTTAAAAAGTTTGTGGCACTTTTGGAACCTTTTGTGCCTTTACAATCAGAGTTTTCAAACTTTTGATAACTTCCATTGGTGAGTTCGACCTTTCTAAAACTCACCGATTATCTGATGTAGCCCTGGATGTGAACTTAGTCCCCTCCATCGGTCTTACCTTCATTCCTAAAGGTGAGTCACTTCCAATCGGCAAGTTGCTAGTTTCCTAAACCCTCTTATTCCTGATTGGCTTAGCTATGGGTGTTCTTGTGTTTCAAAATTCACCGATCTCCCACTCCATCACCTAATGTGCATAACATGAGAAAATCCTACATTTATTACCATGCACGGAGAAAGAGGCATCTATCTCTTCACATTAAATGGGAATTATTTTGAAATGCTCAATCGCACATATTTCATTAATGGATTATGGTGACTCATTTATGAAGTGTACTGCCAGACACAATGCCCTATTCAATGAAATTTATTAAAGGACTTTTATAAGAGCCACCATCCTTAAAAACATTTCATTCTTTGATGATACTAGTATTCTTCTTCCAAGTGTTCTTGTGCAGTGATTACTACTAGCATTGTACATAGGTTCTTCCATATAGGTTAGCCAACTATAATTTTTCCTTCACTTGCTTTATTTTGCTATGAATTTGAGTTGTTCAGTCAAGATAGTGGGAAAAGTATTCCAATTTCATGAATTTGAATTTCTCCTTTTCCCAAATGTCCTAAGAGTGTGTTTGGCATCCTTGGTAATATCAAACACATATTTATTGGTTGCTTAAGCTTGTGAAGATGAAATACAAATACCAGGGTTTCCTAGTGGCCTCCATTATTGAGAATGGTCTAGCAAATGTGAGGGATACTGAGTTAGGACATATTGATTTAAAGGGTTTCTGGAATAGGATGGAACAGAACCCCAGGTCACCATTGGCAGAGAAAACCTTCACAAGTGGGTTAGCTCATGCAGCAAGTTTCTTGCCAGCTGTGTCTTGTCCTAACTTAGTCATCACCTGTGCTAAGAATTATCACCCTAAGTCTCAAGAAATTAGGGCATATGACAGCTCTGTAATAGTAAAGATTGACGCTGAGACTATCACATGTGCTTTGAGGTTTCCTGAGAGGGAGGAATTTGTAGAATTGTATATTGAAATGGGTTGGAATTATTTCCTGAATATGAAGGATTGGTGTTTGACCACCATCACAAAGAGTTGGCTCAAAAATGAAAAGAAAGGGAAATCCCAAGTACCATCTACTTTAAAGAGGGTACATTTCAAAGAGGACATATCTGACATGATTATGCTGTTGCATAAGGTTGTTGGGAACGATGACTCTAATTCCTTTGAAAAATGGATGTGATAATTTATTCTGATTGTGTGTAATGAGTCTCAATATGTGGACTGGGAAAATTAGTAAGTGATCATCTCAATGATCAATTGGCCAATTTTCATCAGAAAAATTCTTTTTATATGTGTTCTTATTTATTATATGTGTTAGCCAGTAAGGAGGTGGTATGGCCAGGTTTGAAAACTCATTGCTCCTTGACACCAGACACACTTGTGTATGAATACTTTCCACAATTGCGAAAAGAAATAGGTAATAAGTGTTAAGGGAAAATTGGAGTAAACATGAATAATCAATATATCAATATCAATAATACCCAAAAGTCAATGAAAAGGGAAATAATCAAGATCAAACAAACAAAGATGAAACTTTTGCAAACCTCAATACTTCATAGCTTTCGTTGGTTGCCTATCTCAATCGATCTTGCATGTATGAATAAGGCCCTCAGAGAGTGCACTTCCTTGCTATCCCAAGATTGTCAATGAAGAATGGCCATGATAGTGCTTTGTAATGAAGATGAGCTTCACAACAATGGTAGTGATATGGTAACAAGTTGATCACAAGCAACGAAGGAATGACTTGAGTCCCAAAGGCGCACTATAATTCCTGCAAAGTAACAATACTAAAAGCTTGGATGAATGAAATGGAAGAAGAGGGTTCAATTTATAGACTTGTGAGAGAGAAGATCAACGGTATAGAAAACTTGAGAGAATGTGTGCGAATAGAAAGAAGACAAGTGTTACACAAAAGTTGTTTTGTTTGAGTTAACTGCTTTTTTTTATAAAGATAAGATATGCATTCATAAATTAGAATGTTTTTTTCTAATTTAAGAGCTATTGATAAAAACAAGGTTGATTGAGTCAGTTAACTCAACTTGTGAATTGCTTTTGCATGATTTGAAAGAAATTAAATAATAAATTATTTAATTTTGTGTGCATGAAGAAGAAGAATTATTTTTAGAAGATTTGGAAGATATTTTGAAGAATTAGAAGATAAGAAAGCAAATTAAATAAATAAATTTATTTAATTGTTGGTGCATGATTTGGAAGAATAAATAAAATATTTGATTATATTTTATTTTTAGAGATTGAGAGAATTTAAATAAATTTGATTGATTTATTTAAATTTGGAGGAAGAAATGATTTAATTAAATAATTAAGAATTATTTAATTGTTTGGAAGAATTTAAATTAAATAAAGGATTTATTTAATTTTGACTTTAGAGGAGGTAATTAAATATTTTGATATTTAATTAATTTAGAGGAATGTGAATCAAATAAATAAGTTTGTTTATTTATTTATTGATAAAGGAATTAGAATGAAATAAATATTAAGAATATTTATTTAGACCGAGTCGTGTCATTTTTAGGCGTATACAATAAGGATTATTGGCATGTCAATGATGTCTTTTTAATGTTCAATATAAGGAAGATTGAAGGTAATCCAGAGATAAGAATATCTCCCAAGGCTGCAAAATTGATCATGACGTTTAGAAGCTTCTACATCTAGTTCGATAGATTCACTTATCTCAGAATTGGTGGGTTTGAAAATGCCCCTTTAAAGTTACCCAGATTTACCAGTGACTTTATCATTTTCTTGGAAGTTTGTAGGAAGATGACCTATGTGAATATCTAAAGTATCACAACATGAAAAAGAAGGGTTATTCTTTCCTTGTGTCTTTGATGTTTTTCACATGCAAAACTAATGGCAATGCAAAGAATGTGGAGAAAATTCTAGCTGAGTATAATTTTCATCCTCCTTATATTAGACCATTCTTTGATAGTAAAAATTTTGTTAAGAGAAATTTGTATGGAAGGGAATTTGTATGAACACCAGCCTCATCTTGAGGATTATTGGGAAGACTGTGTAAATGAAAGAGAGGTACAGAGAAGGGAGCAGATGAGATTAACTCTTGACCAAATATGTGCCTTTAATTTGACACTAGAAATTCCTAATGGAGTAGACGATAATTCTAATATCATTGACAAATAATACCTTGTTGTTGCTTCTAAGTCATTACCACACATCCAGTGGTTGGAAAAGGAAGTCACTGACATTAAGGTTCGATCTTCTTTTGTCTTGAGCAAGAATGAGAATTGGCTTAAAGGAAATTTTCATGAATGTACTGTGTCTTCTTCCTTTCAAAGACAACCTGCAACAAAGGAATAGGGGTCTTCCAATGCCATTGAACACCAGAGAACTTTGACTGGTGTGGATGTAACCATATCTAGTGTTAGTTCACAATAGGGTGGTGATGGGGAGGACCCTAAGGAGAGTTGAAAATTGAAAAATATATGTGAAGAAGACAATGAGCCAATACTAAAAGGTCAAAAGTAGAAAAGGAACTGCATGCTCTTTAGCAACTCCAAACGGACCATGAGACTCCTCCTGTATCTCTTGTTCTAGGTAATGATTCCTTTATTTTTCATCAACTTGGTGAGGATAGTGCTTTTCACACTTTTTTTGAAGTTCCATCTTCTTCTATTTCTAAGGAAATTATTTCAATCAATACTAAAAACCAGCTAGAGAATACTACTTTGGATGCCAATCATAGCAATGTAGTACTACCATCTCCTTCTTGGCTTAAGAAAGTAGTGGAAAAGAAGAGGAGATACACCCCTATGACAGATGTAAATGTGGATACTGTAGCTAAACTTCTACAAACTGGCCCTCAGCCTAAAAAGGCTAAGAGGATGTCAAAGGTAGTCATGGATTCTTCTTTTGGGCACTAGATTCTTGAAATCGCTGACCCCATTGGGGATAAAGATGAACACAATGTTATAGAAGTTGATTTCAATACAATGAGAAAAGTTGATATGGGTCCCCCCACTATAGAAGGAGACATGTATCATGCTAAGTTTTCAGTCAGAATGTTGGCTAAGAGAGTTAAAGTAGAAAAAATAGAAAATGTGAGACTACAAACCCAAGTGAATGCTTTGACCGCGTTTATTCAGTCAATTGTAAATGTTGCTTCTCAGCCTCCTGATACGGCCCTAGGTGTTTCTATCGATGGAGTGGATCCTGAAATATTATAGCAAATTAAAAAGTACCAAACTATGACCAAAGCCACTAAACAATGGATTGAAAAGGTTACTATTGCCAGTTTTCTATATATTGAAGAAGTAATGAAATTGTATGCTTATATATCCAACAAAATAAAAGAGTTGATTGTGGAATTACAAACTTTCAAAAAGGATGAGAGTGCTCTGCTAATGGTATCTAAGGAGGTGCAGGAGATGACAAAGATTGATACCAACATACTGGTGGTTGAAAAGGTCTTGAATAAACCTAAGGAAAATGATTCAATCTCTTGGTTGGACGTTGTTGAGTGGAAATTATTTGTGTTTAAACAATTTATAGGTGAAATAAGAAGAATTTTGAATCAATACCATGGTGACTTGGTGGATATTAAGAATAATTGTATGATTTTGGAAGTTGAAATTCTTGATGAAGGCAAAGAGAATTTGCTCGATGTGAAAGAGGTTAAACAACACTTCAAAAAGTTGCTCAGTGAAGAGTTAACTAGTATTGATAACATAAATGAAACTTCTTTGGAAAAGTTTGGTCACATGGAATTATACCTCAAGACTTTCAGGAATGAAATTGATGATGTCAACAAGAGGATGGTGGATGCCGAAAGAGTAATTAGTATGTAGAAAATTTGAATACACATCACTCTTAGCTTAAGTGGGAAGATCCTGACCCCAATAATTTCTAGGTTTAGGAGTTACAAGGCGAGCATAAGGCGACAGGCGGATTCATCAGGTGTTGAGGAACAAGAGAAAGGAGATGAAGCGGTCCAGGAGGAAGATCATGATGTTGCCACATGATGGCTTTTCTTTGTTTTATGCTCTTTCTTTAAGGCTTTGAAACTTGATATTTAAAAGACTTTAATATTTAATTATGTTTTAATCAGTTGATTTCAAGAAGTCATTATGTTGTTTTAAAGACAATTTCTTTTAAGACAAGGCTATATATATGGGGCCTGTAGATGTTAGTAGGATATTTTGGCAAAATTTATGTTGTTGAATGGTCACTTTGTTGTTCTACTTTATTTCAATTTTTTCAATATATGAATGAAGTTTGGGGAGTTGCAGACAGATATTGTAAACTTTGTGTTACAGTGAATGTATGTTACATTCTTCTTATGTTGAATGCGTCAGCTCTTTGAATTATAGTTTTGTATTGAAAGAATTGGAAATATCTATTTAAGGCTCATTGTTGTGAACTATTTCTCTTTCAGTTAAGAATTCCAGTGGTGAATATGTTATTAAAAATATTGAAGTTGTGAGTGTTGCTAAAAGGAGTCTTTGTGCTCCTCTTTTCTTTAAGTATTCTTTGAGTTGAATGCCTTTTTGGCTTTCTGGTTAAAAGCACCACCTTTCTGCTTTCTAGTTAAAAGCATATCCCTTTATTCATTCATTTCAAATCTTTCAAAGGTAGTTGTTCATTGTAAAAATGTAGAGAGTCATTGCAAATATGATTGCAAATGAACTCAATTGTTAGTACATTTGTCATTATAAATGGGCATGAGAAAATAGAGTTTAGTGGTAAATCTTCATACTAACACTATTTCAATTAACTGAGGGTGGGAAATCTATTGGATGCAAATGGGTTTTCCAAAAGTAGAAAGCAATATTGGTTGTTGAAGGTTTTTCCTAGGTTGAGGGAATCGATTTCAATGAGATCTTTTCTCTAGTTTCAAAGATTTCATCTAGTACATTTATGTTATCCATTGCCTTTTAAATTTGACCTTGATGTTGAGTAGATGAATGTGAAGACAATTTCCTTTCATGGTGATATGGAGGAGGAGATCTTTATGTCATAGACATAGCACTACATTGAGATGGGTAAGGAAAAGTCAATTTGTTGGTTGAAGAAATCCCTTTATGATCTCAAATAATCTCCTAGAATATGGTACCAAAAGTTTTAATCATATGTTTTGAGGTTGGGATTTTTAAGGTATAAGTTTGATCATTGTGTGTACTACAAAAGGGAAAATGATCATTTTACTATTATCACTTTATATGTTGATATGTTATTCTTTAGTAATGATAAGAGTATGATCAAGGAATTAAAATATCAACTTGCATTATAGTTTGAAATGAAAGACTTAGGAGCTACTATGTTTATCTTAGGAGTGGAGATTAGATGGGATAGAGCTAGTAGAAAATTATGTTTGTTGACTCTATTTTATAGTGCTTCAGCATGACTGACAACAAACTAGTGAGTGTTCATATTTTTGTGGGAATAAAACTTGCAATTGAGTAGTGTGAATCCACCCCTTGTGAGATGGAGAATATGTCTCATGTTACTTATGCTAGTGTAGTTGGTAGTCTTATGTATCCTATGTTCTACATGTTAGACTAGACATTACCCAAGTAGTGGGAGTCTTGAGCCATTTCATGGCTAATCCTAGGTAGGATTATTGGGATACCATAAAGAGGGTTTTCATATATTTGTGGAGTACTTCAAATTACTCTATTTGCTACCAAGTATCTTCATTAGCATGGAGTTTGTAAACATGAACTTCATCAACTATGTCTTAAATAGTTATGTCTTCATCAACCATATATTTGTTAACTCTTTCACTTCGTCAACCACAAGACCAAACTTCATCAATAGGGAATTTTAGCAGTCATGAACTTCACTAGAAAGGAACTTATATAGTAGGGGAGTGTCATAGGTTGGAGTTGGATGTATAGGGATTTGTAGACTCATATTGGGAAGGAGATGTCAACAATAGAAGGTTTACCAATGTCTATGTGTTTATCCTATTTGGTGGTATAGTGAGTTGGATTAGAAAGTAACAAGTTGTGGTTGTTGTATCCACTATAGAGGCAGAGTAGATGGAAGCTCTTCATGCTCATAAGGAGGCTATTTAGCTTTAGAAATTGTGTTTCGATGTTGGGCTAAACTAGAAAGTAGTTAGAGTTTATTGTGATAGCTAGAGTGCAATTAACTTGGTAAAGAACCCAATCTTTCATGCATGGACAAAGAAGATTGACATTATCATTTTTTGTGACATGGTGGAGGATGGGAGGGTGATGCTAGAGAAAGTCGATACTTTGGAGAATGTTGTAGATGCTTTCACACAACTAATGAGAACAGAGAAGTTCAAATATTTCATAGTTTATTGGTGTTCATTTACGCTCTTGCAAGGTATATGATAGGTGAGAGAACATTGGGTTAGGTGTCCTACACCTTATAAGTCCAATGTTTGAAATTATCAATTAATTATATTTATCTATTGTACCCACATAATTGGGGCACCCCACTTGGAGTGGCACTCTGTGTCACTTGTAGTTTATGCTAGGTAATTTCTAAGTCTCACTTAGTCTCATGGAGGTTGCCAAATAAAATTATGACATTTTCAATAGCATAATAATTGTTATAAAAAGAACATAAAGAGAGGGAGTTAAGTGTGAACTAGGAGAAAATCAAGGAGCATATTTCCATAAGATGCATAAGTCTAAAAAAGGCAATACCCCAAGTTGGTGGAGGAAGTTTCTCATTTAATGTTTTGTTAACTCACTGTTATGTAGAGAATTGGATTTTGTGCTTGATTTAGATGTTAAACTTGCCCATGGTATCAACATATGGAGTTGTAAACTATTCAAGGTTTTTAGTTTTAGGCTTACCTATATATTAAATGCTTAGGATGGAGGTGTTTGTAGGTATTGTAGTACTATTGGAATATCTCTAGAATTGCTAGTGTAAGATCTCATGTGAAGGCTTGAGCTTATGATTGTATTGTAACCATTATTGAACTGTTGGATTAGAATTGGTTTGAGGGTTTGGAGGTTGGCTTTTTCCTCAAAAGTGTTTTCCTAGGATAACACTATGTAATGTGTTTTGTGTTCTTTTCTTTTCTATAAAACTCTATAATCTTTTCTATTCTAGTATACTCCTCTCATATGTTAATTATGGAAGTTTTTTTTGACTTCATTTCAAAGAGCCTCCAAAACACTTTGAGTGAAGAAAGAGAGCATCCAAAAAAATTTGAGTGAATCATGACCAATATTGTCCCAAAGTGATATGTAAAATTAACGAGCCAAACCATCA
Organism: Cunninghamia lanceolata; assembly: GCA_027924645.1. NCBI lineage: Eukaryota > Viridiplantae > Streptophyta > Pinopsida > Cupressales > Cupressaceae > Cunninghamia > Cunninghamia lanceolata. Next base: position 6,636,532 of record BSBN01000103.1, read on the forward strand.
CAACTTAGGGCTTTATAATTGGACATGTTAATCATATCTTCATGGAGATCCTCTAGATAAATAAGTATGCAACATGCCACCCATTGGGAAGCATATAAATGAAAGAACCTTGAAAATGAACATTTCTATAAATGAAAAGGTGTTGTACAAATTGGAAAGGTTAGTTTTTTTTGTGCATGATTGTTTATGCAAAGTGCAAATTAAAGTTACTTAAGGCTATTTCCAAATAGCCTAACACTAATTAAGAAATAAGCTAGGACTACCAATTGTACTAGACACTAGACAAACTATGTGAACTTAAAACAATCAGTGTTGGAAAGGGCAAGTGTGAACAAGGTAGAATTGTAGCTATGTTGCTTTAAATTGTTTACAAATCTGAAAATTAATCATGTGTGGTGTTGCAAATCTAAAAATTACTTTCAAGATTATCCAATTTAGATGTATTAGTGTTTAGAAAATTTAATCATTAAGGTATGAAGAAATTAATCAAGGAAGTTGACACAGAATTTACGTGGAGAAACCCTTGTGGGAAAAAACTCCACACCCAAAGAGATGTTATTCTTATATTAATTCTTGTAATCAAGTTTACATTAACACTAAAATTCTCTCTTAATTCTGGTAGCACTTTGTTACTCCTTCAACTTCAAAAACATGTGATAATTTCTACCAACCAAAGGCATCATTATATAGAAGCCATGGATCTCAAAATACAATGAATTGTATTCAATAACAAGAAAATATTCCTCATGCAAAAACCACATGCTCAATATTATGAACTCCAATGCTACATAGTAGAAATCACCACTAAATTGAAAGTCTCAAACATGGGCACTCAAGAAGTCCCAATCAAACTCAATCAACATAAGTGTTAAGTGACAACAACAATGTAGAACTGAATGTCTCTTCATGAGAACCTAGCAACTCCCAATTAAACTTAGTCAACTGAAGTACTCCAACTCACACCAATGTGATGCAAACAACATGCATTACTTGGTGTCTCCAATATGGATCTGCAACAACATGTTTGTATCATGCAAGAGTCATGTAACAACCTGTAACATCATGCAAGAATCATGCAAAGTTAATCCTGAGTTAGAGTGACATGCAAGACACACACATCACCATATAAGTACATGTAACTGACATGCAAGCACATCCAACTAAAATGCAACAACATGCAAGCACATGCATGTACATGAAACTCACATGCAACAACATGAAAGTAACATACAACAACATGCAAGTCCATGCAAATAACATGCAACAACATGCAAGTATATGCAAGCTCATACAAGTGACATGCAACAACATGCAAGTCCATGCAAGCTCATACAAGTGACATGCAACAACATGCAAGTCCATGCAAGCACATACAAGTGACACGCAACAACATACAAGTCCATGCAAGCACATACAAGTGACACGCAACAACATACAAGTCCATGCAAGTAACATGCAACAACATGCAAGTACATTCAAGCTCATACAAGTGACATGCAACAAGTCTATGCATCTCTAACTTCAATGTTAACTCCCACATAAGACTCATGCAAAGTATATGCAACATTATCCACTCATGAAAATAATAAAGCTAACCGAAAGTCCACATTGGATTCTCCTCCAAAGTGGGTGCCTCTGATGGGTCCCACTTCCTAGAAGTTATCTTCAAGTCAACATGGACTTCTAGAAAGCAACTCCAAGTCTCCATGGGCTCCACTTCCAAAGTGGATGCCCATAATGGGTCCCATCACATAGAATGTATCTACAACAGGACCAAGTGAAATAATTAATAAATAATTTTTCTCTCAAGTGTTTGTGTTCAAGGACGCTTTCCAAGAATCATGGAGACACATAAAATAACTTAGGACAACAATGTTATTGGAACCTTTTCCTAACATTCTCCCACTTGACATTATGCATTGTAATTACATCCATGAGGAAACATAAAATAATTTACCAACAAGGAAAAACATCCCTTAGCCAACAATGTACCATTGATTCTTCAACATGCTTTTTTTCTCCAACAAGATGCCTACAAAAGCAACCATGATAACCACCGTCTCAAGAAAGAACTCCTCACATCATGTCACCCATGATAAGATAATGAACATGCCAAGGTGAAACATATCAACTATCACTGAAACATGCACCAATCTCTACATGAACACAAACATCAAATTCAAATGATAACAAATGACTTTGAGCACTCATCCAAATTGGAATAGCAACCACAACAAGTTGCTAGCTCATCCAAACTATTCATAACTCAAACCAAAGTAAAAAAACATAGGTAGAACTTCATGCTATCAACATAACAACCCAAATCTACAAACAAGTCCCTGTATATCCACCATCCTGCAAAGAAAGACTCCAAGGTAATAACACACATAGACATGTGATAACAAACCTTTGAAGCAACTCACTGTAGTAAAGTGTAACCAATCCAAGAGAGGTGCACCTCTCATACAAAACACATATACCTTCTGGAAACTCCCACTACATAGGTAATGTCAAATCTGAAAACAAGATCACAACATTTAACAAGTCCTCCTATAGCACTTCGCATAGAGGATGTGGCTGACTCCTCTATAATAGTGTCAAAGAAACATACTATGATATGCAAAATATATCTCTCATTACCAATCCAAATAACTCTCCCAAGTCCTCCAAACCAATGAAGAAAGAGATCAAGGAGCTACCAAATTGTTGCCAAATGAAAGGAAAACAAAAAGAACAAGGAAAAAACTAATTAAGCATGGAGCATTGTTTGAAATAATTTACCATCCAATGAAAAACCAAACAAGAAGCAAGCACCAAGGTTTGACAAGGAGATAAAGAATTGTAAGGGGGAAAAACAAATAAAACCCCCCATTTTTTATGAAAGAGGCATAAACCTAAGAATTACATTGCATGGAGAGAGAGAGAGCATGAGACTACTTCACATGAAAGAAGAATAGAAGCATCTCAAATAAATAGAGGTGAGAGAGAGGAGTTTCATGTAACTCCCAAAATCTATGCATGCCACATGTCATAATGTGTGTGTGTGCAAAGTGTCACAATCCTCATAAGGAGGTGGCTAAAGTTTAAATATTCCTCCAAGAGGAATATGAACGTGAGTTATCCTCACACATGTGTGAGGATACTCAAATAAGACAAAAATACTTTGTATTATAAATACAAATATTTATAAGATGAAAATAAATTAATAACCTTTACTAAAGTATAGTTAAATAACATTTACCAAGTAAAGATTAACATTCTAACACCCTCCCTTAAGCTTTACTTGGGGAGATTACATCAAATCCATTAATGGAACGATTACAACATATGCATCAATGTGATGAAAGCCTTGATGTTTACAAATGAAGAAAAATAAATCTTTACAAAGAGGCTTGAAGAGAAGCCTAGGATCCTTTAGAGATAGAGCCAAGTCTTTAAGTAATCTTCTTAACCAAAGTGCTTCTTTAGATGCATTTGGACAACCTTTATATTGAGCTCCTATAGAACCAAGAGAAGTGGATTGATGGTTCTTGTTATTCCAAGATATTGAATCTGATTCAACAAAGAAACAATAACCACAAATGGATCTCCCATCATTGGGATCACCTCCTAAATTTGAATTAGTATAACCAGAGAAAAAAATTACAATTGCAATTAAGGTGATATAATCATATTGCATAATATAATTTTGTAGATCAATTGAATCCAAATTTTACACATTAAAGCAAAATTTCAAGAGTTGGATTAGCTAACATAAGATTGATCCAATCTAGTTAAGATATCCTTTAAGTCTTGAGTAGGAGTGCTATTAATAAGATAGGTAGCACAAAACATGGCGTTAACCCAAAAATTTATAAGGCAAACATATAGACATATCAAGAATAGATCTAGGTTTCCTTTCTGCTACATCATTTTGTTGATTTGTAAAGGGAAAAGTTAGCTCATGTTTAATTCCAAAGGACTTTAAGTAACCATTAAAGGCATAATGCACATATTCTTGACCAATATCAGTCCTAAGGATTTTTTAATAAACCGGATTGTCTTTAACAAAAAAGAAAATAAAAGTTTCAAGAACTTGATCTTTCTTTTTAAGAAAATAGATCTAAGTTCTTGAATAATCGTCAAGAAATAAATAAATAAGTGCATACCAAGATCATTGGATGGAATTATTTTCCATGGGTCCCAAAAGGTAACTACGAGGTGCAACTGTGATGTGCCGTCCATGCTTAACCTTGTAGAAAGGGCTCCCTATACAGCGTACTACTCATGCATAATGTGCGTACAGATTTTAGATGGAATGGTACTAGGCAATCCGTCATTAGGCACAATGAAATTTCTAAATCCCTTTAGCAAAAACAACATAGAAGAGTCAGAAGGAAGCTCTAGAATTATTTTGAACATAATTTTAAGATGGATAAACACTTGTCATAGGGATTATCAAAAAACAAGACAAATTTCTTATATGTTAAGACCAATACATAGAAAAAATACTTAAATATTTTGAAAATATAATTATTAAAAAAAATTAAGAAAAATTACACAATTAATCAAAAAAATTAATCCCTATTCCGCCTGATAAATGGCGAGTACAATAGTTTGACAGAAGGGACAGGTGGCGGAAGTTAGAAGCCTTGAGGCAATTGATCTCGGTAAGAGGGAGTGATTGGATGAGGTGGCAGGTCATCATCATTCTTCTTAGAGGTTGACATCCCCCTTGTTAAGTGCTCATTATGTTTGGTGATGAAGTTGGCACAATAGCGGGCAGATTCACAGGCTGGCTTTCATGTGAGCAGTCTGTCTCTTCTCGAGGCAAGGAGTTGGCATTATTCTTAGATGGAAAGCTGTGTTTATTCTTCATTTCATCCCCTTTGTTCCTTGGTTAGGAGAGTTCTAGTTTTCCAATGGTGAAGGAGAGATGGCGGGTGAATGTGAGGAGTGCTCAAAAGGTGGTGCCTCTAAGCCAGGATGCAGGCAAGTGCCGAAGAAAGTTTCGAGTAGATCCGTGGGTGGTGAAATGAGGAAGAGAAAGGAGAAGAGGAAAGCCAAGGTGTCGAGGAAGCACGCATTGACAGACACAGTAAACATCCTAGATGTAGAGATCAAGCATCCTATGCTAAGGCGATGGGTGGGGAGAATAATTGACATGGCAAAAAGTGTGGAAGGAGAGGAGAACGCAGGTCTCAGGGAAGCGTTGTCTACTTTTTTACTGGATCCTAATTCCTCCCGTGGGCGTTGGAATGTCTTTGGTGTAGCCCAATCTCTCACTCTGACAATGATGACTTTGGTGGTAGCTTCTTCTATGCTGGTTCATGAAGATATTTCTGAGCTTTCTAAGGACTTTCAGCTAAATCTGAAATTCATCCTGGATCATGTGTGTGACATTCATGATGGACAAGTCTGCCTGTAGAAATTGGTCGAGAAGATTGCGTCCAAGATGGAGATTTAGATCAAAGAGGAGGAGAAGGTTGTGTTTTGGTGCCCCTACGATGACGAGACAAACATTGTCGATCTCACTTGCAATGATGGAGACTAGGGTTAGCAGGCAGATATGTAGTTTTTTCTGTTTTTATGACTTTTAAAAAACTCTTTCAATAGTATAGTTTTGTATAGGGGTGTAGCCTTGTAAATTGCCCTCCCTGTAATCAGATAATGGGATAGTTTAAGACTGTTGCATACTGCAAAAGGGCTATGGCTCTGGTTTTTGAATGGGTCCTTACTAGGGTATACATAATTAAAAAAAAAATCCCTATTAATTAAATTGGATTAGTTGCTAGAAAAAGAAAAAATAAAAATAAAAATTTACCTAAATAAGTACACGAAAGAGATTTTTTTTTTTTAAAGAATACCTAATGAAAAAAAGGCAATTTAAAAAAAAAAAATGCCTAATTAAAGTAAACAAAGCCAAATACAAAATGCATTAAAGTAAACAAAAGGCAATTTTAATTAAATTAAAAAACTTATTAAAAAAAAACTGATATTAAAGAACTAATATTAAAAGAAGACTTATAATAAGAAAAACTAAAATTAAAAGAAGATAAAAACTCAGTGGGGTTGAAGGACGATAAACATGAATTATAATGAAATGTTTTGTTTCTAGGATTTGGAGCCGCTGCGTAGAAGAGGGAAGGTGCTGCAAGTAATGCCGCTGCTACCAAATCCCTAAAGCCATGGCTTTAAAGGACCACGCTTTAGGTAACAGTGAACAAGCAGGCGGCGGCAGTGAACAAGCGCTAATGGTATAAGGGAAACCCTAACGGGAGATGCGGAAAAAAAAACCAGGAGGCGGCAGTGAACAAGCGCTAATGGTATAAGGGAAACCCTAACGGAAGAGGAGGAAAAAAAAATTAAGGTTTGAGGTGCTACGTTGGAGGGCGGCGCCAGAGAGGAAGCGCAGAGGGCAGAAGTCGGGGACCTTAGGCTCGCGGGCTCCTAAGCCGGCGGGCCTCGGCCACAGCCAAGGGCTTTCAAAGCCCTAAAAACATAAGATTTTTTTAAAAAATGTTTTAAGAACTTTTATTTTTTAAAAAACTTTAGTTTATTTAGTTTTTATTTAAAAATTTTGTTTAAAAAAACTTTTGTTTATTAAAGTTTTTTTAAAAACTTAGAAATTTATTTAATTTTTTTAAGAAAATTTAGAATTATAATTTCTTTTAAACTCTAAAGAACTAATTAATAAAAAAAGACCTCCAAGGAATAAAATAGGAATATGTATCATGTAGGAATAAAGCCATTTAAAAAAACTATTTTTTTAAAAACATAAATGAATTGTAGCATGCAAAGAAATATATATATATATAGTGATACATCAACCAAGGGCCTGGAAATTAAAAAAAAAAACAAGATAGTTTTTTTTTTTAAAATTAGATTTGAAAAGCTATAGGATATACAGATTTTTAAAAAATAGATTTGTAAAGAATAAAATTAAATAAAGGGTTAAAACCCTTTTCCTCAAAAAAAATTATCCTCTCAATCTGTAGTCCCTGAAGGTGAATGCTTCAAAAGAGATGGCAACCTTCAACAATTTCACTCACAATTCATATTAATAAAAAACTTGCTCTGATACCATGAAAGGAAAACAAAAAGAACAAGGAAAGAACTAATTAAGCATGGAGCATTGTTTGAAATAATTTACCATCCAATGAAAAAATAAACAAGAACATCAAGATTTGACAAGGAGACCAAGAATTTGTGAGTTGGGGGGGGAACAAAGAAAAACTCCATTATTATGAAAGAGTCATAAGCCTAAGAATTACATTGTAGAGAGAGAGTGTGTGTGTGTGAGACTACTTCACATGAAAGAAGAAGAGAAGAACCTCAAATAAATAGAGGTGAGAGAGGGGAGTTGCATGTAACTCCCATAATCTATGCATGCCACATTTCATAATGTGTGTGTGCAAAGTGTCACAATCCGCATAAGGAGGTGGCTAAAGTTTAAATATTCCTCCAAGAGGAATATGAACGTGAGTCATCCTCACACATGTGTGAGGATACTCAAATAAGACAAAAATACTTTGTATCATAAATACAAGTATTTATAAGACAAATAAATTAATAACCTTTACTAAAGTAAAGTTAAATAACCTTTACCAAATAAAGATTAACATTCTAACACCAAAAAAAAATGAAGTATAAACAACAACACTTGACTCCATTCAAAACATCAACTCCATAAACATAAGAACCTTCTAGAAGAAGACAATATACCAGGAAAGAGAGAACCTACAAATCAAACCATGTCTTTATACCGCACTAACATGTGCCAAACTATGTAAAGTAAGATCTCCTTCAACACTCCCAAACTGAAAGGATATCAACATCTAACATTCAAATTGTGATGAAAACATGGCAGCAATAGATGTAAATCTCTCACAGAAAGTAGATCAAATTAACCAAACATTCCCACAACATAAGGCAATATGCGCAAAGCCACTAACCATCCCCTGTACCTCCCCTAACAAATCCTTAGAACTAACACAAGCTCAAGATTACAAGGAGAACAACAGAAGTACATAAAACCATGCATCTACTTCTCAACAAGCCTTCAGAACTTAACATTCAAGACTAAGTCACAAGAGAAGTGGGTAAGTGCACAAAGATGAGGGACCAAAATGGGGTCTTAAGTTGCCACTTTTTTTCTGAAATTAGGAAACATTGATATTGGATGAGAACTTGAAGATAGCTACACTCAAAATTTGAAGATGGAACGAAAACAAGAGTTGTAGTGCTTCGAATCTAGTTTCTAAACTACTATTTTTTTCCAAAAATGGTTGAGATTAAGGGGTTCAAAAAGGGGGAGCACACAAATTGGTCTTGTTTTTTCTGAAAAAACATAACATAGCGTCTGGTGTGCTCCCCCTAAAATGTTAACTTTTTTTAGTATTTCAATAATCACTTTAGTGAGAAATTAGGTAACACCATGTAGTTTATCCCTGATTTTTCTGATAATTTTTTAATGAATAATTGATTTTTTAGTGATTTTTAAAGTGACACATCCTGAAAAACAAACTTTTGAGCGTGCTCCCCCCTAAAATGTTTGAAAACTAATCAAAAATTGATTTTTTTTGAATTCGTGTAGAATGGAGTCTAGTTTCTAAAAATATAACTTATTTCAATTTTCGATGAATGGTTAAAAAAAAGTTAAAAATACTAGACACTGGTTTTTGACAAAAACTGGACACACTAATAAAAGAAATTCAAGATGAAACACTAAACGTACTCAAAATGTGAAAAAAATTATATGGTTAGATAGCTAATAGAGAGCTTAAGATTATGGTGGTATTTTTTTTGCGTTTTCATTGAAAAAAGTGTCATTCTGATGGGGAGCACGCTCCAGATTATCTCTAGATTTTGCTAAAAAGTGATAAAAACACATCAAACAAAACTGAGCATAACGTGAGCGCGTTATAATGCGCTCGCATTATGATGAGCATAACTGGCATTACACATGCCAATTGCATTTGCTTGAAAGTTTCTAAAGCCTTTTCAACAAATCCATTTTTTGCATATCTTACAATCATTGTATTCCATTATAGAACATCTCTTTGAGGTGTTACATCTTACAATTGACATGCCTTGTCTATGCTTCCACACTTTACATACATGTCTACAAGGGCAGCTGCACTTCCTATTGTCTCTCTCTCTCTATTTCTCTCCCCTCTCTACGTCCTACCCTTTCTCTGAGTCTCTACTTCCCTCCCCTCTCTACCTCCCACCTTCTCTCTCACTCTCTTCTTCCCTCCCCTACCTACCTCCTACTGTCTCTCTCACTCTCTACTTCCCTCTCCTATCTACCTCCTACCCTCTTTCTGAGTCTTTGCTTCCCTTGCCTCTCTACCTCCTACCTTCTCTCTCACTCTCTTCTCCCCCTCCCTTTCTACCTCTTACCCTCTCTCTCACTTTCTACTTCCCTCCCTTGTCTACCTCCTACCCTCTCTCTTAGTCTCTGCTTCCCTCCCCTGTCTACCTCCTACCCTCTCTCTCTCTTCTTCCTTGCCCTGTCTACCTCCTACGGTCCTCTCCCACTCTCTACTTCCATCATGTCTCTACCTCCCATCCTCTCTCTCACTCTCTACTTCCCTCCCCTTTCTACCTCTCCTCCTCATTCTTCCCATCCAATGAAATTTCATAAATTATCTTGTTTCCATTTCATTGAATCTCAATTTATATCCTCATCCATCTTTACATGTCCTATTTTTCTTACATTTCCATGTTCTTTGTCAACAAGGGAGAGTGAGAGGGAGGAAAAGGGAGAGAGGATGGAGATGGAGGGGAGAGAAACTTGGGAGAGATACCTGGTGATAGGGAGAGAGAGAGATAGAGACTCCTAGTTTTCTTGTTTTGGAGAGAGAGAGAGGGTGCGTCGGGTTTATGAGTTTAGGGTTGCTTAAGTTTAGGGTTTAGGGGAATCATTTAGGGTTTAGGGGTTTAGGGCTGCTCAAGTTTAGGGTTTAGGGTTTTGGGTTAGGGTTTAGGGAAATTATTTAAGATTTAGGGGTTTATGGTTGCTTAGGTTTATGGTTTAGGGTTTAGGTGTTAGGGATTTAGGGTTGCTCAGGTTTAGGGTTTAGGGGTTAGGGTTTAGAGAGAGAGAGAGTGATGGGATCGATATATATTGGGAGAGATCTAGAGAGATAGAGGTTTAGAGTTGCTTCCAGGGTTTATGGTTTAGAGGTTTGGGGTTTAGGGTTGCTTAGTTTTAGGGTTTAGGGGCATTATTTAGGGTAACTTAAGGTTTATGTTTTAGGGGTTAGGGGTTAAGGTATAGAGGTTTAGGTTAGGGTTTGGAGAGAGAGGACTGATAGGGAAATATAGAGGAGATCGAGGGGAGACATAGGGAGATAGAGGGTGAGGGACATATCTAGAGACATAGGCAGAGAGATTGAGAGGTAGAGGGATGATAGAGACAAGGAGATAGGGTTTAGGGTTCATTGGATTTAGGGTTGATTGGGTTTAGGGTTTAGGGGTTAGGAGTTTAGAGAGGGAGAGATATGGAGATAGAGGGTGAGGGACATGTCCAGAGACATAGCCAGAGAGATTGAGAGGTAGAGAGATGATAGAGACAAGGAGATAGGGGTTTAGGGTTGATTGGGTTTAGAGTTTAGGGGTTAGGAGTTTGGAGACAGAGAGATAGGGAGATAAAGGGTGATGGACATGGCCAAAGACATAGGCAGAGAGATTGAGAGGTAGAGGGATGATAGAGACAAGGAGATAAGGGTTTAGGGTTGATCAGGTTTAGGGTTTAGGGTTGGTATATATGATGTATAGAATGGTGTAAATGACTAACATATTGGCGCTTATGATGTTTTGATGGCTCCTATGGTTGGCAGAGGGTAGAATGACACTTGTGACTGGCTAGGTGTAGAATGATGTTTGTGATTGATAGGTAGGTGCTACTAAGGAGCATATTGGCACATACGATATACAAAATGGTGCAAATGACTAACAGATTGGCACTATGATCTTTTAATGTCTCCTGGTAAGGTATTTGTTTGATTTTGATTCTTTTTGGGATCGTTTGAGATGGAGCTAAATCAAAATGATTTGGGATGGAGTTGGGATGAAATGGATTGGTTTAGGGATGATGAGAGGTGAAAAGGACTAGATTAGAAATGATTTGGGAATGATTAGAATGGTTTTAGGGATGGTCTGAAGTGGTTTAGTGCTGATTAGGGAATGATTAGAATGATTCAGGAATAGTTTAGGGATGGTATTTGAGATGAAATCCAGGTTGATTGGAAAATGATTAGGGATGAAGTTAAATTGATTTGGATGTGATTTGGGATGGTGTGAAGTGGTTTAGGGCTGATTAGAAGTGGTTTAGGGATGATTAGAGATGAAATTGAATGGATTAGGGATGATTTGGGATTGCTTAGGAATGAATTTGGTTGGAATGAAAGCTTAATGTTTTCATGTTTTCACGTTATAGAGATTGGGAGAGATAGGGAGATAGAGGTTTAGGGTTGCTTCCAGGTTTTATGGTTTAGGGGTTAGGGGTTGCTCATTTTTAAGGTTTAGGGGTTAGGGGTTAGGGTTTAGGGGCATTATTTATGGTTTAAGGTTTATGGTTTAGGGGTTAGGGGTTAGGGGTTAAGGTTTAGAGGTTTAGGTTTATGGTTTAGGTAGAAAGGCGAATAGGGAGATACAAAGGAGATCGACCCTGGGAGAGATATCTATGTCTCCTCTATCCCTCTCTCTAACTATACCTCTCTCTCTCTCTCTCTCTCTCTCCCTGTCTCTCTATCTTGCTAGATCTCTTTCGATCCCCTCTCTCTAACTCTACCTTTCTATCTCTCTCTCCCTCACTATTTGAGGTTTACATGAGTTTAGGGTTTCTCAAGTAAATATGGTTTAGGTTTTAGGGTAAGGGTTTAGGGGAATTATTTAGGCTTTAGGGGTTTAGGGATGCTCAAGTTTAGGGTTTAGGGTCTAAGGGTTAGGGTTTAGGGTTTACGGGTTAGGGGTTTAGGGTTACTTGAGTTTAGGGGTTAGGGTTTAGGGTATAGAGAGAGATAGAGCGAGGGGACCAATAGAGATTAGGAGAGATAGGGAGATAGAGGTTTAGGGTTGCTTCCAGGTTTTATGGTTTAGGGACCTTAGGGGTTTAGGGTTGCTCATTTTTAGGGTTTAGGGGTTAGGGGTTAGGGTTTAGGGACATTATTTAGGCTTTAGGGTTTATGGTTTAGGGGTTAGGGGTTAAGGTTTAGAGGTTTAGGTTTATGGTTTAGGTAGAGAGGTGAATAGGGAGATACAGAGGAGATCGAGCCTGGGAGAGACATCTCTGTCTCCTCTATCCCTCTCTCTAACTATACCTACCTTTGCTTCCAGGTTTTATGGTTTAGGGGCCTTAGGGGTTTAGGGTTGCTGGATTTTAGGGTTTAGGGTTAGGGGCATTATTTAGGGTTTAAGGTTTATGGTTTAGAGGTTTAGGTTTATGGTTTAGGTAGAGGGGAGAATAGGGATCCCTATCTCTATCTCTCTGGACATATGGATCCCTAGCTACCTCTCTCTCCTCCTCTTTATCTCTCTCCCCATCCTTCTACCTCTTGAAATATCTCTCCCTATGTCTCTAGACATATCTTGATCTCTTTCCCTATCAAGCTATCTATCCTCAGAACCCCATCTCTTAATATACCCCTCTCTACCCCTCTCTCTATATTTCCCTATCTATCTCTCCCTTGCTAGATCTATCTCTCTATATTTCCCCTCTCTCTATATATGTATGTCTATCTTTCTCCCTCTATAGACCCCTTTCTCTATCTCGATCCCCATCTCTCCCTTTCCCCGTCTCTATCTCCATGTCCCTCTCTATCTCTCCATGTCTCCCGATCCCTCTTTATATATAGGATAGTGAAATGAAGAGAGAGAGAGAGAGAGAGAGAGAGAGAGAGAGAGAGAGAGAGAGAGAGAGAGACTCTCTCATGTAGATACAAGGTTACCTTTATGTTATCATGCTTCCCAGAATGCACTCACATTCTTGGAAGCATGGAAAATAGTAAAAAAGCATGTGGGATCCGTGTTTCAGACCCCACATGCCTGTTATTCCTGCTTTTCATGAGTATATCAAACAAAAAAATGCTTTTCATGTTGGTTGACTAATTGAGAATCATTTTTATATGAATCCACCACCTTTTTTTGTTTTTTCAACGTAGAAGAAGTGATTTTTCATGTTTTTGGAGAAATTTTGATTATTTAAACTGAAAGTTTCATGTTTCATGTGTGATTTTGTTTCAAATCTAATTACCATTGATATATAGATTGAATTTGATGATATATGTTTGTTTTTTACATAAATTTTACTAATCCTATTCTAGAATTATATAGAATTCATAATCAAACTTGAGAAAAACAAGAATTTGAAGATTTTGAAGCCATCTTTTGGAGAATTGGTCAACTGTAATATCAAATTCTAAGGTATGTTCAATTTTAATTCACATATATATGTTCTTATGTTCTTTATGTCTTTAAATGTCTTTATGTTTTTTATGTTCTTTATGTTCTAAGACATATATGTGTCTAGGTATATCAGTTAGTTCAGTCAAAGAGACTCCAAATTTCTCATGTTTCCACCTTGTTTCGGCCCTTCACACCTTTATTTCACCTATTTTCAGCTATAGAAGAGAAAAACATTATCAGATACTTCATAAAATAATTTTAGTGAACAATTGTTTGTCATACTCATATTCGAGTGTATACATGGAGCCAAAATTGATTTTGGAAGAATCTTGTATACACCTAAAAATGATGTGACTCGATCTAAATAAATATTTTTAATATTTATTTCATTCTAATTCTTTTATCAATAAATAAATAAACAATTTTATTTATTTGATTCATATTCTTCTAAGTAATTAAATATCAAAATATTTAATTACCTTTTCTAAAGTCAAAATTAAATAAAATCCTTTATTTAATTTAATTCTTCCAAACAATTAAATAATTCTTAATTATTTAATTAAGTCAATTCTTCTTCCTCTAAATTTAAATAAATTAATCAAATTTATTTAAATTCTCTCAGTCTTTAGAAATAAAATATAATCAAATATTTTATTTATTCCCCCAAATCATGCGCACACAATTAAATAAATTTATTTATTTAATTTACTTTCTTATCTTCTAAATTCCCAGGAATCTTCTAAATCTTCTAAAAATAGTTCTTCCTCTCCATGCACATAGAATTAAATAATTTATTATTTAATTCCTCTCAAAATATGCAAAAGCAAATCATGAGTCAACTAATTGATTCCAAAACTCCTGAAATAGTTAAAAACTTTCTATTTTATGACAGCATATCTTATCTTCAATAAATAGAAAAACAGTTGACTCAAAATAGCTTTTGTGTGACACTTGTCTTCTTTCTCTTCGCACACATTCTCTCATTCTTTCTCAACCATTGATCTTCTTATTCTTTCTCAACCATTGATCTCTTCTCTCATGAGTCTATAAATTGAACCCTCTTCTACCATTTCAATCATCCAAGCTTTTAGTATCGTTACTCTGTAGAAATTTCATTCGCTTGCGATCAACTTGTTACTATATCACCATTGTAGAAAGCAAGGTAGATAACTGAGAGGCGGGGTAAATCAGTTATCTCAAAATTTCTTTAATTTTGTTATCTCAATATTCAGTGTTATATCAAAACATGAAAGCATGTGTAATCATAAGAACAGAAATAAAAACAACACACATAACATGTAATGTCCCCTTCTAGGCTCGTGGTTAGTCCATCATAGAATTCCGGTGGGCTAGCCATTTGGTTAAGTAATAAAAATGAAATATTTAAAGGGTCACTTAAGTTACTTTTTTGGAGCGCTCACTTTGGGAAATATTAAAAGTGAATTTTAAAAGAAAAATTTCCCTCCTAAAATGTAACGTCCCTCTTGGAGAGTTTAAAAGAGGGAAAGGTGTGTCATTTGAAAATATGCTTTCTTATGATATCTCCTTCTTTTGAGCTCTGCCAAAGTCTGCCATTCTGAGGGGTTTGAGGATTCAAACTAGAGGCTTGTGGAGACGGAAACCTCCATAGGTAACAACATTCTATAGGTGTGCAATACCACCCAACGGTGCTTTGATGATGGATACATCCAGTATTCATTCTTGTGCTGCATTGGAGTTTATTTGATATGATCTTGAGGGGTTATTGCTTTATCTTCTAAAGGTTATTTGTTTTAGCTGATGGTATTGAAGAGCTGAGGATTTTTGAGGAAATAACAGAGGTTTATGACTGATATACACTGCACATGCAGGCCACACCTCTCCTAGGTAGGCCGTACCACTTCTTGAGGTAGTCAGGAGCTTCCTTCTTGCTATTTCTCCTTCATAAAGGGTCGCCCAATTGAGACCACAGTAGCAGACTGATATCAGAGGATTTTCAGAGGGATTTGAGTGTGCATCGTTGTTGTTCATCACTCCCAGCAAAGGCTGTCCATCCCCAAGAGTGACGTGGGGCATTTTGACCTCTCCCTCTTTGTGGGAAGTGTTTGTTTTGCTTTGTGTGAGGCCTCCAATGCCTATTGTATTGCTATTAACAATGAATGCTTGAAACTCTGTGATTCTTGATGATCTGAAGCAATATTGTAATTTCAAGTGACTGGTTCAGTAGTAGCCAAAAACTGAAGTTTCAAATATGCGTATGGGTATGCAATAGAACCTTTTTATTTGCTGATATATGAACTGGGTCTTTCATATTTCTCTTGTATTCATTGTATATTTTCTAGGTTTGCAATATATGTTATATTTTGTATGCTCCTGCAACACATCTGGAGCAAAACTGAAAACCCCTTCTGCATTCTTCTATCTAGTCTGAAAGAACACAATAATAATAATAAAATAACACATAAAAAGATTTTAAAAATATACAAACAGGTACGGCACATTACAGTGGTATCAGAGCCATGATCTTGCCATCCTGTGAGGTGAAATAGACATGCAGAAGTAAAAATGAGATATGCGACCGACAGATAGATATTCCTTTAGGAACACCAGAGCAAGACAGGGAACACAGATCCCACGGTTGTTAGTTCCAGAGAATCCAGTACCCATAACCGATCCTTTTAAGTCAGACCCAGAGATAGAGGTAGCAGTGGCAGAGGACGATTCTCAGGTTTCACAGACAGACCCCTTTTCTGGAGAGTTACCTCCATTTACAAAGCATACAAGGGAAATGGGAGATACAGAGATTGAAGAACCAAACACACGAGATATCCTCAACGACTTGGCTAGAGGTCAACAAATTGTGGCTAGCTTGGACAGGTCTCAACAGGCACTTGGGAGGCTTCTGGGCTGGTTATTTCCTGAGTTGGAAGAAGATGAGGAGGATATAGGTCGAAACAGGTATAGAAATGACAGGAATAGAGACCGAGGGAATGGAGATAGGAATGGTGACCGAAACATTGGTGATAGAAATGGGCACATGAATCATGATGGAGAGGCTTCGGTGAATAACCAGGGTGTTACGTGACTCACGGTTATAGATAGACCAGGCATTTTGACTTTCAGGCCGAGGGACGAGATACCAGATAGGGATGCTACACAGTTGGAGTTTCAGGAAGAGATCTTTAGGGATTGGCAGGCTTCTAGCGAAGGGTTTAGAGTAGAAATGTCTTTTAGAGACTACTCAGATCTTCGGATGAGACACAGACCCAGAGGGGGTAATAGACAACAGAATAATGAGTTGCAGAAGAAGGTCAGCAAGATGACCTTACCCTATTTTGATGGTTTGGGAAAAACTTCAGCAAGAGAGTGGGTACAAAAGTTGGACAGTTACCTTCAGATCAGCCCCATGCTAGAGACAGATGCCATCACATACGTTGCCTTACACTTGGAGGGTAGTGTGCATAAGTGGTGGAGCAATGGGAAGGTGACTCTAGGACATGACCAGAACACATCTTACATTGAGTTCACAGCCAGACTCATAGACACGTTCGATAAGAAGGATCCTGAATTGCAGTTCAAGGAGCTAGCACAGTTGAGACAGAGTGGATCAGTGGACTCGTACATTTTAGAGTTTCAGGATCTCTCAGTCATGGTTTCAAATATATTAGAGAGGAGGTTGATCATGCTCTTCGTTGATGGGTTGTCTGATCCTTTAAGGGAATGGGTGAAGGGTTTAGACCCTATGACATTGTAGGAGGCCATGAAGAAGGCCTGTGATATGGAATCATCCATATGGAGGAGCAAATTTCAGAGTAAGAACTTTCAGCATAGGAGAGATAAGGAGAGAGATAGGAGACCTTTCCACAGGGGCTCGAGAGACCAGCCACATAAGAGTTCTTCCAGGTTAGATAATGATCAGCTGAATGACCTCAAGAGGAAGAAGCTTTGTTTTCACTACAAAGAGCCTTGGGATCCTAAGCACAAGTGTGCTGCCTAAGGGAAGGCAAAACAGATTGAGTACTTCTCAGCAGATGAGTCTATGGAGTCGGACACGCATTCGGAGCAGCATACAGAGGATGATGATTCAGGGATAGATGTTGCATCTGAAGTACTAGATAAGGATAATGATACCTCCCTACCCACAACCCACATTTCTAGCATTCAGAGAGAAGGGTTGTTCAAGATCTGAGGAGTATTGGGTGGACAGAGGTGCATTACCTTGCTAGATATAGGTGCCACTCATAACTTCATAGATGAGGGCTTGGTTGCTAAGAGGGGGTTACAAACAGAGGAGTTTGCGAGATTTAAGGTAAAGGTAGCTGATGGGTTTGTACTCACTTGCACTAGGAGGATTCCCAACTTGACGATCCAGCTAAAGCATTATACTTGCCAGTCAGAGTTTTATGTGGTTAGCATGGGTGACATGGATGTTGTGCTAGGAATGAAATGGCTTCATGAGATAGGGGAGTTCACTATCAATTTGAGGACAATGGGAATGAAGTTTGAAGTGAACGGAGTTAAGCATGTGCTCAGGGGAATTTCAGATGGTGGACTGAGAGTTGTTTCTCTCAAGCGAATGAAGAGATTGATTTGCCATGATCAGGTACAATGGGCAGTAGAGATATTGGTGATGCTTGAAATTGCGGAGCAGTAGAAATGTGGATATCCACCTGACATACAGGCTCTTCTAACTAAACACACCAAAGTGTTTAGCGATATTCCACCAGGCAGACCACCTGATAGGGGTATCGAGCATGTGATCAAGTTGGAGGAGGGTGCAAAACTGGTGATCATCACACCATACCGGCACCCGAAGAGATCCAAAGATAAGATCGAGAAAGCTATCAAAGAGCTTCTCACCATGGGACACATAAGATGGAGTAAGAGCCCGTTTGCATCATCCGTTGTGTTAGTAAAGAAAAAGGATGGGATTCTTAGGATGTGCATTGATTACATGGAACTCAATAAGAAAACAATCAAGAACAGGTCCCATACCCAGGATAGATGAGCTGATTGATGAATACACGAGGCCTGTTATTTCTCCAAGATAGACTTGAGGTCTGGATACCATCAGATTAGGGTCAGAGATGAGGATGTGGAGAAGACGGCATTTAGGTGTCACTATGGGCACTTTGAGTTCCTAGTCATGCCATTCAGTTTGACTAATGCACCAGCTACTTTCTAGTCTTGCATGAATAGAGTCTTCAGAGAGCAGTTGAGGAGGTTCATCTTGATATTTTTTGATGATATCCTGATTTACAGCAAAACATGGGAAGAGCATGTGAAACACATTGACATTGTGTTGAGTATTCTGGAGGGGGAATCCTTATATGCCAAAATGTCAAAGTGTGAGTTTGGGATGACTGAGTTTCTATACTTGGGTCACATCATCAGTGCTGGTAACATGAAGGTAGACCCAGAGAAGATTCAGGCAATAGTAGACTGGCCGCCACCAAAGAATCTTACTCAGCTGAAGGGATTCTTGGGTTTATGTGGATATTACCACAGGTTTGTGAAGAGGTTTTCTCAGTCAGCTGCTCCCCTCACAAATTTGACTTGCAAGGATGCATTTAGTTGGACAGGGGGTACACAGGAGTGCTTTGACCAATTCAAACAGATTATGAGTACATGCCCTATATTGGCCATGCTAGATTTTAGCAAGCCCTTCGAGTTGCAGTGTGATGCTTCAGGGGAAGGCATTGGTGCGGTAATTATATAGGATAAGAACCCCATAGCATTTGAGAGTAGGAAGTTGAGGGGTGTGGAACACAGCTATAGAATTTACGACAAGGAGATGTTAGCCATAATGCATGCATTGGCTAAGTTCAGACAATACCTTGTGGGCAGTAAGTTCATAGTCAAAACAGATCACAACAGTTTGAAGCATTTCCTTGGCTAGAAAGACTTAAATAAGAGGCAACAGAAGTGGGTCAACAAGCTACAAGCCTACGAATTTGACATTTTGTATGTCAAAGGAAAGAAAAATGTTGTTGCCAATGCCCTATTCAGGAGGGCCCATTTATGTGCACTTGGAGCCATTGCAGATGATTGGAGGGAGATGATATCAACTGAGTATGCAAAGGATGCATGGGCTATGAGGGTAATTGATGGCACCATCAAGGATGACAGGTATACAGTGGTAAATGATTTAATCATTTACAAGAACAAGATTTTCTTGGTGATAGACTCTCAGATGAAACAAAAGGTTTTGAGGGCATTTCATGACTTGCTGATGGCAGGACACCCGGGGTACTTCAAAACTTATAGGCAGGTTAGAGAGAGGTTCACCTGGAAGGGCCTCAAGATGGAGGTGATGCAGTATGTGAGAGAGTGCTCAATATGTCAGTAGAACAAACAAGAGCACTCATTCCCAGGAGGTTTGTTGCAGCCCCTACCCATTCCTGAAAGGAAGTGGGACAACATTTCTATGGACTTTATCACAGTTTTACCAAAAGTCCAAGGTAGGGATTGCATTTTCATGGTAGTGGACAGGTTGACAAAGTACGCACACTTCTTTGCCATCCCTACCACTTGTGCTGCAGCACAGGTTGCAGAATTGTTCTTTCGTGAGGTATTTCGACTCCATGGGTTGCCTTGGAACATTGTTAGTGATAGGGACAGTAGGTTCCTCAGTAATTTTTGGTAGGAGCTCTTCAGGTTGACAGGGACAGAGCTCACCACCAGTATGAGTTACCACCCTCAGACGGATGGTCAGACGGAGATAGTTAATAAATGGGTGGAAGGATACCTCCGAAACTATGTTTTAGGGTAGCAAAAGGCATGGGTTAAGTGGCTCCACATGGGAGAGTACTATTACAATTCCACATACCACATGTCTATTCAGATGTCACCATTTATGGCCCTGTATGGGTATGAGGCACCGAGCTTTGTTGATTTGTTGTTTGGTGATAGCAGAGTGCCGAAGGCCAAAGACCTTCTCTAGGAAAGTCAAGACATCATGAGGTCTTTGAAGGAGAACATACAGAAGGCTCAAAATCAGCAGAAGTAGTATGCATATCAGCAGAGGACTAAGCGGTCATTTGTGGTTGGTGACATGGTGTATCTCATGTTGCAACCCTATAGATAGTCCACTCTCAGAAAGAGTGGGGCAGAGAAGTTGAAGCCACAGTACTATGGACCTTTTCGGATCTCCAAGAGGATTGGGGAAGTGGCTTATGAGTTGGAGCTTCCAGCAGGTAGCAGGGTACATAATGTATTTCATGTATCGCGCCTCAAGAAGGCATTGGGACATAAGGTGATACCATTAGCAGAGTTGCCTCCTTTTGATGAAGAGGGGAAGTTGATACTGGTACTCGAAGCTATAATTGATACCAAGGAACGTAATTTGAGGAGGAAGAACATTAGAGAGTACTTGGTTAAATGGAAGAACCTACCCATGGAAGATGCTACTTGGGAGAATGAGCAGATATTAGAGCATCCTAACTTGAGATTGCTTGAGGCAAGCAATCTTAGGGAGGGCAGACTATAATGTCCCCTTCTAGGCTCGTGGTTAGTCCATCATAGAATTCCGGTGGGCTAGCCATTTGGTTAAGTAATAAAAATGAAATATTTAAAGGGTCACTTAAGTTACTTTTTGGAGCGCTCACTTTGGGAAATATTAAAAGTGAATTTTAAAAGAAAAATTTCCCTCCTAAAATGTAATGTCCCTCTTGGAGAGTTTAAAAGAGGGAAAGGTGTGTCATTTGAAAATATGCTTGCTTATGATATCTCCTTCTTTTGAGCTCTGCCAGATTCTACCATTCTGGGGGGTTTGAGGATTCAAACTAGAGGCTTGTGGAGACAGAAACCTCCATAGGTAACAGCATTCTATAGGTGTGCAATACCACCCAATGGTGCTTTGATGATGGATACATCTAGTATTCATCCTTGTTCTTCATTGGAGTTTATTTGATAGGATCTTGAGGGGTTATTGCTTTATCTTCTGAAGGTTATTTGTTTTAGTTGATGGTATTGAAGAGCTGAGGATTCTTGAGGAAATAACAGAGGTTTATGAATGATATACACTGCACATGCTAGCCGCACCTCTCCTAGGTAGGCCATACCACTTCTTGAGGCAGTCAAGAGATTCCTTCTTGCTATTTCTCCTTCATAAAGGGTCGCCCAATTGAGATACAGTAGCTGACTGATATCAGAGGATTTTCAGAGGGATTTGAGTGTGCATCGTTGATGTTCATCACTCCCAGCAAAGGCTGCCCATCCCTAGGAGTGACGTGGGGCATTTTGACCTCTCCCTCTTTGTGGGAAGTGTTTGTTTTGCTTTGTGTGAGGCCTCCAATGCCTATTGTATTGCTGTTAACAATGAATGCTTGAAACTCTGTGATTCTTGATGATCTGGAGCAATATTGTAATTTCAAGTGACTGGTTCGGCAGTAGCCAAAACCTGAAGTTTCAAATATACATATGGGTATGCGATAGAACCTTTTTATTTGCTGATATATGAATTAGGTCTTTCATATTTCTCTTGTATTCATTGTATATTTTCTGGGTTTGCAATATATGTTATATTTTGTATGGTCCTGCAACACATCCGCAGCAAAATTGAAAACCTCTTCTACATTCTTCTATCTAGTCTGAAAGAACACAATAATAATAATAAAATAACACATAAAAAGATTTAAAAAATATACAAACAAGTACGACACATTACATAACACAAGGATTTTTACGTGGAAACCCTGTTAAGGGAAAAACCACGGGGTGACTAAACCAAGATTGTATTCTCTGTTAAAAGAATAAAGGAGTACAAAATGGCACTTGCCAATTAGGGCTCAATGCCCAAGCACACTACTCACAAGAGGCACACTTCCTACAAGAACTTACAAAAGATAATCAAGTGTTTGAACTGATGAGAAGCATCTACAAATGCAAGAGTTCAGTTCCGGTTAGGCATAGTATACTGATCTGATGCACTTCATTCTTTCTCTGTTCTATGTTGTTATTCAATCACATACCGGACCTGAATTGTTGTTCTCACACTTAACCCTACTTTTCTTCACACCTTATTGCTTCACACCTTCACCACACCCACTTACATGCTAGAACCCATCTGGTATATATATCCGCATCAAGGATTCTCATCAACTTTCTAGTCGGCAACAAGAACACTCAAGATATATGCAAGTTACTGATCTATCGGATGAATCCATACTTGATTTGTGATGTGTATCAAAAACATAGGTGTAGAAGTTATAAATCATGTCATCCAACAATGTATAATTCCACAAATTGCTTGATCAACACCTTTTACTCATCCGTATTGAAGTCTGATACTCTATCGGTCAGTTCTTCCTCTGTCTGCTCTGCCTAATTGGAACCCAACAGTTAGATGCTCATATCTTTTTCTTGATTTAGCACCAAAGGCTAAATCCCTAGAATACAGTAGTCATGATACCCCTCTTGACTTGTCCAAGTCTACAACTTACTGAGTTACACCATCTGAGAGATCTGGACCTGATTGTCAGACCTTGTTACATACTCTGTTCTTGTTCACTAGACCAAAACATTCTTCAATCTGACTTCTGGTGAAGGTATATTATGTACTGTGGATGTGTGGGATGGACTTTGTTGCCATCAATGACAACACTTATGAAGCCACACAGTGTCTCTTTCCAACAATCTCCCCCTTTGGCATTGATGGCAACACTTAGTGAAAAATGGCTAAGTGTTGCGGTAACTCCCCCTTAGCTGATGCTCTATCTTTTGCACTATTTAACTGGAGCTCCCCCTTAGCTGGATTCCATATTTTTCACTACTACTCACTCCCCCTTTGACATCAATGGCAAAGGGTGGAATCCACATACCAAAATTTTGCAAAAATTGTCCTATACATGGCCGCATAAGTATATATAAATCATATGTTATACTTACATATACTTAAGTATATCCGCAAAAGTAGTCTTGAACTGTACAAACTCTGTGGACTAGCTCTACTTCATCCTATCCAAAATAGATATGTGACCATTCAACAAAATGCATATGCTTCTGCCCTTCTTAAATCTGTTGGATCATTGGTCCGGGCTATGGTCTGAGCATCTGTCAAGGCCTCATGCATTGCCTCTAGCTTAGGGATAATTATCCCTCTGAGTTCATCCATTCTATCCATTATGTTATTATTTTCTTTGTCCAGCCTCTTTATTTCATTTATGATAACAATAGCTTGGCATTCTTGATTCATTAGAGAGGAGGAAAGAGGGTCAAAATTCTGAACTAGGCTTGACAGTTTTTCTTCTTGTTCTTTTAGCTTCTCTTCAATATCTTTTGTCACTTTGTTAGGAACTCATGTTTAGCCCTTCTCTTTACTTTGTTAGTATATTACATTTGGATGCATATGCTTTGTAAGTCATCCCCTGAGTATATTGTATTATCCCACATTCATGGGAAGTAATAGTTGTTTAGATTAGACTTAGTATATAAGTACGTGTTGAGGCCAATGAAGGCATCCACGAGTTTATTGTATTGAGCTTGCTCAAAGGAGGTTGCCCCCTCTAAGTGGCCTACAATCAATAAATTCCTTATGTGTTATGCTATTTCTATTATTTCATGCATTTTCATTATTTTGTTGCAGGAGGTTCCTCTCATTTGGTATCAGAGAGCTTTCTTGGGCTCGCTGGGTGGAATTTTTGCCAATTTTTTTTTTCACAGTGGCCTCCAGGCACTATGATTATTGTAGTAGTACTTTTTTCTTTGCATTTGTATTGTTCATTTCAATTGCAGGTTCGGATTAGGGAATAATCCCTATCCGCTTAACTGTGGGAAGTGCCTGGGCATAGCCCTAAAACTCATTGTGAGGAGTACCACATGAACCCCGGAGTAGCTAGCCCATTAAGAGGACCTGCCAGCGAAAAGGGCAATGGCCCCTACCTGATTGACTAGTTCCCATATGTGAGGTAAACCAAGAGCTGTCGTTTGTGGTAAAGTGGTTATCAATTTTACCTGAGCCATGG
Organism: Cunninghamia lanceolata; assembly: GCA_027924645.1. Lineage (NCBI taxonomy): Eukaryota > Viridiplantae > Streptophyta > Pinopsida > Cupressales > Cupressaceae > Cunninghamia > Cunninghamia lanceolata. Next base: position 6,660,867 of record BSBN01000103.1, read on the forward strand.
AGTGAGGGGTACTGCCCCAATACGCAAGCCGTTAGACAACATTGGTAGCCGAGTGAATCCCTTGAACCTTTAGGAAGCTGAACATACTTGGGGTCCATATCTATTGCCAGTTGATAAATCACAGATTGCATCTATCCAGAGCCATTACAGATCATTTCTAGAAGAGAAAAAACTCTTGGTTATGGTTGTCACCTGCGCAGGAACAAAAAACATGGAGGATGAACTTGCAACCCTCAAGACCAAACTCTAAGATCTGGATGAAAAAATTCTCAGCCTCAATCTTTAGCATTCAGCCATGAACAATAGACGGCAACCAGAGTCTTCTGCAGATATTAGGTTTTCTTCTTCCGGTAATTTTTATGGACCGAAGCTTGATTTTCTTTGCTTCAATGGTGATGATCTGACTGGATGGATATATCGGGCAGAACAATATTTTAGTCTGCATAATACTTTTGATGTCAACAAAGTCCCACTTGCCTCCTTTCATTTGGAACATGAAGCCCTTCAATGGTTCCGTTGGTACATCAAAGCTCATGAAGAGCCAAAATGGGTATATTTTTGCAAACTCATTTTGCAACGATTTGGCCCTAGTGCTTTTGATGACTTCACAGGAGCACTCACAAAACTATGCCAAACAGGCTCTATGAGAGAATATCAGACATAATTTGAAAAACTAGCCAATCACATAGAGGGATTGTCTAATGACTTCTTCAGGAGTTGTTTTGTCAGTGGTTTGAAGGATGTAATTCACTCTGAGGTTAAAAGGTTCTGTCCCAGCACAATGATGGAAGCCTTAGGGTTGGCTAAAATGGTGAAGGACAAGATCATAACCCAACAACGCTCCAAATCCAATTTTGTTCCATTCAGAAATATGGATCCCCAAAGCCCTCAAATAATGCCAGCTCCTAGAACAACTCCTATCAAGCATTTGACTGAAGCAGAGATGCGGGCACGTAGAGAAGAAGGGTTTTGTTATAATTGTGATGAAAAATTCACTCAGTGACATAGATGTGTTGAGCAAAAGCTCTATCTCTTGGATGTGGATTCTCTGCCTGAAACTGAAGTTTATGCAGATGCTCAAGATACAGTAGCTGATCAGGTTGAAACTTAGCAGTCACCTGTTGACCCTACTTCTCAGGAAGACCACCCAGAGATCTCTCTCCATGCCGTAGTAGGAGTCACCACCCCACAAACCATGTGGGTCAAGGGTTACTTCAAGAATCTCCCTCTTACAATACTCATTGATTCTGGTAGTACTCATAACTTCATTAACCCTCGAATAGCCAAACAGGCTGATTATTTTGTTCTTCCTTGCTCAAACTTTGAAGTCATGATTAGCAATGGGGGCACATTACCTTGCAAATGGAAGTGTCGCAATGTGCGTATCTCTATTGGAGATTATAACCTGCGCTCCGACATGTTTTCCTTTCCCTTAGGCAGATGTGATGTGGTTTTGGGCGCCCAATGGCTACGTACACTTGGACCCATCTTATGGGATTTTGCTAAACTTTGGATGCAGTTTTCAGACAATGGGCACAAACACACATTGACGGGCTTACAACTGGGGTCTCTCGGCATCATAAGTTCATATCGCCTGGAAAAGCTTCTTAAGAAGAATTCACATGGTGTCATCGCTCAACTTCACTCCATTCAAATGCAACCATATGTGGTCTCCACTACTCCTTTGGCTCTACAACGAATGACAGCTATTTTGCATGCAATACAGAAGTGGTGGCCATACCTATTAGGCGATCATTTTTACATCAAGGTAGCTCACCAGAGCCTGAAATATTTCCTAGAACAATGGGTCTCCTCTCCAGCACAAAAGAAATGGATCAGCAAACTCATGGGTTATGACTATCAGATCACTTACGAGAAGGGTAAGGACAATATTGTGGTGGATTCTCTTTCTCGCACATGTGATGACCAAGCTTCTCTTTCAGCTATTTCTATGTATGTTCCAAATTGGTTGGAATCTATCCCATAGGCTGTATTCTATGAACTCTATGTTTCTCCATCGGTAGAGCACTCTGGGTTCCTCAAAACTTATGAGCAGGCATGGCATCACTTCTTTTGGAAGGGAATGAATAGGGCAATTCAATAGATTGTGGCTGCATGTGATACCTTAGAACAACAGCATCAGTGGGAAAAGTGGCTCCCTCTCACTAAATGGTGGTACAATACCTCCTACCACACTGCATCTAACATGACTTCATATGAAGCAGTCTATGGTCAGACACCACTAGCGTTCCTTCCATACTCCCCTAGCAGTTCATGAGTTCAGGCATTCAACACGGTTCTCTGCACCCAGGATTAGATTGGGGATCATAAGCTGGCTCCTTCTTCCCGTGTTCATCCAATATTTCATGTCTCTTGTCTAAAGAAATTTCTTGGCGCCAACGACAGAGCCCAAACTATTTTACCACAACTAGATAATGAAGGATCCCTCCTTTTGGATCTAGAGTTAACCCTCGACAGACGCACTCATCCTCTTCACTTCCGATCCATCACAGAGGTATTAATTTAGTGGCATGGAATGCACCCAGAGATTGCTACAAGGGAACCACTCCTTCAGATTCAGCAACAATTTCTACATCTTATGCTTTGAGGACAAATCTTTTCTAAGAGGGAGGGGATGTTAGGAACCCGTGTTTAGCCCTTCTCTTTACTTTGTTATTATATTACATTTGGATGCATATGCTTTGTAAGTTGTCCCGTGAGTATATTGTATTATCCCACATTCATGGGAAGTAATAGTTGTTTAGATTAGACTTAGTATATAAGCAAATGTTGATGCCAATGAAGACATCCATGAGTTTATTGTATTGAGCTTTCTCAAAGGAGGTTGCCCCCTCGAAGTGGCCTACGATCAATAAATTCCCTCTGTGTTCTGCTATTTCTGTTATTTCATGCATTTTCATTATTTTGTTGCAGGAGGTTCCTCTCACACTTTGGGCCAAGATAAACAGAATTTGTATATGTCCCCACCATCTTTAAGAGCATTTTCAAGGCTCTTTATTCCAATGTCTAGAGTCCTCCTATCATTTGTAATAAGTCCTTGAACTTCAGTGAATCTTTTTCCCAGAAACTCCTTCCAGACCTTTGCTTCTGCTGATTTCTCTAGAGATTCAAAATGAGTGTCAACAGAGTTTACTAGGTTTTTTAAGTTACCAGATGGTGAGGCTGAAGGATCCTTTTGATAGGATGGCATGATCTTCTCCGATATCCCAGATGCAATCTCCAATAGTTCACAGTCTTCCATGTGAGATTTCAAGAGTTTTTCTTTAGCCTGGGCTTGGGCAAAAGATGATATCTTCATCATCTATACCGGTGAGAGAGTGCCCAAATTTAGGGGCCCTTGAAATAGCTCCAGTTCATCTAACTCCACCACCTCTTTGTCTATGAAGTTCTTCACTATCTCTGCAGTGTCTCTTGCTGGTGATTGAGTCTTCTTTGAAATATCAAAAGAGTCATCATTAGTCTTTTCTGCTTGTTCTTCTTCTTTTCCCTTAACCTCTTCTTCTTGAATATTCTTCTCTTCTTTTCTACCTTCTCCTTCAGCTTCAGGGTCTAGAATGTCTGTCACAGCTATAGTGGGATCTGGAGGAGAGATGTCACCTATGTTTGCTACTTCATGAACTTCCTCTTCTAGAACTGAAGAGTCTAAGTTCTCAGAGATTTCTTCATTTATTTTCTTTAATCCTTCGACATCCTTGTCAGAAGTTTCTTCATTGGTTACATTTAATCCTTCAACATCCATGGTAAAAGGTTCTTCATCTATTTCTTCTACAATGAGAAGATTGAATCTCTTCAAGGCTGGAGGATATCTTTTGTTTCACTTGCTATTTGGTCTATTTCTCCAAGCATGAGTTTATTCATTCTTGCCTTACTCCGGAACTCATCCTTACAATCTTTAAAAATCATGTTCATTTGTTTTGGAGTGATGGAAGGATAAATTTGAATTTCTATCTACTCTTGAATCTCTAAGTCTTTTGCCTTTGCATTCTCTTTTCTCAGCTCAAGTACTTTTTCTAGATTCTTAGGAATTAATGATATAATTTCAATGAAATCTTTATTGTAAATGTTCAAGTACCTAACAGTAGCTTCTTCCAAAATTCTCTTGTCAACATCACTATATTCATTATAGAACTTAGTCACCGGCTGTAGGTTCCCATCCACAGTGATTGCCTTGATGATGTCATCAATGGAAAGAGTGGGCTTTTCTACAAATTACTCTACCTTCTCTTCCTCCTTTTTTCTAGCAGAGAACTTCCTGGATGTTCTCTTTTTCTTTATTTCCCTAATTTCTTCATTTGATTCTGTTGCCTCATCATCTTTATGGCTTGTATACTTTCTTGAGGCTTTGGTCTTCATCCTCTTTTCTCCTTTTCTGGATGTCTTGACTTCTGGTTTGGTAGACTTTGAGCTTTTGGAAGTGACAGGAGCAGAACTCTTGGAGGATCTAGTCCTAAAGGAGGTTTGTGCAGGGGCACTTTCTTTCTTTGCTTCTTCTCTTTCTTTCTCTGTCTTCTCCATTTTCTCTCTGTTAGCATCTAGAGCCTCCTTTGATATGCCAAATCTTTTGGCAAATTCTTCTACTTCCCTTCTTACTTTCCTCTTTATCTCTGACTGTCTTAACTCAACATGTATTTTTACACTTAGCTCTTTAAAGGATCCAAACCTTTCTACTTCAGTGTCCTTAGGCTGGCTCAGCAGGTGTTGAATATGTAGCTCCGAGATGTTTTCATCGACCTCATATCCCATAGGCATTATCCACATAGTTCTTGGCTCAACTGCCTCCATTAGGCATTGATCAGTGTCAACCATGAAGCACATTGTGTCCTTGTATTTTTCAACTATGGATTGAGGTATTCTCTCTCTGGCTTGCATCATGCTTTGGAAGTTCTTAAAGTAACCCCAGATGGCTATGTTTTGGGCTTGAGCATCACCAAGTCCATACATGTAATCTCTGATCTAAATTGCAACTGATTTATCATTTTGCCAAACCCAGCCACTTGATCCAGGTAGCTCATTCATATAATAGAAGAATAGACATAGTATTAGACAACCATATTTAAAGGAATTCTTCTTATCCTTTTTGATCTTCTACAGGTTTTCCAATAGTTGATTTAGAAGTTAACACAGGTCATAATCTGCATCTTCCCTCAACATCTGATATGCTGCATAGATTGTTGTCCCAGACACAGAATTCTCCCTACTCGAATGATAGATTTTGTAGCCAATTATCATTGAGGCAAACTTGACATCTGGATTTGTTATGTCATCTATGGTCATTGCTCTTTTGACAAATTTAGATCTGGTGGCTTCAGTTACTATTTGGTTCTTCATAGATTTAAGTGCAGGTAACCCATTGGATGAATGCAGTTTGGTCACTGCCCTGGTGGCATCTTTAGTTATCTTGAAGGGCCTCATTAGCCACATGAAGTTATCATTCATCCTGCTTAGAACATACCGGACCCAATCATCTTCTGTAAAACATGGAAAATGTATACAATGTCCAAAGTGTTTATCCCGGAGGGCCTTGAATTCAGGTTTGAGTTCAAAATTCTCATCTATGAGCTATTTGTGATAAATGTCCATCAATTTTGAGTCTCCAAATTCCTCAATGTTGGCATGGCTATAAACCCTAACATCTTCTACATGCAATACTCCGTGTGGAATGCTAGAAAATGCACCCAAAGGATCAACTTCTAGAGATTTATAAGGGTGTTTCTTGAATTTAGGACGCGTCCTATCAGAGATCTTGACAACCATTGGAGTAGCCATTTTGCAAGAGATTCAGAGAGAGATTTTTAGAATGGAAGTACCTTTTCACGCTTTAGGGTTTGAAACAGGAGTCGGAACAAATCGCTGGTTGAATTCATTTTTCAGTTGATCTTGAGTGAATTGTAGAATCTTTGTTGCAGAGCTCTTCTTTTCTTCTTTGTGAGTGCAAGTGTGCAAATAATGAGTGAAAGAACCCTTTTATCCTTGCGCAAACCCTAATTTTCTTTTGTAATAAATGCACAACTTAAGTTATTTGGTTACCCTGTTTTGAGGGAGATCTGCTTGAATCACTGCGCCGAACTTAGAATCATTATCAGTGAAGATTGACAACGTATCTTCTTTTCTTCAATCATGCCATGGGTCCACAAATCAAAGCATTTCAATTCTAAATCATACCAGATCTATCTATGAAATTATGCTTTACTGGATGACTGTCAGAACTGGATTAACTTGAGTAGTTATAAGTCTTGCAAAATTCCATGCGGATCTTTCACATTTTGACTGAAGGTTATTTGGACATTTTTTTGAGAACCCTTTAATCCGCAGCGTTAGATGTTTACTCAATGTGCTGAATTTAGGCACTACCTGACTGGCTAGGGGAAATTGTTCTTCTCTATGACTCCCCCTAAGCCAGAGCTCACCGTTTTAGTTTCCATAAGGAATATCAGCAGTAGATTCTGGTGTGGATCCATCCCCAATATTTTTTGTACTCTTCTTTACCCAAATCTTGCTCATCTCCTTTTGAACTTCATCCACATTCACTATACCTTTGCCCTTATCTTGTTTTCGATTATGTTCCACTGGACCTTTTCTATCCTGATTTCTACTTCTACAGAATTTGGCAATATGACTGGATCTATTGCAATTGTAACATACAACATTTCTTTGCTTAATTGATTGATATCCTCTTGATCTATATTGATTAGCCATATGTCCCATTCTATTGCATGCAAAGCATCTACCATTGAATGAATTGTTTATTTGCATATTTCTGCATTCATGAGATTTGTGACCATACCTTTTGCAATTAAAACATTGTCTAGAGAAGGATAGATTATTCTGATTCATTCTCCTCCTGCATTGAGTTGCTTTATGACTGAAATTGTTGCAATTGAAGCAGTATCCATTGAAGGATGGAAATCTTTGGGCATTTGGTTGCCTTACCGGAGGTCTTCTAGGCTTGTTTCTTTGATTTCCTGATCCAAAGTTATTCTGACTGGATCTAGAGCTTTCACCTTTCTCATATTCCAAGCCATGCTTATCATCTATCCTCTTTTGGCTTTCAAGAAGAACTTCAAGTTGGGCTGAGCTTATCTTGAATTTTTCTTTGTATTCATTTGTAGTTTGAAGATCTTGTTTAAGAGTGTCTATTTGATTCTCAAGTTGTTATTCATTGTCTCTAGCTTCTTCAAGATCAGATTCAAGATGCCTGATTATTCTGTCCATTTTGTGGCAGTCCTCAGTTTTCTCCTTGAGGGATTGTTTTAGATTATCTTCCATCTTTCTTTTTTCTTCAATTTCTTGGGTGAATCTCATAACCCCTGATTCCATTTCATGTCTTACCATAATGACTTCTTTTGATAGCTTCTCGCATAGCTTATTTTTCTCATTCAGATCTTCATTAGTATCATTGACTTTACTCTGATTGGCTAATTTTTGAAGTAGTTCCTTTCTTTTTTCATAGAAATACTAAGTTTTTCTTTTAGCTCATTTATGAATTCATTAGCTTGTTTGAGTCTTTCTCTCAAATTATTAACTTCAGAGTGGGATTGTTCAAGATCATCTAGGGAAAACTAAAGTTGTTCCTTCATACCATGTGCATCCATTGAGATTCCTAGATCTTCCTCAAGCTGTTAGGCTTTGTTTAGAGGAACTTGGCTCTGATACCAATTGTAGAAAGCAAGGTAGATAACTGAGGGGGGGGAATCAGTTATCTCCAAATTTCTTTAATTTTGTTATCTCAATATTTAGTGTTATATCAAAACATGAAAGCATGTGTAATCATAAGAACAAAAATAAAATCAACACACATAACACAAAGATTTTTATGTGGAAACCCTGTTAAGGGAAAAACCATGGGGTGACTAACCCAAGATTGTATTCTCTGTTAAAAGAATAAAGGAGTACAAAATGACACTTGCCAATTAGGGCTCACTTCCTGAGCACACTGCTCACAAGAGGCACACTTCCTACAAGAACTTACAGAAGATAATCAAGTGTTTGAACTGATGAGAAGCATCTACAAATGCAAGAGTTTAGTTCCGGTTAGGCACAATATACTAATCTAACGCACTTCATCCTTTCTCTGTTCTATGTTGTTATTCAATCACATACCAGTTTTGAATTATTGTTCTCACACTTAACCCTGCTTTTCTTTGCACCTTATTGCTTCACACCTTCACCACACCCACTTACATGTTGGAACCCATCTGGTATATATATCTGCATCAAGGATTCTCATCAACTTTCTAGTCGGCAACAAGAACACTCAAGATATATGCAAGTTACTAATCTTTTGGCTGAATCCATACTTGATTTGTGATGTGTATCAAAAACATAGGCGTAGAAGTCATAAATCATGTCAGCCAACAATGTATAATCCCACAGATTGCTTGATCAACACATTTTACTCATCCGGATTGAAGTCTGATACTTTGTCGGTCAGTTCTTCCTCTATCTGCTCTGCCTAATTGGAACCCAACACTCAAATGCTCATATTTTTTTCATGAGTTAGCACTGGAGGCTAAATCCTTGGAGTACAGTAGTCATGATACCCCTCTTGACTTGTCCAAGTATGCAACTTACTGAGTTACACTATCTGAGAGATTCAGACCTGATTGTCAGACCTTGTTACATACTCTGTTCTTGTTCATCGGACCAAAACATTCTTCAATCTGACTTTCGGTGAAGGCATATTATGTACTGCGGATGTGTGGGATGGACTTTATTGCCATCAATGACAACACTTATGAAGCCACACAGTGTCTCTTGCCAACAACCATCACCATTGTTGTGAATCTCATCTTCATTGCAATCAACTATCATGGCCATTATCACTTGACATCTTGGAATAGCAAGGAGGTACACTTTCTGAGGGCATATTCAAACACAAGATCATTTGCGATTGGCCGCCAATGGAAGCCATGAGGTAAAGAGGTTTGTTGAGGTATTGTTCATCATTTTAGATCTTCTTTATTTCTATATTTCATTGGGTTGTGGGTATTATTGATGTATTTTGATATTCACGCATAATTCCCCTTGACATTTTTGGAACCCACCATGGGGCCCTGCCTTGATTTAACCCAAAAACTGAGTTTTCTGCGCATAGGTTCCATACACAGGAGGATTCAACACATCTGACCCATTTTGTCACACATATGATCTCTGTTCTGACACATATGATTTTTCGGTGCATATGACCTTTGTTCCCGCGCATACATCTTCTGTTACGGTGCATCTGATATTCCGATGCATATGCTTTTTGTTTCAGAGCTTTTGCTTTCTATTTTTGCAATTTTGATTTTCCTGCGCTTCTGAGCTTTGTTTCTGCGCATTCATGCTCTATTTCTGTGCATCTGTTCCGAATAGTGGTTTTTAGGATATTTTTTGTATTTTCTGCTAACGCTGACACTCTTTTTCATAGGGATATTCTCTCATCTGCTTGCAGGATTAGGAGCTAGTTTAGTCATACTAGCTGCATTGTTAGCACATTGTCTTTTCTTAAAGGATAGTAATCAAATGCTCATGCAAATCTCACATAGTTCTATTTAGGAGGGAGTAACTTGAATCTTGTTGCATCAACAAATTGAATCTAGTCACAATGTTAGGAGGCTAAAATTGAACCACTGCTATCTTGCTTTTCAAAGATAATAACTTGCATGTGTGCCCAAGTAGATAGCTCATCTAGTCTTTTTCATTTTTAACTAGGGGAAAAGAACAAGTGTCTTTCATGTTTTTGGGAATGATACCAGGCCTATGGTCTCCCCTATCTTGGGTGACCAAAATGCCAGATGTATCATTTTCACATGTGTTGAACCTTTAGAGAGGCCTGCCCTTGGATACCTATCTATCCTTGGGGAATGACCTTAAGTGGTAACAGGCTAAAGCCAAGCCCTACTGAGCCACTATAAATAAATTGTATTTGAAGTGAAAGCTTCAAGCAACGAGTGCTACTGTGTTATACCAACAGCCAACCTCCCCCAAAACCCTTCAAGGCGTAACCCTTGAGGTCTGGGAGACTCCATAACGGAGAGTAGTGCTACTGCACGTATAACCACTCGAATGCCCTTACTAGTCATCCTTTGTTTTAGTAAACCAAAATCCTTCTATTTGTTGGTGCAAAAGGTGGGACCTTTGAAGCCACCCGGATTCATGTGGTTCTTAGTAGAGATAGCAGAGACAATCCTAAGGTTCGGTGGGGGTACGAGCCTTGGGAAACTCAAATCTTGGCATGCGTGAGAAGTGTGTGCCGTGGAGAGGAGCCAGTGCTACCAAGATCTTGAAGCTATCTGCTTTGAATAAGCATAGCTAGGGGACTCAGCAAATATTGTCTTTGCCAGCCTAGGATTGTACTTGTTTTTGTGTCAAAAAAGAGTCCAAAAATAGAAAAAAAGATCAAAAATCATGGAAACTTCTTTGTGTTTGCTATGTTTTACTTGCCATAAATGAGAAAATTAGATCAAGAACACCAACCTGCAACCAAAAAAACCAAAAAACATCTAAAAACTTGACAAAAATTGTAAAAACATTCAAGAAAACCAGAGCTACGCATACATCCTGCAGAGTTGCACATATACCTCGACCTGTCACGCATACATTACGACTTGATGCGCATCTGTCACCTATTGCTGCATTTTCAAACTTCACCAGAACTGTGCATATATCTTGACTTTCTGTGTATTTGTCCTTTGTTTCAGCGCATCTATTCCTGCACATCCCTGGCAGTGACCATTTCTGTACCTTTTCAAAGAAAAATTTCAAACTTTCCAGGTACCCATTTCAGCCTTATACCATTTTCTAAAATCAGATTTACCGTGCAGTCACTTTTTCTATTTCATAGCATAACCTCTCTTTTGTTGGTCATCTCATCTACTTTCTACTAGGTCTTTCCAAAGCAAAATCAGAGTCCCATATCAGGTTAGTGCAAGACCCTTTTCAGATCATTCCAGATTCAAGTAAACCTAGTAGGTCACAGAACTTCGCTAGTGATCTTGGTGCTGGATGAGTCTCTACACAATAAACGGGTATCAGATACCCTTACTTGTGGCTATCATCTTGTGTCAGCCAACTTGGAATCATTGATAAAAAAAGTCCCTTGTTCAAGTCTCCTCACAGGTATCCTCTTCTCAACAATCTCCAACAACACCTAATCAAAATCTCTAGTTTCATCCCACCTCTTCCCACGTCGCCTCGCATGGTTTTAACTAGATCTCAATATCAAAAACAACTTGAAATGGCTAGATCATCCAATCACATTGTCACCCCTCACAATAGTGATGAGGAAATCTCTCATGAGGATTACCAAGGAACCTTCCAAAATTGGAAATTTCAACGCATGCTAGAAAAAGTGCTCCTCGAGGACCCTCACAAGTACTTTCTTTATCTCACAAATCTAGGGCTTAAACTCCCCTCAGACTTTGATCTTAACAAACTAAAAGAAATAGTAGAGGAAACTCATGAAATTCACACTATTGAGGACAAAGGAAAGAAAGTCATAGACCCAAACATACCTATGGAAAAAATGAGGAAACAAATCAAGGATCTAACGCAACAAATGACAGATCTCAAAGAGGACCACCCACTAAAACTTATTCCTTGGAAGACATCGCACCATATCCCTTTGACAGAAGCTTGAACATGGTACCCTTCCCCTTTCGGTTTGAAGTACCTAAGTTTGAAAAATACAAAGGAAAAGGAGACCCTAGAGATCACATTAGGGAATTTAACGCTGCGTACATGGAAGTAGCTCACAATGAAACTTTCTTAATGAGACTATTCCCTAGATCCCTAGGTGGTCAAGCCATGGAATGGTTCTCATGACTCCCACTAGGTATCAAAACTTTTGATGAGTTAGTAAACAAATTCGTCACACACTTCTCCTACAACATTGAACACGAAGTCTCCATGCTTGACTTATGCAATACAAAGCAAAAAAGTGGCGAATCTTTCGCCTCTTTCTTACAAAGGTGGAGACAACTTGCTAGCAAATTCTCATATGACGTCCCTGAGAAGCAAATGATGGAGATGTTTGTCTGCAACCTAAACCCCGATCTAAGTTACTTAATACAAATTCAATGCCCTACCTCCTTTTTGAAAGTCAATGAGATGGGACTATTTATCAAGAAAGCTATGATCGCCAAGGGGCAAATAAAGTTATACAAGGACAATCCTAACTCCAACTACACCACAGACAAGTTAAAATTTTGGACAAAGAACAAAAATGTTGTCAATGATGGAGTAGTTGATGCCAAAGTGGCGGCTCCCAAAAAACAACCAATCTTCACTCTCAAAGGAGAAGCAAACAATGTTACGCAAAACAAAACCTTCTCTTGTGAGCTAAAGCCATGGTTCACTTCTAACCCTAGACAAAAATTCACACTAGTAGGGGAGTCCCAAGAATCTGCATTAAGAAAATTGTTGGCCAACAATGAGATCACTCTTCCACCAACTAGCGATTATGAACCTCAGATAAAACCTCACTACTGGAAAGATACAGATTTCTGCAAATACCATAGAGGAAGAGGCCACATGACCAACAACTGTATCCATCTCAAACACGTTATTCAGGACATACTTGACCAAAATTATGCAAGCACTCAACAACATACTTCTAATGAGACACATGTGGCACACAAGGATTTGCTTCTCAATCATGACAGGCCATACAACAACAACAACAACAACAATGACAATCGCAATAGGCAGAATCAGAATAATGGAAGCAACAATGCAAACTACACAAGCATGCCATTTGATTATACCATCAACTGCATATCGGAACATATCCCACAAGTCAATATGGTCACATCCAACCAACAATCAAGACCCAACAAAACTGATTGCAGCATCATCACCTGCAGTGGTAAGGTCATGTTAAACACGCTTCCTCTAGGGTCATCACCTTCTCCGTCTAATCCCCATACATACAGTGTCATAGACCAACTTCGAAAAACTCCTGCCCACATATCTATCTTAGAGTTGTTGCGTCTGTCTCCTTCCCACAAGGTAATTCTTGATAAATCCCTAGTGGAAATAATTGTGCCCATGAACCTGGCCCAAGAGAAGTTTCAAGCCATGGTAGAAAATCTAACTTCCTTAGGCACCATCTCATTTACCGAACAGGATGATCTTTCAGTGTCTCAGTGTCATAACACACCCTTACATATCGTTGCATTCATTCATAAACACCCTATCAAAAGGGTTCTTATTGATGGAGGAGCCAGTTTAAATATTTGCATGCTCAAGCTAGTCCTTATATTGGGGTTCTCTGAAACTATGGTGGATCTGAGGAAAAATATCACCATTAAGGCCTATGATGAAGAAGAAAGAACTACCAAAGGAACAGTGGTGTTACTAATACAAGTTGGACCGATGATTAAGGACATTGTTTGCCAAGTCCTAAACAAAGAGCTAGCCTATAATATCCTCCTAGGTAGACCATGGATTCATGCCATGCAAGATGTGCCATCTACCTACCACCAATGCATAAATCAAATTCCCTCATAACGGCAAGTAGATCACCATCCAAGGTGATCTTGATCCCTTCCAGCACTGCAACACTATCCGCTCAAAGCTTGATTGCATCATTCCTAACAATAGAGCTTCCATATTCCCCATCTCGCAGCATGATTTCTCTTCTGAAGCTTCCTTATCCAAGCCCAAAGAGCAGAAAATCACCATCAAAGAAACAGGAGTAGGGGAATATTCCATCGAGCACAGCCTCAACTTAGCCAAACTGCCTCTATCTCCAAAATCCTTTGGGTGACCTACACCTTTTCCAAAGCCATCTATTCCTCCTAAAGCTCCCACAGCTCCCTTTGTCAAATGGGGAACCCTATCAGATGAAACAGAAGAGAGAGATGTCTTATCATGGCTTTACACAGATGAAGATACCGCACAACAAGAACCACCTAAGCTCCCAACAGAAATCTATGGACGTGGTGAGTCTATCCTACGCAGAATGGGTTATGAAGGACAAGGTCCCATCGACCTAAGAAAAGAAAGAATAACAAAACCTATCCAACCCTCTTTGTCCTCACTAGCAAGAAATAGAAAAGGGTTGGGATACAAGGACAAAGGCAAAGCTAAAACCAATGCTTGTTTTGTGGAACAGATTCATGCCCTACAAGAAGACAGTGACACATAATCTAATGAATATGAGTGGGATGAACTCACAAAGCACTCCTATGAAGATAAAGGAGTTGATACCATTCAAACCTATAGCCCCTACCGTGAAGGACAAACACTAACACATAGACCATTGGAGTGTGATTTGCCAACTCCTAAGAGTACAACTTTTGAGGAAGGTCACAGTTCCATCGCAATAAACAATCTGGAGGAAAGTACCATCTCGGATCCTATCCCTACCAATCTGAATCCTAGCCATGTTTCCATTCAAACTATTAACAAATCAGATCTATCTTTCGATTCCCTTCCCCTTGTGCATCTTGAGCTCATTGACTGGGATTTACAAGGCACCCCACAACTAGACATGTTCCAAAATGATGATGCCTATATTGACTACATGGAACTTAGGAACCACCTACCTGTAGGAGATCACAAAGCTAGTTTTGTAATTGAACTCAACACCGTGGCTTACTTTGGAGAGGGTGCCAAGCCTTCCAGTCACAAAAACATAAAAATTAAAAATGGATCTGATGGTGAAAACCATTCTGCTATAGTATCAGATCCCAAAATAGTAAAAAGAAAGGATGCATTCGATGGTGAAAACCCAACTGTGGCACCTGACGATGGAAGGCTTGACACTCTCCCCACCAACATGCAACAGGAGAAGTCGCAGATTGTTATGGAACCTACAAAACCCATCAACATTGGAACAGAGGATAATCCTAAGATCATTCACTTTGCAAAGTCTTTATCTCCACCATAGAAGACCAAGTTCATACCATTCTTCAAGAGAAAGCAAGTCAACTTTGCTTGGTCATACGCAGATATGCCTAGGTTGGATCTAGATTTGATTCTACATCATCTTCCACTAGATCCAGGGGTCAAACTAGTCAAGCAGAAGCTCAGAAAGATGCATCCACACATTGCACTACTAGTGAAAGAAGAACTCAAGAAACTACTGGATGTAGGGTTCATAAGGGCAATAGACTATCTAGAGTGGGTATCAAACATAGTGCCAATATATAAACCTGATGGCAGATTTAGATTATGCAATGATTTTTGAGATCTAAACAAAGCTTGCCGCAAGGATGACTTTCCGTTACCTAATATTGATATCATAGTCGACTTGACAACATGACACACCATGCTTTCTCTAATGGATGGCTTCTATGAGTATAATCAAATCAGGATAGCACCAGAAGACCAACATAAAATAGCTTTCACTTTCCCATAGGGTACCTTCTACTAGAACGTCATGCCATTTGGGTTAAAGAACGCAGGAGCAACATATCAACGTGCTATGACCACTATCTTCCATGACATGATGCACGTAACAATGGAGAACTACGTAGATGATATCCTTGCAAAATTATTCACAAGAGAATCCCACCTGGATGTACTAGATAAAGTTTTTCATAGACTAGAACAATTCAAAGTCAGGTTGAACCCGAAGAAATGTGTGTTTGGAGTCACCTCTGGCAAGCTCCTAGGCTTCATTGTATCAGCAAATGGGATAGACGTTGATCTTGCCAAAGTCAAGGCTATCATGGAAATGCCACCACCTAAGAACATCACTCAATTGCGGTCTCTACAAGGAAAGTTACAAGCAATCCGCTGATTCATACCACAACTAGTAGACAAGTGCCAACCTTTCAGTCATCTCTTACATAAAAACATTCCATTCAAATGGGATGAGAAGTGCGAAGATGCTTTTGGCAAACTAAAGGAATATCTCATGAACCCTCCAATTCTAATGCCGCCTATCCAAGATAAACCGCTACTACTTTACATATCTGCTACACAAACAACTCTGGGCGCCCTATTAGCACAACAGGATCATGAAAGCAAAGAAAGGGCTATCTACTATATCAGTCACACATTGGTGGGCTACGAGCTACAATATTCTCAGATAGAGAGATCTTGTCTTGTTCTGGTTTTTGCTTCCCAAAAACTATGACATTACATGCTAGCACATTCAGTCAAACTTATTGCAAAGATAGATCCACTAAAATACCTATTAAGCAAAGCATCTATCACAGGTCGCCTAGCTAAGTAGGTAATGCCCCTAAGCGAATACGACATTGAGTATGTAGAACAGAAAGCTATCAAAGGTCAAATCATTTCCGATCAGTTAGCAGAAGCACCATTACAAGATACCACACCAATGACATTCGAGTTTCCAGATGAAGCCATCTTCAGTATCACAACACACTCATGGAAACTGTACTTTGATGGATCCTATACAAACCATGGATCAGGGGCAAGAATCTTATTGGTCACTCCTCATGGTGACACCATACCTAAGTCTTATCATCTATTATTTCCATGTACAAACAATGTCACAGAGTATGAAGCCTTGGTCATTGGTCTCAAACTAGCAACATAATTGAAAATCAAAGAGCTACATGTCTATGGCGACTCCCAATTGATAATCAATCAAGTCAATGATGACTATTAGACCAAAGATGATAAGTTAATCCCATACAAGTGCATGGTCAATGACTTTAAAGAGTACTTTGTGATCATCTCCTTTGAGCAGATACCTTGCATTAAAAACAAGGCAGCAGATGCTATGGCAACCATTGCCTCACTCCTTGAAATCCTAGAGAATGAGTCACAGTACGAATTCTTGGTTGAGACAATTATACAACTAGCTTATGATCTTCCTGAAACCCACTCCATATGCATATTAGTCAGATCTGATTCACCTTAGTATGGTAAGATTTACACTTACCTTAAGGATAACACCCTACCGCCTGACTTGTCTTCTAACCAATGCCAAACTTTCATTCGCCAAACCTCTCGTTATACCATTATCACTGACACCCTATACCGCCGAGGTCTGGATGGTACTTTACTCTGATGTTTAGAAAGGGAAGAATCTCAAATCGCCTTACAAGACATACACGAATGAATTTGCGGAACACACTCTAACGGTCCTTCTTTAGCTAAGAAACTCGTGCATTTGGGATACTATTGGCCAAACATGGAAACAGATTCATATCATTTTGTGAAGAAATGCAAGTAGTGCCAGATACATGGAAACCTGATACATGCACCAGCTTAAGAGTTATGACCTTTAACGACACCTTGGCCCTTTTGTCAATGGGGACTCGACCTTGTGGGCAAAATTCACCCGCCATCATCCAATGACCACAAGTTCATAATAACCACCACTGAATATTTTACCAAGTGGATTGAAGCCATTCCCCGCACCAATGTCACAGGTAAATAGATTGCCTCATTCATCCTCAATTACCTCATCTACAAATATAGAATTCCCTCCTCCATTGTCACAGATAATAGAAGACCTTTCAAAAACTAGGATGTCTAAGAGCTTTGTGACAAATTTAAAATCCAACACTATTTCTCTACCCCTACTATCCACAAAGTAATGACCAAGCAGAGGCATCCAACAAAATAATCTTGAAAATCCTCAAGAAGACTATCAATGATGCTGGTTGTGATTGGCACATACAACTCAATTCCGCCCTGTGGGCCTATCGAACTAGTATACGCACTCCCACAGGTGCTACCCCATACACCCTTGTCTATGGATTAGAAGCTATTTTGCCCATTGAGGTCGAGTTACCATCCCTAAGGGTATCATTAAAAGGTCTCATTACTAATGAAGACTACAGAGTTTCCAGATTGCAAGAATTAGAGCTGTTGGAAGAAAGAAGACAACAAGCCTTTAACCATCTCAAAGCATATCAACAAAGGATGTCATGAAGCTACAATCACATGGTCCGTCCAAGGGTCTTCAATGTTGGTGATCTAGTGCTTAAGGAAAATCCCCGCAATCAATAGGATCGGGAAAAGAAAGGTAAGTTTGAGCCCAACTGGCTTGGTCCTTATGTCATCATTGTTGCGTATGGATTGGGGGCATATCAATTAGCAACATTAGAGGGTGAGTTGTTCAATGACCCTATCAACAATATGCATCTTCGTCAATTCTATACTTGAGAGAACCCTAATGTAAGGAGGGCAAAAATTCAAAAAAAAAGCAAAAAAATTCAAAAATTCAAAAAAAATCAAAAAAATCAAAAAATCAAAAAAATAAAAAAAGTAAAAAAATCAGAAAAAAGCAAAAAATCCAAAAAATAAAAAAACGAAAAAAAATTAAAAAAATAGAAAAGCAACACAAAAGAATCATCCTCTGGTGAAAACCTAGCAAATAGGTGCCTTAGATAGGTACCATGATGAAAACCTCGCAAACAAGCGTCATGTGTACTTCTAGCTTCCATGCAAATAAAAGTAAGTAGTGAAAACCTGGTAAACAGGTGCTACTTGTGATGAACCGCCTTCTCCATCTTTGGGAAACCAATCACCCTGCATCCATTATTCCTACCATCATTTCTCATCCAATCCATATTTGGTCCATAATAAAACACCTTGTGCAATATAACGGTAACCTATCATGGCTTGATACTCTATCTCTTTTATCGCCTTGACAACTATGAGTCCTATCCAGTATCCTATCCACAGTGTCAACCTAGCATTGTGTCTGTCGTCAGTATCATAGGATCAACCTCGAACTATGCTACCCCTACATCACCACGTAGGCAAGGCCATTTTTCAATGTGCCCTCAAGGCTCCACCTTCCCATCCATCCCATATCTTGCCGTCTATCCTCTAGTCCATCCATGGTCCAAGTCCTTGAACTACGTTGCCTCTACCTTATCACGTAGGCAAGGCCATTTTCAATGCGCCCCCGAGGCACTAGGTTAGTCCCTTAGGGTCCATTTCACCAGGCATACATGCAAGCACAAGTAAAACCCACTTTCAAACAGAAATCTTGACACAGGACATCAACTTATCCAAACATAAAATAAACAAGTGCCTAAAGCACTCAAACTGGTTCTATCTAAATTATGGCAAGAATGACACATCTAAATGCAAGAATGTTTTGTGTTTGATCAGGTTAACTTACAGAGTCTTGATTTTTGTTATTATGTCTCCCTATGGTACTCAAGGATGTAATAAAACTAGAGATGCTATGATGGGGGCATAATCATTTTCTTTGTTTGTTGTTTGTGGATTAATCTTTAGTAATGTAAAGCCTTGTCTAACGACATGATCGGCAAAAGATCATCGAGGACTTCAAAGGTCTAACATGAATGGGGGCAATCCTTGTCTATTGCTACGCAAGAAATACTTGGGTCATCTAGATTCAATTTTGACTAGATGCTTGTATTAGCTTGCTATATCAAAATCCATGTATGTGATACTCAGGTCATCTCGGTTCAATTATACCTAGATGCTTGTATTTTCTTACAGCATTTTAAAATGCCTAATGATGAAATAAGCACTTCAAAATACTTACAAAATCAAGATGGCAAACCGTTCCACATCCACATTGTATCCATATCCCATGTAATAAAAATTCTATGCAGAGTATCAATGTTTACAAACAAAAGCTTGTGAGTCCTTCTGTTGAGTCATTCTTCTATCTGTCATCATATCTTTCATCCTTGTGCGATCAATCCAAGCAATGATCCAAATGCAAGTCTATACTTAATCCATACCAATCAAGTCAAGTCAATCTTGTCAAATTATCCAAGTGCCCTCAGTGGTCTTGATCCTTGTCTGGTTGTAAACTAACTCAATCAGTTGTAATCATTCAATTGTCTTATACAAGATGTTGCATTGTCAAAATCAGACCAACACACGCGTCTTATATGACATGTTTCATTTCCTGAAACCAAACACTATCCTATCATGTTGCTCTAGGGATCTTTCGCTCCTCACCACGACAACACTATCGTCAATCCATATTGATTTATCAATGGTTTACCGCTTGACAGGGGCAACACCTTGTTTGTTCTTGTATCATTTGTGCATACTTGCTTACTTGCTTGTGTGTGTTATCATTATATCTTGCATATCGTATCATTCGGCTCTTTCTTCAATCTTGACTTGTCTTTCACCTTCTTCATCGTGAGATTGTCCATCTCACGTCCTTCTCCCTTCTTCCCGTCCAATCTCTTGAGGGACATCTTGTTGTCATAACATGTACCAGGGGCAAACTGGGGCATGTATCATTATCAAAAAATTTATTCTTTGAGGCAACACTGTAAACTGCATTGCATCAAAGAGGGGCAAAATGTATACGCCTAAACATGACGCGACTCGATCTAAATAAATAGTTTTAATATTTATTTCATTATAATTCTTCTATCAATAAATAAATAAACAAATTTATTTATTTGATTCATATTCTTCTAAGTAATTAAATATCAGAATATTTAATTACCTTTTCTAAAGTCAAAATTAAATAAAATCCTTTATTTAATTTAATTCTTTCAAATTCTTCCAAACAATTAAATAATTCTTAATTATTTAATTAAGTCAATTCTTCTTCCTCTAAATTTAAATAAATAAATCAAATTTATCTAAATCCTCTCAGTCTCTAAAAATAAAATATAATCAAATATTTTATTTATTCCCCCAAATCATGCGCACACAATTAAATAAATTTATTTATTTAATTTACTTTCTTATCTTCTAAATTCCCAGGAATCTTCCAAATCTTCTAAAAATAGTTCTTCCTCTCCATACACATAGAATTAAATAAGTTATTATTTAATTCCTCTCGAAACATGCAAAAGCAAATCATGAGTCAACTAATTGATTCCAAAACTCCTGAAATAGTAAAAGCTTTCTATTTTATGACAGCATATCTTCTTCAATAAATAGAAAAACAGTTGACTCAAAATAGCTTTTGTGTGACACTTGTCTTCTTTCTCTTCGCGCACATTCTCTCATTCTTTCTCAACCGTTGATCTTCTTATTCTTTCTCAACCGTTGATCTCTTCTCTCATGAGTCTATAAATTGAACTCTCTTCTACCATTTCAATCATCCAAGCTCTTAGTATCGTTACTATGCAAAAATTCCATTCACTTGCGATCAACTTGTTACTATATCACCATCACCATTGTTGTGAAGCTCATCTTTATTGTAATCAACTATCATGGCCATTCTCACTTGACATCTTGGAATAGCAAGGAGGTACACCTTTTGAGGGCATATTCGAACACAAGATCATTTGCGATAGGCTGCCAATGGAAGCCGTGAGGTAAAGAGGTTTGTTAAGGTATTGTTCATCATTTTAGATCTTCTTTATTTCTATATTTCATTGGGTTGTGGGTATTATTGATATGTTTTGATATTCACGCATAATTCCCCCTAACAACTCTTAATTTTTGCCCTAGGATGATATAGAAGGATTTATTCCTTAATACATGCATAATTCAATTCATTTAATAGAACCATGCATGAAATGATAGTTTTCTTACAAAAATGGAGGAAACGAGCACCACAAACTATTTGACAAATTGTTACAACTCACTTTGATACCACTCAATCCATAAAAAAATATGATGGAGATTATGTATTTACTTCATCAACATAACAAAATTTTAGAGAAGAGAGTTATATATGTAAATATATGGACATACAAGCATCATGAAATAAGATGATAGAAAGGGAGTTACAAGGAGATAAAACACTAAAAAGGAGGTTTTCATGAGTGTAGGACAGTCATGTAAGTCTATATAACAATCCACTATCATAGTCTATATAACCTTGTTGCCATGTATGATCCTCCTTGCATTTAAAGGTCATTTTATAATGCTATGAAAGTTATAATTTATTACAAAGTGGTCCTTCTTATTGCATCTATGTACAATGAAATTCATACATTTATACATTGTTTACAATGAATGTGTAAAGAGTTCTCTTCCTACAACTATGCACATGCTACAGCTGATATAAGAGTTTGTGCACATTACAATAATGAAAACCATCACTGTTATGTTACAACATGCTACAAGTCATCTATGTTACATGCTACAACATTTATGTTACTATGGAACACAAATGTTCATGCTTACAACACCCAAAACATGTCATCACTAGCTCTTACATTCTCTATTTTCCTTGTCCTTTCTTGACCTCCAAGTGGCCATACTTCTCATACTCACTCATAGTGAGTGAAATGTACTACTTGCTTGCTCTACAAGTGAAAAAATTGAACACAACTCAATCCATAGGAAAAACGTAGATTGCTAATCAAATGCCCCTACAAATGAAAGCAACTCACACTTATCTCCTTTGAAAATCAAGTAAATACTCTATCCAAGTATCATTACATACTAACATCATTCAATGTTTATGTAGACTCATGTGAGATCTGTTCTCTCTTTGAATTTGATGTTTTAGTGTGCTTTTTTTCCCTTTGTGGTTGCTTACTCTTGCATTTGTCATTTGGGTGAATCTCTAGATGAAGCTTCCAACACTTGTCATAACAATATCCTCCAACCTTGAAATAAGACCAATAGTTGTTAGCTTTGTACATACTCAAATCAACTTGTTTGTTATCTTCTTTGAGTTTGTTTTGGCCTTTCTCTTCCCTTAGTTTTGGAGAGTTACTTCTTTTTCCATCCTTGCTATGGAAAATATGCTCCTTAGTGGTGTTTGCTTTGTGCATCATTCTACAATTTACTACTTTAGCTTTCTACTTCTTAGAGATACAACCATTCAATTTTGCCCTTTAGAATGTTTGAAATAGGCTCCCAAATGATGCACTAAAAGGTGACAACAACTTGGTTTTACAAAGTTTCACAAACTTGTGTTCTTGATTTGGCTCACAAACTCAATCAATGACACGTCAATGCATTAAGTCTCTAACACACAACTAGGGTTCAGACCTTCATATGAACTAGATGAGGCATCTAACAAGATTATGTTCACCAACTAGAACCAACTAAACCACTCTTCAAGTCACAAGGATCCCCTCTTAGCAACCAATCTGCCCAAGCCCTCAAATCTTAGGTGCTTAAGGGCATCATAAGGCATAAGGGCTCCAAGCTATTCCCCAACCCTAACAAAAGCATACACCATGTCAATATAATGTATTCAAACCCATTTTTTCACTTTTAGTGCCTGGAAACATCAACCAATGTTTGATCCACAAATCACTCCTTAAGGCTAGTAGCCTTCCAAACTTGAAAAATGTGCATAACTTTGTGTAAACTCGGCCAACCCACAAACCAAAAAGTATTTAGACACCCATTATGGAGTAGAACAACATATCAAAAGATTCCATGTCCTTGTTTCAGGAAAAATGTGAGTTCTATGACTGGCCCTCTCTAGAAATGGGCCTAATTTGGTCCAATTAACAAAGCAAGTACCCTAGGATCATTCAATAACCACTCCAAACCCTAAAACAATAGATCTCTATGTCACAAAACTTCAAATTCCACCATTGGTTAGTATAACCATGCTCATCTAGGGTGTAAACTAGAAAACCCTTCATTTCTTCACAAATAAGGGGGTTTTAATGAAATTCTCATATCCACTCCAACCTAGAACAAACTAACACTTGATTCACCTTTAAATAGGCCTGCATATGCTATAGGAACACTTACTTGGTCAAGTTGCATTCAAATTCGCAAAGAACAACTATGCCTATATTTCGTGACAACATAGTGTATGAGTATGTAAGACATGCCCATAGAGCTCAATGGTTGGACTTGCAATTCAAGTTACGCAAGGACACATTTCCAGTTGGTAGCATTGTTTCAGTCGTCGGCTTTGTAGAGAAATACAGTCTATAGCCATAGTGTGAGGTGCAATCCCAATATCATAACTTGACACAGGTTTCTATATTTGTGCACATCACATTCATACATGCGAATGATAGTATAGAGGATGACAGAAAAATCATAAGGGAGTATCATTTTTATATAAGCAATGATCGCACACATTCCATGGAGTTCGTGTAAGTTTGTTTTCCAGTGTTCTACAATGATCTGGCTAGAAGTGGCATATCATTCAGTCAACATATCATATGGTCAAATAACTGTGCATCACAATTCAAGAACTCATGGAATTTATATTGGTTGAGTAGGAGGCATAATATTATAGGTGTTTAGCATATGTGGAACTTTTGTGAGGCTGGGCATGGAAAGGGGGAGCATGATGGTGCAAGAGCGTGTATCAAAGGAGCCATAGCACGAGAAGAGTTAAAGTATAAAGACAATGCAAAGTTGACAAATGCAAAATCAATCGTTAAGTGGTGTACTGCTTCGATGGGTCCAGGTAATGAAGGTAAGTCTTTAGTTCGTAGATTTTTTTGGTTGATAGATGATACTAACATTGCACCATATATGAGGACTATTGTACACTGATAGTCAATTGCAGGTTCATGGAGTATACATACGTGGAAGATGGCGTGCTTTTGTTCTCCATGTACAATTCAAGCCTGGAATGAGTGCGAGTCAAGGGAGTTGGTTGACAAATGGTAATTTAGTTATCTTAGCCCACTTGACATGTATCGACCCCCGACGACACTGGAATTGACAGAGATGGAATCGCTAGTTGACTTTGACCACATATGAGATCTAGTTCAACTACATAATATATCTACTTGCATAGTTAAATTTGAAATTCCTAATGTTATCTTAAACTTTGTAGTATTTTTATAATGTTGACTAATTTCATCTAATTTGTTGCACATATCATTGTAGGGCATGTTTATGCAGTTATTGCAGATGAAGATAACAAAGAGGGAACAGATTATTACTTATGTCATTGTGTTGAGGCCAAAAAGAAATTGGAGGCCCCAGTTACAGATGGAGAAAATATCGAATACCCTACAGGCTTAGTGGTTGTTACCGAAGCATGGCTTAGAAGGTACCCACATAAGAGTGTTAATGTTTGGCTGTTTGAGGACTTTGAAATGCATTGGAAGATTCTTCATTACTCCAACCTTGTCGTGGCAACCAATGTTCATTTGATACAATATCAAGGTAGACCTTTGAACAAGACCTTGTGGAAGGTGCGTGACTCTGACCATGAGGCCATACTTGACACAATAAAGAGTAGAGAAAACCCAGATGGTTCATTGGTTTAATTTGTAAGTATGCATAAAACTTTCCTAGAAGGTTGCTTGTACTTTGTTTTGTATATAAATAGTAGTATGAATTACTTCCCTCCAGTATATTTATGTTTAGTCAATTTTGCTTTTTGATGCTTCTCACAGGAGGTCACAACTCCAATCTGTCCAACTACGGACAAAGAAGCTCGAGAAAAGATGATGGAGATTGATCATCAGATGGCAGTAAGTGATCAATTACATAAGTGATGTTATATATTTCATGTACATTTTGTTATAGTAATGTGCATATTGTTTGATTGTATTAACAGGTGGAGTTGCATGAGCTTGAACTATCGAACATAGTTCATAACATTCATGTTTATATGGGTTTGGATGTTAGTTCATAACATTCATGTTTATCATGTTACAATAGTAGTACATAGTTGCTTATGTCATTGGTTCATGCCATTGGATCATTGGATTTTGGTTGTGCTTCTTCATCATAACATGTCATGCTTCAAGGAGTTAGATTAGGTTGTGGTTCTTCCTCATGTTTGGAAAGGTGCTAGGAGTGACATTTTGCATTCCATAGCTCGTGGGCTGAACGGACTTTGCCAACACATAGGGGTGGGTGGTGGGTAAATGCTAGGGGAGATCTTGTTTCGTGTGCCAAGTGTCACATTAGTTCGGGGTAGCAGGCTACCGACAAAGTCCCTTAAGCTCCCTAAGATGAAAAATTGCCAAACTTTGACAAGACAGTTCTCAAAATTTGTTGTAGCTGAGAACATTTTGTTTAGACCTACAGGTGCACGTGGGGTCCGTCTACAATAACCTCTCTTGGTTTCCTTCAACTCCTATCTGTTTGAACGTGCCAGAATCAAACACATTCTTGCAAAATTCTTCAGTTTCATGTAGTGGAAAGGTGCTAGGAGTGACATTTTGCATTCCATAGCTTGTGGGGCCGAACAGACTTCACCAATACATTGGGGTGGGTAGGTAAATTGCAAGGGAGGTCTCATTTCATGTGCCAAGCATTGCAGTCGTTCGGGGCAGCAGGCTACCGGCAAAGTCCCTTAAGATCCCTAAGACGAAAAAACTACCAAACTTTGATGGAGCAGTTCTCAGAATTCGTGGCAGCTGGGAACATTTCGTTTGGACCTACAGGTGCATGTGGGGTCCATCTACAATAACCTCTCTCAGTTTCATTCAACTCCTATCCATTTGACCATGCCAAAATCAAACACATTCTTGCAAAATGCTTCAGTTTCATGCAGTGGAAAGGTGCTAGGAGTAACATTTTGCATTCCATAGCTCGTTTGGACGAATAGACTTTGCCAATGCATTAGGGTGGGTGGGTAAATGCCAAGGGCGGTCTCATTTCATGTGCCAAGCATCGTAGTCATTTGGGGCAGTAGGCCACTGGCAAAGTCCCTTAAGATCCCTAAGACGAAAAACTACCAAACTTTGAGGGGACAGTTTTTAGAATTCGTGGTAGATGGAAATGTTCTATTTGGACCTACAGGTGCATGTGGAGTCCGTTGACAATAACCTCTCTTGGTTTCATTCAACTCCTATCCATTTAACCATGCCAGAATCAAACGTATTCTTACAAAATGCTTTAGTTTCATGCAATGGAAAGGTTGCCAAGTGCCATATTTTTTGTTTTGCTCATCATGAGGCTAAATGGATTATGCCAACATGTCGGGGTGGGTGGGTAAATGCTAAGAGAGGTCTTGTTTCATGTGCCAAGCGTCCCAGTCGTTCTGGCCTGCACGCTACCAAGACCTAGCACTTTTCAAGTTTACCAGTAGCTTGCAGTCCAGAACGACTGAGAGACTTGGCACACAAAATGAGACCTCCCCTAGCATTTACCTAGCCACCCCGACGTGTTGGTATAGTCCATTTAGCCCCATGATGAGCAGAACAAAAAATATGGCACCTGGCAACCTTTCCACTGCATGAAATTGAAGCATTTTGCAAGAATGCGTTTGATTTCAGCACGATCAAATGGACTGGATTTGAATGAAACTGAGAGAGGTTATTGTGGATAGACTCCATATACACCTATAGGTCCAAACAAAACATTCCTAGCTGCAATGAATTCTGAGAACTGTCCCATCAAAGTTTGACAATGTTTTCATCTTAGGGAGCTTAAGGGACTTTGTCGGTAGCCTGCTGCCCCAAATGAATGCGATGCTTGGCAGATGAAATGAGACCTCCCCTGGCATTTACCCGCCCACCCCGACACGTTGGCGAAGTCTGTTCAGCCCCATGAGCTATGAAATGCAAAATGTCACTCCTAGCACGTTTTGACTGCATGAAACTGAAGCATTTTGTAAGAATGCGTTTGATTTCGGCACGATCAAACGGACTGGAGTTGAACAAAACCGAGAGAGGTTATTGTGGACGGACTCCATGTGCACCTGTAGGTCCAAACAAAACATTCCCAACTACCATGAATTCTGAGAACTGTCCTGTCAAAGTTTGTCAATTTTTTCATCTTAGGGAGCTTAAGGGACTTTGTCAGTAGCCTGCTACCCCGAACGAATGCGATGCTTGGCACATGAAATGCGACCTCCCCTAGCATTTACCCACCCACCTCGATGCATTGGCGAAGTCCATTCGGCCCCACGAGCTATGGAATGCAAAATGTCACTCATAGCACCTTTCCATTGCATGAAACTGAAGCATTTTGCAAGAATGTGTTTGATTCTGACACAGTCAAACGGATAGGAATTAAACAAAACTAAGAGAGGTTATTGTAGATGGACCCCACGTGCACCTATAGGTCCAAACAAAATGTTCTTATCTGCCACGAATTCTGAGAACTGCTCCATTAAAGTTTGGTAGTTTTTTTGTCTTAGGGATCTTAAGGGACTTTGCTGGTAACTTGCTGCCCCGAATGACTATGACACTTGGCACATGAAATGAGACCTCTCTTGGCATTTTCCCACCCACCTCAATGCGTTGGCAAGGTCCGTTCAGCCCCACAAGCTATGGAATGTAAAATGTCACTCCTAGCACCTTTCCACTGTATACATGTTCACAACTTTTGTAAACTAAACTAAAAATGACTCTATTGTCCTTGCAAATGGTCTATTATGACCTTATTAGACCAAAAAAAACTCAATTACATGTGAATCAAACAACCTTCAAAGTGCCTAGTCTCAATCTTCATACTTTTCATGTTTCAATCAGGCCTATTCTAGTAGGACAACAAACCCTGTTTTTAGGGTTTTTCTCTCAAACTTTCCAAGAGACCTCCCAAAATAAATACGGATTTAGATACTCACTTCCAAGTTACATAACATATCTCAAAACCAATAGTGACTCCTTTGGACCATGTACCTCAAAAATGGCATTTTTCGCTGTCTAAAATAGGCTAATTAGGCCTAGTTTGTGAAGAAACATACCTCTAAACATCCAACAACCCCATAGAATTGATGGGGCAGCATCTCCCATGTGTCCAAACTCTCAAAACCACAATTATTTTTAGGAGAAACCCTCACTAACAAACCAAACCCCAAAAATCCTCAATCTAGGCCAATTTGACGAGGGTTTATTGAAACTCTACATTCCACACACTCTCAGACTTTGCCAACAATTGGAACACTTCAAAAATGGTTTGCATATGCTTTAGGAACCATCTCCCAGTACTTTCCAACCTTCTTTTAACAAACCCTAGCCTAAAACCACCCTTTCTTGCTTGGAAACAAGGCAAAACTTGCCTAGGACAAAGCCATAGTTTGGTCAAACTCCATCTCTTGCTTCCCTGACTTCATGGGCATCTAGAACACATCCAAACCAAACCATTACACTAAACATATATGCAAAGTATGCAAAGTGTGGAAGCATATACTTGATGAACATGAACTATTTAACATGATGCCTCAAAGAAATGTTGTCTCATGGAATGCAATAATTGCAAGATATGCATGAAATGGTTTGTTTTGGATAGGAGGCTCCAAATTCATGACAGTTCAGTTTGAGACTAGGCCTAATTAGGCCTCCTTTACAAGGCAACTACTATGCCAATGCAAACCCACCATAGCAAACCACTTGGGAACCCTTGGATGCATGGAAAAGGAACCAAATTCACTGGTTTTGGCCTTTGAAACACTTGTTAATGCACTATTGTATGGACTGCACCCTCTTTTTGTCTAATACATGGTCATATTAGGCCATTGCATCCTCATACTCTGATGTATTCTTGTTTCCTGACCTAGGGCTTATTGTGAATAGTGATCCTACCTTATTCCATCCCATTCCACCAATCTAGAGTGATTAACTTGGTGGAATGGCAAAGAAATACATAGTTTTTAGCCTCAAAACCCTAGTTCAGGGTTTTATGATAGTTTCTAGAAAAACGTAATTTTCTCCCTCCAAATTCAATGAAAATGCCTCAAACAAGATGCAAATGAAAGGTCATTCACTCCCCTTCACAATGTAGGTGGTTTCAGACAATGACAATACTATACGGATGAGAAATATATCCTAGAATAGTCCAATTTCAGGAAAAGTAGCAGAAAACTCAATTTTATTCAACTTTGCCCTTCAAAACCTTCTTCACCAACCCCTCCTCAGTGTGTGTGAAGGTTTTTAGACATCTTTACAATATTTCCAGTCGATCATAACTAACTTTCAACCTATTTGATCATTGGGTAACCTCCTTATTACATGATTTGTTAAGTTGACAAAGCAACTTCTTACCACTACTTGCATTATTAGACTTTTTGTTTGACAACATGATGCAGGAGCATCTAGAGGTGTAAGGGCAATCTTGCATCACCCAAAAAGAAGTTAATTCAAAACCATTGTAGTTGTTCTCATTTCTTCCCATAATTAGTGTTTTTGGTTCCATAATATCCAGAATAATAATGTAGGACTTTCAGTTTTTCCAAAACTGCTAAAAATAGCGACCTGCCTATTTAGGAAAGTGTACCTACTATTTTTAGAAAGTTTGTATTTGGGCACGTAATGAAGCAAAAACTTCCAGAAAGTTACATAACGGAAATATAAGACCTTTGGCAAAGGAATCAGGCAAAGATCATTTGTGAGCTGAAAGATATTAAAGTTTTTGTTTTCTGAAAAGCCCCTAAAAATTTTTGGAACGAGATACGAGGCACTAAAACTTCCCATAATGTCTCAAAAAGTTGATAGAAATCCATTTATGAATTTCTGGTATGATAGTTCACATCACGAGCTTTCTGGCGCTTAAAACGATTCGTCAATCGGACACCCGGATCAAAAGTTGTGCTTCCTGGAAGATGACCTACTTTTGGAGGGAGTTGCAAATTTCAAAATTTGGCTGGAGGCCGCCAAATAGTGTTATTTATGACTATTTTAGGAACCCTGGGCAGTAGTAGAGTTAAGGGGGGCCAGTGTAGAGTCAAGAATAGGTGGGAAAATAGAAACCCTAGCTGATTTGGGGTTACAGAAGGCTGAAGATTCTAGAGTCTTGAGGTTGGGAAAGCTGTAATGTGTTGTAGCCAGTAGAGGATTCATCCTCTGATTGTAATTGAGCTTCTATGATGTAATGAGTTGCCCACTTCAATAAAAGAAAGTTCTATTTGCTATGTTCAATATCTATTATTGTGTGTTTTGTGATTTACCCCCTGCATCAAGTGGTATCAGAGCGAGGGTTCCTAAGTGTGTAGACAGATCACCGACCGTGAGGCAGTTTGCACCAGGACCTGAGGTTGTGGGTTTGCTACGGAGACCAAGATGCCTCCATGAAGAAATCGTGTTGGGAGGAATGCTTTGACAGAAAAGGGTTTTAGAGCCCTACAAAGGTAAATCGATGCATTGCAAGAGGAGCTACAAAGAGGGTTTGAGTCGAGGACAAGAGAAGAAAGTTAAGATGAAGTTGAAGAAGAGCTATCTGAGGAAGAACAAGAAGCTGCCAAAGATTCTACAGAAGTAAGGTTGTTGAGGGTCATTTCAAAGATTGGAAAGAGGCCCAGGATTGAAGTTTCTACATATTTTGGAGATTTGAATCCAGAACAGCTTATTGATTGGATCAATGACATGGAGGAGTATTTTGAGTATGAAGATGTGGAGGACCCAGATCAGGTTAAGTTTGCAAAAACAAAGTTGAAGGGCCACGCTAATATTTGGTGGAAGGAGGTCCAATTAGAGAGGAACAGAAGAGGAAAAGCAAAGATTACCAGATGGGATCGGATGGTGGAGAAACTGAAGAAATAGTTCATTCCTGTGGACTATGAGATGGAGTTCCTGAAGAAGCTGCAAGGACTAAAGCAAGGTAACAAGTCTGTTAAGGAGTATACATAAGAGTTTTATAAAATTGCTATTAGGACAGGCCATGCAGAGCCCAACAAGGAGAAGGTAGCCTATTACATTAATGGGTTGAGGCTGAGTATTCAAGAGGAGTTGAGCTTGGTCAGAATGACCACCATAGAAGATGCGTACCAGTTTTCCCTGAAGGTGGAAGAGAAGCTGAACAAAAAATTTGATAGCAAGCAAAGGGGAAGAGGTCAAGGTGGAAGGACTGGTGGAAGACCCTATGGAGGCCGTAATGAAAATCAAAATAAAAGTGAAGAAGTGGGCACCAGTCGAAATCAAAGAGGGGATAATACCTACCGCCCTCGTGACCAGAACAATGGTGAGCAAAGAGGAAGAGGAAGAGGCAGACCTGGGCAAGGAGCTGGAAGAGGAGGTTTCAGAGGAACCTGTTTCTAATGTTGAGAAGAAGGGCATCGAGCATATGAGTCTCCGCAACATCAAGGAAGGACAAATAGAAGACCTAAAGGTAATGCATGAGTTGCACATGTAGATGAAGATGCACATTCTGAGCATTCTGAAGATGTTGAAAGGGGAGAAACCCTAGTTGTCAGAAGAACCTTGCTGAATGAGGAGAAAGAACCCAATCAGAGGAAGAGTTTATTCCGCACAAGGTGCAAATGTGAGGGTAAGTGTTGTGATATTATTATTGACAGTGGAAGCACTGATAATCTTGTTTCAGAGGAGATGGTTGACAAGTTGAAGTTGACAAGAAGAAAGCATCCGCATCCATATCGGATTGCATGGTTGCAGAAGGACCATAGAGCTTTGGTCAATGAACAGTGTTTAGTGAAGTTTAAGATTGGTGACTACCATGATGAGGTGCTGTGTGATATCATACCAATGGATGCATGTCATATGCTATTGGGGAGGCCGTGGCAGTATGATAGGAGCGCTGTCCATGATGGCCGTGCAAACACATATTCCCTTACAAAGGATGGAGTTCGTCATAAGTTGAAGCCCTTGAAGGAGGTGGAAGAAAAGGTATGTAGTACTGCCAGAATTTGTTTGGTAGATGGTAGAAAATTTTTGGAGGGTATGAAGCATGAGCGTCATTGCTTTGCATTGATTCCTAAGATTAGTCAAGAGAAATGTGAAGATGTACCTGTAGAAGTTTTAGATATGTTGGAAGAGTTCGAGGACATTATCTCTGATAATGTACCAGAAGGTTTACCACTAGTAAGGAAGATAAGTTATCAAATGGATTTGATACCAGGAGCCAGTTTGCCAAACAAGGCAGCCCATAGAATGACCCCTGTAGAGAATGAAGAGCTAAACAGACAAATTCAGGAGTTGTTGAGGAAGGGACTGATAAGGGAGAGCCTAAGTCCATGTGCGGTACCTATAGTATTAGCACCAAAGAAGGATGGAGAATGGAGGATGTGTACAGACTCTCGAGCCATCAATAAGATAACGATCAAGTATAGATTTCCACTGCCAAGAATGGATGACATCATGGATTGTTTGAGTGGAGCCAAGTACTTCATGAAAATTGACCTGAAGAGTGGGTATCACCAAATCCGTATCAGAGAAGGGGATGAATGGAAGACAGCCTTCAAGACAAAGGAAGGTTTGTATGAATGGTTAGTCATGCCATTTGGGCTAACCAATGCACTAAGCACATTCATGCAGCTCATGAACGAGGTACTGAAAGAATTTTTGGGAAGTTTTGTTATTGTTTATTTGGATGATATTTTAATTTTTAGTAAGACTTGGGATGAGCATTTGATGCATATCCGAAGAGTTCTAGAGAAGTTGAGGGAGGAGAAGTTGCTGATTAATCTGAAGAAATGCAGTTTTGCAAAGGAGTTGGTATACCTGGGATTTGTTGTCTCGGAGGAAGGTCTTAAGATGGACCCAGAAAAAGTAAGGGCTATCATTGAGTGGCCTACACCAAGGAGTGCAACGGAGGTAAGATCTTTTCATGGTTTCACAAGTTTTTACAGAAAGTTTATCAGGAATTTTAGTAGCATTTGTACACCCCTAACTGAAACAATGAGAGGGGATAGAAAAGAGTTTAGATGGACTAAAGGAGCCGACAAAAGCTTTGATACATTGAAGCAAAAAGTTGTAGAACAACCTGTTTTGGCACTTCCAGATTTCAATAAGGTATTTCAGGTAGATTGTGATGCTAGTGGTAGTGGTATAGGAGTTGTTTTGAGCCAAGAAGGTAAGCCCATTGCCTATTTTAGTGAGAAACTTAATGATGCTAAGAAAAAGTATTCTATTTATGATCAGGAATTTTATGCAATAGTTTAGGCTTTGAAGAAATAGAGACATTATTTGTTGCCAAAAGAGTTTGTTTTATATACTGATCGTTAGGCTTTGCAGCATATTAATAGTCAAGGGAAGTTGAACCAAAGGCACTTAAAATGGGTTGAGTTTTTACAGAGTTATACCTTTGTTTTGAAGCACAGGAGTGGGAAGTCCAACAGAGTTGCAGATGCCTTGAGCAGAAGGCAAAATTTGTTGACAGAAATGAAGATAGAGGTTGTTGGGTTCGATGAGCTCAAAAGTTTGTACCCTGAAGATCCAAATTTTGCAAAGGCTTGGAAAGCTTGTCTGGAGCCTGTTACTTTGGATAGGACAAAATGGTTGGATTTCATAATCCAAGACGGCATGTTGTTTAGAGGAAGCCAGTTGTGCATTCCGAGGAGTTCCATGAGAGAGAACCTGATGAAAGAGAAGCATAGTGGAGGACTGGCTGGACACTTTGGTCGAGATAAGACCATTTCTATTGTTGGTGAAAATTATTACTGGCCACAGCTGCAGCAGGATGTGAGGAAGTTTGTGCAGAGTTGCAGAGTATGTCAGATGGCAAAAGGAACAAGTCAAAATACAGGATTGTATCAACCATTACCTGTACCAGAGAAGCCATGGGATGATATTAGTATGAAGTTTGTTCTTGGTTTACCAAGGACACAGAGAGGGCATGATTCTACTTTTGTGGTGGTGGACAGATTCTCAAAGATGGCACATTTTATTCCTTGTAAGAAGACTAATGATGCTGTTCATATTGCAGAGTTATTTTTCAAGGAAGTGGTGAGACTACATAGTCTACCAAAGAGCATAGTTTCAGATCGAGATACCAAGTTTGTTGGTTATTTCTGGAGGACATTGTGGAAGAAGTTGAAGATAGATTTGAAGTTTAGTTCTGCACACCATCCACAAACTGATGGACAAATTGAAGTGGTGAATAGGAGTTTGGGTAACCTTCTACGATGCTTAGTAGGAGATAAGCCCAAGGGATGGGATTTGATTTTACCACAGGCAGAATTTGCTTACAACAATTCTGTCAATAGGAGTACTGGTAAATCACCATTCTAGATTGTATATGGCAATAGCCCAAGAAATGCTTCTGAGTTAAGGAAGTTGGACAACAGAGAAAAGATAAGTGCTGAAGCTGAAGACTTTGCAGAACATCTGAAGAATTTGCATGAAGAGGTGAGAAAGCACATTAATAAAATGAATATTCAATACAAGGCTAAGGCAGATCAGAAGAGGAGATATAAGGAATTCTAGGTAGGAGATGAAGTCATGGTTCACTTGAGAAAAGAAAGGTTCCCAATTGGAACATACAATAAGTTGAAAATGAAGAAATTTGGACCATGCAAAATTTTGAAGAAACATGATTCAGGAAATGCATATGAGGTAGAGCTGCCAAGTGGGATCAATATTTCCCCTGTTTTCAACATTGCTGATTTATCAAAATATCATGATGGTGGAACAGAGGATGGACCAACAGAAGAATAGTGGAGTATTCCGGCATCTACTTCAACAGAGGAGATAGAAGAGATCTTGGATAGCCGTGTGGGAAGAAGTACTCAGAACAAGCAATATGAAGAATATCTGGTAAAATGGAAAAGAAGGCCTGTTGAAGATTCTTCTTGGTTGTCTAAGGCAGAGGTTGACCGTTTGGGTTTTCCTCACACAAACACATGAGACGTGACAGGGTCACTTCTCAAATTACCCTGGGTGTCTGATGTAGGAGCATCCAGAGGTGTAAGGGCAATCTTGCATCACCCAAAAAGAAGTTAATTCAAAACCATTGTAGTTGTTCTCATTTCTTCCCATAATTAGTGTTTTTGGTTCCATAATATCTAGAATAATAATGTAGGACTTTCAGTTTTTCCAAAACTGCTAAAAATAGCGACCTGCCTATTTAGGAAAGTGTACCTACTATTTTTAGAAAGTTTGCATTTGGGCACGTAATGAAGCAAAAACTTCTAAAAAGTTACATAACAGAAATATAAGACCTTTGGCGAAGGAATCAGGCAAAGATCATTTGTGAGCTGAAAGATATTAAAGTTTTTGTTTTCCGAAAAGCCCCTGAAAATTTTCAGAATGAGATATGAGGCACTAAAACTTCCCATAACATCTCAAAAAGTTGACAGAAATCTATTCACAAATTTCTGGTGTGATAGTTCACATCACGAGCTTTTCGGCGCTTAAAACGGTTCGTCAATCGGACACCCAGATCAAAAGTTATGCTTCCCAGAAGATGACCTACTTTGGAGGGAGTTGCAAATTTTGAAATTTGGCTAGAGGCCGCCAAACAGTGTTATTTATGATTATTTTAGGAACCCTGGGCGGTAGTAGAGTTAAGGGGGGCCAGTGTAGAGTCAAGAATAGGTGGGAAAACAGAAACCCTAGCTGATTTGGGCTTACAAAAGGCTGAAGATTCTAGAGTCTTGAGGTTGGGAAAGCTGTAATGTGTTGTAGCCAGTAGAGGATACATCCTCTGATTGTAATTGAGCTTCTGTGATGTAATGAGTTGCCCACTTCAATAAAAGAAAGTTCTATTTGCTGTGTTCAATCTCTGTTATTGTGTGTTTTGTGATTTACCCCCTGCATCACAACAACATAAAACATGACTCCAAACACAAATGACATTGGTCATTTGACCTTATTACAAGCAAAATGATGACACAAGACCATCAACTTGTCCTATGATGTCCTAGGACCTTGTTATGACATGCTCCTAGCCAAGATTGGCTATGGCTAAGGTGCTCCTGCACCATGAAATATGTTTCCATGGTGTTGAGTCGTCCTCCTTACCTACTACATCACCCTTGTAGACATGTATGCAAAGTGTGGAAGCATAGACAAGGCACATGAACTGTTTGACATGATGCCCCAAAGAAATGTCACCTCATTGAATGCAATGATTGCAAGATATGAACAAAATGGATTTTTTGATAAGGCATTAGCAACTTTCAAGAAAATGTGATTGGCGGGTGTAAAGAAAAATTCCACAACCTTAGCCAGTATCCTCCTTGCCTATGCCAAAATGGACATCCATCAAAAGGATAAAACATCTGGGAATTTTGTTAAATGTTGTAGTTCCAACTACCCTCAGAGACATGTATTCAAAGTGTGGAAGCATAGACAAGGCACGTGAACTATTTGGCATGATGCCTCAAAGAAATGTCACCTCATGGAATACAATGATTGCAAGATATAAACAAAATGGATTTACTGATAAGCCTTTAGAAAGTTCCAAGAAAATGCAATTGGGAAGTGTAAAGCCAAATTCCAAAACCTTAGAAATGGTATGTTTGGAGCACAGTATAGGCATCCATCAAAGCATAAAGGATATAGGAATTTTGTCAAATGTCATAGTTGTAAGTACCCTGTAAGACATGTATGCAACTTGTGTGGAAGCATATATAACGAACATGAACTGTTAGACGTGATGCCTCAAAGAAATGTTGTCTCATGGAATGCAATGATTGCAAGATATGCATGAAATGGATGTTTTATAAGGCTTTAAAAACTCTCAAGAAAATGCACAAGAATAAATTTCACCCATTTATGCAAATTTTGGCACATCTAAAACCAAATTGCACAACCTTAACCAACTTCCTCCTTGCCTATGCTATAATGGGATCTAGAGAACATGGTGTGGACAACCATCAAAGCATAAATGATATAGGAATTTTCTCACATATATTGTATTTGCAAAGTTGCCCTTGTAGACATGTATGGAAAGTATGGAAGCATAGACAAGGCAAGTGAACTATTTAAAATGATGCCTCAAAGAAATGCATAGTCTAACAGAATTCAATGATTGCAAGATATGCACAAAATGGATTATTTGAAAACGATTCATAAACTTTCAAGCAAATTCAATTGGCATGTGTAAAACCAAATTCCTGTAACAATAATTGATTATCATATTAAATATTTAATATAAATTGTCATATATACATAATGTCATGAACATAACATCTAGTTTATATAAAAAGCCATATAGGCAAATATACAAAAATATACATTCGATTAACATACAAAAGTATGTATACAAAGCCATCTAGGTATACAAAAAAGTTCCCAAAAACTAGTTTCCTATGGACTTTTAGGAAATAATCGGCGGCCCTTCTTTGATTGTGAAGATGGAGAGCCGATCAGTGACACATCCTCTCTCTGTCATCGAGTAGACCTCTTCGAATAAAGTTCATCCAGCTGCACCTTTTAATACAAACAAACAATATGCACATTAGTATAGAAAATGTATGAAATATATAACATCACATATGTAATTGATCACTTACCGCCAACTGATGATCGCTCTCCATCATCTTGACTCTCTCTTCGTCTGTAGTTGCATAGACTGGAGTTGTGATCTCCTGTGAGAAGCATCAAGAAGCAAAATTGACTAAACATAAATATCATTTATGTACATCAAATGACATGAGATAAAAAATAAATACAAAATTATGATATTTTCATGTTATTGGCTCATACCTCAGTCAAAGGATTTGCAGACATCATGGTTGCATCAATGCCTATCTACACTGACTCACGAAGATGAGGAGGACTCTCCACTATATTCAGCATCTGAAAATCAAGTTCAAGATTATTAAAACAAAATAAATACATAACATTATTTTTAAAATGCATAATGATTAGAAATGGTTAAATTTATCTTAGTAAAAGTGGTGGTTTGGCATCCAGGGGACCAAGGAAACTGTGGAGGTGCTGGTGACTATTGAAATCATCAAATCAAGTCACAAAATAATATTATTGTTGACATATCTACAATAATTACGAATATGTGATAAATTACATCCCTGTTGACTTGACCTCCACTCATAAGCTGCCAATGGATGGCTAACAGAGGCAGGATGAAGACTCTGACCCTAGAATTTCATTGCGCAAACAATTACGTACATTATTTTTGACATAATATAGATAATCATATAAAATTAATTACAAATTTCAAATAACAATACACTAAATCAAGATGAAACTTGAAACAAATTACTTGAGAGTCAATACCAAATGTATGTTGTAAGAGATCGTCACTGAGAACAAGATCATCTAATATGTCCTACCCCTGTGTCGTATCATGCTGCCCCTATGTCGTAGCATGCTGCCCCTGTGTTGTAGAGTCCTACTGTGCCTCCTGCGTCCCATAATCACATAGGTTCCCACATGTACTGCACAAATGTGGGGACACATGACACCTACTACTCTCACCCTCATCGCCCTAGGTAAAATCATCCACATGCTGTGATAGAGTTTGGGTGAGAGTAGTCAGTGAATGTAAAGTCTCCAACTCAACACTCTCCTTCAAAGCCAAAGGGAGTGACCTACGTTCTGGGCTCACTTGGGGTATAGGCACATGTTGTTCATCTCGCTGAGCCCTGGGTCTATCTTGGGCAGAGCCACCACCTCTACCCTGGAACTCACGAATGTCAAAATAATTCAGAATCTTGTTGAGGATGAACTTGCGATAGAATTTCCTCAAAAAATATTGTCGTACCTCATCATTATTGCATGGCCACTCATCGAAGACCATGTATCATCTATCCCAATAGTATTGGGATATGTCTTCATTCCTACACCAATGTATAGGAAATCATTTTCAACTTTCCTCTAATGTTTGGCCGGTTTTGGGATTAATAAAATGTGCACATAATTGAGATTTTGTAATTTTTTCGTTCTTCACTTGTTCATATGACAACTTGTCAGCATAATATTTCCGACACCCCTCCCTATGGTCTTGGAATTCGGTGATTTGTCTCGTCACCAAATCTGTGTGGGAAACAATCTCCTGTAGTGATTTTGCAAGTGCCCTCCTATGCTCAGTGGTTCCACTTCGATTGTTTAGGGTTTGAATAATAGTTTCAAGATGTTTCTTATTTTATTTTATTATCCCTAAGTAGTGTTCTTGATTATCCCTTACATGAAAAGGAGGTGAAGATGGGTTTTGAGGGTTTTGGGGATTGTTTTCACCCTCCTCAACTGGATTTAGATTTTCTGCTTCTCCAATAACTGTAAATGCAATATAAACATAAATAAAAAATTGCAAAACTAAAAAATTGTTCTAAAACTAACAAAATCAGACAAACCCTACCTTCTTCCTGTGCTGGAGCCTCCAAATTTGCATGACGATGTCTTTGGCGGTGAGGTGGCATTGTGAATTTCTTGTTTTCTCACATGCACTTGATTGAATCTCCTCTTTTTCAACGTGATAGCGTTTTGCTTGGTTTCTTTGCTACTGTCAAGAGAAAAGCCGTGCGGGGAATGATCAGAAAATGGTTTTTTTTTGCTTTTATTAAAAGAAAAACATGAGTGCATTATAACACACTCGCATTTTGCTTTAATTTTGGAGATGGTGGCGACTTTTTGGTCCCCCATCTCCTTGCATTTACCCAAGTTAAGATACATATAAAGAATGCATCTAATAATTAGCTGGGAAACACCTCTTAGATCATTCACCTTCCAAGGAGATCACGAGTGGGATACAAGATTATCCTGTGCATACAACACCAAGCAATATAAGCTTTCAATAAAGACAACCTTCTCATCAAGTCTATGATGGACTCATGTCCATTTCTAGGTATAGGATCTGTTGGTGCCTGAATTGACTGTCAGTTCTTGAACAATTTTTATGCAGGCACCATCCCAAAAAATCCAAAATTTTTTTTCCAGTTTTGGCACCCCTCCAGTGTTGTGTAGCATCCACATCATCTTTCTTGATGGAAGGGGTCATCATGTTCTGCCCATCGGCATGAGTTTTCATGTGTCTTGACGATCATGATTGGTACCAATGGCGTGTTATCTTCTATCGCTGAGACTTTACCTATCGGCGTAGGTGTTTTGTGGCTTGCCGATAGTCTAGGTCTCACCGACGAGGGTTTTGGAGTGCCATCGGGGTGACTTGGTGCATCGGCATAGGTTTGAAGTGTTGCTCCGACGGTGTAAGTCACATCGACGGAGGTGGGAGGCCTAGGTGTTATCGGTAAGACTCTTGAGGTCGGCAAAGGAGTGTTCAGTTGCTCTGATAGTGTTGATCTCACCGATGGGAGCGAGGAGTTTGGCCGTCGGGGGCTCGTCGGTGTGTGTCTGGCCAATGAGAATTTGGAGGGTGCCATCAGAGTGAGATTGTGTATCGGGATAGCTATTGAAGGGTCCGCCGATGGAGTATTCTCTGGCCGACGGGAGGATAGAGTGGCTATCGGGCAGATTTCGCGTTGGTCTCACCGATGAAGTATCATCGACGGAGGTGGTCTTCGGCATGACTTTTGCCTATCGGCGAGGAGATTTTCGGGTTGGCCGATGGTAGTAGTCTGGCCGACAGGGGATTACGAAAGGCATCGGCGAGACCGCTGTGATCGGCAGGAGATTTGTGGGGTAGGCCGATGGTTTGTGTCATGGCGATGGGTTTTGACGAAGGCATGTGTGTCGAGCGCGGCAAAAGCGCTCGACACTTGGTATGTATGCGGTTATGCTTTTAAAACGCCGAAGCTGTCTCCACACCATGCATATGGGACTAATCCCCCTGCATTATTTGAACCTGCAAAGAGGCCTTTTGGCGGGAAGCTCCATTTTGATCGCTGCGACAGTCTTCTGGGTGGTTGCGGGTTGTTGAGCCATCAATGGCGATAGTGCAGGGGTATGGGTGACGGTACAAGCAATTAAGCTGCCTGATCGTGGATGAAGACTTTCAAGTGGTGGCACAAAGCTCAAGATCCCCCCTGTCTGTCGCATTTAATCTGTGAAGGCCATTTTCAAATGGAAGGAATGTATCTAGCGAATTTTTGACTTCTGGCCATGTAATTAATTGCTGAATGTACACGGTTCTGTATAAATGGTTTTGGCTGTGTTACTTTTTAGAGGTTGGACATTTTTGGGCTTTCTGCTCTGGCTCTGAACATAAGGTGTTCACATTTTGAAAGGCATTTTTTGCTACAGACTCGGTCCTTAGTCTGGTGTACTAATCTATCTTGGCTTGTAAATGATGATTTTCTCTGTGATGGCCTTCTATGCAGATTGATTTTAAATGAAAAACACCTGTGTGTGTATTGTTTCTGATTGTCTCCTGTATGTCATTTGTTTTCCTTTCAAACAAGGTTGTCAAGGGCTTCCAAGTTTTTCAGTATGTGCATACTGTGTGTCTGATTTATTGCGTCTGCTCAAGGAGTGGTTAAATAGGCTTTTGATCAGATACAAAGGGAAATAGATTGCATCATAGGATCTGTTAAGTATGATCATTAATGATATTCTTTCTTGGACATGTTGCTGTTAGGCAGTAGCATTATTCTTAGGTCATCTGGATATGAATTTATGTTGTCATGGGGAGACATTTACAGTCTTAGATATGACTCTGCTGCCCAGATAAGGCACTGGTTTGGGAATCTGTCTGTTCAATGGGTCTAGGAAAGTCCCATAACTCCAAACACCATTTCAAACCATCTCATCCTTCCATCTGTTAGTTGTAGGATTAGGAGTAGCAAACCCCTGCATGCTCTCATACCTAACTAGATGTTATGTCCAAGAATGTTGCCAACCTTGTGATCTATCATGCAGATCTTGGTCCATACATGAGAGTATTCTGCCTGTTGTTGTCAAGTTAGATCTTTCTATCTTTGAGCTAGTCAAGGTTATATCTTGAGTTATAGGGACACCCCCCTTGGTGCGGCAGAACCAGAAGTGAAGGGGAGGAGCTCACGCAACCTCCTGTATTAGTTGGCTGAATCTGCATGTGCATAGGAACTGGCAAATCCTGATGCTGATAAAGAAGAAAAACCAACAAATTGGCGACTCCGCTGGGGATGGACTAATAAAAGAAATGATATATTTGTGACCCATCCGAGTCACCAACAAAATTGGTGACTCTGCTGGGGATGTCGATGTAAAGTGATATCCTGCAGTCTCTAGTGAAGTTTTGCTCTGCTGGTGGAATGAACTCAGAAAAATATGTGTTGAGCTTTCAGCTGCTGTAAATTTTGTCCTCTTTGGAGAGGTGGCGACTCTGCAAAAGGTTCAAGTGCACATGAAAAGTTGATGTGTGTTGTGACAGAAAATGTGCTTTTCAGACTTCAGCATTTGTATGAGAAAAGGTACCCTATTTCTTCCCACTTATATTTATTGTTCTGCTGCATAGGTTAGATGCTAGGGGAGGTTACAGGTCTTAGGAATACAAAGGATGTCTGAAAATAGAAATTTCATGAATCCATATATGTATACACCCATACTCAGTCAAAAGGGGGATGATTTGTTGGATAAAAGAATAGAAGAGATGAAAAATAGGTTGATACTCTTAGAGGCTAGGCAGGCCCAATTAAATCATGATAACCTTGTTGTGTCTACCAGTCAGAAAGCTAAACTTCCTGTCAGCCCTTTTGATCCTTTGTATGACCAACTAGATTTGTCATGGGTTGATTATAAAGTAGAAA
Organism: Cunninghamia lanceolata; assembly: GCA_027924645.1. Lineage (NCBI taxonomy): Eukaryota > Viridiplantae > Streptophyta > Pinopsida > Cupressales > Cupressaceae > Cunninghamia > Cunninghamia lanceolata. Next base: position 6,703,870 of record BSBN01000103.1, read on the forward strand.
ATATGCCTGCTAGGATATACCGTCAGATGCCTAGATTTAGTGGTCACAGTGTGTGTGATGGGAATGCACATATCCAAGATTTTCATGAGTTCATGGGAAAACATTCATTCAGAGATGAGGATATGTGGATGAGGTTTTTTGTTAGGTCCTTTGATGCAAAAGCAAAAGACTGGTATTTGAGCTTTTCAAAGAGATCCTTTGCCTGTTGGGATGAGCTTGTTGACTGTTTCAAAGAAGAGTTTGCAAAAGAACCTGCTGATCTTGTTGCAGAATTGATGAAAATCAGAAAACAAGATAAAGAGCCATGTGTTGTTTTCAGTCACAGGTTTGCAGTAGCCCTTTCACAAGTCCCTGAAAGTTTCAGACCTAATATTTCAGCCTGTGTTGGCATATTCTTTGAAGCTTTTGAGGAGGGCTCTAGTGCAATACTGAGGGATTTCAAGGTGACAGGTATGCAGATGGCATACAAGTTCGCCGAAAATATAGAAAAATTCAGAAATGGGCACTTGCTAAAATCCCTATCCCCAGGCCTTGGTGTGAGAAATGGTTGTGAAGCTGCAAATGACCAAATGATTAGGGCATCATGTGCAGATAAAAATGAAAATGAAAGCATAGAGGTTGAGACTGCTGTATTTGAACATAATGCTAACCATACTGCTCAACTGGATTGTTCACCAGTTGAGGATGCCAGTGAAAGGACTAGTGAGGATTCCCATTGCAATGTTGAGGCATATGACCATGAAAACAATAACGAGGTTGTGGACAGCAATGAGCAATTTTTGGAATGGACCTGTGGAGACAATTGTGAGTATTGTACTCAAGACAGAGAAGATATAAGCAAACAGAGAAGCAGTCCTATGTGTGACCCATTGCCTTCCTTTCAAACACATGGAGATCATGAAGAGCAGTCAGGGATTGAAACAAGTGCTAGTTCAGAGCATGATTGTTTTTCATTTGATGGTTGTTTTGCTTATGACACACAAGCTGATACTCCTCCACAAAGGGAATCCATTGGTGATGAAGATGCATGTTCTGCTACCCATGAACAAATGGCATACTATGATCAAGCTGATGTACCTGGATCACCCATCTTTGACACATATGGTGATGAGGATCTATTTGAGTATGGTGAGGATCTAGACATTGTTTTTGGTCTGGATTCTGTTTCTCATCCTGATGAAAGAGGAAACAACATACATCAGGTAAGTGACTATGAAAATGTGCCTAATTTGAAAGAGATGCCAGAGCCTGATCTTTTCCAGGTTGGTGCTACTATTGGTTGTGTACATGATGTACACAATTGTGAATTTGAAAGCTTTTCTTTTGAGAGGCCAGCATATGAAATGAGCTCTGATTTTCCTAGCTGCATGGTGGACTTTGAATATTTTCAGTTTTCAGTCCAGCTTGGAGATCATTTTGCAATGCATAATGCTGATACAAATGATAACCTGTGTTCTATGCCATGTGAGTATGCATTGCCTGATACATTCTGCATCCACTTGTTGCCGGATGCTAAGGGTTATCTGCACAGGGATGATAGTGACAAGCTAAATCAGGAGGTTGAATATGCAAATGACCAGGTTTGTTTGTGGTCAGAGCATGGCAGCACTCTTAGGCTTGACCCAGTGTATGCAGATGAGAATAAGGTGTTTGATAAAGGGAAATATTGGTTCTCCTTTTCTTGGTGGCCTTAGGCCATCAAGTTTGATTGGTGATGCAGATCATTATAACTTCATGACTCTGTGCCCAATGGATAGGGGACTGGTCTGCATCCCAGAGTTCTGTGGTTCTTGCCATGCCTACAAGAGGCATGCATCCTTAGACAGAGCCACTGTTGGTGCCTGAATTGACTGTCAGTTCTTGAACAATTTTTATGCAGGCACCATCCCAAAAAATCCAATTTTTTTTTTCCAGTTTTGGCACCCCTTCAGTGTTTTGTAGCATCCACATCATCTTTCTTGATGGAAGGGGTCATCATGTTCTGCCCATCGGCATGAGTTTTCATGTGTCTTGACGATCATGATTGGTACCAATGGCATGTTATCTTCTATCGCTGAGACTTTACCTATCGGCGTAGGTGTTTTGTGGCTTGCCGACAGTCTAGGTCTCACCGACGAGGGTTTTGGAGTGCCATCGGGGTGACTTGGTGCATCGGCATAGGTTTGAAGTGTTGCTCCGACGGTGTAAGTCACACTGACGGAGGTGGGAAGCCTAGGTGTTATCGGTAAGACTCTTGAGGTCGGCAAAGGAGTGTTCAGTTGCTCCGATAGTGTTGATCTCGCCGATGGGAGCAAGGAGTTTGGCCGTCGGGGGCTCGTCGGTGTGTGTCTGGCCGATGAGAATTTGGAGGGTGCCATCGGAGTGAGATTGTGTATCGGGATAGCTATTGAAGGGTCCGCCGATGGAGTATTCTCTAGCCGACGGGAGGATAGAGTGGCTATCGGGCAGATTTCGCGTTGGTCTCACCGATGAAGTATCATCGACGGAGGTGGTCTTCAGCATGACTTTTGCCTATCGGCGAGGAGATTTTCGGGTTGGCCGATGGTAGTAGTCTGGCCGACAGGGGATTACGATAGGCATCTGCGAGACCGCTATGATCGGCCGGAGATTTGTGGGGTAGGCCGATGGTTTGTGTCACGGCGAAGGGTTTTGACGAAGGCATGTGTGTCGAGCGCGGCAAAAGCGCTCGACACTTGGTATGTATGCGGTTATGCTTTTAAAACACCGAAGCTGTCTCCACACCATGCATATGGGACTAATCCCCCTGCATTATTTGAACCTGCAAAGAGGCCTTTTGGCGGGAAGCTCCATTTTGATCGCTGCGACAGTCTTCTGGGTGGTTGCGGGTTGTTGAGCCATCAATGGCGATAGTGCAGGGGTATGGGTGACGATACAAGCAATTAAGCTGCCTGATCGTGGATGAAGACTTTCAAGTGGTGGCACAAAGCTCAAGATCCCCCCTGTCTGTCGCATTTAATCTGTGAAGGCCATTTTCAAATGGAAGGAATGTATCTGGCAAATTTTTGACTTCTAGCCATGTAATTAATTGCTGAATGTACACGGTTCTGTATAAATGGTTTTGGCTGTGTTACTTTTTAGAGGTTGGACGTTTTTGGGCTTTCTGCTCTGGCTCTGAACATAAGGTGTTCACATTTTGAAAGGCATTTTTTGCTACAGACTCGGTCCTTAGTCTGGTGTACTAATCTATCTTGGCTTGTAAATGATGATTTTCTCTGTGATGGCCTTCTATGCAGATTGATTTTAAATGAAAAACACCTGTGTGTGTATTGTTTCTGATTGTCTCCTGTATGTCATTTGTTTTCCTTTCAAACAAGGTTGTCAAGGGCTTCCAAGTTTTTCAGTATGTGCATACTGTGTGTCTGATTTATTGCGTCTGCTCAAGGAGTGGTTAAATAGGCTTTTGATCAGATACAAAGGGAAATAGATTGCATCATAGGATCTGTTAAGTATGATCATTAATGATACTCTTTCTTGGACATGTTGCTGTTAGGCAGTAGCATTATTCTTAGGTCATCTGGATATGAATTTATGTTGTCATGGGGAGACATTTACAGTCTTAGATATGACTCTGCTGCCCAGATAAGGCACTGGTTTGGGAATTTGTCTGTTCAATGGGTCTAGGAAAGTCCCATAACTCCAAACACCATTTCAAACCATCTCATCCTTCCATCTGTTAGTTGTAGGATTAGGAGTAGCAAACCCCCACATGCTCTCATACCTAACCAGACGTTATGTCCAAGAATGTTGCCAACCTTGTGATCTATCATGCAGATCTTGGTCCATACATGAGAGTATTCTGCCTGTTGTTGTCAAGTTAGATCTTTCTATCTTTGAGCTAGTCAAGGTTATATCTTGAGTTATAGGGACACCCCCCTTGGTGCGGCAGAACTAGAAGTGAAGGGGAGGAGCTCACGCAACCTCCTGTATTAGTTGGCTGAATCTGCATGTGCATAGGAACTGGCAAACCCTAATGCTGATTCAGAAGAAAAACCAACAGGATCCTTGGTCTTTACTGCTAAAAAACTTCATAATAAGTAACCATTCTAACACATATCTCTAAGTACAAGAGATTTCCATCCTAACTCAAGTCTCTCTAGTATTCATGAGTATCCACAAATCAATCCATGCCAACTTCAAATGCAAACTACAATATCATTAAGCTCCAATAAAATGATTAAAACTCAAAGCCAAAGAGAACTACATCCTCTCCAAATGAAGAAAAATAACACCTTTACCAAAAACTCTAAGACTCCTCCATGAAACAAGATGTTAACACCTCTTCAAATAACATGAAGATCAAGCATCTTCTATCAATAGAACTAAATATGTCAATGAACTCTCACTGCAAGCTAAGGGTAGAATCCAAGAGCTTATTATGACACCAACAATCATTGCAAAAGATCATCCATATTTTAATCAAAGATTATCCATGGCTCTCTCATAGTTAAACTATACACTGCAAAAACAACAATTTAGAACCAAGCTATTAAAAAAAAGATGATGCAAGAGCATCCCTAGTTCAAGAGTAATCTTGCATCAACCAAAAATTTGCATTCAATTTGTTTGCATTTTAGTTCTTTCATTTTCCAGTTCAGTTTAGGCAGTTCAATCAGAAGCAGTTTCATCTTGTGGTCTGGTTTTGGCATTTCACATCTTCCAGATCTCAACTTAGTGTCTACATTCATTCATCTACATCATATCAAGAATTCAGAGCATTTGGATCAGTTACCGGAAAGATATCGCTATTAGAAGATCAACTATTTTCTCAGTGCAGAGCATCCTAACAGTTCCTGATAATTAGTTGAAGGAGAAGGCTTGTGGATTGTTCCTTGACTTGCGTATCTCAATGACATATCATTCAATGTCCTTTGGCTCATTGCCGACCTTCCCCAAGGGTCCACACGATGTTCCATTTATTTGAGGAAGTGTTCTATACATTTAGGTCTGACCTATTTGTGAACATGTTATAGCTCTTCATTGGAGTTTGTGACCTTCCTTGGCCGATGCGGAGGAATCTATTGGTCTGGAAATGATATATATTGATGTAATAGATCCTTAGGAAAGTAGTTAGAAGTTAGCAATTGATTCATATTCTGTAGTTTAGATTTTGTGGGAAGGAGCTTCAAAGCTTTATCTTGCACATGTATGTAATCAGGCATGTGAGCCCTAATTGTAAGCCCGCATGTTGCCGACCAGATTGTATTTGAATTCTTTGATATATTGAATGACTGAATCTGCATTTGTTCTATTTCTTGTGTTGTTTCCATTGTGTTTAATCTTGATGCATGGTCTAGACAATTCATTCTATGAATCCTCCTACCGTGACTGCACCAAGTGGTATCATAGCAAAAGTTTGATTCTTTGGAGTGAATTGGCGAGGGGGATTCTGTAAGATCTTGTTGTGAGTAGATCACTAATTCGAGGTAGGTTACTTGTGTACAACTAATCACTGATTGAGAGGCAGTTGTCTCTTGTAGCCCGATCATCGAGCCTGAGGCAGTTTGCACTTGATCCTAGGAAGATGCCGCCGCGAAGAGTTCCTCCTTTTGGTACGATGGCTAATAGAATGGATGAGATGATGGAATTGATGAAGACAATGTGAATTCATTTGGATTCTATTGAGGAAGATAGGCGAAGAGGATTCACACCTAGACCTAATGTTTAAAGTGATGATGAGGAAGAATTTCAATCTGCTAAACAAATTGGCAAAACCCTAGAAGGCAATGAAGAAGATGAATCAGATCAGATAAAGATGTTGCGAGCTATTTCAAAGATTGGAAAAAGACCTAGAGTTGATGTACTGAACTACGACGGTAATTTAAATCCTGAAGAATTGATTGATTGGATAAATGATATGGAAGAATACTTTGAATATGAGGAGATTGAAGATCCGGAGAAGGTGAAATTTTCAAAGACAAAGTTGAAAGGACATGCTGCTATATGGTGGAAAGAAGTTTAGTTGGAAAGAAACAGAAAAGGAAAAGAAAAGATTACAAAGTGGGATCGGATGGTGACAAAGTTGAAGAATCAGTTCATACCTGCTGACTATGAGTTGGAATTGTTGAAAAGATTGCAAACCCTAAGACAAAAAGAGAAATCTGTGAAGGAGTACACTGAAGAATTTCATAAGATGATCATAAGAACAAGACATAGTGAAGCAAGCAAGGATAAAGTGGCAAGATACATCAATGGACTGAGATTGAACATTCAAGAAGAACTAAGCTTGGTAAGGATGACATCTTTGGAAGAAGCATATCAGTTTGCCTTGAAATTTGAAGAGAAGCTAAATAAAAGACATGATCAGAGACAGAGAGGCAGAGGAGGTAAATTTCAGAGAGGAAGAATATTTTATGGATGTGATAGACCATTTACAGAGTAGAACAAATTTGACAGCCCAGTTAAGAAGGATGATAGAGATAACAATGCTTACCAGAGAGATGACAAAAATTTTTACTAGAGAGGAAACCCTAGTGCATATCGGAATGAAGGATATAGAAGAGAAGGAAGAGGATTTGATAAGAAGACATTTAGAGGTACTTGTTTCAAGTGTGGAGATGAAGGACATAGAGCATTTGAGTGTAATTAGGGTAGTACAAGAAAGAGGATAGAGAACAGTGGAAAAGCAGCCTATGTTGAAGAAGAACCTGTTGAATCACCTAGTTCTATTGGTAAACCTAAGAAAGGAGAATCATTGGTGATGAGGAGAGAACTATTTCAAATAGAAACAAATGAGGAACCATTACAAAGGAAAAGTCTATTCAGAACTAGATGTAAATCAGGAGGTAAGTGTTGTAAATTTGTAATTGATAGTGGTAGTTCAGATAACCTAGTTTTAGAGGAGATGGTGACTAAGCTAAAGTTGGAAAGATTGAAACACCCTAATCCCTATCAGATAGCATGGATTTAGTATGATCATAAGATATTGGTGAGTGAACAATGTTTGGTGAAAATTCATATTGGATCTTATCATGATGAAGTCTTGTGTGATATTATGCCCATGGATGTTTGTCATATCTTGTTGGGTAGACCTTGGCAGTATGATAGAAAAGAAATACATGATGGAAGAAAGAATACATATACTATAACAGCAAATGGGAAAAGAATTACTTTGATTCCTTTAGAAGATGATCCTAAAGATATGGTATGTGGGAATGCTATAATCTGTTTAGTAGATGGAAGAAATTTTTTGGATGGTTTGAAACAGGAAAGTATGTGTTATACCTTGATTCCTAAGAAGCCTGAAGCATTGAAGAAAGAAACTGAATCGGATGAGATAAGAGAGTTGCTGACAGAGTATGAAGACATCATATCAGATAATGTACTTGATGGATTACCACCTATAAGGAGTATCTATCATCACATGGATCTTATACCAGGAGCAAGTTTTCCTAACAAAGCAGCATGTTGAAGGACACCGATAGATAATGAAGAACTAAATAGGCAGATACAAGAGTTGTTGAGAAAAGGATTGATCAGAGAAAGTTTGAGCCCTTGTGCAGTACCTGTAGTGTTAGCACCTAAGAAGGATGGAGAATGGAGAATGTGTACTGACTCTAGAGCAATAAACAAGATCACAGTTAAGTATAGATTTCCTTTACCTAGGATGGATGATATTATGGATTGTTTGAGTGGAGCAAAATATTTCATGAAGATAGATTTGAAGAGTGGATACCATCAGATTAGAATCAGAGAAGGTGATGAATGGAAGACTGCTTTTAAGACAAATGAAGGATTATATGAGTGGTTAGTGATGCCCTTTGGATTGACAAATGCACCGAGTACTTTCATGGGGTTGATGAATGAAGTCTTGAAGAAATTCTTGGTTAAGTTTGTTATTGTATACTTGGATGATATTCTAATTTTCAGTAGGACAAAAGAGGAACATTTGTTGCATATTAGACAAGTTTTACAGAGGTTGAGAGAGAAGAAATTGCTGATAAACATCAAGAAGTGTAGTTTCATGAAGGAAGAATTGGTATATTTAGGATTTGTGATTTCTGCGAAAGGATTGAAGATGGACCCTAAGAAAGTGAGAGCAATTGTTGAATGGCCTACACCGAAGAGCATTTGAGAGGTTAGATCATTTCATGGATTGGATAGTTTCTACTGGAAGTTCATCAGAAATTTCAATTCAGTTTGTAACCCTATGACAGAGACAATGAGAGGTGATAGAAAAGATTTCAAGTGGACATCTGGAGCAGATAAAAGTTTTGAGTTGTTGAAGCAGAAAGTGATAGAGCAACCTTTTTTGGCATTACCGGATTTCAATAAGGTATTTCAAGTTGATTATGATGCTAGTGGAAATGCAAGTGGAGTAGTGTTAAGTCAAGAAGGTAGACCTATAGCTTATTTTAGTGAAAAGTTGAATGATACAAGGAAAAGATATTCAGTTTATGATCAATAGTTCTATGCCATAATTCAAACCTTGAAGAAGTGGATACATTACTTGTTGCCTAAGGAGTTTGTGTTGTATATAGATCATCAAGCTTTACAATATTTGAGCAGTCAAGGTAAGTTGAATCAGAGACATATGAGATGGGTAGAGTTCATGCAGAGTTATACTTTTGTGTTGAAGCATAGGAGTGGAAAATCAAACAAAGTTGTTGATGCCTTGAGTAGAAGAAGAAACTTATTGACAGAGATGAGAGTTGAAGTGTTGGGTTTTGATGAATTGAAGAACATGTATGTGGGAGACACTAATTTTGCAAAACCTTGGAGAGCATGTAAGGAACCTATTGTGATAGATAGAAGTAAGTGGTTGGACTATTTCATTCAAGAAGATATGTTGTTCAGAGGAAGTTAGTTGTGCATACCTAAAAGTTCAATGAGGGACAATTTGATCAAGGAGAAGCATAGTGGTGGATTGGCAGGACACCATGGCATTGATAAGACAGTGGCTTTGGTGAGTGAAAATTACTTTTGGCCTCAAATAAATAAGGATGTTAGGAGATTTGTGCAGAGTTGTAGAATTGTCAAGTTACAAAAGAGAGTAGTCAAAATACTGGATTGTATAAACCTTTGACGGTATCGGAGAGACCTTGGGAAGACATAAGCATGGATTTTGTAATGGGATTACCTAAGACATAGAGAAGACATGATTCAATATTTGTAGTGGTTGATAGATTTTCAAAGATGGCTCATTTCATACCTTGTAAGAAGACAACTGATGCAGTGCATGTACCTAACCCATTTTTCAAGGAGATTGTGAGATTGCATGGATTACCTAAGAGTATAGTTTCAGACAAAGATACAAAGTTTGTTGGATATTTTTGGAAGACACTTTGGAAGAAGATGAAGACAGATTTGAAGTTCAGTTCTACTTTTCATCCATAGACAAATGGATAGACAGAGGTAGTAAATAGGAGTTTGGGAAATTTGTTGAGATGTTTGGTTGGAGACAAAGTTGGAAGTTAGGATTTGATTCTTTCACAAGTAGAGTTTGCATACAATAATTTAGTAAATAGGAGTATCGGAAGAACACCTTTTGAGATTGTGACCAGAGTGAATCCTAGAGGAGTTGTAGAATTGAGAGACATCAGTACAGAGGAAAAGAAGAGTGCAGAAGCAAAAGAATTTGCAGACCATATGAAGATAGTGCATAATTAGGTAAAGAAACATTTGGAGGATATGAATAGTAAGTACAAAGAGAAGGCTGATGAGAAGAGAAGACATAAGGAATTTGAAGTTGGAGATGAAGTGATGGTGTACTTGAGAAAAGAAAGATTTCTAGTTGGGACTTATAACAAGTTGAAGATGAAGAAGTTTGGACCTTGTAAGATACTTAGGAAATTTGATTCAGGAAATACATATGAAGTGGAGTTAAAGAGACTTTGAGTATATCACCTATTTTCAACATTGTAGATCTTTATCAGTATCATGAAGTAGAGTTCAATGACAACATAGCAAAAGACTTGAAAAAGAAGTTACCACAACAAGCACCGGAACAGATTGAAGACATTTTGGACAATAGAGTTGGACGCAGCACTAGAGGAAGACAATACAAAGAATATCTTGTGAAGTGGAAAGGTAGACCGGAAGAAGACTCATCTTGGATTTCTTAGGCTGAGGTGGACCGTCTTGGTTCTCCCCTAGCCCTAGCAAAGTGAGGGACTCACTTTTTCAATAACCCCAGATGTATGATGTAGGAGCATCCCTGGTTCAAGAGTAATCTTGCATCAACCAAAAATTTGTATTTCAGTTCTTTCATTTTCCAGTTCAGTCAGAAGCAGTTTCAGCTTGTGGTCCAGTTTTAGCATTTCACATCTTGCGGATCTGGACTTAGCATTTATATTCATTCATCTACATCATATCAAGAATTAAGAGCATTTGGATCAGTAACCAGAAATATATCGCTAGCAAAAGATCAATTATTTTCTCAGTGCAGAGCATCCTAACAGTTCTTGATAATCAGCTGAAGGAGAAGGCTTGCGGATCATTCCTTGACTTGTGGATCTCAATGACACATTATTCAATGTCCTTTGGTTCATGGTCGACCTTCCCCAAGGGTCTGCATGTTGTTCCATTCATTTGAGGAAGTGTTCTATGCATTTAGGTCTGACCTATCTATGAAGACGTTACAGCTCTTCATTAGAGTTTGTGACTATCCTTGGCTGACACGGAGGAATCTATTGGTCCAGAAATGATATATATTGATGTAATAGATCCTTAGGAAAGCAGTTAGAATTTAGCAATTGATTCATATTCTATAGTTTAGATTTTGTGTGAAGGAGCTCCAAAGCTTTATCTTGCGCATGTATGTAATCAAGCCTGTGAGCCCTAATCATAAGCCCGCATGTTGCCAGCCAGATTGTATTTGAATTATTTGATATATTGAATGACTGAATCTACATTTGTTCCATTTCTTGAGTTGTTTCCATTGTGTTTACTCTTGTTGTACTGTCCGAATAGTTCATTCTGTGAACCCTCCTACCGTGACTGCACCAAAAGAAGATAGAACACACTATGTAACTGCAATAAAACTCCCACTAAAAGTGATACAAAGCTATGCATGGTGTCATGACCAACATCATTACCAAAACTCCACTAAAAGTGAACTAAATTTCTCATGCACCATAACCTACTGTAATAGATTCCAATGAACAACTAAATCAAGTACTCCAAACCATCCTTTTGTCTCACTACAATAAATATACCAATGCAATCAAAGTGACCAAGAAGAGGCCTACCAAATAGAATCCACATCAGCTAACTCACAAGATTTGCACACATGCAACATCTCATAGGATAAAAAACATGATCAGTGCTTCAACCTCAAATAAACGAATAAATAGATTCAACCCCACATCAGTAACATGTAGAACAAGTTTAACCAAATATAACATGTAGATTTTCAAGACTCAAACACTAGGATCTACACAAGAGTAACCATAGATCATAAGAACCCAATAAGCAGCCCTACAAATTTGTAATTGTTTCCATCCAGAATGCTCCAAGAGTCTAAACATAATTTTTCCATGGATCTACAAACCACAAATTTTGGTAATCATGTAAAAAACCTTCAAAACCATCTCTCTATAAATCTGAAACCACTTGACCATCCAGACATTCACACCAATGAACAAGATCAAATATGTCATTTAAAATAATGGAATACCACAAATCTACAACCTACAGATTTTAGTTAACATGTAAAACCTGCAAAACCTGCAAAACCATCTCTCTGTAAATCTAAAACCACTTAAACATCCAAACATTCACACCAATGAACAAGATCAAATATGTCATCTAAAACAATGGAATACCACAAATCTACAAATCCACAGCCTTTTGAAATAAGAAAACTGTAAAACCTACATATCTAAAATAACATGAATATGAAAAAGGTGAAACCAAGTTTTCAGGAGTGTCTATATCACAAAAATACCAACTCCACAACCATGCAACCAGTGGAAAACCATCCAGTGCTTAAGTGGTCCTTGAGTAGACTTGACAAAATACACTCTTGTTGAGATAGAATAGAAGATATAGGTGGAGTAGGAAGCAATCCTTTTTGTTGTGAACATGGTGGAGACAACATAGGAGAAGGTCAGAAACCTACGCCTACTTTAGAAAAGTGTGGTGTTGGTTCCACGGGTTCCTTAATGCCTTGTTCTTTGCATCTTAACCCATTTCCATTGTATCCAAGTTTAGAAAGAATTTTGAATCCACACCCATAATGTGTCTCCAAATCCGAAGGAAGAGGAGAGACTACATTATTAGCTTTGTTGAAATGAGAAGTGTGATCATGTGTTGAAGAATAAGTAGAAGGATCATACTTTTGATCATGATGAAGAGGGTCAATCTTTGTTTCAACAAGCCCATAGGGGTTAAAATATAAAGGGACCTCGTCATTACTAAGATTTGCATTAGAAGAAGATGATCCATTAGATTTGAGCTTTTTAGATTGAGATGTTATTTTACAACCTTTATCACAAATGGCCACTATTTCTGTAGAAGAAGTGATAAATCAATATCAAAAGTTCCATCGTCATTACTTTTGAGTTTCAGTTTTTTAGGAGCAGGGGATTTTGTTGAAGAAATTTCATTTACCTTCGAGGTTTTTGGGTGTGATGATGAGATTTTATATTCACCCTAAAGGTGGGTGTAAAATCTAATGAACCCCAATCATCACCAAAAAATGCATTCAAAGGACCGGCACTATCTTGACCATCACTGTTGTTAGCAATGAAGGGTAGTGGGTTGGTTTTTATTAGAGAAGGATCAAATTATTAAGAGATTTTGAAAGAGGAAATTGATATCTTGTTTCTATTTGTAAGCAACTTTCTTGAACCAGATCAACTTCAATTGTATGTAGTTTGTTGTCAAAATAAACTTTATTGATCGATGAAGGGTAGACGGGACTACCCCATGGCATGAATCCATGGTCTACCAAAAAGAAGATTATATGTGAGAGAATTAGACATGACATGGATAAGGGTAGGCAATGTCACAGGTCCAGCCTTAACATCTAAGGTGATAGTACCTAATGATTGTCTACCAACATTATCAAATCCACAAATATTGAGTTTATCTGGTTTGATGAGAGACGTATCAACATTGAGCTTATGTAACAAGTCTATGCCACAAACATTAAGACCTGATCGACCATTAATCATAGTGTGTCTTATCCTCCTTCTATTAATAATGATGAATATCATAAGAGGATCATATTGGTTTTGCACTTCTATGGGAGGTAATTCATGTTGTTGAAATAAGATATATGATGTTGTCACATGCATACAACTACACAAAGATGCTACATCATTCGGTCTAATAGCAGGTGGAAAAATACCTTTTGTAGAGCCTCTTGGATCATTCTGTGGTATGTAGGTGATGTTTGTATTAAATCCCATAGAGAGATCTTAGCCAAAATCATATTCTCTACCAACATGTTGAGGAAGATGAGGAGGTGGGGGAAATGGGGTGAGAAGGTGGAAGAGAAGTGGGCACACTTGGTGCTTGCTTACTTTTCTTGTTATTATGGGTGTTTTGTGTGTGAGCTGTTAGTGCCTGAATTGACTGGCAGTTTTTGAGCAATTTTCATGCAGGCACCTTCCTTAAAAATGTTCTAAGTGTTGGACCTCCTCAGCATTTTTCAGCTGCAGCATCATATCTTCCTGAGTAGGAGGTCATCATCATCATATTTTCTTCGATGGTGGTCAGCATCATCATGTTTTCTGTCAACCGGTTTTTCATCAGGATCATCATGTTTCAATATCGGGTGATGTTTGGATATCATCCCGATCCTGCTGATGAGCTACAGTGTGCCCTGATTTGCTTGCGGGGGTGATTTTTCAAGTATCTGGTGATTTTCTAAATATCACCTTGCCCTTTTATGATGATGATGTCACCCCGATCTTCTGAAGGGGTTATTTTCTGAGTTGTTCGACCTGACTTGTTTTCTTAAGGGTCGTCGTCATCATCATGATCATATTTCCAGTTATCACCATGTTGCTTGCGAGGGTCATCATATTGTCTACCTGTATGATCTTTCGCTGGGGTGATATTTTAACATCGGGTGATCTTTGTTAAGATCATCCTGATGATGTTGCTGTAAAGTTCTAAGTGTGACCCGATGTTCATCGTGGTCATCATATTTTGGACGTCAGGATGATCTTAGTCAATATCATCCTGATGTTGTTGTATCACTTCATGTTCGTTGTTTTATCATCCTGATGATGCTGATATCAAGGAGATATCAGCCTGCCGGCTTCGTGCATTATCTAGTGGGGGGTGATCTTTTCAAATATCTGGCATATTCATCTATCACCCTGATCTTATAGTGGAGCTACAGTGCAGCATGATATTTGTGCATCAGGATGATATTTCCAAATATCCGGTTATCTTCCGAGTATCATCCTGATGTCGATATGATGATGACGTCATCCAGATATGAGGAGGTGCGCAGTAGGCAGATATGCTGATGACGTTAGCAGAATATGACGATGACGTCATCAGGATGTTCATCGGCTAAGCAAGAGGATCTTCCTCCGATGGATCAGGTTGTGCTGATGAAGGCGATTATCATGCAGGTGATATTGCGATGATGATGCTGACGTCAGGATGATTTTTCAAGCGACAGGATATCATGCTGTTGGAGGATGATGATGAAGTCTTATACTAGTGTCATCAGGAGCAAAAGCACCGACATTATATATGCTCGTGGCCTAGTATATAAAGTGTTGAAAAGGTCGCCGCGGGGTGCATGTGGGATAATTGATATCCTGCATATTTGAAATATCATGATGATGAGGTATCTTGGCGGGAAATGGTTGCGATGCACAGTTTGACATTTTCCCGAGGTCGCGGGTTGGTGCGCCATTAATGGCGAAGGTTGCAGAGGTATGGACGGATCTGGTACCTGATTGAAGGTGTACATCAATGGACAGTGGCGCAGGGCTCGAGGTTTCTTCCTGTCTCCTCCCCTACCTGCTGCATTCATGTTTGGGCGCCAATCTGGTAATGCGTTGAGCGCCATTTTTCTGATACTGTGTATCTGGCAGGATTTTTTGGTCAACCATGTAATTAATTGCTGTGGTACACTACCTGGCTGTTATAAGCAGGAAGTGTTACTCATTTTTGGTTGTTGAAAACTGAACATTTTGGCTCTGTAATAAGATACAACTGGTTTTGGTTGCTCTGTGCAGCAAAACTTGTGAGTTTATGTATCTCCTATTGTACGATTTGGCATGAATCCACTGATTTCATGGTTAATCTTATATGAATAATGCTGTGTTTGCATGTGTTATGCTGATTCTATCTCCAGTTTTGCATGTATCTTTCTTACTGCAATAGGGATGCCATAAGTATAGACAGCTTAACACTCTTTATTGGGAGATATCTGTAAGGCAGATATCATGTGTATCCCCCTGAAATCCAGTTTTAGCTATTCATGCTGATCATTCATAGGTGTATGTCTACCGACTCCAAGCCCTGGATAGGCACCAATCTAGCTCTGTGTTGAGGTTATACACTAGGTCCAGGTTTGCATCCAAACACCATTTCAAACCATCTCATCTTTCCACCTGTTAGTTGTAGGATTAGAAGTAGGAACCCCTGCATGCTCTCATTTCTAACCAGACATATATGTCCAAGAATGTTGCCAACCTTGTGATCTATCATACAGATCTTGGTCCATACATGAGAGTATTCTGCCTGTTGTTGTCAAGTTAGATCTTTCTATCTTTGAGCTAGTCAAGGTTACAACTTGAGTTATAGGGATACCCCCCTTGGTGCGGCAGAACCAGAAGTGAAGGGGAGGCAGCTCACGCAACCTCCTGTATTTAGTTGGCTGAATCTGCCTGTGCATTAGAAGTGGCAAACCCTAATGCTGATTCAGAAGAAAAAGTCAACATGAGCAACTGCATGATAATGAGGTTGTTGCGACACATTTTGAACACCTTGATTCTTTTGAGTATTTTTCTTTGCAAAGTTGAGAATGTAACTAGGAGGTCGAGATATTTTGGAGGCGGATTAGGTGCCTCATGCACAATGATTTTAGGAATATTTTAAACATTAATGCACTTATTCACTATCCCCTTAGTGGGTGAAATACGTCTATTAATGATGATGGAATTGACATTGTTATCTTTTTGAAAAATACAAGATTTAGGAGGATGGGATGAATGCCCAATAACTACCCATGAGCGGTCCATTATGAGAGAAGGCTCTTCATCCACTAATGCTTCATATTTTCAAGGGAGAGCATTGGAATGAAGAGAGGGTAGAGTTGTGTTTAGAAATATATCAATGATCTCATCCTCTTGTGCCAAAATATCCTCATGAATGGAAACAATTTTGGGAGAGGGATCCAAAGCATAGGGTGATGAAGCTAAATCACCATCATATGCGTTAGAGGTGATATCAATGGTATTATCATGGGTTCTAGTAGAAGAAGAACTATCACCTTCATCTTTCTCATGACTATTCATGGAGATGAATTTAGTAAAATCTTATAATATTGATAGAAATAAATTGAATTTAGACATTGTTACCTTTTAGTTCACCTTTATTCAATTTGTTGTGAACCTTTTCCTAAGAAAAAGTTGACCCACCATCTTACCTTATTGGTCATATATTTATTTATTAAGTTGGCTCTTTGTTTTTAAAAATTTATCCACTTGTCTTCCAATGTGCGAAATTACTAAAGAATTGAACCTTTGAACTTGAACCCTTTTCAACGGTTCAAGAGTTCATTGGTTCAAGAGTTCAATATTCATTGTTTCTTGAGGAGTCATGTACACTCAGTCCCCTTGTGTAAATTACTTTTTATCTTTGAACCTCTCGATTGAACCTCGTAGCAGAGTTCAACAGTTCAAAAGTTTAAGGTTCAATATTTATTGAGAAGTCGTTTAACTGTTGGTCCCTTTGTGTTACTCTATTTGTATCTTTGAACCTTTGAGTTGAACCCCATATCAGAGTTCAAAGGTTCAACGTTCCATGACTTTAGTCCCATTTTTCCCGAAGTCTTCTTCAAGTCAAAATTTATGGGAGATTTTAAAAGAATAAAATCATTTAGAGGGAAATATATCCGGAACGTTTATGAAATGGAAAGTTCTAACTTTGGAGAGGCTATGAGTAATCATTACACATTAAGGTTGTATGAGGGAACTACTTGCAATTAATGCACCTGTTAGAATTTGCATCCTATCAAGCAAGATCAGTACAAGTTAATTAATTCAGTAATTACTCGACCTGATTGCATGCCTTTTATCGAGAAAGGATGGGCCATTTTTTTAACAGTAAACACACAGGGTGATTCAAAAGGAGAGCAGCGCTGGAGGTATAAGATTTTTATTGCACAGTTTCACTGTAATTTCTAATCCATTGAAGGTGAGTTTGACTTTTCCTATAAGCTGATTCCATTACTTTGTTGGAAAGAAGAATCATTTTGAGTTTCTGGCATTATTTAAGAAGTTCAAAGCATTTTTCATTATATCCTCCAATCTGTACCCATGAAATATGCTTGTCTTGGTTACAAACATGGTCCTGGTCTCATTTGTTCTCTTCCTGAATTCGGGGATACCTCTCTAGTTCAATATGATTTAGAGAATTTTAGGGAGAGGGTTAAAAATCCTGTGTCAACTCCTATGATGGAGAAAATAGTGGAAAGTGGTTTAGTCGAAGCTGCAGCCTTTCCCATGGCGGTACAGTGCCCTAAATTAGTTCCGGAGTGTATGAGCAGATATGACCCCCAAAATAGGTGTATCAGAACTACGGATGGCAATGTGTTACTACCTGTCAATAGACAAACCCTAATGGCTGTGATGAAAATTCCGCCCAAGGAGCCATATTATGATATTAATAGTACTTCTTCTTATGGTCATTTTTCATTAAAGAAAGCAAACTATAGGAGCATAATTGCAAGAAATTGGTTACTGAAATTCCAAAAGGGGGGTTCAAGACTGCCCAGACCACTAACAAGAGATCACATGATTTTGGAAGTAAAGGATATTGTGGTGTTTCTACACAGACTAAAGGGTAACTCCCAGGCATTCTATTGGGAGGACTGGATGTGTTTCTTCATTTAGGTGATCCTCCAAGGAGAATAGTATTTGGATTGGGTGGAAATCATAGTCGAATGTTTGCATCTGGGTCTGAGTAATTATTTGGGGAATAAGGATTTTTATATGTCTTCATATCTCTTTTATTGCCTAGCATCTACAAGAGAATGGAGAGGGTTGCCTCATGCATCCTTGGTCAAAGACAGCAGAATTTATGATTATTACCCACATTTGCAGATGCAAAATTATTATGAAAACTATGGAAGGGTTAATGATGTTTTTAATGGTAGGATGACCTATGAATTGGAAGGCAACATTAATAAGAGAATGTCTGATGAAGTTGTGCAGCTGATCAATATTTATGGTAGTTTCTTTATTTAGTTTCCCAAATTTACTTATATCAGAGTTGGTGGTTTTGATAGCGAACCTGTGAAGTTGCCTAGGTATGTTTTTGACCACTTTGCATTGATAGAAGTTTGCAGACAGCTAGCCCATGTGGATAAGAAATTCCCAATGAAGAAGGAATCTAGTATATCTTTTCCCATTGAACTTGGACACTATTCATACCAGTCAATTTCTGATGCTTTGAATTTAGAGATGGACCTGAAAAAATTCAATTTTCAATACTATACTGCCAGATCCTAGTTCGACAGCAAAGGCTTTGCTAGAGACAATTTGGATTTTGGAATGGGATTTTCACACATTCCTCAAATAGAGGATTATTGGGAGGATTGTTCAGATGAATTTGAGGTCAGAAAGAGGCTTTGGTGTAGGTTCTCCTTAGGGCAAATAATTACCCTCAATTTAAATATGAATATTTCTAGAATAGTTGATAATGAAGAACCGGTGATTGATCCTCAATTTGAACAGATAAAACAATTGCCTATTGCAAAAATTCATTGGAATAAAGATGAAGAGGATCGGATTGAGGTTAAAACCCTCCCAATAATCAGAAGAACTGAGAAATGGTTGAGGGAACGTAGACTGAAGGAAGTTCAAAATGAAGGTTCCCAGCAATGTGCACCAATGGGTGAATCACCATCCCCAATAAGCTCTTCTAATCAGCTTATTACCATTTGTGATGTAGGTACTCCCAAGCCAAAAACTAGAAGGGGTCCTATCATCAAAGAGTCCAAGAAAGCCCTTACAACTATTCCAGCCCCTTGTGCCACTAGATCAAGAACTAAAAGTAGGAAGAAGAAGCATATTTCTAAAAGAATAGTTGTGGATTTAAAATCTGAAGAGGATTCGGGAGAAGCAACAAGTGATAAAGGGTTTGATGCACCAATGGAAGAGGAGATTAGTACAAATCAACAAACAGAGGTTGCTTCAGATTCTACTGATCTGATGATGATTTCAAATGTGCCTTCTGAACAATTGAATCCTGGCAAAGAAGTTTCGGTCCTTGCGCCCAAATGGTTGGAAAGTTCAATCAGTGATAAAAGAAAAATAGTTCCATTTTCATTGCCATTGGAGGACATGGTTAGCAAGTGTCTAGGAAAGACCCCTAAATCTAAGAAGCTGAAAACAACATAGAAATAGCTTGGCCGACAACTGATGAGGAAGTTCAAGATCCTACAGTTCAGGATTTCACAATAGAAAAAATAGATCTTGGGACTGCATCACGTGTCATGGATGTGCATCATCTTGAAGCATCTACCAAAAGGATAGTCAGCCATACCTGGAAGGATGAGAAAGATAAGAGGGAGTTGAAGCAGACCTTATGATTAATGGCAAAGTATATCGATGTCATTCATAATCCAAATCCACAACCTGTTTCCCAACTACCCCTGTCTTTTGACCCTAAATCTCTGGTCAATGAGAAAATGCTAGATCAGATACACAGGAACAAATTGGTGACCAAAGTGTTTGATGATTGGTTGGACGGCATTATCCAGAAGGGTATAGAGTACATTAATGAATTGAAAAATATATATGATGAAACTATGGCTACTATCAAAGATTTGAGGACACAGAATGCTTCATGGGTAAAAGAGGAAGGAAAATGGATGAATGTGATAAACCAAATTGATGAAGTTTAGAAATATGGGATAGCAAAGTTTTTATCAGAGAAGAATTTGACAAGTCTAAATGATGATATATTGTATGTAAGCAAGAGAAATATCAAATGGAGGAATTCAGTATCCAGACAAGGATGAATCGAACTTACAAAAATGATCAAAGAAATAACTGAGTTCACTCAATCCTTACAGCATGATTTATAATGTATTGATGTGAAATATATAAAGGATGATGGGGAGCCAGAAAAGGATATCGATACTGTGATTCAATCCTTCAGAGATAAAATCAATTTCGTTAAAGAAAATGATAACCTATTAACTGAAGATTTCTCTCAGATATCAAAGGTGGAATCACTTCTTCACCTCTGTGTCGATGCACTCCCGGAGCACGTGGAGAAAGTGGCAAAAATTTGAAGAGAGAAAGATGTTTGGAAAGCAAGGGTTAAACACATTGGCATCCCCAATTTCTCAAAAATCTAGGAGTTTGTTACTGCATATCAGGAGTGGAAAGTGCAACGTGTCTCCTCGGCTGAACAAAACAAATCCAGAGATTCTAATCCGCTGCCCCAGTCATGATCTTACTTGCATAGTTTCTTTATTCAGTTATTTAGTTGAAATTATGTTTAAAAAAAAAACTTTGTCTTTCAATGAGTTTGTAAGAAACTAAATCCCGTATGGGTCAGAGTTTGCTTTAACTATGGGTTTAAAAGAATGGTTAATTAGGGTAACTATATATATGTATTTAGTTGTTAAAACTGATATACATAATAGTGAAAAAGAAGACACAAGGAATTTTAGAGCTGAACTTCTTAGTTTTACAATATATGTGATGATTGTTTGAAGGATTTTCATCTGTGAATGAAAAGGAAAATAATTACTGCATTCTTAAATCTGTGTGTTTGAGTATTTGAAATTGGGTTTCTGTGTGAACTCTTCTTTCAAGTGGTAATTATTCTTTCATTAGATAACTCATCATATGTGTTTTATCTTTTGCTGGTTTAGTAATATACATATTTATATATCTGATTATTGCTGAGGATAGAATATGTGCGCTCTATCACTAAATAATGTTATATGGAGGAAGATACTGCATTCATAGCATGGTGATGTATGGATGTTAATTTTCCTTAAACACTTTCTGGTTAAAAGTGTGTCTGAATGATTAGAATAGTTTGAATTCATTGAATATCAAAAAGGGAGCTGTACCTTAATTCAGAGGGGAATTATTTTTGATATTTCACCCATTTGTTGTTTAACTTATTTGTTCTAGAAAAGAAACGGTTATAGAGTCAGAATAAAACATTTTTAAATCAAGACAAATTTGTTAACCAATAGTTTTTGGTGACTCTGCTGGGGACTCGAAGTCATTTGTTGAAAGATTAGTCGCCTTAATATGAAGCAACAATGGTGCTTCCACATGAAAACATAATTCCTGTTCTGCAGCCTAATCCTTGTTTTCAAGACGAGCAGGAAGATATAATTGGTCACGTAAATACTCTTGCATGGTGCACTCGTCGGAATATTGATGATTATAGAAGGGCAAGCTGAGTATTAGAAAAATAAGAAGAATTGGCCGGTAATTTGAGATTGTTGTTGCTAAGGCAAAGAAGGAGGCAAGCAGAAAACACAGCAAGAAATCAAGCCCTTGAAGTGTGAAGAGATCAAGAACAGCATAGAAATTAATAGCTACTTATCCAGTTATAATATCATAAGCTGGATTCCAGAAGATACACAAGGTCTTTAAGGAGAGAGGGAGTTGAGGATCCTACTTTTCAAATGCTGCAAAGCCTAAATTTTCCTTACATTCCTACCCCTATTAGAAGAGCTAGGAGTAGACCTCCTAGTCCTCCTAAACCCTTTACATCCTCTGTCTGTCAAGCCTTAACTCTTTCTGGTACTATCATTCCCTTTGCTATAAGCTTTCTACCAATGGCCCAACCTTCGGGAGCAGCTATAAGACCTCTAAATTTAGGGGCTAACCTAAATCCTCTGCCTAAAAATGCAAGGGAAAATTTACCCAAATTTAATGGAGATGGAAGACAATCACCAGATGAACATCTGAGTGCTTTTGCCGCAGCATGTGGTGTGTTAGGAGTGCAACATCAAGATGTAGCCATAAGGCTTTTTGTGCAAACTCTGACTGACACTGCAACTCAATGGTTCTATCATCTGATTGATTCTTCAATCACAAATTGGAATGATATGAAAACTGCATTCAATAATAGGTTCAAGAGCGCAGAAGATGAGCATTCCCTTCTTGCCCAATTGACTCAGCCTAAGAAAGAGATACATGAACCTATGAGGGAATTTATAGCTAAATTCAATAGAATAGTGCACAAAATCCCAACTACTAAAAGGCCAACTACTCAGAATCAGAAATGTTTCTTTATTAATTCTATGCCTCTTGATATTAGTTTTCATCTTAGAAGAGGTGCAGTTGCTGACTTAGCAATCGCACAAACCTTGGCAGTCGGGTTAGAAGATGATCTTCTCATGGCTAGAAAATGGAAGAAAGAAGTCCAAGTACCTAATGCTCATCCCTCATCCTCTACAGATCATGTGGTTCAAAGACTAGTTAATGATATGATTTCCCTAAAAAGATAGTTACCTAAGGCTGGTACTTCATGTCAACAACCATATCAAGATGTCAACAAGAGAAATTTCAACCAACAGATAAATACTAGTAGGACATTACCACTTATATCAACACAACCAAGGTTAACTATTGAAGCTCCTCCTAGGAGAGGGAATATGTGTGCCTTTCATTTGACTACTGATCATGACGGAAATTCTTGTCCGGAGATGCTTAGATATGCTCAAATGGCTGCCACTCAAGATGTATTGGGAGAGATTACTGAAGAAGAAAGGAACTTTGAGGAACCTGGTGACTCTAAAATACACTTCCTAGAATATGAATCAGATTCAGAAAGAGGAGGTGAAATATTGGTTACTCTTGAAGATCCTTCATGTGCTGTGCTTACCATAAGTTAGAAGAATCCGAAATTTTCTAATACTCAAGAAGTGCATGTTAAAGGTAAGGAACCTCTAATTAGAACCTCTGATGCTAATTTGAAGGCCCAAGAAATTAAATTGCTACATAGAAATGATCGTGAGACTTCTTTTGATATTTTAGAATTTTGTAAGTCTGCAAAGATTCAAATATCCCCTGCTGAATACCTCAAGTTAAAACCCAAAGAACTTGATAAATTGGTTAAATATGTCAAAGGTGGTCCTACGCAAATTGAACTCAAAAGTCAACTAAATGTTAATGCTGAGTCTCCCATTGCCCAATTATTTGCTTCTCCACCTGAGTCACCCACGCATACTCCTAAAATGGCCCTCAATTCATCTAATGATACCTCTTATATGGCCGATATGAAGCCCAACCCATTCTATGTTTCTTTATTCATAAATGGTCATAAAATCAGTAATTGTATCATAGACTCAAGTGCTTCTGATAATATAATGCCTTCTTCTGTAGCCAAATCCCTAGGCCTATCCCTTACAAAAATATTTGGTAGATATTGTAGACACCCAAATTTGTCCCAACTTTGTCCATGTCTAGCAACACCTTGTTAAATCATTAAGCCAATTAATTAAATAAATTGTATTTTATTTAATTAATTAAAATCCTATCCTCATCCCAATTAATTAAATAAATTTTATTTATTTAATTAATTTCCACATCATATCTTATCCCATTTTATTCATTTATCCTATTAATTAAATAAATTTATTTTATTTAATTAATATCCAACTCATATCACAACTAATTCAAATATTTTATTTGAATTAACTACTCATCTTTTATCACATTCCAACACTTGTCCAGTCAATCATGTGTTGTAAGACAACTATCATTCATATCATTCACATGCACAACTAATTGGATCTAAATTTAGTAACTTTCAATCCTAGCCATTCACATAGCCTCTGAATCTCCACCGTCGATTGATCTTGGTTGAGTCCTATATAAACACCCTCTCACTCCATATGAGACATCCAGCAATCATATAGCACCTACATTATCATCTTGAGCATCTGAGCATTCATTGAGCTTTTATCATCCATCATGGCAGCTTTCAGCATTGCAATTGTTCATTGTTGAAGAAGCAGTCCACATCTCTCAAACAAGGAATCGCATGGTCTAGGTGATGTTATGCGTGAATTGCATTGTTCTTTGATTTCATTTAGATTAGATTCCTTGATGATGGTAGGGTTAGGGTTTCAGGCTATGTTTGATTTGCTAAACCCGATTTTCACCTATCACATTTTGACACGCCCGGTGGGACTCATGTCCTTGATTGACTTCATTTTTCAGAGTTGTTTCTTTGAAGATCAAATTTTGCAGGGGCTTACAGTACATTCCGGTCGCTTCTGAACGAAAATCTACTGCCTACGGGAACTCTGTGTCACTTATACGCTGGAACCGGCTGCATTTACCTCTCTGGATCACTTTTAAACAGACAGTCGTCGCCTCTGGTATAATTTCTATCGCTTTTGTTTTAACAGGGCTCGCCTATGATTTTAGCACTATTTGCAGTTTTTTAGACTGTATTTATCGCTTTTGACCTAACAGTGGCCGCTTTTACACATATTCGGATCACTTTTGACCTAACAGTGGCCGCTTTTGCAAATGTTCGCATCGCTTTTGATCTAACAGTAGTCGCTTTTACACTGATGTGAATCGCTTATGAACTGACAGTGATCGCCTGTGCAGGTTAGGGTTTAGACTATGTTTTTGCAGATACAGGTCGCTTTTGTCTCGCAACCGGTCGCTTCTAGGTATAGCTGGATCGCGTATGAGTCTACAGAGGCCGCATTTGAATTAATTGGAATCGCTTATGAATTGACAGTGCTCGCCTGTTAGACTAGGGTTTTGTCTGTCGACTGTGTTTTTACAAATACAGTTCGCATTTAGCCCTCAATTGATCGTGTCAGGTTTATGCGCATCACTTATGAGCTGACAGGTGTTGCATACTGTATTTGCTGCGTCGCATATGATCTGCAGTATCTCGCCTATGGTAAAATGAAGATCGCTTTTGATCAGCAGTGAATTGCATCTGGGAAATTTTGTTGTTTTCAAATCTATTTCAGTTCCAGTTTGATTTTTTGGCTATTAATTGGGTATTTGCGTAGCATCTTATCGATTTGTCTAAGAAAAGGAGGTTATCAAACTACTGACATATCTGTTGTAGGTTCGATCGGTCCAAGATTTGTGGTTTTTCACTAAATTAGGCATATTTGGGCTTGGTGCTTAAAATGAATCATTGTTTGCTCCGTGCTTGATTTATCTTTTTGATTGCTTGCATGTACCTGATTGTAACCCAAATTTAATGACAAAAGTATCCTCTCCCCTTGCCTATCAAATGGATCTTGGGTGTAAGAGAACTTGTCATTATCTTTAGAGGGCCTGCCTTCCCGGTGTGAGAAGGGATACGACCCAAGTGGTAACAGGCTAAAGCCAAGTCCTTCTGAACTGCTATATAAGAAAAGTGTTTGTGTCAAAAGCCACAAACAACGGGTACTGTTGCGTTATACCGATAGCCAACCTCCCCCAAAACCCTCCAAGGCGCAACCCTTGGAGGCTGGGAGACTCCATAACGGAGAGTAGCGCTGCCGCATGTATAGCCACTCGAACGGATGCCCTTATTAGCAACTTTGTGTAGTAGCCAAAAACTTTCTATCTGTTGATGCAAAAGGTGGGACCTTTGAAGCGGCCCCGATTCACGTGGTTCTTAGTAGAGATAGCAGGGACAATCCTAAGGTTTGGTGTGGGGACAAGCCTTACAGGAAGCCCGGAACTTGGTATGCGTGAGAAGTGAGTGCCGTGGAGGGGAGTTGGTGCTACCAAGATCCTGAAGCTATCCGCTTTGAATAAGCACAGCCAGGGGATTCAATGGATACTGTCCTATCCTAGCCTGGGTTGTATCAGTTTGTGCTTGTTGTGAGTGTGAGTGACTGCTATCATTGTTTTCTTGCTGAAAAACTATAAAATCAGACATCTTTTGGACAAACACAGTCGCTTTTGAACCTAAACTGCTCGCACAGATTACAGACATCGCTTCTAAACTGTAGTAATCCACTTTTTGTCTAAACTGTGTCGCTTTTAAACAACAGCTGCCCGCATATTACCTAAACTGCATCCCTTTCAAACCACAGTTGATCGCCTTTTCCCTGAACAGAATCACTTTCAAAACATAGTTGATCGCCTTTTGCCTGAACAGAATCGCCTTTAACCACAACTGATCACCTTTTGTCTAAACAGAATCGCATCTGAATCACAGCCGATTACATCTTGCCTGAGCCAAATCGCCTTTAAGCCGCAGTTAGTCACCTCCTATCTGAATAGGTTCACCTTTGAACAACATATTGTCGCCTTTAGGAAAATCTGAGTTGCCTTTGATCAACAGGAAATTGCCTTTGAACCAACAGTCGTCGCCTCTGGCATAGCATTCACTTCTGGTAACATTGTCATTTACTATCGAAACCAAACCAGATCGCATCTGAACTATCATTGATCACCTTTAGCATCCTTTGAGTCACATTTGAGCTATCATCAGTCACCTGTAGTAAAAATACCTACAAATCCTAGTGTCTCAGCTGAATTAGCCACAGGTCCAGCTTGCTTAAATCTTAAACATCCGATTTCAGACTTCTCTTTGATCAACAATAAATACCTAGACTTTGCCTCCTATTTTTGAGCTTATCCATCAATCACAACTCATGAGCTTTCCATCTTTTTGAGACCCCAACCAGCAACTCAAATATCAACCCAATCATTTCAATCAGCAAACATCCTTCAGCTTTAGCTTCAGCCAACGTCATCCTTCAGTTTTAGCTTCAGCAAACATCATCCTTTAGCTTTAGCCCCAACAAACATCAGCAGCAAACAATCTTTCCCTTGAGTGTTTGAGCTATCCTCTAGGGACAACCAACAACAACAACAACTCAGCCAAAACAAATCAACCAAGCGAATTAGCCAAACCAGCAAACCAAAACAGCAACCAATCAACCAACTAGCCAACTATCATCTTTTGGGTCTCAAAACTTTGATAAGCTCAACTTCATCATCAACATCATGCCTCAAACTAGGAGTCAATATCGAGCTGAAATAGAAGCCAAATTGAAAGCTGAAATGGAAGCCAAATTGCAAGCTGAGATGAAACAATTCACAACACCTCTTAAGGACGCAACTCAATTCACAACTGGTATGCCTCCTCATATGTTTATACCTCAAGGATACACTATTGGCGAGTCATCTTCACAACGAATGCAACCTACACCATCCTTGGAAACTTTCGAAGAACAATCTCAAGATGACTCATTGGAATTCTAAGATACCTATCTATGGGACCAAGTTGAGAAACTCATGATATCTGAGCCTGATCGTTGCTTTCTCCAACTTGCTCGCATGGGTGCTAAACTACCAAAGGACTTTGACATATCCGCTATTAGAGAGCAAGATCCCAACACTACTATTGTTGTTGCGAATGGACCATCTACTATAGTCACATCATCTCCTATTACATCGCAAACATCATCCTCATTGCCTATTGTTGCTTCATTTGAGCCACCACGATCAGAGCATACTTTAGAACCATTGATAGTGCCAACCAATGTGCTCCCTCTCATGTCACAAAATCTCAACATTCCACCTTTCCATGTTCCTCAACATATCTCTCCTTCCACCATGATTGTTTCCATGCCTCAAGTAACACAAGCTGTCCATGTAACACAAGCACAAATACTTCGAGCATCACAAGCTATTCCCATGTCTTATAGTGTGCAAACCTCTCAAACCACTCCAACAACACATGTTGTCCATGCTTCACACCCATTACAATCTACTACATCTCATACAAATACCATATCCCATATACCAACTGCTAATACCTCCATGCTATCATATAATCCCAACATTAGTCTCATTGACATGAGTGATCCCCCCGTTTCTCAAGCTAATCCGAACAATAAGATCGCTTATGTTGATCAACTTACATCCATGTCGTCATATTCTTCCAATCCTTCACACACCATCAATCCATCCTATGCTACCCAAAGCTTCCCTATTATCACCCAATACATGACACATACTAATCCTCATGTTGTCCACAATACAAATCCAAATGTTTCTGTCATATCTACCAATCCCTCTGTCACTTACCGTGTCGTGAATTCAATACCAACTTCCCAACCATTCACTATTGTCAATCCGCTATCGACTTCCCATGTGATGCACACCCAATTGCCGCTTGTGTCTCAAGGACAGCAATCCTCCAACACATACATGTCACATACCAATCCTTTGACATACATTGTGGGTACACAACCGCAACAAACAGTCACAACTCCATATATCCCACAACCGCAAGCACAATATATCTCCTACCATACTCCACCCCCTTCACAACAACAGCAATTATCTTCAGCAGATGTTCAACAAATGATCGATGAAAGGGTAGGACAAGGCAAGAAACCTTTTTCTCTCAAAAACATATGCGCCTGTCCATTTGACAAGTCTCTTAATATGATACCTTTTCCACCACATTTTGAAATCCCACAATTTGATAAATACAAAGGGAAAGGGAATCCGGAAGACCATCTTCGAGCCTTTTTTGTGGCATGTCTTGATGTCTCTTATGACGATACGTATCTTTTGAGACTATTTCCTCAAAGATTAGCAGGACAAGCTCTTGAATGGTTTTCTCATTTACCCCCAGGCATCAAATCTTTTGCGGAATTAGCAAACAAATTTTGATCACACTTTGCCTTCAACATTGAACAGGAGGTAAACATGAATGACCTTGTCAATACCAAACAGCGCAACGGTGAACCCTTTTCTGCTTTTACCCAACGATGGCGTAATATGGCTAGCAAATTATCATGGGAAATACCTAAGAAACAACAGCTTGACATCTTTGTTCAAAATCTTCATCCTGAGCTGTCATTCCAACTACAATTACAAAGTGCTAGCACCTTTGACGAACTAGTTTCCAAAGGAGTTATTATTGAATGAGCCTTAATTGCCAAGGGCACTATCAAGATCTTTCATGACAACAAAGATTCTCCCCAAAATTCCAATGATAAGTCTCGCTTTTGGAACAAGAACAAGAATGTTGTAAATGACGGTATTGTAGACACCAAGAACATTCAAACTATGAGAGCTCCCATCAACATTCAAGCAGCCTGTACACCAAGACAACCTTTTCCACAACGAAGAAACCAACGCCAAACTTCCAATCCACGTCGACAATTTACACCATTAGTGGAACCCATGGAAGTTGTTCTTCGAAAGCTACTTCAAGCAGGAGATATTATTCTACCTGATGCACCACCAAATGGCGAACCACTCTTTCGAGCTCCTTGGTACAAAGAAAATGAGTATTGTGATTACCATCGAGTTAAAGGACACAAAACAAATGGTTGTATGCGCTTAAAACATGTTATCCAAGACTGCATTGATCAAGGTTTAATCAACGTCACACCTTCAACGGCTCAACCTGCCCAACAATCAACATCAAACTATGACCTAGAGACTTTCAAGAATCCACTTCCATCTCATGATCAGACAAATAACCTTCAGGCTGGAAATGCTATTCCGTATAACTATGCATCATCTACCATTGGCCGCATTGACCATGCTCGCATTTCTACC
This sequence comes from Cunninghamia lanceolata, assembly GCA_027924645.1. Classification (NCBI taxonomy): domain Eukaryota; kingdom Viridiplantae; phylum Streptophyta; class Pinopsida; order Cupressales; family Cupressaceae; genus Cunninghamia; species Cunninghamia lanceolata. The sequence continues at coordinate 6,733,572 of BSBN01000103.1, forward strand.
ATTATCGTCCAAGGGAGAGCACCTGATTGTGTCGTAACCACGCGAAGAGGTCGAGTTACTATTCAAGGAGCACCTCCCCATCCTCCTCTATCTCTCTCTGACTATAACCTCTTGGATCACCTTGGCAAAACACCCGCACACATATCTATTCTTGAGTTGCTCCGCATATCCCCCGCACATAAAGCTATTCTTGACAAAGCCTTACAAGAGTCTTCAGTGCCTAATAATATTAATATCTCACAATTCCAATCTATGTTCGCTAGCATTGCAGCTCCTTGTCACTTAACCTTTTTCGACAAAGATCTTCAGCCCTCCATTCATTCTTCACATAACGAAGCCCTCCATATTGAGGTATTTGTTAAACAACGCCGTATCAAACGAGTCTTGATAGATGGGGGAGCTGGTCTTAATATATGTTCTTTGAAACTTATCAAGCAATTGGGATATTCTGAGAAAGATGTTGACACCTCCAAGGTTATTACCATCAGAGCATATGATGACGCTGAAAGATATACCGAAGGGATTATCTTATTGCCTATTCAAGTTGGGCCGGTCATTACAGACACTCGTTGTCAAGTCCTTAATATTGATCTTCCTTACAACATCATCCTTGGTCGCCCTTGGATCCATACCCTTAAATAAGTTCCCTCTACATACCACCAATGCCTTAAATTTCCACATAAGGATGTTGAGGTTACCATTCAAGCTGATCCCAATCCATTTGAGTTTTGCCGTGCCTTTCAAGCTAAATATCAGAGTTCGAATCGCATTCCTATCAACACTGAGGCATATCCATCTTCATCCTATATAAACCCATCCGACCTTCTCAAGCCCTCATCTAGCAAAGCCGCTTCCAACCTTCATATCAAATATACCGAACATGGCCCTGGTGAATACAAATTACAAGAGTCCTATTGCGTTGGTACCCTTCCATTATCTCCTAAATCCCATGGTAAGCCCTCTACATCCAAGCCAACTTCATCCTCCGCTGTTATCAAAGCTCCCCCTACAGTATTCATTAAAGGTGGTTTCTTGGATGATGAAGACATTGAGGACATAAACTCTTGGATATTCTTTGATGAAAATGACCAAGTCCAACTTGAAGTAGAGCGATACAACAATGGGTTTCGTATCATAAAGAACATGGGCTATAAAGGACATGGCGGCTTGGGATCACAGGAACAAGGACCTACTGAGCCCATTATTGTGTCTAAGAAGTTTAATAAGCAAGGCCTTGGTTACCAACCGGAGGTACCACGACCCAAAGACATTAAGTGTATTTCTGATATTGACGTTGGACCTTCTTCGGTAGGAGAGACTTCTAACTCGGATACTATCGATGACTCCTCCCTTCATATCACTGACCTCTTTCAAGAACATTCCATCTTCATGTTTTCCGCAACCTCTTCTAGTCATCACGATTCCTCCATTAGCCTTTCACTCGTATATCCTGACCTCATCGATTGGGACCAACAGGGGGCACCGATATTAGATACATTTGAAAATGACGAAGCCATTACAGAATTCATGGGTTTGAGACAAGGTATTCCACTGGGTGATCATAAAGCAAGTTTCATGATGGATTTACCTAAACTAGCATATTTTGGCGGAAGTATCAAATCCTTCAGTCGCAAAAGTGAAATAAATAAAATTCAACAAAATAGGTCACTAGGTGAAAACTGAAAGGCGCCTCTTGACCATGAAAAAGTAAAAATAAAGGACGTATCCAAAGGTGAAAACCTCTCTGAGGCACCTGAGGATGGGGAATTTGATCTTCCTGTTGCCACTGATTACCATGAGAAATCAACTGTGCTAGTTGAAAAATCACAAGACATGAACTTGGGAACAGAGCAGAATCCGAAGATCACTTTTTTGGCAGCATCACTATCAGAGCAAGAACGAAGAAACTTCATAGCATTTTTTATGAGAAGAGCTATAAATTTTGCATGGACTTATGCAGACATGCTAGGTGTGGATCCTTCACTTGTGGTACATCATTTAGCAGTATCTCCTGATGCAAAGCCTGTCAAACAAAAATTGCGCAAAATGCATCCACAAGTTGCCTTATTGGTCAAAGTAGAAATTCAGAAGCTGTTAGAAGCAAAATTTATTAAGCCTATTGATTATCCAGAATGGGTTTCAAATTTGGTACCTGTTGCAAAACCAGATGGACGAGTTCGCTGCTGCACAAACTTTAGAGATCTTAACAAAGCATGTCCTAAGGATGATTTTCCACTACCAAGCATAGACAACATTGTAGACCTTACAGCAAGACATGAAATGCTATCTTTAATGGATGGATTTTCAGGTTATAATCAAATTAGAATAGCAGAGGAAGATCAAGATAAAACATCCTTTATCTGTCCATGGGGCACATATTGCTGGGTTGTAATGCCTTTTGGTCTCAAAAACGCTGGAGCTACCTATCAACGAGCCATGACAGTTATTTTTCATGACCTTTTTCATACTATCATGGAAGACTATGTTGATGACATCCTAGGAAAATCCAAGACAAGAGGACATCTACAAGTATTGGCACAAATCTTTGATCGATTAGAAAAATACCAAGTCAGACTAAACCCAAAGAAGTGTGTATTTGGTGTAACATTAGGAAAACTGCTGGGATATATTGTGTCTTGACGAGGGATAGAAGTGGACCCAGCTAAGGTAAAAGCCATCATAGAAATGCCTCCACCAACAAATCTTAAACAGCTTCGCAGTTTACAAGGTAGGCTACAATCTATCCGCAGGTTTATCTCACAACTAGCAGATAAATGTCATCCTTTTCAGCATCTTCTTCGTAAGGGTGAACTTTTTAAGTGGCATGAAAAGTGTCAACAGGCTTTTGATAAGATAAAGGAATACTTGGCAACACCTCCTATGTTAGTACCTCCGATACCTGATCGTCCATTACTGCTCTATATATCATCAACAACCGCAGCATTGGGTGCCCTCCTAGCTCAAAATGATGACTCAGGAAAAGAACAAGCCATCTACTACATCAGCAGAACCCTTGTGGGATATGAACTCAATTACTCATTCATGGAAAAAGCTTGTTTAGCATTAGTGTTTGCTTCCCAAAAGTTGCGACACTATATGTTGAACCAAACAACAAAGCTCATCTCTAATGTGGATCCCCTCAAATATCTTCTCTCAAAAGCACTTCTCACAGGGAGATTAGCAAAATGGGTTATGATCTTAAGTGAATTTGACATACAATATGTGAACCGCAAAGCCATCAAAGGACAAGTTATTGCTGATCAATTAGCTGACGCACCCATCACAGACATTCAGCCAATATATCCAGAATTCCCTGATGAAGGATTGTTTAATTTGAATTCTCCAGCACGATGGTAGCTATACTTCGATGGATCATACACACAACATGGTTCTAGAGCAGGTATCTTGTTTGTCACCCCTCAAGGAGATTGTATACCTAAATCATACAGAATAGCATTCCCATGTACCAACAATATAGCAGAGTATGAAGCTTTAATCACAGGCTTGCGCATGGCAGTACAATGGGCAATCAAGCAGTTACGAGTCTTTGGTGATTCTCAGCTAGTTATCAAACAGGTCTTAGATGAATATCAAACAAAAGACAAGAAGCTTCTTCCATACAAGCTAATGGTGGATGATTTCAAGAAATATTTTGAGGATATTACCTTTGAGCAAATTCCCAGACTACAAAACAGAGCAGCAGATGCCATGGCTATGATTGGATCTCTTTTAGACATGCCATCTAACACCCATAAATATGAATTCTTGGTCGAACAGCTTTTGATCCCAGCATTCGAAGTTCCACAGTCTGAGCTCATATGTGAAATTGTTGGTCCCAACTCATCGTGGTACAAGGATATATACGAGTATCTCCGTAGTCAAACCTTTCCATTTCAACTATCCAACACCCAGTGCAAAACCTTTATCCGTTGAGCCTCTCGTTACACTATCTTAGGAGACACCCTTTATCGCCAGAGTCTTGATGGTATCCTTCTTAGATGTCTTGATTCTGAGGGAGCAAAAATGGCCTTATGTGAAGTACATGAAGGTGTCTGCGGTTCACATTCCGTTGGCCCTGGCCTTGTTAAGAAACTTCTACAAGCAGGATACTATTAGCTAACTATGGAAAAAGATGCACAACAATTTGCAAGGAGATGTCTACAATGTCAGAAACATGGAGATCTAATACATGCACCAGCACATGAGCTTCAGCCTATTATCACTCCATGGCCTTTTTCGCAATGGGGACTTGATCTTGTAGGTAAAATCCATCCTACGTCATCCAACGGTCATAAGTTCATTATTACTGCCACTGAGTATTTCACGAAGTGGGTAGAAGCCATACCAATGACCTATATCACAGGTAAACAATTAGCCAAATTCATCTTACATTATATTATCTGCTGTTATGGAGTTCCTCAAGCTATTGTCACCGACAATGGTCGCCCTTTCAAGAACCAAGAGGTTAGAGATCTTTGCAACAAGTTCCATATTCAACATAGATTCTCTACGCCTTACTATCCTCAGAGCAATGGTCAAGCCGAAGCCTCTAATAAGACAATCATCAAGATCCTTAAAAAGACTGTTAATGAAGCTGGTCGAGATTGGCATCTACAACTGCATCCTGCATTATGGGCATATAGAACAAGCATTAGAACTCCCACTGGAGCCACACCCTATGCTCTCGTCTATAGCACTGAAGCTATTTTGCCTATCGAGGTTGAGATCCCCTCTTTGCGCATATCCTTGCAACATACTATCTCAGATGAAGAGTATCGAGTATCTAGACTCCATGATCTTGAGCTATTAGATGAACGCCGCCTTACAGCATTGAACCATCTTCAAGTCTATCAAAATCGGCTACGCCATAGCTACAACAAAAAGATCAGAGAACGCAGATTTCAAGTTGGCGACCTTGTCCTTAAAGAAAACCAAAGGAATCAACAACATCGAGAGAAACAGGGCAAATTTGAACCCAATTGGCTTGGTCCTTTCATTATCACAGCAGTCTATGGATCAGGTGCATACACTCTTTCAACACCTGAAGGCGTTCCCTTCGATGAACCAGTCAACAGCGTTCATCTCAAGAACTTTTATCCATAAATCTCAGCTATCCCCAAAAAATATATATATATATATATGATAAATAATCCGTCCTCTGGTGAAAACCTGGTAAACAGGCACCTTGGATAAGTACCATAGTGAAAACCTAGCAAACAGGCGCTGTGTAGTGACCAGCTTCCCTCATCTGCTTGGTTTGTTTGATCATATTTCCCCATTTCATCTTGTATAAGCCATAATCCCAATCCACCTCGCAATGCCACACATAGCCTTTCGTCTTCGTCTTCGTCTTTGCCAATGCTAGCTATCATATTTGAGACATTGTCGTGATACCTATATCTTTTGGCACCTTAGCATCTTGGCCACATCTTTTCTGCATTGTCGCTTCTACATTAATAAACCTCATCCCGCACTAGGGGCATTTGTTGAGTCTTATTTGGAAGTGGATACTGCTATCTCTAGCTCATAACACATCAAACAACTCAGCTTACAACACAACAAACCTTATCAACTTCAGCTATGGCATCTATCCAACGACAAATGTGACCTAACGATTTGCAACTAGGACCCATATCTTCGCAATCTATCCATATTCATCCAACAATCGCAACAAACATCGCTTGATCAAACCTCCAACCAATTAGCGACAACAATAAGAACTACATCCAGCTCTATCGTTGACGCCTTGATCCCGTGGATACAGGGTATGTAGGCAATCTGAGATGCGAAGGAAGCACTCTAATTTAGGCTAAGATGATAGCCCTTTTCATCATTCATCATTCATCTTTCTTCTAAACATCCTTCAATCTTTCAGCTCACATTCTTCTATCTTTCATCACTTACATCATCAATAAAACCTAGAACTACATATTCATCATGTCTCATCTTCATCGTAAATGTGCTTTGATCCCGTGGATACAGGGTATGTAGGCAGTCTGGAATACGAAGGAAGTTTCCAGTACTCAAGCACAGATGATCCACCCCATCTTCTTCTCTTTGATTATCTCAAACAGGAAGCAAACCACGTGTCTATTGAAAGCTCAAGCACTTTAACCAATCAAAGGTAAGCCATAAGCTATTTGTCCACATGCCTTAAGCCAACATTTGCTATAGCAGTTTATCAACAACTTTAGCCTTCAACAGGATGTAGCTTTCCTCTTAACAAGGCGCCAGCTTGATCTATCCAAGAGCACCCAAAATTTGGCAAGAGAATGTGATGACAGTATCTTTTGTTTTATCTTTTGATTTATCTTTTGTCCCTTTCCTATGCCTAATCAAGACTGCCTTGATCTATTTATATCTTGGTATGTTGCGATGAAGTAAGGACTAGGGCATGGTCATATAGCTTTCATATGCCGTGTTTACGGGATGATCTTATTCTCTTCCTATGCGTATTGGTATCTTGTACGTGTTGGGATTAGCATCTTACATATCAATATCTCTAGCATCTAAGAAGCTAAACAGTCTCTTATGCATTTGAGACTATTCTATGTTAAGACTAACTCCATACATATAACCAGCAAGCTATCCTTATGTGTAGTGGAGATAAGCTCAAACCATTGCTTGTAGCGTCAAAGTCCAACACTAGCTGTTATTCGTATTTTGTGCATGTTGGCTCAACATCTTGACCTCATGCGTTCAAACAAGATTGTAACACGCTAGTTGCGCATTGGATACCTCGACACCTTGGTCTCTTATACCCTGGTGCATAACATCCATATGCTATATCAAACATAAGGACTGTATTTCTTTTTAATCTGAGCAATTACTTGAAAGCTGCCCATCATCATCCTATCTATTCATCCTATCCATCCCTTCCATCATACTCAGCCAAGATCAATCATTTTCATCATCCTTTGTCCACATTCCCGCTCCTGCAAAACAAGTGTGTTAGATATACATAAGTCCATCATATATACCTTTCATTACCATCTATCTATATGCATAAATCTATCCATATCATTACCATTTACATATTCACACATTTTCCATCCATTAACATTTGCATAAACATCCACATATAATCCATAAAACATGCATAGCCATCACAATATCAACATCATAACCATTACAACATCATATAGATCGCCAAAACTGCCATATATATACATGTGTGTCAAAATACAAGTGTCTACAATACAAGCTGAGCCCTGATGGACTAAATGTACAAAATCGGCTCTAGGCCTCATCATAATACAATATAAACAAGGGTAGCCCTAGTGACTACTGGCAGCTCCCTCACCCTGACCACCACCACCATTGGGTCTTGTCCCTGGTCTTCTGTCTCTCGATGGCCCTACCACTGAGGCTACTGATCGAGATCCACCTGTCCTCCGTGAACTCGAAGCCCCTGACCTGCTCCTGAAACTCGGCTACCTCTGCTCTGCTGGCACAGCTCCCTAGTACAAGCCTCTATAATACTCAGCCTCACCCTGCACTCTCCGAAGCTCTGCCTGTACCCCTGTCAACTGTGTAGCCAAGTACATCGTAGCTCCATCAGTCCCCAAGGCAACCACTGCTCTGTCTCGCTCACTGGTCATCCCCTGCAACTACTGCATCGCCCTATCTCTCTCAGCCCGCATACTATCTCTCTCAGCTCGCAGTCCATCCCTCTCTGCTCTCATAGCCTGCTCCTGCTGTATCACAGTGTCTCGCTCTAGTCTCATCATCTGCTCATGCTGTCTAGCCGCATCTCTCTCTCCTGTCACTCTAGCTAGAGCACCGTCATCCTGTCCATCTCCCCCCTGTGCTCTCAACTGTAGCTGAGCCTGATATGTCTGTGCCTGTGCTCTCGCATGCCGCAGACTAATCACTGCATGATGCCTATCCATCTCCACTCTCCTCAGCCTCATCTGCGCTCACTGCCTCCATCTCCTCTCCTCTCTAATCTGTCTCCGCAGCTGCTAAATACCAACGTCATCACCTGCTCCAATCTGTGCCTGAGGCTGTGCTAATATAGCAGGCTGACCTGGCACCTGCTCTGGCATCTGTATCCCTGGGGCTGCTGGCACAACAGCCTGTGCTAGTGGAGCTTGTCGTCGTCTCCTTCGAATTGGTCTCTCCATCCCAATCTCTCCAATCTCCCCATCTCGTGTCAACCGAGTCGGTCTCGCTGTCGCCCAGTATACATCATACTCTAGTAATGTGCCTGGATCTGCAGGACCCTGTTCCCACTGCCATGCTACTAGTTGTAATCCATCTCTCTCTGCCAAAGCTGTGTCAACCACAACCTCTGGACTCCAATCAAATACCTACTGTCTCGTCCTCCCAAAAATGGCATCACCTACTGGTACTGCCTGTGCCTCTCCAAACTGTCTCAAGGCTCTCTCTGGCAAATAGTGCTCTATAATATACATGCCGCGTCCAAAAATGTATCTCGCCTGTCTAGCATAGACAAGCTCTGCATCCTCCTCATCCCACTGCTCACATCCTAGCCATGGCCTCCATACAAATCTATCCACCTCATCCAATCTCCTCCGCCAATATACCACACCTCGGTGTTGTCGATATGTCAATGCTCCTCTATACATCCGTGCAAATGGCTCTCCTGCTGCTCTAGCCACCCATCCCTCTAGTCTCGTCACTGGAATGTGCTCATACGCCACACATGTAACACTGTCACTCCTGCTGACATACTGGCTCCAAACATATAAGTGCAATCATGCAGGTAATGATAGAGCTGTCCCAACACACACTCTGCCCATGCATATCTCGTGCCATATGAAAACATGCCCTCCATTACTGTCCCCCATCCTACGAGAAAACCTCTGTCTCTCCTATCACCCACTAGCCATCTAATGATAGCCACTACTACCCACTATAACCTATCACAGAGCTCCTCCATCCTCCCCATCAGAATCTCTGAACCCTCTGCTCCGATGTCTGGTGTCCCAAATAATCTCCTAAATGCCGCTGGACCCATCTCCGGATCATAATCCACACGATCCCCATCTATTGGAATCCTCAAAATCTGGAACACATCCTCTAAAGTGATGGTCGCCTCTCCTGTCGGTAACAAGAATGAACTGTGCTCGCTCATCCATCGCTCCACCATTGCTGTCATCAGCCCTCGATGTGCCTGAACTGGCTCTAATCGGGATACATGCTCCAAGCCCAGGATCTCTAACACCAATAGCTCCTCTGCATCCAACCGCCTCACCAATCGCAAATCTCTCGGATGTGGCTCTCGCGATAGCAATGGCGGTAGCACATCCTGCATCATCCATTTACCCTTGTCAGTCCATTCCGTTAGCCATCCATATCAAAATCTGCTTATCTATTTGCTATTCTACCCTACATCTACCATAAGCGGTCCACTTTACCACATGCACTTCTTCCTAGCTCACTAGCAACTAGTTTTCCCTTATGCACACCTATTTTCCCTACATGCGAGCTCTTTTTGCACATGCGCACCTGTTTTATTTATAAGTGACCTCTATTTTCATATGCGCTTATCCTTGCGTTCTATGTGCGTTCTATGCTGTATGCGGCCATCTTTTCCCTAAAAGCGAGCTTAATTCTATATGCACAAGCTTTTCACTATTAGCGAGCCAAATCACAATGCGCGACCCTTCTAGCCTTATACGCGTGCTGTTTACTTTATGCGAGCCATTTCTATCCATAAGCGAGCCAAACTACCTTATGCGCGCGATATTTGACCATAAGCGACGCATTTTGCTCTTTACGCGCTTTTCGCCTGTGTTTTTCCCGCCGACGGGATGCGACGCATTTTTGCATAAGCGACCTACCCGCGCCCATAAGCGACCACAACTACTGCAAGCAATCTCTATTCCTACATAAGCGACCTCAACATGCTATTTCCTAACCTAGTCGCTTTTGGTGACATGTGTGCATTAATTACGCTTTTAGGCTATTAATTACACGCTTTTGGGCAAAGTCTTGAAACATACCGGTGCGTCTACTCCCTCTGGTCGCCCATGTGTCCTCACTCGCTCCGCATGATGATCCCTGCGTGGAATAACCATCCTTCTAGCTCTGCAACTCTCACTCTCAGGAGCTCTGGATTTCTCTAGTTTCTGAGTACAAATGCGCACAAATGAGCCTATTTACCATTGAAGAACCTACTTATAGCCCTTCCTCCAACCCTAATTCTTCCATGCCATAGCCTCTTTTCTGCCATCCAACCCCCATTTTCTTCGTGTCTGCTTTCTTTTTCGCCTTTTCTTCTATCGAGAGCCAACCCAGCCCTTCCTGGTTAGTCTGGCTTACCTCTCGAGGGGGCATCACCTGCCAGTTACACTGGGGCATAACTTGTTTATCGAACGCATATCGTATCTTCTTTGACACAATGCTCTATCGAACATTGTATCAAAGAGGGGCAAAATGTAGACACCCAAATTTGTCCCAACTTTGTCCATGTCTAGCAACACCTTGTTAAATCATTAAGCTGATTAATTAAATAAATTATATTTTATTTAATTAATTAAAATCCTATCCTCATCCCAATTAATTAAATAAATTTTATTTATTTAATTAATTTCCACATCATATCTTATCCCATTTTATTCATTTATCCTATTAATTAAATAAATTTATTTTATTTAATTAATATCCAACTCATATCACAACTAATTCAAATATTTTATTTGAATTAACTACTCATCTTTTATCACATTCCAACACTTGTCCAGTCAATCATGTGTTGTAAGACAACTATCATTCATATCCTTCACATGCACAACTAATTGGATCTAAATTTAGTAACTTTCAATCCTAGCCATTCACATAGCCTCTGAATCTCCACCATCGATTGATCTTGGTTGAGTCCTATATAAACACCCTCTCACTCCATATGAGACATCCAGCAATCATATAGCACCTACATTATCATCTTGAGCATCTTGAGCATCTGAGCATTCATTGAGCTTTTATCATCCATCATGGCAGCTTTTAGCATTGCAATTGTTCATTGTTGAAGAAGCAGTCCACATCTCTCAAACAAGGAATCACACGGTCTAGGTGATGTTATGCGTGAATTGCATTGTTCTTTGATTTCATTTAGATTAGATTCCTTGATGATGGTAGGGTTAGGGTTTCATGACTATGTCTGATTTGCTAAACCTAACTTTCACCTATCACAGATATTACTCCATGGATGGCAAACAAATTTCTTTGCTCGGACAAATTAAAGATGCACGGGTTGCTCTTGCAGCCTATCCTGATAAAAGAGTGAAGTTGACTATTTTGGTAGCAGATATTCCTGCTAGTTATGGGATGTTGTTGAGCAGGACTTTTTGCAAAGATTTAGGTGGGCAGATTAAATTGGATTGGTCAGAAGCTACAATCCTAGTGGGAAAGTAGAAAGTTAAGCTAGAACCTGAACCTAAATGCAAGTTTACTGTATACCCTTCTAATGATCCTAAGTCTCAGATTCTATTTGAAGAATGTGAATTTGGTAACTATTTTCTCTCTTCTGAAGACATGAAGGAAGAATCCATCCCAAAGCCTGTTCATTCAGATGATCTATGGACCATGGAATTCGATGGTAGTTGTGCTACCATTGGTTCAGGAGCAGGGGTTGTTTTGATCTCACCTAAAGGTAAAATTTTTCTTGACTCTTTCAAGTTAGAATTTAAAAATACTAATAACATTGCAGAGTATGAGGCTCTATTGCTTGGGTTAAATGAAGCCAAAGGAAAAGGTATAAAGATACTCAGAACAAAAGGAGATACTGAATTAATCGTTAAACAGGTGAGAAGCATTTTTTCAGTAAAAAATGAAAGATTGAGACATTACATGAACAAAGTTTGGGATGAGATAGAATATTTTGATGCCTTTTCTATTAAGGCAATTCCCAGGGATTTGAACACACGGGTAGATTCTCTAGCAGTGTCAACTTCTCTTCTTCTATCACACCCTGATTTCAAAAAAGATTCATATAGAATTGAACTGGTCTACCGTCCTAATGTCCCAGATAATGTTGAAAATTGGCAAGTTTTTGAGAATGATAGGCAGATTAGAAAATTCTTGGAGAATGCTGAGATGTTGCTGGGAACTTATTTTGAAGGTTCTGAAGCAAAATGTAAAGAATTCAGTCTTGATCCAAGGATCAATTCAAAGGATGAGGTAATTCAGTTGAAGGGAAACAAAATCCCTAGAGGACTGGTCTCTCTAGAACATTTGTTCACTCAACAAGATGAATACACCAAAGGCAAACTTGTTTAGGGTACTAAGAAATTAGGGGATTATGAGAAAATAAACATTGGGAGTGAAACTAATCCTAAATGGATTTCTATTGGTAGGTGTTGTTCGCTAGATGAGAAAAACAAATTGATTAAGCTGTTGATTAGGTATAAGGATGTCTTTGCTTGGTGCTATGATGATCTAAAGGATTTTAGGCGTGGGCAGTTTCAGCATCATATTCCTTTAAAAACAAATGCAACTCCATTTAGGCAAAAGTTGAGAAACTATAACCCAAAGATTGTTGAGGCCATCTTTAAGGAGATCGAAAAAATGTTGAAGGCTAGGATTATTTATCTGATCCATCACTCCACCTGGGTGGAAAACATTGTCCCAGTACGCAAAAAGAATGGAGAAATAGGAATCTGTGTTGATTTCAGGAATCTAAACCAAGCCAGTTTGAAAGATAATTATCCCTTACCTATGATGGATCACATTTTACAAAAGTTGCTGGATCAGAGATGATGTCCATGTTAGATGGATTCTCAGGTTATAATGAAATAAGTGTGGTTGCATCCGATCAACATAAAACTGCTTTCACTACACCTCGAGGGACTTTTGCTTATAACTATATGCCCTTTGGTTTGATTAATGCTGGTGCAACCTTTCAATGGGTGATGGATTCATCCTATAGAGATCTAAAAGATAGAATTATTGTCATTTATCTTGATGATTTGACTATTTTCTCTAAAAGAAGAGAAGATCACCTGAAAGATCTAGAGACCATCTTACAAAGGTGTCGGAGTCATGGGATATCTCTTAATCCTAAGAAGTCAATTTTTTGTGTAACAGAGGGTAAGTTGTTGGGACACTTAGTTTCAAAGGATGGGATCAAGATTCATCCAGAAAGGGTTAGAGCAATACAACAGCTGAGTCTTCCATCTAATAGGACTGGTGTTAAGTCTTTCTTTGGCCAGATTAATTTCCTCAGAAGGTTCATTCCTGATTTTGCTAAGATTACGAAGCATATTGTGGGGATGATGAGCAAAAAATAGGCATTCAAATGGAACGAGGCTACTAAGAAAGCATTTGAAGATATTAAAGAGGCGATTGCACAAACACCTACTTTGGTAAACCCTAATTTCTAAAAAGATTTTATTATTTATTGTTATGCCTCAGAACATACCATGTCTGGTATCTTACTACAGAAGAATGAATTGAATGCAGAAGCCCCAATAGCCTTTATGAGTGTTCCTCTCAAGAAGCATGAACTTAAATATTCTTTAGATGAGAAGCAAGCTTTCGTTGTGGTAAAGGCTGTCAAACAGTTTAGATATTACATACTACATTCCCATTCAATTGTATTTGTGCCTAGTTCGGCTGTAAAAAGCATTCTGACTCAACAGGATGTTGGGATGAACAATAGAGCAACATGGGTTGCTAAGATTCAAGAATATGACTTGGAGGTTAGGCCAACCAAATTAGTTAGAGGTCAAGGTCTATGCAAATTGATTGCTGAAAGTAAGGAAGAAGAAGAAGAAGAACTTCCCACTATCCTATTGGTAAGTTTACAAGATCCATGGTTCCTAAATGTAGCACACTATCTTACTTATGGAGACTATCCCAGTCACTTATCTCCAAAAGAGAAAAGGAATCTGAGCTTAAAGCAGCAAAATATGTCATTTGGGGGGATGTCTTATACAAAAAGGGACTAGATGGAACCTTCTTGAGATGTGTAGATAAGGAACAACAGTACAAGTTGTTGGAAGTTTTTCATAATGAAGCCTGTGGTGGACATTTCTCTTCTTCAGTCACAGCATTCAAAATCCTTAGAAATTGTTATTATTGGCCAGGTATGTTCAAAGATGCATACAAATGGGTAGCTAATTGAGAAAAATACAAAATGTTTTTAGGAAGGCCACAACTTGTAGCATTGCCTCTAAGGCCTATCGTTATTGAAGAACCTTTCAAACAATGGGGATTAGACTTTATTGGACCTCTTTCACCTCCTTCGAGTACTAGACATACACACATTTTAACAGCAACAGACTATTTTACAAAATGGGTTGAAGTAGCCCCCGTGAAGAGAACCACTTCAGAAGTGGTATGTAATTTTCTCAAAGAAAATATACTGGTACGTTTTGGTGTTCCTCAGAAGCTTGGGGCAGATAACGCTACCAATTTTTCTTCAATTGAACTTACTTCATTTTGCTATGAGCATAGTATCTCTCTTTCTCACTCATCAAATTATTACCCTCAAGGGAATGGACAAGCTGAGTCCAGTAATAAAAATCTGATAGCCATCATGAGGAAATTAGTGAGTGATAACCCCAAAGATTGGCATAAGAAGCTATACGAAGCACTCTGGGCTGACAGGGTAACCCCAAAAAGGGCAATAGGAATGGCACCTTTTGAGCTGGTTTATGGGATATGAGCTCAGTTATCATTACCCCTGGAATTATTTGCAGCCAAATTACAAAATGTTATCGAAGATCAATATTTTCAAGATTCCCTAGAAAAGAGAGTTATGTACTTAACCAAGATCGAGGAGGAAAGAAATGAACTGGTTGATCGGATTACTGCTCATCAAGCCAGGGTTAAGATGATCTTTGATCAAAAATCAAGGCCCAGAAATTTCATGGAAGGAGATGAAGTGCTACTGTGGGATAGGAGGAGAGAACCTAAAGGAGCTCATGGCAAGTTTGACTCACTTTGGAAGGGACCTTTCAAGATTCATCAGGTACTGGGTCCTAATTCTTTCAAATTGGAATATCTAGATGGATCTATTTTACCCCTCTCCTATAATGGATAGGACCTTAAATTGTATCGACTGTGAAATAGGTGTCCCCTATTTTGTACATAGTCTTTACTTTGTTGTCGTGTGCTATTGTTTTCCTTTTCCAATTTTGGTTTGCCTTGTTTCTTTTTCCTTCCACCCGTGTTTTAGTTGTGCGTAACCAGAGTTTCTGAGTTCTCTGTATTTTGTCATAAAATGCAATCCCCAGTCAGAGCCAATGTTACCTTTTAGTTCACCTTTATTCAATTTGTTGTGAACCTTTTCCTAAGCAAAAGTCGATCCGCCATCTTACCTTATTGGTCATATATTTATTTCTTAAGTCGGCACTTTGTTTTTAAAAAATTATCCGCTTGTCTTCTTGTTGTCACATGAAATTGCACCCTGCTTGGAAGGATTCCAAGCATTCCAATGACACAATGGGAATGATCTCGAAGTGTGGGACCTTGCTCAAAGAGATCAGACCTCCGGAGAAGGCCGGCTTCCTTGCCTGATTATCACCTAAAACTACTGAATTTTGAGGAGAAAAGGGAGAAAGAATGCTTTAAAGTTAAAGATGAAACAACAAAACTTGAAACACAAAAGGGTGATGCACCAGACAGATTTAAAGAAACTTTCACAGAACTGAAAAATGCACAACACAACTAGATATAGCAAGTATGTATACACAGATTAGATGATTCTAGCAGAGGCAAGAAGCAATATGATTGAGAGGAACAAAAACATTCACAGACAACCATATGTAGATTTACACAGAACTAGAAAATCAGTAAAAGAAGTATGATAACTTGTGTATATTCAGTAAGAAGGCAAGGTTACAGTAACAAAAAAGCTCTATTTGGAAAACAGAAAAAGCCTCTATGCTAAAAATTTTCCAACCCTATTTACATCATAAGCCTCAGCTTATATAGCATTTCAAAAATGCCCTAAGTCGGTTACAAAATTCGCTCAGAGAGCTGCAACCAAAAATATCTCTGAAAGGACGTCCTAGCTGCCAAGAGTAATGGCACAAAAGATCTGGAACCGGGGCAGGTGGGGAGATATTTAGAGTCTTTAATGTAAGCAACTTACTCATCGATCCTTAGCAACGCATATGTGAAAATATCTGAAACAGGGCGGTGGAAAGATATTTTTGATCATTAATGCAAGCTGCTTCATCTTTGTGTAGCAATGAATGCAAGAAATATTTGCAACTACTCAAAATGGTCGCCGAAACGTCCACTCGCCCAAAACATGCAAATCTAGATCCAAAACTGAAAGGTGACAAAAACCCCTGAAAACCCTGCCAAATAAATTGCCATTTAAAACCTTCTCTGCAAATCCCTTTGCATATGCCGAGCGCTTGTATATCGGGCCCCACCATTTGTATGTTGCATTGTATCTTGAACATGCAAGCCGCAGATTTCAAAATGACCATTAGTTGCATCTGATTGTTCTGTCGGGTCCGGCTTGTATCACCTTTCCTTGTATATCTCTTTGTATGTGCAAACATACAAAGCACTTATACATACAAGCCGGAACTGACACTTGAATATGCCAGAATTTGATCCTTGATTTAGGTCCGCCTTGTATACATCCTTTGCACCTTTGACTTGTATATCGCAATATACAATTGCAAATATACATGCAAGCCGCGGACCTGACACTGCATTCAACCAAAATGTATATCCATTTGAAATCCGGCTTGCACTCTTACTTTGTATCTTTCATTGTATATCGGCATATCCATTCCACTATTGCATGTGATCTTTTGCATGTATATCGGCCTTGTTTCTTTGACTTGTATGTGCAAACATACAAGCCGCATATGCAATGCACTATTCATGATATACATTGGCCTTTGTATATGCTCTCTTGTATGCGTGGCCCATTGTATATTGACTTGAATTTTTTCTTTGTATGTTGCCGATATACAAACACCCTTGTATATTGTGGACCCCACCTCTTGCACATTCGGCCTTGTATATTTTTCCTTGTATGTTTCAATTGTATGTGTAAACATACAATGCGAAATATACATTCTCTTTTGTTCATTGCATCGATGTACCTCTACTGTAGCCGATGCATATTATCTTTGTATATTTCAACCTATTGCATCTACCCTTTGCATATTGCGAATGTATGTTTCAAACATACATTGGCGAATGTATATGCGAATGTACATTCAAAAATGCATATTGAAATACAAGTATGAAGCTAAAAATTCCCAGCGATAGAAAATACTTGAAGTTAAAAGTTTTCTGGGTTTTTCTGGGTTTTCTGCAAAGAATCTTGAGATGAGATTTTTGGGATTTTTTGACAAGGCAAAGCATGAGTATTTGGAAGATTTACACCTTGTATGGTCATTTCTAAAGGATTTTCAAAGAAAATGCAAGGTGAACTGTTTAACTCTGGGGAAAGGCAAAATAGGTCAACACTTCCAATGTGCGAAATTACTAAAGAATTGAACCTTTGAACTTGAACCCTTTTCAATGGTTCAAGAGTTATCATTACCCCTGGAATTATCTGTAGCCAAATTACAAAATGTCATCGAAGATCAATATTTTCAAGATTCCCTAGAAAAGAGAGTTATGTACTTAACCAAGATCAAGGTGGAAAGGAATGAACTAGTTGATTGGATTATTGCTCATCAAGCCAGGGTTAAGATGATCTTTGATCAAAAATTAAGGCCCAAAAAATTCATGGAAGGAGATGAAGTGCTGTTGTGGGATAGGAGGAGAGAACCTAAAGGAGCACATGGCAAGTTTGACTCACTTTGGAAGGGACCTTTCAAGATTCATCAGGTACTGGGTCCTAATTCTTTCAAATTGGAATATCTGGATGGATCTGTTTTACCCCTGTCCTATAATGGACAGGACCTTAAATTGTATCAACTGTGAAACAAGTGTCCCTTGTTTTGTACATAGTCTTTCCTTTGTTGTCGAGTGTTGTTGTTTTCCTTTTCCAGTTTTGGTTTTCCTTGTTTCTTTTTCCTTCCACTCGTGTTTTAGTTGTCCATAAACAAAGTTTCTGAGTTCTCTCCATTTTGTCATAAAATGCAGTCCCCAGTCAGAGCCAATGTTACCTTTTAGTTCACCTTTATTCAATTTGTTGTGAACCTTTTCCTAAGCAAAAGTTGACCCGCCATCTTAGCTTATTGGTCATATATTTATTTCTTAAGTCAGCTTTTTGTTTTTAAAAATTTATCCGCTTGTCTTCCAATGTGCGAAATTACTAAAGAATTGAACCTTTGAACTTGAACCCTTTCAACGGTTCCAGAGTTCATGGGTTCAAGAGTTCAATATTCATTGTTTCTTGAGGAGTCGTGTACACTCAGTCCCCTTGTGTAAATCACTTTGTATCTTTGAACCTCCCGATTGAACCTCGTAGCGGAGTTCAACAGTTCAAAAGTTGAAGGTTCAATATTTATTGAGAAGTTGTTTAACTGTTGGTACCTTTGTCTTACTCAATTTGTATCTTTGAACCTTTGAGTTGAACCCCATATCAAAGTTCAAAGGTTCAATGTTCCATGACTTTAGTCCCATTTTTCCCGAAGTCTTCTTCAAGTCAAAATTTGCAGAGATTTTAAAAGAAGTAAATCATTTAGAGGGAAATATATCCGGAACATTTATGAAATGGAAAGTTCTAACTTTGGAGAGGCTATGAGTAATCATTACACATTAAGGTCGTATGAGGGAACTACTTGCAATTAATGCACCTGTCAAAATTTGCGTCCTATCAAGCAAGATCAGTACAAGTTAATTGATTCAGTAATTACTCGACCTGATTTCATGCCTTTTATCGAGAAAGGACAAGCCATTTTTTTTAATAGTAAACACACAGGGTGATTCAAAAGGAGAGTAGTGTTGGAGGTATAAGATTTTTATTGCACAGTTTCACTGTAATTTCTGATCCATTGAAGGTGAGTTCGACTTTTCCTATAAGCTGATTCCATTACTTTGTTGGAAAGAAGAATCATTTTGAGTTTCTGGCATTATTTAAGAAGTTCAAAGCATTTTTCATTATATCCTCCAATCTGTAGCCATGAAATTTGCTTGTCTTGGTTACGAACACGGTCCTAGTCTCATTTGTTCTCTTTCTGAATTCAGGGATACCTCTCTAGTTCAATATGATTTAGAGGATTTTAGGGAGAGGGTTAAAAATCCTGTGTCATTTCCTATGATGGAGAAAATAGTGGAAATTGGTTTAGTTGAAGCTACAGCCTTTCCCATGGCAGTACAGTGCCCTAAATTAGTTCTGGAGTGTATGAGCAGATATTACCCCCAAAATAGGTGTATCAGAACTATGGATGGCAATGTGTTACTACCTGTCAATAGACAAACCCTAATGGCTATGATGAAAATTTCGCCCAAGGAGCCATATTCTGATCTTAATATTACTTCTTCTTATGGTCATTTTTCATTAAAGAAAGCAAACTATAGGAGCGTAATTGCAATAAATTGTTTACTGAAATTCCAAAAGGAGGGTTCAAGACTGCCCAGACCACTAACAAGAGATCACATGATTCTGAAAGTAAAGGATATTGTGGTGTTGCTACACAGACTAAAGGGTAACTCCCAGGCATTCTATTGGGAGGACTGGATGTATTTCTTCATTCAGGTGATCCTACAAGGAGAATAGTATTTAGATTGGGTGGAAATCATAGCTGAATGTTTGCATCTGGGTCTGAGTAATTATTTGGGGAATAAGGATTTTTATATGTCTTCATATCTCTTTTATTGCCTAGCGTCTACAACAGAATGGAGAGGGTTGCCTCATGCATCCTTGGTCGAAGACATCAGAATTTATGATTATTACCCACATTTGCAGATGCAAAATTGTTATGAAAACTATGGAAGGGTTAATGATGTTTTTACTGGTAGGATGACCTATGAATTAGCAGGCAACATTAATAAGAGAATGTCTGATGAAGTTATGCAGCTAATCAGTATTTATGGCAGTTTCTTTATTCAGTTTCCCAAATTTACTTATATCAGAGTTGGTGGTTTTGATGGCGAACCCATGAAGTTGCCCAGGTATGTTTTTGACCCCTTTGCATTGATAGAAGTTTGTAGACAGCTAGCCCATGTGGATAAGAAATTCCCGATGAAGAAGGAATCTGGTATATTTTTTCTCATTGAACTTGGACACTATTCATGCCAATCAATTTCTGACACTTTGAATTTAGAGGTGGACCTGAAAAAATTCAATTTTCAGTATTATACTGTCAGATCCCAGTTCAACAGCAAAGGCTTTGCTAGGGACAATTTGGATTTTGGAATGGGATTTTCACACATTCCTCAAATAGAGGATTATTGGGAAGATTGTTCAGATGAATTTGAGGTCAGAAAGAGGCTTTGGTGTAGGTTCTCCTTAGGGCAAATAATTACCCTCAATTTAAATATGAATATTTTTGGAATAGTTGATAGTGAAGAACCGGTGATTGATCCTCAATTTGAATAGATAAAACAATTACCTATTCCATAAATTGATTGGAATAAAGATGAAGAGGATTAGATTGAGGTTAAAACCCTCCCAGTAATCAAAAGAACTGAGAAATGGTTGAGGGAACGTAGACTGAAGGAAGTTCAAAATGAAGGTTCCCAGCAATGTGCACCAATGGCTGAATCACCATCTCCAATAAGCTCTTCTAATTGGCTTATTACTATTTGTGATGCAAGGTACTCCCAAGCCAAAAACTGGAAGGGGTCTTGTCATCAAAGAGTCCAAGAAAGCCCTTACAACTATTCTACCCCCTCGTGCCACTAGATCAAGAAAATAAAGTAGGAAGAAGAAGCAGATTTCTGAAAGAATAGTTGTGGATTTAAACTCTGGAGAGGATTCAGGAGAAGCAACAAGTGATAAAGGGTTTGATGCACCAATGCCAGAGGAGATTAGTACAAATCAACAAACAGAGGTTGCTTCAAATTCTACCGATCTGATGATGATTTCAAATGTGCCTTCTGAACAATTGAATCTTGGAAAAGAAGTTTTGTTCCTTGCGCCCAAATGGTTGGAAAGTTCAATCAGTGATAAAAGAAAAATAGTTCCATTTTCATTGCCTTTGGAGGACATGGTTAGCAAGTGTCTGGGAAAGACCCCTAAATCTAAGAAGCTGAAAACAACATCCAGGGTGGACATTGATCCTAACACAGGGAACTGGAGTGCAAAAATAGCCCGGCCGACAATTGATGAGGAAGTTCAAGATCCTATAGTTCAGGATTTCACAATAGAAAAAATAGATCTTGGGACTGCATCACGTGGTGCGGATGTGCATCATCTTGAAGCATCTACCAAAAGGATAGTCAGTTGTACCTGGAAGGATGAGAAAGATAAGAGGGAGTTGAAGCAGACCTTATGATCAATGGTAGAGTATATTGATGTCATTCATAATCTAAATCCACAACCTATTTCCAAACTACCCTTGTCTTTTGACCCTAAATCTCTGGTCAATCAGAAAATGCTAGATCAGATACACAGGAACAAATTGGTGACCAAAGTGTTTGATGATTGGTTGGACGGCATTATCCAGAAGGGTATAGAGTACATTAATGAATTGAAAAATATATATGATGAAACTATGGCTACTGTTGAAGATTTGAAGACACAGAATGCTTCATGAGTAAAAGAGGAAGGAAAATGGATGAATGTGATAAACCAAATTGATGAAGTTCAAAAATATGGGATAGCAAAGTTTTTATCAGAGAAGAATTTGACAAGTCTAAACGATGATATATTGTATGTAAGCAAGAAAAATATCGAATGGAGGAATTCAGTATCTAGACAAGGACGAATTGAACTTACAAAAATGATCAAAGAAATAACTGAGTTTACTCAATCCTTACAGCATGATTTACAATGTATTGATGTGAAATATATAAAGGATGACGGGGAGCCAGAAAAGGATATCGATACTGTGATTCAATCCTTCAAAGATAAAATTAGTTTCATTAAAGAAAATGATAACCTATTAACTGAAGATTTCTCTCAGATATCAAAGGTGGAATCACTTCTTCACCTCTGTGTCGATGCACTCTCGGAGCATGCGGAGAAAGTGGCAAAAATTTGAAGAGAGAAAGATGTTTGGAAAGCAAGGGTTAAACACATTAGCATCCCCAATTTCTCAAAAATCCAGGAGTTTGTTACTGCATATCAGGAGTGCAAAGCACAACGTGTCTCCTCAGCTAAACAAAACAAATCCAGAAATTCTAATCCACTGCCCCAATCATGATCTTACTTGCATAGTTTCTTTATTCAGTTATTTAGTTGAAATTATGTTTAAAAAAAAACTGTCTTTCAATGAGTTTGTAAGAAACTAAATCCTGTATGGGTCAGAGTTTGCTTTAACTCTGGGTTTAAAAGAATGGTTAATTAGGGTAACTATATATATGTTTTTAGTTGTTAAAACTGATATACAGAATAGTGAAAAAGAAGACACAAGGAATTTTAGAGCTAAACTTCTTGGTTTTACAATATATGTGATGATTGTTTGAAGGATTTTCATCTGCGAATGAAAAGAAGAAATAATTACTTCATACTTAAATCTGTGTGTTTGAGTATTTGAAATTGGGTTTCTATGTGAACTCTTCTTTCAAGTGGTAATTATTCTTTCATTAGATAACTCATCATATGTGTTTTATCTTTTGTTGGTTCAATAATATACATATTTATATATCTGATTATTGCTTAGGGTAGAATTTGTGCGTTCTATCACTAAATAATGTTATATGGAGGAAAGATACTGCATTCATAGCATGGTGATGTATGGATGTTAATTTTCCTTAAACGCTTTCTGGTTAAAAGTGTGTCTGAATGATTAGAATAGTTTGAATTCATTGAAGATCAAAAAGGGAGCTGTACCTTAATTCAGAGGGGAATTATTTTTGATATTTCACCCATTTGTTGTTTAACTTATTTGTTCTAGAAAAGAAAGGGTTATAGAGTCAGAATAAAACATTTTTAAATCAGGACAAATCTGTTAACCAACAGACATGACTTGAGTATCACCGAGATCTAAAATGAGATTGCAATCAATGACCTATAAGTGCAAGATAAGCGGGGCTTTCCAAAAATGTGACGTTCTTGGTAACCACAACAACTAAGTCTTGCAAATGTAAGATGTGTAGTATGTGCAAATGATTTTCCAAAGTAAACACAAGAGAGATTTAGAAAACTTTGTTTTAAATGAAGATGCATAAGTGTCAAATGAGGTATGCAGTTAGATAGTTTTTGTTTATGCTGCTTTGAAATTTTAAAGAGAAGATGAATGCATGAATGTTCTTTCTTTCTAAATTAAATAATAATGAAAAATATGATGAGTTACAACAAATTAAAATCATATTTATCAATTAGCCAATATAGCGAAGATTTAAAAATAAGATTTCAAATATAACCACTAAATGCAAGACTAGCTAAGGTTTACCATCAAACACTAGATCTTATTCCCTAATCCAAAATGTAGTGATGCAAGAATGCTTTTTCTTCTTAATTTAAACACAAATGATAAATATTATATGCTACAACAATGCTAAATCAAATTTGACCATTGATTAACATCAGCAAAATTTGGAACAAGAGTTTAATCAACACACCCTAGGAGCAAGACTAGCTAGGTTTTCCAAAAATGTACTATTTTTGAAAACCTTAATAATGAAGAAGTGCAAATGCAAAATATACAACTAGGAAATGATTAATTAATGCAATACTAATCAGATCTTATGCAAAAATCAAAAGGCTGTGTGCTCAATTCACGTCAAGTTCACCAAAATGTTATGTCAAAAAAGGTGACTTAGCTTAAAACCCTAAACTAGGTCAAACCCTCTTCTACATGAACATTGGAACACAAATCAAGGAGGCTCAATACTTAGCTACAGTCCTCAAAGGAGAGATGAGAGGTCTCTTGATTGGTCCCTTTATATCCAAGGAGAGAGATCTTAATATGACTAATTATCAAATCTAGGTTTTCTAGCCTGTTAAAATAGAGAAAACAAGAGTTACATACTTGAAACCGTCAAAAACCTAGAAAGTTGTGGTAGGGAGGGGCTGAAAAGAGCTATGAGGCCTGATTCCAGAAGGTTTTGGTCATCCACACAAGGGGGTCAAGGGTTCTAGGTGCCTAGTCACAAATTATGGTTTTGCAGAATGTTATGATCTAGGTGTCTTCACCTGTCTGTCTTCTTGCTTCATGTCACTTGTTGTCATCTGATTCCTCTGAATGCGACCTACACACACACAAGAAGAGAAAGGGTTGGTGCTATTTAGGAGGTTTCCTATGTCAAGCCTCATGAATGTTGTTTCCACCTCCACTATAGCAATGATAAGAGTGTAGGAATACACACAACACTGAGAGGGGGGGTGAATCAGTGTTGTTAACAATTTTAACACTTTTTAAAACTTTTGATTAATCTAATTTCACAATTTAGAATTCTTCAGAAGGAACAAAGTAAATATGCAGAGTATCAACACACAGATTTGACACAAGAAATTTCCCGAGTGGAAAACCCTCCTGGGGTATAAAAACCACTCAACTGCCTCACTGGCTTAACACAAAATTCAGATTACAAATGTCTCACCAACATTACAATTCTGCCTCACTGGCAAATTTTATCTCTCTGCATGTCTCACTGACATCATCAACATTCAATGAAAAATTATAACTCAGGGGATTTTCCTGTTTCAATAAAAACCAAAACCTTATTTCTCCCTTTTAAGATAAACAAAATAAATTTTTCAATCAACCTTTAACTGTCTTCAACTCCTACAGTCAATCAATTTTGATCTTCAATATATTTCATACCTCTGCAACACCATTTCAAACTAATTCACCATTTTGAGCTTTCTCTCTCTGCAAACTGAACAATTTATCTTCTCTGAAAAATTATAGTCTTTAATCACCTTCACTTTCTCTGACACCTTCACTTTCTCTGAACAAACATTACTCCATCATGATCATTGAAGAATCTCAACATAAATCCCTGAAAAATGATTCTCCATTCCTGCAAAAATTATATAACAATTCCATTCTCCAAAAGAACTTCTTCAAAAATTCTCATTACATATCTCTCATCTGCAACTCCTCTTATATCTGCCATTCAAACAAAATCACTATATGCAAAAAGAATTTCAATCAAAAAAACCAAAATCTTCAAAAACCGGTTCAACTTCAACATTACATTTCTTCTTAAACTTCTCATCTTCTCTCTTACCAAAAACAAAAAAAACATAAAACAAAAAAAGTGAAATCCCTTCGTAGAATTCTGCCTTTTCATCTTCTTATCATTTAGAAACCTTCTAAAAAACTTACACTCTCCTTTTCATAAATTTCTATATTCAAAAATCTCTTAAATTTCGGTGAGAGAAGATAGAAATAGATGCTTTACTGCCTTTTAGAACAAGGAGGATGTCAAGTTTAATCGGGCTAACTGACCGTTTGTCAAAACTTTCCATTTAAAAACCCACCTTTCGATCTTCGGTGCCCGCCAACTGTGGATTCAAATATAACCGTTGATTTTGTGTTTCCCGCGGACCACACAATGCATTGACTTGTTACCGGGCACCCTAGGCAATGGGGCCGGTAAAACCGACGAGCTTCATACCCTTACATTGCAACTTAAGGCCCGATGACCTTCTCGACCGGTCAGTTTAAGTTTATAACATAAAGTGCATGACGGGCAATAAGGTAATGTTGAACATAAGTTTATGACTTGTTAAGTGTTAACCTCAACACACCTCAACACATGTTTAAGCCTCAACACACCTCAACACATATTTAAACCTCAACACACCTCAACACATATTTAAACCTCAACCTTGTAAACCAAGCTTCAACTGATCTGCCACTGTCATCAAGTTAATATGATGCAAGTTAACTTTTATTAAATGACATAAGCCCTCCTCCTGATTCAATATTGATGCAATGAGTGTCATCTTCTGAAATGACTAAGTCAGAACAAACTCACATAGAATCAACACTGATGTGTCACTGATGTCATTATCATGAAGAACCACTTGTAAGAGTTTTACAACTTGAAAACTGAGAAGGTATCAAACCACTGTGATTACAACAAGTCACATTCAAAAGTGTGTCATAATTGCATGAAGACCACTCATAATGCCAACCTTAGCCACTTTCACTGAAAGCATAACTTAAACTTTCCTATGAAGAATCCTTCTGAAATATAATGTGATCAACACATCTGTCAACTGCATCTTCTGAAATATAATGTGATCAACACATCTGTCAACTGCATCTTGTGAAAACTGTGTAATGCAACATCCTGATTTCCTGATATTTTGACATCAATGAAAAGACAATATACTCAACTGTGAAATGTGCTACAAAACTCCCCCTTTGTCTTTGACATTGATGGCAAAACCATAACACATTTCTCCCCCTTTTTGACATAAAATTGTCAAAGGCAAAAAATAACACCACAATCAATAGATTCCTGTTCTTGTAAATACAATCCTCTGAAAAAATTTGTCAAAAACAACACTTTACTTCAAACTGATCAAATGTACAATATTGTAACACTGCCAATCACAAAAATATGTACAAAAACTATATACAGACTATGTACAAATGAGATTCAGGACATCAAAAATAATCTAGAAAACAACTCCCCCTGAATCTGATATCTCTGTAACTTACTGAAGAGAGACAAGAGACAGAACTCCCAGTCTCTGTCTCAGAGTTTCAAATGTCTCCTTTGGCAAAGGCTTTGTGAAGATGTCAGCCAACTGATCACTAGTATGCACATATTCCAAAGCAACTTCATTTTCAATCACCTTTTCCCTTAGAAAATGATATCTGATAGCAATGTGCTTGGTTCTTGAATGCATTATAGGATTCTTTGACATATTGATTGAACTTGTGTTATCACAAAGAATAGACACAGGCTTTTTAACCTCAACCTTAATATCAAGAAGTGATTGTACCATCCAAAGTACCTGTGTACAACATGATGAAGCAGCAATGTACTCAGCTTCAGCTGTAGATAGAGAAACACAATCTTGTTTCTTACTCTGCCATGCAACCAATCTGCCACCCAGAAAGAAAGCTGCCCCACTTGTGCTTTTTCTGTCATCAGGACACCCTGCCCAATCTGCATCTGTATAGGCAAGAAGAGTAAAATCATTGTGTCTAGGATACCATAAACCAAAATCAATTGTACCCTTAATATATCTAAAGATTCTCTTAACAGCATTCAAATGTGATTGTTTAGGACAAGCTTGAAATCTAGCAACCAAACAAACAGCCTGCATAATATCAGGCCTAGAAGCAGTGAGATATAAAAGACTCCCAATCATAGATCTATACAGAGATTGTTCTACTTCAGGTGATTCATCATTTTTACTTAGCTTATGCCCTGTCTCCATAGGAGTACCCAAAGGTTTGCAATCATCCATTTGAAACCTCTTTAACATCTCTTTGGCATATTTATTTTGTGAGATGAATATTCCCTTTTCAAGCTGAGATACCTGAAGACCAAGAAAGAAGGACAATTCTCCCAACATAGACATTTCAAATTCTGATTTCATGATGTTAGGAAATGAATGACTCATATCATCATTGTTACTACCAAAAATGATATCATCTACATAAATTTCAACAACCAGAATATCCTCACCTTTGATTAAATAGTATAAATTACTATCCACACCTCCTTTTGTGAACCCCTGTTCCTGCAAAAACTTATCCAGTCTATAATACCAAGCCCTTGGAGCTTGCTTTAAACCATATAAAGCCTTTTTCAACCTGTAAACATGATCTGAATTATCTTTATTCACAAAACCTTCTGGTTGTTCCATGTAGACTTCTTCTTCAAGATCTCCATTTAGAAATGCTGATTTTACATCCATTTGGAAAACTTTGAAATTTTTATAAACTGAAAAAGCTAAAAACATCCTTATAGCTTCTAATCTAGCAACAGGAGCAAATGATTCTTCAAAGTCAATACCTTCAATTTGTGAATACCCTTTGCAAACCAGTCTAGCTTTGTTTCTAACAACTTTACCTTTATCATCAAGCTTATTCCTAAACACCCATTTTGATCCAATGACATTCTTACCTTCTGGTCTTGGAACAAGTTCCCATGTTTTGTTCTTTTCTATTTGGCTTAACTCCTCTTCCATGGCATTAACCCATGCTTCATCTTTGCTGGCCTCAACATAATTCTTTGGTTCCATTTCAGATATCAAACACACATGTGCTTGATTATGTGCAGCAGCTTGCTTTCCTCTTCTTGTTAACACACCACTGTCCTTATCCCCAATGATCAACTCATGAGGATGATCTCTTTGAAATGCCTTTGAAAGAGTCTTTGTCTTAACATCAAGAGATTTTTCAGGATCTTCTTTCTCTTCCTGAATTTCTTCTTCCTTTTGTGAATGATGATCAACTTCAATGTCATGAATCAACTGCATACAGGGCTGCAAATCCTCATCCACCTTAACATTAGTACTTTCAATTATTCTTTTAAGCCTATTGTTAAAACATTTATATGCCTTACTATGTGTAGAATAACCAAGGAAAATGCCTTCATCACATCTAGACTCAAAACCACATAAGCTATCATTATCTTTCTTGATGTAACACTTACTTCCAAAAATTTTGAAATACCCAACATTAGCTGACTTACCATACCACAGTTCATAAGGAGTATAATTTGACTTTACCCTTAATTGAACTCTGTTCAGAGTATATACAGCTGTATGAACAGCTTCTCTCCAATAGACATTAGGCAGATTTGCATCATGTAGTAAAGTTCTTGCCATTTCTTTTACAGTCCTATTTTTCCTTTCAGCTACTCCATTTTGCTGTGGAGTTCTAGGAGTGGAGAATTGCCTTCTTATCCCATGTTTTTCACAATAGTCCTCAAATTCCTTTGAAGTGTACTCTCCTCCATTGTCTGACCTTAGACATTTTAGCTTGAAATCAGATTCCTTTTCAACCATCTTCTTGAAGATTTTGAATCTATCAAATGCCTCTGATTTATGCCTTAAGAATGTTACCCATGTCATTCTTGAAAAGTCATCAATGAAAAGCATAAAATACTTTTCTCCTCCCAGAGCTTTAGTCCTTGTAGGACCACACAAATCTGAATGTACTAGCTGCAGAGGTTTTGAAGTAAAATACTCCTTAGGCTTGAAACTAACTTTGGTTTGCTTACCCAGCTGACACTCTTTGCATATAGTATTACTTGGTTTTGAAATATGAGGCATATTTCTGACATTGTGATTCTTGCTAATTCTCACAAGATTGTCAAAATTCACATGACCAAGTCTTCTGTGCCATAACCAGCTTTCCTCAATTTGACCCATGAAACAGATATGACTATCAACACTTTTAGTTTCTGAGTTATGAAGATTGTAGATGTTACCACTAGTCCTTAGACCTGCTGCAATAACTTTACCTGATTTCTTTTTAATCTCACATCCATGTGCATCAAAAACCACATTAAAACCATTGTCACATATTTGACTGACACTTAACAGATTGTGCTTCAGTCCTTCTACAAAATACACATCATTTAGTGGTGTTTCATCATCAAGAAGAATTGTACCTTTGCCTCTGATCATAATACAATCATTATTTCCAAACATAACAGAGCCTTCATTAATGTCTTCAAACTTAACAAACTTATCTTTGTCCCCTGTCATGTGGTTGGAGCAACCACTGTCAATCACCCACTGTTCCTTTCTTTTGGCATGAAAAGCAGCTTGTGCAATCATAACATCTAAGCTCTTATTAATTACCTTAGGTTACCAAACAAGCAATTTCTTTTCAGAATCCAAAGAAGACAAACCTGAGATAGTATTTCTTGTTGTTTGCTGCATTTGCAATGAGGGTCTACAGAATTTTGCAATATGCCCAAAAATTTTACAATTGTAACACTTCAAACTTCTTAAGAACATGAATGGATGCATTTCTCTTCTGATTCCAAATCTGCATTCACTAGCTTTGTGTCCAAATCTGTTGCAACAAAAACAATATCCAGTAAAGTGAGCATTATACCTGAAAGTATCACTTCTGTTGTAGTTTGTTGTCCTTATGATTGATTTGCCTTTTATACTAGCCTTTTGAGAACATTGTCCCTCTTCAAATCCAAGACCTGATTTATCTTTGAATCCTTTTTGTCTATCAAGAAGATCATCTAATTTATCACTGCTTCTGCACATATCAAGTCTTCTTCTTAGACCAACAATTTCAGCTTCAAGTGTATGACATTCCTTGTCCTTGTTATTCAATTCTTTGTCTTTATCATCAATAATTTTCTTACTTTCTTCAAGAGAAAGAATTAGATCAGTAATCTGTTTCTCATAACAAGTTAACTTGTTATTCATGATATCATTTTCTTTTTGAAACTGACTTCTTTGAGCAATGATTTCCTTCTTAAGTTTCTTGACTTGACTTAATGCACATATCAATTCTCCTTCAAAGTCAATAACAGCTTCACAACTGTTTGATTGTTCTTCACATTTTTCATTTTCATTTAGAATAGCCATAAACAAAGTCTGTGCATTTTCATCAAGAAAATCATCTGAATCACTTTCAGTCATATCAACATTTTTTATGAACAGACTTCTTTTCTTTCTGAAATTATTTTTCCTTCTAGAAACAAACTGTTTCTTTTTGAATTGCTTCTTGTTTTCATCTTCATCACTGTCTGGATCTTTGTAAGGGCACTGAGCTGCATAGTGTCCAATCTTTCCACACTCAAAACATTTGAATGGAAGCTTACCTTTGTACTTACCAACAGATCCCTTCTTTAACTTGCTTGCAAGAGATATTTCTTGTTCATCATCCAATTCATCTGAATCAGAAATCTCCTTTTCTTTTCTGACTGATTTGAAAGCAGCTTCTTTGCTTGAAGGTATGTCATTGCTAATCCTCATCTCATAAGCTGTGAAAGTGCCATGAAGTTCATCAAAGGTAACTTTGCTTAAATCTCTTTCTTCAACAGCAGACACTTTGGATTCATATTTTGGATTTAAGGTCCTTAAGATTTTTGTAACAACTATCTTCTCTTCCAGTGTATCACCAAGTCCTCTGATAGCATTTACAATTTCTTGGACCCTTAAAAGATATTCTGCCACTTTCTCATCATCACTCATTCTGAGACTTTCAAATTTTGCTCTGTAGGATTGCAGTTTTGCTTCTTTGATTTTATCATCTCCTTGATAGATATTTGACAATTTGTCCCATATTTCCTTGGCTGTTTTACACTCCATGATTTTTACAAGTATGTCATTGGTAAGACCACAACATAATGCATTTTTAGCCTTAGCATTATTTTCATATGCTCTTTTCTCATCAGCTATGCTAGGAGGATTTGTAGAAGTATATCCAGTAACAATAGCATCATACACATCATAGCCCAGAGATGACAAATATGACTCCATCCTGAATTTCCAAAAAGCATAGTTAGAGCCATCAAACATAGGTGCCTTATAATTTGAGTAACCTTCTTGACTTGCCATGATAAGTATTCCAGAAATATGATCTACCCAAGCTGATTAAGCTTTGACAGGGTACCAGGCTCTGATACCAATTGTAGGAATACACACAACACTGAGAGGGGGGGTGAATCAGTGTTGTTAACAATTTTAACACTTTTTAAAACTTTTGATTAATCTAATTTCACAATTTAGAATTCTTCAGAAGGAACAAAGTAAATATGCATAGTATCAACACACAGACTTGACACAAGAAATTTCCCGAGTGGAAAACCCTCCTGGGGTATAAAAACCACTCAACTGCCTCACTGGCTTAACACAAAATTCAGATTACAAATGTCTCACCGACATTACAATTCTGCCTCACTGGCAAATTTTATCTCTCTGCATGTCTCACTGACATCATCAACATTCAATGAAAAATTATAACTCAGGGGATTTCCCTGTTTCAATAAAAACCAAAACCTTATTTCTCCCTTTTAAGATAAACAAAATAAATTTTTCAATCAACCTTTAATTGTCTTCAACTCCTACAGTCAATCAATTTTGATCTTCAATATATTTCATACCTCTGCAACACCATTTCAAACTAATTCACCATTTTGAGCTTTCTCTCTCTGCAAACTGAACAATTTATCTTCTCTGAAAAATTATAGTCTTTAATCACCTTCACTTTCTCTGACACCTTCACTTTCTCTGAACAAACATTACTCCATCATGATCATTGAAGAATCTCAACATAAATCCCTGAAAAATGATTCTCCATTCCTGCAAAAATTATATAACAATTCCATTCTCCAAAAGAACTTCTTCAAAAATTCTCATTACATATCTCTCATCTGCAACTCCTCTTATATCTGCCATTCAAACAAAATCACTATATGCAAAAAGAATTTCAATCAAAAAAACCAAAATCTTCAAAAACCGGTTCAACTTCAACATTACATTTCTTCTTAAACTTCTCATCTTCTCTCTTACCAAAAACAAAAAAAACATAAAACAAAAAAAGTGAAATCCCTTCGTAGAATTCTGCCTTTTCATCTTCTTATCATTTAGAAACCTTCTAAAAAACTTACACTCTCCTTTTCATAAATTTCTATATTCAAAAATCTCTTAAATTTCGGTGAGAGAAGATAGAAATAGATGCTTTACTGCCTTTTAGAACAAGGAGGACGTCAAGTTTAATCGGGCTAACTGACCGTTTGTCAAAACTTTCCATTTAAAAACCCACCTTTCGATCTTCGGTGCCCGCCAACTGTGGATTCAAATATAACCGTTGATTTTGTGTTTCCCGCGGACCACACAATGCATTGACTTGTTACCGGGCACCCTAGGCAATGGGGCCGATAAAACTGACGAGCTTCATACCCTTACATTGCAACTTAAGGCCCGATGACCTTCTCGACCGGTCAGTTTAAGTTTATAACATAAAGTGCATGACGGGCAATAAGGTAATGTTGAACATAAGTTTATGACTTGTTAAGTGTTAACCTCAACACACCTCAACACATATTTAAGCCTCAACACACCTCAACACATATTTAAACCTCAACACACCTCAACACATATTTAAACCTCAACCTTGTAAACCAAGCTTCAACTGATCTGCCACTGTCATCAAGTTAATATGATGCAAGTTAACTTTTATTAAATGACATAAGCCCTCCTCCTGATTCAATATTGATGCAATGAGTGTCATCTTCTGAAATGACTAAGTCAGAACAAACTCACATAGAATCAACACTGATGTGTCACTGATGTCATTATCATGAAGAACCACTTGTAAGAGTTTTACAACTTGAAAACTGAGAAGGTATCAAACCACTGTGATTACAACAAGTCACATTCAAAAGTGTGTCATAATTGCATGAAGACCACTCATAATGCCAACCTTAGCCACTTTCACTGAAAGCATAACTTAAACTTTCCTATGAAGAATCCTTCTGAAATATAATGTGATCAACACATCTGTCAACTGCATCTTCTGAAATATAATGTGATCAACACATCTGTCAACTGCATCTTGTGAAAACTGTGTAATGCAACATCCTGATTTCCTGATATTTTGACATCAATGAAAAGACAATATACTCAACTGTGAAATGTGCTACAAAGAGATCAAATAGTGTGTGCCCTAGGAGGGCAGAGACAAATCTGAAGTAGAATGGAATGTTGCAATAAAGCATGAAGGAAAGGAGTCACCATGAGCATGAAAACCCTAGATTGCTTGATGTGGTGTCACAACTTGACTCAAGAAGTTGGTGTAGCCCCAAAGAAGTAGAGAGATCTTCACAAGACCTGCAAAAAGTTAGTACAACAACAATAATCCACCATAAAGAGCTTTAGAGAAGAATAGAGAGCATGAGAGAGAGAGAGCTAGAGTGCTTAGGATCATTAGTTGATCAAATGAATAAAGAAACTTCCTTTTATATGCATTCTC
The DNA here is from genome assembly GCA_027924645.1 of Cunninghamia lanceolata. Lineage (NCBI taxonomy): Eukaryota > Viridiplantae > Streptophyta > Pinopsida > Cupressales > Cupressaceae > Cunninghamia > Cunninghamia lanceolata. The sequence goes on from BSBN01000103.1 coordinate 6,767,444, forward strand.
ATTGATTGTCGAGGAATTAAACCAAATGAGGCTGACATGAATGAACATTAGAGATGTCAAAAGTTGACATAACCTTAATTTAGCCCCGAGCTAAAGGAGGGCCTAGGGTGTTGGGCGCCCTTGTCCTTTAGCCCCCATAAACTCTAAGATGAGCTCAATTAAGTGTGCTTAGTCCCATTCTAAAGTCATCTTTTCGGTTTTATGAATCAGGATCAAGAATTAATTGTTTTAGGTCCACCCGGGTGTTAAACTAGGTGTAAAATGGCAAGGGTAAACATTTTACTCCATAACATTTTCTTTTTATGTGTTTTTTTATATTTTTCTCTCTCTCTCTCCCCTTCTTCTTCTCCTTTGAAAGAAAAAAATTCATGGAGGTGGCTACAATTGGATTTTTCTTGTGGGTGGAAGTGCATTGGAATGGTCTTGGGATTGCTTCGGTGTAGGAAGAAATTCATATTGGATTCATGCCTCTCAAGAAGAGATTTTTTCATTTGAAAGTTTGCTTGGAAGGAGGTATTTTTCTTGTGGTTTGATTCTTTTTGAATTTAAATTTTGCATTTACCATGCCCACAATAGGTGGATGTTTATGCTCTCTTCATTGTAGCAATGAATAGAGTTTAATAATGCAAATAAGAATTAGATTGAATTTGTTTTTGAATTGCATTCAAATTTTATTTTGAAAATGCATGAAAAGAGGCCAAGTTATGGAAAAATTTTCCTAGAATGGGTTGTGAGTAGGAAATAATTTATTTGAGTTGAAAAGCATGTTATTGTGCATATTAGAACCATAAGAGCACTTTCAAATTTTTAAAATTTTAAGTATTATGGAAGTTAGAAATTTGGATGTTCTTGAGGGAGGTCTCCAAATGGTGAATTTGGGAGTTTTATGGTTTTTTTCCATCTTATTGAAAAATGAAAATTATGTTTTAAACCTTAGTTTTTAGTAATATTTTGTGAGACAAAAAGTATCATGAGGGAAGTAGGATTCCTTACTTATTGGATATGAGTGTCGCATGTTTTGACCTCATTTTTCGTGCTTTGACTTTTTGGTCAAAGTTGGCCTTTTTATAGGCCTTATGTTTGAATTGTATACTTCTGACCACATGGATATGGGTGTTATGTGTTTTGACCTCATTTCCCTATGTTTTGAACCTTTTGGTCTTAGTTGGCTTTTTGGTCAAAGTTGACCTTTGTATAGGCCTTATGTTAGAATTTTGTACTTCTAGTTATGTGGATATGGGTGTTATGTGTTTTGACCTCATTTCCCTATGTTTTGACCTTTTTGGTCTCAGTTGACTTTAAGGTCCAATTTGACTTTTGCTCAAAGTTGACCTTTGGTCAAAGTTGAGCTTTGTATAAGCCTTATGTTAGGATTGCATACTTCTAATTATGTGGATATGAGTGTTATGTGATTTGAACTCATTTCCCCATGTTTGACTTTTCGTTCAAAGTTGACTTTCGTTCAAAGTTGACTTTAGACTTATGAATGGATACTTAGTCTTCCTATGGATTTCCTATAGAAGGCCATAATCCCCTTGCATCATTGTTTGATCTTGATGATTGTATGTATGTTTATTGATGTGATGATGTCATACCTTGTTTTGCATGCTATTTCTATTTTGAGAAAATGATGTTTGGTATGCATTATTGGATGAATTGTATTATGGATTTGAAGTGTTTTCCCTTATCTTCTCTACTGCAATGAAATGGTATGTTAGTGATGATGTATTAATGAAGTATTTGTATGAATTTAAAAGTATTGATGTTCTTGTGTTAATCTCTTTCCCTTCTATTGCTCGGTTGGGTCATGAGTAACTCTATGGTGAATTATGCATTGGACTGTGATATGTGTGTATTCATGTGTGGGTGTGCATTTAATTCTACTAGTTATTTTATCCCCTTGGTGTTGTGTTGGGTGTGTGTGGAACCCATGTTCAACCTTGTGTGGATTACCTTGGAGTCTTGTTGAGACCCTTGTTTGTGTGAGATGGCTTGATAGTGGTGTTTCCATGATCTTCTTCTCCATAGCTCAGGGGTTGCCTAGAGTGGCATAGACATCTATTGCACTCGACAATGCCAATATGGTAGGGTGGTGGGTAACATTTCTCCATTGGTCCTACAGAAAGATCTCTTGGGAGCTAGAAGAGTTCCTTGTGTGTTATTTACTTTATGACCATGTTGTATCTCATGCCTATTGGAGCACTTTGGAGGTGATTTATTAATGTCGTAATATTATTATTTATGTAATTTCATTATTGGAGTGTGATCCTTCCATGTTTGGTAAGTATCCTTTGTCATGTAATTGTATTATAATTTCATTTGTTTAGAAAATGAACCTTGTTTAGAAAGGAATTTATCATGCTCTAACATAGTTTATTTTGATGGAAATGGTTAAATCAGGACATTGGAGTCCTCCATTTTTTTTGGTAATGATATCTTATGCTATGTTTATGATTTGGGTCAACAACAACATCATGTAATGTTCCCACAATAATGGGTTACACTTTTTGGCCAAACTTGACATTGAAATCAACATTTTGAACTAAATCTTCACTTTTTGAAGATGATGTGAACTAATGATTTGTGAGATTTTGTCTGTAGATTCTAAATATATTTTTTTTAAAAATTGGAGTTAAATTGTAATTTTTTTGCGTCTCCTTTGATAACTAGTTTTTAATAGTAAACATGTTTTTAAAGTGATGTGTATTTTGTCGCACATAACTTTTTTTCTACAAAGGATAAAATTCTGATTCTTTTGAATTTAGATTGGTAACACCGATATCTAGAGGATGCATTTGGTTTCATCATGTTTTGTTGAATATTTTTTTAATTAAGTTTTGAAGTCAAACCAATTATAATTTAGACATAGGCGTATTCCGTCCAACATAACTTTTTTTGTATGTATCATAATTCATTTTTTTTGTTGGAATAAGGACATCAATACCTAGAGGACATGTATTTTTTAGAATTTTTTTCTCTATTTTCCTATTTTTTTGTATGTGTGAAACAAAGACCTTGATATTCATTGAAAAACCTACATTCACAAGAAATAAAAAATAAATATAATAATCAAATTAAATATATTTAAAATTATACTTTTTGGGAAACTTATAATAAGGACTACATACTTACAAAACATAAATTTTAAATGAAATCATTTGATCCCCCAAAAAATAAATCAAAAGTGGTTTTTTATCAGTATTTTGATAGGTGTAGAGGAGACTCCATTATAGGTATGGTTTAAAACTAGTGGGGTTCTATCCAAGGGGGTTTGAATCTAAGGGGGTTTGATCAAACCCTCTTCAATTAAAATCCTTTAAATGGAACCTTTCAAGGCTTAAATCAGTATATTTTCAAAAATATGTGATTTCAACAAAAATCAGGATGTCCCAGAAAGTGTAACCCATTATTGTGGTAGCACATCTTCCCATTATTGTTTTTAGCCCATCTCGATGTTGGTGTCAAACGAGCATAGCATTTCGTGTGATATTTCACATATTTGACATGTATGTTAGAATGACTGGAAATTGTATTTTACCTTTATTTGAATTATTTTCATGCTTTGGGTTAGTTAGCATGTTGATTCATGGTTGGTAATTCGATGCTTTGTGTTTGGATCCATGTTGGGCATTTTGTCCTTGTCAGGCTTTGTGATCGATCCTCCTTTAGCTTGATGGTTTTTGTCGACATTGCTTGACTTATTAGCCACTGATGTTGATGCAGGAGCATCCAGTGGTGTAAGGGTAATCTTGCATCACAAAAAAAATGATGATTTGTTTTATGTTCTTTTCATTTTTATGTTTTTAGATACCCGTTTGCTTGAATAATGATTTAGAACCTTTAAAGTTAACAGGGTTAAGAATACCAGAACTTACTATTTTTAGTAACCTTATATTAGAGAAGTGATTGAGCCCAAAATTTTCCCCAAAGCTTCAGAATAGGCAAATAAGCATTCTTGGTAAATTTTAGCTCAAGATCATGTCTGGATTTCAAGATACTAAAGTTTCAATTTTGTGAGGTCCCCAGAAAAGTTTCAAAATCAGACTAGAGGTACTTAAACATCCCATAACGCCCCAAAAATTTTATGAAAATCTGTTTACAGATTTTTGGTGTCGTAATTCACTTCAGGAGATTTCCAAAGCTTCAAACAGTTTGTCAATCAGACACCCATATCAAAAGTTATGGTTCCCGGAAGTTGTGCTACCAAATTTAAAAATTTAAAAATTCTTTCGTGGGTGGGAAAAGGGCAGCTAGGTTCATTTTTGGCACCCAAATGGGAGTTACATATTTCAAAGCAAGCTGACATTGGGGAAATTATACTAACTAGTTCTGACGTGTATTTAAAGCCTATCTTGGGATAGTTCTGGGGTAGTGGTTGGAGGAAGTGATTGGCAAGTCCTGTTCATGCAAATCAAGAGGTCAAATAGATGTCAAAAGGATTTGTAAGTCAGATATTTCTATTGTAGACAACCCATATTGCTGTAATAAGAGGGCATATGACCCCCGAATATTGTCTTTTAAATTTGTAGCCTTTTGCAGGCAAGTTTAATGAAGAAATTTTGAATCAGTTTGTAGATTGTTTAACTAATCTTTCTTGAGATCTTGTTCTTGTCTATTTTAAATCTATAAATTGTTATTGTATGTGTTTTGGGTGGAGTCTACCCTCATCAAGTGGTATTAGAGAAAGGGTTCCTGAGTGTGTAGACAGATTGCCAACTGTGAGGCAGTTTGCACCAGGACCTGAGGTTGTGGGTTTGTTGTAGAGATCAAAATGCCTCCGTGAAGAAATCATGGTGGAAGGAATGCTTTGATAGAAGAGGGTTTTATAGCCCTACAGAGGCAGATTGATGCATTGCAAGAGGAGCTACGAAGAGGGTTTGAGCCAAGAATAAGAGAAGAAAGCAAAGATGAAGCTGAAGATGAAGATGAAGAGTTCTTTGAGGAAGAATAGGATGGTGCAGGAGATCCTATAGAAGTTAGGTTGTTGAGGGCCATTTCAAAGATTGGAAAGAGGCCTAGGATCGAAGTTTCTACCTATTCTGGAGATATGAATTCAGAAGAGCTTATTGATTGGACAAAAAATATGGAGGCATATTTTGAATATGAAGATGTGGAGAATCCAGAATGGGTCAAGTTTGAAAAAATGAAGTTGAAGGGCCATGTTAGTATTTGATGGAAGGAGGTCTAATTGGAGAGAAATAGAAGAGGAAAAGGAAAGATTACCAGATGTGATCAGATGTTGGATAAACTAAAGAATCAGTTCATTCATGTGGACTATGACTTGGAGTTGTTAAAGAAGTTGCAAATATTGAAGCAAGGTAATAAGTCTGTTAAGGAGTATACAGAAGAGTTTTATAAGAGTATAATCAGAAAAAGCCATGTGGAGGCCAACAAGGAGAAGGTAGCTCATTATATTAATAGGTTGAGGTCAAGTATTCAAGAGGAGTTGAGCCTGGTCAGAATGACCACCATAGAATATGCATACTAGTTTTCCCTGAAGGTGGAAGAGAAGCTGAATAAATGAGTTGAAAACAAGCAAAGAGGAAGAGGTCATGGCAGAAGGACTAGTGGAAGATCCTATGGAGGTCAAAATGAAGATTAAAATAAAAGTGAAGAAGCAGGCACTAGTCGAAATAAGAAAGGAGATAATTCCTACCACCCTTGTGACCAAAATAATGGTGAGCAAAGAGGAAGAGGAAGAGGAAGACCTGGACAAGGACCTGGAAGGGGAGGTTTCAAAGGAACCTGTTTCCAATGTGGCGAAGAAGGACATCGAGCATATGAGTGTCTGCAACATCAAGGAAGGACAAATAGAAGACCTGAAGGTAATGCCCGAGTTATACATGTAGATGAAGATGCATAGTCTGAGAATTTTGAAGATGTTGAAAGGGGAGAAACCCTAGTTGTCAGAAGAACCTTATTAAATGAGGAGAAAGAACCAGATTAGAGGAAGAGTTTATTCTGCACAAGGTGCAAGTGTGAAGGTAAGTGTTGTGATATGGTTAACAAGTTGAAGTTGACAAGGAGAAGGCATCCACATCCATATCAGATCGCATGGTTGCAAAAGGACCATAGAGCTTTGGTCAATGAATAGTGTTTAGTCAAGTTCAAGATTGGAGACTACCATGATGAGGTGTTGTGTGACATCATACCGATGGATGCATGTCATATGCTATTGGAAAGGTCGTGGCAGTATGATAGGTGTGTTGTCCATGATGGCCATGCAAACACCTATTCCTTGATAAAGGATGGAGTTTGTCATAAGTTGAAACCCTTGAAGGAGGTGGAAGAAAAGGTACGTAGTACTGCCAGAATTTGCTTGGTAGATGGTAGGAATTTTTTGGATGGTATGAAGAACGAGTGTCATTACTTTGCATTGATTCCTAAGATCAAATAGGAGAATTGTGAAGATGTACCGGTAGAAGTTGCAGATCTATTGGAAGAATATCAAGACATTGTCTCTGATAATGTATTAGAAGGTTTACCATCGGTGAGGAAGATAAGTCACCAAATGGATTTGATACTAGGAGCTAGTTTTCTGAATAAGGTAGCCCATAGAATGACTCCTATAGAGAATGAGGAGCTGAACATACAAGTTCATGAGCTATTAAGGAAAGGACTGATAAGGGAGAGCCTAAGTCCATGTGTAGTACCTACAGTACTAGCACCAAAGAAGGATGGAGAATGGAGGATGTGTACAGATTCTTGAGCCATCAACAAGATCATGATCAAGTACAGATTTCTATTGCCCAGAATGCATGACATAATGGATTGCCTAAGTGGAGCCATGTACTTCACGAAGATAGATTTGAAGAGTGGATATCACCAAATCCAGATCTGAGAAGGAGATGAGTGCAATACAACTTTCAAGACAAATGAAGGTTTGTATGAATGGTTAGTCATGCCATTTGGTTTAACCAATGCACTGAGTACATTCATGTGGCTCATGAACGAGGTATTGAAAGAATTTTTGGGAAAATTTGTTATTATTTATTTAGATGACATTTTGATATTCACTCAGTCTTTGGAAGAGCATCTGATGCATGTTCGAAGAGTTTTTGAGAAGCTAAGGGAGGAGAAGTTGTTGATCAATCTGAAAAAATGTAGTTTTGTGAAAAATAAGTTGATGTACCTGGGATTTGTTGTCTTAGCTGAAGGTCTTAAGATGGACCCAGAGAAAGTGAGCGCTATCATCAAATGGCTGACCCCAAGGAGTGCTACAAAGGTAAGGTCCTTTCATGGTTTGGAAAGTTTTTATAGGAAGTTCATCAAGAGTTCCAGTAGTATTTGTGCACCCTTAACTGAAACAATGAGAAGGGATAGAAAAGAGTTTAGATGGACAACAAGGGTAGACAAGGGTTTTGAGATGTTGAAGAAGAAGGTCACAGAGCAACATGTTTTGGCACTTCCAGATTTCAACAAGGTATTCTAGGTTGATTGTGATGCTAGTGGTAGTGCTATAGGAGTTGTTTTAAGTCAAGAAGGTAGACCCATTGCCTATTTCAGGGAAAAGTTGAATGATGCCAAGAAAAGGTATTTTATCTATGATCAGGAGTTTTATGCTATAGTTTAGGCTTTGAAGAAATGGAGACATTATTTATTGCCAAAAGAATTTGTTTTGTATACTGATGATCAAGCTTTGTAATAACTGAATAGCCAAGGAAAGCTAAATCAAAGGCATTTAAAATGGGTTGAGTTTTTGCAGAGTTATACTTTTATTTTGAAGCACAGGAGTGGGAAGTTAAAAAGAGTTGTAGATGCCTTAAGAAGAAGGCAAAATTTATTGACACAGATGAAGATAGAGGTTGTTGGGTTCAGTGAACTCATGAATTTGTACCCTAAAGATCTAGACCTTGTAGAGGCCTAAAAAGCTTGTTTGGAGCCTGTTACTTTGGATAGGACAAGATGGTTGGATTACATAATCCAAGATGGTATGTTGTTCAGAGGAAGCTAGTTGTGCATTCCAAGGAGTTCCATGAGAGAGAACCTGATTATGGAGAAGCATAGTGGAGGGTTGGCAGGATAGTTTGGTCAAGATAAGACCATTGCTCTTGTTTATGAAAATTACTACTGGCCACAGTTGCACCAGGATGTGAAGAAATTTGTGCAAAGTTGCAGAGTATGCCAGATGGCCAAAGGAATGAGTTAGAATACGGGGCTATATCAGCCATTACATGTACCAAAGAGGCCATGGGAGGATATTAGCATGGATTTTACTCTTGGTTTACCAAGGACACAAAGAGGACATGATTCAATATTTGTGGTGGTTGACAGATTTTCAAATATGGCACATTTTATTCCATGTCAAAAAACTAGTGATGTTGTTCACATTGCAAATTTGTTTTTCAAAGAGGTGGTACTTCTGGAGTATAGTTTCAGATAGAGATACCAAGTTTGTTGGGTACTTCTGGAGGACCTTATGGAAGAAGTTGAAGACTGAGTTGAAGTTCAGTTATGTACATCATTTGCATACTAATGGACAAATAGAGGTAGTGAATCAAAGTTTGGGTAACCTACTGAGATGATTAGTAGGAGATAATCCCAAGGGATGGGGTTTGATTCTACCACAGGCAGAATTTCTTACAACAATTCTATTGAAACATGAGTACTGGTAAATCCCCATTCTAAATTGTATATGGAAGCACTCCAATAAATTCTTTTGAGTTGAGAAAGATAGACAGAGGAGAGAAGAGTAGTGCTGAGGCTGAAGACTTTGCAGAACACTTGAAGAACTTGCATGAAGAGGTAAGGAAGCATATTAATAAGATGAATACTCAGTACAAAGAAAAGGCAGACCGGAAGCAGAGATTTAAAGAATTCAGGGTTGGAGATGAAGTTATGGTTCATCTAAGAAAAGAAAGGTTCCCAATGGGAACATATAATAAGTTGAAAATAAAGAAATTTGGACCATGTATGATCTTGAAGAAGCATGACTTAGGAAATGCATATGAGGTAGAGTTGCCCAATGGGATCGACATTTCTCCCGTGTTCAACATTGCTGATTTAACAGAGTATCATGAAGGTGGCACAAATGATGGACCAATAGAAGAACAATGTAGTATCTTGATCTCTACTTCAAAGGAGGAGATAGAAGAAATCTTGGATAGCCATGTGGGAAGAAGTACTCGAAACATGCAATATGAATAATATATGGTGAAGTGGAAAGGAAGGTTTGTCAAAGATTCTTCCTGGTTGTCTAAGGCAGAGGTTGACCGTTTAGGTTTTCCTCGAACACCTGAGATGTGACAAGGTCACTTCTCGAATTACCCCTAGTGCCCGATGCAGGACCATCCAATGGTGTAAAAACAATCTTGCAACACTAAAACAATGATGATTTATTTTCTGTTCTTTTCAATTTTTGTGTTTTCAAATACCCATTTGCTTGAATAATGATTCAGAACCTTCAAAGTTTCCAACGGGGCTAAGAATACCAGAACTTACTATTTTTAGTAACCATATATCAGAGAAGCGGTTGAGCCCAAAATTTTCCCCAAAGCTTCAGAATAGTCAAATAAGAATTATTGTTAAATTTCAGTTCAAGATCATGTTTGTATTTCAAGATATTAAGTTTCAATTTTGTGAGGTCCCTAGAAAAGTTTTGAAATCAGATTAGAGGTACTTAAACATCCCATAATGCCCCAAAAAGTTTACAAAAATCTATTTATAGATTTTTGGTATTGTAGTTTACCTCATGAGATTTCTAATGCTTCAAACGGTTTGTCAATCAGACACCCAGATCAAAAGTTATGGTTCTTGGAAGTTGTGCTACTAAATTTTAAAATTTTAAAATTCTTTCGTGGGTGGGAAAAGGGTAGCTAGGTTCATTTTTGGCACCCAAATGGGAGTTACATATTTCAAATCAAGCCGACATTGGGGAAATTACACTAACTAGTTTTGACATGTATTTAAAGCCTATCTTGGGATAGTTCCGGGGTAGTGGTCGAAGGAAGTGATTGGCAAGTCCTGTGCATGCGAATCAAAAGATCATATAAATGTCAGAAGGCCTTGTAAGTCAAATATTTCTATTTTAGACAACCCATATTGCTGTAATAAGAGGGCATATGACCCCCAGATATTGTATTTCAGATTTGTAGCCTTTTGCAAACAAGTTTACTGAAGAAATTTTGAATCAGTTTGCAGATTGTTTAACTAATCTTTCTTGAGATCTTGTTCTTGTCTATTTGAAATCTATAAATTGTTGTTGTATGTGTTTTGGGCGGAGTCCACCCTCATCAGATGTTGATTGTTCTTGTCAAGTAGAGAAGTGTGTGTTCTTTTTTCCACCTTCTCCTTGTGCCTTAGTGTTTTCATGTGGTGGTTTTCATGCTTGAGCGTGCACTTGTGACATGTGAGTGTTACAATTGCATTGCAAAAAAATTGTTCATCATGTTTGTGTTCATTAATGTCCTAGTGTAAAAGTTGGGGCATTACATTATAGAAGAAGTCTTAATTTCTTTGAATAACACTCTTATTATATAGAATTCTCACATTCTCAGGTTCATATCACATCTCTAGCCAAGGATATTAGGTGTTCTTACAACCCACCTCATCTTATAAAAGAAGGGAATTTGTTCCTATGATGATAATTTGGAGAACAGTAAAAACCTATTTAGCTACCACAAAACTCTAAATTTCTACTCAAACCAAAATCACCAATGAAACTAATTTAGAAAACATAAAATTTGAAGCAAACATTATTTATACATTCATAATGCAGATTTCTCCTTCATGTCCCACTGTGTCCTATCTTCTTGAGATCTTGAATTTGCTGATTGTAATTATGCTTATAGGATGCACTTTCTTTGTTTCAAGATGACTCTAAGATGAATGGACTTGTGGTGGATTTTATGCAAAGTGAATGATTCTACAATGCTAAACTATGATAATGATTTGTATGAAGCTAATACAATGCAACAATGGAGATTGCTAATGCTAATGATATGTTAATGGAGATTGCTAATTGATAATGCTCTGCAAATAAAATCCAAAGGCACACTTTTGATATTTGATATGATTTCAGCAGCATGAAAGTATGATCTCTCTTGCGTTCCTCCAAAATGAGGATGAGAGGCTGCCTTTTATAGGCAAATGATGGCTTAGATCCAAGTGGCAAAAGATCAATGGCTGAGGAATTGGTCTTATGACATGGAGGGTCAAGATTGAATTGGTTGGATGAGGGGAGATATAGAAGGAGGATGTTCCTACTAGATTGACAAGATGGAGAGATATGTGGGACATGGAGCCACATGGTGAGATGCTCACAAGGACCATGAGAGAAAGATGGAAGAATGAGTCTATGTTTGTTGGGATGTTGGAGGGAATATAGGGCTCACGAGACAAGTGTCTCATAGTCAACTTTGACCATGATGATGTGGAGAAACCAACTTCTACAAAGTAGGGATGGTTGAGAGGAAATAGGACATGTGTTGAGGATAAATGTTTAATTAAATATTATTAATATTTAATGTATGGTGCAACATGGAGGTGAGGTGTCAAATGATGTGTAGGGTGATGTAGACAAATGATGTGTATTTTAGGAATGTGACTTTGTCTTAAATGAATAATTAAATAATTAGGATTATTTAATTAGAGATAACTTTAGAAGAATTAAGAAATTTAATTAAATAAATTAAATTTTATTTAATTATTGGAAGAATAGGATAAATGTGAAACCCGTGCCATATTGTTCAGTTGGTAATTGTGGTTTTTGTTCTTGTGATTTGAATTCACTTTCTTCTTCCTTGTATAACCATTGGAGGATGTCTTTCTCTTCACTTTCTTCTGATAGGTTTCCCCATTTGATAAAAGGACATTCAAGATGCTTCAATGACTATTTTTTGGATATGGATGGTTTTCCATAGGATTTGGGTGAAAGGGGTAATTGTGTGATACAAAAGGATTGTTCAATGGAATACTCTCCAACACCTTTGTCCTTGATCTTGACTTTCATTTCAGCAGATTTGGATGGAGAGGCTAATGAGCTTATATCAACATGGGATGTAGATGATGAGGCTGCACGGTTAGTGGGTATAATGACTTCAGGTTTAGGTTTGATGGTATTGCAATATTGAAAGGGATTGGGATCTCCTTGGATTGTAATTTCTTAACCATTGTATGGAAATTTTATGCATTGATGATAAGTAGATGGTACAACTTTCATTGCATGAATCCAAGGGTGTCTAAGGAGAATATTATAGGCTAAATCCATGTCAAGGACTTGACAAACCACATCTTTTTCAATTGGTCCAACTCTTATGGGTAAGAAAATAGATCCTTTAGAGGCTTTTTTCTCTTCATCATAAGCTTTGATAGTTATTTTCTTCTTTGAATCTACAGTATTTTCAAAAAACTGCAATGCAAGGATTAATTTTAAGGAACATATATTTAAACCAGCTCCTCCATCTATAAGGACTCGTGAATAAGCACTTCAATGTGGAGAGGTGCATTATGAGGTTTGTTAATGGCCATATAATCATTTTTAGTGAAATATAGGAAATGAGGCATGGTGAGATGTCCCACCATGGCTTGAAACTACTCTTGGTCCAGATTTGTGGGTACAGTAGTTACTAGTAGAGCCTTTTCTAGGATAGCTTTGTGAGATGGCAAAAGATGCAAAAGATCTAATATGGATATGTGTGCGGGGGTCTTTTTGAGTTGGTCTAAGACATTGTATTGATTTGATATGGAAGATGGCTTGGGTGGAGCCCCTTGAAGAGTAATGTTTCCTTGGCAGGTAGTAACATTACAATTAGGCTTGTTAATGGTAATCACATTTACATTTGAGTCAAATTCAGATATGTGATTAACGGTGTACTCAAAAGATACTTTCATGTAATTAGCATTATTACCACCGTTATTGCTTGTTTTTGAGGGACTTCCCTTCTCATAGTTAGGAAGTGGATTCTTAAATGCCACATGTTCTTCATTAGATGTATGACCATCAATCGATATATCTCCTTTGTCTATTAAGTCTTGAATTGTGTTTTTCAATCTTTGACAATCATTTGTTTTGTGACCTTTGCTTCTATGAAACTCACAATAATCAGAATCTTTCCACCATGAGGGTTTAAATTTGGGTTCATCTTCTCTTGCTATAGGATGTGTTATGAGGTTATTTGCAATAAGTTTCCTTAAGATAGATTCAATGGATTCTCCCAATGGTTAAATCTTCTGCAAGGAGGATTGAAGTTTGTTGGTCTAGGTTCATTATTGGTTGGTTTGTTCGAAGAAGCATTGTTTTGCGGACTTGATAAATTTAAAATGGGTTGTGTTGGTGTAACATGTTTGGCATCTACAACCGCATCATTCACAATGTTCTTATTCTTGGTCCAAAACCTGGATTTGTCAGTGTTGTTGTTTGAACTAGTAACATCCTTATAGATCTTAATTTGTCCTTTGGCTATCAATGTTTTTTCTATGAGTAATCCCATCTCAATAACCTTACTAAAAGAAGTGGGACATTGAATTTGAAGTTGATAGCTTAATTCCATGTTTAAATTGTGGACAAACATTTCTATCATTTGTTTTTCAGAGATGTGATATGGACATTTGCTTGCAAGTTGTCTCTATCTTTGCAAGAAAGTAGCAAAGGATTCTCCACTCTTTTGTTTATTGTTGCAAAGATCTAACATTGATATATTGTGTTCAATGTTATAGGAGAAGTGAGATACAAATTGTTTACTAGTTCGTTAAATGTATGGATTCCAGAAGGTAAATATGAGAACCATTCCATGGCTTGACCTCCTAAGCTACATGGAAAGAGTCATATTAGATATGTATCATTGTGAGCAACTTCTAAACATGCAACACTAAATTCCCTAATATGGTCACGAGGGTCACCTTTTCCCCTGTATTTATCAAATTTGGGTACTTTGAAATTGGTAGGAAAAGGTATCATAACCAAGCCTTTATCAAAAGGATAGAGAGATATGTCCTCTAATGAATAACGTTTTGTTGAGGATCCAGTTTGTAAATCTACAAATTGCTGTTGCAAAGCTTGGATTTGTTGAGTGAGTGCATCTAATGGATTTGTCACATCCTTAGTTTCCTTGTTTGTAGGAGTTTCAGTTTCATTTGTTTGAATTGTTTCTCTCAATTTGGCAATGTCAAAACCATGAGGTAACTTTGCTCCTTGTTGTGCAAGCATAAGGAAATATTTGTGTGGATCTATTGCTATGACTTTGTCCATTAGTTTTTGAAACTTTAGGTCTTGTTGAGCACTACCAACTTGTTCTTCGGATATTTCTTCTTCTTCGTCACTAGAAGGATCTTGACTACCATTGAATAAATCCATTTCTTCTTGTCTTTTCTTTTGAGCCCTAGTCTCAACCATACAAAGTTTATATGAATGATGTTGAATGTAAGATGTGTAGATATAAGTGATGACTTTGATGAAGTGTAGTTTGGGTGAAAGATGATATGACTAGATTGAAGTATTGATGGTAAGATTTTCTGAAGTGTTTTTTTTTTAATCTTGTTTAAACAGTAATCTTGAGCTATGATAAATAGCTATCAAAGGGTGATCCAAAGTAAGTCAATAGAGATGATGGATATCACTATGATGGAGACTAACTTTGTCAAGATTTTTAGTATAGCTTCTAGATAAAGGATGATGAATCTTGATAGAGGGAAACTAACTAAATTGTTGGTGAAGTGATAAGATCTCAAAAGCACTTTGTGAAAATCTTGTTTGTTTGTTTTGGGAAGCTAAGTGTGAGATGTAAGTGCGAATGTTTAAAATGGATGCAAGATATCTTTGTATGATTTGTATGACTCTTGAAATGAACTCTATGATGAAAAGGGTATCCAAATCTATTTTGTTTATTTTCTCAAGACCTCAGGAAGTGTCCTCTGTTGTGTATGCACATGATCAAATGCACAGGAACAATGTTTATATGCGCAGAAACAAATGGCATATGCGCAGGATCAAATGCACAAAAATAGTGATTATAGGCGCATAAACAAAGGGTATATGCGTAGAAAGATTAGATGTGTAGGAACAATAATTGTATGCACAGGAATAGTGATTGTATGAGTAGCTCTATGTCAGTGACTGTGTTTGATCAATTTCAGTTTGTGTTTTGGTTCATTTTGCTAAGTAAACTACTATTTTTGGGATGATTTTTCTCTATTTTTGACAAGACACAATAGACAATAAAAATAATGATTATTTGCAACAATGAGTGTATGTTCAAGGCTAAAAAAATCCAAATTTCTACAGGTATAACACAAATTTGAAGACAAATCAAGCACTTTTTATACCTAAGGACACAACTTCACTGCAATACATCAGCCCACACTTGGAATCTCCATCGACTCAAATGTCATCACACCTAATATGGATGTGTACACTTTTTTATCTTTGTGAGAGAGGATAGATAGGGACCTCAAGGATTGGAAGGATGACCCAATCACCCTTTCCTCGAAAAGCTACAAGTAGCTTATGCTAAGCCGGGGATTTCTGTCTCATCTCAAGGGAGCCTTATGGTGAGTATCTTGGGGGTGAAATACCCTTGCACTAAAAAATTATCGCAATATTCAGAGGTAGATTAGGTAGTCACTAACTATGAGGTTTCTAGTTGCTTTTTAGGGGACCAACGCCTTGCGAGCATTTGGCAAGCCACTAAAAGCTTTAACTAACTTTACTAGGACTCTAATATACCTTACACAAATGCAAAATTTCTTTCACAAAAGTGTTAGTACACCTCCTTTCAAATTGGCACTGTATAACAAAGGCTAATGTTGGTTAGGACTTGGCTTTCACCTTGACCAATTTGCATAGCGGTCCAAAGGAAAAATCCGCTTAGGGTCATCCCCTCTTGGAGAAAACGCACTCCAAAAGGTAGGCCCTTCTAAGAACAAAACCAAAAGATCATATCCATAATCCATAAAGTGAAGAAAGGATACTTTCTATGGATTTTATTGGGGATAAATAAAAAGTAAAAAGAGATGGGTCTGGTTTTTGGTCACCCAAGTTTTGCACAAGGGGAAAGCATACACCTATCACCTCACAAACACGTAAAACACTTGTTCATTCAACCCCCTAGATTAAATTAAGTGCAACTCAGCTAATCACACAAGATGCAATACTAGTATGATCAAAGAAAAGAAAGGAATGTCAAATTAACCCCTTAGATTAAACTATGTTTTGGTTGTATTGAATATATGCAAAATAAATGTGTAAGATTACTTTCCCCTACTTAATCTAGATGCTACTAAACTACCAATGCAAGAGTAAATGCAACAATGATGTCTTAACAAAGGCAATAAACCTGTAAAAACAACTGTTAGTAGTCTTAGCATGTAGTCTTGGACGTACGGTAACAACTGCACCACGGATTAGTAACCAAGTTAATCCAAAAACATAAACCAAAAAGTGACTAATGTGAATGCCCAGGAATAGAGAGCAAATGCGTAGGAAAATGGATCAGATGCGCAGAAAGATTGTTTATATGTGCAAAAACAATGGTTGAATGCGTAGAAAGATTAGATGCGTAGAAAGATGTTTCATATGCGTAGAAACAGAGGTTAAATGCATAGAAAGATAATATTTTCTCCTGTAGGAATTGTCTCTGGTATGGATGCGCAAGACTCGAACACAAATGCACTAGAACGCTCTGTTATGACTGCAAACACAAAAAAAAAATTATGTTAAATTCGGGGCAAGGGCCCCACGGTGGGTGCCCAAATGTGATGATAATTTGGAGAACAACAGTAAAAACCTATTAAGTTACCACAAAACTCCAAATTTCTACTCAAACTAAAATCACCAATGAAAATAATAGAAAAACACATAATTTGAAGCAAACATTATTTATACCTTCAAAATGCAGATTTCTCCTTCATGTCCCATTGTGTCCTATCTTCTTGAGATCTTGATTTTGCTGATTGTAATTATGCTCTCAGAATGCACTTTCTTTGTTTTAAGATGACTCTAAGATGAATGCACTTGTGGTGGATTTTATGCAAAGTGAATGATTCTACAATGCTAAACTATGATAATGATTTGTATGAAGCTAATACAATGCAACAATGGAGATGACTAATGCTAATGATATGTTAATGGAGATTGCTAATTGATAATGCTATGCAAATAAAAGCCAAAGGCACACTTTTGATATTTGATATGATTTCAGCAGCATTAAAGTATGATCTCTCTTGTGTTCCTCCAAAATGAGGATGAGAGGCTTCCTTTTATAGGCAAAGGATGGCTTAGATCCAAGTGGCAAAAGATCAATGGTTGAGGAATTGGTCTTATGACATGGAGGGTCAAGATTGAATTGGATGGATGGGGGGAGATATAGAAGGATGATATTCCTACTACATTGACATGATGGAGAGATATGTGGGACATGGAGCCACATGGCGAGATGCTCACAAAGACCATGAGAGAAAGATGGAAGACCATGAGAGAAAGATGGAAGGAGTCTATGTTTGTTGGGATGTTGGAGGGAATATAGGGCTCATGAGACAAGTGTCTCATAGTCAACTTTGACCATGATGATGTGGAGAAACCAACTTCTACAAAGTAGGGATGGTTGAGAGGAAATAGGGCATGTGTTGAGGATACATGATTAATTAAATATTATTAATATTTAATTTATGGTGCAACATGGAGGTGATGTGTCAAATGATGTGTAGGGCGATGTGGACGAATGATATGGATTTTAAGAATATGACTTTGTCTTAGAAGAATAATTAAATAATTAGGATTATTTAATTAGAGATAACTTTAGAAGAATTAAGAAATTTAATTAAATAAATTAAATTTTATTTAATTATTGGAAGAATAGGATAAATGTGAATCAAATAAAAAAATTACTATATTTATTTATTGATAGAGGAAATAAGAATATATTTATTTATTTTATCTCAAGCCATTTTTAAGTGTATATAGTTCTAAATAAGTAGCTACTACAATTTGACGAGTTCACTCCTAACAAATAAAGTAAATTTTTATAGAATAGTTATTCTACTCTTTAAGGGTTGTACTTTAAGAACATATCCCTAAATATTCATTTATTATGAATTGTTTTTCACGAAAGTTTAGGGGTTTGAATGACCCACACCACAAGTGTACTATGTGAGATGTTTGACAAAGATTGGTACATGTTGATAGTTTTTGTTTGTAAAGTTTGTTTCTTACTATGTGTCATGTTACATGGATAGACAATTTGTTTTACACTAGTACAATCCTAAGCAAGGGCCTAGTGGAGTGGTCACTTTTATTTCTCCCACATGGAAACCTCACTATCTTGATCATGGGTCTAACCCATCCAATCAGGTCTTGCGAATCATCTTTAACATTGAAAATTAATCCTTGGGCTTTATGAATATACATGGCTTGAATGACATAATTGAAAGGGCTCCACTTCGATAAATTGCAAAATAAATTTTTAGTGGAGACTTTAGTATGGTTGATGTGGCATCTAACAAACAAGGCCATCTTCCATGCGATGGACTACTAGAGAGTGAGGTGTGGTTTTACGTACTTGTTTTATTCATTTAACATTGAACTTCTTTTTTCAATCCTTATATTTGTGGTGGAGTATTTGTTATCAAATTCTTAACTAATGCATAATTTTGGCTGGTGTGCTTTCCTAAATCCAAACTTATTTAGTGCATTAAAATAATCTAATTGATAATTGTAAATTCAAAATAGATTATCAATTTTTTTTATTGATTGTAATAATTAAGATTATTTTGTTCAAACAAGATATTGTGAATGATATCAAGGAAAGAGATAAAAAATCAGTACACCCAATTGATGTCAAGGAAAGAGAAAAAATTAGTACACCCAATTATAGAGGGCAACTTCATTTTAAGATAGGTAGATGCCATAGATTATCTATAGACATGAACTAAAGAGGTAGATAGGAGAGATATTTAAAATGAAACTTGAACTTGAAACCACTTCCTCCTAAGGAAACAACTCTATCAATCATCCTATCACTTCATCTACAAATAAGAATGATAAATAATCTTTATATTTAAAAAAATTACCATTAACAAATAAATAGTATGATGTTTAAATAATATATTGTTATTTTAATTCTACTAATATAAATTTCTTAAATACATGTATCTAAAAAATACCCAATCTTGAATTATTTTATTTATTGAAGAGTTATTTTATTTACTACAAATTACTTTATTTTACTTTAGAAGTATTTTATTTTTTTTATTTTTTCAATGTCGGAGAGGCATTTTACAATGGCAACAAGGGGTGGAGTGTAAGGGTGTGAGCCCGTTAACAAAAACTCTTACCTCTTACCTTTTACCTTAAATTTGATAGAAAGCTCAAGATTTTTTTTTTAGAAAATGGTATATATTAAATGAAAGGAAAGGACGTGTAATTCTTGTGGGTAGTGTTAGAAATAATTTTGGTTTCAATTTTAGTTAATTTATAAAAAATTAAAATGTAGTTGTGTAATAATCAATAAAAAAATTTAAGTTTAAAGGCTATTTAAATTTTGATGCACATAGAGTTGAGTGAAGATATATACCTTAAATATTTAAATAATTAACTAAACCAAAAATATAAAGAAACAAGTAAAATAGTTCTAACTTAAAATAAGTAAATAAAAACACTTTCAAATTGATATCTCTTGGCATTCTTTTAGATAGATGTAATGGCGTGAGCTTGTTAACAAAAACTATTAAAGAGCCCACATACAAAAATAATAATAAAAACTAAAGCATAGTCAATCTATAAAATAAAATAAAATAACTCTTAAGTTAGAAAATAAAATTTAAGTAATAAAATAAAATAAAATAATTCTAAAAAAACTTTTAAGTAAATAAAAATTTCTCTTTCCTCTTCCATAAAAATAAAAACTAGCATAGATATCTTTTTTTTTGGATCAGGTAAGATATATTGTATTATATAGGAATATCAAAAAAGGGAGCCGCCATGGCTGTTTCAATTTTGCATGCCCTGCCCAAAATAATAATAATTCATAGTGGCTACACAGGGCCTGATATCAAAAAGCCACGCAGGGCCAATAGCATTGCTTAAACATCCCATCCCTATAACATTTTTCTATGGAGGCCTAACCCCCAAACCAAACAACCAGACTGCTTATCAGTATTTACATTTTATTAATAATAAAATAAGTGAAAGTAACATGGCAGCCATAGAATACGCAACATAAAAAGGGAACCTGACTAAAACTGGGATTTAATCCAGATCCACCACCTCTTCTTCTGCGCAGACCAGGTCTGCAAACTTGTATAACCACTGCACTCTGAAAGGTTACATCAGGGTGCAGAAGCGCTTCAGGAAGCTGCACCCCTCCTCGACCCTCTCACGGTGTTCGATCAAAGTGGACTCGATGAAGTTGCCCAGAAACAGAATCCACAGGATGTCCTCCACTCCTGCCCTGCACTTTTCGTAATCACAGATGCGCGGAAAGCCAACCCCCACCTTGGCCATCTCGACGGCCTCCTCCAAACCACCTAGCAGCTTAGGCTTAAAGAGCTCCCTTGCAAGATGGATGATCATTGATTTCTCCTCACCTAGGTCTAGCAACAAAGCAATGAAGCATGCAGATATATCAGAATTTACTCTGTATCGGTCCCTGGCCTATAATAAATCTTTGCCCAGAATCCTTTTGATCACTGCTATTGCCAAGGGATGACTAGTTTTCATAATCCTCGAGAGCTGAAGGTTAGAAATCTTGCCAAGGAATGCCATTTGGCTCTTTTTGCCTACTAGTCTTACTAGGGTATCCATAGCTGCTCTCTGTAATGCACACCAAGGGGATGAGAGAATGTCTTCTACCAATGTTGGTTAAAAGACCACTAGTATGCCTTGAGCAATTAAGAGGAGTATGTGCCAGTTTACGTGCCAACAAAGCTATGGCATTTCCCATATATGGCAATGATTATTCCTCTTTTGCAAAGAATTAAAAATGCAGTTTTCGCGTGCCAAAATGGTATGAAGTACTGAAGTCCGCCGATGCCTTAATCATCCTCTTAACTTCCCCTTATCTTTGCAATCTTTCATCATCCGCTTGGGTACAGTGTCCTGTCTTCAAAGAATGACAAAGTAATAAGATTTGACAGCTGTAGAAAGCTCAAATGATTACCAGGTCTCATCGAAGAACGTGTGAGATGAAAAGGATGTGCCACCGTGTCATGAGGAAGCTGATCAGACCCACCGCTGTCACCGAACCCCGGGCCTTCCACATTGGACTATGTGGAAGGTCTTTCGCCCTTCAACCCACAACTAGCATAGATATCTTAAATACATCTATCTAAAATAAAAGATGCCCAGAGGCCTATATTGAAATTGTTATTGAGAATAGAATAAAATAATTCTGAAAAGACTTTTAAGTAAATAAAAATTTCTGTTTCCTCTTCCATAAAAATAAAAACTAGCATAGATATATTAAATACATCTATCTAAAATAAAAGATGCCCAGAGGCGCCTATATTGAAATTGTTATTGAGAATAGATAGGGGCCTATCTATGCTAGTTTAATAATTTTATTAATTTATTACAATATATATAGAGTGAGGAGCTAAAATATATACATATTACTATATAATGCTAGTTTTGCTTAAACAATTATTTTATATTTAATGGAATTAATTACCATATTAAAAATCTCTTTTAAAGATTGAAGAACTATAATCCTACCAGACATTAAACTAAAGTAATTTATCCTACAATTAGTTTTCTTTGTGGGATGCAAGGACAATTCTTAGCTCTAACAATTAATTTTTAATGGAATAATTTAATCCAAATGATATGAAAAACTTAATTATAATTTTTAATAGAACTAATTCCTATAATAAAAATCTAAAACAAAGGTCACTAAACTAAATATTAATTTTCTATGGCTTTTAAAGATTGAATAACCCTAACCCTAACTCTCATTAAACTAAAGTAAATAATTAAATAAATTATAATTTACTCACTTTAAGTCAATTTTCTTTTTATTTTAATGAGTAGAATGTAAATAAAACTAGCATATCTATATTTAAAATATATATCTAAACCCGAGAGATATGAGGCACCTATTTTTTAATCAATTTACCACACATAGGTGGAATAGGCTAGTTTAAAAAAAGCTATGTGGGCTCTATTTTATTTTTATGTATAGAGTCATCTTTAATGCCACTGGATAACTCCTATCTCCTCTTAGTGTAATAGTTTTTGTTAACACACTCACGACCATTACACTCTACCCCCTTGTTGTAGTTAACATTGTTTAAGATAATATTAAAAATGATATTCAAATAACCCATGAAAAAGTATTTATTTATTTACTGTGGAAAGTTTAACTCTTTTAAAATAAATAATTATTTCAAAAATATTATTAGTAAACCATAAAACTTTATTATAGGGTAATATAATATAATATAATATTCTTATTTATAATATATGTATTATTTTATAATACTATGTTATAGAAATATAAATGATATTTTCTTTACAATGTTTATTTTGAACATTGGTTTAAAATTGATATAGAAATATATATTAAATTAGAATATTTTCAAAGAATGTTTATCTTCAATAAATTCTAAAAAACAATTTAGAAACAAATCTTTGCTTTGTTTATACTTGGTATTATTCATGTTTATTATATATGGAATAAGTACAAGTACAACTTTAGTGGACATGATATTTCCACAGTAAAGCTTCTAGATACACTGTGTTGCTTTTTTTTGCATCAATAAAAGACGTTTCGGATCACACTCTGTGATCCATCATCAGGGAAAAAATGAGAATGAGAGAGTAAAATTGCAAAGTTAGCTATCCTTAAAAAGAGGGGGGGGGGGAGTTTCTTGGCACGGTATGCTAGGTTGACTAGAGCTAAAGAAACCAAAAGAAGAAAAACAAGAAAATGAACAATTATAAAGCCACCAAATAAAAATATAAATAGAGATGAGTAGGACAACAACAAGTAAAGCTAAAAAAAAAAGTAATACAATGTATCCAGAAGCTTTACATTTAAGTACAACTTTGCAAATTAAAATTACTGAGATTAAAAAGAGTAAGAGCCAATTTACAATTACAAGGATAAAAAAATTGCTGCTACTTCCTCCATTGTCATTCAATTAACGAAGGTCACCTTTCTATCAACGCACCAAGATTCCTACATTAGAGCCAAATTGGAAGTGTTCTCAAGTCAAGTCCTAAGCATGTGTGGCGTTTGAAAGTTCTCTCAGAGTTCAAAAGAGGGCAAGTTGGTTTATGGAGTGTATGAGCTACTCTTAAGGTATAGCCAATATTTTTTGAATGATTGAAATTTATGAAACTTATTGTTTACTTTATTTTTATTTTACTTTATAACTATTTTAAAATTATTTTATTTATTTACTTAAGAGTTATTTTATAATTTATTTTTTTCTTCAATATATTTGAAGTGTGTTAATTTTTATTAAAGTCATATAGGGGAGAGGACCCACCCATGTACCAATACCCCAAATAAATGTGCACATATACATATGTAATAATTCATTTCACATGTCACTTCAAAGAAACAACCAATCATATGGTAACACATAAGGTAATAGTGAGGCGATCACTAATAGGTGCCTTAGTGCACATATTTTGGTCCAATTGTTCTTTTGGGTGTTTTTAGACAATTCGATGAAGATGTAACTGATTAGACTACACAACAATAGCTTTAAGCTCGTGAGTGACATACGTGAAGAAACAGAAAATTTTTAAGAACTTAAGATGGGCGAAATTAGGATGAGCACTAGTAAGTCCTCTCCCCTATATGATTTTGCACTTTCTTTTAAGGAAAAAAAAAAAAGGTGCACAGATACCGTCCGTGCTTTAGCGGACAGCCGAGAGCAAGTAAAAATAGAATAAAAACAAAATAATAAAAAAGCAAAAGCAAACCCACCCCCAAAAAACAAAAAATCTAGGTATTCTTAAGGCAGGTTAAAAATAAAAAAGTTTTAAGGCAGCTACCAATAATGGCATCGACTATTTTGGGTAGTGGGTCCCGCCATTCTCTGTGGCATGCGTGTTGACGGTTTCCAAGCAAAAGCATATAGGCGGGCGGAATTAATGAGGGATTCAACTTTGCACATTAACCAGTCAGTCAACCGCCACGCGGCATCCGCTTTCATGCCAGATGCCAAACAACTTGCCTCACACGTCAATATCACCTACTCTTTCTTCCGTTACGCGTCGTATTTCTCGCTTAACTTGTTAACTATGTTTAATATCCTCCTTAGGAAACTTAAACCACTTTTTAGAGTACTAAATAATGAAATAATAATCTAAGTATAGTACACCGACCTTTGAACAAGGACCTCACGTTAGACGAAATATCGAAGCTTTTGAGGTCTATAAAGAGGGGAAGCGCGGTTTGAGTTTTCGAGAGTCTTCATGGAAGCAGCACAGGACGCGCTAATCAGACAAGACGCCTATTTCAGGGCCTTAGAGCTTTGTCTTCCAACCTCCAAGCAAGATTGGATTTGTGTCTGCGCTCCTGTATTTGCTGTTTAGGGAGCTCAAGGTTAGAGAAAAGTGGGCTAAAGATGGGGACGGCTGTTCTGCAGGCTCAGGATTGCCTGAGTCCTTTTGAGGGATTCATGGGGGCTGTTTATCGTGCTCCTGCTAAGCAGAAATCTAAGTCTCCGAGTAAGAAAAAATCAGGCCATGCTCAGCAGGAGAAAAAACGGCCATTAAAGACTTCCGAGGCCGTGACGGAGACGGAGAAAAGGTCGGTCAAGACCCAGAATTGTCAGAGACAGAACTGGAAATCTAACGGGAAAGAGCAGGCTAAGAATGGTCCTGTGATGGGGAAAGTTACGATCTTGAAGAGGGGACAGACAGTCGAGGTCGAGAGTTCGAGTCACGCGATGGGGCGGCTCGGCGTTAGCCCGCCCAAAGCTGAGCCTGCCGCCCAGGCGATGAGATCTGCGGGGTTCGAACCTGCGACCTCAAGGAAAGCTTCAAAGTGGAAGCCGAGGCCGGAGGAATGGGCCGGCCCGGCGTTTGCCAATTCTCCGTCGCCGAGTTCCCTGCCGTTGCCCAAGTTTTCCGTCAAGAAGACAGCGGCTGCTACAGAAGAAAGGGTTATAATGGAAGAAGAATTAGCGCAGATTGATAGTCATGCAACGAGGGATCTGAGGCGCCTCCTGGGCCTGATCTAACAGGATCACTTCGCCCTCTATTTTATCACAAATGGTTAGATGTATTCTCTGAATCGAATTCAGTGCCATGGTTTTCCCAAGTTTTAATAGGGAAGAAAAATCTGGCCTGAATTTGCTTTGCTTCTTACGTCGACTGACATAGATTTGTAGCATAGTTATTTCCGTCAAATTCAGGTCTCCGTCAATGGGTTTAAATTGGCCTGGGCGAGATGCTTACCCGACATTGTTAACCGTGCAGTTAAGCTTTGCAGGTCAGGAGGGTTGGTTGAGTTGAGGCCGGTCGTAGGTATTCACTGATAATCTGTTTTTTCTCTGTTGTCCTATCGAAGGGATTGTACTTTGCTTTAATATATTGACAATATTATACTAATAATAATAAAGGGGTGGTTAGCCTATCCACCATGATAGGTAAGTGCAGGAAGATGGTGTTGGTCGTCTTGTTCTTTTCTACAAGTTGTAGGTAGAGTTCGGATGGGAGTATTTTAAGGAACTACTCTCACTTGCAGTAAATGGTATTATTACAATCTATCTCTCCAAGAAGCTGTTCATGGATTGTATTCTTCAGACTGGATATATATATAGTATCAGTAAAATGTTATTGTCTTCTAATTCTCTGAGTTTTTCCTCATTCTGTTACAAAATATTTGCTTGACAGGCAGGCTCGACTGTCAATTTTAGGCCTCTGGATTCCCTCTTAAGCGATTGTAGGGAGAAAGATAAAGCCTTAAAATAGGCAACATACTATTCTATGAATGAGTCATTAAAAAAACTATCACCAAGTAGAAGTTTAGTTGAAGTTGAATGGTTAAACAATACTATTCTATGAATGAGTCATTAAAAAAATTATCACCACCTAAACTTGAAGTTGAATGGTTCAAAAAATTTGGGGAAGTTTAGTTGAAGTTGAATGGTTCAACATACTATTCTATGAATGAGTCATTAAAAAAATTATCACCACCTAAACTTGAAGTTGAATGGTTCAAAAAATTTGGGGATTTTTTTTTTAAATAATAAAAATTAAAGTTTTAGCTGACAGCCTTCCTATGTGAGCTTCCCTATGTGAGCATCACATGATGAAAGATGATGAATAGATGAAGGGCCTAGATTTCCTATGTGAGCATCACATGATGAGTAGATGATGATGAATAGATGAAAGGCCTAGATTTCCTATGTGAGCATGAGTAGATTAGATTTCCTATGTGAGCATCATATGATGAGTAGATGATGACATGATGAGTAGATGATGACATGAATAGATGAAGGGCCTAGATTAAAAAGACTACCATGAAATCAATCTTGTCTACCATGAAATCAATCTTGTCCATTGATTGTTTTTCAAAATGTCATAAAAAACAAAAAAAGTTTTTTTTACTTTTAACAATTAATAAATTGTTAATTTTTTATTTTATTTTTCTACAAAATGTCCTAATAAAAAATAAAAAAATTCTCTTTATCTTTATCACTTTAACAATTGATAAATTGTTAATTTTTTTTTTTTTTTTTTACAAAATGTCATAAATGATAAAAAAAAAAAAAAATTCCTTTACTTAATTTTTTATTTTATTTTTCTACTATAGTATTATTGGAAT
This sequence comes from Cunninghamia lanceolata, assembly GCA_027924645.1. Classification (NCBI taxonomy): domain Eukaryota; kingdom Viridiplantae; phylum Streptophyta; class Pinopsida; order Cupressales; family Cupressaceae; genus Cunninghamia; species Cunninghamia lanceolata. The sequence goes on from BSBN01000103.1 coordinate 6,794,161, forward strand.
GATTATTTTTTTATCTAATAATTACTAATCAAAACAAAGTATTATTTTTCATGTTGAACAAATTTTAATTTTTACTAGGTTTATATGAGAAATGTTTTAGAAAATATTATTTTGAATAAAACAAACACAATAAAATCAAGTAATTAGAAAATATTATTTTGAATAAAACAAACACAATAAAATCAAGTAAAAAAATACGGGAGGAATTTAGTTATTAAACAAATAATATTTATTTTAATGTTAAACTAATAATATTTTAAATCTATGCATATATTATAACAAAATTGTAATATTTATATTAATATAATATTGATATTAATATGATTATTTAATTTTGATTCATTGTATATATATTATTTATAAGTTTGATATGTTAAATATTAATGAAATAATATAATTAATTATATATCAATAATAGAATGTATATTAAATTATTCATTATACAAATTAGTAGAATTATCTTGTGATAAATATTATAATAGTTCATATATGAAATACATACTTATAAAAATGATTATGAGCCATCTTAGTATCTATTTAATAGAAAATTATAGATATAAGTTGTAGAACATAAATCTATCTTATATAAAAATTAATAAGAGATTCAATTAATTTACTACATTTACCCAACTATGTTTGTTCATCTCAATATGCAATGTAAGAAGAGATTTACTAATATAAGTGAAAGAAGACAATAGTTAATGTGATGAAATCTCAATAAGAATTTAGTGGATTAAATAACTTATAACAAATTTTATAATTTCTTTAGAAACTTTTCACCCTGCCCATTGAACCTATAGGTTCAATTGCTAGTAATATGTTTGGGTGAAGTTGAAAGGTTCAACAAATTTTGGGGATTTTTTTAAAATAATATAATTAAATTTTAATATGTTTTTAATAATTTTTTATTTAAATTTTGTAATTAAATTTGAAAGGATAAGAATCAAAGTTAATTAATGAAAGTAAATAGTTCAAAAAATTTACTAAAAATTACAAATATATTTAATTAATTTTAAAATGCCTTTTTTATTATATAACATGAAACATATTTAAAATTTAATTTTAAAATTTTAATTTTATAACTTTATGATAATAAATAAGGTCATGATGTTTATTTTTAATTATATAATTTAAAATATATTTAATTTTTTTTTATTACTTTATCATAATAAATAAAGCCACATGAACTTTAAATTTATAATAATTTACTTTTATAATAGTAAATAAAGTGATGTGAACTTTACAATATATTTAAAATTTAATTTTAAAATTTTAATTTTAAAATTTTATGATAATAAATAAGGTCATGATGTTTATTTTTAATTATATAATTTAAAATATATTTTAAATTTTCTATTTGTATGACTTTATTATAATAAATAAAGCCACATGAACTTTAAATTTATAATAATTTATTTTATAATAGTAAATAAAGTGGTGTGAACTTTAAATTGTAAAAGTATAAAGCTTATGAACTTCTAATTTTATAATTTATTTTATAATAGTAAATAAAGTGGTGTGAACTTTAAATTGTAAAAATATAAGCTTATGAACTTCTAATCTTAACCTTATGAATTTGTAATCTTACTTTCTCATTAAGGTGCCATTAACTTTATAAATTCCAATATTGTATTTTAAATCTCAATATTTATTTTTCCATATATTATTTGTAATTTGTAATTTGTAATTAAGGAGTTATTACATTGGTAAGTTGGGTTGGTAATTGTAAATATCGAGAGTAATTGAGGGTAGGCGCCACCTAATCAGTTATTTTTGGTATGTATGACACGTTATAAAGTTGATAAAGTTGTTGAGTGTACGTTGTTGAGTGTACGTTGTTGAGTGTATGTAAGAGAATCTCTGCAAGTTGTCATAAGATTCTATGACAATATGACAACTTATGACGAAAATTATTAGTTGTAAGTTGCTATTCTTGGCTCTAGGTGTGACAAAAATTATTAGTTGTAAGTTGTTATTCTTCGATCTAGGGGCCCATATTGGGAAGATGCCTTTTAGAGGGTGTTATGACAATGGATGCCCAAGGTTGCATGGTTGACTCTTGACAAGTGTTATGAGCTTGTAAGAAGTCATTGAATGTTGTATGATGAAAATTCCTAGGTGAGAAAATGGACGCCTTGTTTTAGGAGTGAAATACTTCTATAAGTACAATGCCATATATGTGTTGCATATCTCAGTTTACATGTACGTAGGAGATTGGAAGTGGATGTATTGTAATCTTATTTTGAAGATAATACAATTTGGGCCTCTCTTCTTGGTGGAGTTTTTTTTTCTCGCAAGTGTTGTGAGATCTTGCATTCTTATGTTGCTGATTTGTGCCTCTTTGTTGCTGCTATCTTATGGTGATGTTTGCTGTTATAAGTTCATCTAAGGTGGTTTTATCAAACATGTTAAAGTGGCTGATTTTAGCATCATAAATAACTTGAATCTTTTTATGGTATTTCAAGGATTAAGACAACTTAATTTTTAGATTTGCATACAATTTTCAGATTTCTATTTTGTAGTAGTCAAAGCCTTGTATCTCACCAATTGGTATCATATCTTGGTGATTTAATGATTAACAATTGGATTAGAGATTGTTCATTTATTCCAACACTTAAATATTGTAATCACTAATTTGGTTTTTAAATTTTTACTTTTGGATGTAATTTTAAATTGGAAAAGCTAATAATTCTTTTATATATATATATAAATATAAATATATATATATATATATATATATATATATATATTTATTATTTTTAATAGTTTATTATATTTAATTATGTGGACTATACTTTTATTTATTTTATAATTTTAGTTTTTCTTTAAAATATATGTCAATTGTATTTGGTTTTTATGTACATAGTGTTTGTAGAACCCCTCTTGGTGTAATCATGCAATAGAATTTGGAAACATGAAATTAAATAGAAAGGAAAATATTAAAATGATTTCAAAGTGGATAGATATTTGTCCATTATTTTGATCATAATTTTTGAAGTATAATTTAGAATTATGATTTTTTAGATATGTTAGAAGTATGACGATGAAAATTTTAGATCTACAAGCGTGAAAATGAATCCTATGCCTACAAGAATGAATTAGCAAAAGCTCAATTATTGAAATTTGCTTGTCTTGATTGTTTAATAACTACATCTTATAAGGAATTGGTAGTGTTTACAAACACTTTTAAGAAATTCACCAAATCACAAGGGTTGTTCTTAATTAGACCCCTAGTTGAATCAATTCAATGGTGATGAATTAAGATTGATAGTAACAAGCAAGTGTGCGATAGACCTCAGATGTGTGATGCTTTGATAGTGATACCAGAATGCTCTTATAAGTAATCCATAACAACTCTTTTGGATAACTGGAACATACTCCTAGATGATCTCCAACATGATTTCAAATTTTTGGATACAACATAGTGCTCAAATTAACATACATGCACTAGGTTGACTTAATCCATAGCAACTCTTTTGGATAAAAGCATACTCCTAGATGATCTCCAACATGATTTCAAATCTTTGAATACAACATAGTGCTCAAATTAACATACATGCACTAGGTTGACTTACAATGGCTAATAGGAGGGAGTCAATAGGATTTATTTTAAATTTGAATTGAAATTTTTTAGAGTTTAGGCTCCCACACCTGCAAATCTAATCTAGGTTGATTCATATGTGATCTAGGGATCAAGAATGAAAATTTAAGGTTCAATGATAACAAGATTGGGACATCGTGATGTTATAAGCTAAATTTACAAAATAATATGCCACTTGTAAGATAGTTATTACATTTAGAACATTAATTGAAGTGGCCTAAAAAATTAAGGGAAAAGGGTAGGGATATGTAATTTTCACCATTACATTTACCCCCACTTTGATGTGTGCATGCAAGCTATTAGGTGGATGCATGTCAAAGTAAAACAAACAGTCAACATGTAATTAAATATTTTTCAAATACTCAAAGGATATATATTTGTGTAATGTGATAGATTATTTTTTAGTTCTTCTTGCAATGTATGTTCTATTGAAAAATTTCAAAATACAAAAACATGCAATGAGTAGATCTACCACACATTTAAAATAGGAACTAATTACAACTTTCTTGAAAAGGAATAATCCTAAAAAATAATATAAGAGTAGAAGGGTAAGTGATTTCCCTTGCATATGCAAAATTTAGAATAAAAAGCAAAGAGATTAAAGCAATATTAAATCCTTTATTCTAAATCAAGCATAACCTTCTAGATAGAGCATAAATAAGACCAAATCAAATAATCTCACATTCACTTACCAAGCAAGAGATAGATCCTTTGTTGTATGAATTTGCTCATGATGTGATTGATGGAGTTGCTCAAGGAGTCATGCAATATTTTTAAGAGGTAGATGTGGAAGAGGCCTTGGACAAGGAGGATTTAGAGGAACCTATTTTAGATGTGGTGAAGAAGGGCATAGAGCATATGACTGCAACAAAATTAGGGAGGAACAAACATAAGACTAGAGGGTAATGCTAGAGTTGCCCATGTTGATGAGTGTTTGATGGAAAAGAATGCGGCCTTAATTAATCATGTGTTAACTAAGTCAATCCTTTAGATCAAACATTGGAACACAAACCGAGTTTGGCTACAATCCTAGAAGGAGAGACAAAACTACAAAGGTTTTGTTCCTTTGTTGTAATTAGAAAGATTGAGATGAGATATGCTAGATCTAGGGTTTCTATAATGAAATATGCCAAAATAGAGATAACATACCTATCAGAACTGAAAACCTAGAAAATAGGAGCTAAAATGAGCAGTGTAGAGCTACCAGAGGTTACTGTTAGAAATTAGGGCAAATCTGGGAGGACTATTTCAGCCAGGTGCAGGCGTCCTAGGGTTTTAGGCCATTTGAAAGTGGTTTCTAAGAGTCGGGGTTTGTTTTCATCAATCTACTTCTGGATCTGTTGTATTTGCTCCTGATCTTCCGTAATCTGCACAAACACAAGAGGGGAAAAGGTTTGGGCTATTTTAGGGGCTTGCCTTAGTCAAACCACGTGAATGGTGTTTCCATCTCCACAACAACCAAGATAATGATGAGAGAGTGCGTGTTCTTATAGGATAGAGAAAAAATAAACAATAAATGAATGCTATAATAAAGTACCTTTACCACAACACAAAACCCTAGTGGGATGACTCAAGATCACCATAAGGATGAAGATGAAGGAGGGAGCTTCCCTTAAAACCTGCAATAAATGTTATAAATTTGTAATATAGAGCATGCCATAAATCTGCATAATCTTCACAATAGAGATTTGATCATTTGAATATCATTTGAAGTCCTAATGTTGCTTAACCTTTTTCATCTAGTTCAAATGAGAGGAATAAACTTATATATATATATATATATTGTGATAGGTAAAAATCAGGTTAATAAGATCAAGCATATAAATGAAAACCTAATCCTACCACCACCAAAGAATCGAATCCAAGTGAAACCAAAAGCATGCCATTCAAGAACAAAATCACCTAGATTGTATGATTCCTTGTTTATGATATGGATTGCTTCTCAACAATGAACAATTATGAAGATAAAACCTGTCATGATAGATGGATGATAATGATAATATGCTAGATGGATGCTAAAATGCTCAATAATGCTCAAGATGATAATGTAGACACTCTATGAAAATGATGGATATATGTAGTATGGAATGAGAGCGTGTTTATATAGAACTCAACCAAAATCAATCAACGATAGAGATTTGGTGGCCATGTGAACAACTGAGATGAATTGATAGTCATAGGTGAATGTGTAGATGACAAGTGGAGGGAAGATAAGGCTTATGTGTGACCGTGTACATAAAAAATACTACATGTGAAAGATATTAAATAAAAGATGTAGTACCACACATATTTTTTAAATAAAAGAGGCACACATGTCGGCTCATGAAGATAAATGATAAGAGAAATTAATTAAATAAATAAAATTTATTTAATTAATTAGAAAATGGGCTTACGAAGGGATTTTTAATTAAATAAATAAGATTTATTTAATTAAAATAGATAGAAATAGAGATAATTAAATACTTAAAGATTATTTAATTATAGATTAGAAGAAATAGATAATGAATGAATTAATTAAATATAAATTTATTTAATTAATAGAAGAAATAAGTGATAGGAAAATTGCTCAAGTGTGCTAGACAAATGCATATGATAGCTAATGCAATATTTGATATTAACAATAACTAGGTCAATTTTGGGTGTCTACATTTTGCCCCTCTTTGATATAATGTTCGATAGAACGTTGTGTCATAGAAGATATGATGATTCGCTCGATAAACAAGGTGATGCCCTAGTGTAACTGGCAGGTGATGCCCCCTCGAGAGATAAGCTAGGCTAACCAGGAAGGGCTGGGTTGGCTTGCGATAAGATGAAAGGCTAGAAACAAGGTTGACACGATGAAAACGGGGGTTGGGTGGGATGAATTGGGATGGTTTAGAAGAAAATAGGCTTTGGAAAGAAATGATTGACCTTGGTTGAGTACTATATAGGATGACAGAATGGATAAATGAGATGACAACTTTTAAAGTAATTGCTCAAAAGTAAAGAAATGCAATCCTTATGTTTGATATGGCATATGGATGTTATGCACTAGGGTATAGAAGACCAAGGTGACGAGGTATCCAATGCATAACTAGCGTACTACAATCTTGTCTAAACACATGAGGTCAAGATGTTGAACCAACATACACAAGATATGAATAATAGCTAGTGTTCCGAGATGGACTTTGATGCTACAAGCAAAGGTTTGAGCTTATCTCCACTACACATACTGACACCTTGCTGGTTATATGTATGGAAATAGTCTTAGCATATAATAGTCTCAATGCATAAGAGACTGTTTAGCTTCTCAAATGCAAAAGATATTGATTTGCAAGGTGCTAATCCCAACACATACAAGATACCAATATGCGTAGGAAGAGAATAAGATCATCCCATAGACACAACATACGAAAGTAAGATGATTATGCCCCATTTCGTAATTCATCGCAACATACCAAGATATGATAGATCAAGGTAGTCTTGATTAGGCATAAGAAAGGGACAAAAGATAAATCAAAAGATAAACCAAAAGATACTATCATCACGTTCTCTTGCCAAATTTAAGTGCTCTTAGATGGGTTAAGCTGACGCCTTATTGAGAGGAAAGATGCATCCTGTTGAAGGCTGAAGATGTTTAATAAAATGCTATAGCAAATGTTGGCTTAAGGCATGCGGACAAATAACTTTCAGCTTATCCTTGATTTGTTAAAGTGCTTGAGATTTTGCTGATGCACATAGTCTGTTTCTTGCTTGAGCTAGTCAGAGAGAAGAAGATGGAGATGAAAGAAGATGAAGATTGGGTGGATCGTCTATGCTTGCGTACTGGATACTTCCTTCCTATTCTAGACTGCCTACATACTCTGTATCCACAAGATCAAAGCACATTTATGATGATGATGAGACATGATGAATATGTAGTTCTGGCTTTATTGATGATGTAAGTGATGAAAGATAGAAGAAAAGGAGATGAAAGATTGAAGGATGATTAGAAGAAGGATGAAAGGTGGAAGATGGGAGAGGGGCTATCATCTATGCCTGAATCAGAGTGCTTCCTTCACATCTTAGATTACCTACATACCCTGTATCCACGGGATCAAGGCTTTGAACGATAGAAATGAGATGTAGTTCTTGCTTATTGTGTTGGTGGTTGATGTCAAAGAATCAACTTTATTGCTTGGATTTTTGATGTTTTTATTTTTATTTTTATTTTGCTATGTTTTGATCTTTTTTTGGATTTTAGCATGTTTTGGTTGTGTTTTGAAAGTTCACTGCGCTTTGGTTTGGATGTTTGCTATGTTTTGTTGGATGTTTGCTGAAATGATATGAGCTAGAGTTGTGAGTATCCACTTCCAAGTAAGGTTCAACAAATGCCCCCAGTGTGGGATGAAGATTTATTAGGAAGATGCTGCGATGAATGTGGTCATGCAGATAGTGTGCTAATGTGCCAAATGATATCTTAACCTCAACAAAGTCCAAACTACGAGAGCTAGCATGGCAGAGGTAAGGGAAAAAAGGATTTTATTATGGATGGATAAGGGATAATGGCTTGCGATGTTTAGATAAGGACAATAGTGGATTATGATATGGATTATGAAGGCAAGATAGTAGATGGATGTCATGGAAAGCTGTAATCAAACAAACTAAGTGAATGATGGAGGCTGGTCTCTACACATAGCGCCTATTTGCCAGGTTTTCACTATGGTACTTATCCAAGGTGCCTGTTTACCAGGTTTTCACCGTTGGACGAATTATTTATCTTGTACTATTTTTTTTAATCATCCAAAGCACCACGAAGTGGTTTTCACTATTGGATTTGTTTTCTTTTTTCTTTTTTTGAATATGCTGATACTCATGGGTAGAACTTCTTGAGATGAATGTTGTTAACTGGTTCATCTAAGGGAATACCTTTAGGTGTTGAGAGAGTGTATGCTCCTGATCCATAGACTAATGTGATGACAAAAGGACCAAGCCAATTAGGTTCAAACTTGCCCTGTTTCTCACGGTATTGCTGATTCCTTTGATTTTCTTTAAGGACAAGATCTCCAACTTGAAATCTTCCTTCTTTGATCTTTTTGTTGTAGTTGCGGCATAGCCGATTTTGATAAACTTGAAGATGATTGAGTGCTATAAGACGCCATTCATCTAATAACTCAAGATCATGGAGTTTGGATACTCTATATTCTTCATCTGAAATAGCATGTTGTAGGGATACTTGCAGTGAGGGGATCTCAATCTCAATAGGTAAAATAGCTTTAGTGCCATACACAAGAGCATAAGGTGTAGCACCAGTGGGAGTTCTGACACTTGTTCTATAAGCCCATAATGCAGGATTAAGTTGTAAATGCCAATCATGACCAGCTTCATTGACTGTCTTTTTAAGGATCTTGATGATTGTTTTATTAGAAGCCTCAGCTTGGCCATTACTTTGAGGATAGTAAGGTGTAGAGAATCTATGATGGATATGGAACTTGTTGCAAAGATCTCTAACCTCTTGGTTCTTGAAAGGACAACCATTATTAGTGATAATGGCTTGAGAAACTCCATATCGGCAAATGATATAGTGTAAGATGAACTTGGATATTTGCTTGCCAGTAATGTAAGTCATTGGTATTGCTTTCACCCACTTTGTGAAGTACTCAGTGGCGGCAATAATGAACTTATGACCATTTGGCGAGGTAGGATGGATTTTACCTATGAGATCAAGTCCCCACTATGAGAAGAGCCAAGGAGTAGTGATAGGCTGGAGTTCATGTGATGGTGCATGTATTAGATCCCCACGTTTCTGACATTGTAGACATCTCTTTGCAAATTGTTGTGCATCTTTCTCCATAGTTAGCCAATAGTATCCCACTCATAGAAGTTTCTTAACAAGACTAGGGCCAGCGGAATGCGATCCACAAACACTTTCATGTATTTCACGTAAGGCAACTTTTGCTTCCTTAGAATCAAGACATCTAAGAAGGATACCATCAACACTCTGGTGATATAAGGTGTCTCCTAGGATAGTGTAGCGAGAGGCTCGATGGATAAAGGTTTTTCATTGGGTATTAGATAGTTGAAATGGAAAGGTTTGATTATGGAGATACTCATATATGTCCTTGTACCAAGGCAAATTGGGACCAACAATCTCACATCTAAGCTCAGACTGCGGTACTTCAAATGCTGGAATCAGAAGCTGTTCAACCAAAAACTCACACTTATGTGTATTGGATGACATGTCTAGAAGAGATCCAATCATAGCCATGGAATCTGCTACCTTGTTTTGTATCCTTGGGATCTGTTCAAACATGATACTATCAAAGTACTTCTTGAAATTATCAACCATTACCTTGTATGGAAGGAGCTTCTCATCTTTTGTTTGATACTCATCTAAGACTTGTTTGATGACTAATTGAGAATCACCAAAGACCTGTAACTGTTTAATACCCCATTGTATTTCCATGCATAATCCTGTGATTAAAGCTTCATATTCTGCTATGTTATTGGTACATAGGAATGCAATTCTGTATGACTTTGGGATACAATCTCCTTGAGGGGTGACAAACAATATCCCTGCTCCTGATCCATGTTGTGTGTAAGATCCATCAAAATATAGTTGCCACAATGTTGGTGAAGTTAGATTGAATAATTCTTCATCAGGGAACTCTAGACATATTGGATGAATATCTGTGACAGGTTCTGTGGCTAACTGATCAGCGATAACTGTAAGGGTAAAATGGATCAATAATGAATATCAATAAATAAACAATAACAGATACCCAAACTCAATGAAATAGTGAAACTAAGGAGATTAATCAAATAAAGCAATGGACAATACAATGCAAACCTTCCTTAGATCGAAACTTCCATTGTTGCCTATCAAAAATCATTCTTGTGTGTATGAAAAGGGCCCTCAGAGAGTGCACTTCTTTGCTTTGTCAAGAATGTCGATTATGAATGGCTATGGTGATATCGCAATGAAGAGGAGCTTCAAAACGAGGGTAGTGCGTAGTAAAAAGCGTGATCACAAGCAATGAAAGAATGACGAGGGTGCCAAAGGCGCGCTGTAATTCCTGCAGAGTAACAATACTAAAAGCTTGGATGAATAGAATGGAAGAATGAGGTTCAATTTATAGACTTGGGAGAATGAAGATCAACGGTATAGAGAGAATGAGAAGATCAATGGTTGAGAACAGTTGAGGAACGTGCAACGAATAAGAAGAAGACAAGTGTCACACAAAAGCTGTTTTATTTGAGTTAACTGCTTTCTTTTCTAAAGATAAGACATGCTTTTCATAAATTAGAAAGTTTTTTTTTCTAATTTAAGAGAGATTGATAAAAACAAGGTTGATTGAATAGATAACTCAACTTAGGATTTGCTTTTGCATGATTTGAGAGAAACTAAATAATAAATTATTTAATTGTGTGTGCATGGATAAGAGACTTATTTTTAGAAGATTTGGAAGAATATTTGAAGAATTAGAAGAAAGCAAGCTAATTAAATAAATAAATTTATTTAATTGGTTTGCATGATTTTGGAAGAATAAATAAAATATTTGATTTTATTTTATTTGTGGAGATTGAGAGAATTTAAATAAATTTGATTTGATTTATTTAAATTTGGAAGAATGAATTTGATTTAATTAAATAATTAAGAATTATTTAATTATTTGGAGGAATTGAATTAAATAAAAGATTTATTTAATTGTTGACTTTAGAAGAGATAATTAAATATTTCAATATTTAATTAACTTAGAAGAATGCGAATCGTGTCATTTTTAGGTGTATACATTTTGCCGCTCTTTGATACAATGCAGTTTACAACGTTGCTTCAAAGAATAGATAGTCTGATAATGATACATGCCCCAGTTTGCCCTTGGTATAGGCTATGACGATAGGATGCCCCTCGGGAGATTGGACGGGAAGAAGGCAGAAGGTGAACATGAGACAGACAATCTCACGAAGATGAAGGGAAACTAGGTTAGGTTTGGAGAGAAGGACGCATTTCAATAATGAATCAACAATGAATATCAATAAATAAACAATAACAGATACCCAAACTCAATGAAATAGTGAAACTAAGGAGATAAATCAAATAAAGCAATGGACAATACAATGCAAACCTTCCTTAGATCGAAACTTCCATTGTTGCCTATCAAAAATCGTTCTTGTGTGTATGAAAAGGGCCCTCAGAGAGTGCACTTCTTTGCTTTGTCAATAATGTCGATTATGAATGGCTATGGTGATATCGCAATGAAGAGGAGCTTCAAAATGAGGGTAGTGCGTAGTAAAAAGTGTGATCACAAGCAATGAAAGAATGACGAGGGTGCCAAAGGCGCGCTGTAATTCCTGCAGAGTAACAATACTAAAAGCTTGGATGAATAGAATGGAAGAATGAGGTTCAATTTATAGACTTGGGAGAATGAAGATCAATGGTATAGAGAGAATGAGAAGATCAATGGTTGAGAACAGTTGAGGAATGTGCAACGAATAAGAAGAAGACAAGTGTCACACAAAAGCTGTTTTATTTGAGTTAACTGCTTTCTTTTCTAAAGATAAGACATTCTTTTCATAAATTAGAAAGTTTTTTTTTCTAATTTAAGAGAGATTGATAAAAACAAGGTTGATTGAATAGATAACTCAACTTAGGATTTGCTTTTGCATGATTTGAGAGAAATTAAATAATAAATTATTTAATTGTGTGTGCATGTATAAGAAGACTTATTTTAAGAAGATTTGGAAGAATATTTGAAGAATTAGAAGAAAGCAAGCTAATTAAATAAATAAATTTATTTAATTGTTTTGCATGATTTTGGAAGAATAAATAAAATATTTGATTTTATTTTATTTGTGGAGATTGAGAGAATTTAAATAAATTTGATTTGATTTATTTAAATTTGGAAGAATGAATTTGATTTAATTAAATAATTAGGAATTATTTAATTATTTGGAGGAATTGAATTAAATAAAAGATTTATTTAATTGTTGACTTTAGAAGAGATAATTAAATATTTCAATATTTAATTGACTTAGAAGAATGTGAATCGTGTCATTTTTAGGCATATACAATAACTTGTCCTTTTATGGTCTTGCGATCCACATATTGTATGTCAAATTCACTTAAGATCATAACCCATTTCGCTAATCTTCCCGTAAGGATTGCTTTGAAGAGAAGATATTTGAGTGGATCCATGTTAGATATGAGCTTTGTTGTTTGGTTTAGCATGTAATGTCACAACTTTTGGGAAGCAAACACCAATGCTAAACATGCGTTTTCCATATGTGAATAGTTAAGTTCATATCCCACAAGAGTTCTACTGATATAGTAAATGGCTTGTTCTTTTCCTGAATCATCATGCTGAACCTAAAGGGCACCCAATGCTACTGTTGTTGAAGATATGTAGAGTAATAATGGTGATCCAGTAAATGAGGTACTAACACAGGAGGTGTTGCTAGATATTCTTTTATTTTATCAAAGGCCTGTTGACATTTTTCATCCCACTTACAAGGTTCAACCTTGCGAAGGAGATGTTGAAAAGGATAACACTTGTCTGCTAGTTGTGAGATAAACCTGTGAATGGATTGTAACCTTCCTTGGAGACTACGAAGCTGCTTCAGATTTGATGGTGGAGGCATTTCCATGATAGCTTTTACTTTGTCAGGGTCCATTTCTATTCCTCGTCGAGACACAATATATCCCAACAATTTACCAGATGTTACACTAAATACACATTTCTTTGGGTTCAGTCTAACTTGATACTTCTCTAATTGATCAAAGATCTGTGCTAGTACTTGTAGATGTTCTTCTCTTGTCTTGGATTTTCCTAGAATATCATCAACATAATCTTCCATGATAGTGTGAAAAAGATCATGGAAAATAACTATCATGGCTCGTTGATAAGTAGCTCCAACATTCTTGAGACCAAAAGGCATTACAACCCAACAGTATGTAGCCCGTGGACAAATGAATGATGTTTTGTCTTGATCTTCCTCTGCTATTCTTATTTGGTTATATCCTGAGAATTCGTCCATCAAGGATAGCATTTCATGCCCAGCTGTGTGATCTATAATGTTGTCTATGCTTGGTAATGGAAAGTCATCTTTAGGGCATGCTTTGTTAAGATCTCTAAAATCTGTGCAATAATGAACTCATCCATCAGGTTTTGCTACAGGCATCAAGTTTGAGACCCATTCTGGATAATCAATAGGTCTTATGAAATTTGCTTCTAACAACTTCTGAATCTTTGCCTTAACCAAAAGAGCTATTTGTGGGTGCATTTTGTGCAATTTTTGTTTGATGAGTTTTGCATTAGGAGATACTGCTAGATGATGTACCACAAGTGATGGATCTAGACCTGGCATGTCAGCATAAGTCCATGCAAAATTGATAGCTCTTTTTATGAAGAACGTTGTGAAATTTTTTCTTTCTTGCTCTAATAGTGATGCTGCCAAATATGTAATCTTTAGATTCTGCTTTGTGCCTAAGTTCATGTCTTGAGATTTTTCAACTAGCATTGTTGATTTTTCATGACAATCAGTGGTGACCGAAAGATCAAATCCCCCATCCTCAGGCACCTCAGAGAGGTTTTCACCCTTGGATATGTCCTTTATTTTTACTTTTGCATGGTTAAGAGGTGCCTTTCAATTTTCACCTATTGACCTATCTTTTTTTATTCTATTTATTTCACTTTTGCGACTGAAGGATTTGATACTTCTGCCAAAATATGTTAGTTTAGGGAGGTCCATCATGAAACTTGCTTTATGATCACCCAATGGAATGCCTTGTCGTAATCCCATGAATTCAGAAATAGCTTCATCATTTTCAAATGTGTCCAATATAGGTGCCCCCTGTTGGTCCCAATCGACGAGGTCAGGATATACCAGTGAAAGGGTAATGGACGAAGGGTTTCGGCTAGAGGAAGTGGTAGAGATCATGAAGATGGAGGTTTCTTGGAAAAGGTTGGTGATATGGAGGGAGGAGTCGTTGATGGTATCCGAATTAGAAGTCCCTTCTACCGAAGAAGGTCCGGCTTCCACATCATAAATGCACTTAATGTCTTTGGAAGGCGGTACCTCTAGGTGAAAGCCAAGGCCTTGCCTATTAAACTTCTTAGACACAACAATGGGTTCAATAGGTCCTTGTTCCTGTGATCCCAATCCACCATGTCTTTTATAACCCATGTTCTTAATGATGCGCAACCCATTGTTATATCTCTTCACTTCAAGTTGTACTTGGTCTTTCTCATCATAGAATATCCAAGAGTTAATGTCATCAATGTCTTCATCATCAAGGAATCCACATTTGATGAATACTGTTGGTGGAGCTTTTATAACGGCTGCGGATGAAGATGCCTTGGATGTAGAAGGTTTTCCATGAGATTTGGGAGATAAGGGAAGAGTTCCAACACAACAAGATTCTTGCAATGTGTACTCACACGGACCATGTTCAGTGTACTTGATGCAGAGATTTGGAGTGGCTTTGTGAGATGATGGCTTGAGTAGGGAGAAGGGGTCTACATAAGATGAAGATGGATAAGCTTTAGTGTTTATAGGAATATGGTTAGGACTTTGATTTTTAGCTTGAAAGGCACGACAAAACTCAAATGGATTAGGATCGGCATGGATAGTAACTTCAACACCATTATGTGGAAATTTGAGACATTGATGGTATGTAGAAGGAACGGCTTTGAGGGCATGGATCCATGGACAGCCAAGGATGATGTTATAGGGAAGCTCAATATCAAGGACTTGACAATGGGTGTCAGTAGTGATAGGACCAACTTGAATAGGCAAATGAATAATTCCTTCACTATCTCTCTCGGCATCATCATATGCTTTGATATAATGACCTTGGAAGTGTCAACATCTTTCTCAGGGTATCCCAATTGTTTTATTAGTTTTAAAGAACATATATTAAGACCAACTCCACCATCCACTAAGGTTCATTTGATATGATGTTGTTTTACAAACACTTCTATGTGGAGGGCTTCGTTATGTGATGGGTTGATGGATGGTCGAAGATCTTTGTCATAGAAAGTAAGATGGCAAGGGGCTGCAATGCTAGCTACCATAGATTGGAATTGTGTAGTGTCAATATCATTAGGCACCATGGATTCTTGCAATGCTCTATCAAGGATAGCTTTGTGGGCAGGGGATATGCAAAGTAATTGTAGGATGGAAATATGTGCGGGTGTTTTGCCAAGGTGATTGTTGTGATGCTCACAACACACCCCATTTTACCTCTCAGCAAAATGAGGACCACTGCTGTGGCTGTTGCTTTTCGCTTGTGTGTGGTCTTGCTTGGTGGTGAAAGGGAAAAGAGGTAAAAGTTACAAACCATTTAGAAAATCAAGAAGATTTAGCATTAAGTGCCAGAAGGAATAGAGGTGAATTCTTTGTTGAAAATGAATAAGGGTTTCTTTTGAACCATTTTAAAATTCCCAATATTCTATAAGATATGCGTGTTTTTTGGTAAAATGCATTATAGAGGGGTTTGTATGTTGCATGTACAAGGTCGTTTGTATGTGGAGTCGTTGTATAAGTAACATTGAGTATGGTCGGGTTGATTTATCATGGTGCTTTGGATGCATGGGCTTAGTGTTTTATTCTTTGTATACAAGTCGGACCCGATAAGTTTCAGAAGTGGAGTGGATAAATGGCTAAGTTCGCATTGTATCTTGAGTTGTATGTTTATTTGAAAAGAGATATACAAAGCAATGTACAAAACAATATACATTCCGAGGACCCGAAGAAGATATAAAATTTGGTTTTATTAAGGTGAGGAAAGAGGTATGTATCGTGGTTTGTATGTTGTATGTTTCAAGTTTACATCTTTAGTATACATACAAATGCGGATGTCAAAGGATAATTAAATTGAGTGTAAGTGATGTATCATATCTTCATGTTTTTGGAAATATGCATTCGCTTTATATACATGTAAGGATCCGAAAAGGTTATACAATATGGTTAAGGATAAGGAAAAGTCCAGGATGATTGTACAAGAAGTTGCATGTATGGAGGGTTGTATCTAAGTGTAGATGCCAGTGTTGTTGTTTCGTCAAGATACAAGTGGGTAGGTAAAGTGGGTCCCACAGGTTGTATCTCGCGGTTGTATATTGTATAGACAGATGGATATACAAGAGCATATACAAGCTGATATACAAGGAAAGATGCAAGGAACTGAGATACAACACGGATTTCAAAAGGAAGTTCAATAAAGGTAAGGCTTTGTATATTTGGGCAATTGTATGTTAACGACATGCAATCCCTATATACAAAGAAATAAAGGACATCGTCAGAGAGCTAAAAGGTAAAGAGCGTTTGTATGTGTTGCAATTGTATAAGCGTTTGTATCTATTTTACATACATTATGGCATACAAACAAAGATACAAGGGAGGATATCAAGAAAAGGATAACATTGTTTATAACCTGTTGCATGTGGGCTTGTATATTAAAAGATACAAAGTGACATACAAGAAATAATATACAAGGAGAAATACAAGAGAATGCGAGGTATGTAAAAAGTAAACTAATGGATAGAATGTTTAAAATTAAAACATTGAAATAGAAAGCCGAAGCCATAGGTGCATTGATTGCTACAATTAATGCTGAACTAACATTGAAAATGGTAAAATTTAACGCGTTAGGGTAAATAAAACGTTGTTTTCTTTCAGATTTGCATTGTTAAAATTAAAATTATAGAAAAAGGAACTGTAGCATAAACTGAACAGAAAACTCATCGTAAGACAAAATTTTAGAAGCGGGAACAGAGGAGAAAACGGTAAAGTCAGTCAATGGTTGTAAGGTTGAGTTGTCAAAAAATACAGGTATTTATCTTAAACGCCGTTACAGTTCAGTTGATTAAAAATGCAAAGTGATTATCAGTAATTTCATTTTAAAATGCAAGCAAGTGTTAAATTATTGTTTCTGATAGTTAATTAGCTAGTTTGGGTTAATTAATACGAAAGTCAAAGATGGAAAAGACAAAGGGGGGGTTAGGGTAGATGTAAAAAACATAAAATTCATGGTAAAACCCTAGGTAAGAGAGTAAAATGACAAGTTAAAAATGCATTTTTTTACAGGATGGCCCCAAAGCAGAAAAAGGTGGATACAGGAGGTGAAGTTAAAAAAGAAAGGAAGCTGCGCAAAGAAATAGAGAAGGAAGAGTTACCAATACACAGAGGGTACCCTTCATTGATCAGCACAAGCGGAGTAGGGACAGACACCAGCATAGGGAATTATGACGCAGATGATGTTTTGCAGAAAATCACAACATCCGACACTACATCTGATATGAAATGTATATGGGAAAGGGGATTGTACAGAGCTGCTGGTTTTCCATTAGCTATGAAAGCTAAAGACCTATGTCTAGATTGCATACACTTATATGACCTAGCTACCGGAAAAGTAATACACCATGATAGAGTCATTGCAGACTTATCTACAAAGGGGATTGCAAGAACATTTGGTCTAGAGATACATGAAAAAATGGTAGATATTGATATAGACCAATATAATGAGGATTTCAATAACAATGAAAGGGATTGTAGAAGTAGGATCTTCTACAATTGGTATAATGCTGAAAACAAACCCAAGGCCGTGGCAAGAGTACATAAGATCTTGCAAAGAATAGACTTCAAAGAAGAGATACATTTCATGATTACAATGTTAAGCAGACTGGTGGGATTAATGGATGCCACTAAGTGTGAACCTTGGATGTTCACTATTATACAATTCATGAGGGAAGCAAAAAAGGAATAAGGAAAAATTCACTGGGCTAAGGCTATAAGCACAGCCATATGGAAATAGGAAATGTTAAGAAAACAAAAGATGATGCCTTTCTATTTGTCCTCATATGTATTGTACTCATGTGCAACAATGGTTCAGCCATATATAGATGGGATTGACAGAATTGGGACCCTAGGGAATGGCCCAGACCAAAAGCTTGTATATGACCATTATCCAGACTTACAGGAGGATAATGCACTAAGAAAATATGCTTTAGTTAACGATATATTTTATACATACATGGTCAGAGTTTTAAGAGAAGAGCCAGATAAGAGATTGTCTGCAGATGCAGAAGATACAATTGGTTTACATAGTTCCTGGTATATTCAATTCCAGAACTTTACATATATCAGAACTGAGGGCTTCGAAGGAAAACCTTTCATGTTACCTAGGTATCCTTCCAACAAGTTGATTGTTCTAGAGTTCTCAAGGTAGAATTTGAATGCCTTTAAAATATACAAGAAGAAGTTTAACAGAGGGAATCTTAAGTTACCTTGGGCAATTAGTAGGTACTCATGCTATAGTGAAGAGGTTGTTGGTTATTCAGAAAAAAGAGTTGAGATATTATGGATTTGAAGAATTTGTGTTGGCCAGGAGATTTGATCCCTTTCACAGAATCCAAAATACAATTGATCCTAAATTCAAACATCAAATACATATTGAGGATTTTTGGTCAGACTGTAAAAATGATAAAGAGGTAAGAAAGAGAGCTCATAAAAGATTAACAGTAGAACAAATGAGATCCATGGGGGAAATTTATGTACCCCCAGAAGTTAAAGAGAATGATAAGTTATTACACCACAGTTATGAAAGTGCCAGGCTTGTCCCTATTGGTGAGCCTGATTGGTCACAACCATGGAACACATCTTTGGACACATTGTCCAAACCTGTCATCTTGTTTTGGAAGACATGGTTGAAGGATAGAATTGAGGAGCTTAAGGATGAAGGAGTGGAGATTACATATCCAAAGAAGGGAAAAAAGAGAGTGAGGGAGCATAGAGATGATCTCCAGTGCTTCTACGAAAAGAAAAGAAAGATTGTGGAAGCCAAGATTATTGAGAAGGACAAAAATGCTACTCTGATGGATCCTTATGCATTAGGAGTGACAATAGCAGTATCATCTAGCACATTTGTAGAAGCAAAGTCATTGAGCCATGATACTAGTACAAAATAAGAACAGGCTTCCAAGGAGCTAACAGGACAAAAGGTTAGGAAAGCAATACCAGTAGGGATATCCAAAGGGGAAACTTCAAAAGAGAGTGAAGTTATAGGAGCACAGCAGATAGGTGCTAAATTAAGTAGCGTACTTGGTGCATCTACCTCAGCAGAGAAAAGACAAACATATGCAAAAGTGAAAACAAAATTGGCTGAAGAAACGCTGCATGGGTCAAAAATGCATGAAGCCAAACAAGTTACTGAGATTGTCAACGTTGAAGATGACAACAGTGAAAGTGAGGTTAAGGAAGTTAATCCAAAGATAAGAAAAGAAGCTGGCATGGAAGAGGCACAATCTAGTGAGTACTCAAGTGAGGAAGAAGAACAAAATGCTCCAGCTTACTTAGAAGTTGAACAAAGTCCAGTATCTGAACAAGAAAGTGTACAAGAAGGATTGGGGGCAGTGGATCCGTTTGGTACATTGGTACCTCTAGAAATAATAAGGGATGTGCAAGATGTAGCACATGAAATTTGAAAGAGAGGATGCACCTGAAGAAGTAATAAAAGAAACACCTGCTCAAACTAAGGAAGAAACAAGAGCTAGTAATTTTGGTGTAGATGTGTTGAATATTCTGAACATGTATGGGGAACACAATGAAGAAGAAAAGAATGTAGATAACAAAGATGAACAAGAAAAAGAGACAAAAGAATCTGATAAGATAGTAGGTTCACCTTCGTATGCAGAACAAGCTGACATACATGAAGAGATGCAAGAGAAAATTAAAATAGTAGGGGAGCAAATTGAAATAGAAGATGAGCCTGAAAGTAAAGAAGGTACAGAAAATATTAGTAAAGATAATTTTGAACCTGAAAAGCAAGCAGAGGATGAGGACATGATAAGCACAAGACAAGAAAATGAAGAGGAAGAAGATGAGGATGGAGGAGATATAGAGATTGAAGAAGATGATAATGAGGGTAACAATAAATAGCAAAATGATCCAATGGTGTAAGAACCAGCCCCTCAACAACAACCTCCTCCATAGCAACAAGAACAACAACAACAACAACAAGAACAAGGAGAAGTAGAAAAGCCTCAAGAAGAGGTAATAAATGAAGAGAAGGCTATTGAAAGCACAAAAGAGGCTCTGGCCTGGTTGGGTGCAGAAGTAAAGAGAGAAAGGTAGAGGTACAACTAGTACCCATAGACATCAAAAGTTTATTGGGTGATGCAACGCCAAGAAAAGAAAAGAGAAAGGCTAGAACCATGTTGGCAATAAAAAAGGGGTCCTGATGGATCCAGAACATTGGATTTAGCAATACCATAGAAGGATAAATCAAAAGGGGAAATAACAATAGATGATTACAAGATCCTTAATTTTGACCTAGGCCACATCACAAGAGAACAACATATAAGTGAGTGGGAGGATATGCATTATATTACAACAAGATGTTAAAGAAAGACAAGGATAAGCATGAATATTTAAAAGGACACATTGTCCAGTTACAACAATTTATTAAAGGGATATTTGATCCCAATGTTGCAATACCTGACTTGCCTAGTGAAATAACAATGCTATCAAAAGAAGTGAGGGATATGGAGAATAAAAGGTTTGAGGCCAATATTTTTGAGGAATGGTTTAGAGCATTCATGCAAGAAGGAGAAGAGGTGACCAAACAGGCAGTGACAAGATGGGAGTTGGCTGCTGCCACAGAAAAGAATAAATGCAGTGTGCTTGTACATAATTGTCAGTTTAGAAGGGAAGAGTGCAAGTTTGAATTGAGACAGCTAGGAGAAATTGAAGAAAGAGCGGATGAATTAATAAAGGAGGGAGTCATTACTCCTCCGATGGCAAATCAAATACCACAAGCCAGATTAGAGTTAAAATTTGAGGAGGATAGTCTCAGAAGATGCATCACCATTACACAAGATTTAGAGGAAAAAGCAGATGGCATGGTCAAGTTGCATAAGAAGATAGTTGAAAAGCTTATAGACCATGAATGTATGGACATCCCAGTATATGAATTACAAAGAGCATTAACATAATTCAAGGCCATCTTTGCACCGTGTCTAGAAAATCCAGATGAATATTTGAGTAAACAAGTGATTGATTCAATAATGGAGGTGAGTGCCAAAGTAAAGAAATATAAGAAAAGGGATGAAGGTTTAGGCAAAGAAGAAAAGAAATTGAAGGAAGGGGTCATAATGCAAGAATATGTATGGACAAAAAGTCCAGGGGGAGATCGCACCTTCATAGAAGGTGTCGTGAATAATTTCAAGATATATTTGAAGGAATAATAGAGTATCAAAAAAGGCAAATAATACTAAGGAAAGAGTTAGTTGAAGATATCAGCGGGCAAGGTCAACAAAATGGAAGCAGTCAACAGGAATCCTATTTTGAAAAGATTCCAATGGCATCCTTTGAGGAGGAAAAGATAGCACAAATATATTTTGAGAGGCGGTTAGAAATGAATGAACACCCTTGATTGAGAAAGTTTGAATTATGATCGTATATTGAATTTTGTGGCCGTAGTAGATCACAGCTTCAAGTTCTATATAAGAAGCTCTGCTGTTTGTATAATAGACACACAGGGATTTTTTGAAGTATAGCTTGCACTTGTAATTTGTTTGAACATTTAAATAGAGAAGTATTTTAGTTTAGAAGAGGAGGTCGCCTGTGTCTACACTAAGGAATGCACGGAATGTCTGGTTTCCTTATTATATCTGTAAAACATTTGTAAGTTTTCTGGTAATTTGATTAATGAAGCAAAAGGTCATTCATACATTGTAAATTCTATATGACTGTGTACCTTAAATACAAGTAAACTTGGAATTCTACGTCTATTTATAGAGTGTTTTCTGACTCTTACTTATATTTGAAGTACTATCCCTTAAAAGCTTGCAATCTTGGATGTGTGTTCATGAAAATACTCAGGGCTTCACATTTGGAGATTTAGTATGTTGATTTGATCAAGTTTGCCATATTTCTTACAATGTGAGTAATAGAGCATTTAGATCCTATAGTAAAATGATATTCAACTTAAATTTCTCTAACTTTTCCCCAAACATTTGAAATAATTAGCTCAAATGCAGGAATCTTAAGGAAATTGTCTTACATTTGAAAGAAGCATGAAGAATTATGTTAATATTTGACAATTTTCATATCAATTTGAAAAGAAAAGCTTGTTTCATTATAAATCATACAAAGCTTTGTAATACAGTAGTAAATTTATGCAAGGGAATGAATAATTTGTTTTTATTTACAATAATTTGCATAACTCGAGTCCAGTGAGTCACACATCATCTTAAATCAAGTAAGGCCCCTTGAATATTACAGTTTCACATTAACCTACTGAATTGTCCACAAGGTCAAGACTTGACCACATAGAAACTTGGGATTAAGAACTCTTAATCAATTTCTTCATATCTTTCAAGATAGTTTAGGTTTATTTTGTGAATTTTAACTTTTGTTATGAATGTGTAAAAATAATTATCAACTGTGATCAAGGATATTATTGCTAGAGGATGGTCGAGGAGGATTGATAGGCACTCCTTGAATGGTAACATGGCCTCTTCTAGTAGTTACAACGCAATTGGGTACTTTACCTTGGATAGTAATGGTAGAAATGCGGGCTTGGTCAATGCAGCCAATCATGGATGACTCATAATTGTAATGGATAGCATTCCCAGTATGAGGGTTACTTGTCTTGTCATGAGATGGAAGTGGATTCTTGAAGGCATCTAGATCATAGTTTGATGTCGGTTGATGTGTCGGTTGTGATGTTGGAGGTGTGATTTTAATTAGACCTTGATTGATGCAATCTTGAATGACATGTTTTAAGCGCATACGACCATTTGTTTTATGTCCTTTGACTCTATGGTATTCGCAATATTCATTCTCTTTATACCAAGGAGCTTTGAAGACCATTTGCCATTGGGTGGTGCATCCGGTAATGTGATATCTCCCGCTTGGACAAGTTTTTGAAAGATTACCTCCATAGGTTCCGCTAAAGGAGTAAATTGTCGTCGAGGTGTTGGATTTGTTCTTGGTCGATTACATTGAAAAGGTTGATTTGTTGTAGATACGGCTTGGATGTTAATAGGAGCTTTCACTGTTTGTATGTTCTTTGCATCCACAATACTGTCATTAATGACATTCTTGTTCTTGTTCCAAAAGCAAGATTTATCTTTAGAATTTTGAGGATTGTCTTTGTTGTCTCTAAAAATCTTGATAGTGCCCTTAGCAATTAAAGCACGTTCAATGATAGTTCCTTTGGAAACAAGTTTGTCAAAGGTGCTAGCACTTTGCAATTGTAGTTGGAATGAAAGCTCGGGATGAAGATTTTGGACAAAGATATCAAGCTGTTGTTTCTCTGGTATTTGCCATGATAGTTTTCTAGCCATGTTTGCCATCGTTGAGTGAATGAGGAGAAAACTTCACCATTGCATTGTTTGTTGTTGACAAGGTCATTCATGTTCAATGTTAAAAGCGAAATGGGATCGAAATTTGTTTGCTAGTTCCGCAAAAGTCTTAATTCCCAGAGATAAATGAGAGAATCATTCAAGAGCTTGTCCTGCTAAGCTTTGGGGGAATAGTCTCAAAAGATATGTATCATCTTGAGCAACATCGAGACATGCAACATAAAATGCTCTAAGATGGTCATCCGGATTTCCTTTCCCTTTGTATTTGTCAAATTGTGGAATTTCAAAGTGTGGCGGAAAAGCTATCATATGAAGTGACTTGTCAGATGGATAAGCACATATATCTCCTAAGGAAAATGTCTTCTTGTTTTGTCCTACTACCTTGTTAATCATTTGTTCAACATCCGCTTGAGATAGGTGCTATTGTTGCAAAGGGGGTTGATGGTTCGGAGGTGAAATGTAATATGGTGTATATTGTGGTTGATGTTGCGAAACATATGAGGGGATGACGATTTGTGGAGGTTACATGCTCACAATATATGTCAAAGGATTAGTATGTGACACATATGTGTTTGAGGATTGCTGTCCTTGAGACACAAGTGGTGGTTGGGTATAGTGTGATGGATTAGCTCCAAGATTTTAGATCACATGGGAAGTAGAGGATGGATTGAAGTTGGTCAATGGTTGTGAATTCAGAGTTGGATTTGTAATATGGTAAGTGTGTTGCAAGTATGAGGTGAGCCATTGTTGTCATTGATGTCAACATACTCATATTGCATTGACAAGAAGGATTTGATGAGCTGTGTGCTGAGGATATTGAGAAAATTAGCCTCAGTCAGGAACAGTGAAGAACAGTGATGAGAAGAAGGTAAATGTACTGTATAGGATGAGAACCGGAGGATGCGGATTAAAGGGTTAGTAGATATGAGTCTTTAGATGCTACAGTTAAGATTTCAGAGGTCCGCATGAAGATCTGAAGGAGTTGTGGCTGCCGGTATAGAACCGGGTCCGGCAAGTATCCAGAGGTGACAGAGGATCACAAAAAGGTCCGGTGAGGTCCGGAATTGTATCATCCTAATCTACGGATTGGACGGAGTGTTTGGGATGTCCTAGTGATGTGTCATCCTGATTTGTGTATGATTTGGAGGTCCGGAAGTACCTCTTACATTATGACAGTGGCGACAGACTGTGTTCTTGAAGTTCCGGATGAGGAAGACAAGAGATCCCAGTAAGTAGAGGAAGTGCGGATGTATCCGGATATTCAGATAGGCTTGTGAAGATCATGTTTAGGTTGTGTAGTTGGTCCGCATTGATGGTAGAGCCCGGAATTGAAGTTATTCTTCCGGATGAAGTTCTTGCTCTGTTTAGCCAACCGGATGAGTTGTTCATCCTGCGAATGTTCTTGTGATGGCCGACCGGATGTGTTATTCATTTTGCGGATACTCCTATGGTTGTTTGCCGACTTAGATGTTTGTTCCTAAGTCGATGTCTTGTATAAATAACGGTTTGTGAGTTCATTTCAAGTAGTAGTGTGTGGATGAGTGTGGCATAGCGAAGAAACGTGCGAAAGGCAGAGCAGAGAGTGTTGGGCTTAATTGGAACTGATCCGGACATGGTAGAGATGTCATTCTCCAGTTCAAGACTGTGATTTTCATCACTTTGTAGACAGTGTGTCTCCTTGTAGGCAGTGGGCCTCTTTGTGAGCAGTGTGCTCGGGCAGTGAGCCCTTATTGGCATGTGCCATTCATTTTTCTTTATTCTTCTAATAGAGAATAATTCTTGGGTTAATCACCCCGTGGTTTTTCCCTTAACCGAGTTTTCCACGTCAAAATCTTGGTGTTCAATGTGTTGATGCTTATCTGCTCTTGTGTTTATGTATTATGCTTCCATGGATGAGTATTTGATATGCTACTAACTAACAACAGAGAATTAAGTGTTTGAAAGAATAAGAAGTTTTATACAACTGATTCACCCCCCCTCTCAGTTGTATGCCCTAGATCCAACAATTGGTATCAGAGCTAAGTTCCTCTGATAGGAGCTTAACCGCTTGAGGAGATCCAGGATGTCGTCATACAAGAAGGATAGTCCGAAGTTCGATGGAACCAACTTCACTCTCTGGAAAGGTCGCATGAAGTGTCACTTGGAATGTATGGGAAAAGCATACTTGGCTATGATTTCAAAACCATATGTACCTCCACAAGGTGGTCCGACAACTCTGAATGAAATCACAGAAGCTGAAAACAATCTGCGGACCAAGGAAACTCTTCTAAGCGCATTGAATGACTCAGATCTCTCGAATGTCATTGACCTACCAACTGCATATGAGATCCTAACTAAACTGGAACTTCTGTATGAAGGAGATGAGTTTGTCAAAAGTGCAAGGTTGCAAAGTCTGAAAGGGAAATTTGAAAGATTGAAAATGAGAGATGATGAAAACATCACTACCTTTATGCCAAGAGTAAATGAGCTGGTATGTGGAATCAGAAATGCTGGTGGAACTTTAGATGAAAATGAGATCGTCTGCAAAATCCTAAGATCCCTTCCTGCTGCCTACAAGATCAAAGTTGCTGCCATTGATGAATTCAGAACCCACACAACTGTCACAAGAGAACAACTGGCTGGCAAACTAGCTGCATTTGAAATGACCGAGTTTGGAGATGATCCTCCCAAGACTGAATCTGCTTTCAAAGCCAGTGCCTATGTGAAAGGCAAACAAAGATTTGATCCGGGTGAAAACTCATCAAGGAAAATGTCATGGTATGATCAAGCAAGAAGAGACATGGAAGAAGAAGAAGCAGAAACAGCTCAACTTGAAGCCCTCATTGCAAAGAGACTGCCAAGAGGATCCGGTAAGTATGAAGGAAAACTACCCTTTAAGTGTTTCAACTGCAATAAGATTGGTCATTTTGCCTCAAGATGTCCGGAGAGATCTGCAAGATCTAATACTCACAGACAAAGGTTTCAAAAGAATTGCTATTATGTTCATGAAGAAGATGACAATGAAGGAGTAACAGATGATGAATCAGAACTAGGAAGCAAATCCAAAAATGAGTGGGTGTTTATAGCCATCAAGGAAGAAGATTCAATACTCTCTGAATCTGTCAATCACAAACTTGTTGAAAAAGCCTTGGCTGCTCAAGTGGAAGAAAAGGATGATTGGGTTATTGACAGTGGATGTTCTCACCATATGACTGGTGACAAGAACAAGTTCTTAGATTTGGAAAGATATGAAGGAGGAATGGTAAAGTTTGGTGACAATTCTGCTGGCAGAATCAGAGGTAGGGGAACTATTTCCTTTGATGGTAAGAGCAAAACAGGAAATGTACTGTATGTTGAAGGATTGAAGCACAATCTTCTCAGTGTTGGTCAGTTAGTGGACAAAGGCTATGATCTCCGGTTCAAGAATGGAAAATGTAGAATCTTTACAAGCTCCGGAACTGAAATTGCATCCGGTACTCAGACAAGAGGTAACATCTTTCATCTGGTTGGTTCAAATAAAAGTTGTTTGTTTGTTCAAATTGATCAGAGTTGGTTATGGCATAGAAGAATGTGTCATGTAAATTTTGATAACATCATCAAGATAAGCAATACTCAGGCTGTGAGAGATCTTCCAAAATTGATGAAACCTATAAATAGTGTGTGTAAAGAATGTCAGTTAGGTAAACAAAGCAGAGTCTCTTTCAAAAGCAAAGATCAGTCTTCTACCGGATTGTTGGAATTAGTACATACTGATCTATGTGGTCCGACAAGAATCAAGAGTCTGCAAGGTGATAGATATTTCATGTTGTTAATTGATGATCATTCCCGGATGATGTGGGTTACCTTTCTAAAAGAAAAATCAGAAGCTTTTGAGAAGTTCAAAATCTTCAAAGCTATGGTGGAGAATCAAACCGGATTAAAACTAAAGTGTCTAAGGTCTGATAGAGGTGGTGAATTTACATCTGGTGAATTCATTGACTTTTGTGAAAAATAGGGTATAAGGAGACAGTTGTCTGCTCCTAAGACTCCACAGCAGAATGGAGTAGTTGAGAGAAAGAACCGGACCATCCAGGAAGCTGCTAGGACAATGATGTTGGAAGCAAATGTTCCTCAAATGTTTTGGAAAGAAGCTATCAGCACTGCAGTCTACACTCTCAATCGAGTTCAAATCAGAAACAACACCGGTAAGACCCCCTATGAACTCTGGTTTGGCATCACTCCTACTGTGAAATATTTCAGAGTATTTGGTAGCAAGTGTTATATTAAAAGAGATGAAGATCTAGGAAAGTTTGATGCTAGAAGTGATGAAGGAATTTTCTTGGGCTACTCCACTCAAAGCAAAGCATACCGGTGTTACAATAAGAGATTGAGGAAGATGATAGAAAGCACCAATGTAAAGGTTGATGAAGGAATTGAGAAGCCTTCAAGATTTTATGAGTTTGATGAAGATGACCAAGACAGTGTTCAAGGACCTCAATCCTCTCCGGTGAGACAGAGTCAGCCTGATCCGGTAAATCAGGAAGAAGAGATAGGTTTGAATGAGCCTGATCAAGAAACAGCAGTGCTGGATACTCCCAAAATTCCAAGATATGTAAGACTGAATCACTCTGAAGATCAGATCATAGGTGACAGAAGCAAAGGTGTACAAACTAGAAGGAATATTGCTCAAAATCAGAATGAATGTTGTCTGATTTCAAAGATTGAACCTAAAACAATAGATGAAGCCTGCAATGATGAAAACTGGACCAAAGCAATGGAAGATGAATTGATGCAAATTGAGAAAAATCATACTTGGGATCTTGTTCCCAGACCTAGAGACAGGAATGTAATTGGAACCAAGTGGGTCTTCCGGAACAAACTAAATGAAGCTGGTGAAGTAATCAGAAACAAAGCTAGATTGGTCTGCAAAGGCTACTCTCAAATAGAAGGAATTGACTTTGAAGAGACTTTTGCTCCGGTGGCAAGAATTGAAGCAGTCAGATTACTTCTTGCATTTGCTGCCTTCAAAGACTTCAAGGTATATCAGATGGATGTCAAGTCTGCCTTCCTAAATGGTGATCTGGAAGAAGAAGTCTACATTGAACAACCGGATGGTTTTCAATTGTCTGATAATGATGATATGGTCTGCAAGCTGAAGAAAGCTTTGTATGGATTGAAGCAAGCCCCAAGAGCATGGTATGAAAGGTTGGATAAGCATCTTGTGCAGATTGGATTCAACAAAGGTACTGCTGACAGTAACTTATATTTCAAAATTGATCATGAAAATATTTTAATTGTTGAAGTGTTTGTGGATGACATCATTTTTGGAGGAAGAGATAGTATGTGCAAAACTTTTGCAAATCAGATGAAAAGTGAGTTTGAAATGTCTATGCTTGGTGAAATGAATTTCTTCTTGGGTCTGCAAATTACTCAAACAAAAGAAGGGATCTTCATTTCTCAGACCAAATATGTGAAAGAATTGTTAAGGAAATTTGGTATGGAAGACTTAAAGCCAATGAACACTCCTATGGCAACCGGATGTAAGTTAAGCAAAGATGATGATTCTCCAAAGGCAGATCAGACAAAGTATAGATCAATGATTGGTGGATTGTTGTATCTCACTCAAACTAGACCAGATATAATGCAGGCTGTTGGTCTTGTGGCAAGATTCCAGGCTGATCCTAGAGAATCTCATGTTATGGCAATCAAAAGAATTTTTAGATACTTGAAAGGAACAGTTGAGTATGGTCTATGGTACCCTAGAGATCCGGACTTCTCTCTTCATGCTTACACAGATGCAGATTGGGCAGGAGATGTGGATGATCAGAAAAGCACTAGTGGTGGAGCATTCTTTTTGGGGAAGAGATTGGTTTCTTGGCTAAGCAAGAAACAAGATGCAATATCTCTGTCTACAACTGAAGCATAATACATTGCAGCAGCAGGTAGTTGCACTCAAATCTTATGGATGAAGCAGATGCTAAGAGACATCAAAGTTGAATATGAGGAGCCTATCACAATTTTCTGTGATAATTCAAGTGCAATTAATATTTCCAAGAATCCGGTATTGCATTCTAAGACTAAGCACATATCTATCAAATTTCACTTTTTGAGAGAACAAGTAAACAAGGAAGAAGTCAGATTGGAGTATGTTCCCTCCAAGGATCAGATTGCAGATATCTTTACAAAACCTCTTCCCAAGGACTCTTTTGAATATCTCCGGGAGAAGTTAGGGGTCATGGCCCCTCCGGTGATGAACTAAGATGCACTGATGTGCATCAGTCCGGTGGCTATCACAGTCATATCTTGTGATCCGGACTAATGGGGAGCTGCAACTAAGGGGGAGCAGCTGGTATGATTCTGATGTATGAGAATTGCAAGTATGAGCCCTTTGCCATTTATGTCAAAGGGGGAGAGAAGACATGTGAAAAACAAGTGGTTGATGATCAAAGGGGGAGCAGTAAAGGAAGAGAAGACATATGAAAAGTTGAAGTTCTTGTCTTAATGGTTTTTCACATCATATGTTGCCATCAATGACAAAGGGGGAGATTGTTGCAAGTATGAGGTGAGCCATTGTTGTCATTGATGTCAACATACTCATATTGCATTGACAAGAAGGATTTGATGAGCTGTGTGCTGAGGATATTGAGAAAATTAGCCTCAGTCAGGAACAGTGAAGAACAGTGATGAGAAGAAGGTAAATGTACTGTATAGGATGAGAACCGGAGGATGCGGATTAAAGGGTTAGTAGATATGAGTCTTTAGATGCTACAGTTAAGATTTCAGAGGTCCGCATGAAGATCTGAAGGAGTTGTGGCTGCCGGTATAGAACCGGGTCCGGCAAGTATCCAGAGGTGACAGAGGATCACAAAAAGGTCCGGTGAGGTCCGGAATTGTATCATCCTAATCTGCGGATTGGACGGAGTGTTTGGGATGTCCTAGTGATGTGTCATCCTGATTTGTGTATGATTTGGAGGTCCGGAAGTACCTCTTGCATTATGACAGTGGCGACAAACTGTGTTCTTGAAGTTCTGGATGAGGAAGACAAGAGATCCCAGTAAGTAGAGGAAGTGCGGATGTATCTGGATATTCAGATAGGCTTGTGAAGATCATGTTTAGGTTGTGTAGTTGGTCCGCATTGATGGTAGAGCCCGGAATTGAAGTTATTCTTCCGGATGAAGTTCTTGCTCTGTTTAGCCAACCGGATGAGTTGTTCATCCTGCGAATGTTCTTGTGATGGCCGACCGGATGTGTTATTCATTTTGCGGATACTCCTATGGTTGTTTGCCGACTTAGATGTTTGTTCCTAAGTCGATGTCTTGTATAAATAACGGTTTGTGAGTTCATTTCAAGTAGTAGTGTGTGGATGAGTGTGGCATAGCGAAGAAACGTGCGAAAGGCAGAGCAGAGAGTGTTGGGCTTAATTGGAACTGATCCGGACATGGTAGAGATGTCATTCTCCAGTTCAAGACTGTGATTTTCATCACTTTGTAGACAGTGTGTCTCCTTGTAGGCAGTGGGCCTCTTTGTGAGCAGTGTGCTCGGGCAGTGAGCCCTTATTGGCATGTGCCATTCATTTTTCTTTATTCTTCTAATAGAGAATAATTCTTGGGTTAATCACCCCGTGGTTTTTCCCTTAACCGGGTTTTCCACGTCAAAATCTTGGTGTTCAATGTGTTGATGCTTATCTGCTCTTGTGTTTATGTATTATGCTTCCATGGATGAGTATTTGATATGCTACTAACTAACAACAGAGAATTAAGTGTTTGAAAGAATAAGAAGTTTTATACAACTGATTCACCCCCCCCCTCTCAGTTGTATGCCCTAGATCCAACAAAGTGATGGAAGGATTGGTGGATGCGAAAGAAGGATGGATATTTGGGTTTGTGTTTTGAACAACATGAGGATTGGTATATGTCATGTGTTGAGTAATGATGGGTAATCCTTGGGTTGCATAAGACAGATTGATGGTTTGTGAAGGATTATATGAGGGTGGCAAAAGTGATGTAAGTTGATCAACATAAGAGACATCGGTACTAGGATTGGCTTGTGATACAATAGGTGGGTCACTCATGTCAATGAGACTAACATTGGGGTTATATGGTGTGTTGGATGGATTCATGGAAATTGTGGAGACCATATTAGAGGTGATAGGAATATGAGTGTGAGATGTGGTTTCCACATATGATGCAATAGGAGTTTGGGATTGCAATAGCTGTGAGACTTGTACGGTATGTGGTGTTTGGATAGCTTTCGAAACTTGTAGAGTTTACGATATTGGAATGGCTTGTGATATTTGGTAAATTTGTGCTTGTGCAACATGGATAGCTTGTGATACTTGAGGTTGAGATATGGTCATGGTAGGAGAAGGTGTATGTTGTGGAACATGAAAAGGTGGAACGCTTAGATTTTGCGAAAAGTAGGGAAGTACCTTAGTTGGAGTTATCAAAGGTTCTAGAGTGTACTCCGAGTGTGGTGGGTTTGATAGGGTAGCAATAGGCAATGAAAGAGATGGATTGGAAGGTGGATTTTGTAGCATGGACATGGTATGAGATGGTGTGGCTATAGTGGATGGTCCCTTTGCAACAGCAATAGGAGTGTTTGGATCATGTTCTCAAATAGCAGATATGTCAAAGTCAGTTGGTAATTTGGCTCCCATATGTGCTAATTGCAAGAAATAGCGATTAGGATTAGATAAAACAAGCTTCTCAACTTGATTCCATACGTGTGTCTTGAAATTCTGATAAGTCATCTTGGGATTGCTCTTCATAGGTCTCTGAAAATGTTTGAGGTTGCACTTGTTGTGAAGATGATAGTCCAACAGTGTATCCTTTGGGCACAAACATGTAAGAAGGCATGCCAGTTGTGAATTGAGTTGCATCTCTAAGGGGCATTGATCAGGATTGTTGCATTTTGGCTTCCATCCCAGCTCACAATTTTGCTTCCATTTAAGCTCTATATTGGCTCCTAGTTTGAGGCATGATGGTTGATATTTTGAATTGGACTTAGCTTGTCAAGGTTGAGACCCAAAAGGTGATGGTTTTGCTGATTGTTTGGTATTGGTTTGTTTTGTTAGTTTGTTGGTTGCTTGATTGTTGTTGGGCTGCTTGGTTGTTGTTTGTTGTTGTTGGTTGAACTTCCCTAGAGGATAGCTCACACACTCAAGGGAAAAGCTATTTACTGATGTTGTTTGCTGGTTTTGCTAGGGCTAAATAAAGCCAAAAGGACAATGTTTGTTTGCTGGTTTTGCTAGTTGGTTGCTATTTTGGGATCTCAAAAGGATGAAAGCTCAAAAAAGGTCCAATGGATTGATATGCTCAAGATAAAAGACAATGCTCAGGTTCCTGTAACTAATCAGAGGATTGTTTGAAAGCTGATAATAGAGCTAAATAAGTCTAAACATACAACTAATTTGGTTGAGTTGATACTGATTGCTGATATTTGACTAGAAGCGATAAAGAATAGCTTAGAAGCGATTCAAAAGATGCCAGAAGCAATTACTAATAGCTCAAAAGTGATCTAGTTTTGTTATAGGTGACAGGCTACAGTGTTAACCAGAGGTGACTAGGTTTGCCAGAGGTGATCAGTTTCAGGCTAAAAGTGATGCAGATTGTGCCAAAAGTGAAGGATTGTTGTTTAAAGGTGATGTAAATTCTACTTGAAGTGAATAACTGTTGTTTAAAAGTGATCTGGTTTGGATGAAGGTGAACATTTATGGCTCAAAAGTGGTCTGTGTTTGTCAGAGGATGTGTTTGAATGATATTTTTGATAAGAAAACAATAATTTCAGTCACTCACACTCACAACAATCACAAACTTGTACAACCTAGGCTAGGAAAGAACTGTATTTGTTGAGTCCCCTTGCTATGCCTATTCAAAGTGGATAGCTTTAGGATCTTGGTAGCACATGCTCCCCTCCACGACACTCACTTCTCACACATACCAAGATCCTAGTTTCCCAAGGCTTGTCCCCCCACCAAACCTTAGGATTGTCCCTGGTATCTCTACTAAGATCCACGAGAATCAGGGTGGCTTCAAAGGTCCCACCTTTTGTGTCAATAAATAGAAGGATTTTGGCTAATACACAAGGATGCTAGTAAGGGCATCCGTTTGGGTGGTTATACGTGCGACAGCACTACTCTCCGTTATGGATTCTCACAGCCTTCAAGGGTTATGCCTTATAGGGTTTTGGGGGAGGTTGGCTATCAGTATAACACAATAACACCTGTTGTTTGTGGTTTTTGACACAAACACTTTTCTTATATAGCGGTTCAGAAGGACTTGGCTTTAGCCCATTACCGCTTGGGTCGTACCCCTTCTCACACTGGGAAGGTAGGCCCTCTAAAGATAATAACAAGTTCTCATGCACCCAAGATCCATTTGATAGGTAAGGGGAGAGGATACTTTTGCTATTAAATTTGGGTTACAAACATGCACAACAAGCAGTCCAAAAAAGATAAATCAAGCACGGAGCAAACAATGATTCTTTTTAAGCACCAAGCCCAAATGTTCTTAAATTAGTGATAAATGCAATGTCTTGGACCGATCAAAGATGCAACAGATATGTTAGTAGTTTCACAATCTCCTTTTCTTGGACAATTGATAAGATGCTGCACAAATAACTAATTAGTAGCCAAGAAAATTGAACTGTAAATGATAAAACTGAAAGCGACACACATTTACCAGAGGCAATTGACTGTTGCTCAAAAGTGATCTGTATTTTACTTAAAGCAAACTATTACTGGTTAGAAGTGATGCAGACAGACTAAGATGTGAACCATTATTTCTCAGAAGCGATGCGAAAACCCTAGGTGCAAACTATTAATGGTCAAAAGTGACGTGGAAACCTGCAAAATTCAAATGTTAGCAAAAAACCCTAATTGCAGGAAACAACCTGAACAACTAGAAGCAATCCGTTTCAGATTAGAAGCGATGCGAATTATGACAGATGTGACCAGGATTAGATTAAAGGTGATGCAGATTTGATAGGAAGTGACCACTGTAGGCTTAGAAGCGACCCAGAAAATGCTGAAAGCGACAGAGTTCAACTTAAAAGTGATGCAAAAGTTTTGTAGGTGACTGGTTTTCACTTAAAAGCGACCGCGATGTGTTGTAAGTTCTAGGAAAATCTGATCTTCACAAAAAACAACTTCAAACAACAAAGTTAATCAAGGATGTGGGTCTCACCGGGCGTGCCAAAATGCGACAGGTAAAAATCAGGTTAATAAGATCAAGCATATAAATGAAAACCTAATCCTACCACCATCAAAGAATAAAATCCAAGTGAAACCAAAAGCATGCCATTCAAGAACAAAATCACCTAGATTGTATGATTCCTTGTTTATGATGTGGATTGCTTCTCAACAATGAACAATTATGAAGATAAAAGCTGCCATGATGGATGGATGATAATGATAATATGCTGGATGGATGCTAAAATGTTCAATAATGCTCAAGATGATAATGTAGATGCTCTATGAAAATGATGGATAGATGTAGTATGGAATGAGGGGGTGTTTATATAGAACTCAACCAAAATCAATCAACGATAGAGATTTGGTGGCCATGTGAACACTGAGATGAATTGATAGTCATAGGTGAATGTGTAGATGACAAGTGGAGGGAAGATAAGGCTTATGTGTGACCGTGTACATAAAAAAGTACTACATGTGAAAGATATTAAATAAAAGATGTAGTACCACACATGTTTTTTAAATAAAAGAGGCACACATGTCGGCTCATGAAGATAAATGATAAGAGAAATTAATTAAATAAATAAAATTTATTTAATTAATTGGAAAGTGGGCTTATGAAGGGATTTTTAATTAAATAAATAAGATTTATTTAATTAAAATAGATAGAAATAGAGATAATTAAATAATTAAAGATTAATTAATTATAGAATAGAAGAAATAGATAATGAATTAATTAAATAAATATAAATTTATTTAATTAATAGAAGAAATAAGTGATAGAGAAATTGCTCAAGTGTGTTAGACAAATGCAGATGATAGCTAATGCAATATTTGATATTAATGATAACTAGGTCAATTTTGGGTGTATATATATATATATATATATATATATATATATCAACTCATTTTTGGGAAAACCTTTTGTGCAAAGCTGAGAAAGTGTAACAACCAGGGTAATAAGGCCGAAACAAGGCCAACATCCAAGGCCACTCAAACTAAATCATTTTTGCAAATGTCAAGGACACTAGCACTTGGGTGCTAGTGTCTAGGTGTTTGAGGTCCTTTCAGGGCCTAGAATCAGAGAATAACACCTAGAACCAGTCTCTGCTTTAGAATCTAGTCTTCTCTCAACAGGAGTTTGCATATCAGTCTACAAGGGTACTAAATCTAGTGTAAATCATCAGTGTCAACAATTTATGATATAACAATGAGGAGGCTAGATATGAACATTCAAAAGATGTAGAAAGAGGAGAAGCTCTTGTTATCAGAAGAGCCTTGCTAAAAAAAAGATGGAAAAGAACTAGCATAAAGAAAGAGCCTATTCTGAACAAGGTGTAAATCAAGAGGTAGGTGTTGTGATGTGATTATTTATAGTGGAAGTATATACAATCTAGTTTATGAAGAAATGGTTACAAAGTTGAATTTGAAGATAATAGAGTTGTAGAGAAAAAGACCTACATTTTGATGCATTCTTTATTTTGTTAGCTGATGGGGTTAGAGTCATTTTGGGAGCATATGTTGGTTCGCATCTTGAGGCATCAATAGAAACAATGAATAAAAGACAAGCGAGAGCCCAAGGCGTCAAAAGAGGCCGTGACGGTTTCATCTTCCCATCAAAGTTTCTTGTGGAATCAATGAAAGAAAGGAAGCTCCATGTGTTAGCTTGGTGCACCATTTTGAGTTTTGATAGTCACGACAGAGTTTTGCGCTATTGGAGGAGGATGCAACATGTCACCATGGCGCATCATTTCTAATTGGCAGATCTTGGTAGGGTTTCCTTATACACGATGCATTGAATCATTTGTAGTGGAATCCACGTGTCTGTTTCCTGCACCATTTCAAGGTTGACAGTCTTGATAATATATTGTGTTGTACCATTAGCTTCGGATATACACGTGGCATCACCACGCACATGACAGGGTTTTAAAAAGGAGACAATGCTTATTTGTGTGCGATTGGTTGGAGTCTGTAATGTGTCAAC
The DNA here is from genome assembly GCA_027924645.1 of Cunninghamia lanceolata. Lineage (NCBI taxonomy): Eukaryota > Viridiplantae > Streptophyta > Pinopsida > Cupressales > Cupressaceae > Cunninghamia > Cunninghamia lanceolata. The sequence continues at coordinate 6,831,216 of BSBN01000103.1, forward strand.
ACTGTGCACCATATGGTGGGTCCTAGTGGAAAGAAAAGGAAATGGCCATGTGGCGGCGCCGCGCATCTCTAAAGAAAAAGGTTTCTAACAATGTTTTATCTTGCGCTATTGGTCCAAGCTGGAGTTAACATAATGACTGATTCTTCATGCAGAGTCATGGGAATGTTCAAGCTACACTTCGAATAGTCATCAGCGTTTTGATGCTATTTTAGTTTTAATTAGTTTCTGAGTAGACTATTGTTTTCCTTTTAGAATCTCCAGTTGAGGATTGTTTTAAAAAAGCCTATGTAATTTGTTTTAGTAGTTAGAATGCATGTAAGAAATACCAGAAAATAATAAGAATCTTGTAAAAGCCTTGACATGCATTTCTCAAATAGGATTGAATACTGTATGCTTGTGCAAACTTTGGCCTTTCATATTTTGTTCTCCAATCAACAATGAAGAGTCGTGACGTTCTGTGTTAATTTGTTTCAGGATTGTTGTTTGTTGTATGTGATACATTTTAGCCTATCATGTGATTCAATATCAAAGTGGTGACATTTGGATATCACTGGAAAATCATACGTATATGCTCTTTTGAAGGCTATGATTCATTGTTATTATCAGTAATTGGATGACTTGTTCTATTTTATCTTTTAGCGTGAGATCATATTTTGGCGTATCGCCATAGATTAGATTTTATATATAGTTTCTTTTTATGCAGTGTTTCTCTCTTTTCTTCCATATATTAAAAATTGAAGGAAGATCTGACTTCTATAAAATCCAGAGGTTGTCTCGTGTATCAAGTCCCACATTTATGAGATTTCCCATTGTTGGTAGCTAGATGTAAATTTAATAGTCAATAGTTTTTGGCACGCCTGATGGGAAAAAGTTTTAGTTGCCTAATTAGAAGTCAGATCACATGAACCAAGGACCTATGACAAGAGATCATTCAACCAATAATCTAGGACTTCTAGTTCCACCATTGGTTTACTTTACTCAAAGAAGGACAACCGGATCAGGCACATTACCCGTACAGATGGTTGCACAGTACCTCCTAGAAATTTTGTCAATTAGAATAATGCTAGCCCGCTTATTCACCCAGTAGATCTAGATACACGGGATCTTGTCCTGACCAATGCTCTAAAGGCACTCACCAAATTCATGAGAAAAGACTCAGACTCACACTGAACACTTGCAAGATGTAGCATATGTGTGCACGGTTCGTCATGTAACTGTTACACCCCGTGTGTTTCTAACTATTTACTATTTACTTTGACTGGTTAATTTGCGTGAATAAATGAATGGTTTATGAGCCTTTACATTAATATGTATTGTGAATCTTGAATTGAATATATTGAAAGATTGAATGATGCAATGTGATGTATTATAAGTGATTCTAGTTATGAAATGTATAAAGCATATGAGTATATTTTGATCAGCTAACTACTGTTGTGGTGATGTAAGTTGAATGCAGGAATAGGTTGCTCCTCCAAAAACAAGGGGAAGTATCAGTCAGGAGAAGGACTTGGTCTAGTAACATTTAGAGAAGCCTAAACTGAGCAAACACACACCACTATCCTACTTGGTCTAAGTTATGTCGAGTCTGTGTGGGTAAAGGTAAGTAACCTGTGGTAATGATCTTGAATGCTTATTTGGATATGATTTTATGAGTGTTTGAATGAGGATTGTGGTTTAGTTTGAGTGTCAATTGATGTCTTCTTTGATAAAGTTTGGAATTGCAAAACGACAAGGCATAAATGTGGAATGAACAAATACACATATACATGATGAGAAAATATGTGTATAAGTATACATAGGTAGACCTATCTATGCATGCTCATGAACGTATTGCTCATAGGCATAAGAGTATAGATTGGATGAGGGAATCTATATGTATGTGTGTATATGTGCACTTCATATTCATACGTCGTCGGTGGATATGTGGGTTAATGAGTTTTATGGTGTATTCAAAGCAACGATAATATATATATAAATATATAGGTATATGTGTATATATAAAACATATGTATATATATATATATATATATATATAATTGTTTACGGTTTATGTAAACATGTGTAGTTGACGGAATATGCAAATATGAATATCTGAATTCTAATATCTATTGATATTTTAAATATATATTTATATATTATATATGATAATGTTTTAAGCATTGATTATATATGAATAATGTCTCTTAAGTGCTGCCTTGATAGCATAACACGTGGATTTTGAAACCAATATAAATGTTATTCATAGCACATAGTTTATAAACTATGGCGCAACATATTTACTATGCTTATATCACTAGAAAATACAATGCTTGCAATTATAATCTTAAGGCACATAAAGTGCCATATATTATGCATATGGCATCGCTCCTTAAAGTGCCAGGTAACTGATTCTCAACGTGGGAATACATTGACCTGTTCTTGCCAAACTGCCAATAGGTAAATAGGGGGCGTGGTGTTTTGAGTGGCGCCATGTTTGAGGAATGCAAACCAATCAGGAGTCTTAAATCTGATCTATCTTTGCATTTCTAAGTTTACTTCTTTTTATCCTTTGATGTGTTCTATGTGCAACAATTTCTATTTTGACCTTGAATTTGTTTTACTGAGTCAAATTTCTGAGTGGGAGTTGTGGCAAATCTGGGAGCTAGTTTGTAGCCTTGGCATGCTTAGATTTCTGTATAAATAGAGGAGCTCTTCCATTCATTTTACACACAATTTTCCATCGAAATGCTGATGTTGTTCTGCTACAATTTTTTGAGTCTAGTATTTTGTTTGTGCATTGTTATTTTGGTCTTGAGTTTGTGAGGGAGAATAGTAAGAAGTAATGAGGGGGAATTGAGTTTATCTAGGAGGAGATATTCAACCATCTTGAGGAGATAAGAGAAAGGAAACCAACCGATCTATTGGAGCTTACAATTAACAGGCATGCTAATTTCTTCTCCATTGTGCATTTTATGTTTGAAAGGATTATTTGTCTTCGATTGATTGTTTGGAAATAAGCTTGGGTTGCTTTTCTGTATTGAATTGGGTATTTTCTTATATGTTGAATGAGAGGTATATATATATGTAGTATGAGAAATATTATGTATTGAATGTATAAATAATCTCCATAGTAGAGATTAGTGTCTATATTGGAATTATGTGCTATATCAAGTTAAGTATGATTAGCTATTGCTACATTGTAAAAGTTAGGTAATGAAATCCATATATTACAACTTGTATTATTTTGGTAAAAATATCATAGTAAACTTGGAATTGTTATGTGATGTTAATCCTAGGATTAGTTGATCTATGGGTAAGGGAGTAACCTTTGTATAGAGATTGATGTCATACCATATCGAGCTAGGAAGATGGGTGAATGTGTGACATCCATTCCGAATTAGGGGTGATGAATACTTTAGCCAAAGTAGTGTAAGTAGCCACTGTTTACACTATCAAATTTCACTGTGAGGGATAATCATACTTGTATGTTGGAGCCACAATATGATAGTTCTAATTATGTAGGACACAACATCATGCTCAAAATAGGCTAATCTTTGAGGTTACCATACCAATCCCTTCGTCGAAGGGTAGGGCCATTTACTAGTTTGGTAAATATGCGAGGGACTATAGTTAGTCCGTGGTTGGCATAAAAGTGCTTGAATGATGCTTCTCCTCATGTAGTTGGTGGCCAGGATTTGATGAAGGACATCAGAACCATTTGTATCTCTATTTTTAGTTTAGCTCTTGAAGCGTGTTTGTAACTTTGTATCCATCTTATGGAATTTTGTAAATGAGAAATATTCAATATTTGTAATGTTGAAATGTAATTTGATTATGCAATGGTAAAGTTTGAAATATGTTTCAAATGTGCATCATATCATTTTAAAAGAAAGAAAATTTTTATTGTTCATATTGTTGGTATGAAGAACTATTTACTTTTGGGTTAAATATAGTAAAATCTATTTGGTAGAACAATGAGCATGTTACATGTGGTATCAGAGCTCTACCAGGTTCATCTCTAGAACCTATATGCTCGCTATGCTTTCCCATTCAACATTATGAGAGTCTAATGTTTGGAATTCTTGTGCCAGGAGGGTGCGTCTTAAAATGTCTGCAAGGAAGTTAGTCATTGGGAACAAACGCTACCTAAAGGCCATGAAGTAGAAAGAAGCCATTGTTCGTACCATTGAGGGAACAAATGATGATAACGAAATATGGTTAAGTGACATGGAGACATTGAGTCATGCCCTCACCTGAATTAGTCAAGAGAAAAGAAGGATGAGAGACGTTGCCATCTTCAACCGTTTGCCTTCTGTCACTCCAACCAAGTCAAAATCCTTGCGACTATCTAGGTATATGCCCTCATAGTATAGTGTGAGTCCCATCATGTTGTTTAGAGATCCTCGTGTTCCTCCTTTGGTGGAAGTGATTGTAATTTCTTCAAGTGATGATTCAGAGGAGTATGTTCCCCAAAATTATGTGTCTGAGGATAAGTCTGAAGGTTGCTATCCATATGATGATAATCGTGAACTAGAATCTGAGGGATACACTCCACTTAGTTATGTATTTGAGAGTGAATCCAATGGATACTCTCCCTTAGACTATCTTAATAGTCATTCTATGTAAACCTAAGGGTATTTAAATCCTTATTGATATTAAATAAAAGAAAGTGTTTTTATCAAAAAATTTATGTATATGTACTCTTTTACGACAAATGTTTTAAATATGAATAGATGATTCTATTTGAAATGTTTAATGTTTTAAGAATGTTAGGAAACATTTGTAGAATCTAATCTTAATGGAAACCTTCAGGTATAAACTTTCTTGGAAATAATGGTTTGTACAAGAACTAATCTTGGAGGAAGTGAAGAAGTAGGGCAAGGATCAGAAAACATGGATGCTAAGTTGGATCGAATCTTAGCAATGTTGGAAGAAACAAGAAAGAGATTAGGGAACTTGGAACAAAAAGAAAAAGGAAAAGATAGAGTGGAAAAAGAAGTACCTATCGATAAAGAAGTCCCTAATAGTGAGAATGAAGGAGAGAATTCTTGTGACCACACAAGCTAGTGAGAATGAGGATGAAGGATCACAATCTCAATCTCAATCATGATCTGAAGGAACCAAGAGGAGGAGAATGGCTAAAGAGTTATCCCAAGACATGAGGAAAATTACTGTAGAGGAAAACTAATGTGTTGTAGACTTCACTAATTCAGAGGAAAACCTATTTGAACAGTCCACTCTATCACTATGCATTCCTACATTGAATTATTGACTAAGGAGCATAAGATTATGATGGTACTTGCAAAGTATATGCCTTCAGGGCTCATATGGTTCCTAAATCATACTATATTAACTTTAAATGAACAAATCTACCTTGTTGGAATTGACAGAATTACAAAACAGTGAAAATAGCTATAAATCCTAATTTCTATAGGTACCTACAACAATGTCTGTAGATAACTATTACAATAGGGAAACTGTAGGATTAACTTAATGAATTGACAAGAATGAAATAACTAACTACTAACCTCCAGAGGATTTGTAAACACACTAATATGCAATAGTTCATGAACTATATCTATTTGATCAAAACATAATACTAACTTGAATTCAAATTATGTTTTAACAGAAAACTAATAAACCAACATTAACTAAAATGAAAATAAATAGGGAGAGAATCAGTACCTTGAGTGGCCAGCTCAAGAGACTGTCTTCCTTAACTAAAACCAAATCTAATCCAGATTCTATGTATCTTTGTAACACATACCAAAGCTTAACTTATTCCATACATAGAATCAACTCATATCAAATTGTTCAACAATGAAATCTTTTCTGTCATATCCAGATTGTATTCCATAAATGTAACATGCTTGAGTTTTTGCACATAGAAAAGGAAATGATAACTGAATCAAACTAAACTCCTAACAACTTGACTCTTCTACCTTATATATCTCATCTTCCCCTTACTATACAAAATGGAGAGAGAGCCTTATTTATTAATTAACTGACTCTGATCATTCACCGCGCCTAGATACTAGCTCGTGGAGTCAAGATCACATTCTTATTCTAACTGACTATAAGAAGAAGAATTCAAATCAAATTGAATTCCGATGCATGAACAATGTCCATAATCATATTTGAAACAAATCCACTCCTTAATTTATTATAATCCATGATGCTCCATAATTGTCTTCAGCTGTCTCTGCATTCTTAGCATTGAAACTCATACTTCTATTAAATCCTTTATCTGCATCCTGCTACAAATGCTTGATCTCATCATGACACGTCCAATTCTACACATAGAATTAGTTCCCAAAAGCATATACCACAAGCATTCTCCATGAATAACCATAAAAACATCTCATTTATACTTTTATACATATCTATATCTAATTCATGCATTAGATAATATGATAATCACATTCCATATTAATATTATAAGTTCAAGTCTTAGAAGTATAAAGAAGGTCAACATATCATAGTGCAAACATGGATAAATGTCTTTAAGGATGCTATGAAAAAAGTCCTGTTGGGTCTCAAAAATGCAGGTTGTGGATTCTAAGGGGATGCCAAGCCCTATGGTCAAATCTACAACGTTTTTGAGCCAATGACTAGAGTTTGACCTTAACGATCAACTTCTCCCTGCGCTTTAGGTCCTGCTACAACCTAGGTGGGTGAACCGTTGATTATCAAAGCAGGTTGTATGATTAAATCAATGTTGGTTTGCTGCTAGTTTATCCAATTACAATGGCATGCTTGTAAATGAGATAAGATATTGTAAACTAATTCTAAAGAAAGCAAATGATTTAATCTGAATTCTAACAGAAATAAATAACAGATAACATGAAATGAATCTAAACTATAACAATAAAACAATGTAAAGATTTTAATTATAAGATGAATCAATAGTTAGACTAGTGCTTTGTCTGTTCGGGCAACGGAGTCAGGATATCAAAAACAAATAACTTGTATCAGGTAATAACTCGATCTGATTGGCACATACAACAGTTTGCAACTTGTACAAACGTGCAAGGAAGAAATTATTAACTCATTCTTAATAATCCAAAGGACATAATTGAATTAAATGCAAAATATTAAAAAGGATTTTAATCTTTCCGGAAAGAACCAATTTAAATTTGCAAATTAACAAATTAGATCAACTCTGGAGATAAATTAATAACCCTAATCAATTAATCGTACTTAATAATCCATTCAACATTCTAAGATTACTATAATTGATGAGAAAGGATTTAATTCTACTTGAGAAACCAATCAAATCAAATATACTGAATTAGCAACTGTAATCAGATAATTTGAACATATTCAAATTGAATAATCTAAAAATGAATGATATGGAGATAATTAAATTGATTGAATTTAAACAACAAACAGATGATACCGTCACAATGTATTTTGAATTTGAATCCTCGACTGCTGCCTCAGAATGTATCATGCACCATTGTCTTTCTCAGAATGAAATTTGTATAGAAGGATCAAATTGGCCTCAGATTGCATCAATCTAACCTAATCTAATCTTAAAATATTTCAAATGTGTTTTTGTAAAAATCCCTATTTCTAACCTAATTCTAACCTAATTCTAACTTTTCTCCGGGTCCTGGGATCTCTATTTAAAGAGATGCAAGAAGCCTCAGACCCGTTACATTCATTTTGTAGTTTAAATAATTGACATAATAGATATATGGTTTTAAGTAACAAGAAAATAAATCAATCATCTATTTAATCTTCATGATTGCGTTCTTTCGTCTCCGGCTTGAAACACTTGATGATTATCTTAGTTTGAAAATTAATCTTCCCGAGCCACTTCATTTAACCGCCAGTTGAGAACTGCTTCAACGTAATCAAAAATCCTGCATAGAAAACAAATTATTCATCAGATAAACAATATATAAATATATCATTTACATTGAACCTTAGGACCTGTGGCGTGCCGTATCATTTCCTTATTTCCGTTGTATATTTGCTCAGTGACATGTATTTAGGGTTTTCTGTCGCCGATTATAACTTTATCATACCCAAATGTTTTAATAATAAATTTTCTTGATGTTTCCTTTTAAGGCTCCAAATCTTTTGGCGTGACTTTTAATTTGATTAATTTTAACATATGACTTTTGCCGTCACAAAATAAAATATTTAAGGAGTTGCCTTTGGCAAATTAAATATTTAATCTGGCTTTTTGATCTCCACATAGTACTTTAATCTCTTATTTATTTCTTGATTATATTTCTTATGTTTTTACTATTTTTGACAAAATAATTATTTCCCCCATTTTACGAATTAGTGAAAATACTTCACTCCAAACATTGGCTTGATTTACAATTATTTATTTGACATTTTTACATGTATTTTAAATCTTTGTTTGATAATAATTCCATTTGGGTGAAAATAATTGTCAATTCCCCGTGAAAATGTTTTACCAGATTTTATAAAATCTTCACCTTTTGGTTTGGGTAAAATTCATTCAAGTGAAAACTATCACAGCTCCTCGGCAAAAATATTTACTAATCTTTGTGTGTTCTTCCAATAATATTTTCTAGGTAAAATAATTACCTATTGAATTAATCCCTTCGATATCTTATTTCAAGATAAAAATATCAAAAATCTCCTTGTATCGGGTTAAATCTTCCAAAAATTAATTCACCTCTGAGCATATGCAAATAAAATTAAATATGATGGTTGGTATATTAATCCAGAGAATGATTTGGATTCTTTATTTGCAATTTATAATTTTTTACGAGTTTGATTTTTACCTTTGCTTAACTGGGTGTGCGTATATGAGAATTTTATGGCCAAAATTGTATTTAATTTTGCAAATTCATCTCGAATAGCATATGTCACAAGAACCATCTTCTTAATATCAGAAAACTGCACCTTAGATTGCAAGCAGCTGCATTTAAATCTGTGATGATAGAGGCTCAAATCGTCCAGTTCCCACATCACTTCCTATGATGAAGGTGTCAGCGCTTCCTTGAATGATGCTACAATTTGTATTCCACGAACTTTTATTGATGAAGAGCTTCCCACGTCCTCATAAATCCTCACGTAACCTCCTCAGCAAAGATTGAAGTCTTCAAGGAATATAATGAAATCTACTTTATATTCTATGATTTTCTCAAAAGAGAAGCGTTCCCATTTCTTGTGGTTCGATTGGCAATTGGGGAATGATATGGATGGTTTATGGGGGCCACACTCCACTACCATTCCGTCATATAGAATTCTTTAATAATTTCCTTCCAAATAATCAATTAACCCCTTGACACATGAATAAGCATCAAATGATACTGCACTCCTTAACATGTATGGCAGTCTCTATATATCATATCTGATTTATAAAACTTCCAAATAGAAACAGCACTTCACAATGCCACACAACCTTCTTATATACCCACGCTCTTGCCAAAATATGAGCTGTGGTCTCTTTGCACACCCATCGGCATGTATACAAGCAGCGGCTATTAATATTTAGAGCTGTGGCTATCTTCCTGGCGTTCCCAACAATCATGGTCTACCACGGGATCTCTAATCTATTTTATGCATCAACCTCATTAGTTCACAACTTTTTGCTGTTATCATTGGTTTCCCCACTAAATTTACTCACCTCTGAATTCTCAAAATCCTTATTGCTGGAAACGAAGCTATCTGATTCTATCTTTGGCCTTTGATCAGTGTGAATAAAAGTTTCTGTTTGGGTTTTGGGCAATGTTTTTAATAGTTTTGGACGTAATTTATTCATTCGTCTAGCGGGTCTGTTGTCATTACGCCTATATTCTGCAATGTATAGAGAAGAGTTTGCATTTGTATTTGCAGAGAAAACTGAAGTAATGTTTAGCTTGGCAATAGACGTCTGTTTAAGATGTCTTCCTCCCATTTGTGTTCAAAGGAGAACGTTGGAAAAACCCAGGTAGGGTTGCAAGCCAAGAGCTGCTCCATTCCTCTGAGTATTTTGTGGGCACTTTCTGTTTTATTGGCCTTACATAACCCTCTGATCAATGTATTGTGAGCTATAACATCAGTGACACATCCTTTTACCTCCATTTGTTGCATCAATTGAGCAGCTTCATGTGCCCTACCTTCCTCACATAGTGCATCAATCAACTTTGTTATTGTGATTACATCAGGAAAGTAACCCCTTATTACTCCATTTTCAAAAGTTCAAGTGCCTCTGTTAATTCTCCCAGTCTACAATATCCACTTATCAGTGTGTGGTATGTAACCTCATTTGGCTCGCAGCCACTCCGAATCATTTTCATCATAAGTCCTTTACCTGCATGCCATTTTCCTTTTTTACATAATGCATGTATAATAGTGTTACAAATGACTATACTTGGCTCACAACCCTGATGCCTCATTGATTCCAGTAATCTAAATGCCTCCCAAATGCGATTAAGCAGACAAAGTGCCTTTATCAGAATACAAAAAGTGTAAACGTTTGGGCTAATCCCAAAGTTCATTATGGTTTCTCTAAAGAAATGTTTGGCAACATAAAAATTGTGCTTGACTAAAACATTCAGAATTGCATTATAAACTTTAATAGTTGGTGGGCATCCAATCTCTTCCATTACATCCAATACACGGACTGCCTCATTTGCCATTTTAGCCCGACCATAATCATGAACCATTGTACAGAAAATGGTTTCATCTGGTGGGCAATTTCTCTGTGTTCGCATCTCATGGAGAATTTCTTTCACAGTCTTGAATCTTCTTTGCAGTCCAAGCTTGTGAATAAGAGCCCTGTAAATTAGACAGTTGTGCACAAATCCTGGACTGAATTCTGAATTTGATTTCACCAACATAAAATATAGTCTAGAACATGTAAAGTGATGGCAAATGAAGATTTACAACAGTAATCCTTTAAATGATGAATTACACCATGAAATACACATACAAATATAGAATAAATTGAATGCAAGTCTGCTGCTCAAATCTAAATATTTGTAAGGGCATTACATCAAGTTGTGGCACCAACGTGGCCATTCAATCATGCATATTACTGCTATTACAACTTAGAGATGAATAATGGATTCTACATACTGATTATGTTGTCAACATGACCAAGCAAAGGTGGCGAATCACTCCTGTAGCAGATCGGCCTTCAAAAGGGTGATGATTGTGATCCAAGGGTCTTCAAATGGATGCAAATAGAAGAGGTCAATGACTTACAATGCTGCCGCCCTCTGCACATAATGATCGCTACCCTTGTAAGGTTGGAAGATGAAGAAGAGTCTTCAATTATGCTGGTATGTGACGCCAATACTGCTGCTACAGATCTGCTAGCAATTATCATTTTTTCTTGAGCCATGATATTGGATGCATGCAGAGCTTCATTCCCAGTCGTGTCCATTGCATTATTCTTCAACTTTTAGCTCTTAAGAACAAACCCTAAGACCGTCATCAAACACTTTGTATGCCTGCTTCAGAATACAAATTCCACTGAAATATTATATTCCCCAGCTGTTTTCTCTGGTGGTTTTGATTTCGAGAAGATTAATAAATAAAAGACAAAACAGTGGTTTCATCACGTACACGTCTCCCAGCGGGATATTTTTTGAGGACTCATCATCGAATCTTGCTCAGGGCCATCGATATGCCGCATGGAATATTCGAAGAGGAGGTAAATCAAATACAGGGTGCAGAGAGGTTTGATAGAGATATTCGATAGATCTCTTATTTGCTATGTTCACAAGTCATATAAGAAAAGTAAGCTTTTGCACCCAAAGTTGTTGGAAACATGATGAATTACTATTAAAAGACAGAAAAGCAAGATTGGTTTCCTGTATCATTCTCCAACAGCACAATACACTACAGTGAGAAATATGCTTAAGAATTCTACCCAGTAAGGAAATCGCATAACAGGGGAATAGTTCCCTACCTCAAAGATGAAGACCACAACAAGCATGTGGTAGAGTTCATTGATACTAGTGAGGCAAGTGATGATGAACATGTATCTAATCCTAAGACTACGAAAGGATCTCTCAAACCTAAATTGGAGCATATTGCACATGACATCCATTATAATCCTATGCACATTTGAATTTGACAAGCTTGTGTAGTTATATACCTGCAAGTGTGCCTTTTCTTTAGCCTCACCTTTCAAATTTATCCTAGAAAGAAAAGAGATTAGATGAATAACAGTTCCATAATGGTAAATTGTTTCCCAGACACACGACCAACTGAAACATGACACACTAACTTAGCTAGTAGATATGTTCCATGTTGCTTTATGCTTCTGATCCCTTCTCTCGAGATTCCAGTCAATGGTGGAAGAATATCATCTAAAAGGTCCTCTACAACAATCTGTTCACCTGGAGAAATTAACTAGCATTCGCACCCGGAGCTTCAAAGAATACGCTGATAGAAATAATAGACAATGTTTTTACAAAATTTTCCAACACGCATTTCATTTATGACAGGAGACTCAAGAAGTACACCAAATGGAATTGACAGATTTAAAACGCAGGAATTTTAAAGAATACAGTGGAACAACGCATGAACAACCAACGAGTTTAGAAAATTTTCCACTGTGCATTTTTCCGTACGACGTGAGACAACACCAAGCACTATAATGCGCACATGTAAAGGTTGTTTATTTTTATTTTTATTTCTTGATGCCGATTTGTAAAAGCTGCCACCAATCTTGTGTATGTAATTCATACTTCAATGCTACTCTGAATTTTTGAGTGAAAGTTCGAAGTAAAATGAAGATTTGGTTTGATGGATGTATGTAGGTTTGATGGATCTATACAAGACATGCAACCACTCACCTGGGGGCAATATGCGGAGGAGTTTCTTGGGCAAATCTAGCTAGTCTCCAGTTTGAATATGTAAGTACTACTTAGTCAGTGGTTTCCAAAGCTCACTTTCTCCAAGATTCCAAACATTCCCTAACTATCCCAAAAAATTTTGTATTTAGTCGGGTATCATTTTTTGAAAAAACTAACTAGAAATTTCCAGTTCCAACAAGTCCTTAAAGTATAAAAAGTAGCTTAAAAGAGGCTAATTTTGCAGCCCATCATTTCCCCCAAACTAACCTTTTGCTTGCCCTCAAGAAAAATTACTGAAACAGATACCTAGGAAAATGAATTATAATGTAAAACTATTTGCCTCAAGTCCATAACTACCCCAAAAGCCTCACCCTGTTTCAGATAGAACCCATTGTAGCATGAAAGCCTTTGTAGTCTGATAGCTCCTGCAGTCTTTCATTCTTCTCCCTTTTTTCCTGTCTAGTGTGGAACTAGATATAAGAGTAGAGGTGGATGGTAGGTAAGAGGCAACCATGCCACACCTTTATTCTCTGAAATTTGAATGTACCTGTGTAATCTTTTACACATATTCATAAAGTTATGTAAGGAATGAGGTTCTTTCCATTGAAGAGTAGGTGTCAAACTGATCCATCTGATTTGCACATATCTAACACAACCTTGTAACATGGATCCCATCATTCTCTATATCCTTCTGTGATCCCTTATTCTTAAGTCCATAATGATTTTGCCTAGGCCCTTATGAGAGAGAAGTTTGTACCATTTTATGAGGACATCTTCAGGGTTAAATGTCTCTTGTCTAATTGATAGTGATACCTTCTTCTCATATTCTTCATACCTATCCATCAATTCTCCTCTCAATTTTTCATTATTTAGGTATGGTGCTATTGCTCTCAGCTATAAATCTCCAACATTTATGGAGGGATTCCATTTTGTATCTTCCTCCACCAGGTAGTTGTGCAAACAGAACTCACATAGCTGATCTTGTTGGTCTAGACTGACCTTTTGAAAATGACTGAAGAAATTGTGTCTAGACTGCAGAGCTGGTTGGTCATTAACAAATCTATTGAATTCAAAACTAAGAAATTTCTCCTTTAAAAATAATGCATAAACCCTTGAAGGTGGTTTGCATTTAATGATTTCCATGGCCTTGTCAATTATGCCTGCCATCTTTGCCTCTAATTTCTTAATTTCAAGATTCTGATTCTCAATTATTTCATTAAAATTTTTCCTTTCTTTATCCCAATTCTTTGTGTCTTGTTTTGACCTACTAATCACTTTCAGAAACTCAAAACCCAATGAAACAGTAGTATGGCATGTTTGAGTTCTCACCTTAGGAAATGATGGAGGGGGTTGCCATTCTCATCTTTTTGGCAATAAATGGGTCTTCTGAGTCAGAGTCAGAAGAAGAAACATACCTTTTCTTCTTTGAAGAAACATTCACATCATCCTTATTTGCAGAGATATCATCTTCAGGTATATCAATAGGAACATTCCTAGGAGCATTTCCCCTTTCCTCAGAATCTTGTCCTTGCTCAACAATCTTTTCTTCAGTCGTCTGTTTCCTCAATCTACCTGATCTCCTCAGGGTAGTGGTTTCTTGTTCAACAACCCTTTTCATCTACTTTTTACCTTTCCCCTTCTATTTCTCCTTTGCTCCCCTATATTGAAACTTTTCTCTTTCTTTTTCCTTTTTGTCTTTTCTTTGCTGACATCTTTTCCTTCCTTCTTCTTCTTTCCTTTCTTTTTACAAATTTTGGGGTCACATGTTCAGAAGGAGAGAATGAAGGTTCCCCTATTTCTTCAGGTCTATTTTTAAGGACATTTTCCTCCTTTGGATCTTCATGAATAGGTTCATCTTTAGGTTCAACATTGTATGGGGGTTCCTCTTCCCCCTCATGAGCAGGTTCATCTTCGGGTTCAGCATTGTATGGGGGTTCCTCTTTCTCCTCATGAGGTTGCTCCAATAAGGTGGAAATATCAACACAATCCTTAAAGGCCTCCCAATCAATTTGTGGGTATTGTATCCACAAACTCCTCTTAACCAGTAGTACAATTAGACAATGATGAGACACCGAAGTATCTGCTGGCTTCCTTTAGTATTATGAAGCCATTGTCTTTAGGAAGTTATAGAGGTAGTTCGGAACATTCACCAATTTCTCATGACGAAGATGGTTTAGCAATTTAAGATGCACAGTGCACAACATATTATACCTCCCAACACAAGTGAAATACCTGATAATGTAGGTAGCACATTTACCACAGAAAAATGGCAGAGATAGGCATTTTGTACCTCGATTTGTTGAGTCTAAATACTTGTCTCACTTGCAGAATTCTTCTTTGACAACGACTGCATCAGCTTGGGCTGGGTATTCCGACCCTGTACGTAGTAGTCCAGTCACTTGGGCTATAGCTACCTCAGAAGCATCAACCATTAACCCTTTCACTAATGATTTGTCACTTTGCAATGTAACTACAAATTCTACAGCCATATCATTGTCATACTCTGTCAATTTTAAGAAGTACTCGAGCCATCCTACTCTGGTGAAGAGCGGTAAAACTAGCACATCTTCAAGAATCTCCTTGTACATGGATGGCTCTCTCCTTACTAAGTTACCTCCCATGTCTATAATCCTCTGTATAATTCCACTTTGCCACCTTGTTAGACTTAACCCCTATTTTTATCTTCTCTGCAATTCCTTTTATTGCTCAGGGTTAACTTGATTTGGCTTAAGCAAAGATATTAGGAAGGTAACTCTCACTGGTTATTTACATAGTACACAGGGATGCAAACTCATTTGAGAACTAGTCACTCAAAGAATCAGGAGACTCCATCTATACTCTTTCCCCATATAGGTTGCTCCACTCCTTGTAGCCCTTCAGTGAGGAACAGTCAGTCATATCTTCCAAGGTAGTTCACCAATTTATACTGTGAGAACATATTTAGATACCCATTTGAGGGTTCTCAAACATATACTAACTTCAATATATGTTACTTTGTAAAGAAGTGTCCAAAAATAGGACTGTCTCGTTCTAATTTAGGCCTAATTAGGCTTTGGCACAACAGGGGTTTATTGGTTAGGCAACCTCCAGCCCCAAACTCTCATAACCAATCCTTAAAATACCTTTTGTTAGACCTGATCAAACTTTTGAATCCATTAGAAGTCCATTTCCAAACACATTTTTTTCACCAACCCTAGTGCTTTTACTTCATAGCCTTGTTTTACCAGACTGTATACAGATTTACACTCATAAAAACTTTAAATTTCCACCATAAATATTAACCATTGGTTTTTAAGACTATAGAAATATGAAATTAGATATTATAGAGATCATTTCCACCAAATGTCAAAGATTTTTAATGAATCAATTAGGAGAAATACAAATTTCTATGCCTCTAGTTACCCTAAATCAGGGTTTTGACAGCCAAAAATAGTTCTTAGAAAAATTATCTTAACTCACTCATACCTCCATGAAATTGAATGAAACAAGATGAATTAGAAAATAGATTCGATATTCTTTCATTTCCAACCATTCTCATGCCTTGGCACATCCATACAGGGCCGTACCACTCAGATGAACAACAGAATTATAGTAAAAATGACAAAAAAATTAGAATTTTTATTGGCTTTTGTCCTTCCCACTCTTTCTAAACCCTCTCCTCGATCTGTGAGGAGGTATTTATACATTTTTGAATTAGTTTTGGAAGGGTTACAACTAAAATCACAGTTATATGGTCGTTGCCCTCCTTAACAATACATTGTTTTGTTGAAATTTCCAAAACTCTCATAAACCCTTATACCTTAGTACCTTATTAACAAATGCATGACTTAAAGACATATACTATGACTCAAAAACATATGAGATGGTCATATTGACCTTATTACATTGAAAATTAGCCTATAGAGACCTTATTTATATGACCAAAAGACTCAAATGCAATAAAAACTTCCTAGACTCTATTATGGAGCATGTTGTCAAGACCTCCAAATGATCACATTGCAATTGATGGTGTTGGTGCTTCTACACCATACACCCCACCATGAAACTATTCCAAGTCTCTTGGAAGTGAAATGGTAAGTGTTCCTCCTTTGAAAACTTTATTTCTTTGACCTGCAGAAAATACAGTCATTGGTGAAGTCTAAAAACTATCTTTGAGTTTACCATTCTTAGGGACAACTTGAGAATGCTTAC
The DNA here is from genome assembly GCA_027924645.1 of Cunninghamia lanceolata. NCBI lineage: Eukaryota > Viridiplantae > Streptophyta > Pinopsida > Cupressales > Cupressaceae > Cunninghamia > Cunninghamia lanceolata. The sequence continues at coordinate 6,848,165 of BSBN01000103.1, forward strand.
CTGGAGTGGCTGAACATCCTTTGACCTCTCTGACACTTGCGACTTCCCTAACTTTGTCTCTATTGTGCTACTTCTCCTGTTATCCTTGTCAATAAAAACATTGTCTTATCAGCAGCCCTGACCTCTGTGTTTGCTACTTCTCCTTTGACTTGTGTCTTAACCCCTATTTTTATCTTCTCTGCAATTCCTCTTATTGCTCAGGGTTAACTTGATTTGACTTAAGCAAAGATATTAGGAAGGTAACTCTCACTGGTTATTTACATAGTACACAGGGATGCAAACTCATTTGAAAACTAGTCACTCAAAGAATCAGGAGAGTCCATCTATACTCTTTCCCCATAAAGGCTGCTCCACTCCTTGTAGCCCTTTAGTGAGGAACAGTCAGTCATATCTTCCAAGGTAGTTCACCAATTTATACTATGAGAACATATTTAGATACCCATTTGAGGGTTCTCAAACATATCCTAACTTCAATATATGTTATTGTTGGCAAGAGACGTTGCATAACATTGATAGGTGTTGTCATTGATGGAAACTAAGATTGTTCCACACATCCGTAGTACAGTATCTAATCTTATTGGAAGTCAGAATGATAATCTATCTAAGTCTGAGAGCCTGACATAGAGCATATAGCAGAGTCCAATATTTTGGTCAGTCGATCTCTCCAGTTAATCATTATGTGTTGCAGATCTAAAAGAGTGTAGAGGGACACCAGGAAAATCTAAATCTAAGTTTTTAGCCTCTGGTAATAATGGGATCAGAAGTTATGAGCATCTGAATACTAGGTCCTATTATGATAGAACAGTTTAGTGAAGAACAGGTAGACTTATGTAAATCCTTGTGTGGACTCAATAGAAGTGTTTTGACGAACCATGTATGAGATAGGATGTTAGTGGCTGACATGTATGATGGTCTACATGTGTTATTTTTGGTAAGCATCAATATTGGTGTATGGATCTAGCCGACATAGCAGAGAACTCTTAAAAAGTTCTAAGTGTTTGTTGCTGCCGATTGGCAAGAGATTGCAATTCATGTTAAGAATATATATAGCTGATGATTGTGGATATTGTGGATGTATATATTGTGATGATGAAGAAAGAGTAAAAAGGAGCAGAAATATAATATCCAAATGAGGGCAGAATAAAGAGAAGAACAGGATAAAGATGAAGTGTACAAAGTCAGTATTTGCAATTAACCGAAACTGATCTCTAGCATTGGCAGATGCATCTTACCAGTTCATAATCTCTTTAAATCTCTTGTAAACTTTTCTGTAGGTAGTGAGCCTCCAATTGAGCAGTGAGCTCGGGGCAGTGAGCCCTAATGCATGTGCATTCTCATTTGTAAAATACTTTTAACAGGGTATTAATTTTTTTGGGTTAATCCCCATCGTGGTTTTTCCCTTAACTGGGTTTCCATGTCAAAATCTTGGTGTCAAATGTGTCATTCATGTTTTCTACTCTTATGCTATTGTCTAATGCTGAAATGTTTATATCATTGATTTAATTTTAAGTTGTAAAAGGGAATAATAGAAGAAAAAGATTAAATAGAGCAACAACTGATTCACCCCCCCTCTCAGTTATCCAGACATATTCTGACAATTGGTATCAAAGCAAGGATCCTTAGAGAAGCCTAACAACTCAAGGAAAAAGATCTTGAAAAAGTTTCAAATGGGTTCATTAAGAGATCTTCAGTCAGCCCTAGAAGAGCTTACTCAATCTAGAACATAAATTAGTAATCTGAGAGGTGAACTTAAAGATGCTGATGACACCATTGAAATGTTAAAAGATAAATTAATAAAATCTTTGCAAAATAAAGGAGCTACTTTTGCAGCTATACAGTCTACCTAAAGAAAATGGCTTGAATGAAGCTTTGAAAGAAAAAACAAAGGAATGTGAGAATATCTCAAAAGAAGTTGTTGTTTTGAAAATTGAAATGGAATCTGGGGTGATGAGGCAAACCAAAGAAAGTGAAGATAGGAAGAAAATTGAAGAAGATCTGAAACAAAAACTAAAAGAAAGATTTGAAGAATGTTGCAAATTGGATGGAATAGATAGCCATCTAGAGTCTGATCTACAAGAAATCAGAGTTAATGAGAGAGAACTTGAAAGATAAATAATCACTCTCAGACATGACCTAGATATTGCAAATGAATATAAGGAGAAATTCAATATAAGTTCAACAAAACTTGAAGCACTACTTGAAGGATAGAAAATGGCTGATGACAAACATGGTCTTGGATATCAAAAAGGTGAAAGCTCCAGATCTGGACAGAGAAATTTTCAATCTAAGAATGGGAGAAATAGACCTAGAAAACCTCCGGTAAGATAGCCTAATGCTCAAAGATATCCATCATTCAATGGAAACTGTTTTAACTGCAACAAATTTGGTCATAGAGCTACTTAGTGCAGAAACAGAGTAAAATAAAATGGTCCATCCTTCTTTGGTCAATGCTTCAAGTGTAAGAGATATGGTCATAGATCAAATGAATGCAGAAGTATGACAATGAATAATCCCAATAACAAAAGATTTAGCAATGCTTTCAATGGTTACTGCTTTGTTTGCAATGGGTTTGGACATATGGCTAATCAGTGTAGATCAAGAGAAAACCAGGTTTATAAGAAAAGAAATATTGTATGCTTTAACTGCAATAAATTTGGCCATATTGCAAGACTCTGTAGAAGTAAAGACAGTGGAAGAAAAGGTTTGGTGAACATAACATCGGATGAACAAAGACAAGACAAAGGCAAAGAGAAAATTGGTATGAATGAGGCTCAAGATGAATCAAACAAGATATGGGTCAGGGGAACTACTTCAAATGATAGCAATGGATCCGTACCGCAATCTGGTGCTGATAATTCCTCTAGGAATTAAGTTGGAAGTCTTGGCTCAAGGGGAACGACATTACAAATCAAATTCCCCCAGCCAGTAAGTAAGTGCCTAGATTTGGCACAGTAAGAAAAGAGATCTTGGATTTTTTTTAGAATATGTGGAAGGTTTTCTGAGAGAAAAGAAATGGATATGGCAAATTGTAGAACATACGTGAAAAACTACTCAAAACAGAGCAACCAGATGTGCTAGGGAAGGGCATTTATTACAAAGGCAAATTAGGTGGTGCAAAGCTTAAAAGGATCATTCACTCCTCATTTCAAACACTTTGTATTAAGAGAAATCAAGAAAGAAGTGGACAAGCTTAGAGCTGAGAATTCGCAAGAGTTGGAAGCGAGAAAAGGATTTTCAAGCAAAAACCCTAATCTACGTAGCAAGGTATTTGTTGATGATGTTTTCTTGACAACAACAACATTAGAATAAAACACCAAGTGCTCTATCCTCTCTTGAACAAAGCATCATGAATGCTAAACTACGTGATCAAACAAGAATGCTCCAAGGTTCCTTGTACGTGATTTGCAACGGATAGCCTCGGTGGTATGATATGATAATGCTGTTTACACAAAGGGACTTATGCAGAATTTATTCATCACTCTATTCAAATATGTACTCTTTCCTTATGAAATGAAACTTCTTCTAATCAACTACAAAAAGAAAATGAAAAAGGAGAAGGGGTTAAGAAAGCTATTCTAATGACAATGACGTGATGAACGATGCTATGTTAGACAAATTCCCTTAGAAACCAAATTTCACTTCGCCATGACAAGCAACAGCTACATGAAATAGGTGCAATCTCCTAAGGATAAACCAAGGATTTTCATATTGTTGACACACTCCAAAGTACCCACAGCTGGCGTAACTCGAAGGAGCATCAACAATCGAACTATTTGCAAGATGTGGTTTAGGCTAACTTTACATGATGACTTACCGTTGACAAGCCATCAAAAGTATGAACCAACAAGAACTTATCAAATATCATTGCATATATCTATTACATCAATGAAATCTATCTACTTTATTGTCTAAGCTACTTGGAACCACATCTTAACCATCTTGGAGAATAAGAAACCATGCGAATATTCCTTGATTGTAGAAGATCACCATGCGAACAACAAGAATGAGCTTGTATTGACTTAAGAAGTGTTTTGTTTACAACAATCTCATATATCTCTTCAATGATTTCGAAGAGTTCTTTCTACTCTACTCCTTTTGCCATAGTATCTACTCCTACTTTATCTTCCTCTAATGATTCCTCTTCTTTACAAATGAGAGAAGTGAGCTTTATATAGAGCTCAAGAATTACATGAAGGGCCAAGATTGATTTAGCAATCAATGGTCGAGATTGAGACAACAAGGTAGTTTGTTACAAAATTTGCCATTTTTAGAACATGAAAGAGGTAATGAAGGCACATTTCCCAATGTGATAAGCATCTTTGGAGCATCTTTATGGTGGGCCCTCTGGAATGAATGCCATGGCAGAATGTGACTGACTTGATGATGTGTACGTGCCACCTCAACATCTTCAAACGAACTAGTCTGGTTCACCTCATGTTCACTTTACTTAGAATATTTTCTTCTTGTTGTCTTTGATGTCATGGATGGCTTTGATGATCATGCTCATCTATCATCTTGTGATGTTGTTCTTGCAGGACTCTAGACTCTTTGAGTGTTGAGGTGGAAGATGTCTTGTGTGTGACTTCTTGCATATGATGGATGCACATGAAATAGACAACTCTAGAAGATGACCTCCTTCTCATGCGTGGTGTAAGATGAACTTGATGTAAGAGCTCTCCTCCATGTGGTGATGATGACAACTTTGAGCAACTTTCCTTCACCTTCCAAACTTTTCATGTATGAGCTCTCTCCATTCATCTCCTTGGATCCTCCATCACCTACAAAAAGAAACACATCAAATTAAGACTTTATAAAGGATTTTCAATAACAAATTACATTTATCTTATGCATGTGGGATCAAAACAATGACATTTCAAAGCATCCATCACTTGTCAAAATCAAATTTGGAAAGATACACTTTGAATTCACTTGACAATTCACCTCTCTTTTTGGCCGACCTGCCTGAGCAGGTTTGAAAGGCATGTCTAGACTGTGGAACGTGAAATTCCATGCTTGAGTGTCTAAGCTGACCTTCTTGGGCGGGTTTAGAGGTGATAGGCAGAGAGTGTCTTGTGAATGACATGACATTGTCCAGGTGAAGTGCTCAAGGCTGCCTAGGAAGGGCAGGATTGAAGGTGGTGCGAGGATTTTTCATGACTTAGGCATTTTAGATTTATTTTGATAATTTGAGACATCTTCACTTGCTTCCTTGATGACTTAATCTCCTTTGAATGCCAAGTAAAACTCTAGAAGCAAGGGCGGATTTAGAGAGAGTGTATGGAGAATGTGATGTGGAGGAGATGATGTTATCCAAGTGAAATGCTCAAGGCTGTCTAGTATGGGTGGGTTGAATGATGGTGCATGGATTCCTTCACTCAAACTTTACTTATTGCTCATTCCTCTTCTTATGAAGACCTTTCTCTCCAACCTCCAGACTTAGACAAAATTTTGGGATGTTAATGAAGTTGTAGGACACATCTTGAATGTCAGGTAATCTTATCCATATGCCCTGATGAAACCCACCTAGGAAGGGTGGCTTTGGAGGTGTTGCTTGGATTTTTTAATGTAAACCCTTGTACTTCATGATCTTGACATCTCTCTTCTTCATTTGCCAAACTTAGTGATTTTTCATCATTCTGATCAAGTAAACTTTCCAATTATACCACCTTCATCCCTAGGCGGTTTTGGAAGCAGTGTGTGGAGTGCTTCATCTAATGGTGAAGACATTATCCATGACCTCATGCCGAGGCCGCCTAGTCTGGGCGGGTTGGGAAGTAACACTTGGAATGTTGCGTAGAATATTCTTAACTTCCCTCAACCTCATAAACTTTTCTTGCAATTCATCATGTCTCAGTGTTCTATGCATCAAACCCTTAAAACTTAACCATTTTCTCCTAGGGCGGGTTAGAGGGCATTGTCTAGATAAAGTGTCCTGAAAGTGATGACACTATCTAGAAGGACTCTATGAGGCTGCCCATGCTAGGCAGGGTTGGGAGTGTTGTGTGGAATTTCACTCAAACTCGTTCTTTTTCGCCTCAAAATGAACTCCTACTCCTCCTAACTTGCAACTTTTCATAAGGGTTTTCCTCGGCGGGTTTGAGGTCTTTGTCTAGAGAGACTCATGTGAATGATGTGGAGTCTATGCCCAGGTGAATGATGTGGAGTCTGTGCTTGGAATGCAAGTCTTGTCGCCATATTGGAAATGTCCTGAATGAAAGTATATTGAAAATATGTTTAAGTATAAGTCAAATATTGAATTTCTTATACTTTAAATATTTATCAATATACTTCTAGGATGTTTGAGATGGGTCTCAGATCCATAGGATTTAACATGCAAATTCTAGATTTTGGAGGATCCACCAGATTCCAAACTTAGCTATTTTTTCAGGATTTCAGGACATCAGGCTTAGTGATGTTTTATCATTCTTTCCAATTAATTAATCCTTGTTGGGAGGAGTTTAAGTAATGCTTAGTGTCATCTTCATCATTCTCATCAAGTAAACTTGCAACTTATGCCACCTTCATCCCTAGGTGGTCCTGGAGGAGTGTATGGAGAGTTTGATGTGGGAGGAGACACAGTCCATGAGCACCTCTTAAGGCCACCTAGGTAGGGCAGGTTTGGAGGTGGTGAGCAGATTTCATCACTTAGACTTCATTTGATGTTCTTTTGATGACTCTTTAGCATGACTTAGTGTTCTCTTCATGTTCTTCATGTAAATTACCTTCATTTGAGTGAAGTCAAGAAGTGATCTGAATGGTATTTGAGGTATTCACCATGTGTAATGGTGGAGACCGCCTATGATGAGTAGCCTTGAAGGTGATGTGTGGATTTGACTCCAATACTTATGATTTTCAATGATTTTCACCTCCTTATTAGACTTGCATGTGTGTGGAAGCAGATGGGTGGAGTTGGTAGGCAAATGATGAGTGGCATGAGTGCTCAAACACTTAATTCCATGCTCACCTCCCTAGGCCACCTAGGTAGGGTGGGTTTGGAGGGTCTAGGTAGAGGATGCCATGTGAATGACATGATGTTGTCTGGATGAAGGGCTTAAGGCCACCTAGGAAGGGCAGGATTGGAGGAGGTGTAAGGATTTTCAAAACTTAGTGATTTTTTAGCTTGATTTTGACAACATAAGACATCTTCACTTTTTTCCTTGATAATTTAACCTCCTTGCATGAGATGGACAATCTTGGGAAGAAGGGCAGACTTGAAGAGAGTGCATAGAATCTACCTTGTGATGCCTCAAACTCATGAGTTTCCTTGGAATTTCATCATTTCCATGCTATTTGTGCTCAAAACCTTATAAATTTGACAACTTTTTCCTTGGTCAGATTTGCAGGTTCTGTCTAGACATGTGCATGTGCATGATGTTGAATCCATGTCCTTATGCCAAGGCCGCCCAGTCTGGGCGGCTTTGGAGGTGAGGCATGGAATTTTCATCAAACTATTAGTTTTAGATTCCATCATCACTTCCTAAATCCCTTCAATCAACAAAAGCTTGTGAAAATATCTTATCTTTCCCTGGGCGGGTTTGGGGGCTCTGTGTGGAGAGTTTGTCCTATGAAGACCTTGTTCATGACTACCTTGTGAGGTCGTCCAGGTAGGGTGGGTTTAGACATAGAGTGAGGAATTTCCTGCCTTAGTCAATATACTTCTAGGATGTTTGAGATAGGTCCTAGATCCATAGGATTTGGCATGCAGATTGTAGACTTTTGAGGATCCACCAAATTTCAGACTTAGTCATTTTTTTAGGATTCTCAAGATATTAGACTTAGTCATTTTTAGGGTCTTAGGGACATGCATCAGGATGAAGGCATATAGACCTCTTTGCAAGAAACTGTTGAGACCTAGATACATAACCAAACCTACAAGCTCAGAGAAAAACTAAACCCTAAAGCAAAATGAAGCAAGAAAGTAGAAAAAAGAGGGGGTCCCCATTTGCAATGGGGTGATGTGTGATTACATCACAACAATATTTTTTGTCTCTCTTTTTGTGAAATCTTTTGAGTTATCAATTTCTACAAATGGCTACACCTTTAATGGTGGATGTTACTGAGAGGCCTCATCCCAAGTTCAAGAAGCATCCATTCAAATATGTAAAGGTTGAGCCGCTAGGTGCCTTTTCTAGAGTTCCGTACGGGGTTTTACATGTCGAAGATATTAGGGCTTACGTTCACTGCAATATAGAGGAATTTGGAAATCTAAAATTACTGGATTTACTTGAAAACCACTTGAAGAATGACAGTAATCAATTGAGTCTGGAATACAAAATCCTAGAGAGAAAACACTTCATACAAGTTATTGAATTTCCATCTTTTGATGAAAGCGAATGGGTTAGGTATGTATTGAGTTGGATACATGATAAGTTTATGTGGCTATTGAAACCATTCAAGATCACAAAAGATGTAATCCGAATTGTGACTGGATTGAATGCAATCGGTGGGCAACCCATGCTTAAGGCTATGAAAAATCAAACAGTAATTGATGCAACCAGAGAAAAATTTGATAGAAGAGCTATGACTATCAATAACATCACTGATCCAGATGTCAAGTTTGCTTCGATGGTAGTTGGGTATAAGATTTACCACTCCAGTAGGGAGAACTCAGTTTCTAGAACAACTATTTATGCCACATATCAGATGATAAAAGAAAATGTGGATTATGATTTGTGTGAGCTACTACAAAACCAACTAATAGAAAACTTGAAAAAAATAAAAAAGGACAAGAAAAATTTCTTCAAGTATGGTTCCTTGGTGATATGTATATTTTTATACTTCATGAATGAAGTGCCAGGAGTTTTGGGTATACAATGGACATCAAACAAGCCAGTGGCATGGAAAATTAAGGATCATCTATGCAGTCTTGGCGATACCCAGACTCAAAAGACTGCCTTCTGGGGTTATTTCAAAAACTTCCAGAACTTGATGCATGTAAGGGAAAGAATTCCTAGTTCAGTTGTTGAAAAGTATGAAAATGAAATGTTTCATGGTAGACACAGATCAATGCTTGATGGAAGCTGTAGAACCAAGGATAGTGTGGATAATGCCAATCGGCTATGACGTGGATGTGGAAATTTTGGACATGTATGCTCAACATCTCCTGAGCAAACCTAAAGACACCTCTGTTGAAAGGTTTGGAACATACAAGGAACTAAGCTTAAAGTTGCATGTAGAACTTAGACAACTAGAAATAAAAAGAAAGGTACACAAGCAAGTGGACATGTATGCAGAAAGCATTGGAATTACAAAAGAAGTAGTGAAAGAAAATAACCAAAGGATTGAAAAGATAAAGAAGAGCACAAAGCAGGCAAAAAGTGAGCCTGTAGTTCCCCAGAAGTCCCAAGGAAGACAATGAGTTCTACAACTTCTACTGAGCCTCTCAAGACCACTTCCACTAAGAAGCAGGAAGCCACTTCGTCTAGTGAAGGGGGGAAAAGAAAGAAAACCAAGGCAACAAAACCCCCCATAAGCACTCAAGATGATGAAGAAATAGAAGCAGATGAAGAAGTGAAAGAAATAAGATCCAAGAAGGTCAAAACTTCAAAGGCTTCTAAAGATCAACCATCTGGAAGCATAAGGGTCAGTAAAAAGCACGTATCCAGTAAGGTTGCCATGACTATTGATGAAATTGTAAAAACAATCATTGTTCATGGAAATTTGAAACCTATCAGAGTTTACTATGACAACCTTGATCAAGCAAATACGAAAACTCTAGAAGATACCATTATAATATATCTGAATAAATTCAATAGAGCCTTGTTGGAAATCTTACAAGAACTTGCTAAAAATTTGAGGAAAGTAATGGAAATGAGGAAAGATGCAGCCAAGGAAAAAGATATAGAACTCAGAGAGTATATTCTCTCCTATTTGTGCCCTGTGATGACCAGAAAAGAAGTAGATGAAATCCTCAGAGAAGTCAAAGATAAATTCAGAAGCAAAGTCTAGATGAACAAACTAATGCTTGGTGAGACTAAAGAAATTACAAAGGAAACAAAGGAAATTCTGAGAAAGGCTTTAGACAAAAATAAATACTACATTGTTTTAGAAAAGAAAGTTGAAGAAGACAATCCTTCTACTCTGGAACAAAAAGCTCCAAAAGAAGAAACTAACAAAAGAATTGGTATTACTCTAGATCCTCCAGAACTTGATTCATTGAATCTAAATACTGGAGAAGTTCAGGAAGAGGAACAAGTCAATCAGGAGGATATAGAAATGATAGACAGAATAGTTGATGCAGAGATAACTCCTCCACCTGATCACTCTGGGAAGGAAAAGGATGTTGCTACCATACAGAGTCCTCCAGATCAAGTAGCAAGTGGTGAACAAGTTGAAATGACTCCCTCAGAAGAGAATGCAGAGAAGAATAATACAAAGAGAGAGGAAGAAAAAGGAAAAGAAGACAAAGCAGAAGAAGATGGTTCAAATGTTGAAGCACCTAAAGTAAATGTAGAAAAATCTGATGATCAAAAGAATGGTTCTGAAAATGTAGCAAGAGACACTACAGTTGTAGCAAAAGGCTCTCTTGAAAAGGAAGTGATTGAGCTTAATGAGCCTGAACTACTCCAAGGACTAACCAAACTAGATGCGCTTTCTCCATTTCAATTGATGAAAATAACATCTTTCACCCAAGTGAAAGCCAGAGAAAAGTTGATAAAATACCACTTAGAGGATAATGAGCTGCTGGAGCTAGTAACTGGAGTTTTAGAGAAATTAATGCCAACCTATCAGAGGAATCAAAGTGATTCCCCCTTCGGTCACCTAAAAAATCTTGTAAGTTTAGTAAGTTCACATTTTGAATCTTTTGAAAAGTCTACAGAGTCAAAAGTTCAAAAAGAGTTCTTGAATAAGAAGTTCAACCAAGTCAAGAAATTGATAGGTAATGATAGATTGATCTTAGACATCAGCATAAAGAGCATTCAGAATGCCCTAAATGATGGAGGAGATATATATAAGTTTTGTCTATCTTGGTCTAAAGTAAATAAATATATTGAGAAGAAGATAAAAGAAAAAGAACAAAAAATATCAGTTCTGTCTCAAAATTTTGATCCTTTAACTGTCTCTCCTATAAGCCAAGAATGTCAAGTTATTAGCTTGATAGATGAAATAAAGGCACTTGTAAAAGAGAAAAGCAACACTATCAAGAGGATGTGTGAACTCAGGGGATTGATTGCTCCCAAATTGGAATCTATGCACAATGCCTTATCCGAAGCTCAGAATGTACTTCAGACAAGTGATCCTCTGGATTTGGAAAAGGCAGAGGCATATGCATTTTTGCTGAGTGGGCACATTTCCATTCTGGATGGAATAAAGAATGCTTGGGCCTTCAAACTTGTCCAATTAAAAATTAGTTTTGCAGACATCCTCAAGTTCATGTGAATGGAATTTAATGGTTACTTGTACATATGCGACAATGTATATAGAAATTTTGGAGAATTTTGTGGATCCCACCCTTTGCCATTGATGTCAAAGGGGGAGTGAAGGGCAATGAAAAAATAAAGTATTCAGCAAAGGGGGAGCACCAGAATAAGTGAAGTGCATGAATGCACATACAAAGGGGGAGTTGTACAAAGACACTTAGTCATTTTTCAATAAGTGTTGCCATTAATGCCAAAGGGGGAGATTGTTGGCAAGAGACACTGCATTGCATTGCTAGGTGTTGTCATTGATGGAAACTAAGATTGTTTTACACATCCACAGTACAATATCTGATCTTACCGGAAGTCAGAATGATAATCTATCTAAGTCCGGGAGCCTAAAATATAACATATAGCATAGTCCAGTATTTTGGTCAGAGGATCTCTCCAGTTAATCATTATGTGTTACGGGTCTGAAGGAGTTTAGAGGGACACAAGGAAAATATGAATCCAAGTTTTTAGCCTCTAGTGATAATGGGATCAGAAGTTATGAGCATCTGAATACCGGGTCCTATTATGACAAAACAATTCAGTGAAGAATAGACATACTGATGTAAATCCTTGTGCAGACTCAATAGAAGTGTTTTGATGAACTATGTATGAGATAGGATGTTAGTGGCCGACATGTATGGTGATCTACATCTGTTATTTTTGGTATGCATCAATATTGGTGTATTGATCTAGATGACAGAGCAAAGCACTCTTAAAAAGTTCTAAGTGTTTGTTGTTGCCGACTGGCAAGAGATTGCAATTCATGATAAGAATATTTATAACTGATGATTGTGGATATTGTGGATGTATATATTGTGATGATGAAGAAAGAGTAAAAAGGAGCAGAAATATAATATCCGAATGAGGGCAAAATAAAGAGAACAACAGGATAAAGATGAAGTGTACAAAGTTAATATTTACAATTAACTGGAACTGATCCCTAGCATTGGCAGATGCATCTTACCTGTTCATAATCTTTGTAAATCTCTTGTAAACTTTTCTATAGGCAGTGAGCCTCCACTTGAGCAGTGAGCCCAAATGTATGTGCATTCTCATTTGTAAAATACTTTTAACAGGGTATTAATTTTTGTGGGTTAACCCCCACTGTGGTTTTTCCCTTAATCGGGTTTCCACATCAAAATCTTGGTGTCAAATGTGTCATTCATGTTTTCTACTCTTATGCTATTGTCTAATACAGAAATGTTTATATCATTGATTTAATTTTAAGTTGTAAAAGAGAATAATAGAAGAAAAAGATTGAATAGAACAACAACTGCTTCACCCCTCCTCTCAGTTGTTCAGACCTATTCCAACAATTGGTATCAGACCAAGGATCCTTAGAGAAGCCTAATAGCTCAAGGAAAAAGATCTTGAAAAAGTTTGAAATGGGTTCATTAAGAGATCTTCAGTAAGCCCTAGAAGAGCTTACTCAATCTAGAATAGAAATTAGTTATCTGACAGGTGAAGTTAAAGATGCTGATGACACCATTGAAATGTTAAAAGATAAATTAATAAAATCTCTACAAAATAAAAGGAGCTACTTCTACAACTATCTAGTCTACCTAAAGAAAATGGCTTGAATGAAGCTTTGAAAGAAAAAACAAAGTAATGTGAGAATCTCTCAAAAGAAGTTGTTTTGAAAATTGAAATGGAATCTGGGGTGATGAGGCAAACCAAAGAAAGTGAAGATAGGAAGAAAATTGAAGAAGATCTGAAACAAAAACTAAAAGAAAGATTTGAAGAATGTTGCAAATTGGATGGAATAGCTAGCCATCTAGAGTCTGATCTACAATAAAGCATAGTTAATGAGAGAGAACTTGAAAGGCAAATAATCACTCTCAGACATGACCTAGATATTGCAAATGAATATAAGGAGAAATTCAATATAAGTTCAACAAAATTTGAAGCACTACTTGAAGGATAGAAAAGGGTTGATGACAAACATGGTCTTGGATATCAGAAAGGTGAAAGCTTCGGATCCGGATAGAGAAATTTTCAATCTAAGAATGGGAGAAACAGACCTAGAAAACCTCCGGTATGACAACCTAATGCTCAAAGATATCCATCATTCAATGGAAATTGTTTTAACTACAACAAATTTGGTCATAGAGCTACTCAGTGCATAAGCAAAGTAAAACAAAATGGTCCATCCTTCTCTGGTCAATGCTTCAAGTGTAACAGGTATGGTCATAGATCAAATGAATGTAGAAGTATGACAATGAATAATCCCAATAACAGAAGATTTAGCAATTCTTTCAATGGTTACTGTTTTGTTTGCAATGGGTTTGGACATATGGCTAATCAGTGCAAATCAAGAGAAAATCAGGTTTATAAGAAAAGAAATATTGAATTCTTTAACTCTAATAAATTTGGCCATATTGCAAGACTCTGTAGAAGTAAAGACAGTGGAAGAAAAGGTCTGGTGAACAGAAAATCAGATGAACAAAGACAAGAGAAAGGCAAAGGAAATTGATACGAATGAGACTCAAGATGAATCAAACAAGATATGGGTCAGGAGAACCACTTCAAATGACATCGATGGATCTGCATCGCAATTCGGTGCTGATAATTCCTCCAGGAATTAAGTTGGAAGTCTTGGCTTAGGGGGAGAGACATTACAAATCAAATTCCCCCAGCCAGTAAGTAAGTGCCTAGATCTGGCATAGTAAGAAAAGAGATCTTGGATTGTTTTCAGACCATGTGGAAGGTTTTTTGAGATAAAAGAAATGGATATGGCAAATTGCAGAACATACGTGATAAACTACTCAAAACAAAGCAACTAGATGTGCTAGGGAAGGGCATTTATTACAAAGGCAAATTAGGTGGTGCGAAGCTTAAAAGGATCATTCATTCCTCATTTCAAATACTTTGTATTAAGAGAAATCAAGAAGAAAGAAGTGGAAAAGCTTAGAGATGAGAATTCTCAAGTGTTGGAAGCGAGAAAAGGATTTTCAAGTAAAAACCCTAATCTGCGTAGCAAGGTATTTTTTGTCTCTCTTTTTGTAAAATCTTTTGAGTTATCAATTTCAGAAAATGGCTACACCTTTAATGGTTGATGTTACTTAGAGGCCTCGTCCCAAGTTCAAGAAGCATCCATTCAAATCTGTAAAGGTTGAGCCGCTAGGTGCCTTTTTTGGAGTTCCATACAGGGTTTTACATGTCAAAGATATTAGGGCTTACATTCACTGCAATATAGAGGAATTTAGAAATCTAAATTTACTGGATTTATTTGAAAACCACTTGAAGAATGATAGTCATTAATTGACACTGGAATACAAAACCCTAGAGAGCAAACTCTTCATAAAAGTTATTGAATTTATGTCTTTTGATGAAAGCGAATGTGTTAGGTATGTATTGAGTTAGATACATGATAAGTTTATGTGGCTATTGAAGCCATTCAAGATCACAAAAGATGTAATTCAAATTGTGAATGCAACCGGTGGGCAACCCATGCTTAAGATTGTGAAAAATTAATCAGTAATTGATGCAACCAGAGCAAAATTTGATAGAAGAGCTATGACTATCAATGACATCACTGATCCAGATGTCAAGTTTGCTTCGATGGTAGTTCAGTATAATATTTACCACTCTGGTAGGGAGAACTTAGTTTCTAGAATAACTATTTATGCCACATATCAGATGATAAAAGAAAATGTGGATTATGATTTGTGTGAGCTACTACAAAGCCAACTAATAGGAAACCTGAACAAAATAAAAAAGGACAAGAAAAATTCCTTAAGGTATGGTTCCTTGGTGATATATATATTTTTATACTTCATGAATGAAGTGCCGGGAGTTCCGGGTATATAATGGACATCAGACATGCCAGTGGCATGGCAAATTAGGGATCATCTACACAGTCTTGGTGATACCCAGACTCAAAAGAATGCCTTCTCAGGTTATTTCAAAAACTTCTAGAACTTGATGCATGCAAGGGAAAGAATTCCTAGTTCAGTTGTTGAAAAGTATGAAAATGAAATATGTTTCATGGTAGACACAGATCAATGCTTGATGGAAGCTATAGAACCAAGGACAGTGTGGATAATGCTAATGGGCTATGAAGTGGATGTGGAAATTCTAGACATGTGTGCTCAGCATCTCTTGAGCAAACCTAACGACACTTCTGTTGAAAGGTTTAAAACATACAAGGAACTAAACTTAAAGTTGCAGGTAGAACTTAGACAACCAAAAATAAAAAGAAAGATACACAAGCAAGTGGACATGTATGCAGAAAGCATTGGAATTACAAAAGAAGCAGTGAGAGAAAACAAACAAAGGATTGAAATGATAAAGAAGAGCACAGAGAAGGCAAAAAGTGAGCCTGTAGTTCCCCCGGAAGCCCCAAGGAAGATAAGGAGTTTTGCAACTTCTACTGAGCCTCTCAAGACCTCTTCCACTAAGAAGAAGGAAGCCATTCCATCTGGTGAAGGAGGGAAAAGAAAGAAAACCAAGGCAACAAAACCCCCCATAAGCACTCAAGCTGATGAAGAAATAGAAACAAATGAAGAAGTGAAAGAAATAAGATCCATGAAGGTCAAAAATTCAAAGGCTTCTAAAGATCAACCATCCGAAAGCATAAGGGTCAGTAAAAAGCAAGTATCCGGTAAGGTTTCCATGACCATTGATGAAATTGTAAAAATAGTCACTGTTCATGGAAATTTGAAACCTATCAGAGTTTACTATGACAACCTTGATCAAGCAAATAAGAAAACTCTAGAATATGCCACTATCATGTATCTGAATAAATTCAATAAAGCCTTATTGGAAATATTACAAGAACTTGCTAAAAATTTGAGGAAAGTAATGGAAATGAGGAAAGATGTAGCCAAGAAAAAAGATATAGAACTCAGAGAGTATGTTCTCTCCTCTTTGTGCCCTATGATGACCAGAAAAGAAGCAGATGAAATCCTCAGAGAAGTCAAAGATAAATTCAAAAGCAAAGTCTAGATGAACAAACTAATGCTTGGTGAGACTGAAGAAATTGTAAAGGAAACAGAGGAAATTCTGAGAAAGGCTTTAGACAAAAATAAATACTACATTGTTTTAGAAAAGCAAGTTGAAGAAGACAATCCTTCTGCTCTGGAACAAAAAGCTCCAAAAGAAGAAACTGACAAAAGAATTGATGACCAAAGTATTACTCTAGATCCTCCAGAACTTGATTCATCAAATCTAAATACTAGAGAAGTTTAGGAAGAGGAACAAGTCAATCAGGAGGATATAGAAATGATAGATAGAATAGTTGATGCAGAGATAACTCCTCCACCTGATCACTCTGGGAAGGAAAAGGATGTTGCTACCATACAGAGTCCTCCAGATCAAGTAGCAAGTGGTGAACAAGTTGAAATGAGTCCCTCATAAGAGAACACAAAGAAGAATAATACAAAGAGAGGAGGAAAAAGGAAAAGAAGACAAATCTGAAGAAGATGGTGCAAATGTTGAAGCACCTAAAGCAAATGTAGAAAAATCTGATGATCAAAAGAATGGTTCAGAAAATGTAGCGAGAGACACTACAGATGCGGCAAAAGACTCTCTTGAAAAGGAAGTGATTGAGCTTGATGAGCCCGAAGTACTCCAAGGACTAACCAATCTAGATGTGCTCTCTCCATTTCAATTGATGAAAATAGCATCTTTCACCTAAGTGAAATCTAGAGAAAAGTTGATAAAATACCACTTAGAGGACAATGAGTTGCTGGAACTAGCAACCAGAGTTTTAGATAAATTAATGCCAACCTATCAGAGGAATCAAACTGATTCCCCCTCCAGTCACCTAAAAAATCTTGTAAGTTCAGTAAGTTCACATTTTGAATCTTTTGACAAGTCTGCAGAGTTAAAAGTTAAAAAAGAGTTCTTGAATAAGAAGTTCAACCAAGTCAAGAAACTGATAGGGAATGATAGATTGATCTTAGGCATCGGCATAAAGAGCATTCAGAATGCCCTAAATGATGGAGTAGATATATATAAGTTTTGTCTATCTTGGTCTAAAGTAAATAAAGATATTGAGAAGAAGATAAAAAAATAGAACAAAAAATATCAGTTCTGTCTCAAAATTTTGATCCTTTAAGTGTCTCTCCTATAAGCCAGGAATGTCAAGTTATTAGCTTGATAGATGGAATAAAGGCACTTGTAAAAGAGAAAAGAAACACTATCAAGAGGATGTGTGAACTCAGGGGATTGATTGCTCCCAAATTGGAATCTATGCACAATGCCTTATCCGAAGCTTAGAATGTACTTCAAACAAGTGATCCTCCAGGTCTGGCAAAGGCAGAGGCATATGCATTTTTGTTGAGTGGGAAGATTTCCATTTTGGATGGAATAAAGAATGTTTGGGCCTTCAAACTTGTCCAATAAAAAATCAGTTTTGTAGACATCCTCAAGTTCATGTGAATAGAATTTAATGGTTACTTGTACATATGCGGCAATGTATACATAAATTTTAGAGAATTTTGTAGATCCCACCCTTTGCCATTGATGTCAAAGGGGGAGTGAAGGGCAGTGAAAAAATGAAGTATTCAGCAAAGGGGGAGCACCGGAATAAGTGAAGTGCACGAATGCATAGACAAAGGGGGAGTTGTACAAAGACACTTAGTCATTTTTCACTAAGTGTTTCAATGCCAAAGGGGGAGATTGTTGGCAAGAGACACTGCATTACATTGATAGGTGTTGTCATTGATGGCAACTAAGATTGTTCCACACATCCGCAGTAAAGTATCTGATCTTACCGTAAGTGAGAATGATAATCTAAGTCCGGGAGCTTGAAATAGAGGATATAACATAGTCCAATATTTTGGTCAATGGATCTCTCTTGTTAATCATTATATGTTGCAGATTTGAAGGAGTGTAGAGGGACACCAGGAAAATCTAAATCCAAGTTTTAAGCCTTCGGTGATAATGGGATCAGAAGTTATGAGCATCTGAATACTGGGTCCTATTATGACAGAACAGTTCAGTGAAGAACAAACAAACTTATGTAAATCCTTGTGCAGACTCAATAGAAGTGTTTTGATGAACTATGTATAAGATAGGATGTTAGTGGCCGACATGTATGATGATCTACATGTGTTATTTTTGGTACGTATCAATATTGGTGTATGAATCTAGCTGACAGAGTAGAGCACTCTTAAAAAGTTCTAAGTGTTTGTTGTTGCTGACTGGCAAGAGATTGCAATTCATGATAAGAATATATATAGCCAATGGTTGTGGATATTGTGGATGTATATATTGTGATGATGAAGAAAGAGTAAAAAGGAGCAGAAATCTAATATCTGAATGAGGGCAGAATAAAGAGAAGAGCATGATAAAGATGAAGTGTACAAAGTCAGTATTTGCAATTAACCGGAACTGATCTCTAACATTGGCAGATGCATCTTACCAGTTCATAATCTCTATAAATCTCTTGTAAACTTTTCTATAGGTAGTGAGCCTCCACTTGAGTAGTGAGCTCAGGGCAGTGAGCCCAAATGCATGTGCATTCTCATTTGTAAAATACTTTTAATAGGGTATTAATTTTTGTGGGTTAACCCCCACCTTGGTTTTTTCCTTAACTGGGTTTCCACGTAAAACTCTTGGTGTCAAATGTGTCATTCATGTTTTCTACTCTTATGCTATTGTCTAATGCTGAAATGTTTATATCATTGATTTAATTTTAAGTTATAAAAGGGAATTGTAATGGGTAAGATGGGATAATAAAATGAATTATAAAACACCCAATAACATCAATGAAATGTGCAAATAACGAAAGCTTTAAAATAAGAATGATACTTACAACCTTTGTTACCTCGTGATTTCCATTGTTCGCCTATTCCCTTTTGATCTTTGGTGATGAATGCAGCCCTCAGGAAGCTTGATTCCTCACTTTGATTCCTCAAGATGACAAAGGAGAAATGGCTTGGATAATTTTTGTGTTGAAGATGAGCTTCAACACAATATGAGATAAATGGTGAATGATGTGAGAGTGGGGGTGCCAATGATGTGCTATGGATTCTGCA
The DNA here is from genome assembly GCA_027924645.1 of Cunninghamia lanceolata. Taxonomy (NCBI): domain Eukaryota; kingdom Viridiplantae; phylum Streptophyta; class Pinopsida; order Cupressales; family Cupressaceae; genus Cunninghamia; species Cunninghamia lanceolata. Next base: position 6,867,558 of record BSBN01000103.1, read on the forward strand.
GCATAAATTTACTTGAAAGCTTCATGATCTGAAATGGAAGAATAGAGGGGTATTTATAGGATTGTGTGAGAGAAGATCAATGGTGTAGAAGAAATAAGAAGATCAATGGTAGAGGATGTTTGAGAAAACGTGCGCGAATAGAAGAAGGACACGTGTCATTCAAAATGATGCTTTATTGAGTTAATTGCTTTCTTTATGAGGATGAGCTTTTATTTCTTAAATTAGAATATATTTTTCTAATTTAAGAGTTTTGTTGATAAAAACAAAGTTGCTTTAAATAAGTTAACTCAACTTTTGCTTTTGCATGACAAGGAAGATTTATTTTTGGAAGATTTGGAAGATACGAAAGCAAAATTAAATAAATAAATTTATTTAATTGTTTGTGCAAGATTTAGAAGAATAAATAAAATATTTAAATATATTTTATTTTTTTGGAGTTTGAGATTTAATTTAAATAAATTTGCATTTTATTTAAATTTGGAAGAATGAATGATTTAATTAAATAATTAAAATTATTTAATTGTTTAGAAGAATAAAGTTGATATTGATGAAATTAATTAAATAAATGTAATTTATTCAATTAATGGGAGAAAATGAATCGAATAAATAAATTGTTTTATTTATTTATTAATAGAGGAATATTAAGATAAAATAAATATTTAAAATATTTATTTAGGTAGAGTCATGTCATTTTTAGGTGTATACATTTTGCCCCTCTTTGATGCAATGTGTTTTATCACGTTGTTTCACAGAATAAGAATTTTTGACAATGATACATGCCCCAGTTTGCCCCTGGTACAAGTTTAACGACAGGATGCCCCCTCGGGAGATTGGATGAGAGGAAGGAAGAAAGCGTGAGACGGACAATCTCATGAAGAAGAATGTGGAAAGTGGGTTAGGATGGAGAAAAATAGGACATGGTTTGGAGGACCAGATAAGGGAAGTAGTCATAGTTGTCACATAGTCAGCTATGGTTCACTTGCTATATATAGGAGCTGGGTCCACAAGTCCTATTCATTTGCACACTTGTCCTTAGTTGATTGGTCTTTGAGAGCTTAGGAGAGCAGAGGAGCTAGAGCAGTCGACAGAGATATGGATATTCTGTGTGAGGAGCATCGATTTGAGCGAGTTTGATGGTTCGATCGGCCACCTGAGGCAGGACCACTAGTATGTAATTCGACAAAACTTGCTAAAAGTCATTTATTAGGTCAATAAATGCTTAGGAAAAATAACTAGGATAGATGTGTCGAACTACAGTTCGGTGCATATGCCAGGAAACTGTGCATCTGAGGGTTTGCGCGACACATATGATAAATGTGCGCATATAGGCCAAGAATTGGCGCATCTACTATGGAACTATGCATGTGACACAAAAAGTGGCGCATCTGCCAGAACCGCATTCACGGCGAAGTGGTGCATCTAATATGAATTGGCACATTTGCCACCTGGTTCGACACATTTGCACTAGGATAGTCAGTTGACTTAATGAAATTAACCCAATTGGCACCTTGATCGATGCATCAATTGATAAGTGATCTCTGAGATTGCCGAGAATCTAGTCAAGAGATGATATGCTATTTTGATTAATTTGATATGTTAAGTCAATGATAGGACAGTTTGATTGCTTTGAGTAGGTTTGCTTGGATATGGGTTTCTTTGATGCTATGCTTTGCTTGGTTGCAGGAGGATATCCATGATACCCTGATGTTACGAGAACAGTTCCCTTTACCGCTGTTACAGCGGTACATGCTGACAGAGATGGACCGCGAGGCTTTTGGTGCTATGGGTCTGCATTACATTTGTTTCATGCCCGAGGTTCGCGCAAACTACAGTTTGTTGATTGTAGTGATGGAGTGGTTCCACAGCGAGGATGGGACATTCCATCTATAGACTGGGGAGATGATGATCACTCTAGAGGATGTGTACAGTATTCTGCACCTCCCTATTTAGGGAGAGTTGGTGGAGTACGATCCATAGCATGATGCAGGATTGGCTGAGTGCAGATGGGTTTTTGATGACCCAGAGCTGGTTGAGCAGGTGATTTCGTGGTAGGACATTCATGACTGCTATGACTACTTCCTAGGGATAGTGGCAGGATTGATCGGTGGCATAGTATGCCCTGATAGGAGGTCACATGGGTTACCGATCGGCTGGGGGAGGGTGCTAGAGAGCATGATTATCGATGGGACTTGATACTCATGGGGTGTGTGCATGCTAGCACACTTGTATAGAGATATGCACCAGGTTGTGTACCACAGAGGGGCCAGCTTGTCAACAGGTGTGCTCTTTTGAAGTTTTGGTTGTGGGAGCACATAGCGATCATGCGACCGATATGTGTTTTTCATAGGCAGAGAGAGGATCCATACAGCTACAGGTATGCAGGTGTTATTTCCTAGCACAAGCTGGGAAAGCTTGAGTATTGGAGACATGTGCTAGATAACGTGGATCTAGTTATATGGCGCCCATACCTAGACTGCGAGGTATGGGAGGACGGGGATGACGAGTTGCCATATTGTTTCCAGACTCGATGGCTTATTGGCAAGATGCGGTACATATTAGAGCGTCAAATTGTCAGCAGAGTACAGAGGTAGTTTGGCAGAGTGTAAGGCAGGCCACAGGGGCAGGCGTGATTTGCGAGGACCCATGCAGAGAGATTGAGGTGGGGTCTCATGGCATCGTATGAGGAGGCCTTGGCAGATTTTCGTCAGACCCCTATGCAGCTGGGCCTATGAGGAGGGAGATAGTAAATGCCGGCATGACACCAGACTATGAGGAATGGTTTGCTGCTCATCCATTTAACAGATATTCAGGACCTGGAGAGTTGGCTCCTCGTATAGATGGGGAGGATTCAGATGACGAGGGTCGAGCTGACAGGAAGAGGAGGAGATGAAGGGGGGAGAGGAGGTTAGGGAGATGATGGTGGAGATGGAGGGGGAGATGGTAGACCGAGATAGAGGAGGAGGTCTGGGGAGGGACCTTTGGGTCAGCAACATGTTGTGCAGCCGCAGGCTGCAGGGGCCAGTATAGCAGGTGGCACAGTAAAGACATATGTCACCACCGCAGCAAGTAGGACAGCAACAGGTGCATGGATAGGGAGTGCAGGCTCTGTAGCCTGACTTACAGCAGCAAGCCATTGTGGCACTACAGGGTTAGGTTAGGCAGTTGAGGGCCTACCAAAGAGTAGTGGAGTCTCAGAGAGATACAAACGTAGGGCGGATATCAGAGATCTCCAGAGAGAGACTCAGCCTTGGTGAGGGTGCGGGCGATTAGAGTGGAGAGAGATGCAGCAGTGGTAGCCCTAGGTATAGATAGTACTTCAAGCTTTTTGGTTGCTCAGGTGCAGCAGGCATAGACATAGACATAGCTGGTATAGGTACAAGGTGAGTTTGCCAGGGTGTAGGCTCAGACTCAGTACTACAGAGGGTTATATCACGGGGCAGTGCTGATGGACCAACGTGCACCTAGTTACAGGAGTTAGTCTATGGCATCTCAGAGAGTAGGAGGATCTCGATCTATAGGATCAGTGAGAGCCCCCCAGCAGTTAGGGAGTGACAGAGGAGAGGGCAGTGCTAGGAGCAGTGTTCCATGACAGTAGGGTTAGCCAGATTTTGACACTTGTACCAATTTTTGGTTTGATGTACACATTTTTGATGGCTTGGATAGCCTGCTATGTATTATTTTGCCCCGAGACATGTATCATTATCTTTTTGTTCTTTGTATACATTTCATGACATGACTCTGAGAGATGGACATATATTTTTCATATATTGTACATTTGGACATGTTTTGTACTTATGTGATGATGCAGTTATTAATGTTCTACATGCTCTTATTCTATGTTTATATGTTATGGATGCAATCTATCTTATGATTATTTGTATATGTGATGCATACTAGATGGATTTAGGATGATTTGATATGCAAATGCAAATGTGAAATGTTATTGATATGATTATGCAGCGCTATATGTATTTGTCTATGTTTTTGATTTTTGATATGATATACGGATGCAAATGTATGTGGATGACCTAATACACTTATTATGTCTGCAAGTGATTTAATCATGTAAATGACTATATCATGTGATATGATATGTTATCTATGTTATGTTTTTGATATGTCCAAATGTACTCAATCGACACAGAGGTGATACAGATAGGTGGAAGAAAAGGAATGAAAGAAATACGAGCTTTCATTTGATACTCTGCAGGATTTTCTTATTACATGGTTGATATGGATTTTTGGATATGGGATGGATGTGGATACTTTGTCATCATTAGAGTGCAAGTGCTTTGCTTTCATCATTGGGCACTTTTTGTTTCTTTTCTCTTTTTGAAATGTTGTAAGAAAATACAAGCATCTAGGTATAATTAAACCGAGATGACCTGAGTATTCCTTACATGGATTTTGATATAGCAAGTTGATACAAGCATCTAGTCAAACTTGAATCTAGATGACCTGAGTACCTCTTACGTTTCAACAGACAAGGATTACCCTTTTTCATGTTCAGACCTCCAAAGTCCTTGATAATCTTTTGTTGATCATGTCGTTAGACAAAAGTCGTCACATTACTAAAGGTTGATCCACAAACAGTAGACAAAGAAAAAGATTATGCCCCCATCATAGCATCTCTAGCTTTTGGCATCCTTGAGTAGCATAGAAACACATAATGACAAAAATCCAAGATCTTGTAAGTTATCTTGTTCACAAAACATTCTTGCATGAGATGTGTCTTTTTTCCATAATTGATATAGAATTAGTCTAAGTGTTTCGATATACGTTTTACTTTGCTTTGGACAGGTTGATGTCTTGTGCCAAGATTTTTATTTTTTTGGGAAGCTTGCTTTGCTGCGTGCACTTGTCTAGTGAAAGGTATCACAATCCTTATTGGTATCCTCTTAGAACATGTGGCATTCAAGAATCTAATTCCGTAACCAGGTCAAGGAGTTGCCCCCAATTTTTAGACAAAGGATCGACTTACCATGGGTGACACGACAAACAGATATGGAGAGACGGACCCTAAGGGACTAACCTAGTGCCTCGGGGACTCATTGCTAAATAGCCTTGCCTACGTGATGATGTAGAGGCAACGTAGCTCGGGGTGAACCCAATGGACCTAGGACCTAGGCAATGGCAAAGATGCAGAAATGGTCACGGACAGAAGGATAGACGATACTTGATAGAATGGATAGGAAAGAAGGGGAGCAGAGCGAAGCTTCGGGGGTGCATTGAGAATGGCCTTGCCTACGTGGTAACTGAAAGGTGACATAGTTTGACAACAGTTTCAAGGATCGGTTCAAGATGAATGATAGAAAGGACACAACAGAAATGAGGTCATAATAGATGGAGGAAGTGGTTTGTCACAGATAGCGCCTGTTCACCAGGTTTTCACCACTTGCTTTTATTTGCACAAAAGATAAAAGTACACATGATGCCTGTTTGCCAGGTTTTCATCATGGTACCTATCCTAGGTCCCTGTTTGCTAGGTTTTCACCAAAGGACAATTTTTTTGTTATTTTTCCATTTTTTGATTTTTTTTGTTTTGTTTTGATCACTTTTCAATTTTTTTTGATATTTTTTAATCTCCCTTGCATTGGGGTTTAGGTATAGAACTTGTGAAGATGCGTGCTATTGATAGGGTCATCAAACAGTTCACCTTCAGGTGTAGCCAATTGATATGCTCCTGACCCATAGGCTGCAATGATGACATAGGGACCTAGCTAGTTGGGTTCGAACTTGCCTTTCTTTTCTCGATCTTACTGATTTCTGGGATTTTCTCTGATGACTAGATCACCAACTTGGAATACTCGGGGCTTTACCATGTGGTTGTAGCTTCTGGACATCCATTGTTGATAGGCTTTTAGGTGGTTTAAGGTCTGTTGCCTTCTTTCTTTGAGTAGCTCTAATTCTTGAAGTTTGGACACTCTGTACTCTTCATCAGATATGAGACCTTTTAATGAAACTATCAAGGATGGGATCTCAACTTCAATGGGCAAGATGGCTTCAGATCCATAGACCAGGGAGTATGGTGTTGCACCTGTGGGTGTGCAGATGCTTGTGCGATAGGCCCACAACGTGGGATTTAATTGGATATGCCAATCATGGCTGGCATCATTGACAGTCTTTTTTAGGATTTTCAAAATGGTTTTATTTGATGCCTCTGCTTGGCAATTGCCTTGGGGGTAATAGGGGGTAGAAAAGTGGCACTAGATATGGAATTTGTCGCATAGTTCCCTGACATCTTGATTTTTAAAAAGTCATCCATTATCTGTGATAATGGACGAAGGGATACCATAGCGAAAAATGATATAGTTCAAGATAAAAGAGGCAATCTACTTGCCTGTGATATTGGCTAATGGCACGGCTTCAATCCACTTTGTGAAATACTCAGTGGTGGTGATTATGAATTTATGGCCGCTGGATGAGGGAGGGTGAATCTTTCCCACTAAGTCGAGTCCCCACTGACAGAAAGGCCAAGGAGTCAGAGTCATTAATGGTTGTAACTCCTATGCTAGTGCATGTATCAGGTTCCCATGGATTTGGCACTTCTTGCACTTCTTTATAAAATGATAGGAATCTTGTTCCATCATTGGCCGGTAGTATCCCATGTGTGTGAGTTTCTTGGCTAGGGTAGGGCCACTAGAGTGGGTCCCGCATATATCATCGTGCACTTTGTTCAGGGCAGTTTGATATTCCTCACTATCGATACATCTAAGAAGAGTACCATCGAGACCTCTACGATATAGGGTATTGGCGATAATAGCATACCAGGATGCCTGACGGATGAAAGTTCATTTTTGGTTACTAGAGAGATCAGGTGGGAGGTTATTCTCTTCAAGATATGAAAATATTTTTCCATAGAGGGGGGAATCAGTTCGAACAATGTGGCAAATGATATGGGATTCAGGGGTGTCATATGCAAGACGGGACACTGGCTCTACTAAGAACTCATAACGTGATTGATTATTTGGAATATCGAGGAGAGACGTAATCGTTGCCATGGCGTCCACAACTTTGTTCTCAATCCTTGGTATCTGTTCAAAATAGATCTTGACCAAGTATTCTTTGAAGTTATCTACCATCCATTTGTAAGGGATTAATTTCTCATCTTTTGTCTGGTAGTCGTCATTTACTTGATTTATGACCAGTTGTGAGTCACCATACACCTGAAGTTCTTGGATATTCCATTCAATTGCTATCTTGATGCCAATGACTAGTGCTTCATATTCTGCCACGTTGTTAGTGCAGGGAAAGAGTAATCTATATGATTTGGGAATGGTGTCTCCACTAGGGGTGATCAACAAGATACCTGCTCCCGATCCATGCTGAGTATATGAGCCATCGAAATACATTTTTTAGGTTGTTGTGGTTATGTGAAAGATAGACTCATCTGGAAATTTGAAACTCAAAGGGCTATCATCTGTTAGAGATGCATCTACCAGTTGATCTGCAAGTACTTGGCCCTTTATTGCTTTCCTATCTACATATTTGATGTCGAACTCACTGAGAAGTATGACCCATTTGGACAATCTACCTGTTAGGGTTGCTTTGTTGAGTAAGTACTTGAGTGGATCAATTTTTGCTACTAGTTTGACGGAATGTGACAACATGTAATGTCTCCACTTTTGTGAGGCAAAGACCACAGCGAGACATGCTCTTTCAATTGGCATGTATTGCAGTTCATACCCAACAAGTGTTCGACTGATATAGTAGATTTCTTGTTCTTTCCCTTCATAATTTTGTTGTGCGAGGAGAGCTCCCAGAGCTGTAGATGTGGCCGAGATATATAGCAACAGAGGTTTACCTTGAATTGGTGGCATCAATACAGGTGGTTTCATTAGATATTCTTTTAACTACTGAAATACCTGTTCACATGAATCATTCCATTTGAAAGGGACATTCTTATGTAGGAGGTGGGAAAATGGGTGGCACTTGTTTGCCAATTGAGAAATGAACCTTCTAATAGATTGGAGTTTTCCCTATAGGGACCTTAGCTAAGTGAGATTCTTAGGAGGCAGCATTTCCATGATGGCTTTCACTTTAGCTGGGTCGACTTTGATTCCATTGGCGGACACTATGTATCCAAGTAGCTTACCTGAGGTAACTCCAAACACACACTTCTTTAGATTGAGGCACACACCAAACTGTTCTAGTCTTTTGAAGATTTTGTTCAGTACTGCTAGGTGTCCTTCTCTTGTGAGTGATTTTGCAAGGATGTCATCAACATAATCTTCCATTATAGTGTGCATCATGTCGTGGAAGATTGGGGTCATAGCTCTCTGATATGTTACACTGGCATTTTTCAAACCAAATGGCATGACACACCAACAATAGGTGCCCCATGGACATGTGAATGCAGTCTTGTGTTGGTCTTCAGGTGTAATTTTTATCTAGTTGTATCCAGAAAAACCATCCATTAGTGAGAACATGGTGTGCCCTGCCGTGAGATCTACAATAATGTCAATGTTTGGCAGGGGGAAATCATCTTTTGGACAAGCTTTATTTAGGTCTCTGAAGTCATTACATATTCAGACTCTGCCATCTGGTTTGGCAACTGGTACTATATTTGAAATCCACTCAAGGTAGTCTATTGGTCTGATGAATTCGACATCTAACAGTTTCTTCATCTCTTCTTTCACCATGAGGGCCACATGTGGGTGCATCTTTCTGAGTTTTTGCTTTACTAGCTTAGCTCCTGGAGCTAAGGATAAGTGATGCATTATGAGATTTGGATCTAGCCCTAGCATATCCACATATGTCCATGCAAAATTGATTTGTTTTCTTTTGAAGAATTCAGTGAATGCTGGCTTTTCTTGTGCGGTTAGAGACTATGCCATGTGGATCATTCTGGGACTGTCACCTATGCTGACATTGATCGGTTCTGCTGGTTCTATCAATATTGAAGATCTCTCCTGATGTGTGAGATTGGGTAGAGGGTCAAGCCTTCCATCCTTCAGTTTCACCGTTGGATACGTCTATATTTATACTTTTTTCATGATCTAACACTGCCGCAGAGTGGTTTTCACGATTAGATCTTTCTTTCATTTTGACATTTTTGAGACTAAAAGGCTTGGCACTCTTTCCAAAATAGGCCTTGTCATTGAGTTCTATGGCATAGCCAACTCTATGGTCCCCTGCAGGTATATGATCTCTAAGCTCTAGATAGTCTATGATGGCTTCTTCATTCTGAAAGGTATCGAGCTTAGGGGTAGTGTCTTGTAAGTCCCAATCTATGAGTTCGGGGTGCAACAATGGTAAGGGGTCATTGGGTTGGTCTAATTCGGTGGTATTGATGGTTAGGATAGAGGTGTTGTGGTGGTCATTATAAGCATAGACAAAGTCTGCGATGGTACTCTCCATTAGGTGATCTGTCAAGGGGGGTATCATTCTTTCCTCACGACTTTCACTATCGTTATTACGTGGGTCAGACTCTAGTGGTCTAGCCCTTGGGCCTTGTCCCTCAGTTGCATGGGTTGGGTAATACTCATGGACAACATCGATATCTTTTTTGTCACAAGATAGCTCCAAGAGAATATCCCACTCATATTCATTGGAGTCAGTTTCACTCCCCATTTGCAGTCACTGAATTTGATCAACCAGATTAGTAGCAGATGTTTTAGGTTGTTTGCCTTTATGCTTATTTGCTCTGTTGGTTGTTGTTGTGCCAGTGTACCCTAGCCTTGTAGTGTCTTAGGCTGTCAAGGTATGAGGTTGGATGGGTTCAGTGATACCATCTTTCCTTGAACTGAGTGGACCATGTCCTTCATAACCCATTCTTTGTAGCATTTGGAATCCTTGACCATATTGTTCAGTTTGTATAGTGGTGTGATGGTCTTGTTGTGTTGATGAATTGCCATCATCCTTATATAACCATTGAAGGATATCCTTTTCATCGCTCTCATCTTCGAGGCTTCCCCATTTGATAAACAGACCTTTGGTAGTTTTGACTGCTTTGGATTTGCTCAGGGTAGGTCTTCCATATGATCTAGGAGATAGGGGGAGTTGTGCCAAACAGAGGGATTGGGAGATTGTGTACTCACCCAGGCCCTTATCTTTGAGTCTGAGGTCAGGTTGGGATGCCTTTGAAGTGGAAGCAAGTGAAGCTGGGTCAACACGAGATGAAGATGAAGCAGAGGCATAGTTATGAGGAATCACAACTTCAAGTTTAGGATGAATGGAGTTACACTATTGAAATGGATTGGGGTCACCTTGGATGGTGAGCTCTTGACCTTCATAGGGGAATTTGATACACTGGTGGTATGTTGACAACACTGCTTTTAGAGCATGTATCCATGGTCTCCCAAGAAGAATGTTATATGCTAACTCCATGTCGAGGACTTGGAAAGCTACATCTTTTACTATAGGTCCCACTCTGATTGGTAAAATAACAATTCCCTTGGAAGTTCTCTCCTCCTCATCATAGGCTTTGATAGTGATTTTCTTTTTTGGATCTATAGCTTTCTCTACAAACCCCAATGCAAGGATTAGCTTTAAGGTACAAATATTCAAACTAGCTCCCCCATTGATTAGAACCCTTTTTATCTTGCGTTTGTGGATGAAGGATTCGATATGAAGAGAGGCGTTATGAGGTTGGGTAATTGACATATCACCCTTTTCAGTGAATGATAGGGAGTGAGGTGAGGTAATGTGACCTACCATGGTTTAAAACTGTTCTTCAGAGAGGTTCATTGGAATGGAGGCTTCAGAAAGAGCTTTGTCGAGTATGGCCCTATGGGACGGGGACAGACATAGAAGTTCCAGGATGAAGATAAGTACTGGTGTCTTATGGAGTTGATCCAAGATACTGTACTGATTAGCCGGAGGGGTGGCGGCTCCTCTAAGAGTGACTCTATTATTGCGGGTGGTAGCATTACAATCTGAATAGTTGTTTATAGTGATCACATTGATGTGTGAATCACTTTTCAAGATGTGGTTAACAACATAGTCAAAGGACACGTTTGTGTAATTGGCGTTGTTAGTTCCACTGTTGTTTTGGTTGGAAGACTCTCCCTGCTCATAGTTGGGAAGAGGATCCTTGAATGCCCAGTTATCATTATTAGAGCTATGTCCGTCAAGTGACACTTTGTTTTTCTCTATCAAATCTTGGATGGCGTGCTTGAGTGCAATGCAGTTGTTGGTTTTAAGCCCCCTATTTCGGTGGTACTCATAGAAATTGTTATCATTCCACCAAGGAGGTTTGACTTTTGGTTCATATTCCCATGCGGTTGGAAGTGTTATGATCTTACTTGTGATTAACTTCTGTAGGGTGGTTTCCAATGATTCTCCCAAAGGTGTAAATTTTCTCCTAGGTTGAAAACTCATTAATCATGATTCAGTGTTTCTTGGTTTTTTTTGCGGGGGTTGTTTTGTGGATTCAATAAGTTGAAGATCAGTTGTTTTGGTGCCACATTCTTGGCATCTACCACCCCATCATTCACAATGTTTTTGTTTTTTGTCTAGAATCTTGGTTTATCTACGTTGGTATTGGTACTAGGAGTGTCTTTATAAAGCTTTGTTTGACCTTTGGTGATTAAAGCCTTTTCGATGATTAAACCCATCTCAATGACCTTACTAAAGGAAGTAGGACATTGGACCTATATCTGATAGCTTAGGTCGGGTTGTAAGTTATGGACAAACATTTCCAGCATTTGTTTTTCAGGCATTTAATGTGGGCACTTACTTGCCAACTGTCTCCATCTTTGTAGGAAGGCGATGAAAGATTCTCCACCTTTTTGCTTGGTGTTACAAAGGTCTAAGATTGAGGTGTCATGCTCAATATTGTAGGAGAAGTGTGTGACAAATTTGTCCACAAGTTCGTTAGAGGTTTTAATGCCGGGCGGTAGCCTAGAAAACCACTCCATGGCTTGCCCTCCTAAGCTTCTTCGAAATAGTCACATAAGATAAGTATCATTGTGGGCAACTTCAAGACACGCAACATTAAATTCCCTAATGTGGTCCCTTGGATCACCCTTTCCTCGATATTTATCAAATTTTGGCACCTCAAATTTAGAGGGGAAAAGCATCATGATCAAGGTCCTATCAAAAGGATATGGTGAAATATCCTCTAGGGAATAATGCTTAGTTGATGTTCCTCTTTGCATGTCTGTGAATTGTTGTTGTAAAGCTTGGATCTGTTGGGTCATTAAGCTTAAGGCGTTTGTAGAATCAATGGTTGCTTTGCTTTTGTCTGTGGGTGTTTCCTTTCGTGAGCTTCCCTCAAGGTTTGTTTCTTCCTCAGGTTCTTTTAGAGCTTCCACATCGAAATCTTTAGGAAGCTTGACTCCTAGTTGTGCTAAGTGAAGAAAGAATTTAGTAGGGTCTTGGGCAAGTACCTTATCCATTGTGCATTGAAACCTTTGGTCTTGCTGAGTTTAGAGAATCTCTTCCAGAGAAATTTCCTCATGACTATCGTGAGAGGATGGAATAGTTTTCTTAGCCATTTCAATCTATTTTTGTTTTTGGGACCTCGTTAAGACCATGCAAGGTGACTTGAGATGGGATGGAGTGAGTTTGAAAGATTTGAGCAAGAAATAATAAAATGCCAAGGCTTGAACAAGGTTTTCCTTAGATCAATTGGTGTCAAACAAGTTGGGTGGACAAAATGATAGTCAAAGTAAGGATGATAGAAATCTAGTTACTTGATGTCAACTAGTTTTGCACAAGCCACTAGTAGAGTTTCGAGAGAAAAGGATGATTGATCCTTGATAGTGGAGACTCACTAGGTTTGTTTGAGGGTGATGCGATCAAGGATAGCTTGGTACTAACTTGGTTTTTGGATATCTTGCTTGATTTTTGGAAGAGTTTTAGATGATGCGCGTGTGGGAACAACAGCTATGGTGCGGAAGATGGTTGACTTACATGATTTTAATCATATCTTGGGAAAATTGAGACAAGTTTGAAATGGGTTCTTGAAACGATGAAAGTTTTTCTCTTAGGAAGTACAGAACAACTCTCTGGAATGGATGCGTAACAATAAATGTGTCGGAACAGAAGTCAAAAGCACTGCAGGTCAAATCACATGCACAGATCTGGAAGATTTTATATGCACCGTAACAGTGATTAAATGCATAGAAAGTCTAAGTGGATGTGAAGCAGGTCATAGCAGATGCGCCGTTCTAGTTTTCAGTTTTGTTTTTGCAGATTTTTTGGCATGTTTCTCAAAAATTTCTATTTTTTTGGTTGAAAACTTGGTCTCTTTTTGAATTTTGATTTTCAATTATGGCAGATAAAGACACATCAAATGCATAGAAGTTTTCATGATTTTTATCTTTTATTATTTTTTGTGTTTTTGTGGACTTTTTGACACAAGAACAATTACAACCTAGGCTGGAAAGGACAGTATTTGTTGAGTCCCCTAGCTGTGCATATTCAAAGCATGTAGCTCTAGGATCTGGTAGCACCGGCTCCCCTCCACGGCACTCACTTCTCACACATACCAGATCTAGGATTCCTTAGGCTCATACCCCCACCGAACCTTAGGATTGTCCCTGCTACCTCTACTAAGAATCACATGAATCGGGGCCGCTTCAAAGGTCCCACCTTTTGCGCTAAAAAATAGAGGATTTTGGTATACTAAACAATGGCTAAATAGTCAGGGCAACCATTCGAGTGGTTACACGTGCGGCAATACTACTCTCTATTATGGAGTCTCCCAGCCTCCAAGGGTTATGCCTTGAAGGGTTTTGGGGGAGGTTGGCTATCGGTGTAACACAGCGACACTCATTGTAGGAAGCTTTCACCTCAAGCATAATTTATTTAAAGTGGATTGGTAGGGCTTGGCTTTAGGCTGTTCCACTTAGGGTCATTCCCACTTGAATAGGCGGGCATCCAAGGGTAGGCCCCTCTAAAGGTTATATACAAAGAATAACAAGTCTGGCGTTCTGGTCACCCAGTAAAGGGGAGAGCATAAGCCTATTGTCATTCAACATACACAGTGAATAGTGGTTCTTTCACTCCTATTTAAAAAGAAAAAAAACTATATGTGTTATCTACTTGGGCACTCACATAGTTGTTAACTTTGAAGTGATTAAAGATAGCAATGGTTCATTTCCTTTTTTGTAAGATACCAATGTTCTAAATCAAAAAGAGATAGCAATGATGTTTGTTTACTATCCTCCTAGTTAAGAACTATGTGAGATTGGCATGTACATGTTGTTTTACTTTTCCTCCTAGTTAATCTATGATGTGTGTTTTAAGGAAAATAAGACTATCTAGCTCTTAGCCCTACACAAAAATCAAAGAAACCAATCCTGCAAGAAACCCCTAGAATCACTATGAAGACTATATGCGCCGCCTTATAGTCTGTATGCGCAGAAATAGAGACTATAAGCGCCAAATTACAAATGTGCTAAGACAGGTGTCAAAAGCGTAGGAATAAAGGACATATGTGCCATTTCTATGAATGCGTCATTCTATAGGATGAAAGCGCCATGTCTGGGGGTATATGCACTGGAGTATTGCAGGCACCGAAACAGGTTGCAGATGTGCCACCTTGGAGGATGTATGAGCTGGAAGTCTGTATGCGCCGGAATAGGGACTAGATGCGCCTTGGGATCAATCAAATGCACCAAATGAACCTGTTTGAATACTGTACAGAATCTGTACAGAACCTATCACTCAAGAACTTAGTTTTAGATTAGATTTTGGGGCAAAGGCCCCACGGTGGGCACCAGAAATGTAATGGGTAAAATAGGATAATAAAATGAATTATAAGACACCCAATAACATCAATGAAATGTGCAAATAACAAAAGCTTTAAAATAAGAATGATACTTCCAACCTTTGTTACCTCATGATTTCCATTGTTCGCCTATTCCCTTTTGATCTTTGGTGATGAATGTAGCCCTCAGGAAGCTTTCTTCCTCGCTTTGATTCCTCAAGATGACAAAGGAGAAATGGCTTGGATAGTTTTTGTGTTCAAGATGAGCTTCGACACAATATGGGATAAATGGTGAATGATGTGAGAGTGGGGGTGCTAATGGCGCGCTATGGATTCTGCAGCATAAATTTACTTGAAAGCTTCGTGATCTGAAATGGAAGAATAGAGGGGTATTTATAGGATTGTGTGAGAGAAGATCAATGGTAGAGGATGTTTGAGAGAACGTGCACGAATAGAAGAAGGACATGTGTCATTCAAAAGGATGCTTTGTTGAGTTAACTGCTTTCTTGATGAGGATGAACTTTTATTTCTTAAATTAGAATATAGTTTTCTAATTTAAGAGTTTTGTTGATAAAAACAAAGTTGCTTTAAATCAGTTAACTCAGCTTTTGCTTTTACATGACAAGGAAGATTTATTTTTGGAAGATTTGGAAGATAAGAAAGCAAAATTAAATAAAAAAATTTATTTAATTATTTGTGCAAGATTTAGAAGAATAAATAAAATATTTAATTATATTTTATTTTTTTGGAGTTTGAGATTTAATTTAAATAAATTTGCATTTTATTTAAATTTGGAAGAATGAATGATTTAATTAAATAATTAAAGTTATTTAATTGTTTAGAAGAATACAGTTGATATTGATGAAATTAATTAAATAAATGTAATTTATTCAATTAATGGGAGAAAATGAATCGAATAAATAAATTGTTTTATTTATTTATTGATAGATGAATATTAAGATGAAATAAATATTTAAAATATTTATTTAGGTAGAGTCATGTCATTTTTAGGTGTATACATGAATAACAGAAGAAAAAGATTGAATAGAGCAACAATTGATTCACCCCCCCTCTCAGTTGTTCGGACCTATTCCAACAGTTACTTTGTAAAGAAGTGTCCAAAAATAGGACTGTTTCGTTCCAATTTAGGCCTAATTAGGCTTTGGCACAACAGGGGTTTATTGGTTAGGCAACCTCCAGCCCCAAACTCTCATAACCAATCCTTCAAATACCTTTTGTTAGACCTGCTCAAACTTTTGAACACATTTTTTTCACCAACCCTAGTGCTTTTACTTCATAGCCTTGTTTTACCAAACTGTATACAGATTTACACTCATAAAAACTTTAACTTTCCGCCATAAATATTAACCATTGGTTTTTAAGACTATAGAAATATGAAAGTAGATATTATAGAGATCATTTCCACCAAATATCAAAGATTTTTAACGAATCAATTAGGAGAAATACAAATTTTTATGCCTCTGGTTACGCTAAATCAGGGTTTTGACAGTCAAAAATAGTTTTTAGAAAAATGATCTTAACTCACTCATACCTCCATGAAATTGAATGAAACAAGATAAATTGGAAAATAGATTCGACATTCTTTCATTTTCAACCATTTTCATGCCCTGACACATCTGTACAGGGCTGTACCACTCAGATGAACAACAGAATTATAGTAAAAATGACAAAAAATCAGAATTTTTATTAGTTTTCATCCTTCCCACTCTTTCTACACCCTCTCCTCAATCTATGAGGATGTATTTATACATTTTTGAATTATTTTTGGAAGGTTTACAACTAAAATCACAGTTATATGGTCGTTTGCCCTCCTTAACAATACATTGTTTTGTTGAAATTTCCAAAAACTCTCATAAACCCTTATATCTTAGTATCTTATTAACAAATGCATGACTTAAAGACATATAACATGACTCCAAAACATATGAGATGGTCATCTTGACCTTATTACATTGAAAGTTGGCCTATAGAGACCTTATTTATATGACCAAAAGACTCAAATGGCATAAAAACTTCCTAGAATCCATTATGGAGCATGTTGTCAAGACCTCCAAATGATCACATTGCAATTGATGGTGTTGGTGCTCCTACACCACTCTGCTGCTTGTTCAGGGGGCTCAAAATGAGAGTTGACATATTCAATGAGCTTCTTCAACTATGCGATAGGAGCCAAGGACATGTCTCTCTTTAAACCAAGCATGATCTTTTCAAAAACTGCACCGATGCATCTCTTATTAGCTCATTGTCCTCCATGTGAGACTTTAGAATATCTTCTTGTGTAGTAGCTTGAAAAATTGATCCTAGCTTTAATTTTTGCAAAGGAGACATTGTTGCCAAGGTTATTGGCCCTTGCAACAACTCAAGGGTAGACAAAATTTGACTTTCCTTTTGCTTCTCCAAAAATTCTCTCAAAGAATCAACTGTATCCTTTTCAACAGTGTCTTTCTTATCTTTAACATGAGACATCTCAGCATCTTGTCCTTCCGAAGGTTCTGCATGAGCAGGCTCTTGGTCATTTCCCTTTCTTTCTGAAACCGATTCTTATCTGTCATCATTTGTGTCCGGAGCAGAGTTATCTACCATCTTCGCATTAACCACTACTCTTTGCTCACTCTATCTTTTTGAGACATTCTCCTCAAGCATGATATTTTCTTCAGAGCTCTTTTCCTTTATAGGCTCTTTCATTTCTTCATCCTTTCTTGGGATTTCTGAAAGAATAGCTGCACTTTGTTCCATATTATGTTCCATATTTATCTCTGGAACTATACTATCAACATCAACATTATGTTCCTCTTCAATAGTGTCAACAATGGTTGGGATTTGCAGCTCATGTAACACTTTTAGTGTTAGATTCTCCTCAGTTTCTTTAACCAAATTCCCAATGTCTCCAGACATTAGAGCATTGACTTTCTTCTTGGTTTTGAATTCATTACTAAGCTTCTTAGTGACTTTAACCTTTTCTTCTTTTGTGATGTTTGGACAAAGTTTCAACAAGACATATTCCTTTATCTCAACATCTTTGGCCATGGCCCCTTCTTTTCTTCCTGTCATGATGATGGCTAAACTATCTAGTAACTCATCTATAACCTCAATTAATGTTTTACTAAACATATCCAAATATCTTACGACTTCTACTTCCATTATTACCTTATCTACATATGATCTTTCATCATACATATCTGTAATGGGTTTCAGGTTTCCATGCTGAGCAAATGCATTGATTGTGGCTTCCAAAGTTATTGTTGCTTCATCTGCTTTGGTCTCAGTCTTTTCTCCTTTCTTCTTCTTCTTTTCTTTACCCTTTCCAGAGGGCTTCTCTTTCTTGCTTGCAATTGTTTCATCTATTTTTTCTTTCTTAGCCTTGACTTCTTCATCTGTTTCTGTTTCTGATGCAGAGCCAATACAACACAAGACCACTAAGGGGTCACAACCAACTACATAGGAGGAAGAGGATACATGGGATGGCAGGGAAAAACAACTCATCTAGGCCTCAGTGGACCAAATAGCAACACTTATCTTCAATTTGGACTTGACTGTCCACTCACACTCCATGACTTCAACACAACACAATATCACCATTTATAGGTTCAAACATATGGGGACCTTCACAAACATTCTAGGGACCCTAGAATAACTAGTTTTTACTATCCCAAGCTCACAAAACTCACAAAATGCACTGAGGGTACCTCCTTGTACCACTTCCTTCACAAACCCACTCACTTCCTTGTAGCCCTCTTTTTAGGACTGTCATGCAATAACTTTAGTTTCAGACCTCTTCTCAAAACTTTCATGGGCTTTTTGACTACCCATTACCTTGTTCTTAAACATATTAAACATGCAACATAGGTTGATTTGGAACTATACCCAAAACTTGGCTATATCCTGCTGTCCCAAGGGCTAATTAGGCCTCCTAGACATGACAAATGACTATAAAACTTGTTTCACAATACCCAAACCCACTCCAAGGAATAAAACAGATTATATAAGGTCTAAGTACACTGATTTCAAGGTTCTTGGGTTGTCTCAACTCTCCCATGCATCAATTCACTCCTCTATGCAAGTCACCAATCCTAGTACATGAAAACATTAGGTGCCACAGCTGCAACAGTCACTCTTACTCTTATCCTCTGCCCTGATCATGAAAACCCATTTGTTAGACATAAAAAAATAGCTTAATACATTCATTTACATCTATGGAGCAGGTGTGGAAACTCATAAATCCATCGATTTCATGAAAAAGCACTAAAACCCTCTAAAACCCTACTACAAACCCACTTGCACAAAAATAGTCATAAAATGCTTCTTTTACAATGAAATTGGATCCAACTAAGTTTAAATGGAAGGTGAATCGATCCTTTACACATCCATATACATTTGTACCCTTGATAGCATTGTACGGTCAAGTACAGGCATGAGGAACAACAATAAAAATAGTCAAACTGTGAAAAAGAGTAGTCCCAAAGAAAATGTTGGGAAAGTGCTCAAACCTCCATCAAATATCCTCCAACCTGGCTTAAAAAAAAATGAGACCATACACTACAACATTCCAAGCATGAGAATTCTTACATTAGTACTGTACGGCCAAGAAAAATGAGAGGGAACAACAATTTTCAGAAAAATAGAGACGGGACAGCAAAACAATTATAATCTTCATTTTTTTCTCTTCAAACTTCAACCAAATCTCCACATTCAACCATACTCTCCTTAAAATTCTTTTACAATTGTTTTTGTATCCTCCTATGAGATTCCCATCGTGGGAATAAGGCTCAAAATAGCCTAAACTTTTGTTTTTTCATAAAAAATTATTTTTATGATTGCAGACCCACTAGAAGAAACTAACTATTTTCAAACTCCACTAACATAAAATGAATAAAACCATCCTCCTATGCATTTTTAAGGCTCTATTACATTTATTTTTTTGAAACTCATTTTGCCTTTTGACACTAAATTTTAAAAATTTGATTAAATGCTTAAACTAGGTGCACTGCACCATACAACCTAACTTGAAACTTTTCCAAGTCGCTTGGAAATATTGTTGCAAATTGTCCTTCATTGCTCCATGCTTGTCTTAATTAGGTCCATCTTCACTGTCCATGGCATGCTTGCCAACATTTCTTGTTGTTTGACCATATGCACTCTTTGTGGACTATCCCACTCTTGGTCCTTTGACCTTGTCATCTTCATCAGCAACTATGCTTCTCTCTACTATCCTTTAACTTAATTCCTTACCTTCTTGTTTACACCATGGTTTCATACTCTCCTTTCTACTACTCACTGTCATCTTACCTTTACCAACCTCTATCAGGTCTTTATCCAACTTGCTTACTTTGCAAACTGCTGTACCAGCTTCTCTTGGCTATCTACTCATCACTATAGGGCACATGATTGTCCCTACCAAGACTCCTTCACTCACTCCTTGCCTTACCAAAATCTCTACACTCTTGCACTTCACATTTTCAGTCACTTTCTTCTTCCACATGAAGATATTTCTCTTCTCAACAAGCTGTAAATCAGCTCCACACTTACTCTTTGTTGTTTCAACAGTTTCATGCCTTGATAAGGCTACACACTCCTTGTTTTCACACTCCTCAATCATCACTGACTCCTTGCCAAACATAATCATACTTGATGTTCTTAACTGCTCCTGTAATGGCAATAGCACAAAAGTCTTCTCATCCTTCTTGATAGTGAAGGTATTAGCTCTTCCATCGTAAACTACAAACCTATCAAATTGCCAGGGTCTTCCCAGTATCACATGACAACAATCCATAGGTAGGATGTCACAAAGTACCCTATCCTCATATGCTCCAATCTTGAACTCAACTAATGCTTCCTCAATCACTAAAATGGACTGATGATCACTCACCCAAGAAATTTTGTAGGGAACTTCCCTAGGAACTTTCTTTAACTTTAGTTTGTCCACCATCTCTCTTGACACGATATTGTCAGTACAACTCGAATCCACTATCACTTTACATACCTTGTTCTTGCTCTTGCAATTTGTTCTAAACAATGCTCTCCTCTAAATCAACTCCTTCTCCCTGGAGGTCTTTAGTAGTGCTCTTTCTCTCATCATCAATACTTCTCCTGCTTCAGCATCACACCTTGTGTAACTAGAACTACCACACTCTTCTTCTTGGACCAATTGAGTCCTCTCACTCTTCCTTTCACCATCACTTGAAAATTTTTTCTTCTTAGGACACTTATATGCTGGGTGTCCAAACTCTTGACAATTATAACACTTACTGGCAAAGGCATTTACACTTTTTCCACCACCAAATCTGTACTCTGTCCTTGTTTGAAATCAACACCTTGTCCTTGTGCGTTACTCATGTCTTCTTGACTCTCATTAACTTGTTTTGTGTTAAAAGATCCTCTGCCTCTGGCTAACTTGTCTTGTCTCCTTTTCAGCTTCTCTTCCACTCTAACTGCCATTTGGTAATAGTCTTCAACACTCCTTGGATTTGCCAACAATAATTCATCCTACATGTTAAATCTCAAACCACCAATATACCTAGCAACCTTTTGTACTTCACTTTCACTTTGACCAGACCCTATATACTCAGCTTATAAAACTCTTTAGTGTATGTCTTAACATCCATATCCTTTTGTCTTAAAATTTGAAGCTTCTTAAACATTTGAACTTCGTAATCTTTAGGTAAGAACTTACCTTTGATCTTTTCTACCATCTTGTCCCATGAGACAATCTTTGACTTTCCTTTCTTTCTTCTCTCTGTCTGCTAATAATCCCACCATAACAAAGCATGACCAATCAGCTTGGTCTTTACAATCTTCACTTTCTGATCCTCAGGAACTTCTTCACACTCAAAGTGGTTGTCCAATGCTGCAACCCAATCTAGCAACTCTTCATCATTTACGATTCCTCCATACTTTGGCACATCTATCTCCATCTTGTGCTTGTCATCTTTCACTACCCTCAGCAACTTAGCCATCCTCTGACCCTCAGGGTGTAACTCTTCTTCTACATCTTCATACTCAGCTTCTTCTTCTTCCTCTGACTCAATCTCATCACCTAGAGCTACTCCTCTTCTCTGATTTTGTTCTAGGGTAGCCATTCTTTCTTTTAGCTCCCTCAACTCTCTAGCATGCTTCTCCTTCAGCTCATTCATCTCTTGAGCCACATTTCTCACTCTTGGAGGCATCTTGACAAATGGCCTCTTCAACTCAACACTTCACAGACCTACTAACTGTGCTCTGATACCAATTTGATGTAGAGCTAATACAACACAAGACCACTAAGGGGTCACAACCAACTATATAGGAGGAAGAGGATATAGGGGATGGCAGGGCAAAACAACTCATCTAGGCCTCAGTGGACCAAACAACAACACTTGTCTTCAATTTGGACTTGACTGTCCACTCACACTCCATGACTTCAACACAACACAATATCACCATTTATAGGTTCAAACATATGGGGACCTTCACAAACCTTCTAGGGACCCTAGACTAACTAGTTTTGACTGTCCCAAGCTCACAAAATGCACTAAGGGTACCTCCTTGTAGCCCTCTTTTTAGGACTGTCATGCAATAACTTTAGTTTCAAACCTCTTCTCAAAACTTTCATGGGCTTTTTGACTACCCATTACCTTGTTCTTGAACATATTAAACATGCAACATAGGTTTCTTAGGAACACTATACCCAAAACTTGACTGTACCCTGCTGTCCCAAGGGCTAATTAGGCCTCCTAGACATGACATATGACTATAAAACTTGTTTCACAATACCCAAACCCACTCCAAGGTGTTAAATAGTTCATATGAGGTCTATGTACACTAATTTCAAGGTTCTTGGGTTGTCTCAAATCTCCCATGCATCAATTCACTCCTCTATGCAAGTCACCAATCCTAGTACATGAAAACATTAGGTGCCACAACTGCAACAGTCACTCTTACTCTTATCCTCTGCCCTGATCATAAAAAACCATTTGTTAGACATAAAAAAAAGCTTAATACATTCATTTCCATCTATGGAGAAAGTGTGGAAACTCCTAAATCCATCAATTTCATGAAAAAGCACTAAAACCCTCTAAAACCCTACTACAAACCCACTTGCACAAAAATAGTCATAAAATGCTTCTTTTACAATGAAATTGGCTCCAACCAAGTTTAAATGGAAGGTGAATTGATCCTTTACACATCCAAATACATTTTTACCCATGACAGCATTGTATGGTCAATTACAGGCATGAGGAACAACAATAAAAATAGTCATAAACTGTGAAAAAGAGCAGTCCCAAAGAAAACGTTGGGAAAGTGCTCAAACCTCCATCAAATCTCCTCCAACCTGGCTTAAAACAAAGATGAGACCATACACTACAACATTCCAAGCATGATAATTCTTGCATTAGTACTATACAGCCAAGAAAAATGAGAGGTAACAACAAATTTTTAGAAAAATAGAGACGGGACATCAAAACAGTTATAATCTTCATTTTTTCCTCTTCAAACTTCAACCAAATCTCCACATTCGACCATACTCTCCTTAAAATGCTTTTACAATTGTTTTTGTATCCTCCTACAAGATTCTCATCATGGGAATAAGGCTCAAAATAGCCTAAACTTTTGATTTTTCATAAAAAACTGTTTTTACTAATAATAGATTGTCACTGTTTTTATGACTGCAGACCCACTAGAAGAAACTAGCTATTTTCAAACTCCACTAACATAAAATGACTAAAATCATCCTCCTATGCCTTTTTAAGGCTCTATTACACTTATTTTTTTGAAACTCATTTTGCCTTTTGACACTAAATTTTAAAAATTTGATTAAATGCTTAAACTAGGTGCACTGCACTAGTTTCCTCTTCTTCTTCTTCTTCTTCTCTAGCTCCAAGGCTTACATATACTCTCCTTGTGGCCTTTTCTTTCTTTCTTTTCTTCTTCTCTGGTACTTGCTCTTCAATATCTGTAGGCTTTATCTTTTCTTTTTCAATATCTATAGCATGAAGTGGTTTGAAGCTTTTAAAGGTAGCTATTGTAGAGAAGGAGGCTCTTGTTCTCCTTCCATAGCTGGAGGTAGGATTCTCTTTCTCAGATTTATCTTCTTTCTTCTTCAGATATTTTTATGTTTGTCCTTCTAGAGCACTTGCAACCTTGAATGCCTTTGCCTTGGTTCTTGCTTCATTTATTTGTTCATCTGTAAATCCTTTGCTTTTAACAAACTCAGTTGCCCACTTTCTTGCATTCCTCTTGATTTTAGGTTGTTTCAATTCCAAATGGACTTTGAGAGATAATTATTCAAATTTTCCAAATCTTTCCTCCTTAGGATCTTTTGGTTTGCTCAATATCAGGTCTACCAAACTAGTTAGGATGTCCTCCGTGACTTCATATCCCATGGCTGGGACCCACACAGTTCTGGGTTCTATAGCCTCCATAAGGCATTTATCTTTGTCTACCAAAAATACAATGTCCTTTTCATATTTCTTCACAATCTTTCAGGGATCCTATCCCTAGACTGCATTTTCTTTTGGAAATTCTTAAAATAACCCCATAATGCTACATTTTGTTTATCAACATTTCCTAAACTCTACAGATGATTTCTAATTTGTACTGCTACTGGTGAGTGATCAAGCCAACTAATATTGTCCATACCTAGTAACTCCTTCAGAAAATAGAAAAATAGACAAATGATTAGAGTTCCATACTTGAAGGGGTATTTTGTGTCTTTTGTCCTTTTTAGATTCTCCAACAATTGTTGCCAAAGCAATTCACATAGGTCATAGTCTACATTGTTCTTTACCATTTCATATGCTATGTGTATAGCAGTTGCTGAGACTAGATTCTCCCTATTGGAGAAGTAGACCTTATAACTGATCACCATTGAGGTAAACCTTATCGCCATATTTTTAATATCATTCATGGTTAGTGCCCTTTTGTCAAACTTGGCACCGGTCAATTGCATCACAGTGTTATTCTTCACATACTTTAACATCGGGACTATTCTGATGGAATTCATGCCAGTGACTACTTTAATGGCACCCATGCAAGTGACTGCTTTAATGGCTTCCTTTGTTATCATATAAGGCACATTAAGCCAAAAGAACTCATCATGAATCCTACTCAAAACATACCTAAGCTTCTTAGTGACTTTAACCTTTTCTTCTCTTGTGATGTTTGGGCAAAGTTTCAACAAGACATATTCCTTTATCTCAACATCTTTGGCCATGGCCCCTGGAATTCATCACTAAGCTTCTTAGTGACTTAACCTTTTCTTTTCTTGTGATGTTTGGGCAAAGTTTCAACAAGACATATTCCTTTATCTCAACATCTTTGGCCATGGCCCCTTCTTTTCTTGCTGTCATGATGCTAGCTAAACTGTTTGGTAACTCATGCATAACTTCAATTAATGTTTTACTAAACATATCCAAATATCTTACGAATGCTACTTCAATTATTACCTTATCTACATCTGATCTTTCATCATACATATCTGTAATGGGTTTCAGGTTTCCCTACTGAGCAAATGCATTGACTGTGGCTTCCAAAGTTATTGTTGTTTCATCTTCTTTGGTCTCAGTCCTTTCTCCTTTCTTCTTCTTCTTGTCTTTACCCTTTCCAGAGGGCTTCTCTTTCTTTCTTGCAATTGTTTCATCTATTTTTTCTTTCTTAGCCTTGACTTCTTCATCTGTTTCTGTTTCCTCTTCTTCTTCTCCAGCTCCAAGGCTTACATATACTCTCTTTGTGACCTTTTCTTTCTTTCTTTTCTTCTTCTCTTCTAGCTTCTTATCTGGCACTTTCTCTTCAATATCTATAGGCTTTGTTTTTTATTTCTCAATCTCTATAGCATGAAGTGGTCTGGAGCTTTTAAAGGTAGCTGCTGCAAAGGAGGAGGCTCTTGTTCTCCTTCTAGAGCTAGAGGTAGGCTTTTCTTTCTCAGATTTCTCTTCTTTCTTCTTCAAAGATTTTGATGTTTGTCCTTCTAGAGCACTTGCAACCTTGAATGCCTCTGCTTTGGCTCTTGCTTCATTTATTTGTTCATCTATTAATCCTTTGCTTTTAACAAACTCAGTTGCCCACTTTCTTGCATTTCTCTTGATTTCAAGTTATTTTAGTTCCAAATGGACTTTGAGAGATAATTATTCAAATGTTCCAAATCTTTCCTCCTTAGGATCTTTTGGTTTGCTCAATATCATCTCTACCAAACTAGTTAGGATGTTCTTTGTGACTTCATATCCCATGGCTGGGAGCCACATAGTTCTGGGCTCTACAGCCTCCATAAGGCATTTATCTTTATTCACCATAAATACAATGTCCTTTTCATATTTCTTCACAACCTTTTCAAGGATCCTATCCCTAGCCTGCATTTTCTTTTGGAAATTCTTAAAATAACCCCATAATGCTGCATTTTGTTTATCAACATTTCCTAAACTCTACAAATGATTTCTAATTTGTACTGCTATTGGTGAGTGATCAAGCCAACCAATATTGTCCATACCTGGTAACTCCTTTAGAAAATAGAAAAATAGACATATGATTAGAGTTCCATACTTGAAGGGGTATTTTGTGTCTTTTGTCCTTTTTGGATTCTCCAACAATTGTTGCCAAAGAAATTCACATAGTCATAGTCTACATTGTTTTTTACCATTTCATATGCTATGTGTATAGTAGTTGTTGAGACTAAATTCTCCCTGTTGGAGAAGTAGACCTTATAACCGATCACCATTGGGGTAAACCTTACTGCCAGATTTTCAATATCATTCACGATTAGTGCCCTTTTGACAAACTTGGTACTGGTCAATTGCATCACAATGTTATTCTTCACATACCTTAATATCAGAACTATTCCAGTGGAATTCATGCCAGTGACTGCTTTAATGGCACCCATGCCAGTGATTGCTTTAATGGCATCCTTTGTTATCATATAAGGCACATTAAGCCAAAAGAACTCATCATGAATCCTTCTCCAAACACACCTAACCCAAGCATCATTCAAGAATACTGGAAAATCCAACTAGGTATCCAAATTCTTCTTATGCAAAGCACTATATTCTTCTTTCAATTCAAAATTATCATTTGTCAACTCATCCAAGTATGTTTTCCCTAACTTAATATGATCATATTCTTCCAAGTTTGCATGTATGTATGCCCTAATGTCTTTAGTGTGCATAACCCCATGCAGAACCTCAAAAAATGCACCATCTAAATCAGTTTCTAGGGATTTAAATGGATGTTTCTTGAATTTAGGTTGAGGCCTCTCAATAATCTCTATTACTTGAGGAGTAGACATTTTTACTAACTCAACACAGAAATTTTTCAAGAGAGAGAGAGAGTTGTAAATACCTTTTGTTTTCGGTTAGGATTTCTTCACACCAATCGCTGAATACTTGGATTCGCCTAAGCTTCGCTTCTCAAATCTCCTTAGACACTTGAGGGTTTGAATGCAATGTGATTTCCTTTCAAATAGATTCCCTTTTAACCTTTTTCATTAAAACCTAATCATCATAAATGTTGATTCAAAAAGATGTCAAACTCTTACTTTGCCATCCACAGTCAATCTAAATTGCTTTGCAATCCACCACATTGGATTCTTTTCTGCCAGACTCTTCTTTAAAAGCTTTGTTATCTTGTTTTCTAGCATATACCTTCATTTTGAATGTCAACACCACTTTTCTGGCTGGGGGAGCAGGATTTTTATTTAAGCTCTCCCTGATCCAAAGCTCCCAATTTACTTCCTAGAGGAAGTACCTGCACTAGAGTTTGGTGAAGACTCATTCTATACTTCATGTACTTCCTTCTTAACCCAAATCTTGTTCATCTCCTACTTGATTTCTACCAGATCTACCTTTTGTACCAGTTTCTTCATCCCTGCCTAATTATCCATCTTCATATTTTTGCTTCTGTAGAATCTTGTAATATATCTAGGCATGTTGCAATTGAAGCATACAACATTTCTCTGACCATTGTTCCTTCCATTCATCCTTGATCTGCATTGGTTAGCCTTGTGTCCAAATCTATTGCATGCAAAGCAATTCCCATTGAAAGATTGAGCATTCATTCCATTATTATAGTTGTTTCTTATCTGACTTTCGCAGTCACTAACTCTATGACCAAACCTTTTGCATATAAAGCAGTTACCTTTGAAAGTTTGAGCATTCCTTCCATTGTTGTAACCATTCCTTATTTGAATTATGCAATCATTTGCTTAAAATGACCTACTTTATTGCAAGTAAAGCACTAACTAGAGAATGTTGAAACATTTTAATTTACTTTGCTCCTACATTGAGTAGCCTTATGACCAAAATTATTGCATACATTACAAAAACCATTGAAAGAAGGGTACCTTTGAGCATTTGGTTGCCTGATTGGTGGTCTTCTAGGTTTGTTCTTTTGATTCTGAGTCTATTTTCCCTTTTCCTTTTTGAACTTAGCTTTCGTTTCTTAACCTATTTTAGAACCTTCACCTTTCTCAAATCCCAAGCCTTCTTTGTCATTAGGACTCTTCTAACTTGCAAGTATTCTATCAAGTTGGCCAACACTCACTCTGAATTTATCTTCCTGAATCGATGCCTATTTCAAATCAACTTTCAGATCCACAACTTCTTGTTCAAGCTTTGTACAATCTTCATATTTTCTTTTCACCAAATGATTTAGGTCTTCTACTTTTTCTCTTTTTACAACTACCACTTTCAGATCATTCAAGGTTTCATTTGCTGATATCAATTGTTCACTAACCTCCTTATATTTTTCTTTGAACTTCTTGACTTGCTCCCTTAATTTTTTGATGCACTCATCTGCTTCCTTAGCATTATCTTTTAGATCCGTATTTTCTATTTCAACCTTTTCAAGATCTTCAAGGGTAGCCTTGAGTTCTTCTTCACTGACAAGCATGCAATCTTCTTCTATAGTTTTAGCTGAATCAATTTCTTCAGGAGTAGAATACTTTTTACTTGCCATGTGTTCAATCTCCAAGATCTTCCTCAAGCTGTTAGACTTCTTCCAAGGAACTAGGCTCTGATATCAATTGTTGAACACCCAAAATACTGAGAGGGGGGGGGGTGCATCAGTATTCTATTAAACCTTTTACTTATTAAACTAGTAGTCCGTTTTCCACAAATAATAACAAAGCAGATTAAACATAGAAGAAGAAACCATAAAGCATCACACATGAACACCAAGATGTTTACATGGAAAACCCAAAATTGGGAAAAACCACGGTGAGTTTTAGCTCATAGTAATTATTTAATATCAATACCAAATTACAAGAGGCTCACTGCCCAAAGATATGCTCACTGCAAGAAAGGCTCACTACCCAAAGAAATGCTCATTGCCTAGAGAAAGAAAAAAAGAAAGAAGGATGGCTCACTGCCAGATTGAACTGCTTTGATTGCATCTACACATGCATAGTTACAGCTCCAATGAAGCACATAAATACTATCTCAAAAATCTTCATCTCTGACTGCTCTATTTTTACATGGGAACACGATCTCTCTTCTTCTCCTCTTATTGCCTTCACAAAATCACAATCTTTCACACTAAATACACCTATGTGTTCACACACCTATTGACTAAACACCAAATTGGATCACATATATATATCCGCAACACTTACAATCTTCATATTAGGTCCGCCTAATTAGATGAAGCATGTAGTCAAACAATTTGTAACTTGTTGGCCAAATCTAGTCACTAAATTACATAGCAGACCTAAACCATGCTTGAATCACATTCTCATATGTCAGCTTCAACTTTAGAACCTCTTAGAATAAAGTTTCAATCAATAGAACTAACCGTACACAAATCAAATTATCATGTTAGCCTCAAACATAGACTGTTACTGACTCAGTCTATCTGTTAGACTATAACTTTCATTGTGGACCACAAGAATTGCTCAAAATCATATCAAAGGCTCCTTAGAAATCACAGATCATACCTACAGAACCGCAGAACATAATATCAACATGCGGCAAAATGTGGATTGCTAAAACATAGTCGCAACTTGTAACATGCCTCTTGTTCTACCAACTAAGATTTACTAAGTTTAACTTGAATGTAAATAAATCATGAATTCATAATAGGAATAATAAAATTTTTCCTTTGAACATTTGATGTAATGCACATTTGAAACATATTTCACACTTCTATTGCATAACCAAATTACATTTCTCAATAAAAGAATTGAATATTCAACTTTTACAACTTTTTCATAAATTACATAGAAGCTTCAAGAGCTTAATAAAAAATAAAATCACATGTTTGTATACTTGTCTGTCTTCAATACTTTCGGCCATCAACTAGATGAGGGGAAGCATCACTCAAGTGATTTACCTCCAACCATGGACTATCTACGGTCCCCCGCACATTTACCAAACAGGTAAATGGCCCTACCCTTCAACGGAGGGATTGGTATAGCAACCTCAAAGTTAAGCCTAATTTGAGCAGGTGTTGTGTCCTACATTAACTAGTACTATCATACTATGGCTACAACCATCAAAATATGACATCTCTACTTAGTAATGCAAACCTGGAACACAGTGAAGCTAGACAGTGTAAACATTGGTTATTTACACCACTTTGGCCAAAGTTTTCTTCCTCTCATATTCACCCACCCTTCTATCTCATCTGGGAAAGATGACAATCTCTATACTAGGTTATCTACCTCTTCCATGGATCACATATCCCAAGGTTAACATATTACATGTTTTACTAGGATACATATATCGAAGTAATACCACTTGAATCCTATTTTCACTATCTTTCCCCTTGTACAATTTTCCTATACAAACACCAATCAATGATTGGTTCACAATTTCATCTAGGTAAAATCCAGACCATAGACACTATCTCACATTCACAATACAAATTTTCTATATATATATATAAAATTAATAGACATTCACATCGAAAATTCAACATTGCAATTGCTTAAAACAATACATCACATTATGTTTTGAAAATAGGAAAAAAATAGAGAAGGAGAAATAAATCCCATGCCTGAGAATATAGCTCCAAATGGATCAAATACTCTTCTGCTTACGACCTTCCAATACTCTAGATCGCTCCTCCAAATAAAACAATTTACAAAAGTAAAACGACAAACTTTCAACGCTAACGTAAAACTCAAATTTGAAATGAGAAGGCTCTTGATTAGAAAAAGGTGCAAATAAAAATGAGGGAGAGTACCCCCTTTTATACTGCATCCAATTCAAAAATGTCGATATAATGTCGACATGCTTAACCAACTCAAAAAAAATGTTGACACTATGAAGACATGCTTACAAATTCTAAAATTAGTTCATAAAATAAAACAACCTTCTAAAAAAAAGTGTTTGTTAAAAATTTAAAAATAAAATAAAATATACTAATAAGCGATATCCTAAGCACATAAATAAACGATTTACGTGCTGTTTGAAAGGTTAAAAAAATGAAATTTAAGAAGGGAGTATCGACCACCCCGAGTCTAAGCACTTTATGCGCTACACCATGTCTTAAGGCCCGCATGCCTAAAAAGTTTAAAACATATCCATTTGAGTCTTAAACACCATTTGGTTAAAACATATTCTCTCTTTTATTAAAAAAGAACATTAATCCCCTTTTTATTAAAAGCACTTTAAACCCTTTTTTTTATTATACTTCTTTTATTATGAATTTAAACACCTTTAATCTTATTATTTATTTTATTATATTTATTATTATTACTTTTTTTATAAAACTATTCTTTTATTATTGTTATTTTTATTAAATATTATTTTATATATTTGTATTCTTCTATAAAACAATATTTACAAAAATCAATTTTCGCAAAATGATAAAATCATATTTCCGCTATTAAGAGAAAACTAATAATAGTATTTATTTTAAATACATATAGAGAGAGAGACGATAAATATATATTTATATATATTCACATATGTATAAATTTATCATCGTAAAATCAAATATAACTCATAATAAAAAATGCATATAAAGTCATAAAATTTTCATAGACTTATCGTCGAAGAACACAAGAGAGACGATAATTCTTGCATAGCCCAAATCGACATCTCCATATCTATGAGCAATACACTCATGAATATACATAGGTATGTCTACCTACATAAGTTCATGCTCATATCGATTCATACGTAATATCGCATCGTGGACTTACATGAACTATAGTCTCCAAAAGTAAACTTGCCTAGACAACCAAACACTTAACAACATGTAGGTTTGAAACTACCAAAGTCAAGAATCATGACTCACAACTTAGGTCACTTACCGCTACCCACACTGACTCAACTTAACCTAGGTCAAATTAGGATGTGTGTGTGTGTGCTGCTCAGTTTAGGCTTCTCTTTTACGTTTACTAGACCAAGTCCTTCTCCTAAGTGAGACCTCCCATCTTTTCTGGAAGGACAACATGTTCTTGCATCCACTTAGATCATTGCAAGAGTAGTTAATTGATCAAAATATAATCATTAATTAACAATAACCACATTTAATACAAGACATTGCATTATTCTTTTTCTCATCATATTGCATTCAAGATAGATAACACACATAGATGCAAAAATTCATCATTACTTCAATTTTCACAAAATATCCAATCTATAGTAAATGGATAAAAACACATTAATAGATGCAAAAATTTATAATCACTCACTTTCCAAACAAATTGACTAATCTAGGTAAATAGTAAGTAGATAGAAACACATGGGGTGTAACATACTTCCCCCCTTGTAAATCATCGTCCCCGATGATATTCAAGTATCAAGCATTATCATAACATAGTAAAACATAAAGAGTATCATATCACAAAACATATAATTTTCAAGAACTTTCAAAATCCAAAATAACTTGTGAAAACTTTTGCTTTATCTTAACATAATCTTCCCAAGTGGCAGAATCTTCTGCATACTAATCCCATTGGACCTTGCATTGGAGAACCTCTCTATTATATAAGTGAAGCTTACGCGTTTTGAGAACATTGAGAGGCTTGATTGTTACCACCCTGGGGTCATGTACCTATAAAGCATTCCAGTCAATAAAATGGTTATCCCCTGGAACATACTTCTTAAGATATGACACATGAAAAACATTATGCATCCTAGCAAGAGTTTGTGACAAAGCAATTCTGTATGCAACAGGATTGACTACTTCTAGGACCTCAAATGGACCTACATAGCGCGGGGCTAGTTTGAATGACTTTCCAAACTTTACCAAACTCTTATGGGGTTTTACTCTCAACAACACCTTATCCCCAACAGAAAAATTCCTAGGAACCCATTTGGCATCTGCATAACTCTTTTGCTTGTCATTAGCTTTTGCCAACCTTTGCTTGATAATCTTAACTTGTTATTCCATATCTGACATCATTTTTGGCCCAAGACTTATCCTATCTTCTAGCCTATCTGAGCTTATAGGAGTTTGACATTTCCTACCATACAATGCTTCAAATGGAGCCATCTTTATTGCAGAATGATAAGAGTTATTGTATGCAAACTCTACCAAAGGTAAATAATCCTCCCATTTGTATTGCTGATCCATGCAATACATCCTTAGAAGATCTTCTAGTACTTGGTTTACTCTTTCCGTTTGCCCATCTGTTTCTGGATGATAAGATGAACTTATATTTTAACTGAGTTCCTAGAGAAGAAAACAAGGTTTGCCAAAACCTAGAAGTTACATGAGCATCCCTGTCAGAAATAATCTTTTCGGGAATCCCATGCAATCTAAACACCTCTTGAATAAACTTCTGAGCTATTACTGGAGCTCCATCTGAAAGATTTCCTGGTATGAAATGCACTACCTTAGTAAGCTTGTCTATGACCACTAGAATGGCATTGTACTTATTCCTTGACATTGGAAGACCTTGCACAAAATCCATGCTAATAACCTACCAGTTACTTTTTGGTATATCATGAGGATATAGTAAACCTGCAGGATGATGATGTTTTGCTTTTACTCTCTGAAACTCTAGACAACTTGCTACAAACCTTGCGGCATCCTCTTTCATCCCCTTCCAGAAATATAACAGCTTTACATCCGCTAACATCTTGGTAACACCAGGATGCCCTGAGTATGGTGCATTATGAACTTCTTTCCATACCAAATTCCTTAGTTCACCAACATCAGGTACATAAATTCTTCCATTAAATCTCAATAATCCATTTGGTTCAAAACTAAATCCTTGATACCTCTTATCTTGCAAATCTCTCAAGAGTGCTTGCTTGACTTGTTCATAGAACTCGTCACTCTTGGATCTTTGCAATACTCGACTTTTGAAGTCTGTCTGAATTACTACCAAAGAAGATATATGCCTTCTTCAACTTAAGGTATCAACAACTCTGTTTTCCTTTCCCTTGATGTAGTTAATGCCAAAATTATAGTCTGATATCAACTCTAACCACCTTCTTTTCCTTGCATTAAGATTGGGCTGTGTAAATAGATACTTCAAACCATGATGGTCCTTTTTCAGTTCAAAAGGTTTACCCATTAGATAGTGTCTCCACATTTGCAATGCATGAACTACTGTCGCTAACTCCAAATCATGCAAAGCATAATTTTGTTCATAAGGCTTTAGCTTCCTTGACTCATATGCAATGACTTGCCCTCCTTACATCAATACTCCACCTAGACCTTCTCCTGATGCATCCGTGATTACTACAAAATTATCTTCTGTATCTGGCACTTTCAAAATCAGAGCCATGGTCAACTTCTTTAGGAGATCAAATGCCTCTTGACATTTTTCGGTCTAATCATACTTTTTCCCTTTCCTCTAAAGAGATGTGATAGGAAAAGCTACACTAGAAATTTTTTTCACAAACTTACGGTAATATCCAACCAAACCCATGAAACTTCTTACTTCAGAAACATTCTTTGGCACTGGCCACTCAAATATTGCTTTGATCTTGGTTGGATCAACTGCAATCCCTTTGGCTAAAATCACATGACCCAAATACTGAACTTTTTTCTGAAAGAAGGTACACTTGGAAAGTTTCCTATACTACTTATGCTCTCTTAGCCATTGGAGTGCCATTTTCAAATGTTGAAAATGTTCCTCTTCATTCTTGGAGTAAATCAAAATGTCATCTAAGAAGACCAACACAAATTTATCCAAGCAATCCCTAAATACACTATTCATGAGGTTCATGAATGTTGCAGGTGCATTTGTTAACCCAAAAGGTAAGACTGTAAACTCATAATGGCCATACCTTGTTCTGAAAGCAGTCTTAGAGATGTCTTCATCCTTGATTATCAACTAGTGATATATTGACCTTAGATCAATTTTGGAAAACACAGTTGCACCTCGCATCTGATCAAAGAGATCATCAATACGCGGCAACGAATACTTATTCTTCACTGTTGCTTTATTGAGCATCCGGTAATCTATACACAATCACAATGTTCCATCCTTCTTCTTGATGAAGATCACTGGTGCTCCCCAAGGCGAAACACTTGGCCTTATCAATCCTTTGGACAACAATTCTTCCAACTGAGATTTTAACTCCATCAATTCAATTGTTATCATTCTATACGATACCTTGTAGATAGGTTCCAATCCTGGAATAAGGTCAATGGAGAAATCAAACACTCTTTTTGGGAGGTAATCTTGGTAATTCTTTTGGAAATACATATGCAAAA
The DNA here is from genome assembly GCA_027924645.1 of Cunninghamia lanceolata. Taxonomy (NCBI): domain Eukaryota; kingdom Viridiplantae; phylum Streptophyta; class Pinopsida; order Cupressales; family Cupressaceae; genus Cunninghamia; species Cunninghamia lanceolata. Next base: position 6,902,821 of record BSBN01000103.1, read on the forward strand.
TCTCTAAGGATAGGGTATTTCTCCATATCTATCCTTTCTACATTTTCTATTTCTCCATCCTTAACTTCACATCCCTCAAGTTTTTCCATTTTTACCGCAAAGATTTGACAACCCTTCTTCTTTGCCCTATGCATCTGAATAGCTGAGATCTGTCGCAACTTAACTTCTCTAGGTGTCCCTTGTAAAGATACCCAGTTTCCAAGATCATCTAAGCATTCAATAGTTTTTGCATGACAATCAACCTTAGCCCTATGCCTCCATAACTAATTCATCCCTAAGATGACATCATAAGACCCTAAGGGAGCTATATGCAAATTGGCTTCTGTAGAGAAAGTAGGAAGTTCAACCCTTGCTTCAAACAAACATTGGTCCACCCTAGCTCTTATCTGGTTTGTGTATTCAACAACCCATGTTTTTTCGATATAACTAGCTCTTATAGACATTTTACTAGCTAATCTAGGTGAAATAGAGTTTTTTATGGCACCAGTATCTATTAAAACAGAAATGGGTATACCAGATAAAGTACTAGTATTTCCATTGGAGTGATTTGGTATTTAGCCTGTCTGTTATTTACTGTAGCGTGTATCCTTTGCTGAAATGCCTCCCGCTATGGTGGAAGAGAATTACCATGGGGTTGCAATCCTGATGGCATGTTGGGGCATTGGCTAGCATAGTGATCACCACCACAATTGAAACATCCTTTAACTGGCCCCTTCTTTCTAGGAGCTCTCTCTGAATTGGTGATGTTCCTAGTAGCATTGTTGAAGTTATTGTTGTTATTTCCTTTTTGGTCCTTCTTTGGTTCACTCCAATTATTTTGAAAATTCTTTTGTCCTTGCTTTTGAAATCCTTGCACCTCATTAGGTTTTCCAGAAGTTTGCTTATTCTGAGACCAGTTGAACTTTTTCCTATTCTTTTCACGGTAGTTGGCGATAGACTTCAATTTTTGCTCTTGCTTTAGAGCTTTCTCGTATACAAGGTCCATGGTGGTAGGACCATGTATATCCACTTCTCCACCTATATGATTGTTCAACCTCATAATGAATTTTCTTATGCGGAATCACTCATCAGCTTGGTACATAGGCACATACCTCATAAGACATGTGAACTTCTCCTAGTATTCACTAACCGAGGAGTCTCCTTGCCTCAAATTCTAAAAATCTGAGAGCTTTTGATCATAGAAAAGTTGGGGTAACCAACGTTTTCAGAATATTTCCATAAATTTTGTCCAAGTGAGTTGAGTTGAACTAATTCCTAGTTTCGTCTTCTTACTCATCCACCAACTGGATGCTGCTTTACCTGCCAACTGAAAATCTCCCCAAACCGCCTTAGTAATCTCAGAATAGTTTCTGATCTCAAAGTATTTTTCCATTTCTACAAGCCATGCCTCAGCCACATCCCCACTAGTGCTACCTTCAAACTTTGGAGGTGTAATTTTCCTCATATCATGAGATAGCTACTTTGCCATCTTTCTTCTTTTAGTCCTTTCAATATATTTTCAAGATGAGGACTAGGTTTGGGATTGTCATCCCTCATTTTCATGTTCACTTACTCGAGTGTGAACACGAGAATCTTCTCCCTCTTTATCACCATCAGGGACTTTTTTTCCTGCTTCATTCTTTTCTTTTTTCTCTAAGATCCCTACATTTTTCCTGGTCTCTATCATCGTTGCAAGAATACGATCCAACTTTGTGTTCATGTCCCCTAACCTTGTCCTACTTCTTCACTCTCTCCAGGGTTACTTATGGTCTGAACCATTCTTTCCTATAAAGTTAACCTTGTAGGTTCCATTAAGGTCAGATTCTCTGATTGTTTACTTATCATTCATAAATCATCTAACTTTTCCAAAAAGGAACATTTATAATCATGTAACATTTTTCCAAAAGACATATAACACAAGCTTTTGATAAGAAAACTTTCTTTTATTCATAGAGATAAGGATTTAAATATCCTTGGATTTACATTGAATGACTATTAAGATAGTCCGAAGGAGAGTATCCATCACATTCACTCTCATCTACAGGGGTGAGTGGAGTATATCCCTCTGATTTTTCTTCAGATACATAATCTCGGGGTACATATCCCTCTGACTCATCACTGGAAGAAATTACAATTATCTCAGACAAGGGAGGAATACATGGATCCCTAAACAACAAAGCAGGGCTCACACTATTTTCTGAGGGCATATCCTGAGAAAGTGGTAAGGATGTCGACTTGGTTGGAGACACTAATGGCAGACGATTAAAGTTGGCATCATCCCTCATTCTTCTTTTCTCTTGGCTCACCCGAGAAAGTGCATGACTGTGGGTTTCCTCATCTCCTAGCCATACGTCATTAACATCGTTGGTTCCCTCGATGGTTCGAACAAGAGCTTCCCTTTCTTTCTTGGCCGTGAGGTAGCACTCGTTCCTAGTGACTGATTTCCTCATAGTCATCCTGAGACACACCATCCTGGCACAAGAATTCCAACATTAGACTCATAATGTTGGATAGGAAATCATAGTGAGCACATAGGTTCTAGAGCTGAAACCCAGGCTCTGATACCACGTGTAACATGTCTCTTGTTCTACTAACTAAGATTTACTAAGTTTAACTTGAAAGTAAATAAATCATGAATTCATAACAGGAATAATAAATTTTTTCCTCTGAACATTTGATATAATGCACATTTGAAACATATTTCAAACTTCTATTGCATAACCAAATTACATTTCTCAATAAAAGAATTGAATATTCAACTTTTACAACTTTTTCATAAATTACATAGAAGCTTCAAGAGCTTAATAGAAAAATAGAATCACATGTTTGTATACTTGTCTGTCTTCAATACTCCTGGCCACCAACTAGATGAGGGGAAGCATCACTCAAGTGATTTATGTCCAACCATGGACTATCTGCGGTCCCCCGTACATTTACCAAACAGGTAAATGGCCCTACCCTTCAACGAAGGGATTGGTATAGCAACCTCAAAATTAAGCCTAATTTGAGTAGGTGTTGTGTCCTACATTAACTAGTACTATCATACTCTGGCTACAACCATCAAAATATGACATCTCTACTTAGTAATGCAAACCTGGAACACAGTGAAGCTAGACAGTGTAAATGTTGGCTATTTACACCACTTTGGCCAAAGTTTTCTTCATCTCATATTCACCCACCCTTCTATCTCATCTGGGAAAGATGAAAATCTCTATACTAGGTTATCTACCTCTTCCATGGATCACATATCCCAAGGTTAACATATTACATGTTTTACTAGGATACATATATCGAAGTAATACCACTTGAATCCTATTTTCACTATCTTTCCCCTTGTACAATTTTCCTATACAAACACAAATCAATGATTGGTTCACAATTCCATCTAGGTAAAATCCAAACCATAGACACTATCTCACATTCACAATACAAATTTGCTAACTATATATATATATATATAATAGACATTCACATCAAAAATTCAACATTGCAATCGCTTAAAAACAATACATCACATTATGTTTTGAAAATAGGAAAAACATAGAGAAGGAGAAATAAATCCCATGCCTGAGAATATAACTCCAAATGGATCAAATACTCTTCTGCTTATGACGTTCCAATACTCTAGATCGCTCCTCCAAATAAAATAATTTATAAAAGCAAAACGACAAACTTTTGACGCTAACGTAAAACTCAAATTTGAAATGAGAAGGCTCTTGATTAGAAAAAGGTGCAATTAAAAATGAGGGAGAGTACTCCCTTTTATACTGCAACCAATTCAAAAATGTCGATATAATGTCGACATGCTTAACCAACTCAAAAAAAATGTTGACACTATGAAGACATGCTTACAAATTCTAAAATTAGTTCATAAAACAAAACAACCTTCTAAAAAAAAGTGTTTGTTAAAAATTAAAAAATAAAATAAAATATACTAATAACTAATATCCTAAGCACATAAATAAGCGATTCACGTGTTGTTTGAAAGGTTAAAAAAAAATGAAATTTAAGAGGGGAGTATCGACCACCTTGAGTCTAAGCGCTTTATGTGTTGCACCATGTCTTAAGGCCTGTATGCCTAAAAAGTTTAAACATATCCATTTAAGTCTTAAACACCATTCGGTTAAAACACATTCTCTCTTTTATTAAAAAAGAGCATTAACCCCCTTTTTATTAAACGCACTTTAAACCCTTTTTTTTTATTATACTTCTTTTATTATGAATTTAAACACCTTTAATCTTATTATTTATTTTATTATATTTATTATTATTATTATTTTATAAAACTATTCTTTTATTATTATTATTTTTATTAAATATTATTTTATATATTTGTATTCTTCTATAAAATAATATTTACAAAAATCAATTTCCGCAAAATGATAAAATCATATTTTCTCTATTAAGAGAAAAATAATAATAGTATTTATATTAAATACATATATATATATAGAGAGAGAGAGAGAGAGAGAGAGAGACGATAAATATATATTTATATATATTCACATATGTATAAATTTATCATCGTAAAATCAAATATAACTCATAATAAAAAAATGCATATAAAGTCGTAAAATCTTCATAGACTTATTGTCGAAGAACACAAGAGAGACGATAATTCTTGCATAGCCCAAATCGACATCTCCATATCTATGAGAAATATGCTCATGAATATACGTAGGTACATCTACCTACATAAGTTCATGCTCATATCGATTCATACATAAGATCGCATCGTGGACTTACATGAACTATAGTCTCCAAAAGTAAACTTGCCTAGACAACCAAACACTTAACAACATGCAGGTTCGAAACTACCAAAGTCAAGAATCATGACTCACAACTTAGGTCACTTACCGCTACCCACACTGACTCGACTCAACCTAGGTCAAATTAGGATGTGTGTGTGTGCTGGTTAGTTTAGGCTTCTCTTTTACATTTACCAGACCAAGTCCTTCTCCTGAGTGATACCTCCCCTCCTTTCTGGAGGGACAACTTGTTCCTGCATCCACTTAGATCATCGCAAGAGTAGTTAACTGATCAAAATATAATCATTAATTAACAATAACCACATTTAATACAAGACATTGCATTATTCTTTTTCTCATCATATTGCATTCAAGATAGATAACACACATAGCTGCAAAGATTCATAATTACTTCAATTTTCACAAAATATCCAATCTATAGTAAATGGATAAAAACACATATATAGATGCAAAAATTTATAATCACTCACTTTCCAAACAAATTAACCAATCTAGGTAAATAGTAAGCAGATAGAAACACATGGGGTGTAACACAACTAGTCATTGTCAAATCATGTAACGATACATAGTAGCTTCTTTCCGGTGGACCTTAGACTCTGCAATTCTAGATTTTGACACTTCATACAAGTGTTCACAACACCTCAAAACTGCATAATTAAATATCTAACATCAGAGGAATGCAGACCAAAGCAAATGAGGGTTTTGTTCTGATTACCTTTGTTCTCTACAGTGCCATAGTTAGGCTACTTGAAGATATGCTTCTAGAACTGATCAAGGTCTAAAACTCAGATTATAAGATCATCTAAGAGTTGGGAACATCATGCCGGAACCATAGGACCAGCTCTGCAACTGCGGACCAATGTCAATCCAAACACTGTCTCTCTGACACTGTCTCTGTATACTACCAACACTTAGCCAAACTGGCTAAGTCTTCTTCACCAGACCAAAAGCTCTTCCAACCTTGTTCCTTTTCTTTTTGCCATTAATGACAACACCTTCAAATATCAAGCTTAGCCAAATTGCTAACATACTTAGGGTGGACAAAGAGCCTGAGCAAAAAAGGACAATAGGATTACCTTACTTGGGGTAGACAAGATGCACCAAGCAAGATGGTATTCCTTGGAATCTACCAACTTAGGAGTTGTCTAAGTTCCCAAGCCAATTTATCCAAGGGGGTTTATAATTTCAAGCTTAAACTAAACTTAAGATAGACAAATTCTTAAGTCTAATGTAAATAAGAGGATGATTGATCTAGATTTAACCCTAGAAACTAGGACTTAATGGATAGTTGATTGATCTTGGATGGAGGTTTGATTAGGATTGGATGATGCGGGTTTGATTTGATTTAATGATGATGCTTGGTTTAATTTGATTTGATTAATGTTGGATCACAAGCTAAAAGGGACAGAAGGACATGGATGATGGTTGTGAAGCTGAAATGTTATGGAATGATGTGGGCAAGATGATCTTGACAATCAAAAAAGGATAAACACTTGATTTCTTGCAGGTCCCTGAATCTAGGCATTGAAATAGTCAGTTTAGGCACTAACAAACAAGGATTGGGTGCTAATGTATATGAAGTTGGGCACAGTTTTATAGGATCAGGTACTGAAATAACAAGCCAGGCACTAACAAAACCCACCTAGGCACTGATAGAGACCAACTAAGCACTGAAAGGCAACAAATACTAGTGAAAGAACATGAGTTGACTAGGTGCGGATACATAACAGATGGGCGCTGATATGTGTGATCTAGGCACTAATATGGGAGATGGGCATTGATATGATGTCAGTGGGGTGATAAGCCTAGCCTGGTCTAGGCACTGATTTAGACAGTCGAGTGCTGACAAATACAGGCTATGCGTTAATTTGCAAAAATTAGGCAATGATTTGGATTATTTGGATTTAAGGTGTGTTTGGTTGAAGATTTTTGGCAAAATTTGTAAACATTAAACACAATGGCTATTTGGATTGACTTGGAATGGGGTCCAAGAGGTTGTTAGCCTTCACAGATCATTATAAATGGCTTGTACGGGTATAGCAAAATTGAAGACATGCCAATCACTTGTATACAACCTAGAAACTATTCAAGTGGGAGTGACATATCTTATGGATCTCACGAAGTCGCCGTGGGTCAATCTCAACTCAAAGTGAACTGAGATTCCCACCCCCACTAATACATTGGGTGCTATAGCTTGGATAGATAGGGAAAGCAAGGTCATGGACCACCTTACCCCCTTACCAAGGAGACTTTCATCTTGCCCAGGTAATGCCTATCTCAAGTATAGCAGTATGGTGAGCATCTTCCCCTCATCTGCAGTGGTGCACCACAAGATATGACAACTGAAGGTCTTATCTAGGCTTCATAAGGCTTCTAATGTCCCAATATAGAAGAAGTACGGGGGACGAGTCTGTGAATGGGGGTATCCCAACTTTCAACCTTGCACAAACCAAATCAAGTCTTGACAGACCAAGGATCTCAAGACTTTTGCTTGGCAAGAAGGGGTCCTTCCTTTAAAGTGAGTCTTTCGATTATTGCAATATTTATATCCCATGCCAAAACACGCAGTTGAGGTCGTCCCTAGGGGATGAAATCCCCTAGCAGCCCCCCTAAGAAGAAACTACTGCCACTTTTGATCACCCAAGATCACACGAAGCGCAAGGGGAGAGCATACATGAAAAGTAGCCCCTTCAGGATAAAAATCAAATAAAAGAGTTTGTAAGTGGACTTTTGATCCCCAAGATCACCTTAAGGTGCGAGGGGAGAGCATACACCCACAAACAAACAAAGAAATGACAAACAAGATGGTTAATTCCCTCTACTCTAACTTTAATGTGCAACTACTTTAGTATGAATATGATGCCTTTGACCATAGGGATGCACAAAACAAGTTAGTAGTCTAATTATAATATCTTGGACCAACGTAATAAGCTGTAAGGACAAAGTTAGACCAAGAAAAATGATGAAAACATTAATTTTTTACCACCTATAGCAACTGGGCGCTAAAATAGTCGACTCAGGCACTGATCCAACAGAGAGCTGAATCAAACAATTTAGTCACTGAAATAAACAGATTAGGTGCTACAATACTGAAACCATGCACTAAAATAAAGGTTGTTATACCTTAGCTATTGGGCGCTATCATAGAGGGTCTCAACACAACTATGTGAAGTTTGAGCGTTGTTCTAGTAGAGGGAAAATGATGGTTTTGAATTTAATCTTTTATGCAATTTCATAGAGCACTAAACAAATACCAATAATGTTAGGGGGTTAGGAAATCGTCAAATCCACAATTTTTTGCTAGTAAACCTTCAAAACTAATAAAAATGTGAATTGGTTAATCTCTAGGAAACTAGACACCAATCTGTGTAAAATAGGCACTGATATACCCTATTTGGGCACTGAAATGGTCCAAGCAGAGTCTCCCCCTATACTTGTGTAATTTTTTGTAAATTCGAGAGCTAATATTTCTAAAAAGTTGTTAGAAAGCTAAATATATACATACCCATTCAGTAAGATTTGCAAAATGATGAAGAATGCGTAGAAAACCATGTGCGAATTTATTCCTTCTTGGTACGAGTGCTGATACAGGAGGTTGAGCGTTGATAAGCCGAAATTGGGCACTGAAAGGCCAAAATTCAGCACTAAAAGGGCTCTGGTAGTCTTCAAGTCTGGGCATCGACAAAGAGCCGTTGGGTACTGATAGAGAGGAGTTCGGTGCTGAACTACTGAAACCAAGTGCTGATCCGACCTAGAATCACAAAACACATGCAAAACACAATGCAAAATGATAGTTAGAATGGGTGGGGGTCCCACTGGGCGTGCCAAAAATGTCTACAATGAAAGTGGGATCCTACAAGGTGAGCTAACTATCCTAATTAACTCCCAATCCCAAGTCCAAGGGACCTCAAGATTGGACTAACTAGTAATGCACTAATTACCTAATTTGCACCTTATCTAAATGCACTAGTAGTGATTTGTCCTAAAGGGTGATAATGCTAAGCTGTTCTAATATGAATTGGTTCAGTGCAAGAAGTTGGGTCCACTTTTTGGCCCAAAAAGTGGAAGTGTTTTCCCTGATTTTCAGAATTTGTCACATTTGACCTAAACATTTGAGGCACTTGAAGATTGGATATTAAAAAAATTTAGTAATATAAAATGTAGTACTCAAAGTCTAGTTTCCAAATATGTAATTTATTTTAATACCCAGATGATACAAATTGATTTTTAATAGGCATTTCTACAAACCACTATTTAAAAGTCACTTTTTTTTAACCATACCATGCACGTGTACGGCCAACATAATTTGACCTAAATAAAAGTATTTTTATAAATCCTCCTGGGGAAAGATGTGTAGTATAGTGAAGATTGATGAGGATATTTTTGTATAATTTTTTTCCAAATATTTTTTTATTAATTTTTTATTGGCCCTAATTACTGTTTTCAAAAACCTCTCGTGTACGACCAACATAATTTTGGAAAAACTAATCATAAAATGATATTTTTTCATTGTGTAAAGAATGATGTGTAGATTGATGACATATAATTTTTTTTTTAAACTTTAAAAATCAAAAGTTATTAAAAAAATACAAACACCTGTCATTTTAAGTTTTTGGACTAGTTTGCTCATAAATTAAATAATAAATAAAAAAAAGTCCAATAAAAAAAATACATATTTAGAAACTAGACACTGTCATCTATAATGGGTTTTAATTTCGTAAATAAATTTAGAAAAAAATGTGGTTAGCCATTTAGGTAAACTTAGTCTTTTCTCTTGTTCTGTACTTAGAAAAAAAATTGTAGGTCCAAGGCAAGGGGTTGGATTACCATGCCTTTCCCGAGCCTAAAATTTTAGGAAAGGGTACCCATTCTAAAATGGGTACTCGTTACATGAATGGGTACCTGTTTTAAAATAGGTACCCGTTCCTTTTGTGTGGGAAAAAAAGTGCGCAGGTTTTTTTTTCAAATTCAAATATCTATATAGAAACGGGTACCTGTTCCTAAATAGGTACATGTTTAGGCTTGGGCACCCATTTCTAAATGGGTACCCATTCCTAAGAGGGTACCCGTTTAGGCTTGGGCACCTGTTCCTAAACAGGTACCCGTTTCTGTCAGGATTTTTTTTTGCTCGTGACTTCCCCTCTATGTGGACCCAACTTCTTGCACTTACCCAATTAGCCTAAATGCTTGAATTGTGAATGCTTAAACTAGAAAAATTTCTTTGCATACAAATTTCTTATAGAAAGCAGAGGGGAAGGCCTCAAATTCTTGGGGATGGAAATGGAGGGCTAGGATTGGATTGAAAGATCAAGGGTTGAGATTTTTGAGGATCCTCAAGAAAGGAGAATTGGAAAAATGGCATGATGAGGTTGGATGAGAGAATTGCTCCAATATTCAAGGGATGTTCAATGGATGAAATTGAAGGTTTGAATGGATGGATGGCTAGGATTGGGTAAGTGTATGACATGTAAGGCCTCATTTATGTAAAGGCATGGCTTGGATTTTGTGAAGAATTTAAAATTGTGGGGAGCGGACAAATGGAATTAAAAATTAGGTGAATAGTGCATGGATAGTGACACTTGGAGTGGGGTAGAAGAAAGAGGACAAGTGTGTTGAATACACAATGGTGCTGAGAGGGGGGGTGAATCAACATTTATTAAAATTTGACTGCTTCATTTGTAGATCAAATTTATTTACTTACAAAATAAAAAGTAAACATGCAACACATTTATCAACATAATGACCAAAATTTTTATGTGGAAAACCCAAAACTGGGAAAAACCACGGTGAGTGTTAACTCACAATATAAAGTTCACTGCTATATAAATGTTTACAACATTGTTTTAGGGCTACGACCCAAGGAAGCTACAACTCCCTTCTGACTTTGTTTTAGGGCCACAACCCAAGGAAGCTACTACTCCCAGTAGAAAGCTCACTGCTACAAAGAATTACAATGATAAACAAAACTTTGAACTACTAAGAAGAAAGCATCTGACTCATGCTGATATTGTAGCCCTCCTTTTGCACAATTACTCTATCATACTGATTCCGCACACTTCATACTTTTCATTTTGCTCTCTCACATTCGCATTCACATCTACACCTCACAATTGACTTTGATCTCTTATAAATACCCTCTACAACTCTTCATGACATTGATTAGGTTGACACCATAAGAACCTTTATATGAAACATGTAACCTTTCAAAAGTCAGCTTCAATATATACAATAAGTTAAGGAAACTTGTTGCGCACCTCAGGACTTCATGAAAGGATTCAAGGAACATCATTTCACATCTTCTAAAGTCAAAATAATTGATTAGGATCCACCACACATGATAGAAACCAGATTGTCGGCCCAATCTGCACAAACACTACTAACTATTTATCTTCATACCACCGTGGAGACGCCAAAACCATCATGTGAACAAAGAATTCAATATCGTACCACCTCAACATCATTCAACCACCTTTCTCCTGAAGTATCAGATCAATCTATACATCTGCAAGACAAGAGATATGATAAACTGCTGGAAATAAAGTATTCCAGACTAACTGTGATACTCCACTAATCAGGATATGACATAGTGATACATAAATAACCGTGAAACCTTTAGAGATGAACTTAAACATTATTACATGCATACTCCTAGATCTACACATCCTCATCTATCCTTTCTAGAGAAAAATAAAGGGTAGACTAAGGTATACTGGAGTCCAGGGAACAAGGATATACAACTCTTCTTTACTGACTTACATATGTTGTGTGGTACCAAAAACAAGAGATATCTGCGTGCGGTTCAAACCTGAGGCATATTGGAGCATGTAGAACCTCCGCACAATCTTTTATGGCTGATCTATATGTATTTCATCTTCTGTAAATACTCAAACATGTGCTCTGAGGCTTCCAGAATAGTCTATATTACCTTTGTTACTTGAATGTTAACCTTGCTGACCACCAGATCACTTGAAGATTCAATATAGCATACCTTATACATTATTGAGCCTATCCTCAAAAATGCATGACCAAACAATTTCTTCTGGAAGAATGCAGAGCATTCCAATAGGTCTCCAGCATTGCTTTGCCCTGTCTAAGTAGTAATCGGTACTCTGACACTTGTAACTTATTATGTTGAAGGTGTAGTGACTTGAAATCTTGAATATATCATGTTAATATTAGGATAAACTTATCTTCTAATTCGCAAGACAAAATCTTGCTTTGCTGAGAAATGCAGACCAAAACATTGTGATTATGCCTTAGGATATGCACTGTGAGTGCCTTAGTCAAATTTTTGCTACTTATCTCTAGGTGCGGTACTTCAAACTGATGAAATATAGATGTAGGGATATAGAAAACATGTTAGGACATAAGTGTTTACCTTTGCATCATTCTTAGACACAAGACAGATCATTGCATCATACTTAGCCAGTTTTCTCTTCTTCTGGACTAGTTTCACTTCATCTGCTAAGTCTTCATGTTGAGCCCTTGACTTCAACTAAGTCAAATCATCTCTCTCAAATCTTCCACTGTCTATCAGCTTCTCCTTCTATACACAACCTTTGTACATGTTTGTCCTTATGTTGTCATATACTATGTTGACATCAATGACAACACATATTGCCAACAAAGTGTACACTTTTGGAAGATTTGGCCATGCTTCCAAAGTATCACTTGTCATGTACATGCATGTATATTGAGTGACAAGTGTACTTCTAGAAACATGGGCATTTGTAATTGAGAATTAATTAAAATTAATTCATGTGCACATGTTTTAGAAGGAATTAATGACGATTACTAAAAGTAATCAAAAGTGGACAAAATAGGGAATTAAATAAATATGGATATTTATTTAATTTTTGATGAATGGAATGTGAACTATAGTTGTAAAATATTTGATTTTTGAACTATAGTAGAGGAATTTAGATTTTTTGAAGGGGAAAGGCGAGGAAAAAATTAATTAAATAATTAAATAATTATTTAGTTAATGTGGGGATTGAATAAAATGATGTGAATGATTAGGTTTGGAATGCGGAAATGGATGAAAGTGGTTGTGACCATTTTCAAGTGTCTATAGAACCAATGAATTTTCCAAGAATATCATGACCTTTATTCTCAAACTTGGCAAAAGATTTATGGTTTCTCTGCAAGAAACTATTGCTACTAAATGTAGTTTTATTGAACAATAGTCATCCTTCGATCAAAAGATTGTAAGGATTGTTGGTTTGTACCTTGTTGCTCAAGCGCTTTGTGCCACAATTCTTCAATTGTGAGAGGCTCTAGAAAAGTGAATAGTTTGGGTTTGTGGTCCTCTGATCTTGTGGGATTTATTAAAATAAACACCAATGATTGTGAGGATTTTTGGTATGTACCTTGTTGCTTGCCCTTTATATCAAAATTCTTCAATTGCGAGAGGCTTTAAAAAGGTGAATAGTTTTGGTTTGTGGTCCCCTCCTATTGTGGGATTTAAATCAAAATAAACACCAATGGCTCTGCTCATGGCAACCTCAGTGTGGCTAGCCTTAGAGAGATTGCACGGGATGAGGATGGCTTTGCCTACTTCTTTTTCTCTACGGCTATGGGAATTGATACCAATAACTACATGGAAGCTAAATCCATTTTATTGCTCTACAAAAAGCTTGTGAGAAAAATTGAAGAAAATTATTTATGAAACTAAGTGTTTAATTATGGTTGTAGACACCTAAAATTGGACTGCTCTGCAAACCAATTTTCCATACCTTTGCACTCATCTACTCCCCCAATCTACATATCCCTGGTGATCAATTAATTCACCTAATTGATCCATTTAACCTTACAACCCTATCCTATCAATTAAATGAATATTCCTAATATTTATTTAGTTGATTTATCCATTTCCCTAATCCCTGTTAATAAGATAAATCCTGATTATCTGATTAACCTAGACTTAAGTTAATTAAGAAAAACACTTAATTAACCTTGTCTCCCACTCATCCACTAAACTGAATTTAAAATTTAGTTGTCCCCCACACTCATCCACTCACTGAATTTAAAATTTAGATGTCTCCCACTATCCTCCACTAAACTGAATTTAATATTCAGTTGTCCCCCATTATCCTTCACTCTCCCCAAAGATGAATTATTTATTCATCCACTCCTCCACTCTTCCCAAAATAGAAATTTTTAATTCATCCACTAAGGAATAAAAGATTCACTTTTATTCCTAGCCCTTGATCTTGTCAACTAAATCCTCACCCTCCATCCTCATCTCCAAAATCCTATAAATTGGACCCCTCTCTAAGCCATTGGAGGAGACCACTTCATGCACCAGAACTCTACCCAAATCTCTCCACAGATCTCCTAATCCTATCAAACCTCTATCAAAATCTGGTCTCAGTCCCATCCAATCCATCATCTAATCTCATCTACATTGTGTTGTGAGCACTTGAGCAATCCACATTTAGTCATTCTAATCAAGGGAAATATCTGAGGAGCTCTATTGGGTGCAAGCTCCTTCCCGCATGGATTTGTGAGGTCTTCATGAAGGTATAATCATATTGATTTATGCATTAGATTAGTTTAAATCTTCATTCTGATTTCACGTATCACATTTGGCACACCCGCTATCGAATCCAATCGTCAATTTGAGAAGGTTTTGTTGTTAAAATCTTCTTTTTCTAACAATTTTTGCAAGTTTTGGTGATAAGCTATTGCAGGTTTCATATTGAGCAAAAACGGACATCATTTTTGCGCTCTGGACGCTATTTCTATGAATTTTGACAGTAAACATGCCTAGATTCTGAGAAATTTTTTTTTGAAAAAATTTGAAAATTTTTTAGGGTACAGTCCATATTGTACGGAACCGTACCCTCTGCAGTGCTAATGCAGTGCATTTCTCTTCTTTCGGTGATCATTGTTTTGCTGTGTTACATGTCTTTCATTGTGCAGGATTAACATGTTTTGTCTGCAGGTTAACGGTTAGCATTTGAAGGTTTTGGTGGGTCGCTGCCCTCCTGCTGTCGATCCACTACTTCCTCCTCCCATTGCTACCTCCAAACCCCACTATGTATCCCTCCCCCGCGACCTCCAAGCTCCCTCTGCCTCCTCTCTTCTCTCGCAGCTCCATCCACCAACCCCCCACCAGGTCGAAACCCTCCCAAACACCGTTGCCACCACCTAACCACCACGCCGCCTCCATCGAAATCTCTTTCCAACACTTCTCCCGCCGCCTCCCATCTTCCACAATGTGGTCGCCACTCCATTCTCTGCCGACCTCCCATGCAGGTCGCCCGTTGTCCACACTCCCGAACATCACCGATACCACAAACCCTAACTACCACGTTAACTGTGGCTTGAAGTTTATAACAAATGGCAGTCTAAAGTTTCACCCCACTCTTAGCTGGTGGTCTCGTTAGACATTGGGGGTTAGGAGTTTATCACAAGCCCCCTCTTATATTTTTTTTCAAACCTTCAAGCCCCTGGTCATATCAGTGACCAGGGGGCCTATTTCGCCCTAACTGCCAACAACAAGCGTTAACCGCCAGAGGAGATAACTCCAGCATGTGACCACGGATTTTCAAACCGCTAGTAGTCTAATAGCAAACTGTCAGGGTCTACCTTGCCTCCCATATGCCAACATAGGCTATTTTTTTTCAAACTTGCACAACTTTTGCAAAAGGAGGCAGATTTTCGCAAACAAATAGTCATCGGAAAGAGGACTCCGAGCACTTCGTAGTTTTGAGGTTTTCATCAGGTGACAATACCTTTTTCCTGCTTTTTTTATCAGTCAAAGTCAAAATTGCATTTAAACTTCAAATCATCGTATCTTTTGCAATTTTGATCAGTTTTCAGCGATTTTTTTTTCAAATTGCGTAGAATCTCCTGAAGAATCTATTCATGCACTTCTTTTTCCTATATCAATTCATTTTTCAATAGATTTTATCATATTATCAATTTTCGCATCACAATCTCCTTGGCTAGTCTACTTGCTTCGTTTTCATTTTCGTGACTTGTAGGCGATCATTCAGGACGGGACAAACATCAGGAGAAACAAACACATCAATTTGGACATCAATTTAATTAGGTGCATCCATTTTCATCCTTTATCTCTTAATCATTGCTTGCAAACACACTTCAGTTTGGGCATAAAACGAACATTGTTTGATCATCACACATTGAAATTGGGCATAAAATCAACCAGTATCTTCAATCACACTTTGAAATTGGGCTAAAAAGAACCATTGTTTGATGTGTTTTTCATCACATTTCAATTTTCTAAGGTCAATTAATCAACTATGAGTGTGAATCAAGTGGGTGTGTGTATGCTCTCTCCTCGCACCGCAAGGTGATCTTGGAGATCAAAAACACCTCACTTGATTCACTTTTGTCAATCCCTATCCTAGGAGGCCTGCTAGGGGGATTTCATCACCCCTAGGGACGACCTCATCCGAGGCTGAATCGAAAGACACCCTCTTTGAAATCAGAATCCTGTCACTCTTGGCTAAGCCCCAAAGAACTTTCTACCTTTGGGAAGTGAAGGTGAAGGGCGGGTTACCCCCTTCTCCCGGCTGTGTGACAGGATTTCAATTTCAAATCATTAGTCAACCTTGTCTAAACATTGACCAAACCTAAGTGGCCATACCCCATCAAACTAGACATTAGGGCCTGTTGATTTGTCTTACACATGTGTTTGTTAATCATTCTCATATTCTTCAAAATTCAAATTTGCTTGTGTCTTGTGTGAGTGATTCTTGTTTGTACATGTGATCATTTGCTAAACATTGCCAAATCAAACTACAACATCAAACACCTAAGACAAGTCATTCAACTCATTCTTCCAAGCACACTTGTCTCGACTTGGGACGCATTTGCACTCTGGTCTGACGCATTTGTTTTTGCACATCCAAACTAGTAAGCTTCTCTAGCCTTGTGTCAATGGCAAACAAATTAGAATATCTTGATCAAAAACTTCAATCTCTGATAATGCAAGTAAACTTAGGTCCCTCACCCCAAGATTGTATAGCAATTCTTCAACAAATGGATGCCTTATGACAAGAATTGACAAGCTTGCAAGCTGAACGGGCCAGTACTAGCTATGCCTCATCCCAAAACCATACCTTCTTTTCCCATCTTAATGATACTATTGACAAGGCAACCACCACTTCAAGGGGAAAATCATATATCACCCCGTCTACTAGTCCTCCTTCACCATATTCTAAGACGCCTATTCCAAAACATACCAGTTCTACACAAAGACTGACCTCAAGTTCCCCACCGTCTAAACTGACAAACAAAACATTCTCGGATGATTTTTGGGAAAGATATGCAACATATGAAAAGCTATGGAGAATTCCAAAATCCACTCATCCATCACCTCATCCATGTACTCCTACACCTATGAAGGATGTGCTCCAAGGGCTATTAGCAGAGAGTCAACCATGTCCCCAAAGTCTGGTCCTTGACCTTACCAAAGATTCTTCCCATGACTTGTCAAATCCTACAACCCCTTCATGTCATCCGCAACCCCTTGAGCTTCTCAATGAGCCTTCTCCCTTGCACCAGAGTTAAGGTCCGTCACACCCTCATGTTGTTGACCATGAGCCCACCCAAGAAGCCTCCACTTCCATTCAAGCAACCCAAGAGGTATGTCAAAGGTTTAATCCTAAGCATGTGGAAACATTAAGCCCTAGTCCAACTCAAGATCAAATCACTTTTATGCAACCCATCCATAATATGTATCTTTTCCATGATCAAGATGATAGCCATAATGATGAATCTATCCATGAGCCACTTGATCCTATTCATACCCCTACAACTATCCATGAACAAGACACCCAAGACCTACATGCTTTATCCAATGAAAGTCTTGTTGACCTACTTCAGCATTCACCCCGTTTCATGGCCTTCCTTCAAAGCAAAGAGATATCTTCCTCTAGCCATGGTCCCACAACATCCACTTGTCATGATGAGACACTTGTCCCCCAAGTAAGCATAAAAGATCAACCAAATAACTTGGATCTTAGTGAACACAATGCTAATCATGATCCTAATGATTCTCCTTCACCATCCATTATTGACCATGCTACAAAGCCTCCACCCTATATCCTTGGTCTTACTACCTTCATGCATGAATGTTCTTTCTTAGAACACCAGCAACCATTATCCACTATCTCGCCTTCTCCATCCAATAAAGAACTTGTGTCTAGTGTTCCACCTACACATAATCTTGTTGTCCACCGTATACTCTAGTGTATGAACTATCAAGGTAAAGGCTTAGGCCTTCATGAACAAGGTATTTTGGAACCTATCCATGTCAACGTTTCTCCACCTTCATACAGCCTTGGATACATACCCCAAGGTGCAATAACTCAAGATGTTGGTACTTCCCCCACTCCTCCTAAGTCTACCACTTTCTATCGCAAACCCTATCATATCCCCAAAACATATGTC
This sequence comes from Cunninghamia lanceolata, assembly GCA_027924645.1. Lineage (NCBI taxonomy): Eukaryota > Viridiplantae > Streptophyta > Pinopsida > Cupressales > Cupressaceae > Cunninghamia > Cunninghamia lanceolata. Next base: position 6,920,994 of record BSBN01000103.1, read on the forward strand.
GCCATTCCACCTCCATCATCCTATAAATATCAAAAGCATGTGTTCATACACCTTCCACCATCCACTTTACCTCCACTCCTTCCAACTCCCAATGTCCCTCCATCCACCTTGCCACCGTTGCTTCCGACACCTAACATACCTCTCATTCATAAGTACCTTACATCCCTAAACATGGCCAACAAAAGCACACATCATTTAAGCATACAGCTTCCAATCATTCCATCCACTCCACCCACCCCATGGGATTCAAAAGCAAAAAGTTTGATGCCTTTATCCATAAAGCTAAAAATCCTACCAAAAATCCCAATGGTCTTCATACCTTAGGACATAAAGAATCAAAATCAAAGCAAAGTTCATCTATACAACCATCTAAACCCTTACCTCCAAATGCAAAGCCCAAAAGCAAAATGGTTTGGGTTCCTAAGAAAATAGCTAGCAAGTCAAATGAGGCATCCTCATCCACATCTCAGGAATCCCAACCACCTATATCCATCCAAAAGCCTACTTCCATCCAAAACTTTCATTCCCTTCAAAAATCCCACAAGCAAAACAAAAGCACTAAAAATACTCAATCTATGTGGGTTCCTAAATCACTTCATCAACCATCTCCTAAGCAATCATCTTCATTGCTTCCTACACCACCATCTCATCAAACGCTTCAATGTTTATCATGGTGTGTGCAGCCGTTGGTCATGGTTCCTTTCCACTTCACAACACCTCCACATAACTACATCTCCCCATCTTACATCCATTATCCTACACATCTTCCTCATCCTTTGCCTATGGTCCATGCTTTTGCATAAGCCTTCCCTCCATATTTTGCATCATAATCCACTATCTACCTATGCCATATCACTTTCATACAATCCCCTACCAACATCTGTGAGAGCACTGGACATGGTCCATTCGACAGTATCTATCTAGTGGGACTATCCCCTTTCAAGGAACTATCTGCTAATGTCTTTCCATTTCCACCTTCTCCAATCTCAATATTCAAAAAAAAAGAGAAAAACAAAAAAAAGAAAACAGTAAAGAAAAAATCCCTTCATCCAATGGTGAAAACCAGGCAAACAGACACCTTGGATAAGTACCATGATGAAAACCTGGCAAACAGGCGTCATGTGTAAGTTGATCTTCTATGTCACCTATACTTGGGGGCACCTTGTCTCATTGGCATATCACTCTTCTCCTACCAGTTTCCTTTCATACCGTTTCCTATCCTATCCTCTATCCGTTGCATGCCTATCCTGTCTCGTCCATCCATCCAAACTTCCTTCCCTCTATTCTTTGGTTTTGATAAAGATTGGGGGCACAATGTTGACAAATGTTCTAGATGTCTCTTAGCATACCTTATCCCTCCATACCATGCAGATTATTCATTATCTGCTCATCCTCCTATCATCATTAGCATTGTCATGAACAATCCTACGCACTCTACCTACAATGGGGCATGTTACACTTATGTGAAATAGTCCTTGGAGATCACATCCTTGTTGCCTTCTATCCACTATTGCTCATCCTCATAACCATACCATATCCAACTACAGCTCATATCCATTTCCATATCTATACCATATCCAAGTGCGCCTCATATCCATATCCATATCCATACCATATCCAATTGCAAGTCTATCCTTAATCCATGCCAATCAAGTCAAGTCAATCTTGTCAAATGATCCGATCACAATCAGTGGTCTTGATCCTTGTCTGGTCATAAACCATATCAATCAGTCATAACTATCCTTCATGTTGCTCTAGGGATACATCACTCCCAGCCATGACAACACTGTCGTATATCATTATCATATGTCTTAGATAGGATGTCGCATTATCGAAACCAGACCCAGAGTCTTATACGACATACTTCATTCTTGAAACCAGACATCATCAATCTATATCATGGGTTTACCGCTTGACAGGGGCAATACCTTGTTTGTGCCTGCATCATTCATGTATACTTGCTGACTTGCTTGTGTATGTCATCTTTTTATCTTGCATTCCATATCATTCATCCATTTCTTATGTACTTTCACCTCTAGACTTGGTGTTCCCTTGTCATTGGTATTTAGCACAAAGGCTATCCACACGAAATCCAAGGCAACCATCATAATAAACCATTCCTTGTCCAAAAAATTAAAAATCCAAAAAAACATCACAAAAAAATCAAAACATCAAAAAACATAAAAAAAATCAAAACATCAAAAAACATCAAAAAATCAAAAATCCAAAAACATCACAAATATCATCAAAAACACCAAAACAATAGAAAACACAAAATTCCAAAAATAATTTATTCATCATCACATTTATCATCCATAAGCTTACACTAGATCCAAGCATCGCATCACCTATCAAAGCATTGTCCGTAATCAAAATCATCAACTATCAAATCAGCATCAACCATAACTTGTCACCATCATATCTTGAGCCAATCTTACATCAACAAAACATGATCTAATCATCAATCGATTCTTGCCTTAGGATATGTCATTCCTACGATAGGCAGAATCTATCCAATCATCAATTGATCCCTGCCTTAGGATATATCTTTCCTACGATAGGCAGAATCTATCACATCATTATCTATCTTGGCAAAAGATACAATGGTTAATTGTTTGGTTCGTTGGTCTTTTAGTTTTTGATTTTATCTTTTGTCCTATTCGAAGATCACATCAAAGCTACCTTGATCTTACTATATCATGGTATGTGGCGAAATCATCTAGAATGGGGCATAGTCTTGCTTTTGTATGCTGTGCTTGTGGGTTGGTTTCATTACTCCAAGCTAGTATTCATATCTTGATTGATCATAGGGTCGGTTCTAGCATATTGATCTCCTTATGCATCTAAGGTTCATCATACCTTTTTTGTACTAAGAGCTTATGCTATGAGTCCCCTTCCCTCGTCTAGACAAGGTTGTACTATCTTGGGCATGCATGGGATCATCCCTTTGTCTGTGTGTCTAGTCCATTCAAATGTTGGATAAACATCATCACCCTGGTCTTCTATACTTTGGTGAACATATCCACTTTGCTATATCAAACCTAGGATTGCTCAAATTCAGTTTCACCACAATGATCATCCATCAATCATATCCCAACATCATCATCCTTTCATCCCACCACTTATCCTCTGACCCGTTCAACCAATCTGTCTCATCCATTTCGAGAGCACAACCGTGTTCTCACAACCCACCTATCCTCTCGAGGGGGCATCACCCTTACCAATTATCCCCAAGCCTTATTCTTCCAAACCAAAATCTTTTTTCTATCCAATCCATCTCTATGTTTTAACTTCTTTGAAATGAAATTGCTTAGCCGCAACACCATCTCAAAGAGGGGCAAAATGTAGACACCTAAAATTGGACTACTCTGCAAACCAATTTTCCGTACCTCTGCACTCATCTACTCCCCCAATCTGCATATCCCTAGTGATCAATTAATTCACCTAATTGATCCATTTAACCTTACAACCCTATCCTATCAATTAAATGAATATTCCTAATATTCATTTAGTTGATTTATCCATTTCCCTAATCCCTATTAATAAGATAAATCCTGATTATCTGATTAACCTAGACTTAAGTTAATTAAGAAAAACACTTAATTAACCTTGTCTCCCACTCATCCACTAAACTGAATTTAAAATTCAGTTGTCCCCCACACTCATCCACTCACTGAATTTAAAATTCAGATGTCTCCCACTATCCTCCACTAAACTGAATTTAATATTCAGTTGTCCCCCATTATCTTTCACTCTCCTCAAAGATGAATTATTTATTCATCCACTCCTCCACTCTTCCCAAAATGGGAATTTTTAATTCATCCACTAAGGAATAAAAGATTCACTTTTATTCCTAGCCCTTGATCTTGTCAACTGAATCCTCACCCTCCATCCTCATCTCCAAAATCCTATAAATTGGACCCCTCTCTAAGCCATTGGAGGAGACCACTTCATGCACCAAAACTCTGCCCAAATCTCTCCACAGATCTCCTAATCCTATCAAACCTCTGTCAAAATATGGTCTCAATCCCATCCAATCCATCATCTAATCTCATCTACATTGTGTTGTGAGCACTTGAGCAATCCACATTTAGTCATTCTAATCAAGGGAAACATCTGAGGAGCTCTATTGGGTGCAAGCTCCTTCCTGCATGGATTTGTGAGGTCTTCATGAAGGTATAATCGTATTGATTTATGCATTAGATTAGTTTAAATCTTCATTCTGATTTCACGTATCACAATGGTCACTCTTCTAAACAAGGATAAGGTTCATGATTCCTCTTGGTAGCTTGTGAACCTAGATATAGAAATCTTCCATTTGGTCCCCATGTTCGAGGTGATATCCTTTATGCATATTATTGGGGAATGGAACCCAATGACAAATTATTTGGCTAAATATGATACTGAAGAGGATCATCTCTGGAATGCTTCTGATTGGGGCTCCTTGACCCTTGAGAAAACAGCCCAACTTCTTTAGCTTATTCAAAAGGATCACCCATAACCCTTTAATAAGAGATAACTTGCTAATCAACTCCTACCTTAGTTGTTCTTACTAAAATTTTCTTACTAGACCTCCTAGCAAGCTTTGTGTGTCTTCTAATATTTGGAGTTTTCTTAAGTTTGTATTCCCTCCTTGCTAGATTTGGTATCTTCATGGAGCCATAATTGTACTAAACTTGTTTGGCTCTTTACTCTTTTTTCCCTAGTTATGGTAGTGGCCATATGGAAATCTTTGATTTGTATTTGATAATTTCTAGTTTACTTAGTATAAAATTTACTTTTTGAAATAAATAAATATTTTAGCATATAATAACTTCTTGTCCATTATATGTCAAACCTAACACGTGGAAGCCATAAAAAAGTATGGGCTAACGTGGAATGAAAAGATGTGCCCTCATTTAAATAATAATAAATAATTTAATAGGCAAACATCACATTTTACTAATTTATATGATTTTTTGAAAATCTCAAGAATATAAAGGTAAATTAGAAGTGGGTGTTTTGTTTATGAGGATACGTAACATAAATCATATTAACATAACAAATCATATATGGTGGTGTAACAGAAAGCAATACCGAATGACAACAGCACAGATCTCTGTAAAGATATACACTTTCTAGATGTCAAATCTGATAGAAAATTTGAAGTTAAAGCCTTGTCCAAAAGCATACTAATTGTTTTTTAAAAGGTGAAAAGCTATGCCGTCAGTCACTCAGGCTAAATATCACTCGCTATTTATTCTTTCTATTGGTGGCATTATTCCTCTGAATTAACATCCACTCTCTTGAATATCAAAACAAAAGAGAGAAATGGGATGACAATGGTTTTTTTTAGGTTTCTCTCGTCCGTATGAATGACAGCTCTCCAAGAACAGTGCCTTGCCGACATGGAGAATCCAAACATAATACAGAATGTTATTATATAAAGTTTTTCATCCACTTGAAAATGTACGTCCTGCGCACAAAATTCCAAATGGGAGGCATGGGTGGGAAAAGCATAAGTCTTTCCCTTGTGGGAAATCAATCATGCAATCTCTTGCCTACATACTGTCTCCAACCCAACTTTTATGAAATTTAAAAATCTTGTTTGGAATTTTTTCTCTAGAATAGGTGCAACCTTTGGGTGATCCGGGTTACTGTACTTAAACATTGTCGGTTACAATGGTCAAACAATCAATAGTAATTTTACATGTCATCCACAACAAAACATCCCAAATAATTGTCTTATTTTTATTAGCCAAAATTATTTGTATGTAAATTTGATATTTAAAAAATAAGTTGAATATGTTAATTAGAATGAGATATATTTTAAAAAATTTATGATTAATTGAAATGGGCTTATAAAAGAAGTCTTATAATTTGATATATATATTATATCAGATGTCTGAACACTCCCTTAATAGACTTACCCATAGTAAACAGTAATATCTAAATAAATAAAATTAAAGTTTATTTACCCCTTCTCTTTGAGATTTGTAACTTTAATGACACATGATGGCATTTTTGACTGTAAACAATGGCTCGTATAATTGATATATTGAAAATGTCTGAGGAGAAGTCCAAAAAAACCCATTGTTGTTAAAGTCTGTGATGATCTATAGTTGGTGTTGAATAAAAAAGTATGGACTTTGGAAAAACGAGTGCGCTGAGAATGGCAGTCAACTTCTAGTGCTGTGGCCCGCCATGCAATGACATTGCTCCCCCCAATATTAAGATGGCAATCTCTTTAACAGATTTTTTTATTCTTTTGGCCTCCTATAAATACCCATGCAACCATCCAATTCAAGCATTGCAGATGGGATTCTAAGAAAAAATGCTCATTCCTTTCAGAAGCCGCAGTTTGGCACGATCCAATCAGCATATTTATCACTAGTTGATATAAATGCTATTGCACCGTGCCAAGCTGCGTGCAACTGAAAGTGGTTTGCAATATGTTTTGATGTTTCTCAAATAAGATTGTTAGTGTCCAACGTTTTGGATCTCTCTATGAATCAATCTTCTATTGGATCTATGGAAACCTAACGTTTGAGCTGAGCATAACCAGCACATATCTTGCAAATTAGAAGTGGCAATTTTTTTTGACTTGAAGCTAATTTGCAATATTTTTTTAATGAATCATCACACATACAGATGGTTTGGTTTATACCATGTTTTGTTTTTCTGATTTCTATAAAATCCTTGTGAAAGTTAAAAATCTTTTGATACAGAATAGAATGTTGATTCCTTCTCTGCTATTTTCATGAAGATTTCTTTTCAGAACTATGCATTGCCCTCATTGATATTTCTATTCCCTCTTTATTGAAATGCAGATTGCACTGTGGGATTTACACATTCATGCTACTATATGACCATCATCTTAACCTTAAGAAGGAGCTTCTAGTCTTTATTTTTAAGTACTAACAGAGAGCTAAGGAACTATATCACCATCATCTAGACCTTAAGAAAGAGCTTATAGTCTTTATTTTTAAGTACTAACAGAGAGCTAAGGAACTATATCATCATCATCTAGACCTTAAGAAGGCTGTCAATAGAGCACTGCCATGCATGTAGATCTTAAAATCGTTTTCAAATTTGAATTTAATGTTAGTAGTTTATCCAACTTTCAAATTTAAGTTTGGCTAGTTTTTTAAGTCTTGAAATTTTTTTCCTCTGGGTTTTAACAGGTGCTGGTTGCCTAAATAGACAGTTACCAGATTTGACCTCAACCTATATTTTCAAACAAATAAGTAAATAAAGGGTACCTAAACAGTTTTGTTTTGACCAAAGTTAGAAACTGAAGAACCAACTGTTCAATATGTACAGTCAATCAGACTTTACAGTGGCCTTTTAAGATAGTTTTTTATTCATCAATCGGACTTTACAGTTTGCCTAAGTTTAAGATAGTTTTTTATTCATCAATCAGACTTTACAGTGGCTTAGTAAACTTTATACTCATTCTTTAAAAGATTGAACACAACTTATTATTAAACTGTACACCCATGCAGTGGACTCCAAAATAATTGGTAAGTGGAAGGAATCATATTGTAATCTTTCTTTCTTTGTTTCTGTTAAATGAAAGAGTATTTGCATCTACAGATTAAACTTAAAAGAACTGTAGAGAATTTTTATATATGTCATCCCTAATTAGGGTTTGACCCCCAACAGTGATCAATACTGTTCTCTCGTCGGCAATAAGCGTCCTCTGACTCCCCACCATTAAAGAAAGTATGAACTTGTTACAGTGATTTGGTCTCTTTAGCTCAATTAAGAAATAGATCTCTAATGACCTTGATATGCGTTTTATGTTGGCTCACCTCATATAAATAAAAGATATATTCAACTACTAGAAGACTACAAAGTCTTGTGTACACTCATTTTGTGAGGGGTAATGAGTCAAATCTCTCATAGATTAAGGATTCTTAGGCAAGAAGATAGGAGCTTGTTATAATAATTAACTCATTACCTTGGTTTGACAATATTGAAAACACAAAAAGGGCTAAATAACATTGCGCTCTACAGAAAAAGCCACCTAGTCAAACCAAGGATCCACTTCAAACTTTGCCTGCATAATGTGGGTTATGGCAATTGAAACCCACTTCTTGATGTGTCTGAGCAATAGTTACTCTATGTTGGAGGGGCCCATCCACTATAGTCTCTATGCAGAGATTATCAACTAGATGTTGGAGAAAGCGTCGTCCTACTTCTAAAATGACACTCTTGAGTAATCAAAATCAACTCTAGATAGCAATATGAGTCATCGTAATGGTCAATGGGAGTGATGATTTAGGCCCATCTTTAGGGCCTTATATAGGATAATATTGGATATGATATAGAGTTTTTAAAATTAATTATATTGTAAAGTGTTTTATAATGACAACAAGGTATGCAGCATCATGTCGTGATCATGTAAATAAAAATTAAAACACAGTTCTTATATATAAAAATAAGTTGAAACTACAAAATTAAAACTATAGCCCACATAATTAAGTAGTTAAAAGAAAACCCTAATTTTTTTTTTTTTTTTCAATTCTCTTTCCCTTCTTTTGTTGTAGGCACCCACATAAAGGGTGGCAACCAGGGCCTAAATTTGACAGTTCACCTTGCTTGTCAAGCAATTTTTTTTATGATAGTTATCTATTCAATGGTGCCTTTAAAATACTATGACATACTTTAGTATAAGTAAATTATATAAAAACCAAATATATATCATCATAATCCTATATAAATTTTGACAATTTGTACAAAATCTCTCCTTTCATATGATATGGTCTTTTTAAAATTTTGCTTGTATTTTACAGCAAAAATTCCTAAATACAGCTATACAACTATCAAATTTAAGCCCTAGTGGCCACCATGAGAGGTCAAGGTAACAAATGAAGAAGAGAAACGTTTCAGATGGACAAGTGACACACTTTATGTTAAGTTAGGCTCATTCTTTGATTTTTATTTGCTTCTATTTACTCCTACTTATACATATTCTAATGCATTTGATCTTACCAACCCTATTTACACGTGTTTTCACATATTCACCTTATTATCAACCTAGACTTCTATGTATCTATTCTTGATCCTAACATTTGCATTTCCTTGTTCGAGGTCCATACCAAGGGGATTTAAATTTTCAAATTCAAGTTACTAAGTTCTTTTTCTTTTCTATTAATCACTGGGAGTTAACTTGGTACACATTTGTGGAACATGCTATTATGTTTTTGTATTTACACAAATTCATTTGTGCAATTAATTTATAGAAGAAGGACAAAGAAAATCAAGGAAAAATCATTTAGGAATATTTCAATTTGGAGCTTAAAAGGAACCCATCACATCAAAATTTGCATATAGACCATCTACATGCTTGAGAATGTTTTCTTTGAAGATTCATCCAACATCATAAAGCCAATCTATCTAAGGGGTTGACGTAAGAGAATTTGATGCTAGTAATCTAGCAACTTCCAAAAAGATATTTTTAAATACATCTACCTTATGTACATTCAAATATAATGGTAAGAGAAAAGAAACTTTTAGGAGTCTATAGTTTTCCAGATCAATCCTGCAAGTTACATGTCAATCTTGTAGTGATCAAATTTGATCAAGGGGCTCAGATTTGACCCACAAGTATTTTTGGAACTATACAAGTTTGAGGCATTCATAAAAAAACATTAATTTCCTATACCTATATGGTTAAACTTTGTGCAATACTAGCATTTATTCTTCATCATTGTTCCCAAAGCTAAGTGTACCTACCCTTCTTATTTCAATTCAAAATATTTATTGCAATATTCAAATCCTAACTATTTAAATCTAAGTTAGTTGTAGACTTATTATTTGTATTTATTTAATTAATTTTAGATATACGAAAAAGGGATTTTATTCCCTTACATTTTTGTGAACATGACATTTGCTTATACAAGTTAGTTTTCCCCTAGGGTTTCTGCTTCATTAAACTTTTTTAATTTATAGTGTTTTGATTGTTACATCTCATTTCTAGATCTAATTGGGGTTTAATTTTCCTTTGAAACTAATGCTTCATTGGTACATTCTTATTCTAAGGTTGGAGGTTACATTGTGTGGCCTTGTTTTCGCCCACTCTATCCACCCTTGTTGGGGACTTTTGGGTTTTATTTTTTAGATCTAATTATTGACAAATTTTGTGATTTATATTAGACATTAGCTCATTTTTTATACCATTTATCTACTTCTATTAGGGTTTTGGTCCTTTATTGCATAATCAAGTGTGAACCCTATTAGGTAGATCTTCATTGCTATATTTTTATGCCATGGACTCTCATGGTCCCTTATCTTTGAATTCATACTTCCATTACAAATTTTGACATGTTTATACACTTTATTTAACATTTGATCCTTGTTGGAATTAGACCAGACAACTGAGAGGGGGGGTGAATTAGTTGTCACACAAAATAAACTTTTTCCACTTTTAACCTTCTTTATTATCTTACTATCAGATTAATGATGTAAACATTAAAGCATAGATCAACAACATATGAGCAGAAACATAATCAACACACTTGACACCAAGATTTTGACGTGGAAACCCGGTTAAGGGAAAAACCATGGTGGGGGTTAACCCACAAAGATTTGTACCCTGTTAAAAGTACTTTAAAAAAATAGAAGGCACATGCCTTCGGGCGCACTGCCCAAAGCTCATTGCTCAAAAAGAGAGGCTCACTACCTACATAATTTATTTAGAACAAAAAGAATTAATTGAGAAATAGCATCTACTTCATGCCCGGTTCAGTTTTAATGAATGCTCACAAAACTTCTGCTTTGCCCCAAATTCTTCTTTACTAACTTCACACTCTACATTGCTTTTGCTCCTTTTCTTCTCTACTCTGCTTCTGATCCTTTATTCGGATTTAATCTTTTTTTGCTCAAGGATGGTGTTTAACAACTCTTCAACAAGTATTCATACACTTCATTAACCTTGGAATGATCAGCAAGGTCGGTCAAACTTAACGCAGATCTTTACATTGTCGGCCAATCATAGTTGAGACTTGAATCTTCCTCTACTAACACACAACACTTCATAAAATGATCTTTAGATCATCTGCAACACGTTAGGAACATCCGGTTGGCCAAGACTAGGAAGAACAACAACTTCAAAGAGGAAATCTTCAATAACAAGCTCAAACTCCAATGCAGACCTCCAACATAGTAGCCACATGATCCAGAGACTTCTACAAGTGTGCATTGAACTCACCAATAACATCCACTCTAAACCAAATTACCAGAATCATTTGTATCTTCCTTTGGAACCTCAAGAACACTGTCTTCCATGACTATCAAACTAGAAGGATGGATTGCGGACCTCCAAACCATGAACCACTGGAGTTGATGATACACACTGACTTCCCAAACATGCCTTCAGATCTGCAAATCATAATATTTCACTGTGAAGCAATCCGGACCAACTTATTGTCACTCTGTCTCTTCTAAATATTGCAAGATCTGGTTCTATTCAGATGGCCATAACTTCTTCAAATCTTCATGCAGACTTCTCAATTCTTGACTAGAGTAGCCTCTGACAATCCTCTATACAGCCATTAGGTCCACAAACCTTGAGTCTTCATTAATTTTCTCAATATCCTTAACATTTTAGTCTCCTGAATAGGTAACAAAATAAGGCATAGTTGACACTAATGACAACAAGAATATGTTGACATCAATGACAACACCGCTTAGGCACATATTTGCAACAATCTCCGTATTTTCATTGATGGAAACATATGTTGTGAAAAATTGATTCAACCATCATGACAAAAACTTCTCCCCCTGACTTCTGCAACCACTTCCTTCATTGCTCCCCTTGTCATCAGTAATTAGTTTTTCACATGTCTTCTCTCCCCCTTTGACATCAATGGCAAAGGGCACATATTTGCAATCTTTACTCCCCCTTTTAATTTTAGACTGATCTCCAATGTTTGCATACTGACTACTCCTTAGAGTAGTATTTTCTCAACATTAATCCGGATCTCAAGATATGACTGAGAATTCCACTGGACTGATGCACCTCAGTGCATCTTAGTTATGATTTGGAGGGGTAATAACTACTAACTTCTCTCTAAGATACTCAAAGGTATCCTTGGAAAGAGGCTTAGTGAAGATATCTACAATCTGATCTTTGGATGACACAAACTCCAACTTGACTTCATTTTCATTTACCTTCTCTCTCAAGAAATGAAACTTGATAGATATATGCTTTGTCTTTGAATGGAACACTGGATTCTTTGAGATGCTTATTGCACTAGAATTATCACAAAAGATTGTGACTGGCTCCTCAAACACAACTCTGATGTCCTTCAACATTTGCTTCATCCACAGAACCTGAGTACAATTATTTGTTGCTGCTATATATTCTGCTTCTGTAGTAGACAGAGATATTGCCTCTTACATTTTGCTCATCCAAGAGACCAATTTTCTTCCCAAGAAAAATACACCACTACTGGTACTTTTTCTATCATCCACATCTCCTACCCAATCAGCATTTGTATATGCATGAAGAGTGAAATCATTGTCCTTTGGATACCACAATCCATAATCAATTGTCCCCTTAAGATATCTAAAAATTCTTTTGACTGCCACAACGTGGGATTCTTTTGGATTAGCTTGAAATCTAGCAACAAGTCCAACGACATTCATGATGTCAGGTCTAGTCTGAGTTAGATAGAGCAACCCTCCAATCATTGATCTATGCCTTTTCTGATTTGCCTTGGGGGAATCATTATCTTTACTTAACTTGCATCCAGTTACCGTAGGTGTACCTACTGGCTTTGAATCTTCCATTCCAAACTTCTTCAGCAATTCTTTCACATACTTGGACTGAGATATAAAGATACCTTTATTTGACTGAACAATTTGTAGACCTAGGAAGAAATTCATCTCTCCAAACATTGACATCTCAAATTCACTTTTCATCTGATCAACAAAACCTTTGCACATACATTCATTTCAACCAAAAATGATATCATCAACAAAGACCTCAACAATCAGGATGTCCTCATGATTAATCTTGAAGTAAAGATTACTATCAGCAGTACCTTTTCTAAAACCTATCTTAAGAAAATATTTATCCAATCTTGCATACTAGGCTCTTGGAGCTTGCTTGAGTCCATACAAGGATTTTCTCATTCTACAAACCATGTCTCCTTGATCAAACAACTGAAATCCTTTTGGTTGCTCAATGTAGACTTCTTCCTCCAAATCTCCATTTAGGAATGCTGATTTGACATCCATCTGATACACTTTAAAATCTTTGAAAGCCACAAATTTAAGAAACAATCTAACTGCCTCTATTCTTGCCACCAGAGAAAAAGTTTCTTCAAAATCAATTCCTTCTACTTGAGAATAGCCTTTGCATACCAACCTTGCTTTGTTTCTTACAACTTCACCATCTTCATTTAGTTTATTTTGGAAGACCCATTTGGTTCCAATCACATTTTTGTCCTCAGGTCTAGGAATAAGATCCCAAGTGTGGTTCTTTTCAATTTGCATTAATTCTTCTTCCATTGCTTTTACCCAGTTTTCATTAGTGTAGGCTTCACTTACTGATTTAGGTTCAATCCTTGAAATCAAGAAATCTCTTCTTGATCTTCAACAACTCTTCTCCTAGTTCAAACACCTTTATTTCTATCCCCTATGATTTGATCTTTAGGATGATTCATTCTTACATACCTGGGGGTTTTAGGAATGGCTTGAGCTTCTATTTCTTGAGCTTGTTCCTCAACATCTGTACTATTTTCTTGAGTTCCTGGAGTTTTTAGATCAATCTGAATCTGAGTCAGAGTTTGAACTAACCTTCATTGACTTTGACTTTCATTTTGATCATCTAAATCATATCCACAGGACCTGGAATGTCCTTCCCTGCTCTCATCAACTCTAACATTAGCACTTTCAACAATCTTTTTCAATCTCTTGTTGAAGCACCGGTAAGCCTTACTTTGAGTAGAGTATCCCAAAAATATTCCCTCATCACTTCTTATATCAAACTTGCCTAAATCCTCATCTCTTTTGATATAGCATTTACTACCAAAAACTTTGAAATATCTCACAGTAGGAGGATGACCATGTTGATAACTGAGAGGGGGGGGTGAATCAGTTATGCTAATTATTTCTTCTTTTGAACTTTCTTATTAATCAAAGCATCATTGAATCAAACAAACAAACATTACCATGAAATGCGAAACACATGACACAGTATTTTTGACGTGGAAACCCGGTTAAAGGAGAAAACCACGGGGTGATTAACCCAAAGATTATTCTCTGTTAGAAGAATAAGGAATTACAAAAATGGCACTTGCCAATTAGGGCTCACTGCCCGAGCACACTACCTACAAGAGACACACTATCTACAAAAGAATGTTACACAATACTTGAACTGATTGGAAGCATCTACATATGCTGGAGTTGAGTTCCGGTTAGGCTCAGTACACTGATCTGCTGCACTTCATCTTTCCTCTATTCTTTAATCTGCTTTCCTTTCACATACCGGATCTTTCTTACTACTTCTGCTCTGCTCTACACTTATTCACATACACCATCATACTTCTTCCCATCTCACAACAAAATCCATCCTCTATATATATCCGCACTAGTGATTTTATTATCTTTCTAGTCAGCACCCGGAATAGTTTATCTTCTCACAAACTTTGATTTGTCGGCTGAATCCTTGTATATCAAGTAATGCGGATCAAGCATATACTTGTAGATATCATTAATCATGTCGGACAAACATGATTCATGCCTTCACAACCTTTACCATCAACAGTAACACATCCGGAAAATAGTCTGATGCTCTGTCAGTCAGTTCTTCCTCTGTTCTCACTATCTCTTAGGAATCAGGTACTCAACTATTCATATCTTTTTCTTTGTCCATCACCGGAGGCTAAATCCTTGGAATATACTACTCAAGGTATTCCTCTTGACTTCCCCAAATCCGTACTGCACCAAGACACTTCCTCTGAGAGGTCCAGACCAATCTGTTGGACCTTGCCACATGCTCTGTTCTTGTTCACCGGACCACAACAGTCTTCATTCTGACTTCCGGTAGAGGCACACCATGACTTGTGGATATGTGGGATGACCTTTGTTGCCATCAATGACAACAACCATGAATCCGTATAGTGTCTCTTGCCAACAGACCAAACCATAGTTCATAAGGGGTCTTACCAGAATTGCCTTTGATCTGCACTTGGTTAAGAGTGTAGACAATAGTACTTACAGCTTCTCTCAAATAAACTTGAGGAACATTTGTTTCCATCATCATGGTCCTGGTAGCTTCTTGAATGGTCCGGTTCTTTTTTTCCACAAATCCATTTTGTTGGGGAGTCCTAGGAGCAGATAACTATCTTTTTATGCCATGCTTTTCACATAAAGTGTGTGGGTAAAAATGGGATAGTTAATTTAATAACAAACCCAAACATCAATGAAATATGAAGGAAAAGGAGATTTAAAATAAATAAAAGTGATACTTACAACCTTTTACCTTACACCTTCCATTGTTCGCCTATCTTGTTCTTGATCTTGATAATGATGAAGCCCTTATAATCGTATGCTCCCTTGCTTGTTGAAGATGACAAGAATAGAATGGCTATGATACTTTGTGTGATTGAAGATGAGCTTCAACACACTAATGAAATGGATGATAGTGAAATGCTATGGAGATAGGGGTGCCAAAGATGCACTAGTGTTTCTGCAGCATAAGTTTGCTCAAGCGATGGATTTCAAATGAAGAAGAAGAGGGTTGTATTTATAGAGTTGTGTGAGAGAAGATCAATGGTTGAGAAGACATGAGAAGATCAACGGAGGAGGATGGTTGAGGAATGTACAACAAATGGAAGAAAGACATGTGTCATTCAAAAAGAAGCTTTGTTGAGTTAACTACTTTCTTGATGAGGATGAGTTTTGTTTTTTTTAAATTAGAATTTATTTTTCTAATTTAAGAGCAAAGTTGCTTTAACTCAGCTTTTGCTTTTGCATGACAAGAAGAATTTATTTTTAGAAGATATTGAAGATAAGAAAGAAAATTAAATAAATAGATTTATTTAATTATTTGTAGATAATTTGGAGGAAAATAAAATATTAAATATATTTTATTTTGTGGAGATTTAAGATTTTATTTAAATAAAATTGTATTTTATTTAAATTTGGAGGAATAAAAGATTTTGATTTAATTATTTAGAAGAATGAAGTTGATGTAGATGAATTTAATTAATTAAATAAATGTAATTTATTTAATAATATGAGAGGAGATGAATCAAATAAATAAATAAATATATTTATTTATTGATAGAGGAATGTGAAGATGAAATAAATATTTGAAATATTTATTTAAGTAGAGTCATGTCATTTTTAGGTGTATACATTTTGCCCCTCTTTGATGCAATGTGTTTTATCATGTTGTTTCAAAGAATAAGAATTTTTGATAGTGATACATGCCCCAGTTTGCCCCTAGTATAAGTTTAACGATAGGATGCCCTCTCGGGAGATTGGATGGGGAGATGGTAGAAAGGCATGAGACGGACAATCTCACGATGAAGAAGAGGAGAAACAGGAGAAGAAATGGTTGGATGCAGAAGAAAGTTGGTGAATGATATGTGATGCAAGATAAAATGATGACACACACAAGAAAGCAAGCAAGTATGCACAAATGATACAAAAACAGGCAAGTTATTGCCCTAGTCAAGCGGTAAACCAACGATATAGATCAATGATGTCTGGCGTCAGGAATGAAACATGTCGTATAAGACTCTGGGTCTGGTTTTGATAATACAACATCCTATATAAGACAAATGTTTGATTATAACTAATCGAGTTGGTTTACGACCAGACAAGGATCAAGACCATTGATTGTGAGTAGATCATTTGACAAGATTGACTATCATGATTGGTATGGATTAAGGATAGACTTGCATTTGGATCACTGCTTAGACTGACAGTTAGAGTTGTTGATGAGATATATGAAGATAGATAGAAATTTGATCAACAAAAGAATGACTTGATAGAAGAAATTTGATTGAAGGACTGACAAGCTGCTGTAGGATTTTCTTATTGCATGGGATATGGATATGGATACGAATATGCAATGTAGTTGGATACGTTATGGATATGGATATTTGTCATCTTGATATTGCGAGTATTTTGAAGTGCTTTGTTTCATCATTGGGCTTTTAAAATGTTGTAAGAAAATACAAGCATCTAGGTATAATTAAACCGAGATGACCTGAGTATCGCTTACATGGATTTTGATTTAGCAAGTTAATACAAGCATCTAGGTATAATTGAACCAAGATGACTTGAGTATTTCTTGCGTTTCAACAAACAAGGATTGCCCCTTTTCATGGTCAGACCTCTGAAGTCCTCGATGATCTTTTGCTGATCATGTCGTTAGACAGAAGTCATCACATTACTAAAGTTTAATCCACAAACAATAGACAAAGAAAAAGATTATGCCCCCATCATAGCATCTCTAGCTTTTGGCATCCTTGAGTAGCATAGGAAGACATAATGACAAAAATCCAAGACTTTGTAAGTTAACCTAATCACAAAACATTCTTGCATTAGATGTGTCTTCTTGCCATAATTGATATAGAATTGGTCTGAGTGTTTTGGTATACTTGCTTTGCTTTGGACAGGTTGATGCTTTTGTGCCAAGATTTTTGTTTTTGGGAAGCTTGCTTTGCTGCGCGTACATGCCTAGTGAAAGGGTGCGGACACGGACGGATAGAGGGACAGACGACAAGACATGGGATGGACGGGAAGCAGAGCCTCGGGGGCGCATTGACAATGGCCTTGCCCACGTGACGACGTAGAGGCAACGTAGTTCGGGGACTTGGACTATGGACCTAAGATATGGATTAGATGAGATAGAATATAGAACAGATATGGATTAGATATGGAATAGCTATGGATTAGATATGGAACAGATAACACTGATGATAGAGGCTATGCTAGGTGTTGATGATTGCAATATACAACCTTCTAGCCCTGTATTTAGCGCCAGAAAAACTGTTGATGACTGTTTTGAAGCAATCATAACAATAAGTTAAAATTCACATGACATGAACTGTAACTATACTTGAAAGACAAGAAGGAATCATTTGGTGATTCAACTAATCCCAAGTCTACAATGGTTCGGTTGGTCAAGTTCAGTTGGTCAATGTGAAGCTGTAATGTTCAAGGGGCCTTACGTAGTTTAGGTTTATTTTGTGGTTTACTGGACTAAGAATATGCAAAGAGGTCATAGATTTCAACAAGTATTCTGTTCATTTGCATACAAGTGATACTGGGCTGCAAGTTTTAGAGGGTTTTCTTGGATTTTTTGCAGCTTTCTTCTTTATCTATTTATGAAAACTGTCTACTTATAGCTCTGTTATCATGCTTCTTCAAATTTGAGACAATTTCCTCTGGATTTCTACGTTTTCAGCTAAATATTTCAGATGGGTTGGGAAAAGTTAGAAAGATCTAAACTATGCCTCATTTAATCTACAGAAGGATCTAAGTGTTTCTGTTATG
Organism: Cunninghamia lanceolata; assembly: GCA_027924645.1. Taxonomy (NCBI): domain Eukaryota; kingdom Viridiplantae; phylum Streptophyta; class Pinopsida; order Cupressales; family Cupressaceae; genus Cunninghamia; species Cunninghamia lanceolata. The sequence continues at coordinate 6,939,498 of BSBN01000103.1, forward strand.
CACTATGTAAATACCACAGTAATTTGATCAAATCCACAGTAAAAACCCTAAATGTAAGTCCTGAGCATTTTCACAAACATACATTTAAAATTGCAAGCTCTCAAAGAAGATATTTCAAAATACAAAGAAGAGCAGGAGAACACTCAGAAGATAGATGCAGAACTCCAGATTCTATTGCATTAGAAACGAATAGTCATACATGATTTACAATGTAGGAATGACTCTTAGTTTCATTGATCATACTACCGAGAACTTACAAGCTTTACAGATACAGTAAGGCAGCCAGACATTCCACGCACACCTTACTGCAGACAAACAGGTGACCTCCTTCTTCTACTTCTAAACTATGCTAAGCTAACTTGCTGTGTTTTCCTAGAAATCCCTGTTGTAGCCCCTGTTGTAAAGTATTACAGTGTAGAGAGGCACAATATAAAGACATTTTGATTGTCCTCACTACAGCAAAAAACCTAACTGAACCCCTGGTTCAAACCTCTAGTTACAACAATAAATGCAGGTGAACCAGTTCTCAAAAATATCTCTGAGCTGTGGTCAAATCTGGGCGAAATATTGCCCCTTCTGAGAAGTTCCGGCAGCTGGGTAATAACTTCTGTTTGTCTTTTGTGATAATACCTCCAGCTGTGACCTTCTTCTTTACTTGAATGGCCTTGACCTTTTGTATTTCATCTTTATCTTCTTGCTCCTGAGATCAGATCTTCTTCCTCCATGAGGTCACTGTATTGACTTTCCAGCTGCTTCCTCAACTACAAGCCTGCAAGACAAGACAAGCAAGAAGTTTTCCATTTATCACAAAAATAGCATGAAATTAAAATAACCGTTTAAATACAGGTGACTGCGCAAGATCGTGGAAATCGGATCAGAAAATCGCTCAAAAACGCGTCAAAACGCGTTTAGACTGTTTAAACTACACGGGTCAACCATCGCTGACCGAAAAAATGCCAGAGGCGCCAAAAAAAACACTTTAAAATGTCCACCGCCTCATTTCCCGCCCATCGGCATGATATTCGCTGTCGGTGCGTCAAAAAACATGTTGGTCGATATACCTCATCATCATGATATTTCGCTTCTGCATATTGGAGAAAAGAACAACAACATCATCATTATGATGAAGGAGAAAGGAGGATGCGAATATAATCATGCTGCCGAGGAAAGGAAGATGATGGTGACGTCATCATGATATTCGGGCTTCATTGAAATGCTAAGGATGACGTCATCATCATGTTCGGTTAAGATCAGGGGGCTATTTGTGATATCGGGTCACCTAAGGAGCATGATCAGGATGATGAAGTGAATATGACCCTTTCGCGGCCAAGGCAACCCTCTCGAAAGAAATCAGCATGATGAAGATCATCATCATATTTGCTTTTGTCGAACATAGAATAAGACGTCATCATCATATTCGGGAACCGGATCGTGCTTGAAAAATATCCTGTTGAAAGAAAAAATGATGATGATGATGATCAGGATATTTACTTCTTCGTTTATCAGATCGGGATGACGTCATCATGATATTCAGAGCCTTCGTTAAACTTGAACATGACGTCATCATGATATTTCGCCAACCGGATCATGTTTTTGGAAAAAATCCTGCCGAAGGGAAAATGTGATGATGATGAGGATCATCAGGATTATTTGCAAAAGGTTGTATTTCATCGGCAGGAGGACTTTGCGAAATATCGGGCGAACAAACAAGATCATGATGATCTTGACGATAGGCCAGGATAAAAAATGTATGATGATGATCCTCCTTATCGAGTTATCCAGATGACGTCATCATGATAATTTGTCTTCGGAGCACAAAGATGAGTTAAGGTCATCATGATATTTGCGCTAGGGTGATATTACAAAATATGATGATGCTGTTGAGAAATGTAATATCGACCACCTCTGAATGGATAGGGTGATCATCATGATACTTCGCTAACCGGAGATCAGGAGGATATGAAGATGATGATCTTCTATCTCGAATTATCATGATGATGATTCCAGCACTTAGCGAATTTCAGCGAATGACTCGTGAAAGATCAGGATGGTATGAAGTCGTCATCATCATAATTCGAAGTTCAGCAAATATCATGATGATGACCTTGCGATAGGATTATAGCACGTGCATGCAAATATGCCGAAGGTGGATTTTTCTAAGTCAGGGTGATCTTATACTATCAGCATGATATTTTAAGATCAGGCGATGCAAAGATATCATGATGATGTTCGCGATACAAAGACCGCTCGACGGGGTAACTTACCTTGACTTGAAGTTAATGTCATCATGATATTTGAACCTCAGGATATTATCGGGGGGGGGGGGGGTTCAAATATGATGATGATGATGCTCTTCAGCAAAACCGAGTTTATAATATGACCTTCCTAAAAGATATCATGATGCTGCATAATGCGCTCAAGGCCTTTTGACGGGTAAAAAGCACTACCACCTAAGATTGACGTCCGGATGTTGCGACTGCATGATTTTTATCGGGTGATAGACCAAGATCATGATGATCCTGTCAACATGATTTAGGATATAAAAATATGATGATCCTCCTGCGAATATCAGGTTTGACCAAGACTTTGACCGTGCATAACTTCCACATATGGACGAATTTTCAAGTGAAGTAAAAGGCAAACCTGCATGGAATTTCAAGCTCTTTTAAAATATGAGGTCACAGAAACAAAATATGAACTTTGACAAACAGACCTCATGATGATGACCTACCTCATCATATATCATGATGATGATGCACCTGACCTTCATTTTTACCAGACCGCCAGGAAGTAGAAAAAAACACAAGCAGAAGCAAAAAGCAAGACATCAGCAGGGGTCCCCATTTTGCTAAGGAGCATAATGGGGCGTGTTGTGAACATCACAACAACTAGCAACCAAAACAAAATAATTAAATTCAGAGTGTTCAAGGAAACTAGGTGAAATGAACTCATAACTTCCAACTATCTTTCCTGCAAATTACTATTCAGCTTGAGACTCAAAGTGTTCAATAAAGATGCATGAATTTCCATTTTCAGTTTAGTTGTGTGCATGTGATTAATTATCCTCATCTTGAAGATCGGTTGAACAAACCAGTGACTGACATTAGCCTACGTAGGTGAGGATATTCCCTCATAGCCGACCGGATAGAGCCTTGCTGCCAGCGAGCATCTATAGCCCCGGCAAGGTTATCGTTACAATTCTCCTAAGTAGAGCCCCACTTCCAGCGAGCGTCCATAGCCCCGGTAGAGTTACTTAGATGGCTTAATCTGGATTTTCAGTATAATCCGCTTTATTTATTTATTTATTCATTTTTTTTGTTTTCTAATTTTGAAAGATTTCATAAGATATAGCAATTTGTAACTTCATGATGATGCAAGGAGTGGACACTTGCGGAAATTAAGCTGAGAATTGTAATGGTAGCAAGGGTGACCTCTGATTTTTCACCTAATATCTACACTGGTAGGTTCAACAAACCCAAGGATTTTAGGTGTGTCATCGTGAGAAACCTGCTTCGAATTCTCAATCACATTTATTGAATACGAAACTTCAGAAGATGAACAACTCTCTACATTCATGACAGTGACAGGTTATGTGTAAATTGCAAATGGTTAACCTGAATATCCTAAATTATATACTGTTTTGAAAAGTTGCTAGCTTTGCTCCTTAATACTCTACAGTAAAATAAAGATCCCTGCTGAGGAGACAACAAAGAAACCAGACAAACAGGCTGTACAAACAACACAGTAAAAGAAGAAAAACTGTACAAACAGAAAGAACAAAAAGCAAAAAACAAACAGAAAGGAACTATACAAACAACTAACCTAAAAAGAAAACAGCAAAAGAAGAACACAAAAAAAAACAAAAAACAACTACCCTACCAGACTATATACAAGCCTCCACGAGGCAATTAGAAACCCAGGAAAAGGACCCAAAAACACCCCTACTTGCATATTTCTTTAGGTTGTGCAGGAGTAACAGGGTACTAGTTATGGTCCTCATCATAGCAGATTTATCTTTGAATTCTGAAAAAAATTTTGATATTCTGGATTCATTGTGTTTATCAGAATAGCTCTTAACTAGTAACTGAGGCTGCTCATCAGGGTTATGATTAATCCATAAGCATGTCCTATCTCTTGAATTTCTATAATCAAAATAGCATTTATCATTATTTACTACGGAAAGGAAAGAGACAACCTGATGTGCCTTTAGCTCTGTGGAACACACTTGTTCATTGATAGCTGGCTCTTCATTTAGCTCTGCATTTTCATTGCCCAGCTCTATGTCTAGTCCTTCTTCAAGTTGAAAGATGAATGACTCTAGATGTATCATTTCTTCATCTTCATCCAGCTTTGTTCCTTCATTCTGGATGTTCAGTTTATCCTCAAACTTAGCACACCTCTCAATGTTCTCATCATTTTCCTGCACATCAGCACTTAAGTAAGTATCTCCATCATCATAATCTGACATACAGAAATTAATCATTTCTAAATCACTTGAGAGTAAAGGTGGGACAACATCTTTTGATTGACAGGAGTACTCCCCTGTTTTATTTTCAATATGGTGTGGGGGTAATGTCTGATTATGCACAGCAGCTCCATGATCTTCTGTATCCTCTTTTTTCAAGAATTGTTCATCAGATGACTCACAATTGTCATTTAGTGAAGAGTCTAATCTTATTGACCTGCAACAATCCTGAACTTGGTCATTCAATTCAGAGAAGTCAGTTGTAACACTAGGATTTACTTTCTTTTCTATGACTTCATTAGCTTCTACAGTAGGGATCTTATCAGTTTTAGTGCATTTTAATTCTGCCAATGCTTGTTTACATTTCTTTGCCAAATCATGTTCGTTACAACTTTTCAGGTCAGACCCAGAGGCTCCTTCTTGACAAATATTCCTTAGTAGTTCCATATATTTATCAAATGTATCAAGATGAACCTCACTTTCCTTTTCTTTTTCATTAAATCCTTTTTGCTTATTATCTAGAAAAGAGACAGGAGCTGTGATTTCTTCTCTACATTTTTTAGGATATTTATACTTTTCAGTAACTTTAATCACAGCCGGATCCTGACGAAAAGACAGATTTTTTTTCTTACCATCACATGATTCCTGGAGAGAGATCTTACTACCCCTTATTCTTAGCATTGGTTCCATCTTTGTATTCTCTGCACATTTAATGACCGTTGATGCTGCATCCTTCTGTCGCTCAATAATCTCCTCACTTCCCTGCCAACTTTCAGCCTTATACACATCTGAGAGAGAGATTAGTCCTTTCAAATATAAATCTAATCTTGTAAGGAAAGCTAAACAATTAAGCTCACCATGCTCTATGGACTTATGTATCCTACACCTTCCAAATAAACCATAGCTGTATAAATTTCTAGGATAAAGCTGGTTATTCAAAGCTTTCTGAAATGAAGGAATGTCAACTTGAAAACTGCCCCTATATGAGTCCATTAAAAATAGGACCCTCTTTCAACTTTTTAGGCCTTTGAAATTTTATGAGATCTAACATATCTCAGAATATAGCATTTGAACTCAGAAAATTAACCCTAAACCAATTCAGGCCCTCCTTCTAGCGCCAAAAAACTGTTGATGATTGCAATATACAGCCTTCTAGCCCTGTATTTAGCGCCAGAAAAACTGTTGATGACTGTTTTGAAGCAATCATAACAATAAGTTAAAATTCACATGACATGAACTGTAACTATACTTGAAAGACAAGAAGGAATCATTTGGTGATTCAACTAATCCCAAGTCTACAATGGTTCGGTTGGTCAAGTTCAGTTGGTCAATGTGAAGCTGTAATGTTCAAGGGGCCTTACGTAGTTTAGGTTTATTTTGTGGTTTACTGGACTAAGAATATGCAAAGAGGTCATAGATTTCAACAAGTATTCTGTTCATTTGCATACAAGTGATACTGGGCTGCAAGTTTTAGAGGGTTTTCTTGGATTTTTTGCAGCTTTCTTCTTTATCTATTTATGAAAACTGTCTACTTATAGCTCTGTTATCATGCTTCTTCAAATTTGAGACAATTTCCTCTGGATTTCTACGTTTTCAGCTAAATATTTCAGATGGGTTGGGAAAAGTTAGAAAGATCTAAACTATGCCTCATTTAATCTACAGAAGGATCTAAGTGTTTCTGTTATGCACTATGTAAATACCACAGTAATTTGATCAAATCCACAGTAAAAACCCTAAATGTAAGTCCTGAGCATTTTCACAAACATACATTTAAAATTGCAAGCTCTCAAAGAAGATATTTCAAAATACAAAGAAGAGCAGGAGAACACTCAGAAGATAGATGCAGAACTCCAGATTCTATTGCATTAGAAACGAATAGTCATACATGATTTACAATGTAGGAATGACTCTTAGTTTCATTGATCATACTACCGAGAACTTACAAGCTTTACAGATACAGTAAGGCAGCCAGACATTCCACGCGCACCTTACTGCAGACAAACAGGCGACCTCCTTCTTCTACTTCTAAACTATGCTAAGCTAACTTGCTGTGTTTTCCTAGAAATCCCTGTTGTAGCCCCTGTTGTAAAGTATTACAGTGTAGAGAGGCACAATATAAAGATATTTTGATTGTCCTCACTACAGCAAAAAACCTAACTGAACCCCTGGTTCAAACCTCTAGTTACAGCAATAAATGCAGGTGAACCAGTTCTCAAAAATATCTCTGAGCTGTGGTCAAATCTGGGCGAAATATTGCCCCTTCTGAGAAGTTCCGGCAGCTGGGTAATAACTTCTGTTTGTCTTTTGTGATAATACCTCCAGTTGCGACCTTCTTCTTTACTTGAATGGCCTTGACCTTTTGTATTTCATCTTTATCTTCTTGCTCCTGAGATCAGATCTTCTTCCTCCATGAGGTCACTGTATTGACTTTCCAGCTGCTTCCTCAACTGCAAGCCTGCAAGACAAGACAAGCAATAAGTTTTCCATTTATCACAAAAACAGCATGAAATTAAAATAACCGTTTAAATACAGGTGACTGCGCAAGATCGTGGAAATCGGATCAGAAAATCGCTCAAAAACGCGTCAAAACGCGTTCAGACTGTTTAAACTACACGGGTCAACCATCGCTGACCGAAAAAATGCCAGAGGCGCCAAAAAAAACACTTTAAAATGTCCACCGCCTCATTTCCCGCCCATCGGCATGATATTCGCTGTCGGTGTGTCAAAAAACATGTTGGTCGATATACCTCATCATCATGATATTTCGCTTCTGCATATTGGAGAAAAGAACAACAACATCATCATCATGATGAAGGAGAAAGGAGGATGCGAATATAATCATGCTGCCGAGGAAAGGAAGATGATGGTGACGTCATCATGATATTCGGGCTTCATTGAAATGCTAAGGATGATGTCATCATCATGTTCGGTTAAGATCAGGGGGCTATTTGTGATATCGGGTCACCTAAGGAGCATGATCAGGATGATGAAGTGAATATGACCCTTTCGTGGCCAAGGCAACCCTCTCGAAAGAAATCAGCATGATGAAGATCATCATCATATTTGCTTTTGTCGAACATAGAATAAGACGTCATCATCATATTCGGGAACCGGATCGTGCTTGAAAAATATCCTGTTGAAAGAAAAAATGATGATGATGATGATCAGGATATTTACTTCTTCGTTTATCAGATCGGGATGACGTCATCATGATATTCGGAGCCTTCGTTAAACTTGAACATGACGTCATCATGACATTTCGCCAACCGGATCATGTTTTTGGAAAAAATCCTGCCGAAGGGAAAATGTGATGATGATGAGGATCATCAGGATTATTTGCAAAAGGTTGTATTTCATCGGCAGGAGGACTTTGCGAAATATCAGGCGAACAAACAAGATCATGATGATCTTGACGATAGGCCAGGATAAAAAATGTATGATGATGATCCTCCTTATCGAGTTATCCAGATGACGTCATCATGATAATTTGTCTTCGGAGCACAAAGATGAGTTAAGGTCATCATGATATTTGCACTAGGGTGATATTACAAAATATGATGATGCTGTTGAGAAATGTAATATCGACCACCTCTGAATGGATAGGGTGATCATCATGATACTTCGCTAACCGGAGATCAGGAGGATATGAAGATGATGATCTTCTATCTCGAATTATCATGATGATGATTCCAGCACTTAGCGAATTTCAGCGAATGACTCGTGAAAGATCAGGATGGTATGAAGTCGTCATCATCATAATTCGAAGTTCAACAAATATCATGATGATGACCTTGCGATAGGATTATAGCACGCGCATGCAAATATGCCGAAGGTGGATTTTTCTAAGTCAGGGTGATCTTATACTATCAGCATGATATTTTAAGATCAGGCGATGCAAAGATATCATGATGATGTTCGCGATACAAAGACCGCTCGACGGGGTAACTTACCTTGACTTGAAGTTAATGTCATCATGATATTTGAACCTCAGGATATTATCGGGGGGGGGGGGGGGGGGGTTCAAATATGATGATGATGATGCTCTTCAGCAAAACCGAGTTTATAATATGACCTTCCTAAAAGATATCATGATGCTGCATAATGCGCTCAAGGCCTTTTGACGGGTAAAAAGCACTACCACCTAAGATTGACGTCCGGATGTTGCGACTGCATGATTTTTATCGGGTGATAGACCAAGATCATGATGATCCTGTCAACATGATTTAGGATATAAAAATATGATGATCCTCCTGCGAATATCAGGTTTGACCAAGACTTTGACCGTGCATAACTTCCACATATGGACGAATTTTCAAGTGAAGTAAAAGGCAAACCTGCATGGAATTTCAAGCTCTTTTAAAATATGAGGTCACAGAAACAAAATATGAACTTTGACAAACAGACCTCATGATGATGACCTACCTCATCATATATCATGATGATGATGCACCTGACCTTCATTTTTACCAGACCGCCAGGAAGCAGAAAAAAACACAAGCAGAAGCAAAAAGCAAGACATCAGCAGGGGTCCCCATTTTGCTAAGGAGCATAATGGGGCGTGTTGTGAACATCACAACACTAGGCTGACACTATGGACAAGATACTGGACAAGAATTTGGGATAGCCTTAATGCTAGATACTGATGACAAGGGAAACACCACAGATAGGTAGATGGATGGAAGATAGTAGATATGGATGGTTAAGTAGAAGGAAATGTGGATGTGATCTCCAAGGACTATGTCGCATAAGAATAACGTGCCCCAATGCAAGTAGAATACTTAGGATTTTTCATGACAATGCTTAAGACGAAGGAGGAGGATGAGAGGATAATGAAGGATTTGCGTGGTTTGGAGGGATAAGGTATGTCAAGAGCCATTCAAAAACATTTGTCAACATTGTGCCCCCAATATTTATCAAGATCAAAGAAATAGAGGAATGGAAGATCAGGATTGATAGACTCGATAGTATAGGTATGTAGGATAGAGGAATAGGATAGGAAATGGTATGGTAGGAAACTGATAGGAGAAGAGTGATATGCTGATGAGACAAGGTGCCACCAAGTGTAGGTGACATAGGAGATTGACTCACACATGACGCCTATTTGCTAGGTTTTCATCACGATACTTATCCAAGGCACTTGTTTACCAGATTTTCACAATTGGACGAAGGGATTTCTCTTTACTCTTTTTTTTTTTGGAATATTTAGATAGGAGAAGGTGGATATGGATAAGGAGAGACTCAAGTATCTAGTTCCTTGAAAGGTGATAGTCCCGCTAGATGGATGTTGTTGCACAGACCATGTCTAGTGTGCTCATAGATGTTGGTAGGAGATTGCATGACAGTGAGATGGAGAAGGTAGATAGCGGATTGCGGAAGGTGCTATAGTGGATGATGATGCAGAATATGGAGGGAAGGCTTATGCAAAAGCATGGATCATGGGAGTAGGATGGGGAAGATATGTAGGATAATATGTGGAAGGAAGGGGAGGTACATGGAAATGTTGTGGAATGGAATGGAATCACGACCAATGGTTGCACATACCGTGATAAATAGTGAAGTTGGTGATGGGAAAGTAGTGTAGGAAGCAACGAAGACTTTTACTTGTGGATGAATAACTTAGGTATGTAGGGATCCACATAGACTGAGTATTTTTCTGATTTTTGCTTGCCATATGGGATGGAAGAATTTGAGACTTTTGGATGGAATGGGAGAAAGTGGATGGTGGAGATTCTTGAGAGGTAGATGCCTCATGTAACTTGAGGGCTTTTTTCTTGGGTACCCAAACCATTTTGCTTTTAGATTTTACTTGTGAAGGTATGGGCTTGGGTATATGCGGTGTTTGTGTAGCTTTTGGAGTAATCATTTGTTGGATGCAGATCCACACTTTTTTCAGTTTGGCATATATGTGTGTGGGCGTATGCAACTTTTGAGAAGGATCTTTCTTTGATTCCGGGCTTTTACATCCTAGGTCATGAGGACTCTTAGGATTTTTGACTTTATAGGTAGAGGCATCCAGATTTTTTGCTATGAAATTCCCTTGAGATGGTGGAAGTGGAGTTTGTGGAAGTTCTTTGTTTAGACAACACGTGCATTGGTTGGTCATGATTGGGATTGTTAGAAGATTCATAGATAGGCAAATAAGGTGTTGGAAGAAGTGGTGGTAAAATGTATGGAGGAATATTAGGAGTTGGAAGTAGTGGAAGTAGATTGGATGGTGGAAGGTGTATAGTCACATGCTTTTGACAATTGTAGGAGGGTGGAGGAGGAATGGAGACATATGTTTTGGGGATACGATAGAGTTTGCGATGAAAAGTGGGGGGTTTAGGAGGAGTGGAGGAAGTACCAACATCTCACGATTGTTCACCTTGGCGTGTGTATCCAAGGCCATATGAAGGAGGAGGAACATTGACATGGACGGGCTCCAAAATACCTTGTTCGTGAAGGCCTAAGCCTTTACCTTGATAGTTCATATGTTGGAGTATGCGGTGGACAACAGGATTATGTGTAGGTGGAACACTAGACACAAGTTCTTTATTGGATGAAGAAGGTGGGATAGAAGATAATGGTGATTGGTGTTCTAAGGAGGAACACTCATGAATGAAGGTGGTAAGACCAAGGATATATGGTGGGGGATTTGCAACATGGTCGATAACGGATGGCGGAGGAGTATTACTGGTTTGGTCTTCTATGCTTTCTTGGGAGGCAAGTGTCTCATCAAGGGTAGTGGAAGTTGCTAGATCTTGGATAGGACTAGATGGGGTTATAGGCTTAGGACCATGGAACACATAAAGTGGGCTAAGAGGATCATCATGGTCTGCTTGATCATAGATAGGCTCTTCATCATAGATGGGATCTTGATCATAGATAGGATTTAACGTGATGGGATTAATATTCTCTTGTATAGGTTCTTCATCAATGATAATATCTTGATCACAGAAAAGATATAGGTTATGGAGGGGCCGAAATTGGATCTCTAGCTCATGCATAGGATCAAGTTGCTCATGGATAGCTTCTTTATCAAAGGTAGTATCTTGATCATGAAAAAGATATAGGTTATGCATGGTTGGAAATTGGATCTCTTGCTCATGTATAGGCATAGGATCATCGAAAAGATAGAGGTTATGTAGGAGTCGAATGGGAGTGCTTTGATCTTGATTTAGACAAGGGGTTGATGTTTCCACATGCTCTAAAGTGTGCTCTTGACATAACTCTTGATGTGCTTGAATTGGAGTGGAGGTAGAAGACTCTTGGATAGGCTCTTGGTTAACAACATGAAGGTGCGACAGGCCTTGACTTTGGTGTATGGTAGGAGGTTCTTCAATATGCTCACGGGGTTGCAGGTTACATGACAAGGTTTTAGGATTTGACTTGCTTGAAGGTTTTTTGATAAGGTCAAGGACTGGAATTTGGGGACATGGTTGACTCTCTGCTAGTAGCCCTTGGATCACATCATTGGTAGGTGTATGGATAGGTGAATGAGGGGATTTAGCTTTCTCCCTAGCTTTTCTCTGGTTGTATAAATTTGGAAAAACTCTTTTCCATAAATCATCCGAGGATTCCTTGGTTGTCGATTTAGAGCTTGGGGAACTCGATGGCGGTGTTGGAATAGGATTGGTATGTTTTGGAATATCTATCTCAGAATATGGTGAAGAAGGACTAGTAGATAGAGTGGTATACAATTTCCAACTTGGCGTGGTGCTTGCCTTGTCATGAGTATGGGAAAAGGATATATGATTTTGGGGCGAGGCGTAGCTAGTACTGGCACGCTCAGCTTGCAAGATTGCCATTTCTTATTGTAAGACTTGGATTTGTTGAGAAATTGCTACACAATCTTGGGGTGAGGGACCTGAGTTTATTTGCAATTGTAGATATTGGAGTTTTTGAGCAATATATTCTAATTGGTTTGTCATTGACACAAGGCTGGAAAAGCTTACTAGTTTGGATGCGTAGCAACAAATGCACTGGAATAGGATGCAAAAGCACCATAGGTCTAAGCAAATGTGCCTCAGGTCGTAGCAAATGTGCCGTTCTAATTTTTTGTCTTGGTTTTGTAGAATTTTGGAACATTTTTTTAAGATTTTCTCATTTTTGGTTTGAAAACTTGGTGTTTTTTGAGAATTGATTTTCAATTATGGCAAAGACACAGCAAACACATAGAAGTTTTCATGATTTTTATCTTTTGTTATTTTTTTTGTATTTTTGGACTATTTTGACTCAAAAACAAGTACACCCTAGGCTGGATAAGACAATATTCGTTGAATCCTCTAGCTGTGCATACTCAAAGCGTGTAGTTCTAGGATTTGGTAGCACCGGCTCCCCTCCACAACACTCACTTCTCACACATACCAGATCTAGGTTTCCTTAGGCTCATAACCCCACCGAACCTTAGGATTATCCCTGCTACCTCTACTAAGAGTCACATGAATCGAGGTCGCTTCAAAGGCTCTGCCCTTTGCATCAACAAATAGGGTTTTTTGGCTTACTAAACAATTGGTTCGTAGTAAAGGCAACCGTTCGAGTGGTTACACATGCGGTGGCACTACTCTCCATTATGGAGTCTCCCAGCCTCTAAGGGTTATGCCTTAGAGGGTTTTGGGGGAGGTTGGCCGTTAGTGTAACACAACAGCACTCGTTGCAGGAGGTTTTCACCTCAAGCACAATTTATTTTAAGTGGCTTGGTAGGGCTTGGCTTTAGCCTATTACCACTCAGGGTCATTCCCACTTGGACAGGCAAGCATCCAAGGGCAGGCCCCTCTAAAGGTTATACAGATGGAATAACAAGTTTGGTGTTCTGGTCACCCAGTTAAGGGGAGAGCATAAGCCTATTGTTATTCGATAAACACAAAAGACATTGATTTATCCAAACCTAGTTAAAAAGAAAACAACTAAATGAGCTATCTACTTGTGCACTCACGCAATTGTTAACTTTGAAGTGTTTTTAAAGATAGCAATGTTCATTTTCCCGTTTGTAAGATAGCAATGATCTAATTAGGAAAGAAATCAACAATGCAAAGATATCAATTGTTTAGTTACTCTCCCTCCTAGTTAAAGACTATGTGGACTTTGCATGCATGCATCTTTTTTTGTTACTTTTTCCCCTAATTAATCTAAATGAACTAATCAATGCAGCTAAATGATCTAATCCAGCCTCTAACCCTACAAGACAAATGTTAGCTCAAACATAAAGATCAGACAAAACCCTAAAACCATAGTGCAGAATAGAAGTGCCACTTTACAATCTGAATACGTAGAAACAAAGTTTGTAAGCGGCATTGTACAGATGTGCTAAGATAGGTGTCCAAAGCACTATAAGAAGAGACAAATGCATCATTTTAATAAATGCATCGTTATACAGTTTGAAAGTGTCGTAAATAAAGGTATATGCACCGAAGTTACACAGGCACCAAAATAGGACTCGTATGCGCCGTCTTGGAGTATGGATGCGCCAAGAAATCATAGGTGCCAGAACAGAAGACAGAAGCACCGGTTTAGAGAGTGTTTGCACCAAACTTTTGTATGAGTTGAAACAGAGAGTAGAAGCACTGCGGGATTGCTCAGATGTGCCAGATTGACCTGTCAGAAGCCTGTACGACACCTATACGGAATCTGTCTATAAGAAAACTTAGATTTTGATTAGATAAAGGGGCAAGGGCCCCATGGTGGGCGTCAAAATGTAATAACAATAACAAACCTAATACATCAATAGAATAAGAAGGAAAAGGAGATTTAAAACAATAATAAGATACGTACAACCTTTACCTTACACCTTCCGTTATTCACCTATCTGTTTTCGATCTTGATAATGGTGAAGCCCTCAGAAGCGTATGCTTCCTTGCTTGTTGAAGATGACAAGAATAGAATGGCTATGATACTTGCTTGTATTGGAAGATGAACTTCAAACACAAATGTGAGTGGATGGTATGAAGTACTATGGAGATGAAGGGTGCCAAAGGCGCGCTAGATTTCCTGCAACATAAGTTTGCTCAAGTGATAGATTTCAAATGAAGAAGAAGAGGATTGTATTTATAGAGTTGTGTGAGAGAAGATCGATGGTTGAGGAATGTGCAACAAATAGAAGAAAAACATGTGTCATTCAAAAAGAAGCTTTCTTGAGTTAACTACTTTCTTGATGAGGATGAGTGGTGCAGGAGCACCCCTTCAACAAGCCAAATATACATCTGATAGAGAAGACTAAGTTTTTGATATGTTGTTATGTTTTATGCATTTCTATGTTTGTTCATGTTGTCATGTAGTACTTGTGTTGTGGTTTCATGTTTGTAATAAAGACTCCACCATGTGAACTAGTGTCACAAATTTGGCATCTTGATAAGCCAATTTGGACATCTTGGACAATTGGGGTATGTAGATGATCAAATCAAGTGTGTCGTGTTGTTAGGTGTTTTGTTGATGTGTTTAAATCATGTCTTGTGCTAAACATGTGTCGTGTGATTAGTTAGTGTTTTGGATTATAATCTTGGTTAAGGAAAATCTAAAATATGGAAGTTGTAATGACTCCAACCTCTGGTATTCCGGTTGGAACTAGATGGGAAGAGACTATAAACACATTTTTGGAAGAGGAGATCAAAAATGAAGTTTGATTGAAGAAATATAAATTCTATCAGTTTGTGTTTACAAGTTCTATGTTCTGTTTAAATTGTCTGTGTATCGAATTGTTATGTGTATATTCTCTGTACCAAATTGTTCTGTACGTAATCTAGTTTTCTGTTGCCGAGATGCAAGATTGAGACCATTCCACTGGTGGATTTCTTCGAAATCAATGGAATGGATTTTGTACATAGTTTTCTATTTTGTTTTCTTTTTGTTCGTGGTCATGGCAGAATGGAACAGAGGATCCAATCTATAGAAAGGATGTCAGAGTAGAGAGCCTAGCATCTCTATGTGCTAGGGTTCAACAGAATAGAGTCTACGAAATTGGTTGCATAAAATGGTATCGGCGTGAGAATCAGGTTGTTCCACCGAATATACAATTTATGTGTATATCACAAATATATGAAGATACATTTGCTGTGTATATCACAATTGCATCTGAGTACATTTCATGTGTATCCTGCAGTTACATATCGCGGTTGTATGTTGTGAAGATACATTGAAAACATACATTTCGTATGATGCAAAGGATAACCGACTGAAGTGGTAATTAGAATGCATGTTGGAAGGGTAATTTCCTGTGAATACAAGGAAGGGATATGATAGTGTTTTTGTTGTAGTAGATAGATTTAGTAAAATGGTACATTCTTGCCATGCAAAACCACTTGTGATGCCTCATATGTTGCAGATCTATTTTTCAAAGAGATAGTGAGGATACATGGCTTGCCATTGAGCATATTGTTAGATAGAGATGTGAGATTTATTGGCCACATTTGGAGGACTCTTTGGAAGAAGCTTGGCACCAAATTATCCTTCTCATCATCCTACCAACCTCAAATGGATGGACAAACTGAAGTGGTTAACCATTCATTGGGAAATCTACTAAGGTGTTTGACAAGGCAGCATGGAGAGAAGTTGGATAACATTCTACCGCAAGCAGAATTCTCCTATAATGACACCATCAATAGGAGTACAGGGAAGTCACCTTTACAAGTAGTATATGGCATTCATCCAAGGGGTATTTTGGAGTTGAGAGATTTGCCTATAGGAGAGTCTATTAGTGCAGATGGAGAAGCCTTTGCATCATCCATCAAGGAGGTGCATGATCAAGTCAAGAACCAACTCCAACAAACTACATTGAAGTACAAAGCATATGCTGACAAGAAGAAGAGGGATGTACAATTTGATGTTGGAGATTTGGTGTGGGTTCATCTGAAGAAGGAGAGGCTCCCAAAAGGTAAACATGCCAAGCTAATGTAGAGGAATATTGGACCATGTCAGATTTTGAAGAAGCGTGGGTAGAATGCTTATGAGATCCAACTTCCTCTTGACCTTGGATTGTCACCCATATTCAATGTATGTGATTTAACTCCATACAAGGATAATGCAGATGTAGGAAAGGAACCATTGTAGGGTACAATAGATGATGATATTCCTAAGCATGATCCACCAAAATTGAAGAAGATTTTAGACTCAAGAGTGGCAAAGAAGACAAGGAACAAAGAGTACATGGAGTACTTGGTGGCTTGGCATGGGAAACCTGATTCAAAGGCAGATTGGATGACTAAAGATCATATCACAAACCATGGTGTAGACCTTAAAACTCTAATCTCAAGTGGGCTTGAGATCTCCTCCCGGGGAGTATGGTGCAGGAGCACCCCTTCAACAAACCAAATATACATCTAAGGGAGAAGACTAAGGTTTTGATATGTTGTTATGTTTTATGCATTTCTATGTTTATTCATGTTGTCATGTAGTAATTGTGTTGTGGTTTCATGTTTGTAATAAAGACCCCAGCATGTGAACCAGTGTCACAAATTTGGAATCCTGATAAGCCAATTTGGACATCTTGGACAATTGGGGTATATGGATGATCAAATCAAGTGTGTCATGTTGTTAGGTGTTTTGTTGATGTGTTTAAATCATGTCATGTGCTAAACATGTGTCATGCTAACTTCTATGTGTTTAAATCATGTCTTGTGTTTTGGATTATAATCTTGGTTAAGGAAAATCTAAAATATGGAAGTTGTAATGACTCCAACCTCTGGTATTCCGGTTGGAACTAGATGGGAAGAGACTATAAACACATTTTTGGAAGAGGAGATCAAAAATGAAGTTTGATTGAAGAAATAGAAATTCTATCAGTTTGTGTTTACAAGTTCTGTGTTCTGTGTAAATTGTCTGTGTATCGAATTGTTCTGTGTATATTCTCTATATAAAATTGTTTTGTACATAATCTAGTTTTCTATTGTCGAGATGCAAGATTGAGACCATTCCACTACTGGATTTCTTTGAAATTAGTGGAATGGATTTTGTACCTAGTTTTATGTTTTGTTTTCTTTTTGTTTGTGGTCATGGCAGAATGGAACAAAGGATCCAATCTGTAGAAAGGATGTCGCAGTAGACAACCTAGCATCTCTATGTGCTAGGTATGAGGCCAACTATTTTACCTCCCATATTTTTATCATTGTGTTATTCAGTAGTGACTATGTTTCATTATGCAGACTTGATGTTTATCTCATTGATTTGATATATGTGATTTGATTCGGTCGTATTGGATGATATGTTGTGGTTCGACGTATGTGACATATATATTAGATGTTATTTTGTTATGTGATTCTAGTTGTTTATGTGTTATACAATTAATTGACATATGATTTGATAATGCAGTTTGATTTGGAGTTATGTATTGATGTTTATTTCGATTGCATGAAGTTAATTTCAGTTGCTTCAGCTATGACTTTTCATGACAGGATTGACACTTGATCGAGATGTGCAAGTTTTACATTCCCTAGCCATGGGAAATCAGAGGTAGGATTCACACCATGTTATTCCCTGTGAAGCCGATCCGTTTCCAAGAGGGATAAGGATCATGTGTGTAATTGAATGATGATTTATTGTGCTTGGTTTAATTTTTATTATTTTATTTTTTAGCCTTAGTACCCCTTCTTTTTCTTATTTTTGATTAATATTAAGTGTTGTAATATTTTATTTGATTTATGTCATTTGTCTTTTTTATTATTTTTTTTGGGCATTTATATGTGGATTTTCAACGCCTTTCATGACCCCTAGGGTCCCAAAAGTTACCCTAGGTGGTCAACCATGAGTCTAGGGTCAACTTGGACCACCTAACCCTAGTTTAGACTCACCTTAGGTCACCCTAAACCATGGTTGAGTAAGACTGACGAATTTGGGAAGAGGGAATATGGGGATGGGCCTTGCCTTGGGAAGAGCTCATCTCCCATCCCTATGTTTTGGGAATCATTCCCAAGGAGGACTAGGGAGGTCTCCAAGAGTCCTCCCAAACTCCCAAGTGAGTGGGAGCACCACTCAAGGTCATTGTCTTCATGAAGTGGAGATGGAGGTGGAGGGAGAGGAGGACACTTGTCATTCTCTTACCTCCTCACTATTACAAGTGGCTTTGGTGGAGGGAAGAGATGGTGACAAATGTCACCACCTCATTCTCTCAAGGCTAAGTAGAGGGCCTATAATAGCTCCTCTTGTAGAGGAGTGGGGGTTCTTCTCTTCTATTCTTTTTCCTTGTAATTTGAGACTTCTTACAAATTTGAAAGTTTCTTTCTAGTTGGAGGAGTTAGAGAAGGTTGGAGAATTTCTGAAAGTTGGAAGGCTTGGGAAGGCTTAGAGCTCTTCACCAATTGCTACTTCCATTGTCAAGGCTTTGAAGGTAGGCCCCTTAACTTGTTTCTTGCTTTGCTTTTATGATGTCCCATGTTTGAATTTTGATTGTAAGTGTGTTTGCATTGTGATGTTTTGCATTTGATGTTGGGTTGGGTGTTATGGTGAGAGCACCTCCAATGGAGGAAATGCTCAACTTGTATGGATAGGGAAGAGGAACAATCCTTGGGGGCTCTTCCATAGTACGTGTTTATGAGTTTATGCCTTGAGGGCTTATCATCATTTGAGGTGGAGATATCTGAAAGGCAAGAGTGCCATGCAATTTGTTGTGATTCTTGTGGGTTGTGGTGTTTTGGGGGATTTTGGCTTGAGGCCATGTGTTGAGATTTTCTTTATCATTTGGAAGCTCCCTTAAGTTGAGAGGTCTATTCCCTACCCTCACCAAGCTCATTACTGTGAGCATAGTTATGTGTTAAACCTATGAGGTGTTCTGATTTTGTGTTAATGTGTTTGGAATTGTTGTTGAGGAATGAAACCCTGTGTGAATTCCCTACCTCCCTAGCTTGGGGGTGGCCCACTTGCGGGTCTACAGTAGGGAGGAGAGCTTTTCCTATCATAGTGGCTATTTTGTGGATTCTGTTATGGTGTATGTTGCAGGCTTATGTGAAGGAAGAAAGTGGATAAAAGTTTTCCTATATGGATATAGAGATAGTTTTATTTGGGCTGTTGGGGCCAAGGCCAATAAGGCCTGATTGTAATTACTTTGACTAGTTTAGATTCTTGAAGTTGGCTGTCCAAGGCTGTATAATGCAAAACAATGTCTTCAGAATTTATTTTAAATACTAGTTATTTCCCTATGGTGTGAGTTAAGAATTGAGATATACATGAGAAACCAATTTACCTATTTTTTTTGACATTATGTCTTTTAAAATATATATATATGCTTTCTCTGTTTTGAGTTAATGCTTTCAAAAAAAAAGTATTAATAATAGTGTTAATCACTAGATGCTACGACAGTCAAACAAGAGGAAAATGGGGAGGAATTATCTGTATATTACTTGTAGGGTGTTTTCAGTACTGTTGTGTTAGAAGAATACTTTATTATCTGTTGTTTTCTTTTTTTTTTTTAGAGAATTGAACTGTATTGAATTCAAATTGAGTTTTAGCTTTGTGGTTTATTGTTGAATATTCTATAATATAGTTTTCAAATAAATAAATAAATAAATTAATGTAAGGGCATGCGTTTGAATTAGTGAATCAAATGTAAGAAGAAAATAAAAATAAAATAAATACCCTCAGTGCTACTCAGACATCCTTGTATTTTTACTTTTCTGTGTGTTAAGAAGAAGGTAGATGTGTCTACCAGAATCCTACAAACATTGTAAGTAAGGAAATTATATACATTCTTTTGCAAGTGAACATTTGAATACGATTACATCTAAGCTTACACATTTAAACATCTTCTTTATATATTGAAACAATTGAGTTGAGTATGTTAAACAAATTGTAGGATCTTTTGAATAATGTGTTTATATATAGACATTTACATATAAATTCATATACTGATTCACTCACGTATATATATATATATATATAGAATCTTATACATTCAATGTAATAAGCCAGGAAACAACCCGTATAAATGCTGTGACGCTGTGGCACAGACTATGTTTTTTTTGAGTGTTAAAGTTGGATTTTTTTAAACAAATATATATATATATATATATATATATATATATATATATATATATATATATATATATATATATATATATATAAGGGGTAGCGGATTGTGGGTAACAACCCACACTCCCATGATAATCATTGTTAATGGGGGTGTGGGGGAGGTGGTGCCTCCACCCACACCCCCCCTTCAAACCTTAGGCCACGCACCCCCCGGCACCTGCGAGCTCCCCTCCCCACGAGACCACCGCAGCGACTGAACCCGCCACCACGCAGTGCCCTCTCCCTATACACATAGACCCCCCCGTGATCCCCGTTGCCCTCACACCATGGTCGTTGACTCCACACTCCCCTCTCCAAAACCCTAACCCTGAACTCCAAGCGTGCCGCCTGCGGATCGCCTGAAACTCCGCTGCCGTCCGCTATGCCATCTCCTTCTCTCCCCTCTGCCAAACACTCCCCTCATGGCCACCACTCCAAACCACTCAGCAACTGCCATCCCCACTGCGATCGCTCCACCACTGTCGGTCTCCCATACAGCCTACACCCTGCACATCAAGCAATTTTCTCTTAAAGATTGTTATAAAAAAAAAGGGTGCTAAACATATTCACACATCTAACATATAAATAACATTTTTTTTACTGGATATGTAAACCTCCGTGAGCATATCCATGGCCTCCATGGCTGAAGTAAACCCTTCTCTGCAAGCAAGAAAACTAAATAAAGAGTGAGAATGGGTTTGAGATAATTAGGGTAGCAAATGAGAAAACAATAGGATAAAAAAAAAAGAAATTTAGGGTTCCCATAAGATATCACATTTTAGAATGAGCTTAGGGCAACTTCTTGGAAATAGAATTCATTTTTTTTTTTATTATGGGATTAGGGCTTGTATATTATAATTGGGAGGGGTATGTGAGGAAAAGGGGTTTAAAATTTTAATTTAAAAACCTCTATTCCTCTTTGTTTAAAATTATCTCTTGGAGGATTTCCTTTAATTATATTAAATTAAAGCATAGGTGTTATAAATAAATAAATAAATATATATATATATATATATATATATATATATATATATATATTAAAATTATAACTAATGAATTTCCTTTCATTTAAATCAAGTGAAATCATATTGTATATATATATATATATAAATAATATTGTTGCTATTCAAATGTTTAATTATATATATAATATATATATATAAATAATACTGTTGCTAACAAATAAGCAAATTCGTTTAAATGATAAATTTACTTCATTAGTATAATTATTTTTATAATATAATTATATATCTCTGTATGTGTAAATCGACCACTAGATGCAAAAAAAAAGGTGGGAATCAAACTGGGCGTAAACCTAATTAACATCCTTAATCAAGGTGGTAGGTCTTGCGTAGAGATTACATACGTGTCGTAAACTGAAGACAACTATTAGTTTACGCGTTAAAAGAACCGTAGGATTTACTGAGTAATTAGAGGGATTAACCTACAGGAAACTACGCAACCAAGATTAGCGAAAGTGTAATAACTTCCACCCTCGTCGAAATCGCGTTATGCTAGATTTTATGGATAACTTATGCATGGATGATTATTATATTTGCTTTCCATCCATCATTTCTCCTTTTGCCATGTGCCAACATGACACCATGATTATCTAGCATTTGTCGGATTGGTTAGGGTTTGATGTTGAATCCAGCCTCACCTAGGAAACTTAGAGTACAGTTTGTTATCGATGTAGCCCTAGAAGTGACACACTTCGTGTCGCATACCCCCTTGACGACCTCCATCATCACGCCTACGTCATCATGTCTACGCCTATGCGTATTGCCACCAAGCACGCAAGAGCGTGTGAGGTGGTTCTTAGGGTGGGGAGGAAATTTTTTTCGTGGTTCACGTCATGACTACATGGCAAATGTGGGCATGACACACGTGTTTGTGTGTCGTGACCGCATGGGAAATGTGGGCATGACACTAGGGTTCAACAGAATAGAGACTACAAAATTGGTTGCAGAAAATGGTATCGACATGAGAATTGGGTTGTTCCGCCGAATATACAATTGATGTGTATATCACAAATGTATGAAGATACATTTACTGTGTATATCGCAATTACATCTGAGTAAATTTTGTGTGTATCCTGTAGTCGCATATCACGGTTGTATGTTGTGAAGATACATTGAAAACATACATTTCGTATGATGCAAAAGATAACCGGACGAAGTGGTAATTAGAATGCATGTTGGAAGGGTAATTTACTGCGAATACAATAGGTGATTTCTAGCAGCAGGTAAGGAGACTTTAACCCACCGGGAAAGCAAGTCAAGTTTTGCATATGAGATTTGTTTTGCATATTAAGTTTGTATGCGATGAAACATACAACGGGTGATTGGAGATCAAGGGTCCCACCAAATGCATATTGGTGATGTATACTGAGGTTGTAAGTGGTGGAAGATACAATTCGTGGGCCCCACAAATTTGCACATTAACAATATACATCTTTGAGAATGTACATTGAGGATATCCAAGCGTCGAAGGATACAACGAATGACCGGTAGAAACGGTGGAAGGAACTGGCACGGCAAGTCAAGTAATGTATGTGTAGAGTTGAATATACTAGTATGAGATAGAACTTTGGGGTGGAAGATATTTGGTTAGCCGATAGCATATGGTCTTGCCAATGGTGAGGAATATGTATATTCGGTTAGGTATGGACCTAACGAAGCGGGTTTAAAAGCTATTTGAGCCTTATTCTATTAGTATTGTGGGTGAATGGGTATTTTCACCTTGCATCGACTCCAACCTCTGGATCATAGTGGTATCAGAGTGAAGGAGTATCCTTTGGGTAGAAGAAGAGGACAAGATATCAGATGAAGAGGGGTCACAAGAGTACCCAGCAAAGATGACCAATGCTGAGTTGGCTGTCCTAGTGAAGAAACAAATGGCAAAGAGCAAAGCAATTAGAGCTCAGAATTAGGCCTTGAGAGATGAGTTAGATAAGTTGAGGGACAAAGTAGAGAAGGGAGAAGAAGATTCGGGTGAGCGAGAAGACTGGGATGAAGAGGAGATCCCTAGGCAGGAAGAGATAGAGGTTCCTTCAGACCAGAGACCCTTACTCAATGCCCTCAAATCCATGGAGAGAAGGACCATGGATGTGAAATTAGACCTGCCCGTGTTTGCAGGCAAAATGGAACTTGATTTAGTGATGGAGTGGATAGACTCCTTGAATAACTTCTTTGAGACTAAGGAGATACCAGACCACCAAAGGGTGAAGATGGCCCAATCAAAAATGAAAGGGGCTAAACTAAATTAGTGGAATTTCATCCAAGATGATAGGGTGAAAGAAGGAAAGAATAGAGTTGCTACTTGGAAGAAGATGGTGGCTTTAGTGAAGGAAGCCTATGTTCCATTGGATTACAACATCCAACTACATAAGAGGAAACAAAACTTGAAGCAGAAGCTGAAGAGTTCATGAAACTATGTGTCAAGACAAAGGTAAAGGAGGGTGAGGAAGAGAAGGTGGCAAGGTACCTCAATGGATTGAGGTTTTCCATCCAAGAAGACATAAATCTGCATAATCCAGAGACAGTCCAAAAGTGCTACCAATTGGCACTCAAAGTGGAAGAGAAATTAAAGAGAAGACAAGAGCAGAACAGTAGAGGAAGAGGGAGACAACAAAGAGGGGGAAGAAGTCCTTTCAAAGGCAGAGGAAATGGATTTGGATACAAAGGTGAATCCAATCAAGAGAACAACAAAGGAGACAACAGTCACACTCAAGGGGGAAGTTACAATCAAAGAGGAAACTTTAGGGGCAGAAGACCACCATTTAGAGGGAGATCTCAGGGCAGAGGACCTCTCAAATGTTACAATTGCAATCAAGAAGGCCACATGGCCAGCAGATGTCTAGAAAAGGCAACAAGTTCAATGGGAGAAAGAAGGATAAATCTGATCCAAGAATCTAATTGTCAAAGTGTCACAAGCTCAACCAATTATCAAAGTGTGAATGCTCCTGACAGTTATGGATATCCTAAGAGTGGAGAAGCTTTGATGATAAGGAGAGAAATGACCACCATGAAGGTGCCTGACAAAGAACCCCCACAAAGGAAGTCTCTCTTCCGGACTACTTGCAGGGCAGGAGGAAAGGTATGTAAAATTCTAATTGACTCTGGATCCACTGAAAATTTTGTGTCATTTGAAATGGTAGAAAAGCTTAAGCTTAGAAAACTGCCACATCCTTGCCCATACAAGGTCTCATGGCTCACCCAAGGTCAGCAAATAGTTGTGGAAGAGCAGGCTTGGGTGGAATTTCAAATTGGACCATACAAGGAGAGATTATTTTTTGACATTGGCAAGATGGATGCTTGCCATCTCCTATTTGGAAGACCTTGGCAATATGACTTGAAAGCACACCATGATGGAGTTAGAAACACATATTCAATCACCAAGGATGGTAAGGTGATAGAGTTGCTACCATTGATGGAGAATGAGGTGGAATCAAAGGGGAAAGAAGTTAAGGTGATGATGGTAGAAGGCAAACAATTCATGAAAGAGATAGTAGAAGAAGGTGTAGTTGCATATGCTCTAATTCCATGCCTAAAGGTGAACAAGGAGCAACAGCAGGAAGTCAAAGAAGAGAAGAGGCAAAGGTTCATAGATCCGGCTGTCCAAGAGCTATTAGACAAGTACAAAGGCATCATCTCTAATGGAATGCCAAGGTCCCTACCACCTATAAGGGATATCGGCCATTGCATATATCTGATCCCAGGATCTACACTTCCAAACAAGGTAGCATACAAGCTTACCCTAGAGCAAAATGCAGAAGTTGCAAGGCAGATTGAGGAGTTGTTGGAGACATGCCTAATTGGCAAGAGTTTAAGCCCATGTGCAATACTGGTGGTCCTAGCACCAAAGAAGGAAGGCACTTGGAGACTTTGTACTGATTCAAGGGCTATCAACAAGATAACAATTAGGTATAGGTTCCCAATCCCTAGGATAGAAAATTTACTTGATTGCTTGGGGGGTGCTAAATATTTCACAAAAATAGATCTAAAGAGTGGCTATCATCATATTAGGATTAGGCCAGGAGATGAATGGAAGACTGCCTTTAAGACCAATGAGGGGTTGTATGAGTGGAAGGTCATGCCTTTTGGTTTGTCTAATGCCGCTAGTACCTTTATGAGGTTGATGAATGAGGTCTTGAGGGAATTCATAGGGAAATTTGTCATAGTATATCTAGATGACATCCTAATTTTTAGTAATACAAGGGAAGAACACCTCAAACATATAGACCTGGTCCTCAAAAGGTTACATGAAGAGCAGCTAATGATCAACTTAGAGAAGTGTTTGTTCATGCAGGAGGAGATCATCTACTTGGGTTTTGTCATCTCACATGGCAAACTGAAAATGGATCAAGAGAAGGTAAGTGCCATATAGTCTTGGCCAACTCCTAGAACCATGAATGATGTAAGAAGTTTCCATGGGTTAGCAACCTTCTATAGGAAGTTTATAAAGGGGTTTAGTCATGTTTGTGCACCCATGCTTGACATCATAAAAGGAGGACAGAAGTGCAGATTCACTTGGACAAAGGAGGTAGATGATTCATTTGAAAAATTGAAGAAGAAGGTGGCAGAGCAGCCAGTCCTTGCACTTCCTGACTTCAACAAGATTTTCCAAGTAGAATGTGATGCAAGCCACATAGCAATTGGAGTAGTACTCAGTCAAGAAGGTAGGCCTATTGCATTTTTCAGTGAGAAACTAAATGATGCAAAGCAGAGATACTCATCCTATAACTTGGAGATGTATGCTCTAGTACAGTCGCTCAAAAAGTGGAGGCATTACTTGATGCCAAAGGAATTCATAGTGTTCACAAATAATCAGGCCCTTAGTTTCATAAACAGTCAAGAGAAGCTAAACCATAGGCACATGAAGTAGGTGGAGACTTTGCAAGCTTTCACCTTTACACTCAAGCACAAGAAAGGGGTCAAGAACAAGGTGGCAGATGCTTTGAGCAGGAGGGCTCTAACCATCAATTAGATCCAATTGGAGAGTGTTGGTATTGACTCTTTAAAGGCAATGTATGATGTTGTTGAAGAATTTGGAGAATTCTATAATGTATGTACTTCCTTCGGTGACAAATATCATGTTTAGTTCTCTGAATTTCTGATCCAAGATGGATTACTTTTCAAGGGTGGACAGTTGTGCATTCCACGGTGTTCTATGAGACTGAATATCATTAGGGAGAAACATTGTGGGGCCATGGTAGGACATTTTGGTCTGGACAAGACTCTTGATGTTGTGAAGAGACATCACTATTGGCCCAAGTTATAGTCAGAGGTGAGGAGATTTGTGGAGGCATGTGTGATATGTCAAAAGTCAAAAGGGAGATCCACTAATGCTGGTTTGTATCAGCCACTACCCATTCCTTCTAGGTCATGGGAGAGCATAAGCATGGACTTTGTGTTGGGTTTACCTAGGACAAGGAAGGGATATGATAGTGTTTTTGTTGTAGTAGATAGATTTAGTAAAATGGTACATTCTTTCCATGCAAAACCACTTGTGATGCCTCATATGTTGCAGATCTATTTTTCAAAGTGATAGTGAGGATACATGGCTTGCCATTGAGCATAGTGTCTGATAGAGATGTGAAATTTATTGGCCACTTTTGGAGGACTCTTTGGAAGAAGCTTGGCACCAACTTATCCTTCTCATCATCCTACCATCCTCAAACAGTTAATAGACTAAAGTGGTTAACCCTTCATTGGGAAATCTGCTAACGTGTTTGACAAGGTAGCATGGAGAGAAGTGGGATAACATCGTACCGCAAGAAGAATTCTCCTATAATGACACCATCAATAGGAGTATAGGGAAGTTACCTTTCCAAGTAGTCTATGGCATTCATCCAAGGGGTATTTTAGAGTTGAGAGATCTGCCTATAGGAGAGTCTATTAGTGCAGATGGAGAATCCTTTGCATCAGCCATCAAGGAGGTGCATGATCAAGT
Source organism: Cunninghamia lanceolata (assembly GCA_027924645.1). Lineage (NCBI taxonomy): Eukaryota > Viridiplantae > Streptophyta > Pinopsida > Cupressales > Cupressaceae > Cunninghamia > Cunninghamia lanceolata. The sequence goes on from BSBN01000103.1 coordinate 6,966,886, forward strand.
AACCAACTCCAACAAACCACATTGAAGTACAAAGCATATGATGACAAGAAGGGGGATGTACAATTTGATGTTGGAGATTTGGTGTGGGTTCATTTGAAGAAGGAGAGGCTCCTAAAAGGTAAACATACCAAGCTAATGTAGAGGAAGATTGGACCATGTTAGATTTTGAAGAAGCGTGGGCAGAATGCTTATGAGATCCAACTTCCTCCCGACCTTGGATTGTCATTCATATTCAATGTATGTGATTTAACTCCATACAAGCATAATGTAGATGTAGGAAAGGAACCATTGCAGGGTACAACAGATGATGATATTCCTAAGCATGATCCACCAAAATTGAAGAAGATTTTAGACTCAAGAGTGGCAAAGAAGACAAGGAACAAAGTGTACATGGAGTACTTGGTGGCTTGGCACAGGAAACCTAATTCAAAGGCAGTTTGGATGACTAAAGATCAGATCACAAACCATGGTGCAGACCTTCAAATTTTGAGCTCAAGTGGGCTTGAGATCTCTTCTCCCAGGGAGTATGGTGCAGGAGCACCCCTTCAATAAGCCAAATATACATCTGAGGGAGAAAACTAAGGTTTTGATATGTTGTTATGTTTTATGCATTTCTATGTTTGTTCATGTTGTCATGTAGTACTTGTGTTGTGGTTTCATGTTTGTAATAAAGACCCAATCATGTGAACTAGTGTCACAAATTTGGCATCCTGATAAGCCAATTTGTACATCTTGGACAATTGGGGTATGTGGATGATCAAATCAAGTGTGTCATGTTGTTATGTGTTTTGTTGATGTATTTAAATCATGTCTTGTGCTATACATGTGTCATGTGATTAGTTAGTGTTTTGGCTTATAATCTTGGTTAAGCAAAATCTGAAATATGGAAGTTGTAATGACTCCAACCTCTAGTATTCTAGTTGGAACTGGATGGGAAGAGACTATAAACACATTTTTGGGAGAGGAGATCAAAAATAAAGTTTGATTGAAGAAATAGAAATTCTGTCAGTTTGTGTTTACAAGTTCTGTGTTCTGTGTAAATTGTCTGTGTATCGAATTATTTTGTGTATATTCTCTGTATCAAATTGTTCTGCACATAATCTAGTTTTCTGTTGTCGAGATGCAAGATTGAGACCATTCCACTAGTGGATTTTTTCAAAATCAGTGGAATGGATTTTGTACCTAGTTTTCTATTTTATTTTCTTTTTGTTCGTGGTAATGGCAGAATGGAACAGAGGATCCAATCTGTAGAAAGGATGTCGCAGTAGAGGGCCTAGCATCTCTATGTGCTAGGGTTCAATAGAATAGAGACTACAAAATTGGTTACAGAAAATGTTATCAACGTGAGAATTGGGTTGTTCCGCCAAATATAGAATTGATGTGTATATCACAAATGTATGAGGATACATTTACTGTGTATATCACAATTGCATCTGAATACATTTCGTGTGTATCCTGTAGTCGCATATAGCGGTTGTATGTTATGAAGATATATTGAAAACATACATTTCGTATGATGCAAAGGATAACCAACCAAAGTGGTAAATAGAATGCATGTTGGAAAGGTAATTTCCTGCGAACACAATAGGTGATCGGTAGTAGCAGGTATGGAGACTTTAACCCAACAGGAAAGCAAGTCAAGTTTTGCATATGAGATTGTTTTGCATATTAAGTTTGTATGCGATGAAACATACAATGGGTGATTGTAGATCAAGGGTCCCACCAAATGCATATTGGTGATGTATACTGAGGTTGTAAGTGACAGAAGATACAATTCGTGGGCCCCACAAATTTGTATATTAACAATATACATATTTGAGAATGTACATTGGAATGTACATTTAGGATATACAAGCGTCGAAGGATACAAGGAATGAGCAGTAGAAACGGTGGAAGGAACTAGCACGGTAAGTCAAGTAATGTATGTTCAGAGTTGAATATATTGGTATGAGATAGAACTTTAGGGTGGAAGATATTTGGTTAGCCGATAGCATATGGTCTTGCCGATGGTGAAGAATATATATGTTCGGTTAGGTATGGACCTAACGAAGCAGTTTTAAAAGCTATTTGAGCCTTATTCTATTAGTATTGTGGGTGAATGGGTATTTTTACCTTGCAACGACTCCAACCTCTGCATCATAGTGGTATCAGAGTGAAGGACTATCCTTTGGGTAGAAGAAGAAGATAAGATGTCAGATGAAGAGGGGTCACAAGAGTACCTAGCAAAGATGACCAAAGCTGAGTTGGCTATCCTAGTGAAAAAGCAAATGGCAGAGAGCAAAGCAGTTAGAGCTCAGAATTAGGCCTTTAGAGATGAGTTAGATAAGTTGAGGGACAAATTAGAGAAGGGAGAAGAAGATTCTGGTGAGCAAGAAGACTGGGATGAAGAGGTGATCCTTAGGCAAGAAGAGATAGAGTTTCCTATAGACCATAGACCCTTACTCAATGCCCTCAAATCCATGGAGAGAAGGACCATGGATATGAAATTAGACCTGCCCATGTTTGCAGGCAAAATGGAACCTGATTTAGTGATGGAGTGGATAGACTCCTTGAATAACTTCTTTGAGACCAATGAGATACCAGACCACCAAAGGGTGAAGATGGCCCAATCCAAAATGAAAGGGGCTGCCCTAAATTGGTGGACTTTCATCCAAGATGACAGAGTGAAAGAAGGAAAGAATAGAGTTCCTACTTGGAAGAAGATGGTGGCTTTAGTGAAGGAAGCCTATGTTCCATTGGATTACAACATCCAACTACATAAGAGGAAACAAAACATGAAGTAGAAGGAGTTAGATGTCAATAGATACACTGAAGAGTTCATGAAAGTATGTGTCAAGACAAAGGTAAAGGAGGGTGAGGAAGAGAAGGTGGCAAGGTACCTCAATGGATTGAGGTTTTCCATCCAAGAAGACATAAATCTGCATAATCCAGAGACAGTCCAAAAGTGCTACCAATTGGCACTCAAAGTGGAAGAGAAATTAAAGAGAAGACAAGAGTAAAATAGTAGAGGAAGAGGGAGACAACAAAGAGGGGGAAGAAGTCCTTTTAGAGGCAGAGGAAATGGATTTGGACACCAAGGTGAATCCAATCAAGAGAACAGGAAAGGAGAAAATAGTCAAACTCAAGGGGGAAATTACAATCAAAGAGGAAACTTTAGGGGCAGAAGACCACCATTTAGAGGGAGATCTCAAGGTAGAGGACCTCTCAAATGTTACAATTGCAATCAATAAGGCCACATGGCCAAGAGATGTCCAGAAAAGGCAACAAGTTCAATGGGAGAAAGAAGGATAAATCTGATCCAAGAATCTAATTATCAAAGTGTCACAAGCTCAAGCACTTATCAAAGTGTGAATGCTCCTGATAGTTATGGATATCCTGAGAGTGGAGAAGCTTTGATGATAAGGAGAGCAATGACCAACATGAAGGTGCCTGACAAAGAACCCCCACAAAGGAAGTCTCTCTTCCGGACTACTTGCAGGGCAGGAGGAAAGGTATGTAAAATTCTAATTGACTCCGGATCCACTGAAAATTTTATGTCATTTGAAATGGTAGAAAAGCTTAAGCTTAGAAAATTGCCACATCCTTGCCCATACAAGGTCTCATGGCTCACCCAAGGTCAGCAAACAATTGTGGAAGAGTAGGCTTGGGTGGAATTTCAAATTGGACCATACAAGGATAGATTATTGTTTGACATTGCCAAGATGGATGCTTGCCATCTCCTATTTGGAAGACCTTGGCGATATGACTTGAGAGCACACCATGATGGAGTTAGAAACACATATTCAATCACCAAGGATGGTAAGGTGATAGAGTTGCTACCATTGATGGAGAATGAGGTGGAATCAAAGGGGAAAGAAGTTAAGGTGATGATGGTAGAAGGTAAACAATTCATGAAAGAGATAGTAGAAGAAGGTGTAGTTGCATATGCTCTAATTCCATGCCTAAAGGTGAACAAGGAGCAGCAGCAGGAAGTCAAAGGAGAGAAGAGACAAAGGTTCATAGATCCAACTGTCCAAGAGCTATTAGACAAGTACAAAGGTATCATCTCTAATGGAGTGCCAAGGTCCTTACCACCTATAAGGGACATTAGCCATTGCATATATCTGATCTTAGGATCTACACTTCCAAACAAGGTAGCATACAAGCTTACCCCAGAGTAGAATGTAGAAGTAGCAAGGTAGATTGAGTAGTTGTTGGAGATAGGCCTAATTGGCAAGAGTTTAAGCCCATGTGCAGTACCAATGGTCCTAACACCAAATAAGGAAGGCACTGGGAGACTTTGTACTGATTCAAGGGCTATCAACAAGATAACAATTAGGTATAGGTACCCAATCCCTAGGATAGAAGATTTACTTGATTGCTTGGGGGTGCTAAATATTTCACAAAAATAGATCTGAAGAGTGGCTATCATCATATTAGGATTAGGCCAGGAGATGAATGGAAGACTACCTTTGAGACTAATGAGGGGTTGTATGAGTGGAAGGTCATGCCTTTTGGTTTGTCCAATGCCCCTAGTACCTTTATGAGGTTGATGAATGAGGTCTTGCGGGAATTCATAGGCAAATTTGTCATAGTATATCTAGATGACATCCTGATTTTTAGTAATACAAGAGAAGAAAACCTCAAACATATAGACCTGGTCCTCAAAAGGTTACATGAAGAGTAGCTAATGATCAACTTAAAGAAATGTTTGTTCATGCAAGTGGAGATCATCTACTTGGGGTTTGTCATCTCACATGGCAAACTGAAAATGGATCAAGAGAAGGTAATTGCCATATTGTCTTGGCCAACTCCTAGAACCATGAATGATGTTAGAAGTTTCCATGGGTTAGAAACCTTCTATAGGAAGTTTATAAAGGGGTTTAGTCATGTTTGTGCACCCATGCTTGACACCATAAAAGGTGGACATAAGTGCAGATTCACTTGGACAAAGGAGGAAGATGATTCATTTGAAACATTGAAGAAGAAGGTGGCAGAGCAGCCAGTCCTTGCACTTCCTAACTTCAACAAGATTTTCTAAGTAGAATGTGATGCAAGCCACATAGCAATTGGAGTAGTACTCAGTCAAGAAGGTAGGCCTATTGCATTTTTCAGTGAGAAACTAAATGATACAAGAAGAGATACTCATTCTATGACTTGGAGATGTATGCTCTAGTACAGTCGCTCAAAAAGTGGAGGCATTACGTGATGCCAAAGGAATTCATAGTGTTCATAGATGATCAGGCCCTTAGTTTCATAAACAGTCAAGAGAAGCTGAACCATAGGCACATGAAGTGGGTGGAGACTTTGTAAGCATTCACCTTTACACTCAAGCACAAGAAAGGGGTCAAGAACATGGTGGCAGATGCTTTGAGTAGGAGGGCTCTAACCATCAATCAGATCCAATTGGAGAGTGTTGGCATTGACTCTTTGAAGGCCATGTATGATACTGATGAAGACTTTGGAGAAATCTATAAGGTATGTACTTCCTTCGGTGACAAATATGATGTTGAGTTCTCTAAATTTCTGATCCAAGATGGATTACTTTTCAAGGGTGGACAGTTGTGCATTCCACGGTGTTCTATGAGACTGAATATCATTAGGGAGAAACATTGTGGGGCCATGGCAGGACATTTTTGTTTGGACAAGACTCTTGATCTTGTGAAGAGACATTACTATTGGCCCAAGTTATAGTCAGAGATGAGGAGATTTGTGGAGGCATTTTTGATATGTCAAAAGTCAAAAGGGAGATCCACTAATGCAGGTTTGTATCAGCCACTACCCATTCTTTCTAGGCTGTGGGAGAGCATAAGCATGGACTTTGTGTTGGGTTTACCTATGACAAGGAAGGGAAATGATAGTGTTTTTGTTATAGTAGACACATTTAGTAAAATGACACAATTCTTGCCATGCAAAACCACTTGTGATGCCTCATATGTTGTAGATCTATTTTTCAAAGAGATAGTGAGGATACATGGCTTGCCATTGAGCATAGTGTCAGATAGAAATGTGAGATTTATTGGCCACTTTTGGAGGACTCTTTGGAAGAAGCTTTGCACCAACTTATCCTTCTCATCAGCCTATCATCCTCAAACAGATGGATAGACTAAAGTGGTTAACCATTCATTGGGAAATCTGCTAAGGTGTTTGACAAGGCAACATGGAGAGAAGTGGGATAACATCCTACCGCAAGCAGAATTCTCCTATAATGACACCATCAATAGGAGTACAGGGAAGTCACCTTTCGAAGTAGTATATGGCATTCATCCAAGGGGTATTTTGGAGTTGAGAGATCTGCCTATAGGAGAGTCTATTAGTGTAGATGGAGAAGCCTTTGCATCAGCCATCAAGGAGGTGCATGATCAAGTCAAGAACCAACTCCAACAAACTACATTGAAGTACAAAGCATATGCTTACAAGAAGAAGAGGGATGTACAATTTGATGTTGGAAATTTGGTGTGGGTTCATCTGAAGAAGGAGAGGCTCCCAAAAGGTAAACATACCAAGCTAATGTAGAGGAACATTGGACCATGTTAGATTTTGAAGAAGCGTGGGTAGAATGCTTATGAGATCCAACTTCCTCCTGACCTTGGATTGTCACCCATATTCAATGTATGTAATTTAACTCCATACAAACATAATGCAAATGTAGGAAAGGAACCATTGCAGGGTACAGTAGATGATGATATTCCTAAGCATGATCCACCAAAATTGAAGAAGATTTTAGACTCAAGAGTGGCAAAGAAGACAAGGAACAAAGAGTACATGGAGTACTTGGTTGCTTGGCACATGAAACCTAATTCAGAGGTAGTTTGGATGACTGAAGATTAGATCACAAACCATGGTGCAGACCTTCAAGCTCTGATCTCAAGTGGGCTTGAGATCTCTTCTCCTGAGGAGTATGGTGCAGAAGCACCCCTTCAACAAGCCAAATATACATCTGAGGGAGAAGACTAAGGTTTTGATATGTTGTTATGTTTTATGCATTTCTATGTTTGTTCATGTTGCCATGTAGTACTTGTGTTGTGGTTTCATGTTTGTAATAAATACCCCACCATGTGAACCAGTGTCACAAATTTGGCATCCTAATAAGCCAATTTGGACATCTTGGATAATTGGGGTATGTGGATGATCAAATAAAGTGTGTCATGTTGTTAGGTGTTTTGTTGATGTGTTTAAATCATGTCTTGTGTTAAACATGTGTCGTGTGATTAGTTAGTGTTTTGGCTTATAATCTTGGTTAAGCAAAATCTGAAATATGGAAGTTGTAACGACTCCAACCTCTGGTATTTCGGTTGGAACTAGATGGGAAGAGACTATAAACACATTTTTGGAAGAGGAGATCAAAAATGAAGTTTGATTGAAGAAATAGAAATTCTGTTAGTTTGTGTTTACAAGTTCTGTGTTCTGTGTAAATTATTTGTGTATCGAATTGTTCTATGTATATTCTCTGTATCAATTTGTTCTGTACATAATCTAGTTTTCTATTGTCGAGATGCAAGATCGAGACCATTCCACTGGTGGATTTCTTCGAAATCAGTGGAATGGATTTTGTACATAGTTTTCTGTTTTGTTTTCTTTTTGTTCGTGGTCATGGCAGAATGGAGCAGAGGATCCAATCTGTAGAAAGGATGTCGCAGTAGAGAGCATAGCATCTCTATGTGCTAGGGTTCAACAGAATAGAGACTATGAAATTGGTTGCAGAAAATGGTATCGGCGTGAGAATCGGGTTGTTCCGCTGAATATACAATTTATGTGTATATCGCAAATGTATGAAGATACATTTATTATGTATATCACAATTGCATTTGAGTACATTTTGTGTGTATCCCACAGTCACATATCGCGGTTGTATGTTGTGAAGATACATCGAAAACACACATTTCATATGATGCAAAGGATAACCGGCTAAAGTGGTAATTAGAATGCATGTTGGAAGGGTAATTTCCTGCAAATACAATAGGTGATCGGCAGTAGCACGTAAGGAGACTTTAACCCACCGGGAAAGAAAGTCAAGTTTTGCATATGAGATTTGTTTTGCATATTAAGTTTGTATGCGATGAAACATACAATGGGTGATTGGAGATCGAGGGTCCCACCAAATGCATATTGGGGATGTATACCGAGGTTGTAAGTGACAGAAGATACAATTGATGGGCCCCACAGATTTGCGCATTAACAATATACATCTTTGAGAATGTACATTTAGGATATACAAGCATCGAAGGATACAAGGAATGACCGGTAGAAATGTTGGAAGGAACCAGCACGGCAAGTCAAGTAATGTATGTGTAGAGTTGAATATATTGGTATGAGATAGAACTTCGGGGTGGAAGATATTTGGTTAGCTAATAGCATATGGTCTTGCCGATGGTGAAGAATATGTATGTTCGGTTAGGTATGGACCTAACGAAGCGGTTTTAAAAGCTATTTGAGCCTTATTCTATTAGTATTTATTAGTATTGTGGGTGAATGGATATTTTCACCTTGTTTTAAGTGCTTCCCTGAGTACTCTGCATCAATGAGTTTTGTTTTTCTTAAATTAGAATTTATTTTTCTAATTTAAGAGAAAAGTTGCTTTAACTCAACTTTTGCTTTTGCATGACAAGAAGAATTTATTTTTAGAAGATATTGAAGATAAGAAAGAAAATTAAATAAATAGATTTATTTAATTATTTGTAGATAATTTGGAGGAAAATAAAATATTAAATATATTTTATTTTTTGGACATTTAAAATTTTATTTAAATAAAATTGTATTTTATTTAAATTTGGAGGAATAAAAGATTTTGATTTAATTATTTAGAAGAATGAAGTTGATGTAGATGAATTTAATTAATTAAATAAATGTAATTTATTTAATAATATGAGAGGAGATGAATCAAATAAATAAATAAATATATTTATTTATTGATAGAGGAATGTGAAGATGAAATAAATATTTAAAATATTTATTTAAGTAGAGTCATGTCATTTTTAGGTGTATACAGAAAGCATCAAACTCACAGGAAGTAAATTCTCCACCTCTGTCAGATCTCAGACATTTCAATTTTTCACCAATTTCATTTTCCACCATCACTTTGAACACCTTAAATTTGTCAAGAGCTTCTGATTTTTCTTTTAGGAAAGTTACCCACATCATCCTGGAGTAATCATCAATCAGAAACATGAAATATCCATCTCCTTGTACACTCCTAATTCTAGCAGGACCATAGAGATCAGTATGTACCAGTTCCAATCATCCATTTGAAACTTGTTCCTTACTTTTGAATGAAATTTTGCTCTATTTCCCCAATTGACATTCTCTACACATGCTATTAGGTTTCACAAGTTTTGGAAGATCTCTTACAGCCTAAATGGTACTTATTTGACAATGTAATCAAAATTCACATGACACATCCTCCTATGCCATAACCAACTTTGATCTATTTGAGTAATCAAACACATTTTGCCAGAGCTACTTAAATGAAAAATGTTACCTCTAGTTTGGGTACCAGATGCAATTTTAATTTTGGAACTCTCCAAGATTCTGCACTTTCCATCCTTGAATCAAAGATCATAACCTTTATCAACCAGCTATCCAACACTGAGAAGATTATGTTTCAATCCTTCCACATACAGAACATCATTGGTGCTATTCTTACCATCAAAAGAAATGGATCCTCTGCCACAGATTCTACCAGCTGAGTTATCTCCAAATTTTACAAGCCCTCCTTCATAATTTTCAAAATTCACAAACTTAATCTTGTCTCCAGTCATATGATGAGAACATCCACTATCAATCACCCATTCATCTTTCTTAATAACCTGAGCAGCCAAGGCACTTTCCATATTTGCATAGCTAGCAGATTCAGTAGACACCAGATCTTCTTCTTTGATGGCAATGAACACCCAATCATTTTCAGAGGAACCTCAATGATTGGATTCATCAGCTGTGACTCCTTCTCTAGTTTCTTGGACATAGTAACATTTGTTATAATTTTTGTATCTGTTAGGGTTTGGTTTTGAAAACCTCTCCAGACATCTTGAGGCAAAATGACCAATCTTATTACAAGCAAAACATTTGAGTGGCAATTTTCCTTCATACTTACCGGATCCTCTTGGCAATCTTTTGGCAAGAAGAGCTTCAAGATCTGCAGTTTCAATTTCAACATCTTCAAGATCCTTCCTTGTCTTCATGAATCTATTTGATCTTGTAGAAGAGCTTTCACCTAGATCATATCTTTGTTTTCCATATACACTGGCCTTAAATGCAGATTCAGACTTGGGAAGAGAATCACCAAACTCACTTAATTCAAAAGCTAAAATTTTTCCAACCAGCTGATCTCTTGTAACTTCTGAGACAATCCTGATCTCCTCTATAGAAGAAACCTTATGTTTGTATGAGTCAGGTAAAGATCCGAGCACTTTTGATACAATCTATGATTCTTCCAAAGTTCCACCAGCACACTTGATACCACACACAAGTTCATTTATCTTTTACATGCAGATTGTAATGTTTTCATCTTCGCTCATCCTCAGAGTTTCAAATTTTCCTCTCAGACTTTGCAGCTTGGCACATTTGACAAATTTATCGCCTTCATACAGATTCTCCAACTTTTTCCAGATTTCATAAGTAGTTTTTAGACCAAAGACATTTGTCATTTCTGAATCAGTCAGGGCACTCAACAAGGCTTCTTTATCTCGAAGGTTATTTTCAGCATCTTTGACTTGATCTAGAGTTGAAGGACCTTTCTCTGGAGGTTTATACTCAACACTGGTTATTGCCCAATAGGCATCACCCATGCATTGCAAATGGCACTCCATGCAATTCTTCCAAATAGAATAATTTGTTCCATCAAATCTCGGACTATCCTTCTTGTAGGTTGACATCCTAGATATCCTCAAGCGGTCAGGCTTTTATAAGAGGATCTGGCTCTGATACCAATTGTTGGAGTTAGACCAGACAATTGAGAGCAGGGGGGTGAATCAGTTGTCACATAAAATAAACTTTTTCCACTTTTAACCTTTTTTATTGTCTTACTATCAGATTAATGATGTAAACATTAAAGCATAGATCAACAACATATGAGGAGAAACATAATCAACACAATTGACACCAAGATTTTGACGTGGAAACCCCGTTAAGGGAAAAACCATGGTGGGGGTTAACCCACAAAGATTTGTACCCTATTAAAAGTACTTTAGAAAAATAGAAGGCACATGCCTTCGGGCGCACTGCCTAGAGCTCAATGCTCAAAAAGAAAGGCTCACTGCCTACATAATTTATTTAGAATAGAAAGAATTAACTGAGAAATAGCATCTACTTCATGCTTGGTTTAGTTTCAATGAATGCTCACAAAACTTTTTCTTTGCCCCAAATTCTTCTTTACTAAATTCACACTCTACACTGCTCTCGCTTCTTTTCTTCTCTGCTATTCTTCTGATCCTTTATTTGGATTTAATCTTTTTTTGCTCAAGGATGGTGTTTAACAAATCTTCAACAAGTATTTATACACTTCATCAACCTTGGAATGATCAGCAGTCTCCCTCTACTAACATGCAATGCTTCATAAAATGATCTTTAGATCATCCACAACACGCTAGGAACATCCGATCAGCCAAGACTAGGAAGAACAACAACTTCAAAAAGGAAATCTTCAATAACAAGCTCAAACTCCAATGCAGACCTCCAACATAGTAGACACATGATCCAGAGACTTCCACAAGCACATTGAACTCACCAATAACATCCACTCTAAACCAAATTACCAGAATAATTTGTATCTTCCTCTAGAACCTCAAGAACACTATCTACCATGATTGTCAAACTATAAGGATGGCTTGCAGACCTCCAAACCATGAACCACTGGAGTTGTTGATACACATTGACTTCCCAAACATGCCTTCAGATCCGCAGATCATAATATTTCACTGTGGAGAAATCTGGACCAACTTACTATCACTCTGTCTCTTCTGAATATTGCAAGATCTGATTCTATTCAGATGACCATAACTTGTTCAAATCTTCATGCGGACTTCTCAATTCTTGACTGGAGCAGTCTCTGACAATCCTCTATACAACCATAAGGTTCGCGAACCTTAAGTCTTCATTAATTTTCTCAATATCCTCAAAATTCTAGTCTCCTGAACATGTAATAAAATAAGGTAGAGTTGACACTAATGACAACAAGAATATGTTGACATCAATGACAACACTGCTTAGGCACATATTTGCAACAATCCTAACATCCTTGATTCACTTATGGTATTTTATCATAAGGATTACATCATTTTGCCTATGAAGGAATTATACCATTATATATGCACCTTCTTCTACTTTAGGGATTTAGTCATTGAATTTCTTTCCCTTTTGGATACCCTTGATACACCTATCCATAAGTCTCATATGTCTCCTAATGTTTCAATGGATAGTAATTGTAATGTGCTTGATCATAACATTGTTTTACCTTTAAGAACCTTTCCATCATATGACTCAACTAGTGACCCATCTATTGTAATGAATTTACTCCTACTGTACCCTCATCTTGTAATGATATAGTTATAGATGATACTTTATGTGACATGAGGTCACACCTTCCCTACCTACTCATGACACTATTATGTCTTTTGATGATACTTCTCTTATATGCGATGATAACCATATGTCCATAGATGCATATATGCTTGGAATGAATTGCCTTATTTTATGAATGATAATGCATTTATGATGATCACATTTCTACATCTCATGCTAGCTCTATGGGTAAGTGCATGGAAATGGGGGACAAATTAGTGGCCATCCTTGAGTTCTTTAGCAAAACACATTCATGTTATGGAAAACATAATACGTACATGGTTTAACATGTATGCATTTTTAATGCCTTGAATTCAAAATTTTTATGATCCTTCTCATTTATGGCTTGGATTTCGAAGATTAAGGGTTGGACATCTCTTGTGGCTCTTAAATTTGTGTTTTTAACATAAAACAACTCAAATTCAAACTTTGACCTCATCAGGTTTACACATTGTTTCAATAAAATTTTACAAAACCACCACCAAAATAAAGATCTACTTCTTACCTTTCTAGCCATATAATTTTTTTAATATTTTGAATAAGTTAAGGCATTTTTTATAATATTTAAATAGTGTCTTGATATTCCTCCAGCACATATGTATTGATTTTTTAATAACTTTTGATCCACTTATCCAAATTTGGAAAAAAAATATAGGATTCTTCTATGCACATTCAAGAATTTTTTTTTTTACATTTTCAATCAGTTTTGTGCAAATTATGTGATGCACATGCTCAGTGATGCAATTTTCAGGATGTATCCACTTCAAAAAATCACAAAAAAGAATTATTCAATAAAAAATATACAACTTGTAGTACTCACTCTTCACTATATTTCCACCAACTTGTTTTTAAAAATATCTAATGTAGGAAAAAATACGGCAGCACACACTAGACACTATGTTATATTTTAGTGATAAAAATAGGAACAATTTTATGTGTGCTCAAAATTTAACCCATTTAACCTTAACCTTTTTTTAAATCTTTAGTAGTTTAGACACTAGATTTAGAGTACTACAATTCTTGTTTTTATCACATCTTCAAATTTTGAGTCTATGCATCTTGAATTACTTGTCTAAGTTCAACTTTAGCTTATTTCAGAAATTAAAAAAAAAAGGTGGCCACTTTTGACCCCTTTTTTGTCCCCCATTTCCATGCACTTACCCCTATGGATATTCATGATAGTATTTCACATAGTGTTGCATTACATGAGGATAGTATACACCTTATTATTAGTCTATTTACTTCTCATGTAGCTCATATCAATACTTCATTACCTACCCATATATTACATGATGAAATTATGGTTCTTAGTTAGGAATTATTACACAATGATTATAATGGTACTGTTGGGAATTAAGGTGTCTCAACCTTTGCAAATTCCTAGTATATGATATTCATTTATGTATTTACTTATTTTCGTAATGTTATATTTACTTGCACATCCTGTTTTGTCATTTAGTATGAGGTGACATTGTGACATATCATCCTACTTGTAATATGACTTGGATGGTCAAGTCAACACATGAGGATTTAGGCATCCCATTTGAGGTGGCACTAATATGCCATGTGTCGGCATCTTGTGTTATGATAGAGGAGTTATTTTGTATGATGGAATCTATGACATGTAAGAGCCAATTATAGAGATTCCTATGACAAGTGAAGAAAAGTGTCGGAGAGCATCTTTGCATGTGAGGAAGGCATATTTGGGCGCCCAAGTTGGGTTATGACATGTTGTAAGAGGAATATGCTATATTTAGTCTTGTATGATAGATTCTCTTACACCATTAAGTATTGTTATGTTGGGTAGATTTTATGACAGTTGTAAGATGCATAAGAGCATCTGTCATAGCCTATTTTTAGCCTGGAGTGCTCCATCTTGGGAAGTCAAATCTACCATGTATGACAAAGGTAAGAGAGTTGTATGCATGTTGGACAAGTGTCCTTGTGTGTGTGAAATGGGCCATGTGGCCAAGATGGATGCCCACTTCTAGAAGCTTCTCAGTTATGCCTTGTAACTCTATATAATGAGGTGATTGGAGTAGTAGTATGCATAGTGTTTGTATAGGTATTGTTATGCTACCAAAATTACTATTGAAACAATATTTGAAGACTCCTAGAAGGACTTGCATTGCAAGTGTATTGTAAACCATTTCAGTTTTCATAATACATTGTGCAGGTTTTGGAGTGTGGGGTTTTTTCCCTGAAAAGGTTTTCCCCACGTACATCTTGTGTCACTTGCATTCTCTATGTTGTTGTTTCTTGTTTTAGTCTCCATGTTATATGTTAACATAACTGTAATTGTAAGGATCTAAAAATTTGCACTACATTCCCCTCATTAGATTGGTGTTTGGAAGTGTTTCCACATACCTTGCTTCCTTTTAGTTGGCATCAAAGCTTGATCACCTTTGATCCTAGTTGTTGGGTAGGGGTTTTTTGTACTAATCTTTCCTTGAGTGGGAGTCTGTGCATGGTATTGTGTGATCTTGTTGCAGGAAGGAGATGGCAGACACATCTAGAAGAATAGAATTGGAAAAGTTTAATGGCAGAAATTTCAAGTTGTGGAAACTCAAAATGGAAGACATGATTGTTGATAGAGATCTATGGGAAACTATATCTAGCACAAAACCAACAGCAATGGCTCAAGAAGAATTAAATCTCAGAGATCGAAAAGCTAAGGGTATTGTGAGACTCTATTTAGTTGATTCCATCCTATTAAATGTTCATGAAGAGAAGACCATGAAAGAGCTATGGAAGAAACTTGGTGATGTTTATTAGGCTAAATCCCTAGTAAATACGTTATTTCTATGGAAGAAGCTGTATTCTCTACGGATGGATGATGGAGGATCTATTGCAGATCATCTAAATGCCTTTAACATGCTATTTGCATAGTTCACTTCCGTTCGTATGAAAATGGAGGAGGAGGATCATTGTATGACCTTGGTTTGTTCTTTGCCAGACTCATGGTGTTTGTAGTTGCAACTCCCCTTGAACTAATACTTCCTCCCTTTTAGTTTTTGAGGGATCCATCTGCACTAGGCAGAGGTGTAGATCCTTCCATTACTTCATTCTCTTACTTCTTCCTCCATGTCTTTTTCATTTCCTTCTTTTGCAGAGCAATATCAACCTTCCTTTAAGGAGTAGAGGACCTTACACTCTTTCCCCTACAAAACCTTACAATGTGTCCTGTTTTATTGCAATTGTAGCAGTGGTATCGGACTGCGGAGCATAACCACCTCTTCTTACATTAGATCTATAATTAGTAGCCTTATGACCATACTTATTACATGTGTAACAATAACCATAGAAGAACTAAGAGGTCCTATAATTGTTCTTGTTCATGAAACCATTTTTCATCATTTTGCTTTTATATCCATTAGCTTTATGATTAACTTTCTTGAAAGCAAGACACTGACCATGAGAGCTTACAGCATTATACTTAGGAGGCCTAAATGAATTCTGATTCATCTTGCTTCTACATTCAATAGCCTTGTGACCAAACTTATTACAAGCATAGCAATTACCATTGAAAGATTGAGGATATCTGGTAGGAGTAGACTTTCTAAAATTCTTCTTGTTGTTCTTTCTTTGTCTCCGAACAAGAGTGAAACCTTCTTCTTTTGTATCTCCAATGGTAATCTTCTTAGGATCTTCAGTTTAGGATTTTTCTTCCTTTGTTTTAGACTTTCCTTCTACTTTGAAGTTATCATACAAGTTTATGGATGCAGTAATTATAGGACTTTTTCTCTTTAAAAAAAAAGACTAGATTTTTCTTTTGATGGCTATTGAGAATTGATCAATTCATCAAGATCTCAGAACATCCTTTCAAGTTTAATCCTTTGTCATTTTTGTCTTTTTCTTTTTTCCAGTTCTTTCCTCAAAGTGACAACTTCTTCCTCAAGTTTTGAACATTCAACTGCTTTCTCATTGAGCTTCATATTTAGGCAATCTTCAATCCTTTTGCCTTCTTCAACCATAACTTTCAAATTAGAGATCATATCGTTTGCCTCCTTGAGTTTAATGTAAACTCCTTTATCTCCTTCTATTTGAGCTTTCATTTTGCCAATTTCTTCCTTTGATTCTTTTTCTTTTGTCTTCAATTTCACAATTGTCTCTTTTGACTCTTCAAACATGTCCTCATATTCCTAGTTTAATTCTCTAGCTTTATCCAGATCTTCAAGTGTTGACTGGAGTTCTCCTTCAAGGTCTACCTAATCTATATTTAAGTCCTAGCCTTTAGGTTCCATTGCTTCTAGATATGGTTCTAGAATAAATACATCATTATCCATAGGTTTAGATTCCATGTGTTCAAGTGCAGTATCTACCTCAACTGTTAGGATTCTCAATGGCACTTATCTCTGATACCAATTGTTGAACACACTGAGATGTTGAGAGGGGGGGTGAATCAGAATATAAAAATTTAACTACTTAATTTGCACAATAAATCAAATTACTTAGAGAGAAAAAAGTAGAACATGCACCACATTAATTAACACATTGACACCATTATTTTTATGTAGAAAACCCAAAATGGGAAAAACCATAGTGAGTGTTAGCTCACAATATAATGCTCATTGTTTATAAAAGTTTACAATATTATTTTAGGGTTACAAGCCAAGGAAGCTACAACTCCCTACTGACTTTGTTTTAGGGCTACAACTCCCTCCTGACTTTGTTTTAGGGCTACAACCCAAGGAAGCTACTACTCCTTGATGAAAGCTCACTACTACAAAGAATTATAATGATAAACAAAACTATGAACTTCTATGAAAGAAGCATCTAACTTATGTTGATGTTGCAGTCCTCTTTTTTGCACAATTACTCCATCCTACTGACTTTGCACACTTCATACTACTCATTTTGCTCTATCACATTCACACTCACTTCCTTATTCCACAAATGAATTTGTTCTTCTATATATATCCTTTGCAACCACATAAAACCTCAATTTGGTTGGCACCAAAAAGACCTTAAGATGAAATGTGTAATTATGTATGTCTCGGCTTGGAATAAACACATTTTGAGTTGCGGATCACTTCACATGGCATAACAAGGTTAATTGCATCATAACACATCCTTCAATATCAAACCACTGATTAGGATTCTCCGTACATGAGGGGAATCAAGATGTCAGATCAACCAACATACCACTGCTAACTATCCAACTTCTAATCATCGGGGAGAAGCCAAAAACATTATGCAAACAAAGATTTCAATCATGTATCTTCTCAACACTATCTATACATCATTCACCTAAAGTATCTGATCATTCTATGCATCTACAAAATAAGGAACGTACTGAACTAATGAGGACAATGCATTCTGAGCATATTGTGACACATCCAAACTTGAGATATCACCTTGCGGTACAACAAACCATTTGAAACTCTTAGGAAGGAACGCATACATCATTATGCATATATTCCTAGATCCGCACATCCTCCTTTATTACTTTTGGAGAAAATCAAAGACTTGACTCAAGTATATTGTAGTCTAGAGGACAGTCATATGCAATTCTAACTTGAGTACCTTATGCGCTATAGTAAATAAGAAAGCTTTGCATGTGGTTCAAACCTAAAAAAAATTAAGGCATGTAGAATCTCCGTACAAGCTCCTATAGCTGATCTATATACTTTCCTTCTTCCACAAGTTCTCACACCTATGATCTATAGAGTATTTCATCATCTAGAATAGTCTATGTTACTTTTATCATTTAAAGTTGACCTTGCAGACTGTTAGAGCATTCGGTACAACAAGGTAGTGTGCATTACACATCTCCAAACATATTTGCAAAATCACATGGGCACAACTTCTCATCTGGAGGAATGCAGAGCATTCCAACAGGCCTCTACCATTGCTTTACACTGTCTGAGGACTATTTGAAATTTTGTTACTAATAACTTTCTTTGTTGAAGGTGTAAAGACCTAAAATATTGGATATAACATATTAATCTCAATATCAACTTATCTTCTAAACCACAAGACTAAATCTTGCACTATAGAGTAATGTAGACCAAAATGTTGTAGCTGTGCCTTAGGATATACACTGTGAAGGCCTTAACCAAACTTTTGCAACTTTTATCTAAAGTGTGGTACGCCAAACTGATAGGATATCATTGTAGATATATATAAAACATGTTGGAATAGGTTTACACACCACCACAATATATTTAGATTTCAAGAAGATTACCATTCTTATATTTGGATAGTTTTTCTCCATCTGCTAGGTCTTCCAGATTGACCTCCCTTAAGCAAGCTGATCCTATGTATTTAACTTAGTCAATTCATCTCTCTTAAATATTCCACTATCCATCAACTTCAACAACTATACCAAACCATCTCTCTCAAATCTCCCATTGCCTATCAGCTTCTCCAACTACTATACACAAACTCTATACAAGTCTGACCTTAGACTAACACGTGTTATGTTGACATCAATGACAACACATATCACCAACAACCTGTCTATCTCTAAAAAGATAAATCCTTAAGCCCTTGTAGTCTCTCCAAAGACATGTTATAATTCTATATTGACTTGTGATAGGTGGTTGCCTCAGAGTTAAGTTACAACTTAATATCCTCAGCTTCATTCTTAACCAGCCCCATAAGCTTTGTCACCGGCTTTCCCCATCTATGAGAAGTGATTATCACATTGTCACAGACTTTTGGTTTGGCAGATCTATTGGGTATCCACTGATGCGATGGTCATTGATTTCAAGTTGGTGGACCCAGGACTTTGTTGTAACTACAACATCACATTATGAAGAGGTGCTATGGAATATTCTTTGTGTTATTGTGATATTGTGCCAACTAGAAGGTGGGACTTGTTCCTATCTTAGAAGAAAATGAAGCAAGTGCCTAGCATGTGAGTGTGAAGGCGGTAGTGTGGGTCCCTCCCAGACCTGTACTGATGTGATGAGATAATATGTGGCAAGACTACAACCTTTTCCTGATTAAGAGGCATTCTTTGTGGGCATTTTCTAATTGGTTGTTGATTCTTCAATGGTCCCAATGGACTCTCTTGCATTCTTAGCCATCCCTTCTATGTTGATGTGTTTCAAAATCTATGATTCAAATTCAAACTCTGGATTTTATCTAAGCATGATAGCCTGGCAGGTTCAACCTCGATTTGTCACCCAAGTATGGAGGAAGATGATTTGACAAATAACACATTTTTTCAGCAATTTTTGACACATGGGTGGATCTTGGTACATGAACCAAACCTTTGTTGTTCATGTGAGGAGGCATTTGTGGTTAGCTGAAATTAATATGTGCCTCCATTTCATCCTTTGAAGATTATGAATAGATCATTGAGGATTTATAGATATGAACTCAAGTGTGTTGGGCATGTGAACATATAGAAATGTCATTAATGAAGGTGTTGGAAAATGGAAATTACCTAGGTAAAGCATGTCCTTTCATTCTTTCTATAAATGGGAGTGTTTGCATGAATTGTTCACAATCAGTTGTCACCATGAGTACTATACAGACCACTTCCTTATAGTCTCTATTTCTTGTTTCCCAAAGAAGCATGTCCTTGTTCTCTTGGTTATAGGTTTGTTTTTTTCAAATTAAGGAAAAGGCAGATGCTAACCAATAGAATGGGAGGAATTGGAAAGAGTAGGGGATTTTGTTTGCATCATTCAAGCTAGTTTCCAAGAACCATAGAAGAATAATATCATTCTCGTGAGGAATTGGACAGACCATGCACACCAAGGTTTGATGCCATGGGTCATAGTGCACAAGTAGGACTTTGTTCACAGATTCAAAGAATTCCTAACCCAGGCAAGGATGGTGTTTCCTAGTTCAACTAGTGAGGATGTCTCAATGTTTCCAGCCCCTATATCTCCACCGGGTGAGTTTTGAATGGGTAAGGAGTTCGCTTGCCTTCCCAGTGGCCCTTCATATGAGTTCGAGTGCTGGATAAAGAGGGAACATCTATTCTTAACCACCCAGGTCTTTTAGCCAAATAGAACATTCTGGAATAAGGAATTGGCTAAAATAAAATGCCACCAATCAGATTAAAGATTCAATTTCCTAAGTGTAAATATTAAATGCATTGTAATTAAAAAGTTGTACTATGAAAATCTTAAGCCAACATAATGTGTCTATTTATAGGCTCTCAAATGTCGTACTATAGGAGAGAGGAGAAAAAGTGATCATGTGGATATAGAATAGGAAGGAAATTCTATTATGGACTTTGGATACAAGGTATCCACATCTTAGGAGTATGTTTCTGTAATAGATTGGGTGCATTATTGAGATTGCAGAGCAGAAATTCGCCTGCATATGTATAAATCCTTGTATGAAAACTTTCAATTCAGCTAGAGTAATATGAATAACACTACATGTGTGTGTTTTCTGCAATTATCTCCTTGAATGTATGCATTTATTTTGTGAATGAATGAATCAAGGGTTCTAGATTTCACTTATGCACATTTGTTGTATTGAATGTTTTCCTTACTGCTTCTGGTCAAGGATTGGATTAAATATGCTTTAAACAAAACATAAGAAGTGATGTACTGCATTAGGGTTTTTTGAAGAAGAGTTGTAGGAAATAATTTTTCTTGGACATATCACTACAAGGCAATGATATAGGTCAGCCCTCTGAATTTGGAGTTCTGTTATCATAAAAGTAACATTTGTAGTGTGGTACTTTGACTCTATTACCCTTAATAAGGCACTGATCGAGAGGTTTACTTGCATCTAGGTCCAGAAAGAATGCAATTATGAAGATGAATCATTTTATGTCCATTTCTATTTTTTTTGATAATATAGGATGTTTAGTGTGATCTCAGAGTAAAATAGTGAAGATAATCTAAGAATATTGCCAATATAGGATTAATCTTATAAATCTTGGTGCATACATGAGAACATTCTGCCTGAATTAAGTCAAAGAAAAATCATTTTGGTTGTAAATAAGGGAACAACCCCATAGGTGTGGCAGAACCTAAAGTGCAAGGGAGATAGGTGGAAAATCTCCCACTCTGTTGGCCAAGTCTCTTCTTGAAATCTAAGCATAAGAAGTGGCAAATCTTTAGGAATCAATGCATGCAAATTTGAGAACCAATAGACCAGATGATAATGAAGTCTAGGCAGCCCTGAAACAATATGAAGATTTCCTGGAGAAAGTTAAAGAGGAAGAAATTCCAGTGTCTTCGAACACTTAGTTTATTTTCAAAGCTTTCCATATGTAGTTTTGTTATATGTAATTGACATCTTATATGTCTTTTTGTAATATGTTATTTGCACGTAGGAAAAGTACAGAGTCCTAAGTAAAATTAGACTCTATCTAGACTAAGTCAACGTAGTTTGAACTTCCCTATTTTTGTTCATGGCTCCTCTCTATAAATAAGAGGGTGCTCTTTGTAAACATTATATTTTGGCTATTGAAGTGAAACGCTGCCGCATTGATAAACATCTTGAGACTTTATGTTCAAATTGTAAATCTTTATTTAATCAATATAAGAAAATCAAGTAGGCATTCAATCTTTATGTTTGAATAAGCTTGTGGTGAATTGGGAATGTTCTTACATCTTTTCCATTACATTTTCTTTTGTACTTGATTGAATTGTGGTGTGAGTCTACATAATCTGGAAGGTGCTAGAAATATAATTTTGAAGTCTTTGAGTTGTAATATCATTTCTAGATTTGTGTCTTGTGTTCATGATTGGAGGTGACTTTGGAGACTTTGGGTTGTGAGTTATCATCTAAGATTATTTAATCTTCTTTGGAAATAAGGTGGAGACTTTGGGCTGCACTTTGTTCCATACCTTTTCATTTTCCAATTAATGTAAAGAGAAACAAAAGTCTTTGAGATTTTGTGGGTTTCTTGTGGTTGACACACACACTAGTATTAGTTTGGTTATTCTTACCTCTATCTAATCTAAATATTGGTTATTATTTCTCCAATAAGTAGTTTTATGGGTTATCATACATTGTGAGCATTAAAAGGGTTTTTAGTATAAGTTTGTAAGTGAGCATCAATTCTGAAGAAAGAGAATTGGATGATATGGAAACACCCACCTGATAAGTTTTAGTATAAATAAGTATGATTAATTACTTTTTGTTTTTATTTAGCAATAAGAAGGGTGCCTCCCCTTTCCTTGAGGGGAGATTTAATCTCATCATACTGTGGTTGAAAGTACCATTATGTTACCATTTTATCGTTGACAAAATATTCACCCAACATAACTTTAAATCAAGAATTTGAACCAAAGCATTAATAATTTAGTCAACCTCATATTTGAACATATATGTGGAATCTTCAATTGACTTATCCTTCTATCTCACCCATTATTCTTCATATTTTTTTGTTTCTTGTGCTCCTTGCAATTTTGCTATCAATTATCTATTCAATTTCTTATGTTTCTTTCTTAAGCATCAATTTATCCCAATCTATTTATGTCATGTCATCTCTTGATTCACTTTCATTTTATGGATATAAATCTAAAATGGTAAACACTAGTGATATACCAAGATCCTCAAGCAATTCCACCTCATATAAATTTCTTGAATCAAATTTCTTCATTTTCAACTTATTATATGTCCCCTATGGAAATATTTCCTTTCTCATGTAAACCATAAATTCATCTCCTAATTCATATTCCTTATGTCTTTGGCTTTGATCAACATGTTCTTTATACGTGCAGTTCATGTTTTCCAACTATATCTTACTCCTTGATGTAAATTCTTCATATACTCTACATAATCCCTAGTTATAGCATTTTTCCAATGATTTGTGGTAAAATCTCATAACTCTGGAACAATCTATATATTCCATCCACATACAATCTCAAATGATGTTTTACTTGTACTTCTATTCACTAGATTATTATAAGTAAAATTAGCTTATGGTAAGATCAAATCTCAATTTCCTTTTTTTTAACTTGATAAACATCTTAACAAGTTTCCCAAACTCCTATTCACAAATATATTTGTCCATTTGTTTGTAGGTGATATGTAAAACTAGGCTTCAACTATGTATTCCTCTTATTCCGTAATGTCCTCCAAAAATGTTGTTTGACAAATTCTAAAGTTTTGCACATAATTTTTTTAGACAATTGTGGCCAAAAAATAATGTTCACTTAGCAATGCCACTGTTTTTATTAGCTCAAAAATGACTTACTAATCCACCATTGTGTATTTATTTAATCAAATGCTCCCTCATTGAACTCTTATGAATACATATTTGACTTCCTTTAAAAACAAAATCTCCTTGAATCAAGTAATCCAACCACCTACTTCTCTCTCCACTTACTAGTTTCTTAAATGCCTTCTATGCCACAACAAAATTAATGTTAATCTCAAACAAATTCTTCAATTCATCAAAACTAGAAACTTGAATTCTCATTTCTATCAACAACACATGACTTTTTCTCAACACATCAGCTACTCTATTGTATTTACCTCTCCCATGTTTCAACAAAAATGAATAATTTTGTAAAACTTTAACTCATTTGACATGTCTAGGATTCAACTTACCTTGACTATTTAGATACCATAGTGCTTGATGATCAATGTAAAATAAATCTTTTGACAACAAGTAATGTCTCCATTTCTTTAGTGCTTGCACAATTGCATAGAATTCCTAATCATAAACATAATATTTTCTTTTTGCATCATTCAATTTCTCACTAAAATAAGCAATAGGTATTCCTTCCTAACCCAAAACATCTACAATTGTAGTCCCACTTGTATCACGATCTACCTTAAATAACTTATTAAAATTTGTTAAAGCTAAGAAAGGTTTTTCAACTACTTTCTTCTTCAACAATTCAAAACTTTCATTAGCTGCAAAAGTTCACTCCAAATCCTTCTTATCTCCCCTTATTGTTTTAATAATTGGTTCACATATCCCACTAATTTTTTTGATAAATTTCTAGTATAAACTAGCTAATCCATGAAAAGGTGTAACCTCAAAAATACTTATTGATGTAGGCTATTCAACAATATCTTTGACTTTCTTAGGATCCATCTTCAATCTAATAATAGAAATAACAAAACCAAAATATACAAACTTTTCCTTCATGAAACTATATTTCTTTGCATTCATTAGAGTCTTTTCTTCTCCTAACCTTTATAAATCTAATATGAGCTTCTCTAATTGTTCTTTATGTTGGTGTGGACAGGGTTATTACCTATCCAATTTACCCTTGTGTGGATAGTCCATATTATTTAACTATTTATTAGTTAAATAATATTCACACATCACACATAATTCACATGTTAAGTTGACTTAGTGAGTATACTAGATATTTCTAGTTGTGTCTAGTTGTTGATAGTTGTTGATAGTTGTCATCTTATCATATAGTTGTCACATGTCATAGGAATATGATACTTGTCACATGACTACAACATTCTACATTTCATCCTTGTCTTTATAAGCAAGGCATATCATGTACATTGTATCTATCTATTTTGCATTCATTGATAGAATATAATTATTCTTTCATTTGATCTCTCTTGTGCCTTCATGAAGTCTTAGATCTTGAGTGGCTCCAATCATAGCCAACTCTAACATGGTATCAGAGCTCTAGGAAGAATCACTTTGCGTTAGTCATTTTTGGAGAGATCTTGAGTGCAATTTATGGTGGATCTTGATAGTTGAGTATGCTCTTCTCTTGCATCGAATGATGACCTGGAGAATCAGAAAGACTTGATAGAGATACTAGATTTGTGAGGGTTTCCTTTTTGTGGCCTTGTAGTGCTAGTTCATTTTGGAGCATGTTGCTATAAATCTGAGCACACCATTATGTTCAAGAGGTTTGAGATAGTCCAGATAAGCTTTTGTTTCATCCAGATCGGACATCAAAGGCCAAATCTATGAGGGTTTGTAGTTGGGAGGTGCATGTCAGATCCAACAGGTACCTGATCTTTTAGAGAACTTTGGGTCAAATCTGACCCTACCATCACACTCAAGAGGCCCAAAAACCCCAAGATCGACTATCAATTCGTTGAAATCGGACAAAGTTGCAGCCAAAGAAAAAAAATTGCCTTCTCAGTTATACAGACTGGAATGGAATATTCCACAGCATATTCTTAGAATCTCGCTTGCACAGGTGCCTACATCAGCGAATCAGAATCATCATTTTTTCCATTAGGTAAAAAAATTCCAATGCTAGTTGTAAGGTTTGTATGTTGGTTACCGTCTCTGTTTGTGGGATTTTTTTTGTAAAGTACTCTCTACATGGTATGTAGGTAACAACACCACAGGCAAGCGCCACATGGTATAGGCCTCGACTAACACATCACTCCTGTATACTAAGCAGTCTTATTTCTCTTGGTAGACCAACAAACCACCTCCTGTATTTAATGACGGTTTCACGCCAGAATGTAAAATAGTTTTTGCTACCTTTTACGATGGTTTTAGACCAGGGAAGTGGTTTTCCGCCCACTGACAGTGGTTTCACATTAACACCCAAGTGGTTTTGCGTAAAATAGGTAGTTTTTCAGCATACATCAAGTAGTTTCCAAATTTACGATAGCATCAGGAATATTTTAGCAAAAAGAAATTTGCATCTGTTGATGTCATGCTGACGTTAGCATGATACTATTTCCCGATGGATGATGTCATATTCTGTCAAGGTGATGTAATTTTTTGGTGGCTGTACAGGGAATATTCCAGTAAATCTAATAATATTACAAGGAATCTTTTAGATTCTGACAAAGATTTTGCTGACGTTAGCAGCTCTTGGCCTAATTTGGCCCCCCCTCCAATGAGCTTCTTGATTTGACTGTCAAATTTTGGAGGCTCATATCTTGCTCATTTTTGCTCCATTTTTTTGGCAATTTTGATTTTATTTGGTCTAGAATTTCATAGGGTTCACAATGGTAGAATCAGTTTTTGGTTTTGGTGCCTAGTTTTGTTAGAATTTAAGGTTTACATTTAGTTAGTTTATAGTTTATAAATAAAACAATAGTTAGTACAATAGTTAGTATATGTTAGATAATATTAAATAAACTATTATTAGTTTGTGGAAGTTACTTTCCCGTATGGAGGTTGTGTAGGTAGTTATCAAATAGTTAAAGGGAAGAGGCTTTTATAAAGACAATATAATGTAATGTTAAAATCATACCGAGAAATCATCAATATACCATTTATTTTATTTTGATGTGCATCATGGTTTGATTAATTGTCTCTATGTGCTCACCATTTCAACATGGTATTAGAGCTATCAATGAAAATGGGCTGTGAAGAAACCAAAAGAAGTTGAATTCAATGTTTCTGATGGTAGAAGACTCAGGAGTATTTGAGAAGGTATATATTTGTTTGGATGTATAAATCGTTTCTGTACCTGTGAGGATTGTGTGCTTTTGCAATTCAATTTTGTCTATGTTGTTGTGACGAATGCATGGTATTGTTGAAAAAAAGGATTCTATAGAAGTGCTAGTAGCATGATATGTGCAAAGAAAAACAATTGATAAGAGTATTGGGAAAGTTCATTGTTCTATGCCAAGAAATATTTGTTGAGACCTGTAAAACAACACAGAAGAAATCATTGTTTGCATACAATAAATTGTAGTTTTGAATCCCATAAAGTTTGTAGTGGTCATCAGTGCTGGCAAAAGAAGAAATGTGGTTCTCATGATTGAGTAGTGTGACATTCTGCAGAGGGTGTTCTCTCATGTGCAACACTTGAGGAGGCATTTTGACACACTTGGAGGAGATGTGGACTTTTAGAGGAAAGTTGTTGTCTTATTGTGCAAGGAGGTTGGAAACACTTTATGCTCTCTCATGTTGTACAGGTGTTTGCAAGTTCTACAGTTAGGAGATCGATGGTGTCAGTTTAGTGTTTCCTAGGTGAGCAAGGAGGATTGGTGAAGGTGCTTCATCAAAGTCTCCAAAAGGGCTACTGTGCTTGGTCCTTGTAGTGTTTCATCCTTTGTTTGAGATAATGTGAAAAGGGGGCAATGTTGGTTTTATTACATGTAAACCTTAAGGGGGGGTGTTATAATTTAAGGTTAGATAATATTAAGGGGGGTATTATAACTTAAGGGGGGGTGTTATAATAAAATAATAGTTAGTATATGTTAGATAATATTAAATAAACTATTGTTAGTTTGTGAGAGTTACTTTCTCGTATGGAGGTTGTGTAGGTAGGTATCAAATAGTTAAAGGGAAGAGGCTTTTATAAAGTCAATATAATGTAATGTTAAAATCATATCAAGAAATCATCAATATATCATTTATTTTATTTTGATGTGCATCATGGTTTGATTAATTGTCTCTATATTTGTGCTCACCATTTCAACAAGTTTGACTAGAAATTGTAGTTTATCTCACCTATACCTGAGTAGTTCCCATTTTTAGAACTTCAAAGGCTTCGTTCGAGATCATAGGGTAACAATTTTTGGTGAAATTTTTTTGAAAGTGCATGATTTTTCAAGTACTTTCTAGATTTGCAATCAGTCAAATCTAGTTTTACCCAGAAATTAAACTTTCAAATTTAGCCCAATCTTGGCTTTTGCATTGTACCAAAATCAAAGACCACTTTGTTGTTTTTTGATTATGGCAATTGTAATTGGATTGATCATAGAGTCCCACAATCATTTTTTTGTTGGGGGGTGAGCTCATTGATTGAGTAACAGTGGGATTGTACTTGTGTTTTTTTTGGTACTCTTGTATCATGGATCCAAACAAACTTCCTGATGTAGGAGCATCCCTACTTCAAGATAAATCTTGCATCAACCAAAAAATATTTGCATTTTAGCTTGTTATATTTCAATTTGTTTCTTTTCATTTCCCAGTTCAGTTCAGGAAGTTCAGTCAATAGCAATTTTTGTATTTTAGTCCGCATTCTACCGCAGTTGCAATTCATACCTTGTGAAGCTAGAGTTAGCATCTAGATTCATTCATCTACATCATATCCCATTTTTGGAGCATTCAGATCAAGTACCAATAAGATATCACTATCACAAGATCGACTATTTTCTCATAGCAGAGCACCCTGACAATCTCAGATAAGCAGCTAAAGGAGAAGACTTGTGGAGCATTTCATTACTTGCGGAGCTAAATGACACCTCATTCAATGTTGTTTGGTTTGTGGCCGACCCTCCTTGAGATCCGCACATCTTTCCATTCATTTGCAGAGGAGTTCTATTTAATTAGGTCCAACCTATCTGTGCACACATGTTACAACTCTTCATTGGAGTTTATGACCTTCCTTGGCCGACACGAAGGAATCATATGTTCTGGAGATGATATATATTAATGTAATAGATACCTAGGAAAGTAGTGAAATTCATAGATATAGTTGATAGTTTGAATCTTGTGCGAAGGAGCTTCAAAGTTATATCTTGTAATTCTGTAATTAGGCCTATGATGTAATGTCCCCTTTTTAGCTGATGTTGTTTGCGGATGGTTTAGCCTATTCCTGACCCTCGTAGGCTAATGTACATGGTTAGGGGGTCTTCTTAAGGCAGTCACCTGGTTGATGGTTGGTTTCCTGGATTCAGTTGGATGGGAAAAATAAGGGAGATAATAATTAAATTAATTATTTGTAAGGTTATTAAATAAATAAATATTATAAAGTGACCTTATATTTAATTAATTTAATAAAGTGATTTAAATAAATATTATTACATAAATTCACTAAAATAAAATAATATTATTTTTCAAGAAGCTTCTTGAAGTGGGATTGAAAAAGTATAAAAGAAGGGGGAAGGCAAGCTTCTAGGCATCCAGGAATTGATATTTGCTTTGATGTGATTGTTTGGTGAAGGAGCCAGCAAGGGTTTCTGCCATTGAGCCATTGAGAATGAAAACTCTCATTGGTTATGCAATTTTGAGGTTGTGAAATATCAGCTGAATTATTGCTTCATTGTGGGCTTCATCCAGGAGTCCAATCTATGCTTAAATTGGAGAAGACATTAAGTTTCACAAGGGTTCCAAAGGTTAATCATTTGCAGATTTGAAATTGTTGGTGACATGAATAGTGGCGTGAATAGTGTCGCGCTACAGTAACTAGCCATAGAGTTTTTAGATTTTCATTGTTGGAGGCCTATCTAGACACTTTTTTATTTTGGGTATTTGAGGGATCAATTCTTCTTGTGAAGACAATCATTTCTATACCAGTTTGGAGGTGTTTCAAGGCTGCAATTAATTCATTCTGAGGACTGATATACTACAGCAAGGGTGCCATTAGCAAGACATTTTTATTCATATCTCATCAGTGTATCATCCTATGGTTCTGGGCATTGTTGCATTTTGATCCTTTGATCCTACCAATCATTTCAGGTACCATAAAGTGGAGTTTTATTGTTGCATTTATTTTTAGTTAAGATTGTCAGGCAAGGGCAAGGGCGGCTACTTCTAGGAGGTGCAATTTCATGCAAGGAGGCTCAATAAAATCGAATAAAAATCAGAGATAGATATCATTGCATCTGTTGATCATTCCGGACTTCATAATTAGGTTCTTTGATGTATTTTGCATTGTTATATCAATTCGCATAAGGTGTTGCTATAGATGGTCATTTTATATCAAATTTGGCATTGTTGTATATATCATTGTAAGCCAAGAGTCTTGGCAAATACATAGCATCATTGTACTTTAGATTGCACTCAATTAAGGAGATATATGTTGCATACCATATGTTTGATGAAATGTCCATCTTATAGCATACATAATCAGCATAGTAGTTTGCATGCCAATTGTTTGACAAAATATCAATTGGCTGTAGGAGTTGATTTACACTTGCATTAGTCATCTATTGCATTTGGAAAATGCTAAGACACTTGCATTGCATGCTATACTTGTAGTTTAGTCATTTAGTATTTATTTCAAGGCTTTTGCATCATCTTATCTTCCAATTTCATCAAGCAAAGCAAACTGAAACTCAGAAACAACAAGAACATACTTTGCATACAAAGTGTTTGACGATATTCCTTGAGCCTCTAATCAGCATTTTGAGGTCAGAACTAGCAAGGAATATTACAGTGGTATTAGAGCTTTTGTCTTGCCATCCTGTTGGGTAGATTGGACATTGAATCAGCTAGTTAATCATGGTTACTTCAAGTACTCAGAAGCAGTGGGACAGGAATATGGAGAAGCTTAAACAAAGTTTGAATAAGTTGGATGAAAACCAGAAGAGGATGAATGAATTGTTTTCACACCCTACAAACATAGACAAAGAAGCTCGGTTTATGGCATCCATTTTTAAGGGGTCTACATCACAAAACAAAAAGGAGGAACAAAAGGTCTCTATAGGTGAAGTATCTAGAAACCTCTACAATGAATTTTTAGTAGTTAGTGACCAGCATACAGCTGATCCTATGGAGAACAGAATGGACAAAGGTGATGAGCAGGAGATGCCTTCTTTTGGGTTACAGGTTTCTTCTTCTCTTCAGGAGGATAGCAATGGTATGGATTATTTTAATGATTCCTTTGGGGTTGATGTTAAATGCACTCACAAAAATTCAGCGGGAAAAGTAACAGGTGAAGTGTGGACTAGTAGTATTGAGCTCAGGTCTATTTCAGTTGATCTTCACCCAGTTGATGTTACAGAAGATAGAGAGGAAGAAACAATGGATCCTACAGGACAGGGTTGCACGAGTCTCCTAGTTGGTGACATGGAGGTTATGATTGGGGACTCTTTCGATAGTCCTAAGAGTGATCTTACCTCTCTGCATGAGGTTAGTGATTCATCATCCATTAAGTCTATTTTTTTGAGGGATGATGAGGAGTTTGGGTTGGGAACTACTACTGCTCAAGTTCCAAACCAGCATGAGGACACTTCAGAAGAATATTTTGATGAGAGTCAAGCTCTCCATTGGCAGCCCACAACTTCAACTAATCAATTTTCCTTGGTCCCTAAGTCTGATTTGGAGAACCAACTAAAGGTTGGTGAAGATAAGATTGTTACAGTGCTGTCCCATTTTGATCATTCCCACAAGATGGTGGAAATTCATCTATGGAAGGTCCAACTAGAGGGGAGACATAGAGGTGTTAAAGAGGCTTCATCAATCTCTAATTTGCAAGCGTTTAAGACAACCATGGAGATTATGAAAAATAACTATTTAACTCTTCTTTCTGATAGAGATCACCTACTTGAATTGGGTGTCATATATTCAGATGCATTGAAGAGGAAAGAGGAAGAGGTTGATCAACTCACCACGGAGCTAGTGAAGACTAGAAAATCTTTGGAAGACTCTCAAATGGCTCTCCTTATGGTGGAAAATCAGATTGAGGAGTTGAATGTGGAGTTGAGTTTGGCTCATGCTTCACCAAAGAAATCAGAAAATCAGTCTTCTATTGCAGCCTCTTTGAATGGGCAAGAATCTTGTGTTGTGCATGTGATTGAGAGACAAGGAAATGAGGGAAAAGAAGAGCAAGTGATGGGTGAAGACAAACTAGTTACATTAGAGCAGCTACATGAAGATAAGGTTTCTTGTGATGCTTCATTAAGTGAGTCTAGCATTGCTTCATCCTATCGTGGTAAAGAATCAAATGGTGCTTCCATGAATGTTATTCATACATATGAAAGTCCATTGAAGGTCCAAGATATTAAGGTGGATGTGAAAGTTGATCCTTTGCTTAGTGGAGTAGCCACTAGTGTTTTGAATACACATGATGAAGGAGACATTTTACAATGGCATGATGTCATCACTGATTTGTTTGAGGACAACAGCACTATGTCCCATCATTCTCGTGAGATAGGAGCTTGTGATCATGAGAAAGCCAATGATATGATATCACCCATTGATGGCAGCCCTACACCATTTGGTAGACATGAAGATATCAAGGATAAGAGGATTGATTTTGTATATTTTGGCATCGAAGAGGTAAAGAAGTCCAAAAAGATTAATGAAGAATGGTTGCAAAAAGCCAAAGAGGCTAGATTAGTGGCTGCCAATGCAAGACAACATCTTCAAAAAGTGAAAGAAAAGATCAATCTCATCAACATAGCAAGACAAAAAAGGATAGATAACATTGGAAGACTCTTTATTCAACTACGGGATGAATCTGAAAATACACTTGATTCCCCTAAGGTTAGTTCCATGTCAGGTGATAGAAAGCAGGACTATGATGGTCAACTATTGACGAAGGTTGGTGCTTTTTACCATGACTACATAGTGAGGAGAGTTCATCACCTTTCTTTTAGTTCACATGCAAAGGATTGGTTGATGCATCGATGTGGATTGACGGGGGGCTTATACCATCCATTGTGGGATGAAGAGTTGCCATCTACAGAAGATGGAACTAGAGCCTGCAAGTACCTGACTCAATTGTGTATGAGGAATTACTTGCAAGGACAGTAGTCAGTTATCCATCATGCTATTATGTATCCAACAAGGTTTGCTACTTCTATGTCACAGAGATTTCACACAGATACATGGTTACAGGATGATTATGGGGGCATCACGTATAATGGCTTGGTTAGTCAGCACATCCATAGGAATTGGGCAAAGGATAGAGGTTGTGCTTTCATGATTGCTAGGCAGTTGTATGGTGCACTCGTGAGGGAAGAGGCACAGATATCCACTTTCATTGATGCTGAGAGAGATCAACCCTCCACATTTGCATTGATTAGTGCAACTGGCTTTATGAGTTGGTGTCAGGAGCATTCTTCTTCTAGCTTTGGCAGTTGGAGTATTGTGGGGACACCAACATTTGCAGATGAGTTAGGAGATACTCATCTTTTCTGACAGTTGTTTGGGTCCATAACCCACAGGTCTTAGTATCAGGGAGCAGCCTCTTGGCAGATTAGTGATTTAGTTGCATACAGTATGGTGCAGCAGGTGCCACCAGTTGTCATTAGTAGTGGATTGTTGATTCTATTTTGGCATCCTGGTGGTGACGTGTTTGATTCATCACTCTATTTTGGTCCTGATGAGGTGTTCTACCACTCTTGGTGCTATGTCAGTGGTTTATGTAGAATGGTACAATGGAAGTCAACAGCTGCGCTTTGTGACAGACTTCTAGTTTGGCACTGGGACCCAGGGATTGACATCAGAAGTGATATGTTTATTTCAGCTATAGAATTGCATAGTTTGCTGAGTTTTGGTAGGTTCTATGGCTGTAGCTATTTTCAGTAAGATTCTGATGCAGTTCCTTACAGATTCATTTGGGATCCGGGCATTAGTTGTGGGATACTCTCCAGTATGTTGAGGAATTCTTTGTGTGCATCAGGGTTCACTCTTGAGTTTTGCAGCATGTATATGAGGGTGATTACTTGTAGTTGCACTTTTGATCTTTATGTACATGATCTGTTTCAGACGCATAGCTCAGTTGCATATATGCTAGATAGTGTGTATGACATCTTAGCTTGCACAGTTATGGGAAACAAACATTGTCAGTATTCAGAGTTGCTTCCACTTAATGCTTATGCTCTTGCGACATCTGGCGTTGGGGTTGATTTGATTTAGTAGGTTCAGTCAGTTGTGCTAGTGCTGGTATTACAGGAGCTCTTTGGTGACAGCAGGGACATTACATAGATCCTCCCTTAGGATCCAGGTGGGGAGAATTGTCTTTGTAGCCAAGATTGCTTGGGGACAAGCAATTTCAAGGAGGGTGAACTGTAATGTCCCCTTTTTAGCTGATGTTGTTTGCAGATGGTTTAGCCTATTCCTGACCCTCGTAGGCTAATGTACATGGTTAGGGGGTCTTCTTAAGGCAGTCACCTGGTCGATGGTTGGTTTTCTGGATTCAGTTAGATGGGAAAAATAAGGGAGATAATAATTAAATTAATTATTTGTAAGGTTATTAAATAAATAAATATTATAAAGTGACCTTATATTTAATTAATTTAATAAAGTGACTTAAATAAATATTATTACATAAATTCACTAAAATAAAATAATATTATTTTTCTAGAAGCTTCTTGAAGTGGGATTGAAAAAGTATAAAAGAAGGGGGAAGGCAAGCTTCTAGGCATCCAGGAATTGATATTTGCTTTGATGTGATTGTTTGGTGAAGGAGCCAGCAAGGGTTTCTGCCATTGAGCCATTGAGAATGAAAACTCTCATTGGTTATGCAATTTTGAGGTTGTGAAATATCAGCTGAATTATTGCTTCATTATGGGCTTCATCCAGGAGTCCAATCTGTGCTTAAATTGGAGAAGACATTAAGTTTCACAAGGGTTCCAAAGGTTAATCATTTGTAGATTTGAAATTGTTGGTGACATGAATAGTGGCGTGAATAGTGTCACGCTACAGTAACCAACCATAGAGTTTTTAGATTTTCATTGTTGGAGGCCTATCTAGACACTTTTTTATTTTGGGTATTTGAGGGATCAATTCTTCTTGTGAAGACAATCATTTCTATACCAGTTTGGAGGTGTTTCAAGGCTGCAATTAATTCATTCTGAGGACTGATATACTACAGCAAGGGTGCCATTGGCAAGACATTTTTGTTCATATCTCATCAGTGAAGCATCCTATGGTTCTGGGCATTGTTGCATTTTGATCCTTTGATCCTACCAATCATTTTAGGTACCATAAAGTGGAGTTTTATTGTTGCATTTATTTTTAGTTAAGATTGTCAGGCAAGGGCAAGGGCGGCTACTTCTAGGAGGTGCAATTTCATGCAAGGAGGCTCAATAAAATCAAATAAAAATTAGAGATAGATATCATTGCATCTGTTGATCATTCCGGACTTCATAATCAGGTTCTTTGATGTATTTTGCATTGTCATATCAATTCGCATAAGGTGTTGCTATAGATGGTCATTTTATATCAAATTTGGCATTGTTGTATATATCATTATAAGCCAAGAGTCTTGGCAAATACATAGCATCATTGTACTTTAGATTGCACTCAATTAAGGAGATATATGTTGCATACCATATGTTTGATGAAATGTCCATCTTATAGCATACATAATCGGCATAGTAGTTTGCATGCCAATTGTTTGACAAAATGTCAATTAGTCATCTATTGCATTTGGAAAATGCTAAGACACTTGCATTGCATGCTATACTTGTAGTTTAGTCATTTAGCATTTATTTCAAGGCTTTTGCATCATCTTATCTTCTAATTTCATCAAGCAAAGCAAACTGAAACTCATAAACAGCAAGAACATACTTTGCATACAAAGTGTTTAACGATATTCCTTGAGCCTCTAATCAGCATTTTGAGGTTAGAACTAGCAAGGGATATTACATATGAGCCCTAATTATAATCCCACATGTTGCCGGCCAATGTGTATTTGAATTCTATGATATACTAAATGACTGAATATGCAATTGTTTCATATCTTTGAGTCATTTTTGTTGTGTTTACTCTAGTTGTACAGTCTGGATAGTTCACTTTGTGGACCCTCCTAACCATGACTGTACAACTTTCTCTACTCACACCATATAAATATCATGAGTAGAAAACTAAAATGGAGATTCATTTAAGAAGTTTGAAAATTCATAGAGTAACAATGGGTACAGAAGTTGAACCAACAACAACTACATAAAATATCAAGTGGTACAATAGATGTGATCAAGCCTATGGAACACTATGCTTATTTATTTCTCTTGATCTTCTTTTTCATATTAAATCTTGTAAAACACCTAATGAAGTGTGGACTACCTTAGAAAATCTCTTTGGTAAGCAAGATACTATGAGACGTTTCAAATTGGAGAATGAACTAATTTGTTTGAATCCAACCAACTTTACAAGCTTCCAAGACTTCTTCACAAAGATAAAGTCACTTAGATTGCAACTCAAACAATGTGGAATTGAGAAAGAGGACACTTAATTTATTCTTTCAATCCTTGCCAAGCTTGGTCTTGACTATTCAATTTTAGTTTTTACCTTTTATGCTACTAAGGATGCACTTGGGAAAACTTTCACAATGCCTTCACTTGATGAGTTTGTCAAATCACTCACAAGGGAGCAAGCTAAGTCAGTACACATGGGCACATTGAAATCTCCTAGACCTCAAGCACTTCTTGCTAACCAAGGTACAAAGGATCAAAAGTCTTCAACTATAAAAGGCAAGAAATAGAAAGTTAAGGATTTCAAGAACAATGAGCAAGCAAAGGAGTCAAATAAATCACCTAAGTTCGCATCCTCTCCCAAGGAGGAATCATCTAAGAAGGATAGACCAAAGTGTGCATATTGCAAGAAACTAGGACATGATGAGCATAAGTGTTATGAGAAGAAAATTGATGAGTTGACTCACATTATTCAAAAGCACAATATCAAAATGCCATCATCATCACCTAGTACATCCTCTTCTTTGACACCATCATCATCTGCATAGTTAGGGACAACATGCATTGCTAATGGGACAAACAAAATAAAAGGACAAGCACTCTTTGCTTCTACAAGTCTTCAGTAAGAGAGATGGCTTCTTGATTCTGGAGTTTCTCATCATATGGCATCTTCACAAGGGATGCTCTCTTCATTTGAATCATGTACTTTGCCACCTATTTTTATGGGTGACAATACACACATGCATGCAAATGGTAAAGGGACTATTGATATTGGTGAGGGCACTTTCAATAATCTGTTGTGTGTACCTTCCTTGTTAACCAATCTCCTTTCCATCTACCAAATTACTCATTATGGTGCAGGGAAGATAGTTGAGTTCACTCCTGATTTAGTGATCATAAGAGACTTGGAGAGTAGAGATATCATTGTTGTTAGGATGGTTGATCATGCAAATCACTTATATACATTCTCCCATTTTGCTTCTTCTGATGTTGTAGATCCATTGATTGATATTCACACTCATGCATCAAATGTGAATCATGTTTCTAAGGAGAAGTTTGGTCACTTGAACCTTGGTGTTCTTTCATCTACTTTGGTTCATGAGACTAGTGTTGAGCTTCCATCACCTTAACCTACTGCTTCTTCAGAGATTGACATCAACATGGTTTCTTCTACTTCAGTTGAGTAGGATCATTCAGGTCTTTCAGACACAACTTTGTGGGTTACTTTCTTGGCAGGTACATCAGACTTGTTTTGTGAGTCTCATATTGCAGATTTGGAGGACACACTTGAGGGGATATCTCTCCTCTTTGATGACAATGTTGAATGCACAAGACAACTAAGAGGGGGGTGAATCAGTCTTAACTTATAATTTAAAAAACCCTCAAACACATTTAGATCCACATCAATCCAATTAACCTTTAATCTGTTATGACGATTAATCATGAAAAGAAAATATAAAAAATGAATCACAACAACAAACACAAGAGAACACCATATTTTACATGGAAACCTCAAAATAGGGAAAAACCATGGTGAGGATTAGCTCACTATATAATATGATAAAACAACTGGTTAAGATTGGTACAATTGGTGGACTCACTATCCAAGAATGCTCACTACAGGTGGCTCACTGCCAAAGGACTCAATGTCCTAAAAGAAAGAGATAGGAGAAATAACTCACTGCCAAGATTTGAACTGTTATAGCTGCATCTAACACATGCATGAAATACAATTCCTATGAAGCTCAATATTCACCACAACAACATCACCTTTGTAACACCAATGAAAGATAGTAGACACCTTCTACTCACTGTCTCCAATAATCTAGCACATGAAGGCCTGTACTACTCCACTCACTCAACCACTTTATTAATCACATCATATCCATTGCTCACACACTCGACCATTTGCTCACACACTTGACCATGATCCCTTTTGAAACTATTTTATACTATCTTCAACCTTGAGAACATTCTCCAAGGTTGGCATCCCAACTTAACACAGAATTCAATTAGGTATAGACCTAAACATTCCCACAGTGGAAAAGAATGAAAGAAAACCACAACATGCCTTATCTTGGACCTAAATTCATCCAAGCATGCTACTCCACACTTTCAAAATCACCAAAGCAGCTCCAAAAATAGTACAAACATACAAGGTCAGGCAAACCTGTGTAATACGATGAACTTTTAAAGTACATGCTTCCTCAAGGAAAGATACGACTTGCAGACCATACACAATGCTTGAACACACTCCAAAATCTTCCATAAACATATTGAAGAAACTTGAAAACCAACAAACTCTTCTACAACAACTTTCACCTAAAGAAGGTTCACACCTGAGCACTCAACTGACTCTGCCATATATTGCTACTCAAGAAATCAACTTGCAGACCACCAAACCATGAGAAACTTCAACTAGAGAAAGATATGAACCTTATGACCATAATTCCATAAATACAAGACCTAAAACCTCTTTGTGGAGAAATGCGGAGCAAAGACATTTCTTCCAGACATCTTTACAACACTCAGAAACACAATCTTGATACTGGTGAATGCAACTTTCTCTTCACAACAAACCGAAGCATAATATTTGGAATATAACTTCTCTAAACATCTCTTAACAATGTATCCAAATTGTAAAGACATCTTCAATATAGAGGAAATGTGGAGCAAAAATAGAACACTACTCGCTAAGCCAAAAAGCCACTTCACCACACTATTTCTTTTATTAATCAAATTTTCTCAAAAGTACTTGGAAACCAACCATCAGAAACATAATCCTAGCATCTTCAGTACTTCCTCAAGGCAACCAAATCATCTTCAACAAGACAACTCAATCAAACAACAACAACCTCATCAGTAGACACAGTTGACACCAATGACAACACAAGCTTGTTGACATCAGTGACAACAATGATAGCACATACTTGCAACAGACAGTTACAACACAACTGTTATCCCATCTACTTCATCTTTGGAGATTGTTCTTCATGAGTCTACCCAAGATTTTGGATTGGTCACACCTCATTGCATAGTGTCATCCTTTGATTCTAACATGTGGACATTCTAGCAGTTTTCAGAGACACCCATCATGAGACTTCTTCCCTCATCTCTCTTCTTGGAGATGGAGTTTCTTCTACATCAGCCTTTGGATTGGTTTCTTCCTAAGGGGAGAAATGTTATTTGTAGGTATATGACACTTTCTAGTAGTCATCTTTAGGCATTCAACATCGACACATGCTACTTCATTGTGGGGGGACCTATAATCTCACACTTGATCTCCTATAGGGGGCTATTTGATTGTATATATGTGATAGAAGTAGTCCTTGGGGGGTCATGTTGAGTCCGCCTACTATCACTTCTTCTTTCACTTTTATGTTATTTGCATTCTCATTTTTGGAGAGGAGTTTTTTCCCATGAGGTTTTCTCCTTTTCTCCACTTGAGATTTGTTGTACATGGGTACCTAACATGGCCTATTATCTAGGACCCATCTTCATCATCCATCATTGCATCTTTCTTTAGTCAGCTACTCCCTAAGTTGCACTTAAGGGGGGGTGTTGGTGTGAACAGGGTTATTACCTATCCGGTTTACCCTTGTGTGATTAAGTCATATTATTTAACTATTTATTAGTTAAAGAATATTCACATATCACACATAATTCACATGTTAAGTTGACTTAGTGAGTCTACTAGATGTTTCTAGTTGTGTCTATTTGTGTCTAATTATTGATAGTTGTTGATAGTTGTCATCTTCTCCTATAGTTGTCACATGTCATAGGAATATGACAATTGTCACATGACTAAAACATCCTACATTTCATCCTTGTCTTTATAAGCAAGGTATATCATGTACATTGTATCTATCTCTTTTTCATTCATTGATAAAATAGCATTATTCTTTTATTTGATCTCTCTTGTGCTTTCATGAAGTCCTAGATCCTGGGTGGCTCCAATCATAGCGAACTCTAACACTTTATTCTTACTAAAAATTAGAACTTCATAAAAGTATACAACAATTATTTTTCCAAAATATGGTTTCAATACCTCATTCATCAATCTTATTAAAGTACTAGGTGCTTTAGTTAATCCAAAAGGCATAACCAACCACTCATTCAAACCATTTTAGTCATGAATGTAATCTTCTACTCATCACCTTCTTTGGTCCTAATCTGATGATATCCCCTCTCAAATAATTCATAATATCATTCATCCTCAACAAGGGAAATATATACTTGATAGTAATCTTATTAATTGCTCTAGAATTTTTATACATTTGCCATTCTCTTCCTTCTTTTAGTGTCAATATTGCTAGTATTGCACATGGACTCAAACTTTCTCTTTCTAATCCTTTCAACAATTCAACTTATTTGTTTAACTCTCCACTTTTATCTTGTGTTAACCTATGAGCTACCTTATTAGGTAAACTTGATCCTAGAAAGAATTCTCACCAATAGTAATTCTTCAAGTGGGTTATCAAAAATAATATCACTATACTTTGTAAACAACTTATCAATATTTGGTTGTGGTATGTCTTCTATCTTTGTGGTGACTTCTACCTACAACCACTTGCAAATAATAGTACAACAAATATTATCCTACTTAATACTCTTCAACATTTACTTACCATTTACCAACATTACTCTAGCAATAACTTCCATTCATTCACTTTTCTCCTTTAAGGGTAAAAGTATATGATTCCTTCTATCCTTTATCAATGTATAAGTATTTTTCTCTTCCATCATGTATATATTTCCTATCAAATTGTCATGGTCTCTACCAAACAAAATATGACAAACATCCGTAGGTATTATTGTTGGCAATATGTGTTGTCATTGATGTCAACTCTATATGTGTCAACCTGAGGTCGGAGATGGTTGAAGTTGATGGATAGTAGAATTTTTGAGAGAGACGATTTGACAAAGTTAAAGACATAGGATCAACTTGCTTAAGGGAGGTGAGTCTAGAAGACCTAACAGATGGAGAAAAACTATCCAAGTATAAGAATGGTAATCTTCCTAGTGTCTAAATGCATTGCGGAGGTGTGTAAACATGTTATAACATGTTTTCTATATATCTATAATGATATCCTATCAGTTTGGAGCACTACAATTAGAGAAAAGTTGCAAAAGTTTGGTTGAGGCCTTCACAGTGTATATCCTAAGGCAGAGTTATAGAATTTTGGTCCACATTCCTCCACAATGCAAGATTTAGTCTTGCAGTTTAGAAGATAAGTTGATTGACATATGAACATACTTTATCCAAGATTTCATCTCATTACACCTTTAGTAGAGAAAGTTATAAGTGGTAGTGTTCCGAACTATGACTTAACATTATAAAGCAATGGTGGAGACCTATTGGAATGCTTCGCATTCCTCTAGAAGAGAAATTGTGCCTATGTGGTTTTGAAAATATGTTTGGAGATGTGTAATGCACACAACCTTATAGTATCAAGTGCTCTTATGGTCGGTCAGATTTTAAGTGATAAAAGTAACACAGACAGTTCTGGATGCAGAAGTACTATGTAGAACACATGTTTTATTACTTGTAGAAGATGGAGATGGTATAGATCAATTATATGAGTTTCTTCAAAGACTCTACATGCCTCATAGTAACTCAAGTTTGAACTACATGCAATTTTCTCTTACTTCTAATACCATACAAGGTGTTCAAGTCATCTTAAGTTATGTGTATACATAAATGTTGATCATAGTGCAGCTATCAAATGTCTCCACATTTATCTAAGAATGATAGATATGATTGTGTGGATCTAAGAGTATGTTCATAACATTGCATAGGTTCATTTATGAGTATTTAGTTAACTTGGTAATCCGTAATGCAATATCCTATGTTTTGATGTGTCACAGTCAGTCTGGAATGCCCTGTTTTCATTAGTTCAACATGATTCTTGTGTTGCAGATGCATGCATTGATTAGATACTTCAGGAGAATGGTGTATGGATAGTGTTGAGAAGATACATGGTTGAATTCTTGGTTTGTATATTTTTTTGGCTTCTCCCCGATGGTGTGAAGATAGACAGTTAGTAGTGGTAGTGTTGGTTGAGCTAACATCTTAGTTTATTTCATGTGCAGTGGATCTTGATCAGTGGTTTTGAAATTGAA
The DNA here is from genome assembly GCA_027924645.1 of Cunninghamia lanceolata. Classification (NCBI taxonomy): domain Eukaryota; kingdom Viridiplantae; phylum Streptophyta; class Pinopsida; order Cupressales; family Cupressaceae; genus Cunninghamia; species Cunninghamia lanceolata. The sequence continues at coordinate 7,009,186 of BSBN01000103.1, forward strand.
GAATGTGTTATGATGTAATTAACCTTGTTGTGCCATGTGAAGTGATCCATAACTCAAAATGTATTTGTTCCAAGCTGACCCATGTAGAATTACACGTTTGATCTTAAGATCTTTCTAGTGCCAACCTAATCAGTGTTTTGAGATGTTGTGGAGGATATATATAGAAGAACAAATTCATGTTTGTGGAAAAAAATAAGGAAGTGTGAATAAGATAGAATAGAATGAACAATATGAAGTGTGTGAATTTAGTATTATGGAGTAATTATGTAGAAAAGAGGATAGAAACACCAACATAAGTCAGATGCTTCTTTCATAACAGTTCATGTTAACATTGTAATCCTTTGTAGGAGTAAGCTTTCTTTAGGGAGTAGTAGCTTCCTTGGGTTGTAGCCCTAAAACAATGTTCTAAGCTTTTATAAGTAGTGAGCATTATATTGTGAGATAACACTCACTGTGGTTTTTCCCATTTTTGGGCTTTCCATATAAACATCCTCGTGTCAATGTGTTGATTAATGTGGTACATGTTTTACTTTCTACTCTCTAAGTAATTTGATTTACTATACAAATAAAGTAGTTTGGATTTTGTATATGTTGATTCAGCCCCCCTCTTAGAATCTCAGTGTGTTCAACAATTGGTATTAGAGCTAAGTGCCCTTGAGAAGCCAAACAGCTGAGGTAGAACCTGCACTTGAACACATGGAATTTGAAGCTATGGATAATGATGTATTTATTCCATAACTAGATCTAGAAGTAATGGAACTTGAAGGCTAGGACTTAAATCTAGATGAGGTATACCTTGAAGGAAAACTCTGATCAACACTTGAAGATCTAGATAAAGCTAGAGAATATAACCAATAATATGAGGACATGCTTGAAGAATTAAAAGAGACAATTGTGAAATTAAAGACAAAAGCTAAAGAATCAAAAGAAGAAATTGGCAAACTGAAAGCTTAAATAGAAAAAGATAAAGGAGGTGACATTAAACTCAAGGAGATAGAAGATATGATCTCTAATTTGAAAGTCATGGTTGAAGAGGGCAAAAGGATTGAAGATTGCCTAAATATGAAGCTCAATGAGAAAGAAACTGAATGTTCAAAACTTGAGGAAGAAGTTTTCACTTTGAGGAATGAACTGGAAAAAGCAAAAGAACAAATTGACAAAGGATTAAATCTAAAAGGAGGTTCTAAGATTCTTGATAAATTGATCAATTCCCAAAAGCCATCAAAAGAAAAATCTGGTCTTGGTTTTGAAAAGGGAAAAAGTCCTATAATTACTGCATCCACAAACCTGTATGATAACTTCAAAGTAGAAGGAAAGTCTTAAACAAATGAAGAAAAAGCCTGCACTGAAGATCCTAAGAAGATTGCCTCTAGAGATGCAAAAGAAGAAGGTTTCACTCTTGTCTAGAGACAAAGAAAGAACAAGAAGAAGAAGAATTTTAGAAATTGTGCTCCTACTAGGTATCCTCAAGCTTTCAATGGTAATTGTTATGCTCATAATAAGTTTGGTCACAAGGCTGTTGAATGTAGAAGCAAGATGAATTAGAATTCTTCTAGGCCTTCTAGGTACAATGTTGTGAGCTCTCATGGTCAGTGTCATGCTTGCAACAAGGTTAATCATAAGACTAATGGATACAGAAACAAAATTATGAGGAATGGTTTAATAAACAAGCATTATGTCAGAAATTGTACTCCTGCATGGATTAGCACAATTTCACATAGTTTAGTTCATCTCCTTTGGTGTTCTTGTTGCAAGGTATGTGCCCTTGATCTCCTTGTGTTGTGTAGCGCAACACTTGGGTTCATAACAAGGATTAACTGCCTCCCATGGACTCATTAACTCTAGAGATTGTATCGGGCATTAATAGGTCAATCTTTTGGTGCAATAGAAACCATCTTGCTAACAATTGGTATCAGATCTCGAGTCATGGGTTCGAACCCCTCGCTTGCGCTGGGGGGATTGTTGCAAGGTGTGCGCCCTTGGCCTCCTTGTGTTGTACAACGTAGCACTTGGGTTTGTCACAAGGATTAACTACCTCTCGTGGATTCATTAACTCTGGTGATTATATCATTCATTAATAGACTAATCTTTTGGTGCAACGACAACCGTCTTGCTCAGTTCTCTTACCCTTTTTGTTTTTGGACCTACCTAAACCCTGATGGACATGTACGCTATCAAGGAAATGTCACATTTCAAAGCGATAATTGGCAAAACTGAGAAACAAACCTTGGATTCTGAATGTTCTAGACACCCCTTAAGCCAGACCTTAAGTCAAATTTGGGTCCTAGACTTGGGCACCCGCGCCCTAGTCCAACCCTAAATTTATGGGTCTTGATTTTTGGAGGGGTGTCGGCTTATTTCGTGCACCTCAAGATTTTGAATTCAAATTTTGGTTTTTTGCATGATGTCACATATTATTTCAATTTTTTGCATTTCTAAGGTTAGGTATTTAAAGATAATTGAAAAACATTTCATCACACACAACTCACATGCAAAGTTATTATGCCAAAATTCTACTACTGCTACTATTGAAGGTATGCACTTTGTTGAAGCTCTTTAAAGATATTGATATTTTCTATCATGGAGATATTTGGTGGAGATTAGAAATCAAGATCTTGAGTCTATCTTTCTCTTCCTAGGGTTTTGTCAAGCCCTTTGTATGATCAAGAGAAGGGTTGAAGCCTCCAACTTGAGTTTTTGAATCCTTCGCGAATACGGCTACCTCACCTTCTTGTTCTACAAGTTGTTGATGGTGATGTTAGTCACAACTAAACACTAAACAAAAGTTACACAACAACCCTTGTTTATCTTAAAAGATACGATGAATTCAAAGAATTCATGATCCCAAGTCGCCATTGATTAGTTCATAATCTACTACCGTTACTTAGTGGTTGATGTGTGTTGCTATTTTCCATTCAGGGTCCTTACGTTCATTAGTAATTTCTACCTTTACACTATGAACTTGCTCAAATAATGTGCTTATAGGTTGATATTTGCATGATATTTTCAATACTACATACATTTTTGCTCAAATATGCTAATGATATTGAGTTATCTATGGGATGTCAGCATATTTCTCTATTCTGCTTGTTATTTATCATGATTTGTAGTTATGAAAGTGATTTCAATGAAATTTTAAAAAAAGAAAATAACAAAGATAGGGTTTAGAGAATGAGATTCCCAAAATTACTTGATTGAGATCATTGATCCACATACATGTTCCGATATAGCAATGAAGAGAAGGAAAACTAGAATCATACTTCACCAGGACATTCTGCAAATCTGCATGATCTAGTGCAAATCTTTAAAAGAAAAGTTAACAACAACATGCAATGAAATGGAAGTGCTTCTATTGAACACAACATTCACCAGTACATATCCAGAAATCAACTTGAAGATTACGTAAAGTTTACAATCAGGATGTAATCTGAAGCTTCATCTTCATTCATTATGCTTTAGAACAAGTACATTTACAATGATCTGAAGAAAGAACCTTGATGTTTCAACAGTTCAGTCCTCATTAGTCTCAGTAATCCAATCTCCTACATGAAATTGTCTTAGGTTAGATTTAGAATGATTGAGCTCTCTCTCTTTGTACAGTAAAGGGGCTCAATATATATCTCTGATTTATCCCCAATACAGTGCTCAGAAAAACCTAGTTAATCAACGGTCCACCCCTTCAAGCGCAGAATCAAGCGGTGGAGAACAAATCTCACCAAAAATCCCAAGCAGCACACCCATACTGGGTGGAAGGATGCCCCTTGGAAACCCTTACGGTCAGCCAAAATAACTGCTGCTCCATTTAATAATGTTTCCCCATCTACATTTTGTCTTCGCATTGAAGGCCTTGACTCCTCTCATCTCTTTGCGATCTAATGTGATCCGATCCGCCGCTTGGTCAGAATGTTAGATTCGCCATTAAAGCTCCACCTTTAATATCTACTTGCACACCACCACTGTGTCGGCAACTTTGCATTTTCCAGCTATTTTGAAATAGCTCCAGCAATCTGCAATAAACAAGCAGGAATTAAGCATTATTATCATTTCAATAACTAGCAGGAGATTTAAACATTACATTAAATCAGGCTCAAAATATGCAAGCACAAATATCAGGCTCTAAAGCTATGAAAAATGCGCATCCAAATGCATATACAATGTCAAAAATGGTCGAGTCAACCATCGTTGACCAAAAACATGCATCGGGCCTTAAAATAGCTTCAAAATCTTATCGCTTCGCTTTCCCGCCTTTTTCCTCTATTTAAATCCTTGTATATTCTGAATGTATGTCATAACATACAAGAACCAAAATATACAAAGAGTTTTCTGTGTTTAACTTTCCATTTAGGTCTGGGCTGCACCCTTAACTTGTTCTTTTTTCCTTTTGCATCTATCACTTGTATGTGGAGATATGCATTGCAATTTATACAAGTCAATACATACAAACTCTTTTGTATGTCCCTGTCGAACTTATCACCCTTTATAGACTGCGGTCTATTTTGCCCTTCGGCTCCGCAATGTATAAAACATAATGCATCTTTTGATATACAATCGGACATGATGCATGCTTTATACTGTATTTTAATCTCCTTTGAATTCCAGCCTACACATCAGCGATGTATATGATGCAATGTATCGCGTAATATATATTCGGGATTTGATACATTGCATACATCAGATTTTAATTTCTTTGAATTCTAGCGCTTGTATGTATTAAGCAATGTATGTTTGAAAACATACATACAAGCCACGGAATTATACAACGATTACTTCATTTTATAACCATTTCGGTTCCGGCACATGCATAAGTGTAATGCATATTGGCTTTGTATGTAAGATACATACAAAGAGTGAACATACAAGCAAATTAACTCTCTTTAACTTTCTCTTGCATCCGTAGCTCGCATATTGTCTTTGTATATCTTCGATATACAAAGCACAAAATATGCAATGACTTAACCATCTTTAATAACTTTTCGGGTCCGTGGCTTATATATTGCGGGCCTTGCATCTTTTGACATGTATGTTTCGCTTGTATGTATAAACATACAAACACCAAATATACAACCGACGGATTTAAACAAACATTCATTTCAACTTTCAACTACGTCAGGTCCAACCTGTATGTACAAATAGAACATTAGCAAATGCATACAAGTATAAAAGCATACAAACAACTTTGTATGTAAACCCGATAACCCATTTCCATGACTTTGTATATGAGCGATATACAAAAGACCTTGTATATGCATGACCCAATATACAATCAATTTTGTATGTGCAAGATACAATGACCTAACATACAAAGACCAATGTATATGCAACTCGATGTATATACAAATGACTTTGTAAATACAAACAAACCTATTTAACAGTGTATTTTACCAAAACAGTCATAACTTGCAAAATACAAGGAATTTTAAGATGGTTCAAAAAGCAACCCCTGTTCATTTTCAACAAGGAATTCACTCATATTCAACCCTGGTACTTAATGCAATTTTTTCCTAATTTTCAACAAGGTTTGTACTATTTCACTCCCTTTTCCCTTTACCACCAGGCAGAACAACACATACAAGCAAAAAGCAACAACCATAGTAGGGGTCCTCATTTTGCTAAGGAGTAAAATGGGGTGTGTTGTGAACATAAGAACAACTAGCAACCAAACAAAACAATTAAATTCAAACCATTAAAGAAAACAAAATGAAATAAATTCATAACTTCCAACTATCTTTTCTGCAAATCATTATCCAACTTGTGACTCAATGTATTCAATAAGGTGCATGAATTTTCCTTTCAGTTTAAGTGGGTGCACATGATTAATAATCCTCCTCTTGAAGATCAGTTGAACAAACCAGTGACTGATATTAGCCTACGTAGTTGAGGTCATTCCCTCATAGCCAACCGGATAGAGCCTTGCTGGCAGTAGGCGTCCATAGCCCCGACAAGGTTATCGTTACAATTCTCCTAAGTAGAGCCCCACTGCCAGTGAGCGTCTATAGCCCCAGTAGAGTTACTTAGATGGCTTAATCTGGATTTTCAGTATAATCCATTTTATTTATTTTTATTATTTTTTTTGTATTTGGTAGAACTTCATAAGATATTGCATTTGTAACTTCATGATGCAAGGAGTGGTCACTTGCTGAAATTAAGCTGAGAATTGTAATGGTAGCAAGGGTGACATCTGATTTTTCACCTAATATCTACACTGGTAAGTTCAACAAACCCAAGGATTTTAGGTGTGTCATTGTGAGAAACCTCCTTGAATACTCAACCCACAGTTATTCAATACAAAATTTCACAAAGTTAAACAACTCTCTACATTCATGACATTCACAACAAGTTATGCATAAATTTTAGTTAATTAACCTGAATGTTCTGAATTTTCTATTGTTTTTAGTGGTTGTTAATCTGCTCTTTCTTACTCTAAATCAAAAGAAAAATCCCTGCTAAGGAAACAACAAAGCAAGCAAAACAAGCAGACTGTACAAACAACTATACAACAATATACACTATGATACACATGGCTATCATGGCATTGCTTCAAGCTTGAAAATAGTGTTTGAGAAACTGTCCATTAATTGGTAATGGAACATCCTCATCGGTTAAGGTCTTAAGCCTGTAGGTGTTGTCTCCTAAGATTTCAAAAATTTGAAAGGGACCTATCCAGAGTTTATCAAACATACCATGGTCTCCTTTCCTCTCATGCGCTTTGTCCCACATCAGGACCAAATCTGAGATCCTAAAAGCCTTAGTTCTAGCTCTTTTGTCAAACCAGCGTTTGACAACAGCTTGATGTTTAGCAATTGTTCAATTGCTTTACTTCTTTTTTTTTTCTAGGTTCATCAATTGAAGCAACCTGACCTCTTGTTTATTATCAATGCCCAGGTATTCTTGTGCAAACTGTAATGTAGGAATCCTTAGGTTAACAGGGAGGATAGGATCCACCCCATATACTAGATGAAAAGGAGAATTTCCTAATGCGACCTTATTCCTGGTTCTAACTACCCATAAAGGCATATTTCAGTAAGGTATTCCATTCCCTTGGGTTCTTTTCTGTTAATTTCTTTATGATGTTAAATAGGTTCTTGTTTGTGGATTCTGCTAATCTATTCCCTTGGGGATAGTAGTTTGAGGAGAATTTTAAGATGGTCCCATAATCAAAAGCCCAACTCGATAATTTAATTGAAGCAAAGGCAGATCCATTATCACATACCAAAGCGTAGGGAACTCCATACCTGGTTACTATATTGCTTTCCAAAAACTTGATGACATCCTCAGCATTGCATGTCTTACTATTGATAGCTTCAGTCCACATGGTACAGTAATCAGTAATAGTTAAAACATACCTGTGGCCTGAAGACGATGGAGGATTGATAGGTCCTATGAAGTCCATTCCCCATTGAGCAAATGGGTGCATCTCCATCACTGGCTGTAAAGGTTGAGTAGCATATCTTTCTCTGTTTGTAGCAACCTGACACATATGACAGCATTTGATGTGCTCATCAGTATATTTAAAATTAGTGGGCCTGTAATACCCTGCCCTGAGGATAGCATGAGTGGTGGCCAAAGGTGATCCATGTGCAGTCCCAAAATTATCATGTAACTCTGCTAACACCTTGTCTACTTCTTGTCTTTCCAGGCACCTAAGGTATATCCCTTCATAGTTTTTCTTGAAAAGGACTCCTCCTTTGATCATATCTGTGACCTTATCTTCAAGGCTCTCCTCTGTGAGGCCTGCAGTCTCGAAGGACATCTTCCAGTAATCAGGATGTGTCTGATGCCTGAGTACCATTCTCCATCTTTCTTTGCATTCACAACATACTGCTAGCTCATGATATTAGGATCAATCTCTAATATCATCTGGCTCAATGCCTGTCCTCTCACTAACTTCATGGGTGGAATGTCCATATCATACTCTTGGAGGACAGTGATCCATTTAGCCTTTTTCTCACCTGGTTCACTTTGCATTAATAACATCTTTACTGCTGCATCAGGTACTACAACAATCACTTTACTCCTCAGAATGTAATGCCTGAATTTCTTAACTGCTTGAACCAAAGCAAGCGCCTGTCTTTCAACGTCCATGTATCTAAGCTCTGCATCTCTGAAAGGGCAGCTCATGAAGGCTATAGGTTTTTCCTCCTTGTCTTCATTTCTCTATGTCAACATTGTTGTAGAAGTATGCTCTGAAGTAAATGAGTAAATGTAAAAGTCCTTGGTATAATCTGGACTGATCAGAATTCGAGCATTAGATATGGCTTTTTTAATATCTTCAAAAGCGGCTGTAGCTTTAAGCGTCCACTCAACTTTAGCATCCTTCTTGAGCATGGCGTTCGAGGGTCTGACAATTTTTGCAAAGCCAGTGATAAATTTCCTAACAAAATTAATCTTACCAAAGTAAGATTTGAGCTCCTTTTTGCTTCTAGGAAGCTGTATTTTCATGATCAATTCCACCCTATCAGGGTTGATGATGACCCCATTTTTTGTTATTAGGTGGCCCAATAACTTCCCTGTGGTTACCCTGAATATGCATTTCTTAGGGTTCAAGGATATCCTGTATTGCTCACACTTCTTCAGCACCTTTCTTAGGTCCTCTACATGGTTTCCTCTATCTTTAGAGAAAACTGTTAAGTCATCCATGTATATGACTATGCATTGACCAATCAAGCCTCTAAAGGCTGTGTCCATTGCTTTTTGAAACATTGCTCCAGCATTTATTAACCCAAATGGCATGCGCCTATAGGCGAAGATCCCCCACTTTGTGGTGAATGCAGTTTTCAACCTATCAATTTTGTCCACCATTACCTGGTTATAACCAGAGAAACCGTCCAAGAATGACATCATCTTGGCACCAATTACAATTTGCAAGACTTCATCCAGAGAAGGCAAAGGATAATTATCCTTTTCAGAAGCTCGATTTAAGTTTCTGAAGTCCACGCACAATCTGATGTCACCATTCTTTTTCCTTACTAGGACCAGGTTTGCCACCCATGTGGAATGTCTCATAGGAAATATGATCCTGGCACCAAGCAGTCTTTTAACCTCTTCGAAAATGATGGGCTCTAGTAAAGCATTGACAAGTCTTTGTTTTTGCCGAAAAGGCTTGATGTCTGGCTTCAAAGGTATTGTATGAGTGATGACTAATGTGTCGTAAGTTTTCAGCTCATTGTACGTCCAGGCAATGACATGGATATAATCTTTGAGAGCTTGGGTTATTCCTTCCAACTCCTCCTCTATACAGACTTTCCCAATCAAAATGTTTCTTTTCTCATCGTCCTTTCCAATGTTGACCTGAGAGTACTGTCCTCCATATGCTTTTGGGAGATCCTTCTGTTTTAGCATATTGTCTAGATCAAATGCTCTCTCTAGCTCTATTGTTCCCCTAGGAATCTTGTTACTAGGCAGCTCCAAGATTTCTTCCTCTTTCCAGATGTGGTCTTCCATATTTGTTTCATCTATGATCTTCGCCTCAAAAATATCTCTATTGGAAATGAAGTCCAGTATATGATGATGATCATCAAATACTTGAAGATTAGTTACATTATCTGGCACAGAAGGTACTGATACTAATTTAACTGAGAATCTTTTTAAACCAGATATAGACAGAGGTTCCAGAGTACTCACAGCCTAGGCTAAGGCATCCGCCCTGTGATTTTGCTCTCTAGGTACATGTGTGATGTTGAATGCATCAAAATCTTCTATTAAGTCCCATACCCTATGTTTGTAATTGGACAACCTTTTGTAATTGCAAGAGTATATACCTCTTACCTATCTCACAACTAATTCTGAGTCCCCATAGACATCCAGAATTTTCACTTTCTTTCTTAATGCAAACAATATCCCATGAATTAGAGCTTCATACTCTGTCACATTGTTTGTACATGGGACCTACAATCTGTATGCTGCTAAGTAGGATTTTCCATATGGATCAATAAGATCTATCCCTACTCCAGCCCCTTGTTTGGACTTGGATCCATCAAATCTAAGGATCCATGGTTTGTCTTTAATTAAAGGTTTTTCTGGGCCTTCTTTCTTCCTTTTAGCTCTGGCAGCTGCACCATTTGATATCCATTTTAATTTTGGTGTCTCGGCTTTCTCAAACTTCACCCTTTCTGTCTTATGTGAAACTGATATTTCTTCTTTCTTTTTATCATCAGAAGAATGATCTTCTGGACTAGGCAACATCTGCCTTTTCAAAATATGCAGACACAATGAACAAGTAGTTTCTAAATGTAGTGCTTCAGATAACCTACACCATCCCTCAATCAAGACATCCTCAAGGCATCTTTGTTGTTGTGTCATCTTTTGAAGCTCCTTTGATAGAAACTCTTTGAACTTGGATAGATTACTGCCCCTATCCTCATCAGATAACTCATAATCTGATTCTACTAAACAATCACTCCCTGGGGTGATTTTCTTCTTGCTTTTAGCACTACCCTTGTTGCACACTAGTATCTCTTATGTCATCTGAATAGAACTCTCATCCTAGTAGGTGCATTCTTCTATTCCTGCAGAAGACAAACAAAAATTAGTCTCATTATCACTATCTGCAGAACTCACCGCGGATGATGATGAAGATGCTTCACTGTATGCTTGTTCCAACTCGAACATGTCTAAACAGGCACCACAAGTCTTTTCAGAATGTACCTCATTATGCAACCTGCACCATCCATCAATTAGAATATCACGAACATGCATTTTTAACAACTGACACCGTTGCACCTCTTTAAACAAATGCATCTCAAAATTCTTGAAATGATCTACCTCTACTTCATTTTCAGGGTTGCAATCATATTCTAAAGTTATTTTATCATCTTGAGGGTCACCATCATGATCATGAAAGTCAAACATCAAGATCTCCTCTATGTTGGCGGTCTGGAGTCTGATGGAGTAAACTCTGGGTTCTACATCCACATACATGATTTCATTGGTTTTGTTATATTCATTGATCATGTGTTTCATGCAGGGTTCAACATCTATTCTTATTTGATTTGGTATCCCTCTCTAGGGCAACCACATATGACCGAAATCAATTGACATGTATCCATTAAGGGTTTTTGACCAGTCCCTGCTGAGTAACATCCCATATGTATCAGGTATATCAACTACCTGAATATCAATATAGTGCTAATTTCTGGGATTTGATGCTAACTACATGTGAATGTGAGTTAGTTCTCCTACCACACTCACCTCTGTTTTGTCTAATTGTGTTACTTTCTTTAATGATTTAGCAGGATGTAACCCTAAAGCATTGCATATGGATAGGGGCATTACATTGGTAGATGCTCCTGAGTCTACTAAGCAGTTGTGCAAATTTTTACCAAACATCCTTATGGTAAGGAGGAAAGGAGGCGACTCACTTTTATCTTTGTATAGGGTCACGTGGGAAGTTTCTACAGCCTGAACAGTGGCTGGCACTTTATGTTTAACATTAACATCCCTAGCAGCATGATCTTTATTTCTAAACTAATCTGAGGCATGACTATCCTCTTTTTGAGTAGGATCATCTAATGACTTCAGGAAAGCTTTCCTGATAGCAGGGGTTTTAAGCAGCTCTAACAATGACAGGCTGATTTTAATCTTTTTCATTTCATCTGCTAGATATGTAACCAATTTGTCAGATTCAGGAGGTAGATTACCAGTTTTGGGTTCTGTATTCTGTGGTGCCAAATACTAAGTATTGACTTTGGGAAATCCAGGGTTATTACTTGCCTTGGGATCAGGTGGGGTGTTGAAATTGTTTGGAGGCAAGGATGTGGTCAAAGGATCAGCAGATCTATTTGAGTTATTTCTCAAGTTGTAATTATGCCTACCCTGAGGCTGCTGTTGATAAGCATTGACTTCCTCATGCTCAATTGATGGCTCATTCTCATCCTCAAATGGAAAAACATAGTTAGATTCAAAAGCCATGGTTGATTCCTCACATGTTGAGGTATAATCCTGATGAGATGAAATTGTCTACTGATAAGGATGATGCATGAAGCTTTCTATCACTAAGGTAGAATCATAATCACAGGGGACAATTTCATTTCCCTCCACATAAAGTGGATTTCCTGAAGTATTTGACACTTCATCTTGGAAAATACCAGCATCAATCTCAAATTGAGGACAATCTAGCTCTGCATGAGCAATGGTGTTATGTATCCTGCAACAGTTTGTATGTGTTGCCTCTGTAAGGTTTACTCTAGTGGTCTGTTTAGGTTCACTAGGAGGCTGATTGTCTAGGGGTGATGGCAACGAACCATTGTTTGGCCTAGTTTTCCACACTTTAGGCTGTCTAGGAAGATTATTGTTGCCATTGTTATTGTAATTATTGTTGTACCCCCTATCAGGATAATTAGGTCTATCATTGGCATAACCTCTGTTCTGATTAGGTTGAGAAAAGAAGTTTTGACTCCTTAGATGAGTGACCTCAGTGGTAAGTTTTCTTAACTGTGCTGATATCTCCTTCATTTCTTCTTTCTCTTCCTGAACCTTGGCCACTACATTCTCTGTCTGAGGCTTGAAAAAGGAAGATCCATTGTTATTGTTGGATTGTTCCACAACTTGAGGCACTTGCTCTTGTCCTGGATATTGTAACATTTGGCCATTTCTATTTGGTGGTGGCATGATACTGAGTGGAGGTATCTGCAATAGGGCTGGCATCACAGCTGAAGGTATCATGGCTCTATTGGTCTATTGGTGAACAGGATATGTAGGATAACCAGGAAATGTAGGGAAGGCAATATTTGGTGTGGGAGCAGGAGCCAATTGTTGACTGACTTGGATAGCTTCTTCAAAAGCCCCTGCTAAAGTTGTTACACCAAGATGTGCTCTCCTGATAAACATGGAATTCAAGGGATCTAGAGCTGAATAATAAATGCTCCTAGTAGCTTCATCTGTTACAACATAAGGTGCTACTACCTTTGAGAGCATTTTCTGGAATCTTGCATTGAAGTTAGCAATAGGTTCTCCTTCAAATCTCTTGATTGTGGCAAACAAATGATAATTCATTGAAGGATCTATAGGTGTTCTGAACCTATCCTTAAAGGCTTTTTCTAAGGCATCCCATGAACTGACTGAGCCCTGACCAAGACTGGTATACCAGTTATACACCTCTTCCCTAAGGAAAATGGAAATAACCTACACACGACATCTTGATGCTCAATTCTAGCCCTACAAAAAGCTTCCTTAAAAGTTTTGATGTGATCATCAGCATCCTGATATGGATGATACTTAGGACAAATTTTATCAAGATTCTTAGGTAGAGCATGATATGCATTAAAAGTCAGAGGTGACTCTGCAGCAAAGAATGTCATTGAAGCTAGTGGAGGCTGAACTTGAGGTATGACAGGTTGAGGTTGGACCTAAGGTGTGACAGGTGGTCCTGTAGGTGTTTGAAACTTGAGAGGAGTTATAGGAGCATGCTTCGGTGAAGCTTCTGATGTACTAGAATCAAGAGAGTGATGAATGTCCACAGTTCTAAGTCTAAATCCTCTGATAGGTAATTCTTCAAAGAGTCCACTAGATCTGGGCCTGGTATTTGCTTGGGAGCCAAGATTTCTTAAATTTAAGGAAGATTGGCTGGTATACTGTAGAGATCGGTTGAAACTCCCTAGCCAATGTTGTATTTATGCTTAATTTTGAAAACTACACAAATGATTAGCATGCACAAACTTAAAATAGCAAATCTTTGCATACAACTTGAAATACAAAGATGCTTGAGTGTTACCTTTCTGTCTGCATTATCAAATAGGACAAAAACTTACTCACGATGAGAGGCCCTCCTTCTAGCGCAAATTTTTGTTGATGGTGATGTTAGTCACAACCAAACACTAAACAAAAGTTACACAACAACCCTTGTTTATCTTGAAAGATACGATGAATTCAAAGAATTCATGATCCCAAGTCTCCGTTGATTAGTTCATAATCTATTGACGTTACTCAGTGGTTGATGTGTGTTTCTATTTTCCATTTAGGGGCCTTACGTTCATCAATAATTTCTACCTTTACACTATGAACTTGCTCAAATAATGTGCTTATAGGTTGATATTTGCATGATTTCTACCATTATTTGCAAGTCCTTGCATGGTATTTTCAATACTACATGTATTTTTGCTCAAATATGCTAATGATATTTAGTTATCTATGGGATGTCAGCATATTTCTCTGTTCTGCTTGTTATTTATCATGATTTGCAATTATGGAAGTGATTTCAATGAAATTTAAAAAAAAATAAAATAACAAAGATAGGGTTTAAAGAATGAGATTCCCAAAATTACTTGACTGAGATCATTGATCCACATACATGTTCCAATAAGGAAAACTAGAATCATACTTCACCAGAACATTCCACAAATCCACATGATCCAGTGCAAATCTTCAAAGGAAAAGTTAACAACAACATGTAATGAAATGAAAGCGCTTCTATTGAACAGATCATTCACCAGTACATATCCAAAAATCAACTTGAAGATTACATAAAGTTTACAATCAGGATGTAATTTGAAGCTTCATCTTCATTCAGTATGCTTTAGAACAAGTACATTTACAATGATCTAAAGAAAGAACCTTGATGTTTCAACAGTTCAGTCCTCATTAGTCTCAGTAATCCGATCTCCTACATGAAATTGTCTCAGGTCAAATTTAGAATGATTGAGCTCTCTCTCTTTGTATAGTAAAGGGGCTCAATATATATCTCTGATTTATCCCCAATACAGTGCCCAGAAAAACCTAGTTAATCAACGGTCCACCCCTTCAAGCACAACATCAGAACAAATCCTGCCAAAAATCCTGAATAGCACACCCATACTGGGCGTAAGGATGCCCCTTGGAAACCCTTACGGTCAGCCAAAATAACTGCTGCTCCATTTAATAATGTTTCCCCATCTACATTTTGTCTTCACATTGAAGGCTTTGATTCCTCTCGTCTCTTTGCGATCTGATGTGATCCGATCCGCCGCTTAGTCAGAATGTTAGATTGACCATTAAAGCTCCGCCTTTAATATCTACCTGCATGCTGCCACTGTGTCGGCAACTCTGCATTTTCCAGCTATTTTGAAATAGCTCTAGCAATCTGCAATAAACAAGCAGGAATTAAGCATCATCATCATTTCAATAACCAACAGAAGATTCAAACATTACATTAAATCAGGCTCAAAATATGCAAGCACAAATATCAAGCTCTGAAACTATGAAAAATGCACATCCAAATGCATATACAATGTAAAAAATGGTCAAGTCAACCATCGTTGACCAAAAACATGCATCGGGCCTTAAAACAGCTTCAAAATCTTAATTCTTTGCTTTCCCACTTTTTTCCTCTATTTAAATCCTTGTATATCGTGAATGTATGTCCGGGCTGCACCCTTAACTTGTTCTTTTTTCCTTTTGCATCTATCACTTGTATGTATCGCTTGTATGTGGAGATATGCATTGCAATTTATACAAGTCAATACATACAAACTCTTTTGTATGTCCCTGTCAGACTTATCACCCTTTATAGACCACAATTTATTTTGACCTTCGGCTCCGCAATGTATAAAACACAATGCATCTTTTGATATACAATCAGATGTGATGCGTTCTTTGTACTGTATTTTAATCTCCTTTGAATTCCAGCCTGCACATCGGTGATGTATATGATGCAATGTATCGCATAATATACATTCGGGTTTTGATACATTGCATACATTAGATTTTAATTTCTTTGAATTCCGGTGCTTGTATGTATTAAGCAATGTATGTTTTGAAACATACATACAAGCCGCGGAATTATACAATGATTACTTCATTTTATAACCATTTCAGTTCCGGCACATGCATAAGTGTAATGCATATCAGCTTTGTATGTAAGATACATATAAAGCACGAACATACAAGCGAATTAACTCTCTTTAACTTTCTCTCACGTCCGCAACTTGTATATTGTCTTTGTATATATTCGATAGACAAAGCACAAAATATGCAATGACTTAACCATCTTTAATAACTTTTCGGGTCCGCGGCTTGTATATTGCGGGCCTTGCATCTTTTGACATGTATGTTTCGCTTGTATGTATAAACATACAAACACCAAATATACAACCAGTGGATTTAAACAAACATTCATTTCAACTTTCAACTGCGTCAGGTCCAACCTGTATGTACAAATAGAACATTAGCAATGCATACAAGTATAAAAGCATACAAAAAACTTTGTATGTAAACCCGATAACCCATTTCCGCGACTTTGTATATGAGCGATATACAAAAGACCTTGTATATGCATGACCCAATATATAATCAATTTTGTATGTGCAAGATACAACGACCTAACATACAAAGACCAATGTATATGTGACCTGATGTATATACAAATGACTTTGTATATACAAACAAACCCATTTAACAGTGCATTTTACCAAAACAGTCATAACTTGCAAAATACAAGGAATTTTAAGATGGTTCAAAAAGCAACCCTTGTTCATTTTCAACAAGGAATTCACCCATATTCAACCCTAGTACTTAATGCAATTTTTTCCTAATTTTCAACAAGGTTTGTACTATTTCACTCCCTTTTCACTTTACCACCAGGCAGAACAACACACACAAGCAAAAAGCAACAGCCACAGCAGGGGTCCTCATTTTGCTAAGGAGTAAAATGGGACGTGTTGTGAACATCACAACACAAGTCTTCATCACTATCATATCCTTGAGGTGAAGTTGTTGTTTCCTTGATTGAAACATTGTGTGGATCTATCCTTGATGCTTGAGTCATTTAGGATCTTTCATTTATGCTTAAAAACTTGATTTCTGAGCATACACATCTGCATACTTTATCATTGGCTATTGTTGAGGTAGAAATACCAAAGATGAGGTTTCACTGAGGCAAGCTCTTGTTGAAGGCACAAGAGAACTGAGAGGGGGGGGATGAATCAGTTGTATCAAAAATTTCAAACCCTCATTGTAGACACCCAAAATTGACCCATATCATTATTTTGGCATTTTATCACATTTTCACATTTTTAGCACATTTTTGTATCGCATGCATTATCTCGTATAACACACTTGCAATAAAACCCTAATTATTTCCTCTATTTGTCTCCATCATTCTTCATGATTAATTAAATAATTTTTTTTTGTTTAATTAATCACCTTTCATTCATTTATCTCCTATTAATAATTAAATAATATAATTAACTTATTTAATTATTATTCACTTCTTCTAATAAATAAATAAAATTCACATTTTATTTATTTTTCCTCACATAACATATGAATTAAATAAATTTAATTATTTATTTAATTTATATTACCATTTTCCTCCTATCATTACCACTTCTCTCATATAATGAATTAAATAAATATATTTAATTCATTATTTCACATGCACTCTCTAAAATTCTTTCCACCGTCGATCTTTCCCTCTCCTCTCCACCATTGATCAAATACATTCTAAAAATCACTCATCTCCCTCACATATAATCCCTAAAATCTCTCATTTTGATCCCTGGTCATTGCATTTTGGAACAAGAGTCTAATTTTTTTAGTAGAGCTTGATAATTTCATTTTAGATTGTGAACCCTCACGACAATGGCCTGGAAATATACTTGATTTTCATCATTGCTCATGGAATCCCACATTGCATGTTTAAAATTTATCTTACATCTTCGATCATAATCATGGTAGCTCTTCGATTTGGTTGCATGGAGAAGCAACCCACAAAATCAAACAAGGAATCCAAACAACCTAGGTGAAATGTTTTCAATTGCATGCATTTGATTTTATTTGGGTTTTGATTTCTTGGGTTTTGGGTTGAATTTGATCTATCTCTATTGGATCTACAAAATTTCCACCCATCATAGAATGGCATGCCCAGTGGGACCCATTGTCTAGTTGGTTTTTTGTTTTTGTTGCTAAAAAGTTTGTTTTCTGAGTCCAAGTACACGTGAAACCACTGTTGGTTATAAAAGTCACATTTTCATTGCAGAAAGGTGCATTCGTAGTTTGTAGAATCACATTCAAAGAGGGAGAAACTGTATACGAATGATCATAGGTCGCAGATGGTTGACAGAGTGCCGCTTCTAGTTGCATGTGGCTGCATATGGTTTAAACATGGGTTTTCTGACTAATCTGTTTCTCTGTGCAGGTTTTGCATCATTAGGGGTGTTGTATTTAGGTTGCATGTTACTTTAGAAAGCAACCCTAGGTCTTATAGATCATTTCTAAGTTGCTTCATTGGAAGATCTTCAACTGCTACTATCATATCATAAAATTTCTTCCATTTGCATGAAATCTAGGCATAAAAATGGTGAAATCTAGATTTCTAGACTTCCTAGGGTTTTGCCACTTACATGCAGAAACATGCATGAGATTTTTGTGCTAGGGTTTGTAGTTTTTTGTAGGTTTTAGCCGCATTTGATTGGCAAGTGACCGCATATGCAATGCAGAAAACTACTTTTGGACAATGGTAAGCCGCATTTGAATAGCAGGTAACTACACTTGGTAATACTCTCTGTGCATCTAATTAGCAGCCAACCACTTCTAGTTTTTGTTATCCGCATTTGGTTTTATGCTTTAGAGTCTTAGGGTTTTCTGGGAAACTGATCTTTTTATTGGTGTAGCTTTTCCAAACCATCTGTCAAAGAATGGAGGAAAGAAAAACTACTGACTTGTGTTCTGCAGAATCGATCGGACGAAGGATTCATTTTTATTACTAGAGTAGGCACATTTGGATTTGAGATTTTAAAATGAACTCTGCTTTCTCTGTGCCTACTTTTACTTTTATTGTTTGCTTGTCTTAGTCTGTGTGTATCCTGACTTATTAATAGAAGTATCCTCTCCCCCTACCTAACCAATAGATCTGAGGTGCAAGAGAAATTGTTGCTAACTCTAGAGGGCCTACCTTCCCACTGTGAGAAAGATACGACCCAAGCAACAACAGGTTAAAGCCAAACCCTTCCAAGCTGCTATATAAAATAATGCGTTTGTGCCGAAAGTTGCAAACGATGGGTGTTATTCCTTTATATCGATGAATGTTTCCCCCAAAACCCTACAAAGTGTAACCTCTGCAAGCTAGGAAGCCTCCTTATTGGAGCGAATCACTGCACATATAGCCACTCGAACAAAAGCCCTCACTAAAAACTGTGTTTAGAAACCAAACACCCTCTATCTACTGGCATAGAAGGTTGGACCTCTGGAGCCATCCCACAATTTTGCGGCTTATAGTAGAGATGGCAAATTTCTGGAGGTCTTCAGATCTTTAGAAATTCGAAGTTTGGTATGCCCGACAAGTGAGTGCATTGTAAGGGGGAGCTAGTGCTGCCAGATTCCTAGGCCATCTGCTATAAGTAGGTGCAGCTGGAGAAATCCAAGTGGGAACCCAGTTAGATACAGTCCTTGCCTAGCCATAGGTTGTAAAGTTTGAGCATGGCTTGAGTATGAGTGTTTGTCATCATGTTATCTTGTCACAAAAAAAAATGCCAAAAACCAAACCAATCACACTTGAAAATCAAAACTCTGTCACAGCGAACTGCATATGAACCATAATCTATCACATTTGAACAATAACATGTTGCCTTTGCAAAACAACCTTACGCATTTGAGCATTAGTCAGCCGCATACAAACAGTAGCTTGTCGCACTTAGCTTTCAGCTAGTTGCATATGAACTACAGTAGCCTACTTTTGGTTATAACTATCATTTTCCTCTGTTACACCTCACAGTCTCATCTAAACCATACTTTGTCTCATATGAATAACAAAGAGTCGCATTTGGTCCTTATGCAACTACCTTTAGTCAACCACAGACTTAGGTCAATATTCTGAGCATCAAATCTAGTTTTACAATCAATCTTTCATCTGTTGGACATCCAATCATTCAGTATACTACCCTACTTGGTCCTGGTTATATCAATTTGGACATTTGAGGTCTTTATCCTTTTGGGACTCCTAATTGTATACGCCTAAAGATGACACGATTCGGTCTAGATAAATATTCTTAATATTTATTCCCTTCTAATTCATCTATCAATAAATAAATAAACAAATTTATTTATTTGATTCATATTCTTCCAACAATTAAATAAAATCCTTTATTTAATTCAAATTCTTCTAAACAATTAAATAATTCTTAATTATTTAATTAAATCAAATCATTCTTCCAAATTTGAATAAATCATTTAAATTTATTTCAATCCTCTCAATCTCTAAAAATAAAATACAATCAAATATTTTATTTATTCTTCCAAAATCATGCACAACAATTAAATAAATTTATTTATTTAATTTGCTTTCTAATCTTCTAAATTAAATAATACCAATTATTTAATTACTTCTTCCAATAATATCTTCTCTAAATTTAAATAAATCAATTATTTATTTAAGTTGTCTATTTCTTCCAAATTGAGTTATCTCTAAATATAATTCAATCTTTGTGCACATGCAATTAAATATTCCTAATATTTAATATAGCAAAATATCTTCTTATTCTCATGCAAATCCCTTCTTCTTGTTTTAAATCATTTAACTAATTATTATATTCTTTTAATTGCTTTAACTCATTGTTCTATTCTTAGCAAATCCTTTCATGCAAAAGAAAGCAAGACACATGTCTTCGTCTTATTCGTGCACGTTCCTCAACCGTTGATCTTCTCTTTCTCAAGTCTATAAATTGAATCCTATTCTTCCATTTCATTCATCCAAGCTTTAAGTATCGTTACTATGCAGGAATTACAACATGCCTTTGACACCAATTCCTTCATTGCTTGTGATCACACTCGTTACTATGCACCACTATCATCGTTGTGAAGCTCATCTTCATGGCGATATTATCATAGCCATTCTCAATTGACATTCTTGAAACAAAGCAAAGAAGTGCACTCTCTGAGGGCCCTATTTCATACATGCAAGATCGATTGTGATAGGTGATCAATGGAAGCTTCGAATTAAGGAGGTTTGCTTTGTTGTTTGTTCATTGCTTATTGAATCTTCTTTATTCACCATTTCATTGAGTTTTGGGTAACTTGATATTGATATTATTGTTTATTCATATTTGAATCTAATTTTCCCTTAACATTTTTGGCACCCACTGTGGGGCCTAGCCCCAAATTTAACCCAAAAACTAAGTTTTTGTGTTTTAGAAAGCCGTACATAGGAGGAAATAGTGCATCTGATACATCCTAACACGCATCTGTTACCTGTCATGGTGTATACATTTTTGCAGCGTGTACAATCTCTGTTCTGGGGCATCTGTCACCTGTCACGGTGCATATGTTTCTGTAGCGCATATAGACACTGTTCCAGCGCATTTACTACATGTCACAGCGCATACATAATATCAGTGCATATACTCATTTTTGTAGCACTTTTAACCTCTATTTTAGTGCATATGTAATATGGCACTTCTATTCACTATTTCTATGCATTCAGTCTCTGAAGCGACGCATCTATTTTAGGCAGTGATTTTAGGGTTTTCTTGAAGATATTTTCTAATGCTGACATCCTTGCTGGAACTCTCTTGATCTATTTTGCAGGCTAGGTACTAGTTTAGACTCATATAGTTGCACTTGTTACCTCACACTTCAATTTCTAATGGGAAAGTAAAATGGATGCTCATGAAAATCTCACATAGTTTAACTAGGAAAGTGGTAATTGAATCATTGCTATACTACTATCTTTTCAAAGTTATTGCTATCTAGATAAAAATTGAACTCATCATTGCTATCTCGGTAAAACTGAACCATTGCTATCTCGATCGACCATCACTTCAAAGTTAACAACTCATGCTATGTGGATAAAAATTAAACTCATCATTGCCATCTGGGTAAAACTGAACCATTGTTATCTCGATTGACCATCATTTCAAAGTTAACAATTCGTGCTACGTGGATAAAAATTGAACTCATCATTGCTATCTTGGTTAAAATTGGACCATTGCTATCTTGCTAAATCACTTCAAAGTTCTATGCTTGCCCAAGTAGATAGCTCATCTAGTTTTTTTCATTTTAACTAGGGGAAAAGAACCAATGTATTCTGTGTTTTGGGAATGATACCAAGCCTATGCTCTCCCCTATCTTGGGTGACCAAAATGCTAGACATATCATTTTTGCATGTGTCTTTCCTTTAGAGGGGCCTGCTCTTGGATACTATTCATCCAAGTAGGAATTAACAGGCTAGATGCCAAGCCCTTCCAAGCCACTATAAATAAATTTTGTTTGGAGCGAAAGCTTCAAACAACGAGTGAAGTTGTGTTATACCGATAGCCAACCTCCCCCAAAACCCTCCAAGGTGTAACCCTTGCAGGCTGGGAGACTCCATAGCAGAGACTAGTACTGCTGCATGTATAACCACTCAAACGGTTGCCTTCATTAAACACCTTGTTCTAGTGGACAAAAACCCTTGTTATCTATTTGAAGCCTAGGATTTGTATTTGTTTTTCCTTTTAGTCCAAAAAGAGTCAAAAAATCACAAAAAAATTAAAAACCATAAAAATATTCTTTGTGTTTGTTGTGTCTTCTTGCCATAATTTCAAAAAATCAGATCAAAAAGACCTTCTTGCAACCAAAGTACCAAAAACATCAGAAAAATTCTAAAAATTGCAAAAAATACTGAGAAAAGCCAGAGCGGCGCATCCGTCCTTTGTTGCTATGCATTTGTGCCAACTTGCGGCACATATGTTCTGACCGGCAGTGCTTTTACTGCCTGTTATAGCGCATTTACCTTTTACCAGTGCGGTGCATAAATCCTGACTTATAGCACATTTACTAGGTCCTGCAGCGCATCTGTTTTGGCGCATGCATGATAGTGAGCACTTGCACAATTTGTGAGAGAAAAATTTTGCTAGTTCTGGGTACCCATTTTAGTCTAGTTTCAAAATATGAGATCAGGTCTTACCTTGTAGTCATTTTTCTATCCATTTCACGTCAAAATCTCTCTTTCGTTGGTCATCCCATCGGGTCTTTCGAGTCCTAAGTCAAAGTATCCCATATCAGGTCAGCATAGGCCCCTTTTCGTATCACTTTGGATTCAAGTAACCCTAGTAGGTTAGAGAACTTTGCTAGTGGTCTTGGTGCATGACTAGTCCCTACACAATAAGACAGGTATCGAGTACCCTTACTAGTGGCTACCATCTTGTATCAGTTGTCTTACTTAGAGTCATTGATTGAGAAAGTCCCTTGTCCAAGTCTTGTCATAAGTATCCCATTCTCAGCAGTCTCCATCAACAGCTTGCCAAAGTCTCTAGTTTCATTCCACCTCATCCCTCGTCACCTTGCATGGTTCTTACAAGATCTCAATACCAAAAGCAACTTGAAATGGCCGAATCATCCAACCACATCATCACTCCTCATGATAGTGATGAGGAAATCTCTAACGAAGATTATCAAGGAAGCCTCAAAGATTGGAAATTTCAATGCTTGTTAGAGAAAGTGCTCCATGATGATCCTCACAAGTACTTTTATTATCTTACAAATCTTGGAACTAAACTCCCTGTAGATTTTGATATAAGCACAATCCAAGAAAATGTGGAGAATAATCATGAAGAAAGGGGAAAGAAAGCCATAGACCCAAATGCAGAGGATAAAAATGAAAAAGGAAAGAAAACCATAGATCCAAGCACTTCTATGGAAGAAATGAGGAAACAACTTGAGGGTCTAAAACAACAAATGTCGGATCTCAAGACAGGTACAAACACTAAAACCTATTCCTTGGAAGATATTACACCGTACCCCTTTGATAAAAGCTTGAACATGACACCATTTCCCTTTCGATTCGAAGTTCCTAAGTTTGATAAATACAAAGGGAAAGGGGACCCTAGAGATCACATTAGGGAATTCAACGCAGCATGTATGGAAGTAGCTCATAATGAGACTTACTTAATGAGACTATTTCCTAGATTTCTAGGTAGTCAAGCCATGGAGTGGTTCTCACGACTCCCATCGGGCATCAAATCTTTTGATGAGTTAGTCAACAAATTCATCACGCACTTCTCTTACAATATTGAACATGAAGTCTCTATGCTCGATTTATGCAACACCAAGGAAAAGAGTGGTGAATCATTCGCCACTTTCCTACAGAGGTGGAGACAACTAGCAAGTAAATGTTCATATGATGTACCAGAGAAACAATTAATGGAGATGTTTGTCCATAACCTCAATAACGCTCTTAGCTATCAAATACAAATCCAATGCCCTACTTCATTTTCAAAGGTCATTGAAATGGGATTGTTCATCGAACAAGCTATGATCGCCAAGGGGCAAATCAAGTTATACAAGGAGACACCTACCTCCAATTATACGACTGACAAATCAAATTTTTGGACTAAAAACAAAAATGTTGTTAACGATGGAGTAGTTGATGCCAAGGTGGCAGCTCCCAAGCAACAACTGACATTCACTCTCAAAGGAGAGGCAAGCAATGTTACACCCAACAAAACATTCTCTCGGGAGCCAAGACCATGGCTCAACTCAAATCCAAGGTGAAAGTTCACACTGCTGGGTGAGTCCCAAGAATCTGCATTGCGAAAACTGTTGGCTAACAATGAAATCTCTCTACTGCCAACAAGTGATTATGAGCCTCAAATCAAACCTCACTATTGGAAAGACACCGACTATTGTGAGTATCATAGAGGAAGGGGACATACAACCAACAATTGTATCTGTCTCAAACATGTTATTCAAGATGTGCTTGATCAAAATCAAGGAGGAACCCAACAACATACCTCTAATGAGACACATGTGGCTTACAGGGATACACTTCTTAATCATGACAGGCCGTACAACAACAATAACAACGGCAACAACAACAATGGCAACAACAATAACAAAGGTAACAACAACAACAACCGCAACAGGCAAAATCAGAACAGTGGGAATAGTAATGCCAACTACACAAGTGTGCCATTTGACTATACCATCAACTGCATATTAGAGCATGTTCCATAGATCAATGTGGTCACACCGAACCAACAATCAGAGCCTAACTGAAATAATTGCAGTATCATTACCCATAGTGGTAAAGTCACTTTGAACACCGTCCCTCCAACGTCATCACCTTCTCAGTCCAATCCCCATCAGTATAGCGTCATAGACCAAATTTGTAAGACTTCGGCCCACATTTCTATTTTAGAGTTGTTGGGTCTATTTCCTTCCCATAAGGAGATTCTCTATAAAGCCTTAGTGGAAACGACTATGCCCACTAACTTGGCCCAAAAGAAGTTTCAGGCCATGGTAGGTAATTTGACCTCCTTAAGTACCATATCATTTATCGAGCAAGATGACCTCTCAGTGTCTCAACCTCATAACACCCCTCTACATATAGTTGCCTTCATCCACAAGCATCGCATCAAGAGGGTTCTCATTGATGGGGGAGCCGGTTTAAATATTTTCACGTTAAAGCTGGTCCTTACATTGGGGTTCTCAGAAAATGTAGTTGATCCAAGAAAGAATATAACTATCAAAGCCTATGATGAAGAGGAGAGAACTACAAAAGGAACAGTAGTGTTTCCCATACAAGTGGGACCGATAATAAAAGATGTTGTGTGCCAAGTCCTAGATAGGGAGCTCGCCTATAATATTCTGCTAGGGAGACCATGGATTCATGCCATGAAAGTTGTTCCCTCTACTTATCACCAATGCATAAAATTCTTGCACAATGGCAAGCAAGTCACCATCCAAGGTGATCCTGACCCCTTCCAGCCTTGCAACTCTATCCTTTCAAAGCCCGATTACATCATACCCAAAAATAGAGCATCTACATCCCCTATCCCATAGCATGATTCTACCTCTGAAGCTTCCTCATCAAGGCCCAAAGAGAAGAAAATTACCATCAAAGAAAAAGGAGTTGGGGAATACTCCATAGAGCACAGCCTCAATCTAGCCAAGATGTCTTTATCTCCTAGATCCTTTGGTCGACCCAAGAATTTTCCAAAGCCATCTGCTCCTCCTATACCTCCCACAGCTCCCTTTGTAAAATTAGGGACCTTATCAGATGAGACAGAGGAAAGAGATGTCCTACAATGGCTTTATACTGAAGAAGAAGAGAGCACACAACAAGAACCACCTAGGCTCCCAACAGAAATCTATGGGCGAGGTGAATCTATCCTACATAGAATGGGTTACGAAGGACGAGGCCCTATCAGCCTAAGAAGAGAAGGAATTATAGAACCCATTCAACCTTCTTCATCCTCATCAGCTAGAAATACAAAAGGCCTAGGATATAAGGATAAGGGCAAAGCTAAAGAAAATGCTTGTCTAGTGGAAATGATCCACACACTTCAAGTGGATAATGACACAGATTCCAATGAATATGAGTGGGATGAGCTAACAAAGCATTCCTATGATGACAAAGAGGTCGATACCATTCAAACTTATAGCCCCTACCTTGAGGGACAAACGCTACTGAATAGGCCATTAGAGTCTGATTTGCCTATCTCTGAGAGTACGACTTTCGAGGAAGGTTCAAGTTCTATCGCAATAAACAACTTGGAGGAAAGTACCATCCCGAACACCCCCCCTCCCAATACTCCTAGCCTATCCATTCAAACTATCATCGAATCAGATCTATCCTCTGACTCCCTTCCCCTTGTCCATCCTGAGCTTATTGACTAGGATCTACGAGGAACCCCTCAACTAGATATGTTCCAAAATGACGACACTTATATTGATTACATGGAACTTAGGGACCACCTACCCAAAGGGGATCATAAAGCTGGTTTCTCTATTGAACTTAATACTGTGGCTTATTTTGGAGAGGGTGCCAAGCCTTCCAATCGCAGAAATATCAAAATAAAAATTGGATCTAACGGTGAAAACTGCTCTATGGCAGTGTCAAATCCCAAAATAGTAAAAAAAAAAGATGCATCTGAAGGTGAAAACCCAATTATGGCACCTAACAATGGAAATCTTGACACTCTCCCTGATGACATGCACCAGGAGAAGTCTCAGATTGTTGTGGAACCCACAGAGCATGTTAACATTGGAACAGAGGAACAGCCTAAGATCATTCACTTTGCTAAGTCTCTAACCCCACTAGAGAAGACTAAGTTTGTACCATTCTTCAAGAGAAAACAAGTCAATTTTTCTTGGTCATACACAAATATGCTAGGGTTAGATCCAGATTTGATTCTACATCAGCTTCCATTAGATCCAGGAGTGAAACCAGTGAAACAGAGCTTAAAAGATGCATCCACACATAGCACTGCTTATAAAAGAAGAACTCAAGAAATTACTAGATGTAGGGTTCATAAGAGCTATAGACTATCCGGAATGGGTCTCCAACATAGTACCAGTGTCCAAACCTGATGGCAGAGTCAGACTATGCAATGACTTTAGAGATCTAAACAAAGCTTGCCACAAGGATGTTTTTTCATTGCCAAATATAGATATCATAGTCAACTTAACAGTAGGACACACCATGTTATCTCTTATGGATGGCTTCTCAGGATATAATCAGATCAGGATAGCACCAGAAGATCAACATAAGACAACTTTTACTTGTCCATGGGGCACTTTTTGTTGGAATGTCATGCCATTTGGACTAAAGAACGCAGTAGCCACATATCAACGTGCTATGACCACTATATTTCATGATATGATGCACGTCACCATGAAAGATTATGTAGATGATATCCTAGCAAAGTCACTCACAAGAGAATCACACTTGGATGTGTTAGAGAAAGTCTTTCAGAGATTAGAGCAATTCAAAGTCAGGTTGAACCCAAAGAAGTGTGTGTTTGGAGTCACCTCAGGCAAACTCCTAGGTTTTATTGTATCAGCAAATGGAATAGAGGTGGACCCTGCTAAAGTCAAGGCCATTATGGACATGCCACCACCCAAGACTCTTACTCAACTAAGATCTCTACAAGGCAAGCTACAAGCAATCCATAGATTCATATCACAACTGGTAGACAAGTGTCAACCATTCAGTCATCTCCTACACAAAAACATTCCATTCAGATGGGATGAGAAATGTGAAGAGTCATTCAACAAATTGAAAGAGTATCTTATGAATCCACCTATTCTCATGCCTCCTATCCAAGGGAAACCATTGATACTCTACATTTCCACTACACCTACAGCTCTTGGGGCTCTTCTAGCACAACAAGATTATTAAAGTAAAGAAAGAGTCATCTACTATATCAGTCACACATTGGTGAGCTATGAGTTGCAATACTCTTAGATAGAAAGATCATGTCTTATGGTAGTTTTTTCTTCCCCAAAACTCTGACATTATATGCTTGCGCATCCTGTCAAACTTATTGCAAAAATAGATCCACTGAAATACCTACTACGCAAAGCATCTCTAATAGGTCACCTAGCCAAATGGGCAATGCTCCTAAGTGAATATGACATTGAGTATGTAGACAGAAAAGCTATCAAGGGACAAGTCATTGCTAACCAACTAGTGGATGCACCACTAAAGGACACCACACCAATGCAATTTGAGTTTCTGGATGAATCTTTATTCAATATCTCAACACATTCCTAGAAATTTTACTTTGATGGGTCCTACACAAACCATGGATCAGGGGTAGGAATCTTGTTTGTAACTCCTCATGGTGACACCATACCGAAGTCTTACCATTTGTTATTTCCATGCACCAATAACATAACAGAATATGAAGCCTTAGTCATTGGCCTCAAGATGGCAACAGATTGGAAAATCAAAGAGCTACATGTCTACGGTGATTCTCAACTAGTGATAAATCAGGTCAATGATGATTACCAAACCAAAGATGAAAAGCTTATCCCATAAAAAAGGATGGTAGATGACTTTAAGGAATACTTTGTGACTATATCTTTTGAGCAGATACCTTGCATTGAGAACAAGGTAGCAGATGCCATGGCGACCATTGTCTCTCTTCTCGAGATACCAAAGAATGAGTCACGGTACGAGTTCTTAGTGGAAACTATTCAACAACCAGCTTATGATCTTCCGGAGACCCATTCCATATGCCTTTTAGTTGGATCTGATTCACCTTGGTATGGTAAGGTTTACACTTACCTCAAGGACAACACCCTCCCACCTGACTTATCTTCAAACCAATGATGAACCTTTATACGCCAAACCTCTCGCTATACCATTATTGCCGACACCCTATACTGACGTGGTCTAGATGGTACTTTACTTCATTGTTTAGAACGAGAAGAATCCCTAACTGCCTTACAAGACGTACATGAAGGGATTTGCGAAACACACTCTAGCAGTCCTTCCTTAGCTAAGAAACTCATGCGTTTGGGTTATTACTGGCCAAACATGGAAACAAATTCATACCAGTTTGTGAAGAAGTGCAAGCAGTGCCAAATACATGGGAACCTGATACATGCACCAGCTTAAGAGTTGAGACCTTTAATGACACCTTGGCCCTTTTTCCAATGGGGACTTGACCTTGTGGGAAAGATCCATCCACCCTCATCTAATGGCCATAAATTCATCATAACCGCCATTGAGTACTTTACCAAGTGGATTGAAGCAATTCCCCTCACCACCGTTACAGGTAAACAAATGTCCTCATTCATCCTGAATTACCTCATCTGCAGATACAGAATTCCTTCATCCATTATCATGGATAGTGGAAGACCCTTCAAAAACCAGGATGTCCAAGAACTCTGTGACCGATTTAAAATCCAACACTGTTTCTACACACCCTATTATCCCCAAGGCAACGGTCAAGTCGAAGCATCCAACAAGACCATCTTGAAACTCCTCAAGAAGACAGTCAACGATGTTGGTTGTGATTGGCACATCCAACTCAATCCCACTTTGTGGCCCTACAGAACTAGTATACACACTCCCATAGGTGCTACCCCTTACGCCCTTGTCTATGGCTCAGAAGATATCCTCCCCATTGAGGTCGAATTACCATCTCTTAGGGTGTTGTTAAAAGGTCTCATATCAGATGAAGAATACAGAGTCTCCAGATTGCAAGAACTAGAGTTGCTAGAGGAAAGGAGATAGGAAGCCTTTGACCATCTCAAAGCATATCAACAGATGATGTCATGAAGCTATAACCACAGAGTTCATCCAAGAATCTTTAAGGTTGGAGATCTAGTACTTAAAGAGAATCCCCGCAATTAATAGGATAGGGAAAAGAAAGGCAAGTTTGAACCCAACTAGCTTGGGCCTTATGTGATCGTAGTTGCTTATGGATCGGGGGCATATCAGTTAGCAATATCAGAGGGTGAGTTGTTAGATGACCCAATCAATAGCATGCATCTTCGCCAGTTCTATACCTAGGGGAACCCTAATGTAAGGGGGACAATAATATACAAAAAAATCAATAAATCAATAAAATACAAAAAAAAATCAAAAAAATAGAAAAATACAAAAAAATCAAAAAATTAGAAAAATGCAAAAAAATCATCCTTTGGTGAAAACCTGGCAAACAAGTGCCTTGGATAGGTATCATGATGAAAACCTGGCAAACAGGCGTCATGTTTACTTTCTAGCTTTTCGTGCAAATAAAAACAAGTGGTGAAAGCCTGGTAAACAGGCGTTACTTGTGATAAACCGCTTCCTCCATCTTTGGGAAACCAATCACGTTGTGTCCATTCTTCCCCGCATCCCATTCAACCCATATCCATTCTATAATAAAAACCTAATGATAACCTATCATGGCTTGATACTCTATCTCTTTGTTGCCTTATCAACCAAGGTTTTGTCTCGTATCCTATCCATAGTGTCAGCCTAGCATAGTGTCTCTCGTTAGTATCCATGGTCCAAGTCCATGAACTACGTTGCCTCTGCGTTGTCACGTAGGCAAGGCCATTTCTCAAATGCACCCCTGAGGCACCCACAGTCCCATCAGTCCCATTTCTTATCACCTTTCTTCTAGTCCATCCATGGTCCATTAGGGTTTACCCCAAACTACGTTGCCTCTACGTCGTCATGTAGGCAAGGCCATTTAGCAATGAGCCCCTGAGGCACTAGGTCAGTCCCTTAGGGTCCATCTTACCAATAAAGATTGTGAAATCTTCTCACCAGGCAAGCAAGCACAAGCAAAGCCCCCTTTCAAGTAGAAATCCTGACGCAAAACATTAACCTATCCAAAGCAAAGAAAACAAACTCCTAAGGCCTTCAAAATGATTTTACCCAAATTATGGCAAGAAACAAACACATCTAAAATGCAAAAATGTGTTGTGGATTGGAAACATGGTTAAAATGCAGAGTTTTGATTTTTTCTATCATGCCTTTCTATGCTACTCAAGGATGCCAAAAACTAGAGATGCTATGATGGTGGCATGATTATTTTCTTTGTTTGTTGCTTGTGGATTAAACTTTAGTAATGTGAAACCTTGTCTAAAGATATGATCGGCAAAAGATCATCAATGGCATCAAAGGTCTAACATGAACGGGGGCAATCCTTGTTTGTTGAGATGCAAGAAATACTCAGGTCATCTTAGTTCAATTATACCTCGATGCTTATATTAACTTGCTAAATCAAAATCCATGTATGTGATACTCAGGTCATCTCGGTTCAATTATACCTAGATGCTTGTATTAACTTACAACATTCAGAAAAAGTACCAAAAAAATTGCCCAATGATGAAATAAGCACTTCAAAATACTTGCACCATCAAGATGTCAAAAGCAAAGCATCCATTATACATCCATACATCCATATCCCATGCAATAAATGATCCAAACAAAGCAAAGCATCAATACAAATTAAAGCTTGTGAGTCCTTCTATCGAGTCATTCTTCTATCAATCAAATTTCTATCATTGTATCTCTTGTCAACAGTTCTAGCTGTCAATCCAAGCAATGATCCAAATGCAAGTCTGTCCTTAATCCATACCAATCAAGTCAAGTCAATCTTGTCAAATGATCCAATCACAATTAGTGGTCTTGATCATTGTTTGGTCGTAAACCAACTCGATTAGTTAATCAATCAATTGTCTTATACAGGATGTATCATTGTCAAAATCAGACCAACACACGTATCTTACATGACATGTTTCATTTCCTGAAACTAGAAACTATCCTTTGTGTTGCTCTAGGGATCTATTGTTCCCTGCCATGACAAGACGTCTGCCATGTTGGTCTAGGGATATATCATTCCCCGCCATGACAACACTGTCGTATATCGTTATCAGTATATTTGTTGTGATGTTCACAACATGCCCCATTATTGCTCCTTAGCAAAATGGGGACCCCTGCTGATGTTTTGCTTTTTGCTTCTGCTTGTGTTTGTCTGCTTTCTGGCGGTTTGGTAAAAAATAAGTCAGGTGCATCATCATCATGAAGGTCGGGATGGGGTAGGTCATCATCATGAGGTCAGTTTGTCAAAGTTCATATTTTGTTTTTGTGACCTCATATTTAGAAAAAGCTTGAAATTCCATGCAGGTTTGCCTTTTACATCACTTGAAAATTCGTCCATATGAGGAAGTTATGCACAGTCAAAGTTTTGGTCAAACCTGATATTCGCAAGAGGATCATCATAATTTTTATCCTCAGTCATGTTGTCAAGGTCATCATGATCTTGATCTATCACTTGATAAAATCATGCAGTCGAAATATCCGGACGTCAATCTTAGGTGATAGTGCCCTTTACCCGTCAAAAGACCTTATACGCATCGTGAGCATCATGATTTGAGTGTAACCCGATATTTCATAACAACGAGCATCATGATATTTTTACATCACCGGATATTATAATATCATGCTGATATTATAATATCACCCTGACTTAGAAAATCCACCATCGGCATATTTGCATGCGCATGTTAAAATCCTATCGGAGGGTCATCATCCTGATATTTGCTGAAATTCGCTAAGATGATGATGACGTCTTCATATCCTCCTGATCTCCTTTTTGCAATATCATGATGATCACCCTATCTTTTAAGGGAAGGTGATATTCTATTCCTCAACAGCATGATCATATTTTAAATATCACCCTAGCGCTAACCTGATGATGACCTCAACTCATGCTCATGCTCCGAAGACGGAATATGATGATGACGTCATCATGATATTCGATGAGGATGATCATCATATTTTTTATCCTGTCATGTTGTCAAGATCATCATGATCCTGTTTGTCTACCTGATATTTCGTAATGTCCTCCTGCCGAGAAAATATGACCTTTTGCAAATATCCTGATGATCATCAGCATCACATTTCCCTTCGGCAGGATATTTTCCAAAACATGATCCGGTTAGCGAAACATCCTGATGACGTCATGTTCTAAGTTTAACAAAGGCTCCGGATATCATGATGACGTCATCCCGATCTGATAAACGAAGAAGCTAATATCCTGATGATCATCATCATCACATTTCCCTTCGGCAGGATATTTTCCAAAACACGATCCGGTTCGCGAATATGATGATGACATCTTATTCTAAGTTCGACAAAAGCCCCAAATATCCTGATGATCATCATCGTCCTGATCTTTCGAGAGGGTTGCCTTGGCCGCAAAGGGGTCGTATTACATTCATCATCCTGATCATGCTCCTTAGGTGACCCGATATCACAATTATCCCCTGATCTTAACTGAACATGATGATGACATCATCTTTTGCATTTTAATGAAGCCCGAATATGACGATGACGTCACCATCATTTTCCTTTCCTTAGCAGCAGGATCATATTCCATATGCTCCTATTCTCCTTCAACATGATGATGATGATGATGTTGTTCTTTTCCCCAATATACAGAACCGAAACATCCTGATGACGTCATCTGGACCTTCAGAAGGGAGAGCATCATATTTCCAAAATATCATGCAGATGAAGTGAACATCGGCCAAATAGAGAATATCGGCCAACATGTTTTTTGACACGCCGATAGCGATAGTCATGCTGATGGGCGGGAAATGAAGCGGTGGAGTTTTAAACCATTTTTTGGCACCCGTGGCATTTTTTCGGTCAGCAATGGTTGACCCAATGGGTTTTGAGCGGTCTGAATACGTTTTGAACGCGTTTTAAGAGTATTTTGAACCCGATTTCCATGATTTTGCGCAGTCACCTGGATTTAAACGATTATTTTAATTTCCTGCTATTTATGTGATAAATGAAATACTTATTGCTTGTCTTGTCTTGCAGGCTTGCAGTTGAGGAAGCAGCTGGAAAGTCAACACAGTGACCTCATGGAGGAAGGAAATCTGATCTCAGGAGTAGGAAGATAAAGACGAAGTGTGAAAAAGTCAAGGCCATTCAAGTAAAGAACAAGGTTGCAGCTGAGAGTATTACTACAACAGACAAACAGAAGTTATTACCCAGCTGCCGGAACTTCTCAGAAGGGGCAATATTTCGCCCAGATTTGACACTGCTCAGAGATATTTTGAAGAGTTGGTTCACCTGTATTTATTGCTGTAACCAGGGGTTTGAACCAGGGGTTCAGTTAGGTTTCTGCTGTAGTGAGGACAATCAGAATGTCTTTATATTGTGCCTCTCTACACTATAATACTTTACAACAGGGATTTTAGGAAAACAACAGGGGCTACAACAGGATTTTTCTTTTCGGAACATACAGCGAGTTAGCATAGTTTAGAAGTAGAAGAAGGAGGTCGCCTGTTTGTCTGCAGTAAGGTGCGCGTGGAATGTCTGGCTATCTTACTGTATTTGTAAAGCTTGTAAGTTCTCTGTAGTATGATCAATGAAACTAAGAGTCATTCCTATATTGTAAATCATGTATGACTATTCGTTTCTAATACAATAGAATCTGGAGTTCTGCATCTATCTTCTGAGTGTTCTCCTGCTCTTCTTTGTGTTTTGAAATTTTTTCTTTGAGAGCTTGCAATTTTAAATGTATGTTTGTGAAAATGCTCAGAACTTACATTTAAGGTTTTTACTGTGGATTTGATCAAATTACTATGGTATTTACATAGTGCATAATAGAAACAATTAGATCCTTCGGTAGATTAAATGAGGAATAGATTAGATCTTTCTAACTTTTCCCAACCCATCTGAAATATTTAGCTGAAAACGTAGAAATCTAAAGGAAATTGTCTCAAATTTGAAGAAGCATGCATAACAGAGCTATAAGTAGACAGTTTTCATAAATAGATAAAGAAGAAAATTGCAAAAATTCAAGAAAACCATCTAAAACTTGTAGCACAGTATCACTTTTATGCAAAGGAATGAAAAGTATTGACATATCTCATGACCTTTTTGCACATTCTTAGTCCAGTAAACCACCAAACAAACCTAAACTACGTAAGGCCCCTTGAACATTACAGCTTCACATTGACCAACTGAACTTGACCAACCGAACCATTGTAGACTTGGGATTAGTTGAATCTCAAATGATTCCTTCTTATCTTTCAAGTATAGTTTCAGTTCATTATATGTGAATTTTAACTTATTGTTATGATTGCATCAAAATGATCATCAACAGTTTTCTGGCGCTAGAAGGAGGGCCTGATTTGGTTTAGGGTTAAAATTTTGAGTTTTAAATGTTATATTCTGAGATATGTTAGATCTCATAAAATTTCAAAGGCCTAAAATGTTGAAAGAGGGTCCCATTTTTAATGGACTCATATAGGGACAGTTTTCAAGTTGACATTCCTTCATTTCAGAAAGCTTTGAATAACCACCTTTATCCTAAAATTTTATATAGCTATGGTTTATTTGGAAGGTGTAGGATACATGAGTCTACAGAGCATGGTGAGCTTAATTGTATAGCTTTCCTTACAAGATTAGATTTATATTTGAAAGGACTAATCTCTCTCTTAGATGGGTATAAGGCTGAAAGTTGGCAGGGAAATGAGGAGATTATTGAGCGACAGGAGGATGCAGCATCAACGGTCGTTAAATGTGCAGAGGATGCAAAGATGGAACCAATGCTAGGAATAAAGGATAGTAAGATCTCTCTCCAGGAATCATGTGATGGTAAGAAAAAAAATCTGTCTTTTCGTCAGGATCCGGCTGTGATTAAAGTTAGTGAAAAGTATAAATATCCTAAAAAATGCAGAGAAGAAATCACAGCTCATGTCTCTTTTCTAGATAATAAGCAAAAAGGATTTAATTAAAAAGAAAAGGAAAGTGAGGTTCATCTTGATACATTTGATAAATATATAGAACTACTAAGGAATATTTGTCAAGAAGAAACCTCTGGATCTGACCTGAAAAGTTTTAATGAACATGATTTGGCAAAGAAATGTAAACAAGCATTGGCAGAATTAAAATGCACTAAAATTGATGAGATCCCTACTATAGAAGCTAATGAAGTCATAGAAAAGAAAGTAAATCCTAGTGTTACACCTGACTTCTTTAAATTGAATGATCAAAATCAAGATTGTTGCAGGTCAATAGGATTAGACTCTTCACTGAATGATAAATGTGAGTTATATGATGAACAATTCTTGAAAGAAGAGGATACAGAGGATCATGGAGCTGCTGTACACAATCAGACATCACCCCCATGCCATGTTGAAAATAAAACAGGGGAGTATTCTTGTCAATCTAAGGATGTTGTTCCACCTTTACTCTCAAGTGATTTAGAAATGATTAATTTCTGTATGTCAGATTATGATGATCAAGATACTTACTTAAGTGCTGATGTGCAGGAAACTAATGAGAACATTGAGAGGTTTGCTGAATTTGAGGATAAACTGAACATCCAGAATGAAGGAACAAAGCTGGATGAAGATGAAGAAATGATATATCTAGAGTCATTCCTCTTTCAACTTGAAAAGGGACTAGACATAGAGCTGGGCAATGAAAATGCAGAGTTAAATGGAGAGCCAACTATTAATGAACAAGTGTGTTCCACAGAGCTAAAGGCACATCAGGTTGTCTCTTTCCTTTCCTTAGTAAACAATGATAAATGCTATTTTGATTATGGAAATTCAAGAGATAGGACATGCATATGGATTAATCATAACCCTGATGAGCTGCCTCAGTTACTAGTCATTAAGAGCTATTCTGATAAACACAATGAATCTAGAATACCAGATTTTTTTTCAGAATTCAAAGATAAATCTGCTATGATGAGAACCATAACTAGTATCCTGTTACTCCTGCACAACCTAAAGAAATATGCAAGTAGGGGTGTTCTTGGGTCTTTTTCCTGGGTTTCTAATTGCCTTGTAGAGGCTTGTATATAGTCTGGTAGGGTAGTTGTTTTTGTTTTTGTGTTCTTCTTTTGCTATTTTCTTTTTGGGTTGGCTGTTTGTATAGTTTGTCTTTTTTTTTTTTTTTGCTTTTGTTTCTTTCTGTTTGTACAGTTCTTTGTTTTGTTGTGTTGTTTGTACAGCCTGTTTGTTTGGTTTGTTTGTTGTCTCCTCAGCAGGGATCTTTATTTTACTTTAGAGTATTAAGGAGCAAAACTAGCAACCATTCAAAACAGTATAAAATTTAGGATATTCAGGTTAACCATTTGCAATTTACACATAACTTGTCACTGTCATGAATGTAGAGAGTTGTTCATCTTCTGAAGTTTTGTATTCAATAAATGTGATTGAGAATTCGAAGCAGGTCTCTCACGATGACACACCTAAAATCCTTGGGTTTGTTGAACTTACCAGTGTAGATATTAGGTGAAAAATCAGAGGTCACCCTTGCTACCATTACAATTCTCAGCTTAATTTCAGCAAGTGTCCACTCCTTGCATCATGAAGTTACAAATTGCTATATCTTATGAAATCTTTCAAAATTAGAAAACAAATAAATAAATAAATAAATAAAGTGGATTATACTGAAAATCCAGATTAAGCCATCTAAGTAACTCTACTGGGGCTATGGACGCTCGCTGGTAGTGGGGCTCTACTTAGGAGAATTGTAACGATAACCTTGCCGGGGCTATAGACGCTCGCTGGCAGCAAGGCTCTATCCGGTCGGCTATGAGGGAATATCCTCACCTACGTAGGCTAATGTCAGTCACTGGTTTGTTCAACCGATCTTCAAGATGAGGATAATTAATCACGTGCACACAACTAAACTGAAAATGGAAATTCATGCATCTTTATTGAATACTTTGAGTCTCAAGCTGAATAGTAATTTGCAGGAAAGATAGTTGGAAGTTATGAGTCCATTTCATCTAGTTTCCTTGAACACTTTGAATTTAATTGTTTTGTTTTGGTTGCTAGTTGTTGTGATGTTCACAACACGCCCCATTATTGCTCCTTAGCAAAATGGGGACCCCTGCTGATGTTTTGCTTTTTGCTTCTGCTTGTGTTTGTCTGCTTTCTGGCGGTTTGGTAAAAAATAAGTCAGGTGCATCATCATCATGAAGGTCGGGATGGGGTAGGTCATCATCATGAGGTCAGTTTGTCAAATTTCATATTTTGTTTCTGTGACCTCATATTTAGAAAAAGCTTGAAATTCCATGCAGGTTTGCCTTTTACATCACTTGAAAATTCGTCCATATGAGGAAGTTATGCACAGTCAAAGTTTTGGTCAAACCTGATATTCGCAAGAGGATCATCATAATTTTTATCCTCAGTCATGTTGTCAAGGTCATCATGATCTTGATCTATCACTTGATAAAATCATGCAGTCAAAATATCCGGACGTCAATCTTAGGTGATAGTGCCCTTTACCCATCAAAAGACCTTATGCGCATCGTGAGCATCATGATTTGAGTGTAACCCGATATTTCATAACAACGAGCATCATGATATTTTTACATCACCGGATATTATAATATCATGCTGATATTATAATATCACCCTGACTTAGAAAATCCACCATCGACATATTTGCATGCGCATGTTAAAATCCTATCGGAGGGTCATCATCCTGATATTTGCTGAAATTCGCTAAGATGATGATGACGTCTTCATATCCTCCTGATCTCCTTTTTGCAATATCATGATGATCACCCTATCTTTTAAGGGAAGGTGATATTCTATTCCTCAACAGCATGATCATATTTTAAATATCACCCTAGCGCTAACCTGATGATGACCTCAACTCATCCTCATGCTCCGAAGACGGAATATGATGATGACGTCATCATGATATTCGATGAGGAGGATCATCATATTTTTTATCCTGTCATGTTGTCAAGATCATCATGATCCTGTTTGTCTACCCGATATTTCGTAATGTCCTCCTGCCGAGAAAATATGACCTTTTGCAAATATCCTGATGATCATCATCATCACATTTCCCTTCGGCAGGATATTTTCCAAAACATGATCTGGTTAGCGAAACATCCTGATGACGTCATGTTCTAAGTTTAACAAAGGCTCCGGATATCATGATGACATCATCCCGATCTGATAAACGAAGAAGCTAATATCCTGATGATCATCATCATCACATTTCCCTTCCGCAGGATATTTTCCAAAACACGATCCGGTTCGCGAATATGATGATGACGTCTTATTCTAAGTTCGACAAAAGCCCCAAATATCCTGATGATCATCATCGTCCTGATCTTTCGAGAGGGTTGCCTTGGCCGCAAAGGGGTCGTATTACATTCATCATCCTGATCATGCTCCTTAGGTGACCTGATATCACAATTATCCCCTGATCTTAACTGAACATGATGATGACGTCATCTTTTGCATTTTAATGAAGCCCGAATATGACGATGACGTCACCATCATTTTCCTTTCCTCAGCAGCAGGATCATATTCCATATGCTCCTATTCTCCTTCAACATGATGATGATGATGATGTTGTTCTTTTCCCCAATATACAGAAGCGAAACATCCTGATGACGTCATCTGGACCTTCAGAAGGGAGAGCATCATATTTCCAAAATATCATGCAGATGAAGTGAACATCGGCCAAATAGAGAATATCGGCCAACATGTTTTTTGACACGCCGATAGCGATAGTCATGCCGATGGGCGGGAAATGAAGCGGTGGAGTTTTAAACCATTTTTTGGCGCCCGTGGCATTTTTTCGGTCAGCGATGGTTGACCCGATGGGTTTTGAGCGGTCTGAATGCGTTTTGAACGCGTTTTAAGAGTATTTTGAACCCGATTTCCACGATTTTGCGCAGTCACCTGGATTTAAACGATTATTTTAATTTCCTGTTGTTTATGTGATAAATGAAATACTTATTGCTTGTCTTGTCTTGCAGGCTTGCAGTTGAGGAAGCAGCTGGAAAGTCAACACAGTGACCTCATGGAGGAAGGAAATCTGATCTCAGGAGCAGGAAGATAAAGATGAAGTGCGAAAAAGTCAAGGCCATTCAAGTAAAGAACAAGGTTGCAGCTGAGAGTATTACTACAACAGACAAACAGAAGTTATTACCCAGCTGCCGGAACTTCTCAGAAGGGGCAATATTTCGCCCAGATTTGACACTGCTCAGAGATATTTTGAAGAGTTGGTTCACCTGTATTTATTGCTGTAACTAGGGGTTTGAACCAGGGCTTCAGTTAGGTTTCTGCTGTAGTGAGGACAATCAGAATGTCTTTATATTGTGCCTCTCTACACTGTAATACTTTACAACAAGGATTTTAGGAAAACAACAGGGGCTACAATAGGATTTTTCTTTTAGGAACATACAGCGAGTTAGCATAGTTTAGAAGTAGAAGAAGGAGGTCGCCTATTTGTCTGCAGTAAGGTGCGCGTGGAATGTCTGGCTGTCTTACTGTATCTGTAAAGCTTGTAAGTTCTCTGTAGTATGATCAATGAAACTAAGAGTCATTCCTATATTGTAAATCATGTATGACTATTCATTTCTAATACAATAGAATCTGGAGTTCTGCATCTATCTTCTGAGTGTTCTCCTGCTCTTCTTTGTGTTTTGAAATTTTTTCTTTGAGAGCTTGCAATTTTAAATGTATGTTTGTGAAAATGCTCAGAACTTACATTTAAGGTTTTTACTGTGGATTTGATCAAATTACTATGGTATTTACATAGTGCATAACAGAAACAATTAGATCCTTCGGTAGATTAAATGAGGTATAGATTAGATCTTTCTAACTTTTCCCAACCCATCTGAAATATTTAGCTGAAAACGTAGAAATCTAAAGGAAATTGTCTCAAATTTGAAGAAGCATGCATAACAGAGCTATAAGTAGACAGTTTTCATAAATAGATAAAGAAGAAAACTGCAAAAATTCAAGAAAACCATCTAAAACTTGCAGCACAGTATCACTTTTATGCAAAGGAATGAAAAGTATTGACATATCTCATGACCTTTTTGCACATTCTTAGTCCAGTAAACCACCAAACAAACCTAAACTACGTAAGGCCCCTTGAACATTACAGCTTCACATTGACCAACTAAACTTGACCAACCGAACCATTGTAGACTTGGGATTAGTTGAATCTCAAATGATTCCTTCTTATCTTTCAAGTATAGTTTCAGTTCATTATATGTGAATTTTAACTTATTGTTATGATTGCATCAAAACGATCATCAACAATATTGTTGGTTTGCCACTTGATAGGGGCAATACCTTGTTTGTTCTTGTATCATTTGTGCATACTTGCTTACTTGCTTATGTGTGTTATTATTCTATCTTGCATCATGTATCATTCGGGTTTTTCTTCAAACCTAACCAAGTTTTCCCTTTGTCTTCGTGAGATTGTCCATCTCACGCCTTCTACTTTCTTCCCATCCAATCTCCCGAGGGGGCATCCTATCATCATAACCTGTACCAGGGACAAACTGGGGCATGTATCATTATTCAAACAATCAATTTCTTTGAAGCAACACCATAAACTGTATTGCATCAAAGCGGGGCAAAATGTATACACCTAAAAATGACACAATTCGGTCTAGTTAAATATTCTTAATATTTATTCCCTTCTAATTCCTCTATCAATAAATAAATAAACAAATTTATTTATTTGATTCATATTCTTGCAACAATTAAATAAAATCCTTTATTTAATTCAAATTCTTCCAAACAATTAAATAATTCTTAATTATTTAATTAAATCAATTCATTCTTCCAAATTTGAATAAATCATTTAAATTTATTCAATCCTCTCAATCTCTAAAAATAAAATACAATCAAATATTTTATTTATTCTTCCAAAATCATGCACAACAATTAAATAAATTTATTTATTTAATTTGCTTTCTAATCTTCTAAATTAAATAATACCAATTATTTAATTACTTCTTCCAATAATATCTTCTCTAAATTTAAATAAATCAATTATTTATTTAAGTTGTCTATTTCTTCTAAATTGAGTTATCTCTAAATATAATTCAATCTTTGTGCACATATAATTAAATATTCTTAATATTTAATAAAGCAAAATATCTTCTTATTCTCATGCAAATCCCTTCTTCTTGTTTTAAATCACTTAACTGATTATTATATTCTTTTAATTGCTTTAACTCATTGTTCTATTCTTAGCAAATCCTCTCATACAAAAGAAAGCAAGACACATGTCTTCTTCTTATTCACGCACGTTCCTCAACCGTTGATCTTCTCATTCTTTCTATACCGTTGATCTTCTCTTTCTCAAGTCTATAAATTGAACCCTATTCTTCCATTTCATTCATCCAAGCTTTAAGTATCATTACTCTGCAGGAATTACAGTGCGCCTTTGACACCAATTCCTTCATTGCTTGTGATCACACTCGTTACTACGCACCACTATCATTGGTGTGAAGCTCATCTTCATGGTGATATTATCATAGCCATTCTCAATTGACATTCTTGAAACAAAGAAAAGAAGAGCACTCTCTAAGGGCCCTATTTCATACATGCAAGATCGATTGTGATAGGCGATCAATGGAAGCTTAGAATTAAGGAGGTTTGCTTTGTTGTTTGTTCATTGTTTATTGAATCTTCTTTATTCACCATTTCATTGATTTTTGGGTAACTTGATATTGATATTATTGTTTATTCATATTTGAATCCAATTTTCCCTTAACACTAATCAATCATCCACCATCAATCAATCTAAATCAGACCTATATCCTTCGATTTCAATCATCCCAACATCATCAATTATCTTTTGTCTATCAATCTATCAGACCAGCCAATCTGTTAATCTTGACTGACCCAAAATCCAATCACCAATCAAATCCAATCAATCTATCCAAAGCCAATCAATCAATAGACCAATCCACTCAAAATTAACCCATCTAGGAATCTCAATTATATTGCATAAGTCCAAACATCATGCCTCAAACCAAAAGCAAGTATAAAGAAGCCATGGAAGCTAACCTTAAATAGTTTCAATCCACTCCCCTCATATATGCTTCACAATTTACAGCCGACATGCCACCCGATACCTTTGTACCTGAGGGTTATGTTATCAGACCATCATCCTCTTCAATCTCAACCCAACAACAGTTTTTTGAGCCCTCATCTTCTGTAGTGATACCACAATCTCCATATGTCTATGATGATTCATCAGATGACCAAGAAGATCTGCAAGACCCAAAAGATTTACAACATGCAAACAAAAAAATAAAAGCTAACCAAGAACAAATCCTTTTACAATTGATACAAGCCGAAGTCAAACTACCTAGCAACTTTGATGTGTCCATAATTCGTAAAGAGGACCCTACCAATGTTATTACAGAAAACCCTATGGCTATTGTCACTATGTCTACCAAGTCCACCATACCTCCCACACCATCCTTGTCCAACCAGCCCACTCATACATCCCAACCATTATCTGCACCTATGAGACCTAGTGTGTCATATGTTACTACATCCATTGAGCCATTATTGACCCCATCTTATGTTCTTACTTCTACGGTCTCTAATATGAGTGGACCCTCCATTCGTGTGTCAGCTCCCACTCCATCTGCCTCCATGAATGTCATTTCCACTCAAGCAACTCAAGCCCCACCCGTGTTGCATGTCGGGCCATCCCGAACACCTAGCCAACCAATTCAAACTTCACATATCATTATACCACCTAGTCAACCAATTCAAACTCCACATGTCACATCTAATCTAAACATGACCCTCATAGATCAGCTTATCAAATCAAATGCACACTCAAACATCTCATATGTTGATCAACTACTCTCTCTTGGACAACAACCGCCTTATGTCACTACGCCACCCATCTCCCAAGTTCCATTGATTTCGACACAACCCCCATCTTATACCAACACCACCTTCGGCTCACATGCAATACCTACCTATACTATCAACCCAACATTGAATTCATACACACCACCTCTACTTGGTAGTCATACCCAAAACACTTTTAGCCAACCTCAAAACACATACGGTCCATCATACGATCCATCGCAACAATATCCCTCAAATCAACAATTGACCTACCATATCCCTCCACCTAGCCATCAAAATCCTATGCAACAACAATTACCATCTCTATTTGATTATGCACAACGGTTGCACCAAATAGAATGAAAAATGGAGGACATGAGTATGGGCCAAAATAAGAAAACATTTTCCTTTGAGGAGGTATGTTTGTATCCCTTTGACAAATCATTACAAATGATACCATTTCCCCCACACTTTGAAATACCACAATTTGATAAATATAAGGGAAAAGGAGACCCAAACGATCACCTTCGAACCTTCTATGTCACTTGTCTCAATGTGGCCTATAATGACACATATCGTTTACGAGTCTTCCCTCAAAGTCTAGGGGGCAGGCCATGGAATGGTTTTCTCATTTGCCTTCGAGCATTAAGACCTTTAAGGAATTGGCAAGCAAATTTGTGTCTCACTTTGCCTTTAACATAGAGCATGAAATCACTATGAATGATCTTGTTAATAATAAACAATGAAATGGTGAAACCTTTTCATCCTTTATTCAATGATGGAGAAACATGGCCAGTAAACTCTCTT
The DNA here is from genome assembly GCA_027924645.1 of Cunninghamia lanceolata. NCBI lineage: Eukaryota > Viridiplantae > Streptophyta > Pinopsida > Cupressales > Cupressaceae > Cunninghamia > Cunninghamia lanceolata. The sequence goes on from BSBN01000103.1 coordinate 7,053,793, forward strand.
GGCATATGCCTAAAAAGCAACAAGTGGACATTTTTGTCCAAAACCTCCATCTTGAGTTGTCATTTCAACTACAAATTCACAGTGCCATTTCTTTTGATGAGATTATATCTAAAGGAACCAACATTGAAAAAGCATTAATTGCAAAGGGCCTCATCAAAATATTTAAAGAAAACAGGGATACTAACGACAAGTCTCATTTATGGAATAAGAATAAAAATGTCATAAACGATGGAGTTGTAGATGCAAAGAACGTACAAATTGTGCAAGCACCCATTCGTGTCCAATCAGCACCTAGTGCCCCACCTTTTGTTACCCATGACCAAATGAAAGCAAACCCGCCACCAAGACACAGATTCACCCCTTGGGAGAACCAATTGAGGTTGTTCTTAGGAAGCTAGTACAATTAGGAAACATCACTTTACCTAAAGTCAAACCAAATGAAGAGCCACTATTCAAGCCAAACTGGTATAAAAACAATGAGTACTATGAATATCATAGGGTAAAGGACATAGTACCACTAGCTGCATGAAACTTAAACACCTAGTTCAAAACCTCATTGATCAAGGACTTGTTAATGTTACGGCATCACAACCAACATCCAACTATGACCTAGATGCTTATAAGAATCCACTTCCTTCGTATGAGAAAGTAAGTCCCTCCAATACTGCGAAAAATATCAATTATACATATGAGTCCACCATCGGCCGCATTGAGCAATCCCAAATTTCCACTATTACCATAAGAGGAAGAGCACCTGACTGTGCTGTCACTACTCGTCACAATTGTGTAACCATTCAAGGAACACCCCCACCTGCCATTCATCCTAATCCTGGCTATAATATTCTTGAGCACCTTGGCAAAACCCCTGCCCATATTTCTAGCCTAGAGCTGCTACATATATCACTCACTCATAAAGCCATCCTGGATAAATCCTTTCAAGAGTCCTCAGTGCCAAATGATATATATATATATAGCACAATTCCAAGCTATGATGACAAGTATTGTAGCTCCACATCATTTGACTTTCTTCGATCAAGACCTTACATCCTCCAATCCATCCCACCACCATGCCCTCCATATCAAAGTATTTATCAACCAACGCCATGTTAAACAGGTACTAGTAGATGGTGGAGTTGGATTAAACATATGTTCTTTGAAGTTAGTCAAACTATTGGGATACTCTAAGGATAGTATTGAGACTACCAAAAGCATAACCATCAAGGCTTATGATGATGGAGAGAGGGATTCAGAAGTGATCATCTTGTTGCCTATAAGGGTTGGTCCTATCACTACTGCTTCCAAATGCCAAGTCCTGGATGTTGAGGTTCCTTATAATATTATCCTCGGCCATCCATGGATACATGCTCTAAAGGCCATGCCATCTACGTATTGTCAATGTTTAAAATTCCCATACAATGGAATGGAAATCACGATCCCTACAGATCCCAATGCCTTTGAATATTACCGAGCCTTCCAAGCCACCTATCAGAATCCTAATCATGTACCTAGCAATACTGAGGCCCACCCATCCACATCCTATGTTGACCCTTCTGATTTAAACAAGCCCTCTACCAGTAAATCCTTTTCCAACATCGAGTTTAAGTATGAAGAAAAGGGACTTGGCAAGTACAACCTACATGAATCTTGTTGTGTGGGAACCTTACCCTTGTCATCCAAATCCTATGGTAGACTATTAGTAGCCAAAGCCACCTCATCCAAGGCAACCCTCACTATACTGCCAATAGTGTTTATCCAATTCAGACTTCTTGATAAGGAAGATGTCAAGGGTGACATTTCTACCTGGATCTTTTGTGATGAGAATGATCTAGTTGCCCTAGAAGTAGAATGATACAATAATGGATTTAGGATCATTAAGAACATGGTCTACAAAGGAAAAGGAGGACTGGGATCACATGAACAAGGCCCCCTGGAACCCATGATTGTCACTAATAGGTTTAATAAGAAGGGTTTAGGATACTGAAAGGAGGGTCCGCCTTCCTCAGACACCAAGTCTACCCTTGATAAAGTTGTCGAGGCCTCTTTTGTGGAAGAGACCACTAGTGAGAATACCTTCAATGACTCTTCCTTCCATATTAGTGAACTATTCCAAGAAGCCTCCATCTTTATGCTGTCATCTGCCTCATCCTCCACATCCTCTGATCTTCAACTTGTCTACCCTAACCTAATTGTTTGGGACCAATAGGGGGCATCAGTTTTAGACGTCTTTCATAACGACGAGGCCATAGAAGAATTCATGGGACTAAGGAAAGGCTTACCTTTGGGAGACCACAAAGCAAGGTTCACAATAGATCTTCCCTAATTGGCATATTTTGATGGAAGTGTCAAATCCTCTAGTCATAAAAGTCAAACAAATAAAGTAAAAAAGGAAAGGTCACTAGGTGAAAACCGCAAGGCACCTTTTGACTAGAAAAAAATAAAAATAAAGGATGTATCCAAGGGTGAAAACCTCTCTGATCACCCAAGGATGGAGGATTTGACCTTCCTTTGACCACAACACATCAGGAGTGGTTATCTCTATTGGTAGAAGATTCCAAGGAAATCAATTTGGGTACAACGGAGAATCCAAAGAACACATTTTTAGCAGCGTCATTGTCAGATGAGGAAAATACTAATTTCATGGCATTTTTCATGAAAAGGGCAATCAACTTTGCCTGGACCTATGCCGACATGCTGGGTCTAGATCCTTCACTGGTAGTGCACCATCTGGGAGTATCCCAAAATTCCAAACGAGTCAAATAGAAGCTGCGAAAAATGCATCCTCAGATAGCTCTTCTAGTAAAGGCAGAAATTCAAAAGCTTTTGGAGGCCAAGTTTATGATGACTTCCCATTACCAAGCATTGATGCAATCGTCGACCTTACAACCGATCATGAAATGCTCTCATTGATGGACGAGTTCTCTAGGTATAATCAGATTAGAATTGTAGAAGAGGACCAGAATAAAACTTCTTTTATCTATCCATGGGGCATCTACTATTGGGTGGTCATGCCTTTTTGTCTCAAGAATGCAGGCGCAACCTACCAATGAGCTATGACCATTATTTTCCATGATCTCTTCCATACTATAATGGAGGATTATGTCGATGACATCTTGGGAAAGTCTAAAACAAGAGAAGGCTAGCTACAAGTATTGGAACAAATTTTTGACAGGTTGGAAAAATATCACGTCAGGATAAATCCCAAAAAGTGTATCTTTGGCATAACTTCTAGGAAATTGTTGGGCTACATAGTCTCTAGGAGAGGCATTGAAGTCGATCATGCTAAGGTAAAAGCTATAGTCACCATGCCTCCTCCATCAAATATGAAACAACTCCATACCCTCCAAGGTTGTTTACAATCCATCCGTAGGTTCATTGCATAGCTCGCAGATAAATGCCATCCCTTTTAGCATTTGCTTTGGAAAGGAGAAATATTTAAGTGGGATGAAAAATGTCAGCAAGCCTTTGATCAAATCAAAGAGTATCTAGCAACACCACCTTTGTTAGTGCCACCTATCTCTGATCGACGTTTGCTCTTATATACTTCTTCAATGGTAGTTACCCTAGGTGCTCTATTGGCTCAGAATGATGACACAGGAAAAGAACATGCCATTTATTACATCAGCTAAACTCTTGTAGGTTACGATCTCAACTACACAATAATAGAAAAACCATGCTTGGCTATAGTGTTTGCCTCTCAAAAATTGTGACACTACATGCTGGATCAGTCAACATAGCTCATCTCTAGATTTGATCCACTCAAATATCTTCTTTCTAAAGTGGCACTTACAAGAATGATAGAAAAATGGGTGATGATCCTCAGTGAGTTTGACATCCAATACGTTGACCGAAAAGCCATCAAGGGAGAAGTCATAGCTGATGAACTAGCAGAAGCACCGATAATCCCAACCTATCCATTCTACTTTTCTTGGTGAAGAAATATTCAGTGTCTCTTCTTCTAAAATGTGGCAGTTGTACTTTGATGGTTCCTATACCCAGCATGGATCGGGAGCCAGAATCCTCTTTATCACCCCCCAGGGTGATTGTATTCCAAAATCTTACAGAATTGCCTTTGCTTGCATGAATAACATAGTAGATTATGAAGCCTTGATCACAGGATTACGCATGGCTATCCAGTGGGATTTAAAAGAGCTGCGAGTATTTTGAGATTCTCAACTAGTAATTAAGCAAGTCCAAGAAGAGTACCAAACAAAAGATGAGAAGCTCCTGCCTTACAAGCTAATGGTTGATGAATTTAGGAAATATTTCTCTAAGATAACATTTGAGCAGATTCCCAGGATCAATAATAAGGTAGACGATGCTATGGAAACCATTGGTTCTCTCTTAGACATGCCTGCAAATACCCAAAGATGTGAATTCTTGGTGGAGCAGCTCCTAATTCTAGCCTTCAAAGTGCCACAATCAGAGCTTATCTATGAAATAGTTGGTCCCAACTCCCCCTAGTACCAAGACATAAATGAGCATCTAAGCAATGGTACTTTCCCTATTCAACTTTCCAACACCCAACGCAAAACCTTCCTTCTTTGAACCTCCTGTTATACTATACTTGCCAAAACCCTTTACTATAAGAGTCTCAATGGTATCCTACTTAGGTATCTTGACTCAATAGAGGCTGAAGTTGCTTTATGAGAGGTACACGAGGGTGTCTATGGATCGCATTCCACCAGTCCTAGTCTTGTCAAAAAACTTCTAAGAGAGGGTTATTATTGGCCCACCATGGAGCAGGATGCTCAACAGTTTGCCATAAGATGCCTTCAATGTCAAAAGCATGGGGACCTAATACATGCCCCAGCGCATGAGCTCTAGTCTCTTACTGCTCCTTGGCCATTTTTGCAATGGGGACTCAACCTCATAGGGAAGATCAATCCTCCCTCCTCAAATGGCCATAAGTTTATTATTACCACTATAGAGTATTTCACCAAATGGGTGGAAGCCATTCCTATGACCTACATCACCAGTAAACAAATTTCAAAGTTTATTCTCCATCATATCATTTGCCATTATGGTGTTCCACAAACCATCATTACTGACAATGGGCACCCATTTAAGAATCAGGAGGTCCATGATTTGTGCAACAAATTTCATATCCAACACAAATTTTCCACACACTACTATCCTCAAGAAGACGGTCAATGAAGCTAGCCATGATTAGCACCTCCAACTGAACCCTGCATTGTGGGCTTATCGCACAAGTGTCTGAACTCCTACTAGCACAACTCCCGATGCCCTTGTCTATGGTATAGACACCATCCTTCCTATTGAGGTCGAGATCCCCTCATTCTGAGTCTCACTCCACCATATTATCTTTGATGAAGAGTACAGAACAACCCATCTAAATGAGTTAGAGCTATTGGATGAAAGATGAATCATAGCACTTTATCATCTGCAAGTTTACCAAAATCACCTTCTTCGTAGCTATAACAAGAAGATAAAAGAAAGGAGGTTCCAGGTGAGCGACTTAGTCCTGAAAGAGAATCAGAGAAATCAGCAGCACCATGAGAAACAAGGCAAATTTGAGCCAAACTAGCTAGGGCCCTTTGTCATCACATCAGTGTTTGGGTCTGGAGCTTACACTCTTGCAACACCTAAAGGCTTGCCTCTAGATGAACCACTCAACAATGTTCATCTTAAAAAGTTTTATCCTTGATCTTTGCATCCTCTATCTGCAAAAAAATACAAAAAATTATAAAAATAGAAAAAAACAAAATAAATAAAAAAAAGAAAAATAAATTAAAAAATAAAAAAAATCAATCCAATAGTGAAAATCACTTCGGTGGCGCTTTGGGTTAACGTCCAATGGTGAGAACTTGGCAAACAAGCGCCTTGGATAAGTACCATAGTGAAAACCTGGCAAACATGCGCTATGGTAGAACCAACTCTCACCATCTACTTCATTATCTATTTAACTCCCATTGCATTGTGTCACTCCATCCATCTCTTGACAACCTCATCCATCCATGGCTAAAATGTTCATCCCATTTATCATCCCAGTGCCTTACTTCTATCATGGCTGGAAATTGTTGGAGTCAATATATCATTTGCTGTCACAAGCTCCCATATGAGTCAACTACAACCATCCCAGTCAATATCAAATTTCCATACCCTTTGTACATAACCAAAATTCTTCCCATACTGGGGGCACTTGCTTGCACTTCGATGTTGGGTGGACACTTCAAAGCTTCATAGGAAATCCTACAATGACATAAAAAAATCCAAAAAATCATATAATGACCTGAAAAAAATCCAAAAAATCATATAATGACCTAAAGAAATCCAAAAAATCATAAAATGACCTGAAAAAATCCAAAAAATCATAAAATGGCCTAAAAAAATCTAAAAAATCATAAAATGACCTGAAAAAATCCAAAAATAAATCATATAATGTAATGGAACAACTTGCACAATATCTGAATATAATAGTAAATATGCTGCAAATACTTGATAATAATATGCCACTTCAAGGGGGCAACCTCCTAATCCACTTCGAGGGGGATACCTCCAATAGTCTTCAATGAGAACACAATACACAATATGATGATCTAATAAGACTCACTACCCCTATATATACCTATTTATGCCTAGGATATCACCCAGGCTGACTTAGATAGCCCTATAGAAGCCTTAGGCTGACCTAAACAACTAAATAACAATATAATAATGATAATACGACTTAATTAAGAGTTAAGATAGCCACAAGCCGACTATTCATAACCATATACACTATAGAAGTAAGGGCATAACATGCCCCCCACCTTTACAAAAGCGTTGTCCTCAACACTAATCAATTGTGGTAGTTTCTTCATATAATCTTCATCATCCCATGTGGCAACTTCAACTAGAAGATATTTCCTTGATGTCCTTAGCTTATTCAGGTGTGTTTGGAAAATTAACTTCAGCTCTAAGATGTGTCTTCCCTTTGCATCTAGCTGTTGATGGTGATGAATGTGTTCTTCCTTTACTTGAACCTTTTGATGTGCCATAGAGGAAAAGGTGAGGAATAGTACATGGTACCCTTGCATTGGTTGAATAGCTTGACTAGGAAGTTCTTCTTCTTTCACTTCTTCCTCTTCATTGCCTTTTTCTTCATCTTCATCTTCTTCTTCTTCTTCTTCTTCCACTTCTTCTTTTTGTTTTTCTTCTTCTTCTTCTTCTTCTTCTTCTGGTTCTTCTTCTTTTTCTTCTTCTGCTTCTTCTGCTTCTTCTTCTTTTTCTTCTTCTTCTAGTTCTTCTTCTTCTTTGTCTACTGCTTCTTCTTCTGGTTCTTCTTCTTTTTCTTCTTCTTCTACTTCTTCTTTTGGTTCTTCTTCTTTGTCTGCTTCTTCTTCTTCTTCTTCTTCTTCTTCTTCTTCTTCTTCTTCTTCTTCTTCTTCTTCTTCTTCTTCTTCTTCTTCTTCTTCTTCTTCTTCTTCTGGTTCTTCTTCTTTTTCTTCTTCTTCTACTTCTTCTTCTTCTGGTTCTTCTTCTTCTTTGTCTGCTTCTTCTTCTTCTTCTTCTTCTTCTTCTATTTCTTCTGGTTCTTCTTCTTTTTCTGGTTCTTCTTCTTCCTCTGGTTCTTGGTTGCTTGAGACCTCCTTTCTTGTTTCATTCATTAAGGTGCTTAACATGCTTCGTATGTCTGATATATCTCCTTTTAGGCCACACATCACCAACTTGAACTTACTTATTTCCTCATCCTTATCAAAGGATTTCCCCAGTGTGACAGCATTCTTTTTGCCTCTTGTTGCAGGCCCCGTCATGATGGAAACCAATATTTTTGAAATAAATCACACAAATGAAATGCAAATTCTCTGAAATTTTTACTATAATTTACTAAGGCCAAGATACCACTTACCTAGAAAAAAATCCAATAAATTAGCAAATTTACTGCCTTGAGAGTGAATTTGTTGGAAACCCTAATTTTGCAATAACTCACTTATTTTTTCTCCAATTCATCTGAAATCTGGACTGTATTTTCTTTAATATTGTCTTCAAAAACCCTTTAAAAATCTTTAAAAAATTTTCTAAAATCTGAAAGTTATGCTCTTCCCAAAATCGCCTCCAATGATGAGAAAAAAATTTGCCTCTACGGTGCCAAGATCATGCTCTGATACCACTTGTAATGGAACAACTTGCACAATATCTGAATATAATAGTAAATATGCTGCAAATACTTGATAATAATATGCCACTTCGAGGGGGCAACCTCCTAATCCACTTCGAGGGGGATACCTCCAATAGTTTTCAATGAGAACACAATACACAATATGATGATCTAATAAGACTCACTACCCCTATATATACCTATTTATGCCTAGGATATCACCTAGGCTGACTTAGATAGCCCTATAGAAGCCTTAGGCCGACCTAAACAACTAAATAACAATATAATAATGATAATATGACTTAATTAAGAGTTAAGATAGCCACAAGCCGACTATTCATAACCATATACACTATAGAAGTAAGGGCATAACATATAAAGTCTTGAAAAAATCCAAAACAATCATATAAAGTCCTGAAAAAATCCAAAAAATCATCTAAAGTCCTGAAAAAATCTTTAAAAATCATATAAAGTCCTAAAAAATCCAAACAAAAAAGAAAATGTCCTGAAAAAAGTACAAAAAAATCAAATAGCCAACAAAAATTCTAGTAATAAAAATAATCACCCTCATCCACTCCGTCGTGTCAAAATGTCAAAAACAAATCCCACCATCACCACATCTAAATCACATTAACCAACCCCATCACCATCCCATAATAAACAAGAACTACATATCATCTCTATCGTTAAGTGCCTTGATCCCATGGATACGAGTATGTAGGTAGTCTAGTGTATGAAGGAAATGCCTAGATTCAGGCACAAGATGATACATGAACCCTCTACATGGCTATGTCCCTCGTTGTGTCCCTCTCGATGGTGATAGCCCGAACCTTCTACAACGTAGCATCCCTCTCAGCTGTCACTCTGACCAAGGCCCCATCATTTGGCATGACTTGTACTACCTGATGTGCCCGTATTTGGGCTATTTGTGTCTGATAAGCCTATACCTGGCCCCGCGCCTGCCTCATAGCCAATAGTGCCATGTCCCTGTCAATATCTATCCTCCTAAGTCAGGCCTATACCTGAATCCTCTAGCCCATCTCTCTCTATAGATGACGCCTATAGTGATCTGTTGTATCTTGGTCCCCTCCACCTCCCATGACCTGTTGCAGCTACACTGGCATCTGCACATGCCTCGAGACCTATCCCTATATTTGCTATCCCAAAACTACCGCTATAGGTGCTGATACAACTCCCACCCACAGAGCTCACCTCTATCCTCTAACTCCTTTCTGCCTAGGTGCATGCATAGCCACCTCTCCCTTCTCTCCTGGTACAGTCAATATAGCGGGCCTGTGTAGTAACCAATATGAATCATACTCTGGTGTGGTCCCGGCATTAGCTGGTCCTCCTACCCAGTTCCACACAACTGGATGTAATCCCTCCAACTCGGCCTGGGTTACATCAATAATAATCTCCAGCCCCTAATCTAAAATCTCCCGCTGTGTCCATCCAAAGATGGCATCCCCCACCGGTTCAGTCTGGGGCAAACTGAACTATCGTAGCACCCTCTTTGGTAAGTATCTCTTGATAACATATATACTATGTACAAACAAGTACCTGGTCTGTCGTGCATATAGTAGATCAGGCACGTCATTGTCCCAACTCTCACAGTCTCTCCACAGTTGCCATGCGAACTGATCGAGCTCATCAAAGGTTCACCTCCAGTAAACAGGAGCATGGAGCTTCTTGTAGGTGGTCACTCCTCCATAAATGATCACACATGGCTACCCTGGTAATCACTACCTCAACTCCATCGACGTCATCACTGCAATGTGTTCAAAAGCCCAGACATGCAATAATGTAACTCCTGTCGACATGCTTTACCCAACATTGTAAGCACAATCATGCAAATACTGGTATAGCTGCCCTAGTACACAAGGGGCCCATGCATATTTGACCCCATACTCAAACATTCCCTCCATAATGGTCCCCCATCCTATTGGGAATCTGCAGGCCCATCGATCTGGAACCAAAAATCTGATGATGGCAACCACCACTCTCTGTAGCTAATCGCATAGATCTCTAATCATCTCCATCGAAACCTCATGATCATCATCCTCTATATCGGCAGTCCCAAGTAGTCACCAAAAAGCTGTAGGCCCATGATCAGGAACATAGTTAATGCGATCACCCTCTATCAGGATCTGCAAGATATGCCTCACATCCTCCAATGTGATAGTGGCATCGCCAGTCGGTAGCAAAAATGAGCTATGCTCGCTGTACCATCACTCAACTAAAGAAGTCATGGTAGTATGTGCTCGTACAGGCATGAGATGTACCATGTGCTCTAGCCCCACAATCTCTAGGAATAAATGCTCCTTTGCATCTAGCTATCTAGCCAATCTCAGGTCCGATGGGTGTACCTCCTATGATCACAAGGGCTGCATCACAGCCTGCAATCATAAGTTTGACTTAGTATTCATGACATCTTCAGCAACAAACCCTAAAAATTTGCTAAGTTTGACCACAAGCGACACATTTTTACCATAGGTGACTTAGCCCCTACCATATGCAACTTGATTCACCATATCCAGCTTGATGTCACTCAAAAGCGACCTGTTTTACCATTTGCGGTTTTATGTTAGTTGCATGCAACTTTTTAAACCAAATGCGTATGCTTAAACATTAAGGAACCCTAATTTGCACCACATACAATTTTCTGTCACTCAAGTGTGACTCAATTTTTCACATGCGATAGCCAGCTATGTATATGCGACCTTTTTCACCAAATGTAAATACATCTGACCTAAAACCTAAATTTTGACCATACGCGTATCACATAGACCAAATGCGACTAATCTACATTCAAATGCGACAAATTTTGCCAAATGTGGCTTTCTGCCGCTCATGCATTTTTCCTAATCCTAACCACTTTTGGTAGCACGAATCTATTACTAATGCTTTTGAACAAAATAAATGTGCAAATGGTAAAGTTTTTGACACATACCGGTAGGGGAGATCCTACTGGTCATCCATAGGTCCTCACCTTCTCAGCCTGGTGATCTGCACGTGGAATTGGCATCTTGAAAGCTCTAGGTAGCTCTAAAACACTCAAGAGGCTCAAAAACACAAGATCTCTAGAAGCAAATGGCACAAATGACTCAAAATTAACAATTGGAACATACTTATAGGGCCCTAACCCTAATTAGTTCTTTTGATCATCTGACCCTAATTATCTATGCCAATTTGACCTAGCCTATCCTTCTACTGCTTTCTCGTCGCGAGTCAATCCAGCCTTTGTCCTGTAGCCTGGTTTTCCTCTCGAGGGGGCATCATACGCTAGTTTCACTAGGGCATAGCTGATTTATCCAACGCATCATATCTTCTTTGAAACAACGCCCTACAGGACATTGTCTCAAAGAGGAGCAAAATATAGACACCCAAAATTGACCCATGTCATTATTTAGGCATTTTATCACATTTTCACATTTTTATCACATTTCTGTATTACATGCATTATCTCATATAACACACTTGCAACCAAACCCTAATTATTTCCGCTATTTGTCTCCGTCATTCTTCATGACTAATTAAATAAATTTTATTTGTTTAATTAATCACCTTTCATTCATCTATCTCCTATTAATAATTAAATAATATATTTAATTATTTAATTATTATTCACTTCTAATAAATAAATAAAATTCACATTTTATTTATTTTCCTCACATAACATATGGATTAAATAAATTCAATTATTTATTTAATTTATATTACCATTTTCCTCCTAGCATTACCACTTCTCTCATATAATGAATTAAATAAATATATTTAATTTATTATTTCACATGCACTCTCTAAAATTCTTTCCACCATCGATCTTTCCCTCTCCTCTCTACCATTGATCAAATACCTTCTAAAAATCAGTCATCTCCCTCACATATAATCCCTAAAATCTCTCATTTTGATCCCTGGTCATTGTATTTTGGAACAAGAGTCTAATTTTTTGAGTAGAGCTTGATAATTTCATTTTAGATTATGAACCCTCACAACAATGGCCTGGAAATATACTTGATTTTCATCATTTCTCATGGAATCCCACATTGCATGTTTAAAATTTCTCTTGCATCTTCGATCATAATCATGGCAGCTCTTCAATTTGGTTGCATGGAGAAGCAACCCACAAAATCAAACAAGGAATCCAAACAACCTAGGTGAAATGTTTTCAATTGCATGCATTTGATTTTATTTTTGGTTTTGATTTCTTGGGTTTTGGGTTGAATTTGATCTATCTCTGTTGGATCTGCAAAATTTCCACCCATCACACTCATAAATGTAATCACATCCACATCAGTTTACTTAAACCCTTAATCTATTATGAATATTAAACATGAAAATCAAATAATAGAAACTTAAACACATCAACACCATGCACAAGAGAACACCAAATTTTTATGTGGAAAGCCCTAAAAGGAAAAAACCATGATGAGGATTAGCTCACAATATAAAGTAGTAGCAACATCAAATTACAAGAGGCTCACTGACATACAAAGAATGCTCACTACAGGGGACTCACTATCCAAGTGGACTCACTACCCACTGAAAATGAGAGAAGAAAGAACAAGAGATTCACTAATATAATTGCATCTAACACATGCATGGGTTCAGTTCCAATGAAGCACAACAATCATCACCTTCACATCTATACCAAAAGATAGTAAACACCTTCTGCTCACTACATCTAGTCATCTATCTCATGAAAGCTCTTACTACCCTTTTATCACTTTCACATCACAAACTTCATCTCTGCATTTGTGCCCATGCACACACAAACTCTTGACACTTGTTTATATCACCATCAACCTTGAAACAATCTTCAAGGTCTCCAAACACATAAAATTTGAATTAGGTTTGGACCTAAACATTCCATGATGCAAGGGAATGAAGACAAACCACTCTAAGCCTTAGCTCAGACCCAAATCTACCAAGCATGCTACACAACACTCACATAATCATCAAATCAACTCCACAATTAGCGCAAACTTCTAGGTCAGCCAACTAGTGCAAACATAAGGGATTCTTCATCACACACTTTCACGGTCACAACCATAACTTGTGGACCATGCCTAGAACTTTAACACATTATGAAAACATCCAAAAATAACTTGAGGTCACATGGAAATCAAAAAATTCATCCACAACACCTTTCACCTGAAGAAGACTCATTGTCTGCTCACAACCAACACTGTCGAACTCTACTACACAAGAACTTACTTTCTGGAGCATCATACCACAAACCTTTGGATACAGAGTAGATAAGGACCTTATAGGCTTAAATCTAGAACTACAACACTTGAAACCACTCTATGGAGAAATGCAGAGAAAAATACTTTCTCCCAGACACCTCTGTACAAATTAGAAATACTGTCAAATCCTGTTCTCAAACTAGTGAGCATAACTTTCACTTCACAATGATTTGGAGCACCAAATTATGGATTTAGAATCTTACACAAACTCTCAACAACATATCCAAATTGTACAATCAAATCTCACACACAGAATAAATGCAAAGCAAAAACTCAGGAAGTATATTGTAAGCTAGAAGTCTCCTTCAACACACTGTTTTCAGTATTATTCAAATTTTCTCAAAAGCACTTAGAAACCCAACTAGACATAGGCATATTCTCAGCACCTTTAGCATCTATACAAAGTATCCAAACCACCTTTTATCAAAGAAACTAAATCAAACAACACTAAACAATACTAACTTCATAAGGAGACATAGTTGACACCAATGACAACACAAACATGTTGACATCAGTGACAACACCGATTAGCACATACTTGCAACAATCTCCCCCTTTGTCATTGATGGCAACATAATGTGAAAAACCATCATGACACATTTCTGTACTAATCTTCCTCTCCCCCTTTCTTTTACACATCTTGTTTTCTTCCTCTACCTTTGTTTTTCACATGAACTCTCTCCCCCTTTGACATTATTGGCAAAGGTTGACATACTTTTTCAAAGCTCTCTCCCCCTAATTGTGATACTATACATAATTGAACTATCCTCAACTATTCTATATACTCCCCCTATCTACAATAATTATTAACAACACTACTTGCTCCCCCTGAGTGGTAGCCTCCATCATCAATCTAGAAAAGAATGATTCTTGAATCACATTGGATTGATGCATCTCCTTATGCATCCAGTTCAAAGAAGAAGGGAAAATAACCCCTAACTTCTCTCGGAGATACTCAAATGTATCCTTAGGAAGAGCCTTGGTGAATATATCAGCAACTTAATCCTTTGTAGGCACATACTCAAGATTCACTTTATTCTCTTCAACCTTCTCTCTTAGAAAGTGATACCTAATTGAAATATGATTTATCTTTGAATGCATCACCAAATTCTTTGAAATGTTAATGACACTGGTATTATCAAAGAAGATAGGAATTAAATCATCATACTCAACTTTGATATCCTTCAAGTTTTGTCTCATCCATAACACTTGTGTACAATAGGATGTTGTTGCAATCCACTCTGCCTTTGTAGTAGATAAAGATATTGAATCATGCTTCTTACTGAGCCAAGATACAACTCTATCTCTAAGAAAGAATGCACCACCACTTATACTTTTTTTGTCATCTACACATTCGGCCCAATCTGTATCTATGAAGGCACTTAGGTTAAAGTCATTATTCTTGAGATACCACAACCCATGATCTGAAGTGCCCTTCAAATACCTAAATATCCTCTTCACTGCAATGACATGTGACTCTCTAGGATCTACTTGAAATCTTGCCACAAGATAGACTGCATGCATGATATCTAGTCTAGCAGTAGTTAGGTATAGTAGTCGTCCAATCATTGATCTATATTTTCTTTGATTAGCCTTAGGGGATTCATCATTCTTGCTCAATTTGCAACCAGTTTTCATAGGGGTACAAACTGGTTTAGAATCTTCCATTCCAAACTTCTTCAATAGTTCCTTGACATACTTTGATTGTGAAATGAAAATGCCCTTATCTGTCTAATTGATTTACAACCCAAGGAAGAAGTTCATCTCTCCACACATTGACATCTCCAATTCTTTTTCATTTCATTTTCAAAGTCCTTACACATACTTTCATTTCCACTAAAGATTATGTCATCCACATAGACCTCAAAAATTAGGATTTGATCTCTTCTTACCTTGATGTACAAATTACTGTATGTAGAACCTTTACTGAATCCTTGCTGCAACAAATACCTATCTAACCTTGCATACCAAGCTCTGGGAGCTTGCTTCAATCCATACAATGCCTTCTTCAATCTACATACCATATCTGGTTTGTCTGACAACTAAAATCCATCCAGTTTCTCTATGTAGACTTCTTCTTCCAACACACTATTCAGAAAAGCAAACTCCACATCCATTTGATATACCTTGAAATCCTTATGTGCTACAAAATCTAGAAACAGTCTAATAGCCTCCATTCTTGCTACCAGAGAAAAGGTTTCCTCATAGTCTATTCCTTCCACTTGTGAGTACCCCTTACACACAAGTCTTGCCTTGTTCCTTACTTCTCCATTCTCATTCAACTTGTTCATGTATACCCACTTAGTTCCAATCATGTTCTTATTCTCTTATCTTGGGACAAGTTCCCAAGTCTGATTCTTCTCAATATGCATTAGTTCTTCTTCCATAGATTTAATCCAATATTCATCCTTGCATGCCTCAACTACTGTTTTACATTCAACTTTGGAAAGTAAGCAAAAATTTACCTGATCTTCAGTAGCTCTACTTCTTATTAGTACACCTTTGCTCTTGTCACTAATGATCTGATCTATAGTGTGATGCCTCTGCACATATTTGGGAGTTTTAGGATCTTTTTTAAGAGCATCTTTTTCTTCAACTTGTACTTCTATTTCTGGAGTTTCTTGAGTTTCAATCTGCACTTCCTTCTCTTTGGTCTTTTCTTCTTCTTCGCAAGAAGCCTCATCTGATTCAAATCCATTAGTCTCTAAAAACTTATGTATATCTTCATCAAACTTAACATTAGCACTTTCAATAATGTTTCTTAGCCTCTTATTATAGCACTGGTAAGCTTTGCTTTTGTTAGAGTATCAAAGGAAAATACCTTCATCACTTCTTGCATCAAACTTGCCTAGTTCTTTATCTCTTCTGGTATAACATTTGCTTCCAAAAACTTTGAAATATTTATCAGTGGGAATCCTTCCATACCATAGCTCATAGGGAGTCTTTATATTATTTATTTTCACTTGTACTCTATTTTGTATGTAGACAGTAGTATGAATTTCTTCTCTCCAATAGACTTTTGGTAGGTTTGCTTCCTTTATCATTGTTCTTGCAACTTCTTGAACAATCATGTTCATCCTTTCAACCACTCCATTCTATTGAGGAGTTCTGGGAGGAGATAGATGCTTCTTTATCCCATGATTCTCACAAAACATGTTAAACTCATTAGAAGTAAACTCTCCACCTCTGTTAGAACTCAAACATTTGATTTTCATATCCAATTCATTTTCAACCATTGCTTTAAAAGATTTAAACTTGACCCAAGTCATTCTAGATCAATCATCAATAAATAACATGAAATACCTGTCACCTTGAAAACTCGTTACTCTTGTAGGACCACACATGTCTGTATGCACCAACTCCAACAATCCAGTAGATGACTAATCCTTTCTTTTGAAGCTTCTAGTTTGCTTTCCAAACAGACATTCCTTACAAACAATAGTAATATGCTTTGTTAACTTTGGCAGATCTCTCATAGCTTGAATTAAACTTATCCTTACTAGGCTATCAAAATTGATGTGACTCAATCTCCTATGCCATAACCAACTCTCACTGATTTGAGATGTAAGATAATAACTAACACCACCTTTGAGATGATAAACATTTCCACCTTGTTGGCAAGAGACACTGCTAGGCATGATAAGTGTTGTCATTGATGGCAACCAAGTCTCTCTACACATCCACATTACATAATTTTCCTAGATTGGAAATCAGATTGAAGATCTCTCTAAATCTGGGAAGTCAAGATTCTAAGTCTGGGAAGTCAAGAACAGAGTGTGTGATAGGGTCTGGTATCTTGGTCCAGATCTCCTTGGGAGTAGACCAGAGTTTGCTACGGATCTAAGGGAGTCATAAGCATTGTCAGGAAAATCTAAATCCAAAATTTTGGCCTCCGGGGATGAAGGAGTCAATAGTTATTAGCATCTCAGTATCAGGTTAACAGTTTGATAGAATAGACAGAAGAAGAATAGGCCCACATTGTAATTGATCTTGGTTCTGGATGTATGGAAGTTGTTGGTTGGACAAATTGTGTTGATTAGTGATAGTAGATGACCTAACTAATGATTTGTGAGTGCAAGTTTTGGTCCACGTCTCAAGTTATGCATGGATCTAGCTGACAGAGCAGAGTATTCAGTAAAGTTCCAAGTATTCTTGAAGCCAACTAAAAAGTAATTAAAGATCAGGATGCAGATATATATAGCTGATGGATTTGGATGATTTTGGTATGTGTGGTATGTGAATATGAAGTAAAGGCACAAAGAGAAGAGATCTAAGATTTGGATGAAGACAGAGCTGTAAACAGGGCAGAGCGAAGATGAAATGTGTAAGATCAGTGTTTTGTGCTTAACCGAAACTAAACTCATGCATTAGTAGATGCTTCTCAATAGTTCAAAATCTTTGTTATTCTCCTGTAATCATTTGTAGGCAGTGAGCCTCTATTTGAGCAGTGAACCCAAATGCATGTGCATTCTCATTTGTAAAAATACTTTTAACAGGGTATTAATATTTGTGGGTTAACCCCCACCATGATTTTTCCCTTAACCAGGTTTCCATGCTAAAAAGCATGGTGTCAAGTGTGTTATTTATTATTCTACTCATATGTTATTGATTCATGCTTTAATGTTTATTTGATTGTAAGTTTAAAGGTAGAAAAGTTTAATTTGTGTGACAACTGATTCACCCCCCTCTCAGTTGTCTGGACTAATTCCAACAATTGGTATCAGAGCGAGGTTCCTTTAAAAGAGCCTAATAGCTTAAGGAAAGATCTTGGAAGGAGTTTTAGTGGGCTCACTCAAAGATCAACTTCAGTTGGCCCTAGAAGATCTTGTTCAGTCTAAAGTAGAAATTAGTAATCTAAGAGGTGAACTTAAAGATGTTGATGATACAATTGAAATGTTAAAAGACAAATTAAAAAAAATCCATGGAAAGGAAAAAAGAGCTACTTCTACAGTTATCCAGTTTAACTAAAGAAAATGGCATGAATGAAGCTTTGGAAGAAAAGACAAGGGTTCATGTGAGAAGCTGTCAAAAGAAGTTGCTATTCTGAAAATTGAGATGGAATCTGGGGCAATAAGGCTAACCAAAGAAATTGAACAAAGAAAGAAGACTGAAGAAGACTTAAATCAAACTCTAAAGGAAAGAACTGATGAATGCTATAGATTAGATAGTATAGCTGGCCACCTAAAGTCTGATCTACAAGAAAGTAGAGACAATGAAAGAGATCTTGAAAGATAAATTGTCATTCTCAGACATGACCTAGTAGTTGCAAATGAATACAAGGAGAAGTTCAAGATAAGTTTAGCCAAACTTGAAGCAATACTTGAGGGTTAGAAAAAGGATGATGACAAGCATGGTCTTGGATATGAGAAAGGTGAAAGCTCTAGATCTGGACAAAGAAACTCTCAATCAAGGAATTAGAGATACAAGCCTAGAAGACCTCCGGTAAGACAACATAATGCTCAAAGATATCCATCATTCAATGGAAATTGTTTCAATTGCAATAAATTTGGCTATAAAACTACTCAGTACAGAAGCAGAGTAAATCAAAATGGTCCATCCTTCTCCAGTCAATGCTTCAAGTGTAAGAGGTATGGTCATAGATCAAATGAATGCAGAAGTATGATAATGAATAATGCTAACAATAGAGGAATTGTTAATTCTTTCAATGGTTACTGTTTTGTTTGCAATGGGTTTGGACACATGGCTAATCAATGCAGATTAAGAAGAAATCAAGTTCATAAGAAAGGAAATGTTGTGTGCTTTAATTGCAATAAATCTGGTCATATTGCAAGATTCTACAGAAGCAGGAATAATAGAAGAAGAGGTCTGGGAAACGAAAAACCAGATGAGCAGAGACAAGAGAAAGGCAAAAGAAAAATTGATGAGAATGAGATCTAGAATGAAATGAGCAAGACACGGGTCAAGAAAACAATTGTGAACCACAGTAATGGGTCCACACTGAAATCCGGTGTTGATAATTCCTCTAGAAATTAAATTAGGAGCATTGGCTCAGGGGGAGCTGCATTGAAAATCAAATCCCCCAGCCAATAAGTGGGTGCCTAAATCTGGCATAGTGAGAAAAGAGATCTTGGACTATTTCAGATCATTTGGAAGGATTTCTAGAATAAAAGAGGTAAATATGGCAAATTACGGAGTAATCCATGAGAAACTATTCAACAAATAGAGTAACTGGATGTATTAGGGCAGAGCATTGATTACAAAGACAAATTAGGCGTTGCAAAGCATAAAAGGGTCATTCATTCCCTAAATAGATCACTTTGCATCAGAAGAAAGCAAGAAGAGGAGGGAAAGAACTCAGAGTTGAGAATTCTCAAGAATTGAAGCATGAAGAGGATCTTCAAGAAAAACCCTAATCTACAAAACAAGGTATTTCTATTTCCTACGAAACCTCTTGAATTCTCAATCTCTACAAATGGCTACACCTTTCGTTGTTGATGTCACTGAAAGGCCTCATCCTAAATTTAAGAAGCATCCTTACAAATCTGTTGAAGTCAAGCTGCTAGGTGCTTTTTCAAGTGTTCCATATGGGGTTTTACATGTTGAAGACATTAGGGCATACATTCATTGCAATGTAGAAGAATTTACGAATTTGAAACTACTAGAGTTGTTTTAGAGCCATCTAAAGGATGAAAATTACCAACTAAAACCTGAATTTGAAACCCTAGAAAGCAAACATTTTCTGCAAATTATTGAATTTCTGTCATTTGATGAGAATGAATGGGTTTGTTATGTGTTGAGCCAAATGCACGATGAATTTATATGGCTGCTGAAACCATTTAAGATCACCAAAGATGTTATCAGAATTCTAACCGGGTTAAACTCAATCGGTGGATTACCCATGTTAAAAGTTGTGAAAAACCAAACTGTTACTGATGCAATTGGTACCAAATTTGATAGGAGGGCTATGACTATAAATGATATTATAGAACCGGATGTGAAGTTTGCTTCCATGGTGATAGGCTATAAGATTTATCACTCAAGTAGAGAAAACTCTGTCTCCAGAACAACTATATATGCAGGATATAAAGTGTTGAAAGATAATGCAGACTATGACCTCTGTGAACTACTATGGGCTCAACTATTTGAAAATTTGAACAAAATCAAGAAAGATAAGAAAAATTCCTTCAAGTATGGTTCCTTGATTATATGCTTATTTTTCTATTTTATGAATGAAGTGCCTGAAGTGCAAAGTGTGCTCTAGACAAATGACAGGCTAGTCACAATCTAGATAAGAGATCATTTATATAGCCTTGGAGATTCATGTGCACAAAAGACTGCAATTTGGGGGTTTTTCAAAAAATTTCAGTCCGATGCATGCAAGGGAAAGAATCCCTAAATCAGTTGTAGAAAAGTATGAGAATGAGATATGTTTTATGATTGACACTAATCAATGTCTGATGGAAGCTATAGAACCAAGAACAGTTTGGATAATGCTAATGGGTTATGAGGTGGATGAGAGAGTTCTGGACATGTATGCTCAACATCTTCTGAGCAAACCTAAAGATACATTTGTTGAAATATTTGGAACATACAAAGAGCTAAGTCTAAAACTACATGTGGAGCTCAAGAAGCTAGAGATTAAAAGAAAGGTGATGAGGCAGGTTGAAACATATGCTAAGAGTATTAGCATCACTAAAGAAATAGTAAGAAAGAATAAAGAAAGGATTGAGGAGATGAAGAAAAGAGCAGAGCAATCTCCAAAAGAAAGGATCGAAAGTGAGCCAGCAGTTGCTTTGGAAGTCCCACCTAGTTCTTCAAGGAAAACAAGAAGCTCTACAACTGTCTCAGAAAAATCCAAGTGTATTCTCATTAAGACACCAGAAGCCACACCATCTGGTGAAGGAGGAAAGAGGAAGAAAACCAAGGCCACAAGAGCCTACAAGAGCACAAAAGATGATGAGGAAACAGAGACAGATGAAGAAGGTAAGGAGATAAGATCCAAGAAAGCCAAGACTTCAAAGGCTTCTGAGGACCATCCTTCCGGAAGCAAAAAGGGGAGTAAAAAGCAAGAACCTAGTAAGATTGCTATGACAATTGATGAAATTGTAAAAACAATCACTGTTCATGGAAATTTAAAGCCTATCAGAGTTTACTATGACAATTTTGATCAAGCAAATAAGAAAATTTTGGAAGATGGCATCATCCTGTATTTGAATAAATTCAATAAAACCCTATTGGAAATTTTACAAGAACTTCCTAAAATTTTAAGGAAAATACTAGAAATGAGGAAAGAAGTAGCCAAGGCTAAAGATCTAGAACTCAGAGAGTATGTCCTCTCGACTTTGTGTCTTGTAATGACTAGAAGAGAAGCAAATAAAATCCTCAAAGAAGTTAAAGAAAAGTTCAAAAGCAAGGTCTGCATGAACAAGCTAATGCTTTGTGAAACTGAGGAAATTGCAAAAGAAATAGAGGAAATTCTGAGAAAGGCCTTAGACAAGGATAAATATTATATTATTTTAGAGAAACAAGTTGAAGAAGACAATCCTCTAGTTCCAGAACTAGAAACTCCAGGAGAAGAGATTAACAAGGGAATTGATGACCAAGGTGTTAATTTAGATCCTCCGGAGCAAACCTATGAGGAGACAGATGATGGAATTGATTCATTGATTCCATTCATTAGAGAAGTGAACATCAATGAGCAACAAACAGAGATTGATGACTCCTCTATTCTGGGAGAGAAGCAAATAAACAAAGCAGATACAGAGATGATGAACCAAATTAATGATGTAGGTAATACTCGAACTCCTCCTGACCAATCAAAAAAGGAAAATAATGTTGAGAATACTGCTGTGACACTAGATCCTCTGGAATAGATTTTAGGTGGTGAGGACAAAGGAGAGAATCCCATTGCAGATGTTACAGAGAAAGGTGAAGCAGAGAAAGAGAAAGAAGAGAGTAAGGATGATAAAATAGAAGAAGATGGTGCAAATGTTGAAACACCCAAACAAGATAGTCCAAAGAAAATCCAAGAAGAGGAAAGTGTTCCAGAAATTATTGCAAGAAACACTGCAAAGGTAGTGAAAAGTCCCCTAGATAAAGAAATGATTGAGTTTGATGAATCTAAATTATTCCAATGACCATTTAATCTAGATGCTCTCTCTCCGGTACAAGTGATGAAGATTGCATCCTTCACTCAAGCCAAGGCCAGAGAAAAGTTATTAAAATCTCACATGGAGGACAGTGAACTATTAGGGCTTGCAACCAGAGTCTTGGAGAAGTTATTGCCAACTTGCCAAAAGAGTTCATCAGATTCCCCCTCCAGTCACCTAAAGAATCTTGTAAATGTTGTAAGTACACATTTTGAGTCTTTTGAAAAATCTACGGAGGTGAAAGTTCTGAAGGAATTTTTGGATAAGAAATTTAGTGAAGTACAAAATCTAATAAGAAATGATAGGATGATACTTGGCATTAGCATGAGGAGTATTTATAATGCTCTAAATGATGGAAGTGATATGTAAAAATTCTATCTATCATGGCTCAAAGTTAGTAAAGATATTGAGAAGAAGATAAAGGAGCAAGAACAGAAATTGTCAAATCTTTCTCAAATTTTTGATCCTCTAACAGTTTTGCCTATAAGTCAAGAATGTCAAGTAATTAGCTTGAAAGATGAGATAAAGAGGCTTGTTAAAGAAAAAGGTAACATTATGAAGAGAATGTGTGAGCTCCGGGGATTGATTGCCCCTAAGTTAGAAACAATGTTTAATGCCTTATCAGAAGCTCAGACTGCACTTCAGACAAGTAATCCTTCGGATCTGACTAAGGTAGAAGCATATACATTTTTGCTGAGTGGACACATCTCAATTTTGGATGGAATGAAGGGAACATGGGCCTCTGAACTTGTGCAATTGAAAAATAGTTTTGCAGACATTCTCAAGTTCATGTGAATAGAACTTAATGATTAGTTGTACATATGCGGCACTATACATAGAATTTTTGGAGGATTTTGGCCTACGGACCCCACCCTTTGCCATTGATGTCAAAGGGGGAGTGAAGATCAGTGAACAATGAGGAATCCATTAAAGGGGGAGCACCGGAAAGCAGTGTGAACAACAGTATGGAGCACAAGCAAAGGGGGAGTTATTCCAACACTTAGTCATTTTTCACTAAGTGTTGCCATCAATGCCAAAGGGGGAGATTGTTGGTAAGAGACACTACTAGGCAAGATAAGTCTTGTCATTTATGGTAACCAAGTCTCTCTACACATCCATATTACATAATTTGCCCAGACCGGAAATTAGATAGAAGATCTATCTAAGTCTGGGAAGTCAAGAATAGAGTGTGTGACAAGGTCTGGTATCTTGGTCCAGATCTACTCAGGAGTAGACTAGAGTTTTCTGCAGATCTGAGGGAGTCATAAGCATTGTCAGGAAAATATAAATCTAGAATTTTGGCCTCTAAGGATGAAGGAGGAAATAGTTATTAGCATTTGAGTATCGGGTTAACAGTTTGACAGAACAGACAATAAAAGAATAGGCCGATGTTGTAATTGATCTTGGTTTCGGATGTATGGAAGTTGTTGGTTGGACAAATTGTGTTGATCAGTGATAGTAGCCAACCTAACTAATGATTTTTGAGTGCAAGTTTTGGTCCGTGTCTCAAGTTATGCATGGATTTAGCCGACAAAGTAGAGTATTCAATAAAGTTCCAAGTGTTCTTGAAGCTGACTAAAAATTAATTAAAGATCAGGATGCGGATATATATAGCCAATGGATTTGGATGATTTTGGTGTGTGTAGTATGTAAATATGAAGTAAAGGCACAAAGAGTAGAGATCTAAGATTCAGATGAAGGCATAGCAGTAAATAGGGCAGAGAGAAGATGAAATGTGTAAGATCAGTGTTTTGTGCATAACCAAAACTAAACTCATGCATTAGTAGATGCTTCTCAATAGTTTAAAATCTCTATTATTCTCCTATAATCATTTGTAGGTAGTGAGCCTCTATTTGAGTGGTGAGCTCTGAGAAGTGAGCCCAAATGCATGTGCATTCTCATTTGTAAAAATACTTTTAACAGGGTATTAATTTTTGTGGGTTAACCCCCACCATGGTTTTTCCCTTAACCGAGTTTCCACGCTAAAAATCATGGTGTCAAGTGTGTCATTTATGATTCTGCTCATATGTTATTGATTCATGCTTTAATGTTTATTTGATTGTAAGTTTAAAGGCAGAAAAGTTTAATTTGTGTGACAGCTGATTCACCCCCCCTCTCAGTTGTCTGGACTAATTCCAACACACCTGTCTTCTTTCCAGTAGCAATTACTATTCTAAAGCCTTTTCTGATCTCACACCCATCATTCTGAAACATAAGATTGTACCCTTTTCTACACATTTGTCCAACACTCAAGAGATTATGCTTTCAACCTTTGACATAAAGAACATTGTCAGTGTTATGCTTTCCATCAAAACTGATTAAACATTTTCCACAAATCTTAGCAGCTTCATCACCACCAAACCTAACTAATCCACCATCAAAATTTTCAAGTTTAATAAACTTACTCTTATCACCTGTCATATGATTTGAGCATCCACTATCAATGACCCAGTCATCCTTTTCACTCCTAGCATGAAAAGAAGATATTATAATGCCTTTAGGGTTAACACATGCTTCTGAACTCCTTTCCTTCTGATGCAAAGGCATCCACACTAAAACCTTAACATACAGCATGGATGTCTGCAACCCATCATCATCATCATCATCATGTTTCTTGCTAACACTGTCAGCATCATCATATTTACTGTCGCCGACCGATATCCTCCTGATGACAAGCCTTCGCCCTTTCGCCTGTCAGCAGCATCATCATATTCGGCAGCATCATCATGTTCGGCAAGCGCGAACATCCTCCTAACGTCCACTGTTCATCTCACCGACAACTTCGACCTTCACTATCTTCAGCATCATGATGTTCAACATCATGTTAATCAGCAGGATAAAGAACATCTGGTTCCTCCCATTTATCCTGATGATGACAAACCTTAACTCCACGTACCTTTCCTCTGATGCTTACGTCACCCCGATATCCTGATGACGATGACGTCACATGCAGCTCCTCAATACCCTGCTGCTCTGAAATCTCCTGATGACGTATATCCTGATGATGATGCCCGAAGCGACTGCAGGATATATGCAGAAATATCCTGATGATGCCGTTTTAACGAACTTCCAACCTTCACGAATTTTCACTTCGCCGATCCTCCTGGGATGATCTGATCCACTCTCAGGGTGATCTTCCACACTTTATCAGCTCGACCTAGCACATACCCATGCTAGGGTCTTCAACATCTCTCGACGGCGATCCTGCACACCTGCATGCGAACAAACAAACTAACACCTAACCTACTGTACATCGCCATTCCACCGATCTGACGAATCAATCGGTGGAATGGATCAGCAAATCCATGGAACCACCAAAACCGCAGATCGATTACACAAAGGAGATCAAACAAAAGACGAAAATAGGATCTTTATTGATTTCAAAGATGTAATACAATATACTGTCTCTCACACAGCACACTCTAACTCCTCTGCTCAATGCAATACTATACTATCGATCGATGATCTACAGTCAACCGATCCTCATGCTTAAATAGATTTTCCTACGAGTACTACTGACCCGACTCCAAGCGGCTGGGAAATCTCCAGGTGGCTGGGAGATCCAACCGGTCCTACAGCACGACAGCTGTTCTAACAAACTAACTAAAAATAGAAAAGCATGGTCAGCATGATCTTATCATGATCAGCATGACCTTATTACATGCATTTGGTCTTATCAGATCTTCTTGAAAACATAAACAAGACTCAAACTAACTAACTGCCTCATGAAGGCCAGCTGTCAGGTAGGTGCTCCTGCACCATACTCCCCAACAGAAAAGAACTCATGTCCCATGAGTTTAGTATGTGGAAGTCCTCCACCTTTACACTTTGCCTTTGCAATATTCTGACCTGTTCCAGCTTTGTCCTCTGCTGTCTCTTGGCTGCTCCAAGACTTCTAAACTGTAACTTGCTGTCTGGCAAGTAACTCCTCATGCCTGTCAATGTAGGCCTTTCTCTCATATACCCTGTGTTTGTCAGGTTGTCTGACCAGAACCTCTGTCTAAACTGCCTCTTGAACTTCTGCAATGTTCAATCCTATCTTTCTTTCAATCTTTATAGGACAAGCAATAGTCCCAACTATGACAACATCCTTGTCATTCCTCTCAACTGGTTGCTATGTGCAAACCTGTTTCTGCACCTGCTGCTGACCTCTGTCAGTCACAACTAAAATTTTCTTCAACCTGTTGTCCTGAACAACTTCTTTCCCTGCAGTATCCTCAACTGCCTTTATGCCTGCTCCTATAGGCATCTGCACAAACTCCTTCTTTCCCATTAAAATGATTTTGGCTGCCCCTTGTGCTGCAGCATCTTCCTGTAATGGCATCAACATCATAGTCTTCCCATCTTTCTTGATGGTGTAGGTATTAGCATACCCATCATACAGTACCCTTCTATCAAATTGCCATGGTCTACCCAACAGTAGGTGACAACATTCCATGGGCAAAATATCACACAAAACCCTATCATGATATGCCCCAATCTGAAAATCCACATATGCCTGTTCAGAGACAAAAAGTGATTGACTATCACTCACCCAAGATGCCTTGTAAGGGTACTGATGTGGAATCCTTTCCAAATTTAGTTTATCCACCATTTCCTGAGATACCATGTTGTCTGTTGAACCAGTATCAATGACAACCTTACATATTTTACCTTTGCTCTTACATATGGTCTTGAAAAGAGCTCTTCTTTGCATCATATCCTTTGATGCCTGCAAACTAATTCTCCTTAGCATCAATGATTCTCCCTCCTCAGGATATGCATAATAGTCAGGCTCCTTATCCTTTTGATAAGTGTTTGAACTCTGCACACTTTGCTCTACTTTCTCTTCCTGTACCAGTTGTACTCTCTTGTCATTAGTTCTATCATTTCTGGATGATGAACCCTTGTTTTCTGGACATTTGAAAGATGGATGACCAAACTCACCACAGGTGTAACACTTTCCTGAAAATGTAGTAGAACCTCTACCACCTCCAAATCTTCCTCTATTACCTTTCCATCCACCTCTGAAATCAGACTGTCCCTGTCCTTTACCAGTGTCTTCCTGACCCTCATCGGTTTGCTTTTGTGTAGGGGCTGCTCCTCTTCCCCTCATATTGTTTCCTCTTCCTCTCATGGACTTATCATGTCCTCTATTCATCTTTTCTTCAATCCTGAGTGCCATTTGATAACAATCCTCCACATTCTTAGGGTTAGTTAAAACTAACTCATCCTGTATGTTAAATCTCAAACCAGCCAAGTACCTAGCCACCTTTTCTACGTCATTCTCATGATGACCAGATCTCATACTCAACTTATAAAACTCCTCAGTATATGCCTTCACATCCCTTTCCTTCTGCTTTAAAAATTGCAGCTTCTTAAACATCTGGATTTCATAATCCCTTGGCAAGAATTTACCCTTGATCCTTGCTACCATCTTATCCCATGAAGTGATCTTTGACTTCCCTTGTTTCCTTCTCTCAGATTGTACATAATCCCACCATACCAAAGCATGACCTCCTAACTTGGTCTTTGCAATTTTTACCTTCTGATCCTCAGCAACATCTTCACATTCAAAGTGATTATCAAGTGCAGCAATCCAATCCAACAACTCCTCTTCATTCAAACTTCCAGTATACTTGGAAACATCAACCTTTACCTTAGGTTTATCACTCTGCACTGCCTTTAACAGTTTTGCCAATCTCTGGTCTTCAGCATCTAGATCTTCAGCTACCTCTTCATACTCTTCAACAGTATCTTCATCTTCTTCAGACTCACTGTCTGCCACTTCCCTCTTTTTGTTCTTTTCCGGGGCTACAAGCCTGGCTTGAAGTGCTTCAGCAAGCTCCTTCATCTTCCTCATCTCTCTAGCATGTTTCTCCTTCATCTCCTGCAATTCCCTTGCAGTACCATTACCTTTTGGAGGCATTTTGTTAACCCCTCAATCAACACACAACACACAATCAACTCTACCTCTGCCCTTTCGGTGACAGAATCAACACACAACAGCCCAGACCTTTTGCTGAGCTCTGATACCACTATGATGCAGAGGCATCCACACTAAAACCTTAACATATAGCATGGATGTCTGCAACCCATCATCATCATCATCATCATCATGTTTCTTGCTAACCCTGTCAGCATCATCATATTTACTGTCGCCGACTGATATCCTCCTGATGATAAGCCTTCGCCCTTTCGCCTGTCAGCAGCATCATCATATTCGGCAGCATCATCATGTTCGGCAAGCGCGAATATCCTCCTGACGTCCACTGTTCATCTCACCGACAACTTCGACCTTCACTATCTTCAGCATCATGATGTTCAACATCATGTTAATCAGCAGGATAAAGAACATCCGGTTCCTCCCATTTATCCTGATGATGACAAACCTTAACTCCACACACCTTTCCTCCGATGCTTACATCACCTCGATATCCTGATGACGTATATCCTGATGATGATGACGTCACATGCAGCTCCTCAATACCCTGCTGCTCCAAAATATCCTGATGACGTATATCCTAATGATGATGCCCGAAGCGACTGTAGGATATATGCAGAAATATCCTGATGATGCCGTTTTAACGAACTTCCAACCTTCACAAATTTTTACTTCGCCGATCCTCCTGGGATGATCTGATCCACTCTCAGGGTGATCTTCCACACTTTATCAGCTCAACCTAGCACATACCCATGCTAGGGTCTTCAACATCTCTCGACGGCGATCCTGCACACCTGCATGCGAACAAACAAACTAACACCTAACCTACTGTACATCGCCATTCCACCGATCTGACGAATCAACCGGTGGAATGGATCAGCAAATCCATGGAACCACCAAAACCGTAGATCGATTACACAAAGGAGATCAAACAGAAGATGAAAACAGGATCTTTATTGATTTCAAAGATGTAATACAATATACTGTCTCTCACACAGCACACTCTAACTCCTCTGCTCAATGCAATACTATACTATCGATCGATGATCTACAGTCAA
Source organism: Cunninghamia lanceolata (assembly GCA_027924645.1). Lineage (NCBI taxonomy): Eukaryota > Viridiplantae > Streptophyta > Pinopsida > Cupressales > Cupressaceae > Cunninghamia > Cunninghamia lanceolata. The sequence continues at coordinate 7,083,231 of BSBN01000103.1, forward strand.
CCGATCCTCATGCTTAAATAGATTTTCCTACGAGTACTACTGACCCGACTCCAAGCGGCTGGGAAATCTCCAGGCGGCTGGGAGATCCAACCGGTCCTACAGCATGACAGCTGTTCTAACAAACTAACTAAAAATAGAAAAGCATGGTCAGCATGATCTTATCATGATCAGCATGACCTTATTACATGCATTTGGTCTTATCAGACCTTCTTGAAAACATAAACAAGACTCAAACTAACTAACTGCCTCATGAAGGCCAGCTGTCAGGTAGGTGCTCCTGCACCACCTTCACACATCTTCTAGAGTTCACAAAACTAGTTTCATCTCTTATGGCAATGAATAATCATTCATCATCAATATCATCTTCAAAACTTGATTCATCATAAAAAAATGCTTGCATAGTAGTTTTTATTGACCAACCTTCCTCTATTTTCCTTATTCTTAATTCTTAGAGCTCTATCTGGACATCTTGAAGCATAGTGACCTATTTTTCCACAATTGAAACATTTAAAAGGTAGCTTACCATTAAACTTACTAGTACCATTTTCATTCTTCTCACAAAGTTAGCTTCTACTTCATCAAAGTCTTCTAGATCTGATTCAACAGTCTTCTTTATTTTTCCAGCTTTAAAAGTAGTCTCATCTTTTGCAGTTCCACTACTTGTACCAAACTCTCTTATTTCAAAAGCAGTTAGAGTGCCAAGCAACTGTTCTTTGGTAAATTGATTAAAATTTTGTAATTCTTCAATAGCTAAAACCTTATGACTGTAAGATTTAGGAAGAGTTCTAAGTACCTTCAATATCATTTCTTGAACATCTATCTACCCACCAAGTCCTTTTATGACACTAACAAATTCTTCCACCTTCTGCAAGTAGCTTGTAATGTTTTCATCTTCAGACATTCGCATGGTCTCATAAGTGAGCTTCAAATTCTGCAATTTAGCCTTTTTAACCTTCTCATCTCCTTCATAAACACTTTCCAACCTTTTCCAAATCTCATTAGAAGTTTTCAAATCCACAACTTTCACTAATTTAGAATTAGTAAGTCCACTTAAGAGAGCATGTTTTTCCTTAACATCTATTTCTGTGAATTTGATTTCATCTTAAGTATTTATACCTTTCTCAGGTACAATGTAATTAGACTTAACGCATGTCTAGACCTCATAACTAAGAGAAATTAGAAAGGCTTCCATCCTTACCTTTAACAGTGCATAGTCTGATCCATCAGACAAGGGATTATCCTTCTTGTGTACCATCCCAGATCTACCTCAAGCTGTTAAACTTTCTTCAAAGGAACCTTGCTCTGATACCAATTGTTGAAGGCACAAGACAACTGAGAGGGGGGGTGAATTAGTTATATCAAAAATTTCAAACCCTCATTAACATAATCCCATCCACATTGCTTTACTTAAACCCTTAATCAGTTATGAAGATTAAACATGAAAATCAAATAACATAAACTTAAACACATCAACACCATATTTTTATGTGGAAAACCCTAAAAGGGAAAAATCATGGTGAGAATTAGCTCACAATATAAAGTAGTAGCAACACCAAATTACAAAAGGATCACTGCCATACAAAGAATACTCATTGTAGGGGACTCATTGTCCAAGTGGACTCACTTCCCACTAAAAAAAAGAGAAGAAAGAAGAAGAGGTTCACTAATATAATTGCATCTAACACATGCATGGGTTCAGTTCCAATGAAGCACAACAATAATCACCTTCACATCTATACCGAAAGATAGTAGACACCTTCTGTTCACTGCATCCAGTCATCTATCTCATGAAAGCTCTTACTACCCTTTTATCACTTTCACATCACAAACTTCATCGAGCTTCCATTCATGCCCACACACACACAAACTCTTGACACTTATTTATATCACCATCAACCTTGAAGCAATCTTCAAGGTTGACAAACACATAAAATTTGAATTAGGTCTGGACCTAAACATTCCACATTGCAAGGGAATGAAGATGAACTAGTCTAAGCCTTAGCTCAGACCCAAATCTATCCAAGTAGGCTACACAACACTCACATAATCATCAAATCAACTCCACAATCAGTGCAAACTTCTAGGTTGGCCAACTAGTGTAAATATAGGGGATTCTTCATCACACGCTTTCATGATCACAACCATAACTTGAGGACCATGCCCAAAGCTTTAATACATTCTGGAAATATCCACAAATAACTTGAGGTCACCTGGAAATCAATAAATGCATCCACAACAACTTTCATTTGAAGAAGACTCACTGTCTGCTCATAACCAACATTGTCAAACTCTTCTACTCAAGAACTTGCTTTCTGGAGCATCATACCACAAAACCTTTTGGATAGAAAGTAGATAATGAGCTTATAGGCTTAAATCTAGAACCATAACACTTGAAACCACTCTGTGGAGAAATGCAAAGAAAAATACTTTCTCCCAGTCACCTTTGCATAAATTAGAAACACTATCAAATCCTATTCTCAAACTGGTGAGCATAACTTTCACTTCATAGTGATTTGGAGCACCATATTCTAGATTTAGCATCTTACACCAACTCTCAACAACATAACCAAACTGCACACTCAGATCTCCAACACAAAATAAATGTGGAGCAAAAACTTGAGCAGTATACTGTAAGCCTGAAGTCTCCTTCAACACACTATTTTCAGTATTATTCAAATTTTCTCAAAAGCTCTTGGAAACCTAACTACATAGGCATATTCTTAGCACCTTTAGCATCTATACAAAGTATCCAAACCACCTTTTATCAAAGCAACTGAATCAAACAACACTAAACAACACTAACTTCATCAAGAGACACAATTGACACCAATGACAACACAAACATGTTGATATCAATGACAACATAGATTAGCACATACTTGCAAGAACTCCTATATAGCCACAACCATCCTTCTCCTCCTTTTGTGTGTGCAAGTTACATTTAGAAAGATCCAACAGAAAGGAACGGAGGAAGAATAGGTACTACAGGTACAGTCATCACAGAACTTTCAGTTTTGTCATCGAAGAATCTTCAAAACTATGGGGTGGGCACCCTAGTCTAACAAGGCTTCAAATATTGAATTTGGAACCCTTTTCAAAGACTTTGATACTTGGTGCAGAAAGTTTGACAGTCAGAAAAATTTCCAGACTCCAGGGCAGGTGCCCTAGTCTGACAAGCCTCTAATTTTTGGGTACATAGTCACTGACACTTATGATCTACATTTTTGTAGTTTGTTTGATAGTCTCTGTTTTGGAAATCAATCTATTTCAACATTCTGTACAATTAGGATTTCACGTAATAATGTTAACTAAAGCTTGTGAAAACCTAATTGGAGCATCCATTCATCTACAATAGCATAAAAAGGAATAGAAATCAGTAGCTTGATCCTTCATAGTGAACAAGCTCAGTTCCTATCTCCTAATGTTGAGTGTATGTGAAAAGAGATGCTTGATTTGGTTTATACATGCTATCATTATCTCATTTTCCACCATTCAACATTTTGGTGAACCCATGTTTAAAGAATTAGCATCCTTTACTCTCATATCTAAGTTAATTTGTTATTCCAAATCAGATTTAGATTACATTTTCATTACATTCATAGTGTATGCATTATATTTTGAATGTTACATTTATCTTTACATTGAAAAAAGCATTAAAGTTAGCCTTGCATAGTGATTTCATTTTCATTCTTTCAAAGTGCACTTCTCTTGTTGGAAATAGAACATGTTATAATGTCAGATTTCTTGTTACAAGACTTTAATGTGTATATGAGTCGTTTAGTTGTGATGACTTCAATATGTTAGATGAAGCCCTCAAGGACTTTATCTCAATTGAATATTCCACTATGACTCCTAAACCTTTGTTCTTTCAAAGAATAGTAAATTCAATCTATGTTCCTAAACATCAAGAAGAACCTATGAAGCTGAAAATAGTGGTCAACCTATGTTCGAATGTGACTTAGACACAATCCAAACTAGTGCTCACTGTTAGAGGTCTTCCACCTTCTTCTCAACCTCCTGATTACATCTATAATTATGCTAAACAAATAACACATCGAATTCAACAAGATGGATTACAACAACCTAGTAATAGTATGGTTGCTCACACATATAATACATGAAATAACAAACAAAGTAAGCAACAATCAAACATTCTGATATCTTTACCAACTTCTCAACCTATGCTTCTGCAACCACCTCATCTTACTCATAAATTTGGTTAATATTATGATCTTGTTGAGAAGATTCATGCTACTCTTGCCAAGATTTCTCTTTGGGAACTCATACAAACTTTGCCTGCATGCCACGAGATGCTCCAAAAAGCTTTACAAAAGGTGATTGTTCCACCTGGTGTCAAGCTGAATGATGTAGTAGCTCTATTAGATTGTATGCATACGACAAAAATAGACATTTTGTTTCAACAATATGAGTTACCTTCTATTGAATTCCAAAATCATTATGATCCTTTAATCATCTTTGTGACAATAAACAAGAAATTGATCAAGTGAGTTATGATTGATAACAGATCTACTCTTAATTTTTGTGGTATCAACTTGTTACATAAGATGAATATTGACACATCTTTAATCAAACTGGATAGACTTAACATTCATGGCTTTGATAATGTTTGGAGATAATCTATAGGAACTATAACTTTACTTATACAAGTTGGACTTGTGACATTGTCTACCCTCATTCATGTCATTCCCGGTTCATTATCATACAATATGATTCTTGGTAAACCATTGATTCATGCCTTGGGGGTAGTTCCATCTACCCTTCATCGATCAATCAAGTTTATTTATGCAAATAAACTTCATACCATTGAAGCTGATCTTGAACCAGATAGTTGTTTACAAATCAAAATACAAAAGAAAGTTATTAATCATAAAATTTTAAACAACTTGAAAGTTGATTCATCAACTCCTCTTGCCATAGAAAATGTTGTGTAAGATTCTAAACAATTGAATGCATTCCTTGGTGACGATTGAGGTTCATTAGATTTTACTCCTACCTCTATGAGAGAATATAAACTTAACAACTCTAATCCTGAAACATAAAATGTTGCATCGATTTCATCAAAGAAATCTATGAAGATACCTAAAGAACCTAATATTTCTTTAGTGACAAACATAGACAACACTCTTACTTACACTGTAGACTATGAGACCTATGAGGCTCCACCTTCATCTAAGGGGATGGATTCTCTTTATGGTTGAGGATTTTAAATCCTTTATAAGAATTGTGACTATGTAGGCAATGGTTGTGGTATTAATCAACAAGGAATTCAATTACCTATAGAGACTGATTCACATCACTACTTGAATAGAATTGGATATAATCCTTTTATGTCCACCAAAGCTTGCAAACGTCCTGATCTTAATGTTAACACAATATCAACACTTAATTTGATATATCCTGAGATGATAGACATGAATTGTCCTCCAGGAGATGTCCCTTTAGATACCTTTTCAATGGATGAAGCAATAATTGAATTTGTGGGAGCTTATGACAATGTTCCTCATTATCATCATAAATGTGGATTACCTTACTATTTAAATTCTTATGTATATTTTGGAAAATCCACTTGTTTGGTAAATGTTACCTTAAAACCTAAAGAAGAGTCTATAGAATCATTCGAATCACCTAGCCTCCCAGACCATAGTACTTTAGTTAATGGAAGGACTATTGATGTCTCCATGGAGAAAGATAACCCTAAAAATATTATTCTGATAGGTGATTGTTTAAGTACAGAAGAAAAAGAAGAAATGACCAAACTTTTACATGAGTTTTCAGAATTATTTTCTTGGAATTACTCGGATATGCCTGGCATTGATCCGAAGATTGTAACACATAATATTGTATTACAACCTGATGCTAAGCCATTTAAAGAAAAGATTCATAAAATGAATCCCAAGGTTACATTATTAGTCAAAGTTGAGATAGAAAAGCTTTTACAAGTTGGTTTTATCTGCCCTATTGATTATTCACCTTGGATCTCAAATATTATGGCTATTGCTAAATGTGATAACCGTATTTGGACATGCACTGACTTTCAAGATTTAAATCTTGCTTCTTTGAAAGATGATTTTCCTCTTCCAAATATTGATATGATTGTTGGTTCAATTGCTAGCCATGAATTACTACCCTTCATTGATGATTTTTCAGGTTATAATCAAATATTTATCAATCCTCAAGATCAGTACAAGACATCTTTCATTACCTCGTGGGGAACAATTTGTTGGGTAGTCATGCCGTTTGGATTAGAAAACACTGGAGAAACTTACCAATGTGCTATGTCTCTTATTTTTCATGATTACATGCATAACATATTAGAGGATTATGTCAATGGCATTCTTGTAAAGTTTATTCACTGCGAGGATCACATCGTAATCCTCTGTCAAATATTCAAGCAAATACAGAAATATAACATGAGCTTAAATCTTTGTAAGTGCGTATTTGGCATGGACAATGGTAAACTATGTTGGAAAATGGTCAGTACTCCCTGTGGGATTCATGACACAGACTAACCTCCTCTTGTGGATTAATTAACTCTGGCGCTTGTATCAGAAATTGATAGGTTGACCTGTTGGTTTAATGGAAATCATGGTCCAACAACTGGTATGAGAGTGAAAGGTCACGAGTTTGAATCCCCCCAAGTAATGCTAGGGGGAGTTTGATGGAAAATGGTCAGTTCTCCTCATGGGATTCGTGACATGGACTAACTGCCTCCCGTGGATTCATTAACTCTGTCGCTTGTATCATAAATTGATAGGTCAACCTTTTGGTGTAACAGCAATCATGGGCCGACAAACTATTGGGGTTTATAGTTTCATATCGTGGTACTGAAGTAGACACAGAAAATTGATTCGATTGTTAACATCCACCACCCAAAAACATATCTCAACTTCATAGTTTACAAGAGAAGATATAGGCCATTCACCGATTTGTTTCACAACTCGTAGATAAGACTCACTCTTTCACTCAACTATTAAAGAAAGAAACAAAATTTCAGTGGAATTCTAATTGTCACAAATCTTTTGAAGACTTAAAAAATTACCTGGTTAAACCTCTTGTTTTACAGTCTGCCACTACATATAAGGCTTTTCTTCTTTACACCTCAATGTCTACTAATGCTCTCGCAGCTTTATTAACACAACATGATGACGAAGGAAAAGAACGTGTTGTTGTTATATGGAGCCTAATCAGACTTGGATGTTAAATTTTCCCCACTTTTATCAGCGTTAGGAGTTATTTTTCTATTAGCTGACATAAAAAACCCTATTTTGTGACTGACATAAATCTTGATAAAAATGGCTAAGGGTTAAGGTTTGCATGGATATTGTATTGTAGCATTTGCAGTGGTATTGAGTTGCAGGGATTACTGGTTGTAATCAGTTTGATTTATTGGATAATAATATTGGACTCTCTGTTGGTGGATGTAGCCCGAGTTTGGGTGAACCATGTTAAAATTGTCTCTCACTGTTATTATTTATGTGTATTTTTCATTCCTCTATTTAATATTTACTTGCATTTAATTGATATCTTCTAATGGATAACCCTAACAAGTGGTATCAAAGTGGGTTGTGTTTGATTATCATCTGTAGGAAGGTCTCACAGTTGAGTGGGAGCAATGGCGAACGAGGGTAAGTTGAAGGTAGACAAATTCAATAGGCAGAACTATCAGTTATGGAAGATGTACATGGAGGATTATCTCTATCAGAAGGATTTATGGAGGCCATCGGAAGTAATAGCCAAGAAACTGACAACAATGACTGATGAGGATTGGGAACTTCTAGATAGAAAGGCACTGGGAACCATTTGGTTGTGCCTGGTGTAGACACCCAAAATTGTCCCAAATTTGTCCATGTCTTGCAATACCTAGTTAAAAACATCACTTAGACATCTTGTAGCATTTTGTCCTAAACCCACTCTTAATCCATCCTTAATCCATTAGCCAATTAATTAAATAAATTTTATTTATTTAATTAATTTCTCTTGTCATTTATCTTCATCTTTCATCATAAGCCGACATGTGTGCATCTCTTATTTGAAACATGTGTGGTACTACATCTTTCATTTAATATCTTTCACATGTAGTAATTTTTATGTACACAATCACACATGAGCCTTATCTTCCCTCCACTTGTCATCTACACATTCACCTATGATTATCAATTCATCTCAACCATTCACATAGCCACCAAATCTCTACCGTTGATTGATTTTGGTTGAGGTCTATATAAACACCCTCTCATTCCATACAATTTAAGCGATCATCTATCATTTTCATATAGCATCCACATTATCATCTTGAGCATATTGAGCATTTTAGCATCCATTAAGCACATTATCACCATCATCCATCTGTTAGACTTAGGGCACACAATTGAGAGGGGGTGAATCAGTTGTGCAACACTTTCTCCAGTTTCACACTTAAATCCTCTTAGTGATTAGCAGTATATTAATCATGAAACATAATGCAATTAAATCAAGAGCAGAAACACATCAACACATAAGACACCAAGATTTTGACATGGAAAACCTGGTTAAGGGAAAAACCACAGGGTGATTAACCCAAGATTGTATTCTCTATTAGAAGAATAGAAAGAACAAAATGGCACATGCCAATTAGGGCTCACTGCCTGAGCACACTGCTCACAAGAGGCTCACTACCTACAAGAGACACACTGTCTACAAAGAAATAAGTATCACCTACTTGAACTAGAAAATAGCATCTTCACCATGCTTGAATCAGTTCCATTTAAGCCCAATACTTCTGCTCTGCCTTTCACTCTCCTCCTTGCTACCACTCACTCATCTACACAAGGACAACTTTGAAATGAATTCACAACCCCTTATTTATACAAGACATCAACTTAGGAATAATCATCTAAGTCGGCAAACATCTACAAGAACATCCACAAGATGTGTAACTCATCCGGTCGGCCAGTCTCAGGAAGAACACCATCATCCAAAAGTTATTCTTCAATTGCAAGCTCCAAATCCAATGTGGATCACCAACATGAACTGGACATGATCCAAAGACCACCACAAGCTTGCCTGAATCATCAAGAACATCCACACTTCATCTGCTTATTGAAATCCTTCTCTTCTTCATCTAGAACCTCAAGAACATAGTCTATCATTACTGTCACAAAGTAATAGATGCTTGTGGACCTTCAAACCACAAACCAATCGAGTTGATACTTCACAAAGACTTACTCAACACTCCCTTAAATACGCAGAACAGGATAATGCATTTCCAGATCTCACCGGACCTATTTGTATCACTCTGTCACCACTGAACATCTATCGGAACCAGTTTTGATTGAGCGGCCACAACTTCTTTAGATCTTCATGCGGACCTCTAAAATCTTTACTGGATCACCTTAAGACACATATCTAGAAACCCTTTAAACCGCATCCTTTGATCCTCAACTTATCTGGGACTTTTACCTTACTGTCTTCACTGTTCTTCTCTGTTCCTGATTAGTACTATTTTTCTCAATATCCTCAGCACTCAGCTCATCCAATCCTTTTCATCAATGCAACAGGAGTATGTTGACATCAATGACAACACCAGTTAGTCCCATGCTTGCAAAAATCTCCCCCTTTGTCATTGATAGCAACATATGATGTGAAAAACTATTTTGACCATCAAGACAAGAACTTCTCTTTACTGTCACAACTCCCTCTATCAGCAACATCCATTCACATGTCTTCTCTTCCTTCATTACTCCCCCTTTGATCATCAACCACTTGTTTTTCACATGTCTTCTCTCCCCCTTTGACATCAATGGCAAAGGGCTCATACTTGCAACTTCAACTCTTCAGAAACATACCAGCTGCTCCCCTTGAGTGGCAGCTCCCCATCATCAATCCAGATCACAAGATATGATTGTGATATCCACCGAACTGATGCACATCAATGCACCTTAGTTCATCAATGAAGGGGCAATAACCCCTAACTTCTCCTTGAGATACTCAAAAGAGTCCTTAGGTAGAGGTTTAGTAAAGATATCTGTAATCTGATCCTTGGAAGGCACAAACTCCAATATGACTTCATTTTTGTGCACTTGCTCTCTTAGAAAATGAAACTTGATAGCTATATGCTTAGTCTTTGAATGCAACACTGGATTCTTAGATATATTTATTGCACTTGAATTATCACAGAAGATTGTGATAGGCTCCTCATACTCCACACTTATGTCTCTTAGCATTTGCTTCATCCACAAAACCTGAGTGCAACTACCTGCTGCTACAATATATCCTGCTTCAGTTGTGGATAGAGATATTGCCTCTTGTTTCTTGCTTAGCCAAGAAACCAATCTCTTCCCCAAAAAGACTGCTCCACCACCGGTACTCTTCCAGTCATCCACATCTCCTGCCCAATCAACATCTGTATATGCATGAAGAGAGAAATCATGATCTCTAGGATACCATAGACCATACTCAACTGTCCCTTTTAGATATCTAAAAATTCTCTTGATTGCCATGACATGAGATTCTCTAGGATTAGCCTAAAATCTAGCAACAAGACCAATAGCCTACGTAATGTCTAGTATAGTTTGAGTAAGATCTAACAATCTTCCAATCATTGACCTGTACTTTGTCTGATCAGCCTTAGGAGAGTCATCATCTTTGCTCAATTTACATCCAGTTGCCATGGGAGTATTCATTGGTTTTGAGTCTTCCATCCCAAATTTCTTCAACAATTCTTTCACATATTTGGTTTGAGAAATGAAGATTCCTTTCTTTGTTTGAGTGATTTGCAGTCCCAAGAAGAAATTCATTTCACCAAGCATGGACATCTCAAATTTACTTTTCATTTGATTTGCAAAGGTTTAACACAAACTATCTCTTCCTCCAAAAATGATGTCATCAACAAACACTTCAACAATCAAGATATTTTCATGGTTAATTTTGAATATAAATTACTATCAGCAATACCTTTGTTGAAACCAATCTTCGAAAGATGTTTATCCAATCTTTCATACCAGGCTCTTGGGGCTTGCTTCAGTCCATACAGTGCTTTCTTCAACTTGCAGACCATATTACCATGATCAGATAATTGAAATCCATCCGGTTGCTCAATGTACATTTCTTCTTCCAAGTCACCATTTAGGAAGGCAGACTTGACATCCATCTGATATACTTTGAAATCTTTGAAGGCAAAAAATGCAATAAATAATCTAACTGCTTCAATTCTTGCCACCGGAGCAAAAGTTTCTTCAAAATCAACTCCTATTTGAGAATAGCCCTTGCAGACAAATCTAGCTTTATTTCTGATTACTTCACCATCTTCATTTAGTTTGTTCTGAAAAACCCATTTAGTTCCAATCATATTCTTGTTTCTAGGTCTGGGAACAAGATCCCAAGTGTGATTTTTCTCAATTTGCATCAACTCGTCCTCCATTGCTTTGGTCTAATTTTCATCATTACAGGCTTCATTTATTGTCTTAGGTTCAATCTTTGAAATCAAACAATACTCATCTAAATTTTGAGCAATTCTCCTTCTAGTTTGCACACCTTTGCTTTTGTCACCTATGATCTGATCTTCAGAGTGGTTCAGTCTTACATACCTTGGAACTTTGGGAGTTTCTTGCACTTCTGCTTCTTGATCAGGCTCATTCAGACTTATCTCTTCTTCCTGATTTACCAGATCAGTTTGAACCTAACTTTTAGAAGAGGTTTGGACTCCTTGAATCAGAACACCATTCTGATCTTCTTCATCATATTCATAAAACCTTGAGTGTTTCTCAATTCCCTCATCAACCTTCACATTTGTACTTTCTATTATCTTTCTCAATCTCTTGTTATAACATCGATATGCTTTGCTTTGAGTAGAGTAACCCAAGAATATTCCTTCATCACCTCTAGCATCAAACTTTCCTAGATCTTCATCTCTTTTAATGTAACATTTGCTACCAAAAACTCTGAAATACCTCACAGTAGGAGTGATGCCAAACCAAAGTTCATAAGGAGTCTTACCAGTATTGCTTCTGATTTGAACTCGATTGAGATTATAAACTGCAGTGCTGACAACTTCTCTCCAATAGATTTGAGGAACATTTGCTTCCAACATCATGGTCCTAGAAGCTTCCTGGATGGTCCAGTTCTTTCTTTCCACTACTCCATTCTGCTGTGGAGTCCTAGGAGTAGATAACTGTCTATTTATTCCATGTTTCTCATAGAACTCTAAGAACTCACTGGATGTGAATTCCCCACCTCTATCAGACCTCAGACATTTCAGTTTTAATCCGGTTTCAGTCTCTACCATAGTCTTGAATATTTTGAATTTTTCAAGAGCTTCTGATTTCTCTTTCAGAAAGGTTATCCACATCATCCGGAAATAGTCATCAATTAGTAGCATGAAGTATCTATCTCCTTGCACACTCCTGGATCTTGCCGGGCCACAAAGATCAGTATGAACTAAGCCCAATAATCCGGTAGAAGACAGTTCCTTACTCTTGAATGTGACTCTACTCAGCTTACCCAACTGACATTCTTTACACAAGCTATTTGTAGGTTTCACCAATTTTGGAAGATCTCTTACAACTTGAGTATTGCTTATCTTGATGATATTATCAAAATTCACATGACACATTCTCCTATGCCATAACCAACTCTGATCAAGTTGAGCAAATAAGCAACTTTTACCAGTACCAGCCAAGTGGAAGATATTACCTTTAGTTTGGGTACCGGATGCAATCTCTGTTCTGAAACTTTCAAAGATCTTGCATTTTCCATTCTTGAACTGGAGATTATAGCCTTTGTCCACCAACTGTCCAACACTGAGAAGATTGTGCTTCAAACCTTCAACATATAGTGCATTACCGGTTTTGTTCCTTCCATCAAAAGAAGTAGTTCCTCTTCCTCTGATTCTACCAGTAGAATTGTCGCCAAACTTTACCACTCCTCCTTCATACCTTTCCAAATCTATGAACTTATTTTTGTCACCTGTCATATGGTGAGAGCAACCACTATCAATAACCCAATCATCCTTTTCTTCAATTTGAGCAGCCAGAGCTCTTTTTGCAACCTTATGATTGACAGATTTAGAGGATATTGGTTCTTCTTCCTTCGTGGCAATAAACACCCAATCACTTCTAGATTTGTTACCTGTCTCTGATTCATCATTTGTTACTCCTTCATTATCATCTTCCTCATGAAAATATGATGCAGAGCACTTCAACTAGTGTCAAGTTTTCCTGACAGAAATCAGGCTTCTAACAAACCAAGGTTTAAACACCAAGACATATACATGTTCATGTTCCAAGGAGAGAGAGGCTTCAGGGCATACCTTCCATGACTCTTAACTCCAACTAACCTTTCATCACTTCCAATGTGCAGACCCTGTAGGATAGCAACATCTATCATACCCCTCATGGGAAGTCACAATCTCATAGCTCCAAGAGCAGGACAGTCACAATTTCATCTTGGGGTGATCTCTCCTTAACACAAACTCAATCTAGATAAACAAGTCACATGCCTAACAAGCCTATTATCATCATTGACAAAGCTATACTTCACCAAACTTACCTATGACTTCTCTGTAGAGACTGCTGCCCTTCTTCATTTACAAATGCAAGGATCTTGGTGGCCCATTTTCAAAGCAAAATCCACCTACACTACTCTCCTGCCTCCTCTATCCTCACAAGACCTTGAAACAACTAAAATACAATCCATTTCATTGATTATGAATAGGAAAAAGGCAATGGAAAGGTGAAATTTTCATCGGGCTACTCAGAAGAGTCAAAACCTAGGTTTTGGGCAGTCAATGGTAAACTAGTTGTTTCTTCCTCCTAATACAAAGGGCAGGTAATTTATCCACTTAAACATGCATCACAAATACCAACCATTCCCAAGCCGTACAAGTACAGAAAAGTGCAGAAAACAACAATTTCCTTGACTGTCATAGAGGGTTTAAAGTAGTTCAGAGCATAACAGAGTTTTCTTCCACCAAGGTTGATGTCAAGACTTCAAATAAGGTTCAAAACAAAGATGCTTCAGTCTTCTTTCATTCCATTGCAAACATGTACCATATCTGTTCCGTACAGGTGTGGGTATGGCCTGTGAACAGCAAAGAAAAATAGAAAAAACATAAAACAAGCATAAACAACAGTCTTTTTGATGTTTCTTTCTATTCCTTCCAATCTCTTTCACATTACAACTTTCCTTAGCTTAATACAAGCCTCCTCCAATGCATGAAAATGTTTTACCTTCCAAAACCATTGATTTCCTTCTTGATTTCTAACTGCAGCATTTTAAAAAATAGAAACTGCCTTCTTGAAACTGTTTTAGAACTGACTGTCCACCGGTTGTTTTGGTGTTTAGAATGCTTTTAACAAGTGGTCTAACCTTGGACAAGGTATTAACACATCTACACCCATTTACAAACCTTTGACATGCCTTTTAAAGGCTTTACAAACATGAAGATTAACATGACTCCCTAAACAAACATTTAAACTTAAATGACTATTGCACTAACAAGACTGTCCTAACTAGGACTACAACTAGATTCATTTAGACATTTGGACTAAGTCCTATTACAAACATGGCTACAAGCCTTAAGAAGATGGTCTCCAAGACCTTATTGACTCATAACAATTACAAGAAGATCAAGTAAAAACCAGACACCTTGGTGCTCCTGCACCATACTCCTCGACATGATGAAAACTCTTGTCCCAAGAGTTAGGGGATCTGCTCCAACCAATCTTCCATCTCGATGGAATGTTCCTCAAACTAGGAAACATGAACTCACCCAGAGTTATCTTTCTCTGTCTCCAACCTGCATGGCTCTTGTAAACAGTGTTAGAAATAGAAAATTTGTTGTGATGTCCTTCCCTAGGACCTTGTTGCTGCAATGCTTCAGCTCTTTTCAATTGGAGGTTCTGATTCATTTCTCCCTGGACTATCTGTTGTTTGTCTTCCTTCTTCTAGCTCCTTATAGGACACTCATTGTCCCCTACCTTAACATAACTCAAGTCCTAAGTCTGCTGCTCTCTAGGACTGTCATCCACCTTCTTCTGTTGCAACTATTGCTGCTATATGCAATCACCCTGAACCTGGACATTCAGCTTCAATTTCTCCCCAAAAAAAATAGTAACCTGTTCCTTCTTCTCCTCACAAGGAAAAGGAATCAATTTGAACTTCTTACCATCTTTGTGCACTACATAGGTATTAGTATACCCATCATGAATTGTCCTTCTCGAATACTGCCATGGTCTGCCCAAGATTACATGCCCACATGTTATAGGAATAACATCACACAAAACATAGTCCTGATATGGACCAATTGTGAAATCAACATAAGCCTTCTTAGTGACCATTACTTGCTGCTCTTGACTCACCCAAGTGACATGGTAAGGACTGGGATGATCAAAAGTCTTCAACCCCAACTTATTCACCATTTCCCAAGAAACTAAGTTATCATGAGAACCTGAATCTACAATCAACTTGCATATCTTGCCATAGCTCAAACAATTAGTTCTGAAAATAGATACCTATGGTGGTTGCTGCATCTTACCTCTTTCCACCATGAGCATTTCTCCATCCATCATTGGAGAGGCTGACAACATTTCTAGTTCTTCTGGCTTCTCCTCCTCTTGTGCCAAGTGAACTCTTGTATCCTTTCTCTTATCAATACCATCCTTCTCAGGACAGTTGAAAGATGTGTGTCCCACCTCATTGCAGTGATAACATCTGCCTGTGAACACTCCTCTTCCTGATCCAAATCTACCTCCACCTCTATGTCCACCTCTCTGTTCTGTAGACAACTCCTTACCCTTCTCATTGCTGTTCTAAACTTCATTAGTAGGTTTGCCTCTACCTCTATTTCTTCTTCCATAACCTCCTTGCCTTTCTTGCTTCCTATTCACTCTCTCTTCAGCCTTAATGACCAACTAAAAACACTCTCCAAGTGATTTTGGTACTACCAATCCAATCTCATCCTGCAAGTTATACCTAAGCCCATTAAGGTACCTTGCTACTTTTTCTTCTTCATCTTCCAGCCCACCTCTAATACTAAGCTTATGAAATTGCTCAGTATAGGACATAACATCCATGTCCTTCTGTTTCAGATTCTATCTCATCCTCTTTGTCTGAATAGAGTAATTAGATGGAAGAAACTAATCCTTCATCATGTCCTTCATCCTACTCCAAGAAGTGATTTTTGATGCACCTCTAGCCATTCTCTCTGTCTGCACACTACTCCACCAGGTAAGTGTTGTTCCTCTCAGTTTTGTCTTTGCAAACTTGATCTTCTTTTCATCACTCATCTCCTCATGCTCAAAAATTTTTTCTAGGGCATCTATCCACCCTAACACTTCTTCACTATCCATCTTCCCCAGATAGATAGGTAACTCTATATTTGCCTTAGTTCCACTTCCTTGGACTGCCTTCAGCAATCTTAAAAACTTCTTTTCTTCAGCATCTAACTCATCCTCAGAGGATTCTCATCTGCATCCTCATCTTCTTCTGACTCATTTTGTTCATCCTTTCTTGGATTCTTCTCTAATGCTTCGAATCTTGCCAAGATTGTTGCATTCTCCCTTCTTACTTGCCTCAGTTCTCTATCTCTGGCAGCATCGTGTTCTCTTCTGTCCCTCAGCTCTTTCTCTCTTGCCTCTAAGGCTTCTCTCAACTCAGCATTCTCTCTTGTCATCTGGTTCTTTGGAGACATCTTTACAAACTCTCACAAACCTTATCTTCTTCACAAGATCCACAACACCTTCAAGGATCTACAAGCTAGCTCTGATACCAAAAATGATGCAGAGCACTTCAACTAGTGTCAAGTTTTCCTAAAAGAAATTAGGCTTCTAACAAACCAAGGTTTAAACACCAAGACATATGCATGTTCATGTTCCAAGGAGAGAGAGGCTTCAGGGCATACCTTCCATGACTCTTAACTCCAACTAACCTTTCATCACTTCCAATGTGCACATCTATTATACCCCTCATGGGCAGTCACAATCTCATAGCTCCAAGAGCAGGACAGTCACAATTTCATCTTGGGGTGATCTCTCCTTAACACAAAATTAGTCTAGATAAACAAGTCACATGCCTAACAGGCCTATTATCATCATTGACAGAGCTATACTTCACCAAACTTACCTATGACTTCTCTGTAGAGACTGCTGCCCTTCTTCATTTACAAATGCAAGGATCTTGGTGGCCCATTTTCAAAGCAAACTCCACCTACACTGATCTCCTACCTCCTCTATCCTCACAAGACCTTGAAACAACTAAAATACAATCCATTTCATTGATTATGAATAGGAAAAAGGCAATGGAAAGGTGAAATTTTCATCGGGCTACTCAGAAGAGTCAAAACCTAGGTTTTGGGCAGTCAATGGTAAACTAGTTGTTTCTTCCTCTTGATGTAAAGGGCAGGTAATTTATCCACTTAAACATGCATTACAAATACCAACCATTCCCAAGCCATACAAGTACGGAAAAGTGCAGAAAACAACGATTTCCTTGACTGTCACAAAGGGTTTAAAGTAGTTCAGAGCATAATAGAGTTTTCTTCCACCAAGGTTGATGTCAAGACTTCAAATAAGGTTCAAAACAAAGGTGCTTCAGTCTTCTTTCATTCCATTGCAAACATGTACCATATCTATTCCGTACAGGTGCAGGTACGGCCTATGAACGACAAAGAAAAATAGAAAAAATAGAAAATAAGCATAAACAACAGTCTTTTTGATGTTTCTTTCTATTCCTTCCAATCTTTTTCACATTACAACTTTCCTTAGATTAATACAAGCCTCCTCCAATGCATGAAAATGTTTTACCTTCGAAAACCATCGATTTCCTTCTTGATTTCTAACTGCAGCTTTTTAAAAAATAGAAACTGTCTTCTTGAAACTGTTTTAGAACTGACTGTCCACCAATTGTTTTGGTGTTTAGAATGATTTTAACAAGTGGTCTAACCTTGGACAAGGTATTAACACATCTACACCCATTTACAAACCTTTGACATGCCTTTTAAAGGCTTTACAAACATGAAGATTAACATGACTCCCTAAACAAACATTTAAACTTAAATGACTATTGCACTAACAAGACTGTCCTAACTAGGACTACAACTAGATTCATTTAGACATTTGGACTAAGTCCTATTACAAACATGGCTACAAGCCTTAAGAAGATGGTCTCCAAGACCTTATTGACTCATAACAATTACAAGAAGATCAAGTAAAAACCAGACACCTTGGTGCTCTTGCACCAAAATAGTAGCAATTCTTTTGGAACCTTGATTTGTTAGAATTTAGCCTTGAAAATCTTTCTGGACACCTTGAGGCAAAATGACCAATCTTATTGCAGTAAAAACACTTAAAAGGCAATTTTCCTTCATACTTACTGGATCCTCTTGGTAGTCTCTTTGCAATAAGGGCTTCAAGTTGAGCAGTTTCTACTTCTTCTTCTTCCAAGTCTTTTCTTGTTTTTTCATACCATGATAGTTTCCTTGATGAGTTCTCTCCCGGATCAAACCTTTGTTTGCCTTTTATAGAGGTACTGGCTTTGAATGTAGATTTAGTCTTGGGGGGGTCATCTCCAAACTCGGTCATTTCAAATGCAACCAATTTGCCAGCTAATTGATCTTTTGTGACAGTTGTATGGGCTCTAAATTCTTCAATGGCAGCAACCTTGATTTTATAAGAGGCAGGAAGGGATCTGAGAATTTTGCCAACAATCTCATTTTCATCCAAGACTCCACTAGCATTTCTAATTCCACAAACAATCTCATTTACCCTTGGCATAAAAGTAGTAATATTTTCATCATCTCTCATCTTCAGATTTTCAAATATCCCTTTCAGACTCTGTAACCTTGCACATTTAACATACTTGTCTCCTTCATGCAAAAGTTCCAATTTTTGCCAAATCTCAAAAGCAGTTAGTAGATCAACAACATTTGAGAGCTCTGAATTAGATAGTGCACTTAGAAGAGCTTTTATAGTCCGCAGATTGTTTTCAGCATCTATAATTTCATTTTGAGCTTTCGAACCACCATGTGGAGGTGTATACTGTGTTGTAGCCATGGTCCAGTACGCCATTCCCATACATTGCAAGTGACATTTCATGTGACCTTTCCAAAGATTAAAATTGGTTCCATCAAACTTTGGACTATCCTTCTTGTAAGACAACATCTTGGATCTCCTCAAGCGGTTAAGCTCCTTTTAGAGGAACTTGGGTCTGATACTAATTGTTAGACTTAGGGCACACAACTGAGAGGGGGGGTGAATCAGTTGTGCAACACTTTCTTCAGTTTCACACTTAAATCCTCTTAGTGATTAGCGATATATTAATCATGAAACATAATGCAATTAAATCAAGAACAGAAACACATCAATACATAAGACACCAAGATTTTGACGTGGAATACCCAGTTAAGGGAAAAACCACGGGGTGATTAACCCAAGATTTTATTCTCTATTAGAAGAATAGAAAGAACAAAATGGCACATGCCAATTAGGGCTCACTGCCCAAGCACACTGCTCGCAAGAGGCTCACTACCTATAAGAGACACACTGTCTACAAAGAAATAAGTATCACCTACTTGAACTGGAAAATAGCATCTTCACCATGCTTGAATCAGTTCCATTTAATCCCAATACTTCTGCCCTGCCTTTTGTTCTCCTTCTTTCTACCACTCACTCATCTACACAAGGACAACTTTGAAATGACTTCACAACCCATTATTTATACAAGACTTCAACTTAGGAATAATCATCTAAGTCGGCAAACATCTACAAGAA
Organism: Cunninghamia lanceolata; assembly: GCA_027924645.1. Classification (NCBI taxonomy): domain Eukaryota; kingdom Viridiplantae; phylum Streptophyta; class Pinopsida; order Cupressales; family Cupressaceae; genus Cunninghamia; species Cunninghamia lanceolata. The sequence continues at coordinate 7,102,994 of BSBN01000103.1, forward strand.
CATCCGCAAGATGTGTAACTCATCCGGTCGGCTAGTCTTAGGAAGAACACCATCATCTGGAAGTTATTCTTCAATTGTGAGCTCCAACTCCAATGTGGACCACCAACATGAACTGGACATGATCCAAAGACCACCACAAGATTGCCTGAATCATCAAGACATCCACACTTCATCTGCTTACTAAAATCCTTCTCTTCTTCATCTAGAACCTTAAGAACACAGTCTATCATTACTGTCACTAAGGAATAGATGCTTGCGGACCTTCAAACCATGAACCAATTGAGTTGATACTTCACAAAGACTTACTCAACAGTCCCTCAAATCCACAAAATAGGATAATGCATTTCTGGATCTCACCGGACCTATCTGTATCACTCTGTCACCACTGAACATCTGTCGGAACCATTTTTTCTTGAGTGGCCACAACTTCTTCAGATCTTCATGCAGACCTCTAAAATCTTTACTAGATCACCTTAGGACACATATCTAGAAACCCTTTAAACTGCATCCTCTGATCCTCAACTTATCTAGGACTTTTACCTTACTGTCTTCACTGTTCTTCTCTGTTCTTGATTAGTACTATTTTTCTCAATATCCTCAGCACTCAGCTCATCCAATCCTTTTCATCAATGCAACAGGAGTATGTTGACATCAATGACAACACCAGTTAGTCCCATACTTGCAACACCATCCACCATGGCAGATTTGATCTTCATAATTATTCATTGTTGAGAAGCAATCCACATCACAAACAAGGAATCATATAATCTAGGTGATCTTGTTCTTGAATTGCATGCTTTTGGTTTCACTTGGATTCAATTATTTGATGGTGGTAGGATTAGGTTTTCATTTACATGCTTGATCTTATTAACCTGATTTTTACCTATCCACATTTTGGCACGCATGGTGGGACCAAGTTGAGAAGCTTATTTTATCTGATCTTGATCGCTATTTCTTGCAACTAGCCCATATGGGAGCCAAGTTACCAAGAAACTTTGACATATCTGCAATTCATAAAAAAGATCCTAACACTCCCACTATTGTTGCAAAGGGACCATCCATTATAGCCACACCATCTCATACCATATCCATGCTACAAAATCCACCTTCCAATCCATCTCCCTCATTGCCTATTGCTACACCATCAAGCCCACCATGTCTGGAGTACACCTTAGAATCTTTGATAACTCCAACCAAGGTACTTCCTTATCTTTCACAAAATTTGAGCTTCCCACCTTTCCATGTCTCACAACATACCCCCGCTCCCACCATGATGGTATCCATGCCTCAAGTCTCACAAACTCCTCAAGTATCACAAGCTGTCCATGTTTCACAAGTGCAAACTCCACAAGTTTCACAAGCTATCACAATACCACAAACTCTGCAAGTTTTGCAAGCTATCCAAATATCACAAGCCACACAAGTCTCTCATCCATTACAAGTTCCTACTCCTATTGCATCACATGTGAAATCCACACCCCAAACTAATACTTCTATCACCTCTAATATGGTCTCCATGATTTCCATGAATGCATCCAACACACCATATAACCCCAATTTTAGTCTCATTGACATGAGTGACCAACCTATTGTATCACAAGCCAATCCTAACACTATTGTCTCTTATGTTGATCAACTTACATCACTCACTCCACCTCCATATAATCCTTCACAAAATGTTAATCTGTCTTATGCAACCCAAACATTACCCATTGTCACCCAACATATGACATATACCAATCCATCTCAAGGTACTCATGTTGTCCAAAATACAAACCCAAATGTTCATCCTTCTTCATCCACCAATCCTTCCATTGGTTATCATAATGCAAATCTAGCCTCCAATCCACAACCATTGACCAACATCAATCCATCCTCTAGTTCCCATGTGATGCAAAATCTTGGAGTCAATCCATCACAATATACCCAACCACCACTTGTGTCTCAAGGACAGCAATCACCAAACACATATGTGTCATATACCAATCCTTTAGCATATAATGTGAGCACTCAACCTTAACAAATGGTCATACCCTCATACATTTCACAGTAGCCACAATATACACCATATTACATTCCACTTCCAAACCATCAACACCCTTTGCAACAACAACAACTATCTCAAGTAGATATTGAACAAATGGTTAACAAGGTAGTAGGACAAAACAAGAAGACATATTCCTTGGGAGATATATGCCCTTATCCATTTGACATATCACTTCACATGACACCTTTTCTGCCACATTTTGAAATCCCTTAATTTGACAAATACAAAGGGAAAGGTAATCCGGATGACCATCTTAGAGCATTCTATGTTGCATGTCTCGATGTTGCTCGAGATGACACATATCTCTTGAGACTATTTCCCTGAAGCTTAGCGGGACAAGCTCTTGAATGGTTCTCTCACTTACCTCCAGGAATCAAGACTTTTGAGGAATTAGCAAACAAATTTTGATCCCATTTCTCTTTCAACATTGAACATGAGGTGAATATGAATGATCTTGTCAATAACAAACAATGCAATGGTGAAGCTTTCTCATTATTTACCCAACGATGGCGTAACATGGATAGCAAATCATCATTGCAAATACCCGAGAAATAACAACTTGACATCTTTGTCCAAAATCTTTATCCTGAGCTCTCATTCCAATTGCAATTGCAAAGTGCTAGCACCTTTGACAAACTCATCTCCAAAGGAACCACCATTGAGAGAGCTTTAATTGCTAAGGGTACCATCAAGATTTTCAAAGACAACAAGGACAATCCTCAATCTTCAAATGACAAATCCCGCTTTTGGAACAAAAACAAAAATGTTGATAATGACAGCATTGTGGATGCAAAGAACATACAAATAGTGAAAGCTCCCATTAACATTCAAGCCGCATCTACAACTAATCTACCTTTTCAACAAAATTAACCAAGAACAAATCTGACACCTAGATGACAATTTACTCCTATAGGGGAACCTATGGAGGTAACATTTCACAAACTTGTTCAAGCAGGAGATATCACATTACCTGAAGCTCCACCCAATGCAGAACCTATTTTCAAAGCTCCTTGGTACAAAGAGAACGAATATTGTGAATACCATAGAGTCAAAGGACATAAAACAAATGGTTGCATGCGGTTGAAACATGTCATTCAAGATTGCATCGATCAAGGTCTAGCTAAAATCACACCACCAACATCACAACCAACACATCAACCAACTTCAAACTATGATCTAGATGCTTTCAAAAATCCACTTCCACTTCATGACAAGGCACGTAACCCTCATACTAGGAATGCTATCCATTACAACTATGAGTCATCCATGATTGGTCACATTGACCATGCTCACATTTCTACCATCACTATCCAAGGCAAAGCACCCAATTGCGCTGTAACTACTAGAAGAGGCCGTGTTATCATTCAAGGAGCACCTATCAATCCTCCTCGACTGCCTTCTAGGTATAATATCCTTGATCACCTTGGCAAAACTCCCACACACATCTCCATCCTAGAGCTGCTTCGCGTATCTCCCACTCATAAAGCTATCCTTGAAAAAGCATTGCAAGAGTCTTCGGTGCCTAATGATATCGATACCACACAATTTCAATCTATGATAGCCAGCATTGCAACCCCTTGTCATCTCACCTTCTCTGATAAAGATCTTCAACCATCCATCAACCCATCACATAATGAAGCCCTCCACATAGAAATATTTGTAAACCAACGCTGTATCAAATGAATACTAGTGGATGGTGGAGATGGTCTCAATATATGCTCTCTAAAACTAAGAAAACAATTGAGGAATTATCATTGCAAACAAATTTTGATCCCATTTCTCTTTCAACATTGAACATGAGGTGAATATGAATGATCTTGTCAATAACAAACAATGCAATGGTGAAGCTTTCTCATCATTTACCCAACGATGGCGTAACATGGATAGCAAATTATCATTGCAAATACCCGAGAAATAACAACTTGACATCTTTGTCCAAAATCTTTATCCTGAGCTCTCATTCCAATTGCAATTGCAAAGTGTTAGCACCTTTGACAAACTCATCTCCAAAGGAACCACCATTGAGAGAGCTTTAATTGCTAAGGGTACCATCAAGATTTTCAAAGACAACAAGGACAATCCTCAATCTTCAAATGACAAATCCTGCTTTTGGAACAAAAACAAAAATGTTGATAATGACAGCATTGTGGATGCAAAGAACATACAAATAGTGAAAGCTCCCATTAACATTCAAGCCGCATCTACAACTAATCTACCTTTTCAACAAAATTAACCAAGAACAAATCTGACACCTAGATGACAATTTACTCCTATAGGGGAACCTATGGAGGTAACATTTCACAAACTTGTTCAAGCAGGAGATATCACATTACTTGAAGCTCCACCCAATGCAGAACCTATTTTCAAAGCTCCTTGGTACAAAGAGAATGAATATTGTGAATACCATAGAGTCAAAGGACAGAAAACAAATGGTTGCATGCGGTTGAAACATGTCATTCAAGATTGCATCGATCAAGGTCTAGCTAAAATCACACCACCAACATCACAACCAACACATCAACCAACTTCAAACTATGATCTAGATGCTTTCAAAAATCCACTTCCACTTCATGACAAGGCACGTAACCCTCATACTAGGAATGCTATCCATTACAACTATGAGTCATCCATGATTGGTCACATTGACCATGCTCACATTTCTACCATCACTATCCAAGGCAAAGCACCCAATTGCGCTGTAACTACTAGAAGAGGCCGTGTTATCATTCAAGGAGCACCTATCAATCCTCCTCGACTGCCTTCTAGGTATAATATCCTTGATCACCTTGGCAAAACTCCCACACACATCTCCATCCTAGAGCTGCTTCGCGTATCTCCCACTCATAACGCTATCCTTGAAAAAGCATTGCAAGAGTCTTCGGTGCCTAATGATATCGATACCACACAATTTCAATCTATGATAGCCAGCATTGCAACCCCTTGTCATCTCACCTTCTCTGATAAAGATCTTCAACCATCCATCAACCCATCACATAACAAAGCCCTCCACATAGAAGTATTTGTAAACCAACGCTACATCAAATGAATACTAGTGGATGGTGGAGATGGTCTCAATATATGCTCTCTAAAACTAAGAAAACAATTGGGATATTCTAAGAAGAACATTGATACTTCCAAGGTCATTACTATTAAAGCATATGATGATGCTAAGAGAGATATTGAAGGAGTCATCCATTTGCCTGTCCAAGTTGGTCCTATCACCACTGACGTCCGTTGTCAATTTCTTGATGTTGAGCTTCCCTATGACATCATCCTTGGTCATCCATGGCTCCATGTCCTTAAAGTCATTGCTTCCACATATCATCAATGTCTCAAGTTTCCATATAACGGTGTTGAAGTTACTATCCATGCCGATCCCAATCCATTTGAGTTTTGCTGTGCTTTTCAATCCAAATATCAAAGTCCTAATCATATCCCCATCAACACCGAAGCTTATCCATCTTTATCCTATGTTGATCCCTCCACCCTACTCAAGCCATCATCTAGCAAAGCCACTCAAAATCTCTGTATCAAGTACACTGAACAAGGTCTGGGTGAGTTCACATTGCAAGAATCTTGTTGTGTTGAAACTCTTCCCTTATCTCCTAAATCCCATGGAAAACCCTCCACATCCAAGTCACCTTTATCTGCAGTTGTTTCTGATATGGAAGTTGGACCTTCTTTGGTAGGAGAGACTTGTAATTCAGATATCATCAATGACTCCTCCCTTCATATCACTGATTTCTGCCACCCCTTCATGATTTTTGCCACCCCTTCATCTCCATCCAATAATGAACTCAAGTCTAGTTCCCAAAACACCCCTAGTCCCATTGACAACCGCATGCTTCCACAAGCTAAAGATGTTGGTAATTCCTCCATGTATCCTAAACCCACCACTTTTCATCACAAACCACATCACACACCCAAACCAAACTATAAATGTCAAAAGCATGTGACTGTACACCTCCCACCATCCGATTTACCTCTGTTACTTCCAACTCCTAACATTCCTCCATTACTTCCAACTCCTAACATCCCTCCATTACTGCCAACTCCTAACATCCCTCCATCCAATTTACCTCCGCTACTTCCACCTCCATCACATTATAAACGTCAAAAGCATGTGACCATACACCTTCCACCATCTGATTTACCTCTGTTACTTCCAACGCCTAATATCCCTCCATCTTCCTTACCTCTACTTCTACCTACACCTAATTATCCCCTATCAATAAGTACCCTTATAATCCTAATCATGACCAACAAATGCACACATTGTATAAACATGAAGCTTCCCCTCATTCCATCCATCTTATGGGATTCAAAAATAAACATTTGGATGCCTCTACCTATAAAGCCAAAACCCCTACCAAGAATTCTAAAGATTCTCATGCCTTAGGGCACCAATGCAAAGAATCATAGCCAAGGACATCTAAAAGCTATCTGAGCCCATAACTCCACAAGAAAAGTCCATGACTAAAATGGTTTGGGCTCCCAAGCAAACAAGCAAGCAAGCCAAATGAGGCTTCCATATCTCCAAAAATCCCAACCATCCCCTTCCATCCAAAAATCCCATTCCATCTAAAAATCCCACAAGTAAAGCACAAATGATAAAAATACTAAAAAATACTAAGTCTATGTGGGTTCCTAAATCACTCCATCATCCATCTCCTAAGCAAGTACCTCCATTGCTTCCTACACCACCTTCCCATCTAAAGCTTCAATTTTTATCATGGTGTGTGCAATCATTGATCATGATTCCCTTCCAATCTACAACATTTCCACATACCTCCATATCCCCATCCTTCATCCATTATTCTACATATCTTCCCTATCACCTTCCTATGGTCCATGCTTTTACATAAACCTTTGATCCATCCTTGCATGAACCTTTCAACTCAAAATCCTAATCCATTATCCTACATATCTTCCCCATCACTTTCATTTGGTCCATGCTTTTGCATAAACCTTTCATCTATCCTCCATAATCCATATATAATCCACATCATAATCCATTAGCTTTCCATTCACAATCCATTATCTACCTACTCCATCCCCCGTCCATGCATCTCCCTACCAACATCGATGAGCATAATGACATGGTCCATGTGATGACATGAATCTCCAACGGGACTACCGACCTTCATCAAACCAGATACTTGAGTCCCTCCTATCTGTTACCATGGTGAAAACCTAGCAAACAGATGCCATGTGTAATTGTCATTCCAAAAAAAAAAACCCATCCAATAGTGAAAACCACCTTGTGGCACTTTATATGAAAAAAAAATAGTACAAGATAAATAATTCATCCTTTGGTAAAAACCTAGTAAATAGGCGCCTTGGATAAGTACCATAGTAAAAACCTGGCAAACATACGCTATGTGTAGAGACTAGCCTCCACCATTTATCTAGTTGTTTGATCACTGCTTTCCACAACATCACCCACTATTTTGCTATCATAATCCACTATCTTTCCTATTTAAACATCGCAATCTATTATCCCTTATCTATCCATAATAAAATCCTTTTCACCCTTACCTCTACCATGCTAGTTATCATAGTTTGGACTTTGTTGGGGTTAAGATATCATTTAGCACCTTAGCATACTATCCACATAAACACACTCATCGCAACATCTCCCTAATAAACTCTATCCCACACTGGGGGCACTTGTCGAGCCTTATTTGGAAGTGGATATCTAAATATCGAGCTCATATCATCTCAAACATCCAAACATAGCAAAATCCAAAAACATCAAAACATAGCCAAAATCCAAAAAATCAAAACTTAGCCAAAATCCAAAAAAATCAAAACATCACAAAAATCCAAGCAATAAAGTTGATCCTTTGTCATCAACCACCAGCACAATAAACAAGAACTACATCTATCTCTATCGTTCAAAGCCTTGATCCCATGGATACAGGGTATGTAGGCAATCTGAGATGTGAAGGAAGCACTCTAATTCAGGCATAGGTGATAGACCCTTCTTATCATCCATCTTTCATCTCTCTTCTAATCATCCTCCAATCATTCATCTCATTTTCTTCTATCTTTCATCACTTACATCATCAATAAGCCCAGAACTACATATTCATCATGTTTCATCACTATCGTAATGTGCTTTGATCCTGTGGATACAGGGTATGTAGGTAGTCTGGAATACAAAGGAAGTATCTAGTATGCAAGCACAGATGATCCACCCCATTTCACCTTCTTTCATCTTCCATCTTCTTCTCTTTGACTAGCTCAAGCAAGAAGAAGACTATGCATATGAATGAAATCTCAAGCACTTTAACAAATCAGGGATAAGCTAAAAGCTATTTGTCAACATGCCATAAGCCAACATTTGCTATAACATTTTATCAACCTCTCAGCCTTTAACATGATACAACTTTCCTCTCAACAAGGTGCTAGCTTAATCTATCCAAGAGCACTTAAATTTGGTAAGAGAACATGATGACAATATCTTTTATTTTATCTTTTGTCCCTTTCCTATGCCTAATCAAAACTGCCTTGATCTATCATATCTTGGTATGTTGCGATGAAGTATGGAATGGGGCATGGTCATATTGTTTTCATATGTTGTGTTTGTGGGATGATCTTATTCTCTTCCTATGAATATTGGTATCTTGTACGTGTTGGGATTAGCATCTTGCATATCAATATCTTTTGCATCTAAGAAGCTAAACAGTCTCTTATGCATTGAGACTATTCTATGCTAAGACTAGCTCCATACATATAACCAACAAGGTGTCATTATGTGTAGTGGAGATAAGCTCAAACCTTTGCTTGTAGCATCAAAGTTTATCCTGGAACACTAGCTACTATTCATATCTTGTGTATGTTGGTTCAACATTTTGCCTTCATACGTCTAGACAAGATTGTAGTATGCTAGTTATGCATTGGATACCTCGACACCTTGGTCTTCTATACCCTGGTGCATAATATCCATATGCTATATCAAACATAAGGATTGCATTTCTCTACTTTTTGAGAAATTATTTAAAAGTTGTCATATCACTTATCCATTCCATCATAATCCTATTTAGTCCTCAACCAAGATCAATCAACCAAAGCCTATTTTCTTCTCAACCATCCCAATTTATCCCATTTAACCCTTGTTTTCTTCGTGTCAACCTTGTTTCTACCCTTTCATCTTATCGCAAGCCAACCCAGCCCTTCCTAGTTAGCCTGGCTTACCTCTCGCGAGGGCATCACCTGCCAGTTACACTAGGGCCTAACCTTGTTTATCGAGCGAATCATTGTATCTTCTTTGACACAACGTTCTAACGAACATTGTATCAAAGAGGGGCAAAATGTAGACACCCAAAATTGTCCCAAATTTGTCCATGTCTTGCAACACCTAGTTAAAAACATCACTTAGACATCTGGTATCATTTTGTCCTAAACCCACTCTTAATCCATCCTTAATCCATTAGCCAATTAATTAAATAGATTTTATTTATTTAATTAAAATCCCTTCATAATCCCACTTTCCAATTAATTAAATAAATTTTATTTATTTAATTAATTTCTCGTGTCATTTATCTTCATCTTTCATCATAAGCCGACATGTGTGCATCTCTTATTTGAAATGTGTGTTACTACATCTTTCATTTAATATCTTTCACATGTAGTACTTTTTATGTACACAATGACACATGAGCCTTATCTTCCCTCTACTTGTCATCTACACATTCACCTATGATTGTCAATTCATCTCAACTATTCACATAGCCACCAAATCTCTACCATTGATTGATTTTGGTTGAGGTCTATATAAACACCCTCTCATTCCATATAATCTAAGTAATCATCCATCATTTTCATATAGCATCCACATTATCATCCTGAGCATATTGAGTATTTTAGCATCCATTAAGCACATTATCACCATCATCCATCCACCATGGCAGCTTTGATCTTCATAATTGTTCATTGTTGAGAAGCAATCCACATCATAAATAAGGAATCATACAATCTATGTGCTCTTGTTCTTGAATTGCATGTTTTTGGTTTCACTTAGATTTGATTCTTTAATGGTGGTAGGATTACGTTCTCATTTACATTCTTGATCTTATTAACCTAATTTTTACCTATCCACACCTGGCACCATTTGTGGCATTCAATATAATAGAAGCAAAAACAACAAGTGAATTGATGAAAGCTTTGGCTAAACTGTATGAAAAACCTTCAGACTCAAATAAGGTATTTCTCATGAAGCATTTGTTTAATCTGAAAATAATTGAAGGTGAATCTGTGACAGATCATTTAAATGAGTTTAATATGATTACCAGTCAGTCAACTTCTGTAAAAGTGAAATTTGATGAAGAGGTGAGGGCTCTCTTGGTTTTATGTTCTTTGCTAGAAAGCTGGAATAGCTTGGTAATGGTTGGAAGTAACTCTGTCTCTGCTTCAAACACTTTAAAATTTGATGATGTTGTTGGTGTTATCCTTAGCTAGGAAATGTGATGGAAAAGCTCAGGAGGGTCCACATCATGTAGTGTTTTGAATACAGAAAGCAGGGGCAAATCAAAGGGGAGAGGAAAAGGTTCTAGAGGTCATGGGAAGTCACGAGGAAAATCAAAGGACAAGAGGTCCCAATCCAGAGGATAGAAGGATTGCTGGTACTATGGGAAACCATGTCATCAAAAGAAAGATTGTTGGTCTCGGAAGAATAAAGAAGGAGACAAAAAAGAAGGCAATAAGGAGGCAAACGTGGTAAGTAATAAATCTAAAGATGATGCTTTGATTAGTTCCCTAGATAATACTGATGATTCATCAATTTTAGATTTAGGGACCTCATATCATGATACGCCCCATAGAAGTTATTTTTTTATTATGTCCAAGGGGATTTTGGGTTGGTTTATTTGGGAGATAACAAACCCTATCAGATTGTTGGAAAGGGAAGAATCAAGATTAAGTTATAGAATGGGAATCATTGGCTACTACAAGAGGTAAGGCATGTTCCAAGGTTGAGTAGGAATTTAATTTTAGCATGGCAGCTAGCTGATGAAGGTTGCATTGTTACATTTACTGATAAAAATTGGAAGGTTACAAGAGGTGCCTTAATAGTAGCAAAATGTGTGAAAGTAGGCACCTTATATCTTTGTACATGTCATACTGTTCCTTCTAGTTTAGTTGTTGTAGAGAAAAACCAAACAGGTTCAGGAACAGTTGCTGGAAGTTCGCAGGAAGAGATTGAAATAGTTGTTGCAGGTTTGCAGGAACAGACTGAAATAGTTGCTACAGGTTCTGAGACAACACTGTGGCATAACAGACTTGGGCATATGAGTGAAAAAGGTATGAAGGTACTTCATTCTAAGAAAGTTTTACTAGGTCTAAAATGTATTAATATGGATTTATGTGAAAGTTGTGTGTATGGAAAACAAAAGAGAGTTTTCTCAAGGATGGGAAGCAAAAGAAAGATGAAAAGTTAGAGCTTGTGCATATAGATGTATGGGGACCAACTCAGGTATCTTCTCTTGGTGGCTCTTGGTAATATGTTACATTCATAGATAATGCAACTAGGAAGGTTTGGATTTATTTCCTCAGGCAGAAATTTGATGTATTTGAAACATTTAAGAAATGGAGAAGGTTGGTTGAGAATGAGATGGGTAAAAGATTAAAATGTCTCAAATCTACTAATGGTGGTGAGTATTGCAGCAAAGAATTTGAGGATTATTGTTTCTTTAATGGAATCTGTAGGCAGAAAATAGTTCTAGGGACTCCACAAGAGAATGGAGTGGCTGAGCGCATGAACAGGACAATAATGGAGCATGCAAGGACCATGAGATTGCATTCTATGATGCCTTTAGACATGTGGGAAGAGGATGTTAACACTACTGTATATTTAATTAACAGAGGTCCTTCAATTCCTTTAGGTTGTGGTATTCCAGAGGAAGCATGGACAAGTAAGAAAGTGAGTTATTCTTTTCTCAAAACCTTAGGATGTGAAGCATTTGGACACGTAGATTCTGAAAATAGAACCAAGCTAGATGCAAAATTAAAAAAATGTACCTTCGTTGGATATGGCATTGATGAATTTAGTTATAGGCTTTGGGATTTTGAAAATAAAAAAATTGTGAGAAGCAGGGATGTTGTATTCAATGAGAAGGTGGTGTACAAAGATCAGTTACAACAACATAAGAAGAAAGAAAAGGATTATGTGGTGTTGGATGATACTCCAAATAGTGATGTTCCAGTGGTTCCTCATGCTCTACAACAGCAACATGAAATACCACAAACTCCAATGAATGTTAGATGGTCAACAAGGCTAAGTAGACCTCCTAAAAGGTTTTCTCCCTCTTTTTATTCTATTTTGTTAACAGATGCTGGTGAACCGGAAGGGTATGATGAAGCTATGCAGGTGGATACAAAGGTTTAGTGGGAGCTTGCAATGAAAGAAGAAATGGACTCCTTGCTGAAAAATCAAACTTGGGAATTATGTAAGTTTCCTACAGGCAAAAAGGCTTTACCAAACAAATGGGTTTATAGGCTGAAAGAGGAAGATGGAGGTAAGAAAAGATTTAAATCCAGGTTAGTTGTAAAAGGATTTGCACAGAAAAAAGGGCATTGATTTTGATGAGATTTTTTCTCTGGTTGTTAAGATGACTTCTATTCATACTATTTTAAGTATCGTGGTTGCTGAAGATTTGCATTTGGAATAGCTAGATGTGAAAACTACCTTTCTCCATGGTGATTTGGAGGAGATATATATGGAACAGATGCAAGGATTTGAGGTCAAAGGTAAGGAGAAACTGATGTGCAAATTGAAGAAGAGTTTGTATGGCTTGAAACAAGCACCTTGGCAATGGTATTTGAAATTTGATAGTTTAATGGCTGAGCAAGGCTACAGTCAGTGTAATTTTAACCATTGTGTTTATTTTAAGAGGTTGGATAATGACAGCTACATTATTTTATGTGTATATGTTGATGACATGCTTGTGGCAGGGTCTAACATGGATCACATAAGAGAGTTAAAACAATAGTTAGCACAGTCATTTGCTATGAAGGATTTGGGGGAAGAAAAACAAATCCTTGGTATAAAAATTTGCAGAGATAGGAAGAACAAAAAATTGAATCTATCTCAAGCTAATTATGTTGAAAAGGTGTTACAGAGATTCCATATGGAGAATGCAAAAGCTGTCAGCACACCTTTGCCTAGTCATTTAAAATTGACTAAGGAGATGTGTCCTAAGACACACGAGGAGGAAGAAAAATGTTCAAGGTACCTTATGCTTCAATTGTAGGAAGTTTAATGTATGCCATGGTATGCACGAGACCAGATATTGCACATGTTGTAGGAGTCATAAGTGTTGGAAACAAGGTAGATAAGAGGGCGGGGTGAATCAGTTATCTCTAAATTTCTTTAACTTTCTTTTCTTTTGTTAATTTAAAATTCAGTGTAGCATTAGATTATATAAGCATATGTGATCATAAGAATAGAAATAAAATCAACACACATAACACAAGGATTTTTAGGTGGAAAACCCTGTTAAGGGAAAAACCACGGGGTGACTAACCCAAGATTGTATTCTCTGTTAAAAGAATAAAGAAGTACAAAATGACACTTGCCAATTAGGGCTCACTACCCGAGCACACTGCTCACAAGAGGCACACTGCCTACAAGAACTTAGTGAAGGTAACTAGATGTTTGAACTGATGAGAAGCATCTACAAATGCAAGAGTTCAGTTTCAATTAGGCATAATACACTGATTTGATGCACTTCATTCTTCCTCTACTTTAATACTGTTTCTCTGTCACATACCGGACTTGATCTACAACTTTCACACTTGTCCTTTCTTTTCTTTGTACTTATTACTTCACTTCTCTTTTTCACTCCCCTACATACTGGAATCCATCTGGTATAAATATCCGCATCAAGGATTTCATCAACTTTCTAATCGGCAACAAGAACACTCAAGATATTTACAAGTTATTGATCTATCGGCTAAATCCATGCTTGATTTGAGATGCGTATCAAAAGCATAGGCATAGAAGTCATTAATCATGTCGGCCAACAATGTATAATCCCCCAAATAGCTTAATCAACACCTTTTACTCATGCGGATTGAGGTCTGATCCTCTGTTGGTTAGTTCTTCCTCTGTCTACTCTACTTGACTAGAACTTGATGCTCAGATGCTCGTATCTTTTCCACGCTTTACTACCAGAGGATAAATCTCTGGAATATAGTAGTCATGATACTCCTCTTGACTTATCCAAGTCCGCAACTTGCTGAGTTACACCATCTGACAGATCTGGACCTAATTGTCAGACCTTGTTGCATACTATGTTCTTGTTCACCAGACCAAAATAATCTTCAATCTAACTTCCGGTATAGGCATACTATGTACTGCAGATGTGTGGGATAGACTTTGTTTCCATCAATGAAAACACTCATGAAGCCACACAATGTCTCTTGCCAACAATCTCCCCCTTTGGCATTGATGGCAACACTTAGTGAAAAATGGCTAAGTGTCACAGTAAACTCCCCCTTGGCTGATGCTCTGTCTTTTGCACTATTTTATCGGAGCTCTCCTTAGATGGATTCCACATTTTTCACTACTCCTCACTCCCCCTTTGACATTAATGGCAAAGGGTGGAATCCACACACAAAAATTTGCAAAAATTAACCTATACATAGCCGCATAAGTATATATATATGTTATACTTACATATACTTAAGTATATTTGCAAAAGTGGCCTTCAACTGTACAAATTCTGTGGCTCAGCTCTGCTTCATCCTATCCAAAATGGAGATGTGACCACTTAACAAAAATAGATATGCTTCTGACCTTTTTAAATCTGCCGGATCACTAGTCCGGGCTGTGGTCTGAGCATCTGTCAAGGCCTCATGCATTGCTTCTAACTTAGGGATAATTATCCCTCTGAGTTCACTCATCTTGTTTATTATATCCTTCTTTTCTTTGTTCAGCCTCTTTATTTCATTTATGATGACAATGGCCTGGGATTCTTGATTCATTAAGGATGTAGTGAGGGGATCAAAATTTTGAGATAAACTTGACAGTTTACCTTCTTGTTCTTTCACCTTCTTTTCAATATCCTTTGTCACTTTGGGTCAAGATAGGCAAAATTTGTACAAGTCCCCACCATCTTTAAGAGCTTTTTCAAGGCTCTTTATTCCAATGTCTAAGGTCCTCCTGTCATTAGTAATCAGTCCTTGCACCTCAGAGAATCTCTTTCCCAAAAATTCCTTCCAGACCTTTGCTTCTGTCGATTTCTCTAAAGATTCAAAATGAGTTCCGACATAATTGACCAAAGATTTTAAGTTACCAGATGGAGAGGCCAAAGGATCCTTTTGAAATGATGGCATGATCTTCTCCAACATCCCGGATGCAATCTCCAATAGCTCACAATCTTCCATGTGAGATTTCTGAAGTTTTAATTTTTCTTTGGCTTGAGCAAAAGATGTTATTTTCATTGTTTGGACCAGAGAGAGAGAGTCAAAATTTAGTGGTCCTTGAAATAGCTTAGGTTCATCTATTTCCATCATTTCTTTGTTCAAGAAATTTTTCACTACCTCTGCAGTGTCTCTTGTCAGAGATTGAGTGTTCTTTTCCTTTTGGATCTCAGAACTGTCATCATAGGTCTTCTCTACTTGTTCTTCTTCTTTTCCCTTGACCTCCTCTTCCTGACTCACTTTCTCCTCTTTTCTTCCTTCTCCTTCAGCTCTTGACTCTAAAATGTCTATAGTGGGATCCGGAGGAGAGATGTTACCTATGTTTACTGCTCCATGAACTTCCTCTTCTGGAACAAAGGAATCCAAGTCCTTAGACTTCTCTTCATCTATCTCTTTTGATCCTTCTACATTTTTGTTAGAAGATTCTTCATTGGTTACATTTAATCCTTCAACATCCATGGTAGAAGGTTCTTCATCTATTTCCTCTACAATAGGAAGATTGAATCTTTTGAAGGCATTCCGGAGGATGTCTTTTGTTTCTCTTGCTACTTGGTCAGTTTCTCCAACCATAAGTTTATTCATTCTTGCTTTACTCTGGAATTCATCCTTACAGTCCTTAAATATCATGTCCATTTGCTTTAGAGTGATAGAAGGATAGAGCTGAATTGCAATCTGTTCTTGGATCTCTAAGTCTTTTGCATTTTCATTCTCATTTCTTAGTTCAAGTACCCTCTCTAGACTTTTGGGAATTAATGATATAATTTCAATGAAGGCTTTATTATAAATATTCAGGTACCTGACAGTAGCTTCTTCTAAAATCCTCTTGTCTATGTCACTGTATTCATCATAGAACTCTGTTACTGGCTGCAGGTTCCCATCCACAGTGACTGCCTTGATGATGTCATCAATGGAAAGAGTAGGCTCTTCAACAAATTCTTCTGCCTTTTCTTCCTTATTTTTACTGGCTGAGTATTCTCCGGATGTTTTCTTCTTCATTTTCTTGATTTCCTCATCAGATTATGTTTCTTCATCATCTTTGAGGCTTGTGTATGACCTTGTGGCTTTGGTTTTTGTCCTCTTTTCTCCTTTTCTGAATGTCTTGACTTCTGGTTTGGTGGCCCTTGAGCTTTTAGGAGTGGCAGGTGCAGAGCTCTTGGAGGATCTAGTCCAGGGGGAGGCTTGTATCGGAACACTTTATTTCCTTGCTTCTTGTTTCTCTTTCTTAGCCTTCTCCATTTTCTCTCTATTTGCATCTACTACCTCTTTTGATATGCCAAATCTTTTGGAAATTTCCTCAACTTCCCTTCTAACTTTCCTCTTTATTTCTAGTTGTCTTAGCTCAACATGTATTTTTACACTTAGTTCTTGAAAGGTTTCAAACCTTTCTGCCTTAGGGTCCTTGGGCTGGCTCAATAGGTGTTGAATATGTAGTTCCAGGATTTTCTCATCGACCGCATATCCCATTGGCATTATCCACACTGTTCTGGGCTCAACTGCCTCCATTAGGCATTGGTCAGTGTCAACCATGAAGCACACTGTATTCTTGTATTTTTCAACTATGGATTGAGGTATTCTCTCTCTGGCTTGCATCATGCTTTGGAAGTTCTTAAAATAACCCCATAGAGCTGTGTTTTGAGCTTTAGAATCACCAAGTCCATACATATAGTCTCTAATCTGGATTGCAACTAGTTTATCATTTTCCCATACCCAACCAATTGATCCGGGTAGCTCATTCATGTAATAAAAGAATAGACATAGTATTAAACAACCATACTTAAAGGAGTTCTTCTCATCCTCTTGATCTTTTGCAGGTTTTCTAATAGTTGATTTAAGAGAAGATCACATAGGTCATAATCTACATTCTCCCTTAACATATGATATGCTATATATATTGCAGTCCCAGACACAGAATTCTCCGTACTAAAATGATAGATCTTATACCCAATTATCAGTGAGGCAAATTTGACGTCTAGATCTATGATGTCATCTATGGTCATTGGTCTCTTGTCAAACTTAGATCCAGTGGCTTCAGTTATTATCTGGTTCTTGACCGATTTGAGTGCAGTCTAGTTACTGCCCTGATGGCATCTTTTGTTATCTTGAAGGGCCTCATTAACCACATGAAATTATCATGCATCCTGCTTAGGACATATCAAACCCAATCATCTTCCACAAAATAGGGAAAGTGTATGCAATGTCTAAAGTGTTTATCCCCGGAGGGCCTTGTATTGAGGTTTGAGTTCAAATCTATCATCAATTAGTTGTTCATGATAGATGTCCATCAATTTAGAGTCTCCAAATTCCTCAATGTTGGCATGAATATAGACCCTAACATCTTTTGCATGCAATACCCCATGCGGAATGCTAGAAAATGCGCCTAAAGGATCAACTTCTAGAGATTTATAGGGATGTTTCTTGAATTTAGGGTGCAACCTATTAGTGATCTTAACAACCATTGGAGTAGCCATCTTGCAAAAGATTCGAAGAGAGATTTTTTAGAATAGAAGTACCTTTTTATGCTTTAGGGTTTGAAATAGGAGCTGGAACAAATCGCTGGTTGAGTTCAATTTTGCAGTTTGATCTTTGCGTGATTTGTAGAAACTTTGATGCAGAGCTCTTCTTTTCTTCTTCTCGAATGCAAATGTGCAAATAATGAGTGAATGAACCCTTTTAACCTTGCACAAACCCTAATTTCCTTTTGCAATAAATGCACAACATAAGTTATTCGGTTGCCCTATTTTGAGAGAGATCTTCTTGAATCACTATGCTGAACTTAGAATCATTGTCAGTGAGGATTGACAATGTATCTTCTTTTCTTCAATCATGCCATGGATCCGCAGATCAAAATATTTTAATTTTGAATCATACTGGATCTGTCTGTGAAAATCCTGCTTTACCGGATGGCTATCAAACCAGATCAATCTTGAACAATTAAACTCTTGCAAAACTTCATGAGAATCTTTCATATTTTTACTAAGGGTTATTTAGATATTTTTCTGAGAACCCTTTAATTCACAGTATTCCATGTGCCAATTTAGGAACTAATTGACTGGTTGGGGGAATTTATTTTTCTCTATGACTCCCCCTGAGCCAGAGTTCATCTGTTTAGTTTCTAGAAGGAATATCAACACCGAATTCTGGTGCGGATCCATCCCCAATATTTTCTATACTCTTCTTCACCCAAATCTTGCTCATCTCCCTTTGAACTTCATTTGCATTCACTTTGCCTTTACCCTTATCTTGTTTTTTATTATGATGCACCAGACCCCTTTTATCCTATTTTTTACTTCTGCAAAATTTGGCAATATGACCGGATTCATTGCAATTGTAGTAGACAACATTTCTTTGCATATTTGATTGATATCCTCTTGATCTACATTGATTAGCCATATCTCCCATTCTATTGCATGCAAAGCATCTACCATTGAATGATTTGGTTATTTGCATATTTCTGCATTCATGAGATTTGTGACCATACCTTTTGCAGTTGAAACATTGTCCAGAGAAGGATGGATTAGTCTAATTCATTCTCCTTCTACACTAAGTTGTTTTATGACCAAAATTGTTGCAATTGAAGCAATATCCATTGAAGGATGGATATCTTTGAGCATTTGGTTGCCTTACTGGAGGTCTTCTAGACTTGTTTCTTTGATTTCTTGATCCAAAGTTCTTCTGACCGTATCCGGAGCTTTCACCTTTGTCATATCCCAAGCCACACTTATCATCTACCCTCTTTTGGATTTCAAGAAGAACTTCAAGTTGGGCTGAGCTTATCTTGAATTTCTCTTTGTATTCATTTGTTGTTTGAAGATTTTGTTTAAGAGTGTCTATCTGATTCTCAAGTTGTTCTTCATTATCTCTAGCTTCTTCAAGATCAGATTCAAGATGCCTGATCATTCTGTCCATTTTGTGGTAGTCCTCTGTCTTCTCCTTGAGGGATTGTTTTAGATTATCTTCACTTTTCCTTTTTTCTTCAATTTCTTGGGTGAATCTCATAACCCCTGATTCCATTTCATGCCTTACCATAATGACCTCTTTTGATAGCTTTTCACATAGTTTATTTTTCTCATTCAGATCTTCATTAGTATCATTTTCTTCACTCTGATTGGCTAATTTTTGAAGTAGTTCCTTTCTCTTTTTCACAGAGATACTAAGGTTTTCTTTTAGCTCATTTATGAAATCATCAGCTTCTTTGAGTCTTTCTCTCAAACTATTGACTTTAGAATGAGATTGTTCAAGATCATCTAGGGCAAACTAAAGTTGTTCCTTCATACTATATATATCCATTGAGATTCCCAAATCTTCCTCAAGCTGTTAGACTTTGTTTAGAGGAACTTAGCTCTGATACCAATTGTTGGAAACAAGGTACATAACTAAGAGGGGGGGTGAATCAGTTATCTCTAATTTTCTTTAACTTTCTTTTCTTTTGTTAATTTAAAATTCAGTGCAGCATCAGATTATATAAGCATATGTGATCATAAGAACAGAAATAAAATCAACACACATAACACAAGGATTTTTATGTGGAAAACCCTGTTAAGGGAAAAATCACAAGGTGAATAACCCAAGATTGTATTCTCTGTTAAAAGAATAAAGAAGTACAAAATGGCACTTGTCAATTAGGACTCACTGCCCAAGCACACTGCTCACAAGAGGCACACTGCCTACAAGAACTTAGAGAAGGTAACCAGATGTTTTAACTGATGAGAAGCATCTACAAATGCAAGAGTTCAGTTCCAGTTAGGCATAATACACTGATTTGATGCACTTCATTCTTCCTCTGCTTTAATATTGTTTCTCTGTCACATACCAGACTTGATCTACAACTTTCACACTTGTCCCTACTTTTCTTTGCACTTATTACTTCACTTCACTTTTTCAACCCCTACATACTGGAATCCATCTGGTATAAATATCCACATCAAGGATTTCATCAACTTTCTAGTCGACAACAAGAACACTCAAGATATTTACAATTTACTGATCTGTCAGCTGAATCCATGCCTGATTTGAGATGCATATCAAAAGCATAGGGATAGAAGTCATTAATCATGTCAGCCAACAATGTATAATCCCCCAAATAGCTTGATCAACACATTTTACTCATCCGGATTGAGGTCTGATGCTCTGTCGGTTAGTTCTTCCTCTCTCTGCTCTACTTGACTGGAACCTGATGCTCAGATGCTTGTATCTTTTTCATGCTTTACTACTGGAGGCTAAATCTCTGGAATATAGTAGTCATGATACTCCTCTTGACTTATCCAAGTCTACAACTTGCTGAGTTACACCATCTGAGAGATCTGGACCTAATTGTCAGACCTTGTTGCATACTCTGTTCTTGTTCACCAGACCAAAACAATCTTCAATCTAACTTCTGGTATAGGCATACTATGTACTGCGGATGTGTGGGATAGACTTTGTTGCCATCAATGACAACACTCATGAATCCACATAGTGTCTCTTGCCAACAATAAGTAGGTATATGAGTAATCCTATATTGGAGCATTGGAATGCGGTAAAATGGATTCTTAGATATTTGAGAGATACATCCAATAAACACTTATGTTTTGGGGGTACTAATAATGATTTAGTAGGTTATGTAGACTCAGAGTTGGTAGGAGATATTGATACTAGGTGGAGTACTACAGGTTATGTCTTTGCTATAGGTGGGACATTAGTGAGTTGGATCTCCAGGTTGCAAAAGGTGGTTGCTTTATCCACCACGAAGGCATAGTATGTAGCTACAATAGAGGCAAGCAAGGAGATGATATCACTGTAATCTTTCATGGAAGAATTGGGTAAACAATAGGCTAACATTTATTTGTTTACAAATAGCCAAAGTGCCATACATCTTGCAAAGAATTATGCCTTGCATTCAAAGACCAAACACATATAGTTGAGGTATCACTTCATTCGATCAGTGTTGGATGATGGACAGTTATAGTTGGAAAAGATACATACAGATGAAAATATAGTGGATATGTTTATTAAGGTAGTGACAAGGGAGAAGTTGAGCTCCTCTTCAGCTTCAATTGGTCTTCAAGACTGAAATCAATAAAATCAGAATAGAAGAGTCCAGGGTGTTTATTTCCAGTGGGAGCTACAGGGTCAGATGTGTTATGATCAATCTCCAAGTGGGAGATTATTGTTATATGGAGCCTAATCAGACTCAGAGGTTAAATTTTCCCCACTTTTATTGGTGTCAGGAGTTATTTTTCTATTAGTTGACATAAAAAACCCTATTTTGTAACCGACATAAGTCTTGATAAAAATGGCTAAGGGTTAGGGTTTCCATGGATATTGTATTGTAGCATTTGCAGCGGTATTAAGTTGCAGGGATTGCTGGCTATAATCAGTCTGATTTACTAGATAATAATATTGGACTCTCTGTTGGTGGATGTAGATCGAGTTTGGGTGAACCATGTTAAAATTGTCTCTCGCTGTTATGATTTATGTTTATTTTTCATTCCTCTATTTAATCTTTATTTGCATTTAATTGATATCTTCTGCTGGCTAACACTAACACATGTCATATACTATATAAGTCAAACTTTTCTCGATTATGAAGTATGATATACTATTATCGAGAAGCAGTGCTTAGCTCTTGTATTTGCAACACAAAAGCTCAGTCATTATCTCTTAAATGTTGTAGTTGATTTCATGGTAAAATTTGATCCTTTGAAACATCTCCTTGCTAAAATGATCTTTTAGGCTGCCTTGCTAAGAGGGTTATGTTAACAAAAATTAACCTCAAGTTTATTTCTTAAAAAGTGATAAAAGGATAAGCCTTAACTGAACATTTAGCCGAGGCACCTTTACCCAATTCCATCCAAAGTATGGAAACCTTTCCTAATGATCAAATTCTAAATATAACCATAGATGATAAGTAGACATTGTATTTTGATGGTTCACAATGTATAACTAGCTCTGGTGCTAGTATCATACTAGTATGTCCTTCTGGTAAGTTGATTCCTCTATCTTACTGTCTAAACTTCTCATGTACAAACAACATTACTAAGTATGAAGCTCTCATTGTAGGACTTCATGCCACTTTGGCTCTCAACATTAAAAGCATCACCATCTATGGTGACTCACAATTAATTGTAAGGCAAATCACGGGAACTTATCAAGCTAAATAGGACAAATTATCACAATATTGTAATCTTGCCTTACCCCTACTAAAATAATTCTCCTATTATATGATTGACACAATTTTGAGAAAAGATAATCGACATGCAGATGCAATGGCAAGTGTAGCTTCTCTTATATCCCATGATGATTCCCTTGAAGACTATAAATTCATCATCCACAATCTCAAATCACTAGCAATAGACAAGGTCACACCTTCGAATGTTGACTTCTATTGTAACACAAACTCTAATGAATGGTACTCCCATATATTCCATTATTTGCATGATGGTACTATTCCTAATTCAACATCTAAAAGCACCCAAGTTTGCCTACTCAAACTTGTGACGCGTTATATTATCCTATCCAATATGTTGTATAGATGAAGCTATAATGGTGTTCTTCTCCGATGTCTTAATAGTTCAGAGATCCTGATTGCTTTAGAAGAAGCTCACTCTGGTGCTTGTGGGGGGCACTTTTGAGGAAAATCTTTGGTACAAAAGTTACTACGTATAAGGTTCTATTGACAATGCATGGAACAAGATTCTTTCACATATGTCAAGAAGTACTCACAATGTCAACAACATAAGAATCTAATCCGAGCACCCGCCTAGGAACTTCGAGCCCAAGTCTCACCTTGGCCATTTTCTATATGGGGCTTGGATTTGATTGGATTATCTCCACCCTCCTCTCAAGTACATGCTTTCATTATCACCACTACAAATTATTTTACAAAGTGGGTTGAAGTTGTTCCATTAAGATCCACGATGGCTGAAGTAATACGTTGTTTCATACAAGATAACATAATATCTCGATTTGGCATACGTTCCTCCTTGGTTTTTGATAATGGTACTATTGGCAAGAGACACTGTGTGACTTCATGATTGTTGTCATTGATGGCTACAAAGTTTATCCCACACATCTGCATAGCTTAGTATGCATATACCAGAAGTTAGATTGAAGAAGTTTTGGTCCGGTGAACAAGAACAGAGCATGCAGCAAGGTCTGACAATCAGGTCTAGATCTCTTAGAGGATGTACCTCAGCAAAGTGTAAACTTGGGGAAGTCAAGAGGAGTACCATGACTACTACATATTAGAGATTGAGCCTCCAGTGATGAAAGAGTGAAAAGATATGAGCATCTAAGTGTTGGGTTCATGACAGGCAAAGTAGACTAAGGAAGAACTGACTGGCAGAGCATCAAATTTTAATCCGGATAAGAAATTGATGATGGTCAAGCTATTTGAGAGATCATACATGGTTGCTCGACATAAATGATGACTTCGATGTGTATGTCTTTGATATGCATCACATATTAAGCATGGATTCTGCCGACAGATCAGTGTCTTGGAAATATCTTGAGTATTCCGGTTGCCAACTAGAAAGATGTTGAAATCCTTGGTGCAGATATATATACCAAATGGATTTCAGTATGAAGAGTGTGCATGTTGAGAAAGTGTGATAAGAAAGGTAGAGAGCAGTGTGGAAGTACCATTACAAGTCTGGTATGTGACAAAACAACAATACTAAAATAGAGGAAGAATGAAGTGCAATAGATCAGTATATTGAGCCTAACCAGAACTGAACCTCAGCATATGTGGATGCCTCTCATCAGTTCAAACACTTGGTAACCTTCCATAAACATTATAGACAGTGAGTCTCTTGTAGGCAGTGTGCCTCTTATGAGCAGTGTGCTCAGATAGTGAGTCTTAATTGGCAAGTGCCATTTTTGTACTTCTTATTCTTTTAATAGAGAATACAATCTTGGGTTAGTCACCCCGTGGTTTTTCCCTTAACAAGGTTTTCCATGTAAAATCCTTGTGTTATGTGTGTTGATTTTATTTCTGCTCTCATGATTATGTATGCTCTTATGTTTTGATGCTGCATTAATATTAAATAAGAAAAAAAACTTAAGATATTTAAGAAAACTAATTCACCCCCCCTCTCAGTTATCTGCCTTGTTTCCAACAATTGGTATTAGAGCCAAGTTCCTCCAAACAGAGCCTAACAGCTTGAGGAAGATCTAGGAATCTCAATGGATATGTATGGTATGAGGGAACAACTTCAGTCTGCCCTAGATGATCTTGAGAAATCTCACTCTGAAGTCAATAACCTGAGGGAAAGAATCAAACAAGCTGATGATTTCATAAATGAACTCAAAGAAAAACTAAGTATCTCTGTGAAAAAGAGAAAGGAACTACTTCAACAATTAGCAAGTCAAAGTGAAGCCAATGATACTAATGAAGATTTGAATGAGAAAAACAAGTTATGCGGGAAGCTATCAAAAGAGG
Source organism: Cunninghamia lanceolata (assembly GCA_027924645.1). Taxonomy (NCBI): domain Eukaryota; kingdom Viridiplantae; phylum Streptophyta; class Pinopsida; order Cupressales; family Cupressaceae; genus Cunninghamia; species Cunninghamia lanceolata. The sequence goes on from BSBN01000103.1 coordinate 7,127,884, forward strand.
TCATTATGGTAAGACATGAAATGGAATCAGGGGTTATGAAATTCACCCAAGAAATTGACGAGAAAAGAAAAATTGAAGATAATCTAAAATAATCTCTCAAGGAGAAGTTAGAAGACTACCACAAAATGGATAGAATAATTAGGCATCTGGAATCTAATCTTGAAGAAGCTAGAGATAATGAAGAACAACTTGAGAATCAGATAGACACTCTTAAAAGGGATCTTCTTGAAAGCCAAAAGAGGGTAGATGACAAGCATGGCTTGGGGTATGAGAAAGGTGAAAGCTCTAGATCTGGTCAAAAGAACTCTAGATTAGGAAATCCAAGGAACAAGCCTAGAAGATCTCCAGTAAGGTAACCAAATGCTCAAAGATATCCATCCTTTAATGGATACTTCCACAATTACAATAACTTCAGTCATAAAGTAGATCAGTGCAGAAGAAGAATGAATCAGACTAATTCATCCTTCTCTGAATAGTGTTTTAACTACAAAAGGTATGGTCACAAATCTCATGAACATAGAAATATGCAAATAAACAATTCATTCAATGGTAGATGCTTTGCATGCAATAGAATGGGACATATGGCTAATCAATGCAAATCAAGAGGATATCAATCAAATATGCAAAGAAATGTTGTTTGCTACAATTGCAATAGATCCAGTCATATTGCCAAATTCTGTAGAAGTAAGAATTAGGGTAAAAAGGGTCTGGTGCATCTTAACCAAAATCATGACAAAGGAAAAGAAAAAGTGAATGCGGATGAAGTTCAAAGGGAGATGAACAAGATTTGGGTGAAGAGAAATATAGAAAATGTTGGGGATGGATCTGCACCAGAATCTGGTGCTAATATTCCTTCTATACATTAAATTAGATGAGCTTTGGCTCAGGGGGAGTCACAAAGGAAAATAAATTCCCCCATCCAGTCAATTGGTGCCTAAATTTGGCACATGGAATGCTGCGGATTAAAGGGTTCTGAGAGATATATCTAAATAACCCTCGGTAAAAATATGAAAGATCCATAAGGAGCTTTGAAGAGTTTAATCATCCAAGATTGATCTAATTTGACAGCCATCCAGCAAAAGCAGGATTCTCACAGCTAGATCCGGTGTGATTCTAAATTGAAATATCTTGATCTGCGGATAAATGGGATGATTCGAGGAAAAGAGATACATTGTCAATTATCACTAAAAATAGTTCTAAGTGCATCTCAGTAATCCGGAAAGATCTCTCTCAGAACAAGGCAACCGGAATGACTTAAGTTGTGCATTTATTACAATATGAATTTAGAGTTTGTGCAGAGATAAAAGGGTTCACACTTTTGTATTTGAGAAGAAGAAAGAAAGACCTCTGCAAACAAGTTTGCTTCAACCCTCTCAAAGATCAACCGTAGAATCTGATTCAACCAACGATCTTTTCCAGCTCATATCATGAACCCTAGAAGCATAAAAAGGTATTTCCATTCTTAAATATCTCTCTTTGAATATTTTTGCAAGATGGCTACTCCAAATGGTGTTAAGATCACTGATAGGCTGCGCCCAAAGTTCAAGAAACATCCTTACAAATCCCTAGAAGTTGATCCCTTAGGTGCCTTCTCTAGCATTCCGCATGGGGTTCTGCATGTAGAAGATGTTAGGGTATACATACACGCTAATATTGAGGAATTTGTGGAATCAAAACTGATGGATATCTACCATAAGCAATTAATAGATGAAACATTTGAACTTGAACCTTAATACAAGGCCCTTCGGGACAAGCATTTTGGACATTGCATCCACTTTCCCTATTTTACAGAGGATGAATGGGTTTGATATGTTCTTAGTAGAATGTATGACAACTTTATGTGGTTGATGAGGCCATTCAAGATAACAAAAGATGCCATTAGGGCAGTAACTAGATTGCACTCATCCCGTGGGTTGTCTGCTCTCAAATCTGTCAAGAATCAGATAGTAAGTGAGGCTACTGGATCAAAGTTTGACAAAAGAGCAATAAAAATAGAAGCTATCACAGATCCGGATATCAAATTTGCCTCTATGATAATTGGCTATAAAATATATCATTCCCGCAGGGAGAATTCTGTGTCCGGAACTACAATATACACTACATATCAGATGCTAAGGGAAAATGTAGATTATGATCTATGCGACCTTCTCCTGAATCAACTGTTAGAAAACTTACATAAAATAAAGAAGTATAAGAAGAACTCATTTAAGTATGGTGGCCTAATCCCATGTCTCTTCTTTTACTATATGAATGAGCTTCCCGAATCCAGTGGTTGGGTATGGCAAAATGACAGATCGGTTGCCATACAAATCAGAGATTATATGTATGGGCTTGGTGATGCCAAGGCTCAAAGTACAACACTCTAGGGATACTTCAAAAACTTCCAAGGCATGATGCAGGCCAGAGAGAGAATTCCCCAATCTATAGTTGAAAAATACAAGGATACAATGTACTTCATGGTAGACACTAATCAATGCCTAATGGAGGCAGTTGAGCCTAGAATAGTCTGGATTACGCCAATGGTCTACAAAGTAGATGAGAAAATTCTAGAGCTACATGTTCAACACCTACTAAGTTAGCCAAAGGACCCTGAGGCAGAAAGGTTTGGAACCTATCAAGAATTGAGTGTAAAAATACATGTTGAACTGAGACAACCAGAGATAAAAAGGAAAGTGAGAAGGGAAGTGGAGGAAATTGCCAAGAAATATGGCATATCAAAGGAGGCAGTTGATGCCAATAGAGAGAAAGTAGAAAGAGTAGAGAAAGAGAGACAAGAAGCAGAAAAAGAAAGTGTTTCAGTGAAAGTCCCCTCCCGGACTAGATCCTCAAAGAGCTCTGCACTTGCCACCTCTAAGAACCCAAAAGCCTCAAAACTGAAAGCCAAGACATCCAGAAAGGGAGAGAAGAGAACAAAGACAAAGGCCACAAGGTCATACACAAGCCAAAAAGATGATGAAGAAATAGAATCAGATGAGGAAATTAAGAAAATGAGGAAGAAGAAGAAAACATACGGGGAATCCTCTACCAGTCGAAACAAGGAAGAAGAGGCAGAAGAATTTGTTGAAAGGCCTACTCTCTCTATTGATGATGTCATCAAATTGGTCACTGTGGATGGAAATCTGCAACCAATGACTAAATTTTATGATGAATATAGTGAAGCTGACAAGAAGATCGTGGAAGATGCTACAGTCAGGTATCTAAACATCTATAATAAAGCATTTATTGAAATCATCTCCCTAATCCCCAAAAGTCTAGAGAAGGAACTTGAACTGAGAAAGGAGAATGCTAAAGCTAAGGACCTAGAGATCTGAGAGCAGATTGCTATTCAGCTCTATCCTTCTATTACTCCAAAACAAATGTACATGATCTTTAAGGACTACAAGGATGAGTTCCGGAGCAAAGCAAGAATGAACAAACTAATGCTTGGAGAGACTAATCATGTAGCAAAAGAAAAAGAAGACATCCTCTAGAATGCATTTAAAAGATTCAATCTTCCTATTATAGAGGACATAGATGATGAACCTTTTGCCATGGATGGCGAAGGACTAAGTACATCAAAAGAAGAATCTACTGAGAAAAATGGAGAAGAGCCAAAGGAGATAGGTGAGGAGAAGACTAAGTACTTGGATTCCTCTATTCCAAAAGAGGAAGTCCATGAAGAAGTAAACATCTCTCTTCTGGATCCCCCTGCTGACTCTGGAACTGAAGGAGAAGGAAGAAAAGAGGAGAAATTGAGTCAAGTAGAGGAGGAAAAGGGAAGAGAAGAAGAACACACAGAGAAGATCTTTGATGATAGTTCTGAGGCTGCAAAAGAAAAGAAGACTCTGTCTCCGGCAAGAGACACTGCAGAAGTAGTGAAAAACTTTTTGATCAAAGAGATGATGGAAATAGATGAACTAGAACTATTTTAAGGACCACTCAATTTTGATTCCCTCTCTCCGGTCCAGACAATGAAGGTAGCATCTTTTGCTCAAGCTAAAGCAAAAGAAAAGCTTCTAAAGTCTTACATGGAAGACTGTGAGCTAATAGAGATTGCATCCGGTGTGTTGGAGAAGATCATGCCATCCTTCCAAAAGGATCTTTCAGCCTCTTCATCTGGTAACTTGAAATCTCTTGTTAATTCTGTCAGTACACATTTTACCTCTTTGGAGAGATCGGCAGAAGAGATAGTTTGGAAAGAGTTTTTAGGAAAGAGATTCTCTAGAGTACAAGGACTTATAGAAAATGATAGGAGAAATCTAGATATTGGGATAAAGAGCCTAGAAAATGCTCTTAAAGATGGCAGAGAATTATACAAATTTTGTCTATCTTGGTCCACAGTGACAGATGACATTGCAAAGAAGGTGGAAGAATAAGAGGGTAAACTGTCAAGTTTATCTCAGAATTTTGATCCTCTCACCTCATCCATAATGAATCAAGAGTGCCAGGCTATTGCCACCATAAATTAAATAAAGAGGCTTGAAAAGGAAAAGAAGAATAGAATAAGTAGGATGCGTGAGCTAAGAGGGATAATTATCCCTAAGTTAGAGGCAATGCATGAAGCCTTAACGGATGCTCAGACCATAGCCTAGACCAGTGATCTAGCAGACTTAAAGAGGGCAGAAGCTTTTGCATTTTTTTTGAGTGGTCAGATCTTAATTCTGGACAGGATGAAGCAGAGTTGGGCAACAGAATTTGTCCAGTTGAAACCACTTTTGCAGATATACTTAAGTATATGTAAGTATAACATGTATATATACTTATGTGGCTATGTATAGCTAAATTTTTGAAAATTTTGATGTGCGGCTTCCACCCTTTTCCATTGATGTCAAAGGGGAGTGAGGAGTAGTGAAAAATGTGGAATCCAACTATGGGGGAGCTCCAGTAAAAGTGTACATAAGATAGAGCATCAGCCAAGGAAAAGTTTGTTATGACACTTAGTCATTTTTCACTAAGTGTTGCCATAAATGCCAAAGGGGGAGATTATTGGTAAGAGACACAGTGTGGCTTCATGACTATTGTCATTGATGGCAAAAAAGTTTATCCCACACATCTACAGAGCTTAGTATGCCTATTGTAGACACCCAAATTTGTCCCAACTTTGTCCATGTCTAGCAACACCTTGTAAACATTATCCTAAACATCTTGTAGCATTTTGTCCTAATTTCCCTAATCCATTAAGCTAATTAATTAAATAAATTTGATTTATTTAATTAAAATCCCATTTAATCCCATCCTCATCCTACTTAGCCAATTAATTAAATAAATTTTATTTATTTAATTAATTCCACATGCATAATCCCATTTACCCTATCCTCATCCTAATTAATTAAATAAATTTAATTTATTTAATTAATTTCCACATCATATCTTATCTCATCCTATTCAACTTCTTAATTAATTAAATAAATTTTATTTATTTAATTAATATCCAACTCATATCCCAACTAATTCAAATATTTTATTTGAATTAAACACTCATCTTTTATCATATTCCAACACTTGTCCAGTCAATCATGTGTTGTAATACAACTTTTATCTAAAATCTTTCACATGCACAACTAATGGGACCTAATTTTAGTATTTATCTACACAAGCACACCTAAGCCTCATCCTCCTTTGCCACATGTCATATGACTACAATTTCTTGATGTGCAAGGAAACCTAACTTAATCCTATCCATCCATTTCACCTAAAGCCCTAATTGATCCTAGCCATCCATTGGAACCAAGTCTTTCCTATAAATCAACCCCCTCACAAGCCATTAGCATGCATTGAGCCTTAAGCACCCTTATTCTGTCAAATTTTCTAAAAGGGCATTGATCCTCAAGTATCCACATGCTGTTGAAATATCATTAGAGCCTTTGCATCCATCATCTTCAATCCATCTAGCTTGCATCCTTATCAACGTTATGCTGCGGAATCGAGCAATCAACACAACAAAGCGATCAATCAATCAAGCTCATTTTGCATCTTCGAGGTATTGAATTATTTGGGTTTAGGTTATGCATTTCAATTGTTTGATCATTTCTATTTATAAATCTAAATTTTTCGATATACATTTGGCACGCCCGGTGGGACTCACGTCCCTGATTAACCCTCTTGTTTGAGTTGTTTTTGTGAAGATCAGATTTCTTGGAGCATCAATCATTCATTTTTGCAGGTTTATGCACTTTGATTTGTAGGTTGAAGATATTTTATATTGCTGATTTTTTTTTAATTTATGACCAGATCTGTTGCAGAGGGTTTTTTGTTTTACACAGGTCCTGTAAAAAGGAGATCTTAGATTCATTGGAAAGAGGACTTCGAGAGCTTTCCGAAAAGTGGTTACATTAAAGATTTGGCTCAGTATTCAAAGAGTTATGACGATTTGAAGTTGACCCTGTGATTCTAATTTTTCAGAAATTTTTGACGTGCGACTTTTTGCTGATTTTTTTAATTTATGACCAGATTTGTTGCAGAGGGTTTTTTGTTTTGCACAGGTCCTGAAAAAAAGAGATCTTAGATTCGTTGGAAAGAGGACTTCGAGAGCTTTCTGAAAAGTGGTTACATTAAAGATTTGGCTCAGTATTCAAAGAGTTATGGCGATTTGAAGTTGACCCTGTGATTCTAATTTTTCAGAAATTTTTGACGCGCGACTTTTAGAAAAAAAATCATATCTTCCAATCTAGCGAACCAAATCACATTTTATTTTTTGCAGTGACTTGTAAGTGAATCAAAGGAGCTGGAGCAGCATTTGGATCAATCATAATAGCAACTTGGAAAGCAATTTTTATGAGGTGCACTCATTCTAATCTCTCATCTCTAATCATTATTTGATCACACATTTGGATTTTGGGCATAAAACAAATAACTTGTTTGTCATCACACTTAGATTTGGGCTTTAAAATGAACAATTGTTTACAAATTCACATCAAAAAAATTGGGCTAAAACAAACCATTGTCTTCCATCACATTTAGATTTGGGTCTAAAAAGAACAAGTGCTTGAACTGTTTGTTACACATTTCAAGTTTCTAAGGGGAAATTAACAACTGCGAGTGTGAATCAAGTGACAGCTCACTTGGTTTGCTTTTGTCATACCCTTCTTAGGAGGCCTGCTTGGAGACACACCACTCCAAGGGACGACCTCAATTGAGGCTGAATCGAAAGACACCCTCATTGGGAGTTGGAATCTTATCACTCTTGGCTAAGCCCCAAAGAACTTTATACCTTTGGGAAGTGAAGGTGAAGGGTGGGTTACCCCTTTCTCCTGGCTGTGTGGCAGGATTTCACTTTCAATTCTATAGTCAACCTTGTGCAATAGATAGCCTAAGACCTAATTGGCTATACCCACTTGACTACACATTAGGCTTGTTGATGTGTTTTCCATGTGTGCTTGCATAATCATCACATTTCATTTTCAAAGTCAACAACTTGCTTATGTGTCTTGCGTGAGTGATTCATGTGTGTATATGCATAATCATTTGTTTGAATATTGCCACATCAAGCTCTAAACACCCAAACACATAAAGACAAGTCATCCTACACATTCTTCGAACAACATCTAAATCTAATCACTTTCATCCAAATAAGCCACATCATCACCAAAATCCCTAAACAAGCGCTTGCTAAAAGGACTTAAGACAAACACTTGGTGACAACATGTCTACACTAGAGGACCTAGAAATCAAATTTCAAAGATTCCTCCAAAATATTTATCAAGGATCACAACCCCTAAACCAAGATACCATTGAAATATTACAATTCTTCCTCCAAAGAGCTCAACCCCATGCAACCCAATCACCTCAACTACAACACTCCATAGCCCAAGTCCAACACCTTTTAGCCACTAGTCAAACTCGACAAGTACAACAATCCTTAGCCACTTCCTATCAACCTAATCCACCTTATAGCCACATGTCATATCCATCCACTTCCTATCAACTTAATCCACCTATCCACCAAGTCAATGCCACATCAACCTATCAACTTCCACCTCAAGCTTATCCAATCCCTCATACCACCATTCCAATGCACTACCAAGCCCATCCACAAGGCAATCAAGTGATATCACAAGAACAACATGCAAGTCCAAATAGCCCTTTGTACATAAATCAATCAGGTCCAAGTACACCTTTTCAACAAGACCACCAAGCACCATTGATAGACCTAAGTCCACCTTTGCAACAAGAAGCACATCCAAGTCCAAGTAATCCCTTGTACATAAATCAAACAAGCCCAAGTTATCCTATGCAAGACTTAATTACCTTTGACAAGGGAGATACCAATCTAGCAAATGCATCTTATGAGTGGCCTTCATCATCTAATCACCCGCCAACACATGAGCCAACTAATCCTATCCCAACACCACCATGTGATCCCAATCATAGTCCATTGATCCCTTTACCTTCCAAACCACCAAGCCCCTCATTACCTTCCTCACCATATCATTCTAATCGTTCACCAAAGGATGCGGCTGAGAGAGTTTTACAAAGGATGCTTGAAGCAAAACTCATTGAACTTCCTAAAGTCAAACCATGTGAAGAAAGTCCATATGATGAACATGATTATTGTGCATACCATAGGACCAAAGGCCATAATACAAATCAATGTCCAATATTTGTCTCAATTGTTTACAAGGTGTACCCACCTATAATGGGAAATCGTGCCACATCATCACCCCCATCTAGTCCAAATCCTAATCCATCCAATCCAATTAGGTCTCAACCTAATCCTAGTCCTAATCCTAATCCAACACCAACTACCATTATCATACATCCATTATATTTTCCATCCACCCATACACTTGCAAAGGATGTGATCCATTGGCTACTAGCTAGGAATAAACTACCTCCATGTCAAACACTAATTCATGAGCCTACCAATGAACTTCCAAAGGTCATGTCCAATCCTATAATCTCATCATGTGGTTCACATATCCTTGAGCCTCTTCAAGAGGCTTCCATTAACATACCTAGCCCTTTAAGCCCATCATGTGACCTACAAGCCAACAAGTCTATTCAAGAGTCTCCAACCACAAGCCTAAGTCAAGAGCCATCATGCCTTCATGTTGATAACTATCAAGAGCCTATCAAGTCCACTCAAGAACCTTCCACTTCCATCCAAAGTCAACAGGTATGTCAAGAGCATAATCTTAAACATGTGGAAACATTAAGCCCTAGTCCAACTCAAGATCAAAACACTTCCATGCAACCCATCCATAACATTTACCTTCTTTATGATCAAGATGATACCTATGAAGAAGCTATCCATGAGCACCTTGATCCTATCCATAATCCTATATCTATCCATGACCAAGATATCCACATTGCTCCTAGTCATCTACCATCTAGCCCTATCCATAATGAGCAAACATCAACTTGTCATGATGAGACACTTGTCCCCCAAGTAAGCATAAAAGATCATACCAATAACTTGGATCAACATGAACATAAGCAAGATCCTAATGATCCTCCTTTCACATTGACCATCGATTCCACTTCAAGTCCACCATCATGTCCTATTGGTTTTACCACCTTTGTCCATGAATGTTCTTCCTTAAGACAACAACGACCTTTATCCACTTCACCTTCTTCATCCAATAATGAGCTCAAGTCTAATGTTCATAGCACACCTAGTCCCATTGTCCATCGCATACTCCAAAACATGAACTACCAAGGCAAAGGTCTAGGCCTTTATGAACAAGGTATTTTGGAGCCAAACCATGTCAAAATCCCTCCATGCTCATATGGCCTTGGATACACACCCCAAGGTAAACAAGGCCAAGATGTTGGTAATCCTTTCATGCATCCTAAACCTACCACTTTCTATCACACCCCCCATCATATACCCAAAACATATGTAGCCATTCCATCTCCATCATCCTATAAATGTCAAAAGCATGTGACCATACACCTTCCGCCATCCACCTTGCCTCCACTTTTACCAACTCTAAATATCCCTCCATCCACCTTGCCACCATTGCTTCCAACACCTAACATACATATCATTCATAAGTATCCTTACATCCCTAATCATGGCCAACAAAAGCACACATCACCTAAGCATAAAGCTTCCAATCATTTCATCCACTCCACCCATGCCATGGGATTCAAAAGCAAAAATTTTGATGCCTCTACCTATAAAGCTAAAAGTCCTACCAAAAATCTAAAGAACTATCATGCCTTAGGGCACAAACATGAAAAATCAATGCAAAGAACCAAATCAAAGCAATCCAAAAAGCTATCCAAGCCCATACCTCCAAAAGCAAAGCCCAAAAGCAAAATAGTTTGGGTTCCTAAGCAAATAGCTAGCAAAGCAAATGAGGCATCCTCATCCACATCTAAGCAACCATCCAAACCCTTACCTCCAAAAGCAAAGCCCAAAATAGCTAGCAAGTCAAATGAGGCATCCTCATCCACATCTCAAGAATCCCAATCACCTATCTCCATCCAAAAGCCTACTTCCATTCAAAACTTCCATTCCCTTCAAAAATCCCACAAGCAAAACAAAAGCACTAAAAATACTAAATCTATGTGGGTTCTTAAATCACTTCATCAACCATCTCCCAAGCAAACATCCCCATTGCTTCCTACACCACCATCTCATCAAAAGCTTCAATGTTTATCACGGTGTGTGCAGCCGTTGGTCATGGTTCCCTTCCACTCCGCAGCACCGCCACATAACTACATTTCCCCATCTTCCCTCCATTATCCTACATATCTCCCCCATGCAATCCCTATGGTCCATGCTTTGGCATAAACTTTTCATCCATCTTCATTCCATAAGCCTATATAAATCCACATCATAAGCGACTAGCCTACCCTACCATCATTCCCTTCATAATCCACTATCTACCTTATCCATCTCCCATCCATATCTCCCTTACCAACATCTATGAGCATAACAACATGGTCCATGCAAAGACGACATCCATCTCTAAAGGGACAATATCATCTCTCATAGCACTAAACACTTGAGTCCTTCCTATCCATTACCATGGTGAAAACCTGGCAAACAGGCGCCATGTGTAATTGTCATCCCATCCAAAAATTAAAAAAAAAAAAAAAGAAAAAAAAAGCAAAAAAGCAAAAAATCAAAAAAAGTAAAGAGAAATCCCTTCATCCAACGGTGAAAACCTGGTAAATAGGCGCCTTGGATAAGTACCATGATGAAAACCTGGCAAATAGGCATCATGTGTAGGTTGATCTTCTATGTCATTTACACTTGGGGGCACATTGTCTCATCCAACCTATCCATTTCCAAACTATCTATTCCATTACATCAGTTTCCATCCTATCCTGTCCTACCATTACCATACCATCCTACCATCCTTAGCCATTATGTAAATATGCCTATCCTATTGAACTTTATCCATCTTCCTCCTTTTGATCTTGATGAAGATATGGGGGCAAAATGTTGAAACATGTTTGGATATTTCTTAACATACCTTCTTTCCAAACCAAGTCCTATCCATTGACCATTTATCCATCCCATTCAAACCAATCCATCATGTCATCCCTTGGTCATAAGCTTTGTCATGTAGAATCCTAAGCATTACCACCTAGAATGGGGCAAGTTCTTCCTACGCAACATAGCCTTTTAAGATCACATCCTAGCTCCCTTATGATCCATCCACTATGGTGTATCCTTATCACGAGCTTTCCATCTTATAGCTTATCCCCATCCATTTATCATGAAGCTTTCCACTATAAGCTAACTATCCGTTTATTATGAGGCACACATCCATCCCTTATATGGCCAATCCTCTTATCTATCCATCCAATTCTCATGAGCCTTTCATCCCATTTACTATGAGCCCATCCTTTTATCCATCCAATCCCATTCATCCATCCTTGCACCTAGACTTGGTTTTCCCTTGTCATTGGTATCAAGCACAAAGGCTACCCAAATTGTAAATCCATTGATGTTCCAAAACATTTAAAAATCCAAAAAAATCAAAATATGTCGAAAAATCCAAAAAATCAAATATCCAACAAAAAATCCAAGCAATAAAACCAATCACATCATCCAAAACAATCCACTCTAGCATCCTTATCATCATCAATTCTTCCTATCAATAACATTCATTCATCTATTTCAATCAATCACTTCTTCCAATCATATCAATCAAATCAATCTAAGCAATGATCTTAAATCCAAGTCACATTAATCCATATCAGGCAAGCTAATCAATCAAGGAACATTATCTGATCATATCAACAAGTTTTTGATCCTAATCTTGTCATGAGCCCAATCAAACAATCATCAATCATCATCAATGGGATATAGCATTCCCACATCCTTGTGTTGATCTAGGGATATAGCTTTCCCCGCAATGACAACACTATTATCATCATCAATCAAACAATAAATTATTGGTTTATGACTTGACAAGGGCAATACCTTGTTTGTTTTACATCCTTTGAGCACACTAAGAACACTTGCTTATGCTTAGATTGAGTGGATGCTCTAATCATTACACCATCGCTATCATCATTCAAAACAATCCAATCATCAAACAAATCAACCTAGCAATAGCAAACATCAAAACCAAAGCACATCAAGCCAACCATCAAAACAAATCCAATCACTTGAGCACATCAAAAGTAGCTCAATCCACCACAAATCATCCATCCTTCATCAAATCAATCTAATCAGCATTTCATCATCTTCCAACCATTCCAAGCAATGATCCAAGTGCAAGCCCATCCTTAAATCCAGACCAATCACGTTAAGCAATCAAGCCAAGTTATCCAATCGCAATCAATGGTCTTGATCCTAGCCTTGTTGTAAGCCAAATCAATCAGCCAACTAGCCAACCAACTCAGCAAACAACCTTGTGTTGATCTAGGGATATAGCTTTCCCTGCAATGACAACACTCTCAACTATCAACAATCAGCAATTAATCATTGGTTTACAGCTTGACAGGGGTAATACCTTGTTTGTTTTTGAATCATTTGTGCTTGCTTGCTTATGTGTGTTATCTTTTTATCTTGCATTTGTATCACATCTATATCATTCCAGCTAATATTCATATCTTGTGTATGTTGGAATAGCTTTTTGCACTATCCTTTGCATCTGAGGTCATATCATACCTTTTGTGCATTAGGACTTCAATGCTCTAAGTTTTCTTCCTCATACGTTAGACAAGGTTGTATTACGCTGGGGCACAAGACACATCGTCACCCTGGTCCTTATACCTTGGTGCATAACGTCTAGTGCTATATCAAACATCATGGTTGCTCACCTTCATTGCAGCATAACGCATCATCATTTCTTCTATCTATCCCCTTATCTTTCTTTTTGCAGCCAAGCCATTTCTTTTCGAGAGCCTACCCGTGTTTGTCCAACCCGCCTAACCTCTCGAGGGGGCATCATCATCCCATTTCATCCTATCTTTCCACCATCATCATCCTCATCATATCTTTCCATCATCACTATCATTTTCCTCTATCCATACCTTGGCTTCTTTGAAATGATGTTACTCGACACAAATCTTATCATCTCGAACATCATCTCAAAGAGGGGCAAAATGTAGACACCCAAATTTGTCCCAACTTTGTCCATGTCTAGCAACACCTTGTAAACATTATCCTAGACATCTTGTAGCATTTTGTCCTAATTTCCCTAATCCATTAAGCTAATTAATTAAATAAATTTGATTTATTTAATTAAAATCCCATTTAATCCCATCCTCATCCTACTTAGCCAATTAATTAAATAAATTTTATTTATTTAATTAATTCCACATGCATAATCCCATTTACCCTATCCTCATCCTAATTAATTAAATAAATTTAATTTATTTAATTAATTTCCACATCATATCTTATCTCATCCTATTCAACTTCTTAATTAATTAAATAAATTTTATTTATTTAATTAATATCCAACTCATATCCCAACTAATTCAAATATTTTATTTGAATTAAACACTCATCTTTTATCATATTCCAACACTTGTCCAGTCAATCATGTGTTGTAATACAACTTTTATCTAAAATCTTTCACATGCACAACTAATGGGACCTAATTTTAGTATTTATCTACACAAGCACACCTAAGCCTCATCCTCCTTTGCCACATGTCATATGACTACAATTTCTTGATGTGCAAGGAAACCTAACTTAATCCTATCCATCCATTTCACCTAAAGCCCTAATTGATCCTAGCCATCCATTGGAACCAAGTCTTTCCTATAAATCAACCCCCTCACAAGCCATTAGCATGCATTGAGCCTTAAGCACCCTTATTCTGTCAAATTTTCTAAAAGGGCATTGATCCTCAAGTATCCACATGCTGTTGAAATATCATTAGAGCCTTTGCATCCATCATCTTCAATCCATCTAGCTTGCATCCTTATCAACGTTATGCTGCGGAATCGAGCAATCAACACAACAAAGCGATCAATCAATCAAGCTCATTTTGCATCTTTGAGGTATTGAATTATTTGGGTTTAGGTTATGCATTTCAATTGTTTGATCATTTCTATTTATAAATCTAAATTTTTCGATATACACCTATAACAGAAGTCAGATTGAAGAAGTTCTAGTCCGGTGAACAAGAACAGAGCATGCAGCAAGGTCTGACAATCAGGTCCAGATCTCTCAGAGGATGTACCTCAGCAAAGTACAAACTTGGGGAAGTCAAGAGGAGTACCATGACTGCTACATACTAAAGATTGAGCCTCCGGTGATGAAAGAGTGAAAAGATATGAGCATCTAAGTGTTGGGTTCCTGACAGGTAGAGTAGACTAAGGAAGAACTGACTGGCAGAGCATCAGATTTTAATCCAGATAAGAAATTGATGATGATCAAGCTATTTAAGAGATCATACATGGTTGGCCAACATAAATGATGACTTCTATGTGTATTTCTTTGATATGCATCACATATTAAGCATGGATTCTGCCGACATATCAGTGTCTTGGAAATATCTTGAGTATTCCGATTTCTGACTAGAAAGATGTTGAAATCCTTGGTGCGGATATATATACCAGATGGATTTCAGTATGAAGAGTGTGCATGTTGAGAAAGTGTGTGAAGAAAGGCAGAGAGTAGTGTGGAAGCAGCATTACAAGTCCGGTATGTGACAAAACAATAGCACTAAAACAGAGGAAGAATAGTGTAGTAGATCAGTATATTGAGCCTAACTGGAACTGAACCTCAACATATGTGGATGCCTCTCATCAGTTCAAACACTTGGTTACCTTCCATAAACATTGTAGACAGTGAGTCTCTTGTAGGAAGTGTGCCTCTTGTGAGCAGTGTGCTCGGGCAGTGAGCCTAATTGGCAAGTGCCATTTTTGTACTTCTTATTCTTTTAACAGAGAATACAATCTTGGGTTAGTCACCCCATGGTTTTTTCCTTAACAGGGTTTTCCACGTAAAAATCCTTGTGTTATGTGTGTTGATTTTATTTCTGCTCTCATGATTATGTATGCTCTTATGTTTTGATGCTGCATTAATATTAAAGAAGAAAAGAAACTTAAGATATTTAAGATAACTGATTCACCCCTCCCTCTCAGTTATCTACCTTGTTTCCAACAGGTACACCATTTAAGAACAAGGGTGTGAAGAAATTCCTTGAAAAATATCACATCCAACATTGCTTCTCTATGCCATATTATCCTTAATCAAATGGACAAGCATAAGTTTCAAATAAAATTACTAGGTAGATTCTATGAAAAATCGTTAATAAACATCAAAAAGATTGACATACTCAACTCTCCTATGCATTATGGGCTTATAGAAAAAGTGTCTGTACGGCTACAAGAATTACTCCATATAACCTTTTCTATGGTGCCAATGTAACAATACCTTTAGAGCTTGAAAGTCCTTCATTGTAAGTTTCCCTAAAGGAAATTATTGATGATGACATGGAATGAGAAGTGGTTACAAGAACTTGAGATGCTTGATGAACAATGTATCAACACTCTCGAACACCTTAAGGCACATCAGAAAGGTATCCAATGATTTTAGAATGAACGTGTCATACATCATTCATTTGATGTTGGTGACTTGGTACTATATGAGAATCAACGTAATGTGAATGCACTCCTTGGTGAAAAAGGAAAAGTCAACCCCAATTAGCTTGGACCATATGTTATTACTAAAGCTTATAGATCATGAGCATATAAATTAGTTGATAAACAAGGTACGCTACTTAAAGAACCTATTAACATGTTATGCATCTAAGAAAATTCTATCCTTAGGATTCTATGTTAACATTACGTCATAAGGCAAATTTTTTTAGTTTAGCTTCAATTTTGACAAGATAGAATATTTTGTTTTAATTACTTTCACATAAAATCCTTTTTCAATTAATCATTGTTACATCTAGTTAAAACATGTTTTATTAAGATCACATTTGCATTAATTGAAAATAGCATATTATTTTCCTCATGTAGCAAATTCTTTAATCATTGTTATATTTACTAAACATTGTGCAAAGATTTATTAGACTAAATCGCAATGGCATTAAATACATTTTCCACATGATCATCAAAAACTATCACTTGATGCATTTTTCATAAATCACATGTGATAAATAATAACAAACATAGCATTTAACTATATACATATACAAGAGTTCAAATATACAAATCAAAATCAACTATCTCGTACATCAAAATGGGATGTCCTCATACAATACACAAGATATACAACACATAGCTGAACCTTGGTCACTAAATCCCTCAGGACCTGGTGGTGTGTGTGTGACAGAGATTGCCCACGAGTGGTCACGGACTACAAATAACTCCTAGAGACACTCCGCGACCATATACCCTTGAGCTCACCTCTCAGCCCCATCACTTCACCCTATGACTCCATGTATGGATGGTGGAACTATCTCTCTCCAACTGCAATTTCTCTTTGTCTGATAGTGCTCTATCTCTCTCTGACTAGGCCCTACCCCTCTCAGCTCCTGCATGATCCCTCTCCTCCGTAGCATTATCTCAAGTGGCCTCTATAGCCACTCTATATCTCATAAAAGGCATGAACATCTCCACATGCTGACCTGCTAAGTGTTGTGGTGAGTACCCCATCTACACTCGCTACTCTACTACATTAGCTGGAACCATGCTGGCTATGACATAACTCACAAAATCGTGCCATCCCTGTGTACCAACTATCAAAAGAAATGAAAGAATCATGTCAGTAACCTATCAAATAAATATATGTGGAGGACATCATCATAATAAATAAATAATCATCACAACAATACAATAACATCTCACCAAGATCATCATCCTGCCAGGCAAGATCACGAACCGCTGTTGGTACAACAAACTCCATAGTTGACTCTATGGCTAGGGGCATAGAGCTACTTGCCTCCCCTCACTTGAGCTAACTTGATCTCCTAACACCAGTAGGGACTAGACCATGAGCTCTCAACCTAGGCCTCTCCTTAGTCTCCTCATCATTGTCCAACCCCTGTTGATCTCACCGTGGTCTTACTCTAAAGATGTACTGCATTGGAGTCTCGTTCTCCTCATCATCATCATCAGCATCATAAGGATCATTGATGCAGGACCATCCCTGGTTCAAGAGCAATCTTGCATCAACCAAAAACATTTGCATTTCAGTTTGTTTGCAGTTCAGTTTGTTTCTTTTATTTTTCTAGTTCAGTTTAGGTAGTTCAGTCAAAAGTAGTTTCTGCTCTTTGGATCTAGATTTAGTATCTACATTCATTCATCTACAATATATCCAAAATTTAGAGCATTTAGATCAATTACCAGAAAGATATTGCTATCAGAACTTCACTATTTCTTAGAGCAGAGTATCCTGATAATCACAGACAACCAGCTAAAGGAGAAACTTGCGGAAGCATTTCTTGATCTTTCAAGCCTAATGACACATCATTCAATGATATCTGGTTCATGGTTGACCTTATTTGAAGATCTGCACTTCATTTCATTCATTTTTTGGAGGAGTTCTCAACAATTAGGTCTGACCTATCTGTGTACACACGTTACAACTCTTCATTGGAGTTTGTGATCTTCCTTGGCCAACACGGAGGAATTTGTTGGTCTGAAGATGATATATATTGATGTAATAGATCCCTAGGAAAGAAGTTAACATAGTTCTCATGATTTAGAAGATTGATAGTTTAGATTTCTGCGATAAGCTTTAAAGCTTTATCTTGCACATGTATGTAATCAGGCCTATGAGCCCTAATTGTAAGCCCACATGTTGCCAGCCAATCTATATTTGAATTCTATGATATACTGAATGAATGAATCTACATTTGTTCCATTTCCTTGAGTTGTTTCTGTTGTGTTTACTCTTGTTGCACGGTCTGGATAGTTCATTATGTGAACCCTCCTACCATGACTGCACCAAGTGGTATCAGAGCAAAAGTTTGAATTTTTGGGAGCAAATTGAGCGAATTGAGTGAAGTTGGCGAAGGAATTCCATAATATCTTGCTGTGGATAGATCGTTGAATTGAGGCAGGTTACTTGTGTTGCAACTGATTGCCGATTGTGATGCAATTATCACCTTATAGCTCGATCACCGAACTTGAGGTGGTTTGCACATGATCCTAGAAAGAATGCCACTGAGGAGAGTTGTTGTTGTTAGAACAATGGCTAATAGAATGGATGGGATGATGGAGATGATGAAAACAATGTGAATTCATTTGGATGTTGTTGAAGAAGATAGGCGAAGAGGGTTGACACCAAGACCTAATGTTAAAAGCGATGAGGAAGAAAAATTTCAATCTATTGAACAAACTGGCGAAACCCTAGGAGGTGGTCAAGAAGAAGAACTAGATCAAGTAAAGATGTTGCAATCTATTTCAAAGATTAGAAAGAGACCTAGAGTTGATGTGCTGAACTATACTGGTAATTTGAACCCTGAAGAATTCATTGACTGGATAAATGACATGGAAGAATACTTTGAATATGAGGAAATTGAAGATCTGGAGAAGGTGAAATTTGCAAAGACAAAGTTGAAAGGACATGCTGCTATATGGTGGAAAGAAGTTTAGTTGGAAAGAAATAGAAGAGGAAAAGAAAAGATTACAAAGTGGGACCGGATGGTGACAAAGTTGAAGAATTAGTTTATACCTGCTGACTATGAGTTGGAACTATTGAAAAGATTGTAAAACCTGAGACAAAAGGAGAAATCTGTGAAGGAGTACACTGAAGAATTTCATAAAATGATCATAAGAATAGGACATAGTGAAGAAAACAAGGAGAAAGTGGCTAGATATATAAATGGACTGAGATTGAACATTCAAGAGGAACTAAGCCTGGTAAGGATGGCATCTTTGGAGGAAGCATATCAATTTGCACTAAAAGTTGAAGAGAAGCTAAATAAAAGACATGAACAGAGACAGAGAGTTAGAGGAGGTAAATTTCAGAGAGGTAGAACATTTTTCAGAGGAGATAGATCATATCTAGAGTAGAACAAGTTTGACAACCCATTTAAGAAGGAGGACAGAGATAACAATGCTTACCGGAGAGATGACAAATTTTTTTACCGGAAAGGAAACCCTAGTGCATACCGAAATGAAGGCTACAAAAGAGAAGGAAGAGGATTTGATAAGAGAACATTCAGAGGTACTTGTTTCAAGTGTGGAGATGAAGGACATAGAGCATTTGAATGTAATTAGGGTAGTACAAGTAAGAGGACTGAAAACAATGGAAGAGCAGCTTATGTTGAAGAAGAACCTGTTGGATCACCTAGTTCAGTTGGAATACCTGAGAAAGGAGAATCATTGGTGATGAGAAGAGAACTATTTCAAGTAGAAACAAATGAGGAACCACCACAGAGGAAGAGTCTATTTAGAACCAGATGCAAATCAGGAGGTAAGTGTTGTAAAGTTGTAATTGATAGTGGTAGTTCAGATAACCTAGTTTTAGAGGAGATGGTGACTAAGCTGAAGTTGGAAAGATTGAAACACCCTAAGCCCTATTAGATAGCATGGATTAAGGATGATCATAAGGTACTAGTGAGTGAACAATGTTTGGTGAAATTTCATATTGGATCTTATCATGATGAAGTCTTGTGTGATATTATGCCTATGGATGTTTGTCATATCTTGTTGGGTAGACCTTGGCAGTATGATAGAAAATATATACATGATGGGAGAAAGAATACATATACTATAACATCAAATGGGAAGAGAATTACTTTGATTCCTTTGAAGGATGATCCTAAGAGTGAAGTATGTGGAAATGTTAGAATCTGTTTGGTAGATGGAAGAAAATTTCTGGATGGTTTGAGACATGAGAATATGTGTTATGCCTTGATCCCTAAGAAGCCTGAAGCATTAAAGAAAGAGACTGAAGAATCACAACCGGAGGAGATAAGAGAGTTACTGACAGAGTATGAAGACATCATATCAGATAATGTACCTGAAGGATTGCCACCTATAAGGAGTATCAGTCATCACATGGATCTTATACCAGGAGCAAGTTTGCCTAACAAAGCAGCACATAGAATGACACCGGCAGAGAATGAAGAATTGAATAGACAGATACAAGAGTTGTTGAGAAAAGGTTTGATTAGAGAAAGATTGAGTCCTTATACAATGCCTGTAGTGCTTGCACCGAAGAAAGATGGAGAATGGAGAATGTGTACTGACTCTAGAGCAATAAACAAGATCACAGATAAGTATAGATTTCCTTTACCTAGAATGGATGATATCATGGATTATTTGAGTGGAGCAAGATATTTCACAAAGATAGACTTGAAGAGTGGATACCATCAGATCGGAATTAGAGAAGGTGAGGAATGGAAGACTACTTTTAAAACAAATGAAGGATTGTATGAGTGGTTAGTGATGCCTTTTGGATTGACAAACACACCGAGTACTTTCATGAGGTTGATGAATGAAGTTCTGAAGAAATTCTTGGGTAAGTTTGTGATTGTATATTTGGATGATATTCTGATTTTCAGTAAGACAAAAGAGGAACATTTGTGGCATATTAGACAAGTTTTGCAGAGGTTGAGAGAAGAGAAATTACTGATAAACATCAAGAAGTGTAGTTTCATGAAAGAAGAGTTGGTATATTTAGGATTTTTGATTTCTGCAGAAGGATTGAAGATGGACCCTGAGAAAGTGAAAGTAATTGTTGAATGGCCTACACCGGAGAGCATTGGAGAGGTTAGATCATTTCATGGATTGGCTAGTTTCTACCAGAAGTTCATTTGAAATTTTAGTTCAGTTTGTAACCCTATGACAGAGATAATGAGAGGTGACATAAAAGATTTCAAGTGGACATTTGGAGTAGATAAAAGTTTTGAACTATTGAAACAGAAAGTGACAGAGCAACTTATTTGGTGTTACGGGATTTCAATAAGGTATATCAAGTTGATTGTGATGCAAGTGGAAATGCAGTTGGAGTTGTATTAAGTCAAGAAGGTAGACCAGTAGCATATTTTAGTGAGAATTTGAATGATGCAAGAATAAGATATTCAGTTTATGATCAAGAGTTCTATGCCATAATTCAAGCCTTGAAGAAGTGGAGACATTACTTGTTGCCTAAGGAGTTTGTGTTGTATACAGATCATCAAGCTTTACAATATTTGAACAATCAAGGTAAGTTGAATTAGAGACATATGAGATGGGTAGAGTTAATGCAGAGTTATACTTTTGTGTTGAAGCATAGGAGTGGAAAATCAAAGTTGCTGATGCATTGAGTAGAAGAAGAAACTTGTTGATAGAGATGAGAAATGAAGTGTTGGGTTTTTATGAATTGAAGAACATGTATGAGGGAGACACTGATTTTGTAAAACCTTGGAAAGAATGTAAGGAACCTGTTGCGAAAGATAGGAGTAAGTGGTTGGACTATTTCATTCAAGAAGATATGTTGTTTAGAGGAAATCAGTTGTGCATACCTAGAAGTTCAATGAGAGATAATTTGATTAAGGAGAAACATAGTGGAGGACTAGCAGGACATTTTGACATTGATAAGACAGTGGCCTTGGTAAGTGAAAACTACTTTTGGCCTCAGATACATATGGATGTTCAGATATTTGTGTAGAGTTGTAGAGTTTGTCAAGTTGCAAAAGGAAGTAGTCAGAACACTAGATTGTATAAACCTTTAACAGTACCAGAGAGACCATGGGAAGACATAAGCATGGATTTTGTAATGGGATTGCCTAAGACACAGAGAGGACATGATTCAATATTCATAGTGGTGGACAGATTTTTGAAGATGGCTGATTTCATACCTTGTAAGAAGACAATTGATGCAGTGCATGTAGTTGACCTATTTTTCAAGGAGATTGTGAGATTGCATGGATTACCTAAGAGTACAGTTTCAGATAGAGATACAAAGTTTGTTGGATACTTTTGGAAGACACTTTTGAAGAAGATGAAGATAGATTTGAAGTTCAGTTCAACATTTCATCCAGAGACAGATGGACAGCCAGAGGTAGTGAATAGGAGTTTGGGAAATTTGTTGAGATGTTTGGTTGGAGAGAAGACTGGAAGTTGGGATTTGATTCTTTCACAAGAAGAGTTTGCATACAATAATTTAGTAAATAGGAGTATCAGAAGAACATCTTTTGATATTGTTACCAGAGTAAACCCTAGAGGAGTAGTAGAATTAAGAGATATCAACATGGAAGAGAAGAGATGTGCAGAAGCAGAAGAATTTGCAGATCATATGAAGACAGTGCATAATTAGGTGAAGAAGCATTCAGAGAATATAAACAACAATTATAAGGAAAAGGCGGATGAGAAGAGAAGGTAGAAGGAATTTGAAGTGGGAGATGAAGTGATGGTGTACTTGAGAAAATAAAGATTTCTAGTTGGGACATATAACAAGTTGAAGATGAAGAAGTTTGGACCTTGTAAGATACTCAGAAAATTTGATTCAAGAAATGCATATGAAGTGGAGTTACTAGAGACATTGGTTATTTCACCTATTTTTAACATAGCAGAATTATATCAGTATCATGAAGCAGAGTTCAATGACATCATGGAAGAAGACTTGCAGAGGTAGTTACCACAACAAGCACCAAAGTGGATTGAAGACATTTTGGATAGTAGAGTTGGATGTAGCACTAGAGGAAGACAATACAAAGAATATCTTGTGAAGTGGAAAGGCAGACCAGAAGAAGATTCATCATGGATTTCTCAGGCTAAGGTGGACCGTCTTGGTTCTCCCTTAGCCCCAACAAAGTGAGGGGCTCAATGTTTTTTCAATAACCCTGGATGTCTGATGTAGGAGCATCCCTGGTTCAAGAGCAATCTTGCATCAACCAAAAACATTTGCATTTTAGTTTGTTTGCAGTTCAGTTTGTTTCTTTTATTTTTCCAGTTTAGTTCAAGAAGTTCAGTCAAAAGTAGTTTCTGCTCTTTAGTCTGATATTCTACTGTAGTTTCATTTCAGACCTTGCACATATGGATTTAGCATCTACATTCATTCATCTACAACATAACTAGAATTTAGAGCATTTGGATCAGTTACTGGAAAGATATCACTACCAGAAGTTGACAGTTTCTAAGAGTAGACTATCGTGATAATCATAGACAACCAGCTGAAGGAGAAATTTGTGGAAGCATTTCCCAATCTTTTAAGCCTAATGACACATCATTCAATGATCTTTGGTTCATGGCTGACCTTCTTCGAAGATCCGCACTTCATTTCATTCATTTTCCAGAGGAGTTCTAAGCAATTAGGTCTGACCTATCTGTGTACACACGTGACAACTCTTCATTGGAGTTTGTGATCTTCCTTTGCCAACGCAGAGGAATCTATTGGTCCGAAGATGATATATATTGATTTAATAGATCCCTAGGAAAGCAGTTAGCATAGTTCTCATAATTTAGAAGACTGATAGTTTAGATTTCTACAAGAAGCTTCAAAGCCTTATCTTGTGCATGTATGTAATCAGGCCTGTGAGCCATAATTGTAAGCCCGCATGTTGCTAGCCAATCTATATTTGAATTCTATTATATACTAAATGACTAAATCTACATTTGTTCCATTTCCTTGAGTTGTTTCCATTGTGTTTACTCTTGTTGCATGGTCCGGACAGTTCATTCTGTGAACCCTCCTACTATGACTGCACCAATCATTGTACCTAGAAAAATCACTAACATCATCCTCTACTCTTGTGTCAGCCCCCATGACCCACCCATGGTTGCAGATCTCCTGTGGGATGACCGACAGGGAAGATCAGAGTAGGCCATGTTATCTCCCACCAGGTCGTATATGCTTGGGTAGTACCAACATCATTTGAATCTGATACTAGCTCTACATCTGATATACCATCATCATCACTCTCAACGACCTCAACTATCATCGGTCATGGGGCATCATTCACCCTAACTGTGTTATGTACTAAGCGTGCATAGCTTGGACGCATCCTAGGGACATCTTGCCTACATCTGAACTGTCATACAACTCTATCAAAGAAAAACTAGACAATGATGTGATCTAGGTGACTAACTATTAGCCAATCTCTCTGCATCCTTGCTAGCTATCTATGCTGCTCCATCCATGACCTCTAGTTGTGATATGGTCTCTAGATGATATCATTGGGCCATAGCATGTCAAACATCACTCTCCAACAAATCACCATGTCTCCAATATCTAATAAGTGGGTATGCATGTGCACGTGGATGTGTCCACGCCATCCCTACAGGAAATCCTACAGGTCGTGTGCACCTAACATGCTCGAACATCCTTACCTATAATAAAGTACACACCATCAGGCTCTGCACCTCATAATGCACATACCACCTAAGTCTCAGTAGAGGTGCACAAGAATAATACACCCCCACACGTAGACTCTCCTCTGCTCCTCCATCACCCTGATCATATGTGTGAGGGCTCCATGAAGGTGTGTACCTTGTCCATCCTATGCAATGGCTAAGGTGATGGTCATGATCATGATGCGACACACTAAGGGTATGTCCATGCAACCCTACTCAAACCACTAAAGAATGATATGTTCCCATCCAATTGGTGTGACCACATGACCAAGACAGTAAAGGTGACTCTCTCGAGTGTACTTTGCTGATTGTTGCTCTACAATATGCATTGTCTTACCCTGGACTCAAAGTCGTAAGATATGATACACGTCCTCTAGTGTGACCATCATCTCTCCTATTAGAAAATGGAATGTAGAAGTACCTGCATTGCATCTCTCCATCAACGCCATCAACATACTACAATGGAATCTCATCATGGGCATGATAAACACCCACCATAGGCCTATTGCCTACAAGAGACCTTGATCCTTGTCAGAGATAGCATCTATGTGGCTCCATAATAGTGTCATGAGTTGGCCACTTGTGTGCTCTTGTGCCTCACCGGGGACATCCTGTACATCAAACAAGCAATTTCTAATCAATTTTCATCAAAAAAATCTAACATATGTATATATACCCTATCTCTAGGGCCCATGTCCTCTCTGGACCTAGGTGTTAGGAACCCATGTTTAACCCTTCTCTTTACTTTGTTAGTATATTACATTTGGACGCATATTCTTTGTAAGTCATCCCATGAGTATATTGTATTATCCCACATTCATGGGAAGTAATAGTTGTTTAGATTAGACTTAGTATATAAGTACATGTTGAGGCCAATGAAGGCATCCACAAGTTTATTATATTAAGCTTGCTCAAAGGAGGTTGCCCCCTTGAAGTGGCCTGTGATCAATAAATTCCTTCTGTGTTCTATTATTTCTGTTATTTCATGCATTTTTCATTATATTGTTGCAGGAGGTTCCTCTCATCTGGTATCATAGCACTTTCTTGGGCTTGCTGGGTGGATTTTTTGCCGAATTGTTTTTCACAGTGGCCTCCAGGCACTGTGATTATTGCTGTAGTTCTTTTTTCTTTGCATCTGTATTGTTCATTTCAATTGTAGGTTCAGATTAGGGAATAATCCCTATCCACTTAACTGTGGGAAGTGCCTGGGCATAGCCCTAAAACTCATTGTGAGGAGTACCACAGGAACCCTGAAGTAGTTGGCCAATTGAGAGAACCTGCCAGTGAAAAGGGCAAAGGCCCCTACCTGAGTGACTAGTTCCCATTCATGAGGTAAACCAAGAGCTATCATTTGTGGCAAAGAGGTTATCAGTTTTACCTAAGCCATGGAGTGAGGGGTACTGCCCCAATATGCAAGCCATTAGACAACATTGGTATCTGAGTGAATCCCCTGAACCTTTAGGAAGCCGAACATTCATGGGTTCCATATCTATTACCAGCTGACAAATCGCTGATTGAATTTGTCCAGCCATTTGTAGATCTCGTTGCAGATCATTTTTCCATATCTTCCTTGCTTTAGCTTTGTTCCCTCTAAAAATTCACTGGAACCCCTAAAATTCCATTCTGCATATTTCCTTCCTTGAGGACCATATCCCAAATTCCACTTATCGAAGCCAGAAATCCCACATTTGTCTATTTTTAGGGTTTGCCATAACTTCTTCGATTCTCACCCAATCGCCTTCAAATTTTTCCACAGTGTTCATTTCCTATTTCTGCTCCTTTGTCCCTCTTGGACAAATTTTCCCATTTTTTCTACCCATTCCAAAAAAAAAAATCCTAGTTATGGTTGTCACCCGCGCAGGAGCAAAAAACATGGAGGAGGAACTTGCATCCATCAAGACCAAACTCCAAGATCTGGATGAAAAAATTCTCGGGCTCAATCTTTAGCATTCAGCCATGAACAACAGATGGTAGCCGGAGTCTTCTGCAGATATAGGGTTTTCTTCTTCCGGTAATTTTCATGGACCAAAGCTTGATTTTCCTCGCTTCAATGGTGATGATCTGACTAGATGGATATATTGGGTAGAAAAATATTTCAATCTGCATAATACTTTTGATGTCAACAAAGTCCCACTTGCCTCCTTTCATTTGGAACATGAAGCCCTTCAATGGTTCAATTGGTACATCAAAGCTCATGAAGAGCCAAAATGGACAGATTTTTGCAAACTCATTTTGCAAGGATTTAGCCCTAGTGCTTTTGATGACTTCACAGGAGCACTCACAAAACTGTGCCAAACAGGCACTATGAGAGAATATCAGATAGAATTTGAAAAACTGGCCAATCACACAGAGGGATTGTTTGATGAATTCTTTAGGAGTTGTTTTTTCAGTGATTTGAAGGATGCAATTCACTCTAAAGTTAAATGTTTTGTCCAAGCACAATGATGGAAGCCTTAGGGTTGGCTAAGTTGGCGGAGGACAAGATCACAGCTCAACAATGATCCAAATCCAATTTTTTTCCATTCAGAAATATGGACCCCCAAATCCCTCAAATAATGCCAACTCCTAGAACAACTCCTATCAAGCATTTGACTGAAGCAGAGATGTGGGCTCGTAGAGAAAAAGGGCTTTGCTATAATTGTGATGACAAATTCACTCAGGGACATAGATGTGTTGAGCAAAAGCTCTATTTCTTGGATATGGATTCTCTGCCTGAAACTAAAGTTTATGTAGATGCTCAGGATACAGTAGCTGATCAGGTTGAAACTCAGCAGTTGCCTGTTGACCCTACTTCTTAGGAAGACCACCCAAAGATCTCTCTCCATGCGTTAGCAGGAGTCACCACCCCACAAACCATGCAGGTCAAGGGTTGCTTTAAGAAGCTCCCTCTTATAATACTCATTGATTCTAGTAGTACTCATAACTTCATTGACCCTTCAATAGCTAAATAGGCTGATTGTTTTGTTTATCCTTGCTTGAACTTTGAAGTCATGATTGCCAATGGGGGCACATTACCTTGCAAAGGGAAGTGTTGCAATGTGCATATCTCTATTAGAGATTATAATCTGCGCTCTGACATGTTTGCCTTGCCCTTAGGCAGATGTGATGTGGTTTTGGGCGCCCAATGGTTACACACACTTGGACCCATCTTATCGGATTTTGCTAAACTTTGGATGCAGTTTTTAGACAATGGGCACAAACACACATTGAAGGGCTTACAACTGGGGTCCCTCAGCATCATAAGTTCACATCACCTCGAAAATCATCTTAAGAAGAATTTACATGGTGTCATCACTTAGCTTCACTCCATTCAGATGCAACCATCCATGGTTTCCACTACTCCTTCGGCTCTACAACGAATGATGGCTATTTTACATGTAGTACAGAAGTGGCAGCCATACCTATTAGGGAATCATTTTTGCATCGGGGTGGCTCACCAGAGCCTGAAATATTTCCTGGAACAATGGGTCTCCTCCCCAGTACAATAGAAATGGATTAGCAAACTCATGGGTTATGACTATGAGATCACTTACATGAAGGGTAAGGACAATATTGTGGCAGATTCTCTTTCTAGCACATGTGATGACCAAGCTTCTCTTTCAACTATTTCTATGTTTGTTCCAAATTGGTTGGAATCTGTCCCATGGGCTATCTTCTATGCACTCTATGTTTCTCCATTGGTAGGGCACTATGGGTTCCTCAAAACTTATGAGCAGGCATGGTGTCACTTCTTTTGGAAGTGAATGAATAGGGCAATTCAACAGATTGTGGTTGCATGTGTTACCTCAGAACAATAGCATTAGTGGACAAAGTGGCTCCCTCTCATTGAATGGTGGTACAATACCTCCTACCACATTGCATCTAACATGACTCCATATGAAGCAGTCTGTGGTTAGGCACCGCCAGCGCTCCTTCCATACTCCCCCAGCAGTTCACGAGTTCAGGCAGTCAACACGATTCTCCACACCCAGGATCTGATTGGGGATCATAAGCTGGCTCCTTCCCATGTTCATCCAATATTTCATGTCTCTTGTCTAAAGAAATTTCTTGGTGCCAATGACAGAGCACAAACTATTTTACCACAACTGGATAATGAAGGATCCATCCTTTTGGAGCTAGAGGTAATCCTTGACATGTACACTCATCCTCTTCATTCCTGATCCATCACAGAGGTATTAATTTAGTGGCATGGAATGCACCCAGAGATTGCTACAGGGGAACCACTCCTTCAGATTCAACAACAATTTCCACATCTTACGCTTTGAGGACAAAGCTTTTCTAAGAGGGAGGGGATGTTAGGAACCCATGTTTAATCTTTCTCTTTACTTTGTTAGTATATTACATTTGGATGCATATGTTTTGTAAGTTATCTCGTGAGTATATTGTATTATGCCACATTCATGGGAAGTAATAGTTGTTTAGATTAGACTTAGTATATATGTACGTGTTGAGGCCAATGAAGGCATCCACGAGTTTATTGTATTGAGCTTGCTCAAAGGAGGTTGCCCCCTTGAAGTGGCCTACGATCAATAAATTCCTTTGGTGTTATGCTATTTCTGTTATTTCATGCATTTTTCATTATATTGTTGTAGGAGGTTCCTCTCAGGGTGCCCCTAGAAGACCTGGGTGCCCCAGGAGGACCTTGGCACCCCTGGAGAACCTGGGCACCTAGATAGGACTTAGGCACCCTGGCTGGACTTGGACACCCCAATTGGGAAGCCTTGTCCAAAAGACTACCAGCACAAATAATGATAAAATTAATGAAAACACGAATGAAATGTGATAGAAGTGAAGTTTAGAGTCCTACCTCTGGCTCAATTCGTCTGTCTATGACTCAGGAACAGAGTACCTCTATCCTCGAAAGTTGGTATGGGCATCGAGTTGTCATGGTCAATCTCTCTCTCTCTCCTTATTTCTTCCTCTCTATAACAACAAAACCAAACTAAATAGTGAGAAAGTGAAAACTCCCTTTACTTATAGTAAATGAATGAGAATTCCTATCACTATCCAGGTGCAAAAGTCTACAACTTTACTCATATGACTCTATCTTAGGCTGTCAAACTCAGATTTTTGTGCTATCTGTTGCATTGGATTCCTGATTCTATCCTCCATCTAGCCCAATTCTTAGTACCTTAGTGTTGTTTGAAAAAATTACCCTCACAAAGCATTTCTCATCAACTTTCCCTAAAATCTTTGTGCAAAGATTACCACCTTGTTTCTCCTTTTTAGACTAAGCAAGAAGAAACAAAGGGGGCATATATCTCCCTCAATTCAATCCTAATCATGTCTCATCACTCAATCCCCTTAGTGCTTATGATAGACTTGTTGATGATGATTGTTAGTCATAACAATATGCATAAAAGTTCACAAAACAAACCTTTATTATCTTGAAAAGTACGAATAATTTGGAATGAATTGATGACTCCAAGGCTCCATTGATTAGGTCATGAACGTCTGACATTATTTAGAGGTTGATGTGCTATGTTGTTTTCCATTCAAGGGGTCTTACACTGTCCTGTACTATGAATTGATGTCTACACATCTGGTTATACACCTGCTTCCTGTAAAGTTACTTCACAAACAAGGTTATTTCCATTGTATTCAACAGATGATGATCATATTTATAAGTTTGATCAATTCTTCTGAACATCAACTATCATGAATTGATTATACTTCCGTACTTATGAATTTATGTAAATAATGTGCCTTTAAGCTGATATTTGTAAAATTGTTGTTGTCATTTATGTATATTTGCATGAGATTGTCAATTTTACATGCAGATTTTACTCAAATATGCATTAGATGTTCAATTTCCTTTGGGATGTCTGCATATTTTATATTTTTTCTTAGAATTATCTATGTATTTACAATTGTGAAGGTGATTTGTAATGAATTTAAACAAATTGATATAAATGTTTTCTAATCTTAACTAAATTTAATGAATCTTCAACTATTGGTTCACATACATTCCAGATACTTTCATGAAAGGAAGAGAATCAGACCATAGGTTCACCAGGATGTTCCATAGCTAGCTATAGTTGATGCAAACTTCAAGGTAAAGAATGACAACAATATCCACAAATTGACATGCACTCCAAGGAACGCAGCACACCATAGTCAGATATCCAGATGACATTCATAAGATTACTCAGAATTTACGATGATATGTAATCAGATCTTCACTTTCATTAAGTAAACAAAAGAAATCTACACTAGCAATCAGCTTTGAAATTAGTCTTGAGCAACTTCAGAAATCTAACTTCAATTAAGTTTCCAATGATTTACAATGTGCACTCCATCTCCTTTTATAGAATAAGGAGAGGAGGTGGTTACAATTGATCAATGTTCAAGATTTACCTATCTAGATCAACAGTCAATATCTCTTCTTTGACTGGGTCAACACCTGTAGACGTGGCACAAGTTGCCAACTGGCAACCATCTAGTATAACTTGATCATTTCTATTATCTAATTATGCATATGACCTTGTCATCATACATCACTACTTACTCTTTATCCTCTTCTTCTTCATCTTCATCTTCTTCTCCTTCTTCTTCATTTGCATCCTCTTCTTCATCTTCATCTTCTCCTTCATCACTATCATCTTCATTAGATCTAGGTTCATGCCTTATATGTACGTTGATTATTCCTCTGACAGATTCATAGGCATGTACTATTTCCTCGATCTGCCCTCCATCTTGAACTCTGGCCTTTGCTACAGCATGCTTGTGAGAATGAAACTGTGCCTGAAGAGCATTCCACTTTCTCTTTCTACTATTTAATGTCTCATTTTATGCCTCTACCTTAACTTTCATTCTCATGGCCTTATTTATCACATCTTCTGTCAAGTGATGAAGAGGGTCCTCTGCTGATTGCTTAAAATTGTTGTGGAAAACTTGGACAGCAAAATCAGTATCCTGATTTTCTACTTTTCCTTCTACTTTATCCTCCAGAGCCTCCAAAGTATTTATTTCTTCTGCCATGAGATGATGTAGTTTAACACTTATATCTCTAAGCTTGCTACTGCACCTCCTCAGGATATCACATTCAAATATGGTATCTTCACACCAAATGCCCAACAATTGTGCAATGTTATTATCCAGTACTTTATTGTCCATAAGTATTTTCATGTCTATCCTCCTTATTTCACCCAAGGCATCCAGATGTTTTTCTAACTTGAAGGACCTTCTCCCCACCTCATTTTGTAGCTTATCTGCTTTACTCCTTAGAGCACCAATAGAATTCCAATTTGAGAGGGGGGTTTTGACTACTTTCTCTGCCTCAAAAACAAAAGAGACAAACCAATTATCCACTAGCCAAGCCTTATGTTTCATGAGGTCCAACCTCGTTATCTCATCTTGAGATATGATAGTCAGTGGGGTGGCTGTGCTGAGTGGCATATACTTAGGGTCAATTAACCCTTTTATAAATGAATGTAATTCAACAATATGATCCTTATGTTGTCTATTCTTATCCTTCTCTTTCTTTACATTTTTCAATAGGACATCAATGCTATCCTTGGCCTCTTGGCCCTCCTGCTCCTCAGTAGCGAAGGCAAGATCAATATCAGTTATTTGAAAGTAATCAATACTTATTTTCCCTTTCTCCTTATCTACCATTGGCAATGCTACCTGAGTTGTCCTCCTACTAGTGGTAGGATCTCTCCTTATTGCGGAGGTTGGTCTTGCCTTCCTTTTTGGCTTCATCATACTTGTTGTAAATAGTGTAGAAACATCAAATTTAGGTACCTCATCTATCTGTTGTAGATTTATTTCTTGTTGCAGCTAGTATGGAACATCACCCCTGGGCCCTTGCTGGTCAGTCTTCTTATTTTGAGCATCTTGAGACTCTGTATTATGCTCTACCCTTGGTGGTGAATCTTCTTTCCTTGGTTCTTCCTCATGCACATTCTCATGAGGGATCTCTTGCTGAGGTATCTCCTATTGAGGAATTTCCTGCTGAGGGGTCTCCTGCTAAGGAGGAGGTTCTTGTGGTGTATACACATTCTGATCATGTACCTCCTCTGGCAATTTATCCTCATGTGATTCCTAAATATTTTAATCTTGTGTATTTTGTGGCACTTGGTCTTCATGAGAAGATTGTGTATTCTGATCTTGGGGATCACCTTGATCACCCTTGGCCCCATTCTCTGGTTCCTTTGGTTGACCACCATCTTGTGACATACTCTGTTCTTCACCTTTCGATGCATCTACTTCTCCGAGACCCAGGACCTTCCCCAATTATTTTTCTTTTATTTCTCTTTCAGGTGCCGGTGTTGGGTTATCACCATGATCTGTATTTTTATCAGGCACCTCTTCATTCTATTTATCACTTTTATCAGGCATCTCCTGATCACCCTCCTTTTCTACATTGATTTCTATCTTCTCTTGTTCTGGAGGTGCATTGCTTTGCCTTTTATTCTGATCAGGCACTTTCGTATCAACCTCTTCATGCACACTAATTTCTACTTTCTCAGGCTCTAGAGGTGGATCATTATCTCTGTTTTGATCTCCATCACCTTGGTAAGCCAAGTCTATTACTGCAGGGCTAGTGACCTGATCAACCAAATTAGTCAATCCTATATGTTGGGCTACATCCTCATGATCATCTTCCTCAATTTCCTCCATCTTGACCTATTCTTGATGAGTTTCCTTTTGAACCATAGGAGTCCCATGATGAGTCATCTTTGTATTAGCCACTAAGTTTTCCATCCTTTGAGCAGCAACCTCTCTAACGATCTCAACATCTGACAAATACACAGTATCGTCGAGTGGAAGAGGTGGCTCTTTCCTTGCCTTATGTCTCTCTTCTCTCTACTCTTCCACCTTCTCAATTTTAAATTAAATAATATCTGGGATGGGAACCTCATGTTGTAGGTTCCTCATGAGACCTAGACCATCTGTACCCCTCAATATACTAGGATCAACATTCACATTTCCTCTCATTGCAGTTTTCTATTTATTTTGGGGTGGTGTCCGCTGCACCTTCTTTCTCTTCTTTGTTATCAAGAAATCATCATCTCGAGGCTCTTCATCCAACTATTTCTCTTACAACAGTTCCTCCTCTAACGTTTCCTTCTCTATAATCATAGGGGCAGGCTTTGTGACCTTTTTCTTTTGTTTAGCAGGGGTATGAGGTGATGCAGCTGTGGATGTAGATGCCACATCTCCTTTTGGTTGGAGTCTCCTAACAATTACTCCTGCTTGTACATGAGCTGCCATCTTGTTTGGACCCTGCTGCCTCTCTCCATTGGATTTCCTCTTCTCAATGAGAAAGCCATCGTATTCTTCTTCAGATAATTCTTGTCTTTTCTTCTTGTTATCCATAGTAAGGGCTACACCCTTCTTCTTCAACTTAGTGATTTTAGCACTTACCCAACCCTGGGTTAGTTGAATAACCTTCTGCATTATTTGATCAAATGAAATCACCTCAGGCTGAGTTAAATCAGGAGCTGATATGGTTTTATTATACACTTTCTTGTCCTCATACTCACTGGACATGATCTTTCCATCATCCTTGTGCAACTAGATAGGCACTGGTATGCAATCAAAGGTACGAATTTGATTGAGAGTGAGCCTCTGGTAAGTCCTTCTCCTAACCTCTTCTTCATCATCACAATTAGTCCAATAATCTTCAAGGTGCCTTTGATGTATTTGTTTCCCTAGTAATGTCTGCATCCTGCCATATGGGTCATATGACCTAGCTATTGAAAATGGCTGCAAGTGCATTAACTTTAATCCTCCAATGGCATCCTTAATACTTTGTCTGTTGGGGCATAAATACTAGCCAATGAAGATGGGAATCAACATAGGTGGAATCTTTCCTTTCTCAATGTGAGCCTCTACTAAGGTCGATATTTGTTTAACAAATTCCATCAAAATGACCCTGTCATTGGGGTATCTAGGCAGCATGAGAGGTTGCCCTTCAAATCCTTCTATTCTCATGTATGTAAATGTAGGGAACTGGATAAACCAAGCCCCATGTTTGTAGATAACAGCTTGGGCTTCCATACTTAATCTTTTTATTCTATCCTCTTCCATGGTTCTGACTAGATGCATAGAAAAGGAGTCATTCACTATTTTATAATTTTGGAGGGATTCCCTCCTCAGCTGTGGGTATTGTTCCCATATGTTTACATCACCAGGATTGTTTCCAACCCTACTTACTATTTGTAACCCATTAAATGTACCTCTAAAGGTAGAGGCATATACGACATAAGAAGTCATATGAAACATACACATCTTGCCACCCAGCCTTCTCATTCCCTCATCTAAACTATCACTTATGATCTTAGCCTAGAGAGGCTTGTCATCTAAATATTCCACCATTTGGATAATTGCATACATCCAATTTTTGAAGTTTCCAACATGTTGCCTTCTTGTCATTCTGCTAAGCATGACCATCATGTATTGATACTCTTTAGCAAAATAAAATTAAACAAGTATACAGGCAATTTAGCAGATGCCTTGTATGTACTGATCTTGGATCTCCACTGGTACATGACCCTCCTAGCCTCTTTCTCATTACTACGGTATTCCTTTTCCAATCTTCTTAGGCTCAATCTGACCACATCAGATCCTATAGGCAAATTAAATGCACAGGTGATGCCTTTAATTGAGAAATCTACATACACCCTGCCATGCTTCTCCACTCTTCTAGTTTCTAAATTATAGTTCCATGCGCACTCAACTACTAACTCAGTAGCTTCCATAGCATATGGAAATCCTACAGTGTGCCACATCCCTGAGGAGTATATTCTTTGAAGCAAATGGTTTCCACTTCCGTTATCCAACCTTCTCGTCCATGCGTCCAAGTCTGTACTTCCTTGATGTATGTCATTTATCATCCCATATTTGAATCCTACCCCTTCGGACTGTAAGAACATGGGCCTGAAGAACTCTGTTTCAGACCTATTCCTTCTAATTGCCATTAAATCATGCGATAAAGCCATACATTTCTTACCCTAACATGTTTGTATGCAACAGGGTTCAAGGACCACATATATTCCATAGCAGTAATTCTATTATTCTAACTCATTTCATGCATCACCATGCTGATTAACCTAGTAAAATAATTTTTACCTCATGATTTACCGTAAACGACAAAGGAGAGGGTTTCAAATTTACTTACCTAATAATTGCTTTCCTCTTTTACTATATGACTGATAATGGTACGAATGTGAATGCGCTGTATTTGTTGTTCCATTCCGTCGAGATGGGGTCCCGTTCTATTTGCAGGTGACTATGATGCTTTGACCTTCAGAGCTCTATAATTTTTTGCTTAAACTTAGAGTAAATGTGAATAAACCCCAAAATTTACCTTTTAACTGATCAATACGACAAATTAGGGCATAGTTAATGCCTTCTGTTCAAGTCCATTGATCAATACATGACATTCCATGGATGTTTGACAAGTGGTGGGCTTACATTTGAAATTTGAGAGCACGACCTACAGTTGGGTTCACATTTAATGTAGAGGGTGATCTCTTAGAAGATCAGGGATATTTTAAAATATGACCCTCCATCGAACATATGAGGGTGGCATGACCATGAATATGGTCAACCTTTGACCAAAAAGCAAGATCGAGTCACATTACCCTTGTAAACAAATTGTGATAATATATCGTATTCATATGACTCGTCAGTTTTCCACGTGGCATGATTGGATTGGTCACTATGAGACCAGGCACATCAGGTCATCAAGGTCAATATGACAGATGTTGAAAATATCTGGGTCATTTAACGTTAGGAACTGTCACCCCACTCGAGAATGTGAGGGTGATGTCAGCATTTTATAAGCCTTTGAAATTGTTCCAGAAAATGACCTCATGGTCATATTGGTTATGGTCAGGGATATTTCAAAATATGACCTTCTCGGGTCTGGATCATGATGGTAGCATCATCTTATCATGTCTTCTTCATTATTGGGTTAGGATGATGTCATCATCATGTTGAGGAATATGACGGATGTTTGAAAATGTGACCCTCTGAGTGTCAAGCAAATTGATGACATCATCATTAGGATGAGTTCTTTTATGTATTGAAACTAGATGACATCATGGTCATGTTTCGTGGAGGGTGATATTTTGTAACATGACTAATCTTTAGAAATATGACCCTCTGCCAATATGCATGCGGGTTTTGACAAGTATATTGATGCAGAGGCACTAGGTGGATGGGTTTCTCATCAATTGGACACCTAAATCATGAAACATGGAAGAAGTCTCATTACACCAAAAACTAGTTTTCTAGGCTTTCAAGTCCTAAGCCAAGGACCCACTATAGGTTATGCCATAAGATGGATGATTTTCTTAGGGGCAGTCATGTACAATGTTTCAAGACAACTAAGACAACCTTCCCAAACTATTGAATAGGGTCTTGCATCTAGAGAAAAGGTACTTGCTTCATAGACCCCTCAAACTCCTAGTAGTCCTATTTCAGGGAACAATAGTGAATATCTTTTGACAGAGGCCTTTCTCCAAAAATCTCAAACTAGTGCCAGATACCCTTTATGGAGACACATAACATATGTTAAAATGACCTTGGGTTGCTTTGGAAGGTGTGCCCTAAAAATGGACTGGTAATTCTGGCCAAAGCCCCAATTAGGCCTATTTTCCCAAGGGACTGCCCCTAAATGACTTCACAGAACAAAACAAACCATTGGAACATGTTAGTTAGGTGCCAAAACTAGAGATTCGATAGGTTTCATGTTTCTACAATCGACTGTATGGTCTTAAGAGACTACGGTCACTTCAAATGGCTTAACACATGGGTTTGTTAAGCCAAATCATGCAAATCTCAGGCAAAAATTGCTCTCCCATCCTACAAATGAACCAAACAACAAAAATATCACTGTATAGATTCATTCCACTAAATCCATAGTGATAAGAAGTAGTGGAATGGTCACAGTCCCATCGGTTTCCTCTAAAACCCTAGTTCGGGGTTTAATGAATAGTTTGTATAAAATGGACTATAACTTCATTCAAAATTAGTTTCAAGACCCCAAATCAAGTTTAAAACAACACTAACATCCTTCTCTAACACTTCAATGGGCTATAGATTTATGACAAACCCGTACTAGGTAGAAATACGGCCTGTAACAACAATAGAACACCAGAAAAGTGTAGAAAAGTAATAGAGTTTTTATATTTCTCCTTGAAATTCTTCAACTATATATCCTACATGATGTGTGAGAGGCATTTATACTTGTTTACATCACTATCAAGTAGTTGGGATCGATTAACAACTGAAAACCAACTCTGCAACCTCCAAACTATTCATTATCACCTTCGCATTAATGCATACTATGTGTTTTGTTTACAATATGGACAATTCCTCCACAAAATGACTTCAAACTCCACTAAAGCAATGCCAACATGCCATGAATGACTCCAAACATGAATTCCACTCCATTTTCACACCTGTGGAGGGTTTGACCATAGTTGACCAACTAGGTCCTAATTGCCTACATGTAAACAATTGGCACCAACGCCTTACAAGATGATTGCAAGTGGCTTCAACATGCTTCAAGTTGGTCACAAGACCTTATTACAATTCAACAAGATGGTATTCAAGACCTTATTACATATTAAATGGAAAACCAAAACAT
The DNA here is from genome assembly GCA_027924645.1 of Cunninghamia lanceolata. Classification (NCBI taxonomy): domain Eukaryota; kingdom Viridiplantae; phylum Streptophyta; class Pinopsida; order Cupressales; family Cupressaceae; genus Cunninghamia; species Cunninghamia lanceolata. The sequence continues at coordinate 7,166,132 of BSBN01000103.1, forward strand.
AGCAAGAAAAAAGGACTTGTGATAGGGCTCTTGGACCTATAGGTGCCCCTGCACCATGCTCCCGGGGAGAGAAGAATCTCAAGTCCCCTTTGAGATGAGGTCTTCAACAGATACCCCATGCTGACCTGTACCTCCTCTTGTCTGACTTGGACAATAAAAGTTTGCAGTCCACTCTGCCTTCTGTCCTTTATATGCATGGAATTGTGTCCCCTTCTCTAGAATCAGATTAGTGGGTGGTCTGTCATCTACCCTTAGACCAAAACAAGTGAATTTCCTTACTTTCATGCCTCTAAACCATCCTTTACCAATGCTTTTGTCTCTAACTACCATTTCTTATTGGTACTTACCCTTGTTCTCTTTGCCTCTCAGGGTTGATGTTCCACCTATTTCAACCACCTTCTACCCTATCCAAGTAGCATATGTTCCTCCATGATTCTATCCCTGACTGTGCACTTGTCCCACTCCATTCTGACCTTTGAAATCAGGTGTCAAACCTACTGTCCTTGTTTGTGCAGTCCCATATATCACTATGTTTTTAGTTTTTAGAGCCTTTTCCCTAGCTAAACTTGACTGTCCTTTCACTCCATGGACTGTTATAAGACATACCACTGCCCCAATTAGGATCTCTTCCACTTTCCTAATCCCTTCTTGTTGTGTTATCAACAACTCATCACTTACCTCTCTTTGATCAGTCTTCTTCATGGGCTTCACATCATTTTGTACTTCCAATTGAGTATCAATCTTCTTAGAGCCTTTTGTCATCTTCTCAATATGTTCATCAACATTCATCACCACTGTCTTAGCACCATTTGTAGGTGTCTTTCTTGCTGCTCCAATACCATAACTCTGTTCTAAATCAGAAAGCCCGTTGTCCTTACTGTCTTCAAGCCTTATAGGCTCCTTTTTGCCAAAAATCACAACCTTGTTTTTTCTTTATCTCTTGCACTACCCTACAAAGGAGTTAGTTTGAAACTCTGATCATCCTTCCAAATTGTATAGGTGTTTGCCCAACCATCATACATGGACCTTCTATCAAATTGTCATGGTCTCCCCAATAGAAAATGGCAACAATCCATTGGCAATATATCACACAAGACCCTATCTTTGTACTCCCCAATTTGGAAATCCACATAGGCTTTCTCATTCACCACTAAGGTTTGACTATCATTCACCCAAGAAACTTTGTAGGGTGCTACATGAGGTATCTTCTCTAATTTCAATTTGTCTACCATTTCTCTAGACACCATATTATCTTGAGAACCTGAATCAATAACAACTTGACACACTTTACCTTTGCATTTGCATGAGGTTCTGAATAGGCTCCTTCTTTGGCTCATGTCTTCCTTCTTAGGTGCTTGCAATAATGTTTTTGTCATCATGAGTGCTTCCCCTACTTCTGGATTTGCAGGTCTGCTTGAACTTTTACACTTTTCCTCTGGAATCAATTGTGTTCTTCTCTCACTCCTATCACCACTTGATGTTGAACCTTGGTTTTGAGGACACTTGAAAGCTGGGTGTCCAAATCCATTGCACCTATAACATCTACCAATAAACTCATTGGAATCTCTCCTTTGTCTGAAATTAGTTCTTCCACCTCTCCATCCTCCTCTTGCTTCAGGAGCTTGTTCTTTGTTCTTCTCAGCATCTTCATGGTCTTCCTTATGCTACCTTGATGTTGTAGTTGTGCCTCTACACCTAGAAGTGCTACCTCTGTTGATAACTGAGAGGGAGGGGGGTGAATCAGTTATCCTAATTATTTCCGTTTTTGAACTTTATTGTTAATTAATGCAGCATTGAATCAAACACAAAAACATTGCCATGAAATAAGAAACACATGACACAGTATTTTTGACGTGGAAACCCTGTTAAGGGAGAAAACCACGGGGTGATTAACCCAAAATTATTCTCTGTTAGAAGAATAGGAAATTACAAAAATGGCACTTGCCAATTAGGGCTCACTGCCCGAGCATACTGCTCACAAAGAGGCCCACTGCCTACAAGGAGACACACTGTCTACAAAGTGATAAGAATCATAGTCTTGAACTGATTGGAAGCATCTACATATGCTGGAGTTCAGTTCCGGTTAGGCTCAGTACACTGATCTACTGCACTTCATCTCTCCTCTGTTCTTTATTCTGCTATCCTTTCACATACCGGATCTTTCTTGCTACTTCTGCTCTGTTCTGCACTTATTCGCATATGACTTCACACAATCACACTCTTCACAACTAAATCCATCCTCTATATATATCCGCATAAGTAATTTCATCACCTTTCTAGTCGGCATCTGGAACAGTCTAGTTTCTTACAAACTCTGTTCTGTCGGCTGAATCCTTGCTCACCAAGCAATGCGGATCAAGCATATACTTGTAGATATCATTAATCATGTCGGCCAAACATGATTCATGCCTTCACAACCTTTATCATCAACAGTAACACATCCGAAAAGTAGTCTGATACTTTGTCAGTCAGTTCTTCCTCTGTTTTCACTGTCTCTCAGGAATCCGGTACTCAACTATTCATATCTTTTTCTTTGTCCACCACCGGAGGCTAAATCCTTGGAATATACCACTCAAGGTAGTCCTCTTGACTTCCCCAAATCCGCACTACACCAAGACACTTCCTCTGAGAGATCCGGACCAATCTGTCGGACCTTGCCACATGCTCTGTTCTTGTTCACCGGACCACAACAATCTTTATTCTGACTTCCGGTAGAGACACACCATGACTTGCGGATATGTGGGATGACCTTTGTTGCCATCAATGACAACAACCATGAATCCATATAGTGTCTCTTGCCAACAACCTCTTCCCCTTGCTTCCTTCTCTTGTCTCCTCTTTAGTTTTTCTTCTACCCTCATTGCCATTTGAAAGCATTGTTCAACTGAATTAGGTGCCGACAAGCTGATCTCATCCTGAATGTTATACCTTAAACCATTCAAGTACCTAGAAACCATTTCTTCCTCATCTTCTTCATGTTTAGTTCTTATGCTTAACTTATAAAATTCTTCAGTAAATGATTGCACATCTAACTCCTTTTGTCTAAGATTTTGCAACTTCTTAAGCAATTGAACATTATAATCACTAGGAAGGAATTTACCTTTCAATTTTGTCTTCATTCTTTCCTAAGAAGTGATATTGTTCTTTCCTTGTCTCTCCCTTTCCTCTTGCACAAAATTCCACCATACCAAAGCATGTCCCTTCAGTCTTGTTTTAGCCTTCTTCACCTTATGTGCTTCATTAACATCTTCACTATCAAAGTAGTTTTCCAAAGCCCCTATCCAATTCAAGAGCTCTTCACTATCAAGTTTGCCTTTGTACATAGGCACATCTATTTTTCCATGTCCATCCTTCTTCACAACCTTCAAAAGCTTCAATGTTCTCACATCATCTCTACCTCTTCACCCGAAGTTTCCTCTTCTTCAGTTTCACTTTCATCCAAAAGAACCCTACCTTTATCTTTCATCATAGCTATTTCCTGTTTCAAGGTTTCTATTTCCTTGTCATGATTGTCAATCTTCCTTGCAACAACATTAACCTTAGGAGGCATTTTCACAATCTTCTCTTCACAACTTTCCCAATTCAGAACTAGCTCTGATACCACTATGATGCAGAGGCACTAGGTGGATGGGTTGCTCATCAATTGGATACCTAAATCATGAAACATGGAAGAAGTCTCATTACACCAAAAACTAAATTTCTAGGCTTTCAAGCCCTAAGCCAAGGACCCACTATAGGGTATGCCACAAGATGGATTATTTTCTCAGGGGCAATCATGTACAATGTTTCAAGACAACTAAAACAACCTTCCCAAACCATTGAATAGGGTCTTGCATCTAGAGAAAAGGTACTTGATTCATAAACCCCTCGAACTCCTAGTAGTCCTGTTTCAAGGAACAACAGTGAATATCTTTTGACAGATGCCTTTCTCCAAAAATCTCAAACTAGTGCTAGATACCCTTTATGGAGACACATAACATATGTTAAAATGACCTTAGGTTGCTTTGGAAGATGTGCCCTAAAATGGACTGGTAATTCTGGCCAGAGCCCAAATTAGGCCTATTTTCCAAAGAGACTACCCCTAAATGACTTCACAGAACAAAAAAAACCATTGGAACATGTTAATTAGGTGCCAAAACTAGAGATTCAACAGGTTTCATGTTTCTACAATCAACTGTACAATCTTAAGAGACTAGAGTCACTTCAAATGGCTTAACACATGGGTTTGTTAAGCCAAATCATGCAAATCTCAGGCAAAACTTTCTCTCCCATCCTGCAGATGAACCAAACAACAAAAACATCAGTGCACAGATCCATTCCACTAACTTCATAGTGATAAGAAGTAGTGGAATGGTCACAGTCCCATCGGTTTCCTCTAAAACCCTAGTTCGGGGTTTAATGAATAGTTTGTAGAAAATGGACTATAACTTCATTCAAAATCAGTTTCAAGACCCCAAATCAAGTTTAAAACAACACCAAAATCCTCCTCTAATACTTCAAAAGGCTATGGATTTATGACAGACCCGTACTAGGCAGAAATACGGCCTGTAACGATAATAGAACACCAGAAAAGTGCAGAAAAGGAACATAGTTTTTATATTTCTCCTTGAAATTCTTCAACTATATATCCTAGATGATGTGTGAGAGGCATTTATACTTGTTTATATCACTATCAAGCAGTTGGGGTTGATTGGTAATTGAAAACCAACTCTGCAACCTCCAAACTGTTCATTGTCACCTTCGCATTAATGCATACTATGTGTTTTGTTTACAATATGGACAATTCCTCCACAAGATGACTTCAAACTCCACTAAGGCAATGCCAACATGCCATGAATGACTCTAAACATGAATTCCACTCCATTTTCACACCTGTGGAGGGTTTGACCATAGTTGACCAACTAGGTCCTAATTGCCTACATGTAAACAATTGGCACCAAGGCCTTACAAGATGATTACAAGTGGCTTCAACATGCTTCAAGGTGGTCACAGGACCTTATTACAATTCAAAAAGATGGTCTTCAAGACCTTATTACATATTAAATGGAAAACCAAAACATAGCAAGAAAAAAGGACTCATTATAGGCCTCTTGGACCTATCGGTGCCCCTGCACCATATATACTCTATAGCACTTAAGTTTGACATTCGCATATCAGGGAACATATGGAAATCAGGTGATCTTCTTATGTCAGGGTCATCTTATCAAATATGACTGACATTAGAAATGTGACCCTATGGGAAATATCTAGGTTGACCAAACTTTGACTTAGCATAACTTTATATCCTTAAACAATATCAAGGTGATCGAAAATGCAAACCCACCTAGAATTTTGTATCCTTCCAGATTATGAGGTTTGTGATAGAAAATTCTAACTTTGATAATTGACCTATCTTTTAGAGCACATGCATAAGCAAGGGTGATTCACTTAAGTGACTTTTGCCAAACCACCCAAAGCAAGAAAGTAAAAACAAGCAGAAGGAAAAAGTTGGGTCCTTATTTTTCTAAGGCAAAATGGGGCATGTTGTGTAAGCACACAACAACTTACAAAAGAAATTGACCAAATTCAAATGATTTAAGTGATGAGGTCATATTAGAACATAGCATTCTAACTTTCTCTAAGCATAAGTATCATGACCTTTTTGAATGATATCATGTTCATAAGTGCAACAATGCTGATAAGGGATAAAGTGTGTGCATATGATTAATTACCCTCATCTTGAAAGTAAGTTGAAGACACAAGTAACTAGTGTTAAGCTACATATTTTGGGTTCAGTAGGCATCCATAGCCCCCACAAGGTTATCTTTTCAATCCCCCTAAGTAGAGCCCCATTGCCAACAGGCGTCTATAGCCCCGGTAGAGTTACTTAGATGGCCTAACTTTTATCCTTTTGTATTTTCAATATTCATCTTTTTTTTTATTCATATGATATCATCATGTAAGATTAGTATACAAGGTGTGATCACTTGCTGATTTAGGTTGGGGATTGCAATGGTAGCAAGGATGACCCTTTAAATTTTTCACTTAACACCTATACTGATGTATTCAACAAACCCAAGGCTGTTAGGTGAGTCATAGTGGAAATCTCCTTGATCAAGAAAAGGCGTCACTAATGAAGAGGATATAATAGACCTAATCAGGGATACTTCTCAAAATGAGTCACAACCTATGTAGGAATTTGGTCTCATCACTTGAATCCTAACAATTTGTTGGTTTCTTAGGGTGATAAGGTGCATCATCTTGACTAAGCAAAACACAACTCAACAACAACAACCAAACAAGAAAACACACAAAACAAAGCTATACAAACAGTTATCCAACATATATACACTATAATACAAATGACTTACATGACTCTATTTCAAGCTTGAAAGTCGTGTTTGAGGAACTGCCCATTAACTGGTAATGGGACATCCTCACCGGTTAAAGTCTTAAGTCTGTAGGTACTGTCTCCTAGGATCTCTAAAATTTGAAAATGACCTATCCAAAGTTTGTCAAATTTCCCATGGTCACCTTTCCTTTCATGTGCTTTATCCCATGAGAGGACTAAATATGAAATCCTAAAATCTTTTATTCTATCTCTCTTATCAAACCAATGTTTGACAGTGGTTTGATGTTTAACAAACTGATCAATTGCTCTATCTATTTTTTCCTCTAGGTGCATGAGCTGAAGTAGTCTAACCTCTTGTTTGTTATCTATACCTAGGTATTCTTGTGCGAACTACAATGTGGGGATCTTTAAATTGACAGGGAGGATAGGATCCACACCATATACTAATTGATAAGGGGAGTTTCCTAATGTAACCTACATTCTAGTTTTGTCTACCCACAAGGCATACTTCAACAGGGTATTCCATTCCCTAGGGTTCTTCTCTATCAATTTCTCTATGATATTCAGTAAGTTCTCATTTGTTGACTCTGCCAAGCCATTTCCATGGGGATAATAATTTGAAGAAAATTTCAAGATAATTCCATGATCAAAAGCCCAACTAGATAGTTTTAATGATGCAAAGGCAGGTCCATTATCACATACTAGAGCATATGGAACTCCATACCTAGTCACTATGTTGCTTTCCAATAACTTGATCACATCATCTGCATTGCATGTCTTGCTGTCGACTGCTTTAGTCCATCTAGTGCAATAATCAATGATTGCTAGGACATACCTATGGCCTGAAGATGATGGAGGATTGATGGGTCCTATGAAGTCCATGCCCCATTGAGCAAATGGGTGCATCTCCATCACTAGCTGCAAGGGTTGAGCCACATATCTTTCTCGGTTAGCAGTAACCTGACAAGTATGGCAACATTTAATATGTTCTATAGTATCCTTAAAGATAGTAGGCTAATAATATCCGCTCTCAGTATAGCATGGGCAGTAGCTAAGTGAGATCCATGTGTAGTTCCAAACTTATCATGTAACTCAACCAAAACCTTGTCAGCTTCCTGTCTATTCAAACATCTAAGATATATTCCTTCATAGTTTCTTTTGAAAAGGACTCCTCCTTTTATCATATACTTTTGTGATCTTATTTTTAGGGCTCTCCTCTGTGAAGCTTGCAATTTTGATGGGCATCTTCCAGTAATTAGGACTTGCCTGATATTAGAATACCAATCTTTATCTTCTTTGGAATTAACTACATATTGTTGACTCATAAGGTTCGAGTCAGTCTCAGAAATCATCTGGCTTAAAGCTTGCCCCCTTACTAACTTCATGGGTGTCATATCCATATCATATTCCTAGAACAATGTTATCCTTTTGGCTCTCTTTTCTCCTGGCTCACTTTCCATCAGGAGCATCTTTACTGTTGCATCTGGTACTACAACAATGATCTTACTTCTTAAGATGTAATGTCTAAATTTCTTAACTGATTGAACTAGAGTGAGGGCTTGTCTCTCAACATCCATGTGTTGCAAGTATGAGGTTAGCTAGTGTTGTCATTGATGTCAACATACTCATATTGCATTGACAAGAAGGATTGGATGAGCTGTGTGCTGAGGATATTGAGAAAATTAGTCTCAATAAGGAACAGTGAAGAATAGTGATGAAAAGAAGGCAAAATTACTTAATAGGTTGAGAATCAAAGGATGTGGATTAAAGGGTTTGTACATATGAGTCTTGAGATGATCCAGTTAAGTTTTTAGAGGTCCGCATGAAGATTTGAAGAAGTTGTAATTGATCAAGTAGAACCGGTCCCGGGAGGTGCTTCGGAGTGATAGAACAGTACAAAGAGGTCCAGTGAGATCTAGAAGTGCATTATCCTATCTTGCAGATTGGATGGAGTGTTTAAGATGTCCTTGTGATGTGTCATCTCAATTTGCTCATGATTTGGAGGTCTGGAAGCACATGTTTTAGTATGACAGTGGCGGTAGACTGTGTTCTTAAAGTTCTGGATGAGGAAGAGAAGAGATTCCGGTGAGCAGAGGAAGTGCAGATGTTCCTGGTCATTCGGGCAAGCTTGTGAAGGTTCTTGGATCATGTTGAGGTTGTGTTGTTGATCCGCATTGGTGGTAGAGCCTAGAATTGAAGATATTCTTCTAGATGAAGTTCTTGTTCAAACTAGCTGACTGGATGAGTTGTTCATCCTGCAAACGTTCTTGTGGTGGCCAACCGGATGTGTTATTCATCTTGCAAATATTCTTATGGTTAAGTGCCGACTTAGATGATCATTCCTAAGTCAATGTCTTGTATAAATAAAGGTTTGAGAATTCATTTCAAAGTCTGGAGTAAAGTGGATGAGTGTGGCATAGCGAAAGAGCGAAAGATAGAGCAGGTGTGACTCGGGCTTAAATGGAACTGATCCAGACATGGTAAAGATGTCATTCTCCAGTTCAAGGTTGTGATCCTTATGATCTTGTAGACAGTGTGTCTCTTTGTAGGCAGTGTGCCTCCTTGTGAGCAGTGTGCTTGGGCAGTGAGCCCTAATTGGCATGTGCCATTCATTTTTCTTATTCTTCTAACAGAGAATAATTCTTGGGTTAATCACCCCGTGGTTTTTCCCTTAACCGGGTTTCCCACGTCAAAAATCTTGGTGTCAAATGTGTTGATGTTTATTTGCTCTGGTGTTTATGCTTTGTGCTTTCATGAATGATTAATTGATATGCTGTTAACTAACAAGAAGAATCAAATATTTGAAGTAGAAGCAAAGCTTTTGTACAACTAATTCACCCCCCCTTAGTTGTGTGCCCTAGATCTAACAATTGGTATCAGAGCCAAGTTCCTCTAAAAGGAGCTTAACCACTTGAGGAGATCTAGGATGTCATTATACAAGAAGGATAGTTTGAAGTTTGACGGAACCAACTTCACTCTCTAGAAAGGTCGCATGAAATGTCACTTGAAGTGTATGGGAAAAGCATACTTGACCATGGTCTCAAAACCATATGTACCTCCACAGGGTGGTCCGACAACTCTGAATGAAATCACAAATGCTGAAAATAATCTGTGAACCAAGGAAGCTCTTCTATGCACATTGAATGACTCAGATCTTTCAAATGTCATTGACCTACCAACTGCATATGAGATTTGGACTAAACTAGAACTTCTGTATGAAGGAGATGAGTTTGTCAAGAGTGCAAGGTTGCAAAGTCTGAAAGGGAAATTTGAAAGATTGAAGATGAGAGATGATGAAAATATCACTACCTTTATGCCAAGAGTGAATGAACTGGTGTGTGGAATCAGGAATGCTGGTGGAGTTCTGGATGAAAATGAAATTGTTTGTAAAATTCTTAGATCCCTTCCTGCTGCCTACAAAATCAAGGTTGCTGCCATTGATGAATTTAGAGCCCATACAATTGTCACAAGAGAGCAACTGGCTGGCAAACTGGTTGCATTTGAAATGACTAAGTTTGGAGATGATCCCCCCAAGACTGAATCTGCATTCAAAGCTAGTGCCTATGTGAAAGGCAAACAAAGATTTGATCTGGGAGAGAACTCTTCAAGGAAGCTATCATGGTATGATCAAGCAAGGAAAGACATGGAAGAGGAAGAAGCAGAAACAGCTCAACTTGAAGCCCTCATTGCAAAGAGACTGCCAAGAGGATCCGGTAAGTATGAAGGAAAACTACCCTTCAAGTGCTTCAACTGCAATAAGATTGGTCATTTTGCTTCAAGATGTCCGGAAAGATATGCAAGGTCAAATACTAATAGAGCAAGGTTTCAAAAGAACTGCTATTATGTTCATGAAGAAGATGATAATGAAGGAGTAACAGATGATGAATCAGAAATAGGAAGCAAATTCGGAAATGAATGGGTGTTTATTGCCATCAAGGAAGAAGATTTAATATCCTCTGAATCTGTCAATCATAATGTTGTAGAAAGAGCTTTGGCTGCCCAAATTGAAGAAAAGGATGATTGGGTTATTGATAGTGGATGCTCTCACCATATGACTGGTGACAAGAACAAGTTCTTAGATTTGGAAAAGTATGAAGGAGGAATGGTAAAGTTTGGTGACAATTTTGCTGGCAGAATCAGAGCTAGGGGAACTATTTCTTTTGATGGAAAGAGAAAAACTAGTAATGTACTATATGTTAAAGGATTGAAGCACAATCTTCTCAGTGTTGGTCAGTTAGTGGATAAAGGCTATGATCTCCAGTTCAAGAATGGAAGATGCAGAATCTTTACAAGCTCTGGAACTAAAATTGCATCCGGTACTCAAACAAAAGGTAATATCTTCCATCTTGTTGGTTCTAATAAAAGTTGTCTGTTTGTTCAAATTGATCAGAGTTGGTTATGGCATAGAAGGATGTGCCATGTGAATTTTGATAACATCATCAAGATAAGCAAAATTTAGGCTGTAAGAGATCTTCCTAAATTGGTGAAACCTACAAATAGTTTGTGCAAAGAATGTCAGCTAGGTAAACAGAGTAGAGTCTCTTTCAAAAGTAAGGATCAGTCCACTACCGGATTGTTGGAATTAGTTCATACTGATCTCTGTGGTCCAACAAGAATCAAGAGTATGTAAGGTGATAGATATTTCATGTTGCTAATTGATGACCATTCCCAGATGATGTGGGTTACCTTCCTAAAAGAGAAATCAGAAGCCCTTGAGAAGTTCAAAATCTTCAAACCTATGGTAGAGAATCAAACCGGATTGAAACTGAAATGTCTAAGGTCTGATAGAGGTGGTGAATTCACATCTAGTGAATTCATAGATTTTTGTGAGAAGCATGGTATAAAGAGATAGCTGTCTGCTCCTAAGACTCCACAGCAGAATGGAGTAGTTGAGAGAAAGAACCGGACCATCCAAGAAGCAGCCAGGACAATGATGATGGAAACAAATGTTCCTCAGATATTTTGGAGAGAAGCTGTCAGCACTGCAGTCTATACTCTTAACTGAGTTCAAATCAGAAGCAATACTGGTAAGACTCCTTATGAACTTTGGTTTGGTATAACTCCCACTATGAGATATTTCAGAGTATTTGGTAGCAAGTGTTACATCAAAAGAGATGAAGATTTAGGAAATTTTGATGCTAGAAGTGATGAAGGAATTTTCTTGGGTTACTCCACTCAAAGGAAAGCATATCGGTGTTACAATAAGAGATTGAGAAAGATGATAGAAAGTACAAATGTGAAGGTTGATGAGGGAATTGAGAAGCCCTCAATTTTCTATGAATGTGATGAAGATAATCAGAATTATCCTCTAGTGCAAGGAGCTCCATCCTCCTCTAAAATTTAGATCCAGACTGATCCGGTAAATCAGGAAGAAGAAGTTTGTCTGAATGAGCCTGATCAAGAATTAGTAGTGCAAGAAGCTCCCAAAGTTCCAAGGTATGTAACTCTAAATCACTCTGAAGATCAGATCATAGGTGACAAAAGTAAAGGGGTACAAACAAGGAGAAGAATTGCTCAAGATTCAAATGAATACTGTCTGATTTCAAAGATTGAACCTAAGATAGTTAATGAAGCTTGCAATGATGAAAACTGGACCAAAGCAATGGAGGAAGAGTTGATGCAAATTGAGAAAAATCATACTTGGGATCTTGTTCCCAGACCTAGAGACAAGAATGTGATTGGAACCAAATGGGTCTTCCGGAACAAACTGAATGAAGTTGGTGAAGTAATTAGAAACAAAGCTAGATTGGTCCGCAAAGGCTACTCTCAAATAGAAGGAATTGATTTTGAAGAGACCTTTGCTCCGGTGGCAAGAATTGAAGCAGTCAAATTATTTCTTGCATTTGCTACCTTCAAAGACTTCAAGGTATATCAAATGGATGTCAAGTCTGCTTTCCTAAATGGTGACTTGGAAGAAGAAGTATACATTGAACAACCGGATGGATTTCAATTGTCTGATCATGATAATATGGTCTGCAAGTTGAAGAAAACATTGTATGGTTTGAAGCAAGCCCCAAGAGCATGGTATGAAAGGTTGGATAAACATCTTGTGCAGATTGGTTTCAACAAAGGTACTACTGATAGTAATCTATATTTCCAAATAGATAAGGAAAACATCTTGATTGTTGAAGTATTTGTTGATGATATCATCTTTGGAGGAAAAGACAGTATGTGTAAAACTTTTGCAAATCAAATGAAAAGTGAGTTTGAAATGTCATTGCTTGGTGAAATGAATTTCTTCTTGGGTCTGCAAATTACTCAGACAAAGAAAGGCATCTTTATCTGTCAGACCAAATATGCAAAAGAATTGTTGAGGAAATTCAGAATGGAAGATTCAAAGCCAATGAACACCCCTATGGCAACCGGATGTAAGTTGAGCAAAGATGATGACTCTCCTAAGATAGATCAGACCAAGTATAGATCAATGATTGGAGGACTATTATATCTCACTTAGACTAGACCAGATATAATGCAGGCTGTTGGTCTTGTGGCAAGATTTCAGACTGATCCCAGAGAATCTCATGTCATGGCAATCAAAAGAATTTTTAGGTACTTGAAAGGAACGGTTGAGTATGGTCTATGGTACCCTAGAGATCAGGATTTCTCTCTTCATGCATACACAGATGCAGATTGGGCAGGAGATGTGGATGATAGGAAGAGTACAAGTGGAGGAGCTTTCTTTTTGGGAAAAAGATTGGTTTCTTGGCTAAGAAAGAAACAAGAGGCAATATCTCTGTCTACAACTGAAGCAGAATACATTGCAGTAGCAGGTAGTTGCACTTAGATTTTATGGATGAAACAGATGCTAAGATACATTAAAGTTGAATATGAGGAGCCTATCACAATTTTCTGTGATAATTCAAGTGCAATTAATATTTCTAAGAACCCGGTATTAGACTCTAAGACTAAGCACATATCTATCAAGTTTCACTTTCTGAGAGAACAGGTGAACAAGGAAGAAGTCAGATTAGAATATGTACCCTCCAAGGATCAGATTGTGCATATCTTTACTAAACCTCTTCCCAAGGACTCTTTTGAGTATCTCCAGGAGAAGTTAGGGGTCATGGCCCCTCCGGTGATGAACTAGGATGCACTGATGTGCATCAGTCCGATGGATATCACAGTCTTATCTTGTGATCCGGATTGATGAAGGGGAGCTGCTACTAAGGGGGAGTAGCTGGTATGATTATGATGTGTTAGAAATGCAAGTGTGAGCCCTTTGCCATTGATGTCAAAGGGGGAGAGAAGACATGTGAAAAACAAGTGGTTGATGATCAAAGGGGGAGCAGCAAAAGAAGAGAAGACATGTGAAGAGTTGTTGCTGATAGGGGAGCTGTGACAGAAAGGAGAAGATCTTGTCTTGATGGTTTTTCACATCATATGTTGCCATCAATTACAAAAGGGGAGATTGTTGCAAGTATGAGGTTAGCCAGTGTTGTCATTGATGTCAACATACTCATATTGCATTGACAAGAAGGATTGGATGAGCTATGTGCTGAGGATATTGAGAAAATTAGTCTCAATAAGGAACAGTGAAGAACAGTGATGAAAAGAAGGCAAAAGTACTCAATAGGTTGAGAATCAGAGGATGCAGATTAAAGGGTTTGTAGATATGAGTCTTGAGATGATCTAGTTAAGTTTTCAGAGGTCCACATGAAGATTTGAAGAAGTTGTAATTGATCAATTAGAACCGGTCCCAGGAGGTGCTCTGGAGTGACAGAATGCTACAAAGAGGTCCGGCAAGATCCGAAAGTGTATTATCCTATCTTGTGGATTGGATGGAGTGTTTGGGATGTCCTTGTGATGTGTCATCTCAATTTGCTCATGATTTGGAGGTCCGGAAGCACATGTTTCAGTATGACAGTGGCGATAGACTGTGTTCTTGAAGTTCTGGATGAGGAAGAGAAGAGATTCCGGTGAGCAGAGGAAGTGCAGATGTTTCTGGTCATTCAGGCAAGCTTGTGAAGGTTCTTGGATCATGTTGAGGTTGTGTTGTTGATCCGCATTGGTGGTAGAGCCCAGAATTGAAGATATTCTTCCGGATGAAGTTCTTGTGGTGGCCGACCGGATGTGTTATTCATCTTGCGAATGTTCTTATGGTTGAGTGCCAACTTAGATGATCATTCCTTAGTCGATGTCTTGTATAAATAAAGGTTTGAGAATTCATTTCAAAGTGTGGAGTAAAGTAGATGAGTGTGGCATAACGAAAGAGCGAAAGGCAGAGCAGGTGTGACTCGGGCTTAAATGGAACTGATTCAGACATGGTAAAGATGTCATTCTCCAGTTCAAGGTTGTGATCCTTATGATCTTGTAGACAGTGTGTCTCTTTGTAGGTAGTGTGCCTCTTTGTGAGTAGTGTGCTCAGGCAGTGAGCCCTAATTGGCATGTGCCATTCATTTTTCTTATTCTTCTAACAGAGAATAATTCTTGGGTTAATCACCCCGTGGTTTTTCACTTAACCAAGATTTCCACATCAAAAATCTTGGTGTCAAATGTGTTGATGTTTATCTGCTCTGGTGTTTATGCTTTGTGCTTTCATGAATGATTATTTGATATGCTATTAACTAACAAGAAGAATCAAATATTTGAAGTAGAAGCAAAGCTTTTGTACAATTGATTCACCCCCCCTCTTAGTTGTGTGCCCTAGATCTAACACCATGTATCTAAGCTCTACATCCTTAAATGGGCAGCTCATGAAGGCTATGGGTTTTTCTTCCTTGGCTTCATTTCTTTGTGTCAGTACTGTTGTAGATGTATGCTCTGAAGAAAATAAGTAAATGTAGAAATCTCTTGTACAATCTAGACTAATCAGAACATGGGCATCAGATATAGTTTTCTTGATGTCCTCAAATGCTGCTCTTGCTTCAAGAGTCCATTCAATTTTAGCATCTTTCTTGAGCATTGCATTAAGTGGTCTAACAATCTCTATGAACCTAGTAATGAAATTCCTAACAAAGTTTATCTTACCAAAATAGGATTTAAACTCTTTCTTACTTCCAGGAAGTTGCAGCTTCATGATTGATTCTACCCTAGCAGGGTTAATGATGATCCCATTTTTTGTTATCAAGTGACCAAGCAATTTACCAGTTGTCACTCCGAATATGCACTTATTGGGATTGAGTGAGATACCATATTATTCACACTTCTTGAGCACCTTCCTGAGGTCTTCTATATGATCTCCCCTTTCCTTTGAAAAAATGGTCAAGTCATCCATGTAAATGATTATGCATTTACCAATTAAGCCTCTGAAAGCTATATCCATTGCATGCTAAAAGGTGGCTCCAGCATTTATCAATCCAAAAGGTATGTGCCTATATGCAAATATTCCCCACTTGGTGGTGAATGCAGTTTTCAACCTATCTATTTTATCTACCACCACCTGATTATACCCTGAGAAACCATCCAAGAATGAAATCATCTACGCACCATTTACTATTTGTAAGATCCCATCCAGTGAAGGTAAAGGATAGTTGTCCTTTTCAGAAGCTCTATTCAAGTTTCTAAAGTCTACAAATAGCCAGATGTCACCATTTTTCTTCCTTATAGGGACCAAATTTTCCACCCAAGTTGAATGCCTCACAGGAAATATGATCCTAGAATTAAGCAACTTCTTCACTTCTTCAAAAATGATGGGTTCTAACAAGGCATTAACAAGCCTCTGCTTTTGTCTAAAAGGTTTAGCATCTGGCTTCAATGGTATAGTATGGGTGATGTTTGAGGTATCATAAGTCTTTAGCTCATCATAAGTCTAGGTGAAAACATGGATGCAATCCTTCAGTGCTTGAGTTATCCCTACCATTTCTTCTTCTGTATAGACTTTGCCTATCAGGGCATTCTTTACTTCTTCATTTTGTCCTATATTGATTGGTGAGTATTCTCCTCCATCAGTCTTTGGGAGGTCTTTTTGTTTCATCATATTGTGTAAATCAAAAGCCTTTTCTAACTCTATCCTACCCTTGGGAATCTTGTTGGTAGGTAATTCCATGATTTCTTCTTCTTCCCAGGTATGATCTTCTACACTCCTTTCATCTATGATCTGAGCATTGAATATATCTCTATTCGATATGAAGTCTAAAATATGTTGGTCATCATCAAATACTTGGAGATTGGTGACATTATCTGGTATGGAAGGTACTGATACCAACTTGACTGAGAATCTCTTCAAACTAGAAATGGACAATGGTTCCAATGTACTTGCAGCCTGTGCCAAGGCATCTACTCTGTGATTCTATTCTCTAGGCACATGGGTGATGTTGAATGCATCAAATTCTTCTATTAAATCCCACACCCTATGTCTATAGTTAGACAACTTCTTGTAATTGCAAGAGTATATGCCTCTTACTTGTCTTACCACCAATTCTGAGTCTCCATAGACATGTAGAATCTTCACTCTTTTCTTGAGGGCAAACAATAACCCATGAATTAAAGCTTCATACTCCATCACATTGTTGGTACATGGGAATTGTAGTCTACATGCTGCTAAATAGGATTTTCCTGCTGGATTGATAAGGTCTATCCCTACTCCAGCCCCTTGTTTTGACTTGGATCCATCAAACCTAAGGATCTAGGGTTTATCTTTTGTTAGAGACTTGTCAGGACCCCCTCTTTTCTTTTTAGCTCTAGCAGCTACACCACCTGATATCCACTTCAGTTTCGGTGACTCATTCTTTGTCACTTTTAATGAATGACTTGTATCTGATACCTTTCCCTTCTTAACATCTGTGATATCACCATTATCTTTACTTGATTGCATTCCCATCCCTTTCCCTTTATCCTTAAGCATGTCTTTACTATCAAATGACTAATCCTTTGAATAAAGCATCTTCTATTTATTCAATATGTGTAAGCATAATGAGCATGTAATTTCAGAATGTGGTGCTTCATGCAATCTACACCATCCCTCAATTAAAATATGATCTGCAGGAATCTTCTGTAACATAAGCCTTTAAATCTATTTTGACAAAAATTCTTCAAACTTGGTCAAATTACTCCCTTTATCTTCATCAGATACTTCATAATCTGACTCAATCAAATAGTTGGTCCCTGGGGTGATGTTATCTTCACCCCTAGAAATCTTTTTAGCATACATCAGGATCTCTTCTAAGTTATGAGTGTGGCTTTCATCTTGATATGTATTTTCTTCTATACCTGCAGATGACAAACAAGAATCAACATCATTATAATTATCTGCATTACTTACTTACAAACAAGCATCACAAGTTTTCTCTGAATGTGCCTTATCATGCAACCTACACCAACCCTCAATCAAAATGTCCTCATTAGATATATTCAATGTTTGGCAATGACGCATTTCCCTAGACAAGTGTAACTTAAATTTTTTGAAATGATCAACTTCATCACCATCATCTAAACTATAATCAGACTCAATGATCACCCTATCATCTTGGTGAACATGCTCAGGGCTATGAGCATCATACATGAGGATCTCTTCTATCCTGACTATTCAGGGCATGATCGAATAAACCCCTAGTTCAACATCTACGTACAATACCTCATTTGTGTTATTATACTTAGTGATCATGTGTTTAATGTGAGGTTTAGCCTCTATCCTGATTTGATTAGGAATCCCCTTCCATGGTAACCACATATGACTAAAATCTATAGACATATAGCCATTGAGTGTCTTTGACCAATGCCTACTAAGCAACATTCCATAGGTGTTAGGGATATCTACCACTTGGATGTCCATATAATATTGAATCCTTGGATCTGATGCTAACTGCATGTGGATATGTGTTAACTCTCCCACTACACTTACTTTAGATTTGTCTAGTTATGTCACCTTCTTGAGTGATTTAGCTGGATGCAACCCTAAGGCATTACAGATAGACAATGGCATCACATTAGTTGATGCACCCGAATCTACTAGGCAATTATGTCAGTTCTTTCCAAACATCCTTAACATGAGTAAGAAAGGAGGTGACTCAATTTTATCTCTATACAGGGTCATATGGGAAGTTTTAGCAGCATAGACAGTAGCTGGGACTTTGTGCTTGACATTATTGTCTTTAGCAACAGGATCTTTATTTGCAACTTGACCAGGATTATGAGCATGACTATCTTCTTTCAGAATAGGCTCATCTAAGGATCTCATGAAAGCCTTCTTGATGGTTGGGGTTTTAAGAAGTTTAGACAATGACAAGATGAGCTTAATTCTTTTCATCTCCTCTGCTAAATATGCAACTAACTTATCAGACTCAGGAGATTGATTATTAGCTTTCAGCATGGTGTCCTGAGGCGTGAAGTACTAGGCATTAACCTTAGGAATACCAGGATTGTTGTTAGCTTTTGGATCTGGAGGAGTGTTGAAGTTGTTAGGAGGTAATGACATGGTCAAGGGACCAGAAGGTTTGTTAGGATTACTCCTGAGGTTGTAATTGTGTCTACCTTGGTACTGCTACTGGCAGACATGAATTTCTTCATGTTCCACGGTTGGTTCATTTTCATCTTCAAATGGGAACACATAGTTTGTTTCAAATGCCAAGAAGGATTCCTCACATGCTAATGTATAGTTCTCATGAGGTAAGGTTGTTTGGTGCTGAGCGTGATTTACATAACTTTCTAACACAAGAGAAGAATCATATCCACAAGGGATGATCTCATTTCCTTCAATGAAAGGAGGATTACCTGCAATATTAGACACTTCAGCCTGAAAAATGATAGCTGCTATTTTGAACTGAAGACAGTCTAGCTCAGCATGTACACTGGTGTTATTTATTCTACACCAATTTGTAAGGGTTGCCTTTGCTAGGTTCACTCTAGTGGTCTGTTTTGGTTCACTAGGAGGTTGATTATCTAAGGGTGATGGAAAAGAGCCATTTTTTGGCCTAGTATTCCATACTCTAGGCTGCCTAGGTGCACTATTGTTATTGCTATTATTACGGTTATGGTTCCTATCACTATTGTATCCTCTGTCAGGATATCCTGATCTATCATTATTATAGCCTCTATTTTGATTTGACTGAGAATAAAAATTTTGTCCTCTCAGATGTGTAATTTTTGTTGTCAATTTCCTAAGTTGTGTAGACATCTCCTTGATGTCTTCTTTCTCTTCTTGAACTTTGGCTACTATGTTTTCTTATTGAGGTTTAAAGAAAGAAGAACCATTATTATTATTTTTTCCTACATCTTGAGATGTTTGAGCATGTCCTGGATGTTGGGAATTGGTGCAAGAGACCATGATAGTTAATTTTGACTTTTATGCTCACTAGGAGCTTTCAATTTTGGATTTTATGTTCATTATGAGCCTAGGTGGGTGGTGCAGGAGCACCTACCTGACAGCTGACCTCCATGAGGCAGTTAGTTTGTTTTAGGTCTTGTTGATGTTTCCAAGAAGGTCTTGTAAGACCAATGCATGTAATAAGGTCATGTTGACCAGACTTTACTATTTTTAGCTAGGTTGTTAGGACAGTTGTTATGCTGTATGTCCGGTTGGATCTCCCAGCCACCTGGAGAGATCTCCTAGCCGCTTGGAAGCTCCCAGCCGCTTGGAGTCAGGTCGGTAGTACTCGCAGGAGATCCTATTTATGCATTAGGATCGGTTGGTTTTAAGCAGTATTGCAGATCATCGATCAGACATTGCAGAGAGTGAGACAGAGAGAGAGAGAGACTGAGCATTGTACTTGCATCTTTTGAAATCAATAAGGAGATCCTGTTTCTGTTCATTTTCTATTTGATCTCCATTGTGAAATCGAGTTGCTGAACTGGCAGTTTCATGGATTCGCTGATCCATTCCACCGGTTGATTCGTCGAATCGGTGGAATGGCCATGTATAATAGCTTAGGTTTTAGTCTGCATTTTGTGTTTGTTTGCATGCAGATGTGCAGGATCATGGTCGAGATGTGTTGAGAACCCTAGCATGGGTATGTGCTAGGTCGTGCTGATAGTTTGAGTCTGGAAGATTGCCCTAAAAGCAGATCGGGTCACCTCAGGAGGTTCGGCGGATCGAAATTCGCTAAGGTTGGAAATTCGTCACAACGGCATCATCAGGATATTTCTATGTATATCCTGTAGTTGCTTCAGGTGTCATCTGAGTAGATGGAGGTGAGCATGATACAGTTGTTTGCATAAGGTGAATGCGTTTCGGGGTGATCATCACAAGGTGTTGCCGAGGAAGAGTATATCGGCATAAGTTAGTTGATCGGGTTGATAAAATTATCGCGAGCCGATAATGTTAAGTTTGGCCGACAGCAGGATATTGAAGGAACTGCATATGACATCATCGTCATCAGGATAATCGTCATTAGGACATTCCGAAATGTCACCCGATAAAGGTTTATCCTGCTGACCCTAAGTGTTTTGGTATCGGCATAAGGCATCAAGGAGTTAAGTGGATCAGGAGGAGGATATTCGGTAGAATATTCGTCATCAATATAAAGTTGAGTATCATCATCAGGGTGTTTCATTTGACCGGATAAGTCATATCCTGATGCTGTTGTTTAAGTAGTCAGATATCGAGGTGACGTAAGCATCGAAGGAAAGGTGCTTGAAGTTGTCGTCATCAGGATATATGGGAGGAACCAGATATTTTATATCCTGCTGATGAAGATGATGTCGAACATCATGAGGCTGCAGATAGAGGTTGGCAGTAAGATGAACAGTGATCATCAGGAGGATGATTGTGCTTGCTGAGTATGATGATGCTGCCGATAGCCAGATATGATGATGCTGCTGATAGGTGAAAGGTCAAAGGTTTGTCTGCAGGAGGATATCGGTCGGCAAGAGAAAATATGATGATGATGATGGGTTGTAGACATACATGCTGTATGTCAAGGTTTTAGTGTGGATGCCTCTGCATCAGTGGGGTCATGTATGTGTTTATTATTGTAATAAGGTCTGAGTCAGACCACTCTCTCTATTTTAGAAGTCAAACTAGTAGTGGAGCTCCAAAATAGCATGTGCTATGTTTAGAAAAATAGTGATAAGGCTAAAATTAGGGATCTTTTTGCCTTTTTGGATAGAAGGAGAATCTTGCATGATGAAGAGGAGTTTTATTTGCATTGTATTTATCCCTTTGGGCTCATGGAAAGAGGGATTATTGAAGTTGAAGAGAGAAAATAAGATTTAAGACTATTTCTGCTACTTTTTCTAGTGCAATCCGTTGCTCTTATGTGTGGTACTCACCCGTACAGTCATTTCAAGGGATCTCATATTTTGAATGTTGTAGATGCATGTATTACCTTCCATTTAAATCAAATTAGGTGCTTTGACATTGCAGGAGGAGAGAGAACAATTCGTTGTCCTAGTTTTGCTGTTTTGAGGAGGATTTGGTAGGGTTTAAGGAGATCGATGGGGTTCTAACCCAAATATTTGTATTAGAGCCCCAAAATGAATTTTTTAGGTCTGTTTAGGTGTCTTTTACAATGGGTTTTGTTTGTAGGAGCAGGGGAGCAATCCAAGGCAAGATTTCAAGAGGATTTGGCTTGGTATCACTGTGTATTAAGCCATTTGAGATAGCTAGAGTGAGGTTGAGTTGGTAATATGATTTGAAATGCCCAAGGAGGTCCAAAACCTATTGAATCATTCTATTTACAACTCATTCTAAGTTCTAGAATTGGTTAGGAAGTTCTGGGCAACATTGGTGGGGTACTTCCTTTGTAAAATAGGGTTAATTACCCCTTGGAACAATAGGTATAGTCCTTTTTCAAGGCATGTGTTCCAAAACAAGGTACCCTACATGTTAATTATGTTATAGAGTTCCTTAATCAGTATCTAAAAAGATAAATATTTTGGTGAGTTGTTTGGGAAGTTTGGGAGTTATGCCCTTAGAACCTCATTTCTAAGGCTACAAGGAAAATAGGCAGTTTGTAAAGAAACATTGGGTAGGACAGCCTGCTAGGTCACTTGGTGAGTTTGATGAGTTTCCCTAGGTCAAATGAACATGTGTCATCTCTCCTCAAGTGTTGACAATCATCTCACACACCCAAACCAATTTGGGCTCATGAATGAAAGTTTTAGATGCCATGTTGTGCAAGTTTGTTGTCCACCCTAAGAAGGATCAGTCACTCATGTTTGTGAAGGTTTAGTAGTCATCCCCTGCTCTACATCAAGTTGTATCAGAGCACAAGTTATGATTAGGAAAGTGTGAAGAAGAAGGAGTACAAGTTGCCTCCTAAGAACAATCCAGTCCTCACTAGAGAAGTGAGATTGATGAAGGAATCTCAAGATGGAGTCCTAACCAGACTTGTAGCCATTGAAGCAAACTTGAGAAGAGGTGGGGTCATTGAGGAAGATAGTGACCAAGAGTATGAGGGTGAAAATGTAGACCCTCAAGAGGGATCCAATGAGGCAGATATGGATCCATATGATAAAAGGTTTATGAAGATGCTGCAGACTGTGAAAGGAGAAAACACTGATGTTAAGATGGAGTTGCCCATGTATGAAGGGAAGATGAATGGTGAGGAGGTACTAGACTGGATTGATTCATTAGATAACTAGTTTGAGTACAAAGAGATGCCTGAAGAGAAGAAAGTCAAACTGGCAAAGACCAAGTTGAAGGGAGCAACACTGACATGGTGGAACTATGTTCAGTCAGAGAGAATAAGAAAAGGAAAAGCCAAAATTAGTTCATGGGACTAGATGGTGTCCAAGGTGAAGGGTCAATTCCTTCCAAAAGATTATGCCATTTAAACCTTCAGAAGGTTGCAAAACTTGAAACAGAAAGAGATGGATGTAATTGCCTACATAGAGGAGTTTCATAAGCTTAGTATGAGAACTGGCCATAATGAGGATGAAGTTGAAAAGATTTCTAGGTACATGAATGGGATTAGGTTCAATATCTAAGATGAACTAAGTCGTACTACACCCAGGAATGTGGAAGAATGAGCTTCCAGTTGGTAGTAAGAGTTGAGGAGAAGATCAAAAGGAAACAAGAACAAAATGGAAGGGGTAGAGGAAGGAATTTCAGAGGAAGAGGAAATTTTGGTGGAAGAGGATAGAAGCAACAAGGAGAAACAAATAACAACAACAAAGAGAATTAGGAGCCAAGAGGGGAGTCAAGTGAAAGAGATAACTTTAGAGGGAGAAAATCAAATAGTAAAGGTAGGTTTGGAGGCCAAGGTAGAGGGTCAAGCACCTTCACAGGCAAATGCTACAACTGTAACCAAGTTGGACATCCTACATTCAATTGCCCAGACAAACAAGCATCAAGTTCATATGGAGGTGATAGAAGAATCCAAATGGTACAAGAGGAGGACCAACAGAGTGTGAACTCATCTTTTGTACATGAAACCCTAGAAGGAGGAGAGTCCTTGATGATAAGGACATTACTAAAAGTGCCAACAACCAAGGAGCCTCCACAGAGGAAGGCTTTATTTAGGACAACTTGCAAAGCATAAGGGAAGGTATGTAAGGTGATTATTGATTCTGGTTCTACTGACAATCTTGTGTCTCTGGAAATGGTAGAAAAGTTGAAGATCAAGAGGATTCCTCACTCTACACCCTACAAGGTGTCATGGCTCAATAAGGGTCAATAAGTACTTGTGAATGAGCAATCTTGGGTGGTGTTCAACATTGGTGCCTACAAGGACAAGATCTTGTGTGATATCATCCCCATGGATGTATGCCATCTACTACTAGGCAGGTCGTGGCAATTTGATAGGAAGACCAAGCATGATGGAGAAGAGAACACCTACATGATTGTGAAGGATGGAGTGTCATACCAACCTACACCCCTAAAATAAGATGGTGCAGTAGTCAATGAAGGACCAAGCATGATGGTGGTAAAAGAGGAGTTTTTTAAGACACTGAAAGAAGAAGAGGTTGGATATTCCATCATTGGCAAGCCTATATCAGCCAAGGTAGAAACAAAGGTAGAAAAGATACAAGAGGAGGTGCAGGTCCTATTGGACAAGTATGAAGACATAGTGGTGAAAGACCTACCAAGCTCATTGCCTCCTGTAAGAGATGTAAGCCATCATATTGATCTCATCCCTGGTGCAAGTTTGCCAAACAAGGCAGCATACAAGATGACACCACAGCAAAATGAAGAGGTCAAAAATTAGATTTGTAGCATGCCACTTGTTCTACCAATGAAGATTTACCAAGTTTAACTTAGAAAGTAAATAGATCAAGATACTGATAGCAGAAGAAATAAAATTTTTCCTTAAATTCCTTTGATTAAATGCACATTTGAAACACATTCCAAACTCCCATTGCATAAATCAAATTTCATTTCCTCAATAAAAGAATTGAATAATCATCTTTACAACTTTTTTTCATAATATACATACAAGCTTCAAGAGCTTAACTGATAAATAGAGATATATGATTGTATACTTGTCTGTCTTCAATGTTCCTCGCCACCAACTGCATGAGGCGAAGCATCACTCAAGTGATTTACCTCCAACCACGCACTAACTGCGATCCCCCGCACATTTACAAACTGGTAAACGGCCCTACCCTTTGACGAAGGGATTGGTATGGTAACCCCAAATAAAATAGGCCTAATTTGATCAAGGTGTTGTGTCCTACATTAATTAGTACTATCATACTATGGCTACAACCATCAAAATATGAAATCCCTACTAGAAATGCAAACCTGGATCACAGTGAACCTAGACAGTGTAAATGTTGTCTATTTACACCACTTTAGCCAAAGTTTTCTTGTCTCATATTCACCCACCCTTTATCTTGATTGGGAAAGACAACAATCTCTATACAATAGTTATTCCCTTACCCATGGATCAACAAATCCCAGGAATAACCCCACTTAACAAATGCATCATTCTCTACACATAGGATATTCCCTTTCCCATGGATCAACAAATCCCAGGAATATATCCGCTTAACAATTACATCAAACTCTATTCTAGGTTATTCCCCGCCTCTTCCATGGATCACATATCCCAAGGTTAACCTATTACATGCTTTACTAGGATACATATATCAAAGTAATACCACTTGAATCCTATTCTCACTATCTTTCCCTTTATACAACTTTCCTATATAAATACCAATCAATGATTGGTTCATGATTCCATCTAGGTAAAAACCAAACCATAGATACAATCTCACATTCACAATACAATTTTGCTAACTATATATATATATACACAATCAAAAGACATTAACAATGATAATTCAATATTGCAATCACTTAACAATAATACATCATATAATATTTTGAAAACATGAAAATCATAAAGAAGGAGAAATAATTCCCATGCCTGAGAATATAGCTCCAAATGGATCAAATACTCTTCTACTAACGACCTTCCAATACTCTAGATCGCTCTTTCAAATAAAACCACTTATAAAAACAAAATGACAAATTTTCAACACAAATGCAAAACTCAAATTTGAAAAGGAAAAGCTCTTGATTAGAAAATGGTGCAATTGAAAATGAGGGAGAGTACCCCCTTTAATACCTCAACCAATTCAAAAATGTCAATATAATGTTGTCATTCTTAACCAACTCAACAATGCTGACACTATGAGGACATGCTTATCAAAATCTAAATTTAGTTCATAAATCCTAACGTGTTAGATAAAAATTAAAAATAAAATAGAATATATTAAAAATTCACAAGGTTTTCGTGAGCCATACAATTTAAAAGTTTAAATGATTTAAAAGAAGGGCCTACGACCTTTAATAATTAAAACATGCCCATTCGTTTAAACATAAGAACATTTCCCTTATTATAAAAAACACTTAATAACCTTAAACACCATTTCTCTAAAAAAAAGGTACGTATCCCTTTTCTAAAAACAAATTTAAAGCTTAGATTTTAGAATAATAATATTATCACCTTAAACTTTAATAATTCTTATTATTTATTTTATATTCTTTATTATTATTACTTTTTTTATAAAACTAATCTTTTATTATTATATATTTTTTAAATATATTATATATATAAACTTATTGTATTAATTACCATAAAACAATATTTACGAAAACCAAATTCTGTAAACAGATAAAATCATATTTCCGCTATTAAGGGAAAAATAATAATAGTATTTATATAAAATACATATAGAGAGACTATAAATATACATTTATATATATTCACATATGTATAATTTTATCATCGTAAAATCAAATATAACTCATAATCAAGAAATGCATATAAAGTCGTAAAATCTTCATAGACTTCTCGTCAAAGAACACAAGAGAGACGATAATTCTTGCATAAGCCAAATCGACATCTCCAAAACTATGAGTAATATGCTCATGAATATATGTAGGTATGCCTTCCTACATAAGTTCATGCTCATATCAACTCATATATAAGAACGTATCGTGGACTTGCACGAGCATTAATTAACTCAAAGAAACCAAACACTTAACAACATGCAGGTTTGAACATCCAATCAAGACTCAAGATACATAACTCAGATCACTTACCACTACCCACACTGACTCGACTCAACCTAGGTCAAATAGGATGTGAGTGTGTGCTGCTCAGTTTAGGCTTCTCTTTTATGTTTACTAGTCCAAGTCCTTCTCTTGAGTGATACCTCCCCTCTTTTCTGGAGGGACAACTTGTTCCTGCATCCACTTAGATCATCGCAAGAGTAGTTAACTAATCAAAATATAATCATTAATTAACAATAACCACATTTAATACAAGACATTGCATTATTCTTTTTCTCATCATATTGCATTCAAGATAGATAACACACATAGATGCAGATATTCATAAATACTTCAATTTTCACAAAATATCCAATCTATAGTAAATGGATAAAAACACATATACAAATGCAGAAATCCATAATCACTCACTTTCCAAACAAATTAACCAAACTAGGTAAATAATAAGTAGATAGAAACACATGGGGTGTAACATACTTACTCCCTTGTGAATCATCGTCCCCGATGATTTTTAAGTATCAAGTATTATCACCACATACATAAGTCATAAAAATTATCATACTACATAACATATTGATGTTAAGAGCTTTCATAATTCATAATAAGTTGTGGAAACTCTTGCTTCATCTTAGCATAATCTTTCCAAGTGGCAAAATCTTCTGCATACTGATCCAATTGAACCTTGCACTGCATAACCTTTCTATTTATGCAAGCAAAGATTACGAACTTCCAGCATTTCAAATGCTTGATCAAAACCATACCTAGTTTTTGTACTTGTAAAGCATTCTATGAATATAATAATCATCAGTTAAATATATAAATATATCAAATTTGAATCATTAATAGCATTGTGCCTCCTAGAAATAGCTATTATCAGAATGATTCTGCAATCAATTGATTTGTTAACTTCGAGAACTTCGAAGAGCTCTTTACATCTAAGAGCTTGTTTGGAATACATTCCAAACATAATGAAACTCTTTTTTTTTTTATGGGATTGGACCTTCAAAGAACTTTTATTCTATAATCGAGAATTGTCTCTGTATATACTTAGCATCAGCATAACTTCTCTATTCCTTATTGGTTCTCTGCCAATCTTTTCTGATTAGCATGATCTGTTCATCCATTTCTAACAACATTTCTGGACTAATGCTAATCCTATCTTCTAGCTTACCCAACTTATAGGAGTTCGGCATCTTCTTCTGTTCAATGTTTCAAGCAGAAAGATAGGAATTTTTATAATCAAAACCCACCAGTGGTAGATATTCTTCCCCACTTATAATGTTGATCCATACAATATATTCAAACAATTCTTCCAAAACCTGGTTAACTCTCACAGTTTAACCATCGTCACATGCACATTTCTATCTGAGATATTCTCCCCAAGATCTGTGTGTAAACTAAACACTTCCTACATAATTTTGTGAGCTAACACTATGCTTCACCAGATAAATTCTACGGTATAAAAGGTGTTACCTTTATTCTATAGCATTCTAAACAACTTGCCACAAATCTTGCGGCATTCCTTTTCATTCCCTTATATAAATATAATGGTGATGCAGAGGCATCCACACTAAAACCTTGACATACAGCATGTATGTCTACAACCCATCATCATCATATTTTCTGTTAACATTGTCAGCATCATCATATTTTCTCTTGCCGACCGATATCCTCCTGTAGACAAACCTTCGCCCTCTCACCTGTCGGCAGCATCATCATATCCGGCTATCGCAAACATCCTCCTGATGTTCACTGTTCATCTTACCGCCAAACACTTTCTGCAGCATCATGATGTTCAACATCATGTTCATCAGCAGGATATAAAATATCTGGTTCCCTCCATATATCCTGATGACGAAACTTCACGCACCTTTCCTTCGATGCTTACGTCACCCCGATATCTTGATGATGATTATCCTGATGACGATGACGTCACATGCAGCTCCTCCAATATCTTGCTGTCGGCCAAACATAACATTATCGGCCCGCGATGGTTTTATCAACCCGATCTTCTACCTTATGCCGATATACTCTTCCTCGGCAACACCTGATGATGATCACCCCGAAACACTTTCACCTTATGCAAACGTTGCATCATGCTCACCTCCATCTACTCGGATGACGCCCGAAGTAACTGCAGGATATACACAGAAATATCCTGATGATGCTGTTGTGACGAATTTCCAACCTTAGCGAATTTCGATCCGCTGAACCTCCTGAGGTGACCCGATCTGCTTTCAAGGTGATCTTCCAGACTCTAACAACCAGCACGACCTAGCACATATCCATGCTAGGGTTCTCAACACCTCTTGATTGCGATCCTGCAAACATGCATGCAAACAAACAGAAAATGCAAGCTAAACCCTAAACTATGGTACATAGCCATTCCACCGATTCGACGAATCAACCGGTGGAATGGATCAGCGAATCCATGAAACCACCAGAACAGCCACACGATTAAACAATGGAATTCCACAGAGAATGAACACAAATAGGATCTCTTTATTGATTTCAAAAGATGCAATTACAATACTCTGTCTCTCCTCTCTCTGTCTCACTCCCTGCAAAGTCTGATCGATGATCTGCAATGCTGCGTAAAACCAACCGATCCTAATGCATAAATAGGAATTCTCGCGAGTACTACCAACTCGACTCCAAGCGGCTGGGAGGATCCAACTGAACTAACAAACTATATAGCTGTCATCAGCTGTCATAACAAACTACCTAAAAATAGAAAAGCACAATCAACTTGGACCTTATTACATGCATTGGTCTTATAAGACCTTCTTGGAAACATTAACAAGACTTAAACTAACTAACTGCCTCATGGAGGCCAGATGTCAGGTAGGTGCTCCTGCACCATACTCCCCAACAGAAAAGAACTCATGTCCCATGAGTTAGGTTGTGGAGGTCCTCCACCTTTACACTTTGCCTTTGCAGTGTCTTGACCTGTTCTAGCTTTATCCTCTGCTGTCTCTTGGCTGCTCCAAGATTTCTGAACTGTACTTGCTGTCTTGCAAGTAAACCCTCAGGCCTGGCAATGTAGGCCCTTCTCACACATACCTTGTGTTTGTCAGGTTGTCTTACCAGAACCTCTGTCTGAACTACCTCTTGAACTTCTGTAATGTTCAACTCTGTCTTTCTTTCAACCTTTATAGGACAAACAATAGTCCCAACTATGACAACATCCTTGTCATTCCTCTCAACTGGTTGCTATTTGCAAACCTGTTGCTGAACCTGCTGCTGACCTCTGTCAGTCACAACTGAAACTTTCTTCAACCTGTTGTCCTTAACAACTCCTTTCCCTGCAGTGTCCTCAACTGCCTGTATGCCTGCTGCTATAGGCATATGCACAAATTCCTTCTTTCCCACTAAAATGATTTTTGCTGCCTTTTGTACTACAGCTGCTTCCTGTAATGGCATAAACATAATAGTTTTCCCATCTTTCTTGATGGTGTAGGTATTAGCATACCCATCATACAGTACCCTCCTATCAAATTGCCATGGCCTACCCAACAGTAGGTGACAACATTCCATGGGCAAAATGTCACACAAAACTCTATCCTGATATGCTCCAATATGAAAATCCACATATGCCTGTTCATAGACAAAAAGTGATTGACTATCACTCACCCAAGATGCCTTGTAAGGGTGTTGATGTGGAATCCTTTCCAAATTCAGTTTATCCACCATTTCCTGAGATACCATGTTATCTGTTGAACCAGTATCAATGACAACCTTACATACTTTACCTTTGCTCTTGCATGTGGTCTTGAAAAGAGCTCTTCTTTGCATCATATCCTTTGATGCCTGCAAACTAATTCTCCTAAGCATCAATGCTTCTCCCTCCTCAGGATATCCATAATTGTCAGGAACTCTATCTTGATAAGTGTTTAAACTTTGTACACATTCCTCTACTTTCTCTTCTTGCACAAGTTGTACTCTCTTGTCATTCGTTCTATCATCTCTGGATGATGAACCCTTGTTTTCTGGACATTTGAAAAATGGATGACCAAACTCACCACAGGTGTAACACTTTCCTGAAAATGTAGTAGAACCTCTACCACTTCCAAATCTGCCTCTATTACCTTTCCATCCACCTCTGAAATCAGACTGTCCCTGTCCTTTACCAGTGTCTTCTTGACCCTCATTGGTTTTCCTTGTTGTAGGGGCTAATCCTCTTCCCCTCATATTGTTTCCTCTTCCTCTCATGGACTTATCTTGTCTTCTATTCACCTTTTCTTCAATCCTGATTGCCATTTGGTAACAATCCTCCACATTCTTAGGGTTAGCTAAAACTAACTCATCCTGTATGTTCAATCTCAAACCAGCCAAGTACCTAGCCACCTTTTCTACCTCATTCTCATGATGACCAGATCTCATACTCAATTTATAAAACTCCTCAATATATGCCTTCACATCCATTTCCTTCTGCCTTAAAAATTGCAGCTTCTTAAACATCTAAATTTCATAATCCTTGGGCAAGAATTTACCTTTGATCCTTGCTACCATTTTATCCCATGAAGTGATCTTTGACCTTCCTTGTTTCCTTCTCTCGGATTGTACATAATCCCACCATACCAAAGCATGACCTCCTAACTTGGTCTTTGCAATCTTTACCTTCTGATCCTCAGCAACATCTTCACATTCAAAGTGATTATCAAGTGCAGCAATCCAATCCAGTAACTCATCTTCATTCAAACTTCCATTATACTTGGAAACATCAACCTTTACCTTAGGTTTACCACTCTGCACTGCCTTTAACAGTTTTGCAAATCTCTGGTCTTCAGCATCCACATCTTCAGCTACCTCTTCATACTCTTCAATAGCATCTTCATCTTCTTCAGACTCACTGTCTTCCACTTCCCTCTTTTTGTTCTTTTCCAGGGCTACAAGCCTGGCTTGAAGTGCTTCAGCAAGCTCCTTCATCTTCCTCATCCCTCTGGCATGTTTTTCCTTCATCTCCTGCAATTCCCTTGTAGTACCATTACCTTTCGGAGGCATTTTGTCAACCTCTCACTCCTCTACCTCTGTCTTTTCAGTGACAGAATCAACACACAACAGCCCAGACCTTTTGCTGAGCTCTGATACCACTATGATGCAGAGGCATCCACACTAAAACCTTGACATACAGCATGTATGTCTACAACCCATCATCATCATCATATTTTCTGTTAACATTGTCAGCATCATCATATTTTCTCTTGCCGACTGATATCCTCCTGCAGACAAACCTTTGCCCTCTCGCCTGTCGGCAGCATCATCATATCCGGCTATCGCAAACATCTTCCTGATGTTCACTGTTCATCTTACCGCCAAACGCTTTCTGCAGCATCATGATGTTCAACATCATGTTCATCAGCAGGATATAAAATATCTGGTTCCCTCCATATATCCTGATGACGACACTTCACGCACCTTTCCTTCGATGCTTACGTCACCCCGATATCCTGATGATGATGATGTCACATGCAGCTCCTCCAATATCCTGCTGTCGGCCAAACATAACATTATTGGCCCGCGATGGTTTTATCAACCTGATCTTCTACCTTATGCCGATATACTCTTCCTCGGCAACACCTGATGATGATCACCCCGAAATGCTTTCACCTTATGCAAATGATTGCATCATGCTCACCTCCATCTACTCGGATGACGCCCGAAGTAACTGCAGGATATACACAGAAATATCCTGATGATGCCGTTGTGACAAATTTCCAACCTTAGCGAATTTCGATCCGCCGAACCTCCTGAGGTGACCCGATCTGCTTTCAGGGCGATCTTCCAGACTCTAACAACCAGCACAACCTAGCACATACCCATGCTAGGGTTCTCAACACCTCTTGATTGCGATCCTGCAAACATGCATGCAAACAAACAGAAAATGCAAGCTAAACCCTAAACTATGGTACATAGCCATTCCACCGATTCGACGAATCAACCGGTGGAATGGATCAGTGAATCCATGAAACCACCAGAATAGCCACACGATTAAACAATGGAATTCCACAGAGAATGAACACAAACAGGATCTCTTTATTGATTTCAAAAGATGCAATTACAATACTCTGTCTCTCCTCTCTCTGTCTCGCTCCCTGCAAAGTCTGATCGATGATCTGCAATGCTGCGTAAAACCAACCGATCCTAATGCATAAATAGAAATTCTCACGAGTACTACCAACTCGACTCCAAGCGGCTGGGAGCTTCCAAGCGGCTGGGAGGATCCAACTGAACTAACAAACTATACAGCTGTCATCAGCTGTCATAACAAACTACCTAAAAATAGAAAAGCACGGTCAACTTGGACCTTATTACATGCATTGGTCTTATAAGACCTTCTTGGAAACATTAACAAGACTTAAACTAACTAACTGCCTCATGGAGGCCAGATGTCAGGTAGGTGCTCCTGCACCAAATGGTTTTACATCTGCTAATATCTTAGTGACACTTGGATGTCCTAAATATGGTGCATTATGTACCTCCTCCCATACCAAATTCCTTAATTCACCATAATCAGGTACACAAGTTCTTCCATTAAATCTCAATAATCCATTAGGTTTTAAAAAAAAAAATCTTCATACTTTTTATCTTGCCATTATCCGCGAGTACTTGCTTAACTTGTTCATAGAACTCATCACTCTTGGATCCTTTCAATGATTAGCTTCTAAAGTCAGTTTGGATAGTTACCAATGAAGATATATTCATTCCTCAACTTAAAGCATTAGCAACTCTATTCTTGTTTCCCTTGACATAGTTAATGTTGAAATCTTAATCCGATATCAGTTCTTTCCACCTCCTTTGTCTTGTGCAAATAGATATTTTAATCCATGATGGTCTATTTTCAATTCAAAAGGTTTTCCCAACAGATAGTGTCTCCACATCTGTAATACATGAGCAACTGCTTCTAACTCCAAATCATACGAAACATAATTTTGTTCATAAGATTTTTACTTCCTTAATTCATAGGCTATGACTCACCCTTTCTAATTTAACACTCCACCCAAACCTTCACCTGAGGCATCTGGTATTACCTTCGAACTTCAAAGGAGTAAATTTTCTCATTTCCTGGAATAACGCTTTTGCCATTCTCCTCTTCTTAATCCTCTTAGAACTTGATTCAGATTGAGATCCTTCATTCCCCATGTTTACTAGATTGAGAATTTTCTCCTTCATTCATTACTAGAATCTTTTCCTTGTTAGGCACTTCTTTTTCTACTATAACCTTTCCTTGCTCTAATATTCTGACTCTCTCTCTTTTGTCTTGATAAACATCACTAGGATTTGATCTAACTTAGTGCCCATACTCTCAACTCCTTATCATACTTCTTCGCTTCCCCACAAAGTGAGTTCTTGCTCTAACCATCTTAACAAGATAGTTCACCCAATGGGTTTCCAAAAGATTAAATTCTATGAATGTTCCCCAATGTTCTAAAAACTTTTAACATTTCCAAATAGAATCTCTCATTTTTATTCAAAACTTTTGCCCAAGAAAAATTTCATATACATAGGCTTTTGATATAACACTTTACTTTCTTTTGTATCCAAAAGGATTTGAATATCCTCTTAGCTACATAACTAAGTGGAGTATATCCCTCAGATTCTAGTCTATGATTATCCTTGAATGGTTAATAACTCTCAACTTTATTCTCAGATACAAAATTTCAGGGATCATATTCCTCCAAATCATTGCTTAAGGGAATTACAATTACTTCTGCCAAAGGAGGAACATGATGATTCCTAAACAACATGGTGGAGAACACACTGTACTCAGAGGACATATCCTTAGAAAGTGGTAAGGATTATAATTTGGTTGGAGAGACCAAAAGCAGATGGTTAAAGTTGGCAGCCTCACTTAGAGTGATAAGTCGAGTTATATAAAAAAGCTAAGCTTCTAGCGCTAAAGACTTTACAAAGTTTAGGCTAATGATCTGCCATTTCCACTTATTGGAACATCGTATAGATACCAATTCCCTACAAGGTGCTTTTAATCATTCTTGACTCTCTCACATTCAAGACAACTTTCTCTCACTCTTCATTCTCTTTTAGAAATAAAGAGATTTCTCATCGACTAGGAATTTAGTTACTCCTAGATGGCTCAATTATGATTAAAAAAAATTTCCTACCTCACAAGGTTTCATAAATCTAAAAGTTAGGAATATACCAAGTACATTTTCTACAATTTACTCCCTTATACAATCCATCAAAGGCCCATCAAAGACATGATAGAGGTGAACAACCAAAAAATGTTCTTGTATAGCCACCAAATTGGTAAACGGCCCTACCCTTCGACGAAGGGATTGGTATGGTAACCCCAAATAAAATAGGCGTAATTTGAGCAAGGTGTTGTGTCCTACATTAACTAGTACTATCATATTATGGCTACAACCAATCCCTACTAGAAATGCAAACCTAGATCACAGTGAACCTAGACAGTGTAAACGTTGGCTATTTACACCAGTTTGGCCGAAGTTTTCTTGTCTCATATTCACCCACCCTTCTATCTTGATTGGGAAAGACAACAATCTCTATACAATAGTTATTCCCTTACCCATGGATCAACAAATCCCAGGAATAACCCCACTTAACAAATGCATCATTCTCTACACATAGGATATTCCCTTTCCCATGGATCAACAAATCCCAAGAATATATTTGCTTAACAATTACATCAAACTCTATTCTAGGTTATTCCCCCCTCTTCCATGGATCACATATCCCAAGGTTAACCTATTACATGCTTTACTAGGATACATATATCAAAGTAATACCACTTGAATCCTATTCTCACTATCTTTCCCTTTGTACAACTTTCCTATATAAATACCAATCAATGATTGGTTCACGATTCCATCTAGGTAAAAACCAAACCATAGACACAATCTCACATTCACAATACAATTTTGCTAACTATATATATATATATATATATATATATAATACAATCAAAAGACATTAACAACAATAATTCAATATTGCAATCACTTAACAATAATACATCACATAATATTTTGAAAACATGAAAATTATAAAGAAGGAGAAATAATTCCCATGCCTGTGAATATAGCTCCAAATGGATCAAATACTCTTCTGCTAACAACCTTCCAATACTCTAGATCACTCTTCCAAATAAAACCACTTATAAAAACAAAACAACAAATTTTTGACACAAATGCAAAACTCAAATTTGAAAAGGAAAAGCTCTTGAATAGAAAATGGTGCAATTGAAAATGAGGGAGAGTACCCCCTTTTATACCTCAACCAATTCAAAAATGTCGATATAATGTCATCATTCTTAACCAACTAAACAATGTTGACACTATGAGGACATGCTTATCAAAATTTAAATTTAGCTCATAAATCCTAACAACCTTCTAAAAAAAGGTGTTAGATAAAAATTAAAAATAAAATAAAATATATTAAAAATTCACAAGGTTTCTGTGAGCCATACAATTTAAAAGTTTTTTAAAAAATAAAAGTTTAAATGGTTTACAAGAAGGGCCCGCGACCTTTAATAATTACAACATGCCCATTCGTTTAAACATAAGAACATTTCCCTTATTATAAAAAAACACTAAATAACCTTAAACACCATTTCTCTAAAAAAAGATACGTATCCCTTTTCTAAAAAGAAATTTAAAGCTTAGATTTTATAATAATAATATTATCACCTTAAACTTTAATAATTATTATTATTTATTTTATTATCTTTATTATTATTTTTTTTTATAAAACCAATATTTTATTATTATATACATTTTTAAATCTATTATATATATAAACTTATTTTAATTACCATAAAACAATATTTACAAAAACCAAATTCTGCAAACAGATAAAATCATATTTCCGCTATTAAGGGAAAAAATAATAATAGTATTTATATAAAATACATAAAGAGAGAATATAAATATACATTTATATATATTCATATATGTATAAATTTATCATCATAAAATCAAATATAACTCATAATCAAGAACTGCATATAAAGTCATAAAATCTTCATAGACTTCTCGTCAAAGAACACAAGAGAGACGATAATTCTTGCATACACCAAATCGACATCTCCAAATCTATGAGTAATATGCTCATGAATATACTTAGGTTTGTCTTCCTACATAAGTTCATGCTCATATTGACTCATGTATAAGAATGTATCATGGACTTGCATGAGCATTAATTAACTCAGAGAAACCAAATACTTAATAACATGCAGGTTCGAACATCCTGTATATCGAAAAAATTTGGATTTATAAATAGAAATTATCAAACAATTGAAATGCATAACCTAAACCCAAATAATTCAATACCTCGAAGATGCAAGATGAGCTTGATTGATTGATCGCTTTGTTGTGTTGATTGCTCAATTCTGCAACATAACATTGATAAGGATGCAAGCTAGATGGATTGAAGATGATGGATAACGGCTTGAGATGAAAATTCAGCAGAGTGAGGTTGCATGAAGAAGAATCCTCCCTTTTTTCTTCTAATCTCTTCTCTAATCTCCTCTT
The DNA here is from genome assembly GCA_027924645.1 of Cunninghamia lanceolata. Lineage (NCBI taxonomy): Eukaryota > Viridiplantae > Streptophyta > Pinopsida > Cupressales > Cupressaceae > Cunninghamia > Cunninghamia lanceolata. The sequence continues at coordinate 7,203,312 of BSBN01000103.1, forward strand.
TAATGTCACCCTTCTAATCTCTTCTCTTCTCTCTTCTAATGTCCCCCCCTAATCTCTTCTCTAATGGCTCAAGAGAGGCTTGTTTTATAGGAAAGGCTTGGTTCCAATGGATGGCTAGGATCAATTAGGACTTTAGATGAAATGGATGGATAGGATTAAGTTAGGTTTCCTTGCACATCAAGAAATTGTAGTCATGTGACATGTGGCAAGGGAAGATAAGGCTTAGGTGTGCTTGTGTAGATAAATACTAAAATTAGGTCCCATTAGTTGTGCATGTGAAAGATAAAAGTTGTAACACATGATTGACTGGACAAGTGTTGGAATGTGATGAAAGATGAGTGTTTAATTCAAATAAAATATTTGAATTAGTTGTAATATGAGTTGGATATTAATTAAATCATTAAAATTTATTTAATTAATTGGGTAGATGAATAGGATGGGATAAGATATGATGTGGAAATTAATTAAATAAATAAAATTTATTTAATTAATTGGATTAAGAGTGGGATTTAGGACAAAATGCTACAAGATGTCTAGGATAATATTTTAACAAGGTGTTGCTAGACATGGACAAAGTTGGGACAAATTTGGGTGTCTACATTTTGCCCCTCTTTGAGATGATGTTAGAGATGATAAGATTTATGTCGAGTAACATCATTTCAAAGAAGCTAAGGTATGGATAGAGGAAAATGATGATGATGATGATGATGATGATGACGACTAATTGGATAGGTGGGTTGGACAAACACAGGTATGCTCTCGAAAAGAAATGGCTTGGCTACAAAAGAAAGATAAGGGGATAGATAGAAGAAATGAAGGATGCGTTATGCTGCAATGAAAGTGAGCAACCATGATGTTTGATATAGCACTAGATATTATACACCAAGGTATAAGGATCCAAGGTGACGTTGTGTCTCGTGCCCCAGCGTAATACAACCTTGTCTGACGTATGAGGAAGAAAACTTAGAGCATTGAAGTCCTAATGCACAAAAGGTATGATATGACCTTAGATGCAAAGGATAGTGCAAAAAGCTATTCCAACATACACAAGATATGAATATTAGTTGGAAAGTTATAGATGTGATACAAATGCAAGTTAAAGTGATAACACACACAAGCAAGCAAGCAAGCATGCACAAATGATTCAAAAACAAACAAGGTATTGCCCCTATCAAGCTGTAAACCAATGATTAATTGTTTGATTGTTGATGGTTGAGAGTGTTGTCATTGCGGGGAAAGCTATATCCCTAGATCAACACAAGGTTGTTTGTTGAGTTGGTTGGCTAGTTGGCTGATTGATTTGGCTTACAACAAGGCTAGGATCAAGACCATGGATTGCATTTGGATAATTGGCAAGATTGATTAACTTGATTGGTATGGATTAAGGATTGACTTGCACTTGGATAATTGTTTAGAATGATTTGAAGATGATGATTGAAGGATGATTGATTTGATGAATGGATTGTTTTGAAATGAATTGATGAATTTGATGGGTTGAGCTACTTTTGATTTATTGAAGTGATTGGATTTGTTTTGATTAGATTGGATGTGATTGAGTTGATTTTCTTTGGTTGTGATGTTTGTTGTTGCTGGGTTTATTATTTTGAATGATGATAGTGATGGTGTGATGATTAGAGTGTCCACTCAATCTAAGCAGAAGCAAGTGTTCTCAGTGTGCTCAAAGGATGTAAAACAAACAAGGTCTTGCCTTTGTCAAGTCATAAACCAATGATTAATTGTTTCATTGATGATGATAGTGTTGTCATTACGGGGAAAGCTATATCCCTAGATCAACACAAGGATGTGGGAACACTATATCCCATTGATAATGATTGATGATGAGTGATTTGGCTCATGACAAGATTATGATCAAAACTTGTTGATTTGATTGGATAATGTTCCATGATTGATTGGCTTGCTTGATATGGATTATTGACTTGGATTTAAGATCATTGCTTAGATTGATTTGATTGATGTGATTGATTGAAATGGATGAATGAATGTTATTGATAAGAAGAATTGATGATGATGAGGATTTGATTTTGATTGAATGTTGATGGAGTGGATTGTTTTGGATGATGTGATTGGTTTTATTGCTTGGATTTTTTTGACATATTTTGATTTTTTTTGGATTTTTTTGATTTTTTTGGAGTTTTTTGAAATGTTTTGGAAAACGCCAATGGATTTACAATTTGGGTAGCCTTTGTGCTTGATACCAATGACAAGGGAGAAAACCAAGTCTAGGTGCAAGGGATGGATAAAAGGATGGAGAAAAGGATGGGCTCATAGTAAATGTGATGAAAGGTTCATGAGAGTTGGATGGGATGGAAGGTTCATGAGAGTTGGATGGATAGGTAAGAGGATAGACCATATAAGGGATGGATGCTTGCCTTGTGATAAATGGATAGGTAGGCTATAGTGGAAAGCTTATTGGTGCAGGGGCACCTACCTGACAGCTGGCTTTCATGAGGCAGTTAGTAGTTTAGGTCTTGTTTATGTTTTCAAGAAGGTCTGTTAAGACCAATTGCATGTAATAAGGTCACGCTGATCATGATAAGATCATGCTGACCAGGCTTTTGCTATTTTTAGTTAGTTGGTTATAACAGTTGTCATGCGGTAGGGTCCGGTTGGATCTCCCAGCCGCTTGGAGAGTTCCCAGCCGCTTGGAGTCGGGTCAGTAGTACTCGTAGGAAAATCTATTTAAGCTTGAAATCGGATGGTATTGGATATCATCGATCATAGCATTGTATCGCATTGAGAAGGCAGATTACAGAGAGAGACTGATCATTTGTAATTGCATCTTTGAAATCAATATAGAGATCCTATTTGTGTTCTTTCTCTGGTTGGATTCCATTATCTAATCGATTTGCTGGTTTGAGAGGGCTTCATGGATTTACTGATCCATTCCACCGGTTGATCCGTCTGATCGGTGGAATGGTAATGTACAGTAGAGTAGGAGGTAGTTTGTTTTCTGTTTGCATGCAGGTGTGCAGGATCGCGGTCGACAGATGTTGAGAAGCCTAGCATCCTCATGTGCTAGGTTGAGCTGATTGAGTTGGAAGATCACCCTGAGGTTGGATCGGGTCATCCCTGGAGGATCGGCGAAGTGAAAGTTCGCTAAGTGAAGAAACTGATCAAGACGGCATCATCAGGATATCTTGGTGAATATCCTGCAGTCGGGTTTGGACATCGTCATCTGGAGGAGCCGAGGAGGAGTGCATCGGCCTCAGGTCGAAGATCGGGTCATGAAACTGTTGGAGTTTTCATGTTACGAGTGCATCAGGATGTTTTAGGTCAGACATAGACTAAGTGCATGTATCGGCATCAGGATCATCATATCGGGAGTGCCAAGCATCCGCGTATCGTGAGTAGATGCGGGAGTGAAAGTTCGGTTTTTTTGGCTAAGTGTTGAAGAGGTCATCAGGATATTGGGTGACGTCATCGTCATCAGGATATGACGTCATCGTCATCAGGATATTGAGATATCCCCCTGTGCGAGTTTATCCTGCCGTTGTTAAGTGGTTAAGTATCGGCGTCGGCAGAAAGTGTGAAGCATCATCAGGAGGTTTCGAGAGGACCGGATAAAGTAGATCATGATGCTGTTGTTTGTGTCGTCAGCTAGCGGAGCATCGAAGGGAAGGTGCTGAAGGTGATCGTCATCAGGATCTTTGGGGCAACCGGATATTGGTTATCCTGCTGACGAAGGAAGTGTTGCATATCATGATGCCGATGGAGTTCGGAGCCCGATGAACAGTGCAACCGGAGGATGTTTGCGCCCGCTGAATATCATGATGATGATAGGCGACTAGCGGAGGAGGTGAATAGTAGTCGGCAGGAGGATAATTGTGATAGTCTGAAATATGATGATGCTGACTGTGTAACGCGAAATATGATGATGCTGTTGGTGGTTTTAGGAAACATGATGCTGACAGAGTGAAGCGGAATATGATGATGATGGCGAAGATGATGATGATGAGGTTGGTCTGCAGACATCCATGCTATATGCGAAGGTTATAGTGTGGATGCCTCTGCATCATAGTGGTATCAGAGCTCAGCAAAAGGTCTGGGCTATTGTGTGTTGATTCTGTCACCGAAAGGGCAGAGATAGAGTTGATTGTGTGTTGTGTGTTGATTGAGAGGTTGACAAAATGCCTCCGAAAGGTAGTGGTACTGCAAGGGAATTGCAGGAAATGAAGGAGAAACATGCTAGAGAGATGAGGAAGATGAAGGAGCTTGCTGAAGCACTTCAAGCCAGGCTGACAGCCCTGGAAAAGAACAAAAAGAGGGAAGTGGAAGACAGTGAGTCTGAAGAAGATGAAGATACTGTTGAAGAGTATGAAGAGGTAGCTGAAGATCTGGATGCTGAAGACCAGAGATTGGCAAAACTGTTAAAGGCAGTGCAGAGTGAAAAACCTAAGGTAAAGGTTGATGTTACCAAGTATACTGGAAGTTTGAATGAAGATGAATTGTTAGATTGGATTGCTGCACTGGATAATCACTTTGAATGTGAAGATGTTGCTGAGGATCAGAAGGTAAAGATTGCAAAGACCAAGTTAGGAGGTCATGCTTTGGTATGGTGGGATTATGTACAATCTGAGAGAAGGAAACAAGGGAAGTCAAAGATCACTTCATGGGATAAGATGGTAGCAAGGATAAAAGGTAAATTCTTGCCAAGGGATTATGAAATCCAGATGTTTAAGAAGCTGCAATTTTTAAAGCAGAAAGACAGGGATGTGAAAGCATATACTGAGGAATTTTATCTGTTAAGTATGAGATCTGGTCATCATGAGAATGAGGTAGAAAAGGTGGCTAGGTACTTGGCTGGTTTGAGGTTTAACATACAGGATGAGTTAGTGTTAGCTAACCCTAAGAATGTGGAGGATTGTTATCAAATGGCAATCAGGATTGAAGAAAAGATGAATAGAGGACATGATAAGTCCATGAGAGGTAGAGGAAACAATAGGGGAAGAGGAGCAGCCCCTGCACAAAAGCAAACCATTGAGGTTCAAGAAGACACTGGTAAAGGACAGGGACAGTCTGATTTCAGAGGTGGATGGAAAGGTAATAGAGGAAGATTTGGAGGTGGTAGAGGTTCTACTACATTTTCAGGAAAATGTTACACCTGTGGAGAGTTTGGTCATCCATCTTTCAAATGTCCAGAAAACAAAGGTTCATCATCCAGAAATGATAGAACTAATGACAAGAGAGTACAATTGGTACAAGAAGAGAAAGTAGAAGAAAGTGCATAGAGTTAAAACAGAGATCCTGATAATTATGGATATCCAGAGAGTGGAGAATCATTGATGTTAAGGAGAATTAGTTTGCAGGCATCAAAGGATATGATGCAAAGAAGAGCTCTTTTCAAAACCACATGCAAGAGTAAAGGTAAGGTATGTAAGGTTGTCATTGATACTGGTTCAACAGACAACATGGTATCTCAGGAGATGGTGGATAAATTGAAGCTGGAAAGGATTCCACATCCACACCCTTACAAGGCATCTTGGGTGAGTGATAGTCAATCACTTTTTGTCTCTGAACAGGCGTATGTGGATTTCCAGATTGGACCATATCATGATAGAATTTTGTGTGATATTTTGCCTATGGAATGTTGTCACCTACTGTTGGGTAGACCATGGCAATTTGACAGAAGGGTACTGTATGATGGGTATGCTAATACCTACACCATCAAGAAGGATGGGAAGACTATTAAGTTGATGCCATTGCAGGCAAAAGCTGCAGTACAGAAGGCAGCTCAAATCATTTTAATGGGAAAGAAGGAGTATGTGCAGATGCCTAGAGGAGCAGGCATACAGGCAGTTCAGGACACTGCAGGGAAAGGAGTTGTTACAGACAACAAGCTGAAGAAAGTTTTAGTTGTGACTGACAGAGGTCAGCAGCAGGTGCAGAAACAGGTTTGCACACAGCAACCAGTTGAGAGGAATGACAAGGATGTTGTCATAGTTGGGACTATTGCTTGTCCTATAAAGATTGACAGGAAGATAGAGTTGAACATTACAGAAGTTCAAGAGGCAGTTCAGCCAGAGGTTCTGGTCAGACAACCTGACAAACACAGGGTATGTGAGAAAAAGGCCTACATCAATAGGCATGAGGATTTACTTGCCAGAAAGCAAGTTACAGTTCAGGAGTCTTGGAGCAGCCAAGAGACAGCAGCAGACAAAACTGGAACAGGTCAGAAGACTGACAAGGCAAAGTGTAAAGGTGGAAGTCTTCCACATACTAAACTCATGGGACATGAGTTCTTTTCTTTTGGGGAGTATGGTGCAGGAGCACCTACCTGACAGCTAGCTTTCATGAGGCAGTTAGTAGTTTAGGTCTTGTTTATGTTTTCAAGAAGGTCTGTTAAGACCAATTGCATGTAATAAGGTCACGCTGATCATGATAAGATCATGCTGACCAGGCTTTTGCTATTTTTAGTTAGTTGGTTATAACAGTTGTCATGCGGTAGGGTCCGGTTGAATCTCCCAGCCGCTTGGAGAGTTCCCAGCCGCTTGGAGTCGGGTCAGTAGTACTCGTAGGAAAATCTATTTAAGCTTGAAATCGGATGGTATTGGATATCATCGATCATAGCATTGTATCGCATTGAGAAGGCAGATTACAGAGAGAGACTGATCATTTGTAATTGCATCTTTGAAATCAATATAGAGATCCTGTTTGTGTTCTTTCTCTGGTTGGATTCCATTATCTAATCGATTTGCTGGTTTGAGAGGGCTTCATGGATTTACTGATCCATTCCACCGGTTGATCCGTCTGATCGGTGGAATGGTAATGTACAGTAGAGTAGGAGGTAGTTTGTTTTCTGTTTGCATGCAGGTGTGCAGGATCGCGGTCGACAGATGTTGAGAAGCCTAGCATCCTCATGTGCTAGGTTGAGCTGATTGAGTTGGAAGATCACCCTGAGGTTGGATCGGGTCATCCCTGGAGGATCGGCGAAGTGAAAGTTCGCTAAGTGAAGAAACTGATCAAGACGGCATCATCAGGATATCTTGGTGAATATCCTGCAGTCGGGTTTGGACATCGTCATCTGGAGGAGCCGAGGAGGAGTGCATCGGCCTCAGGTAGAAGATCGGGTCAAGAAACTGTTGGAGTTTTCATGTTGCGAGTGCATCAGGATGTTTTAGGTCGGACATAGACTAAGTGCATGTATCGGCATCAGGATCATCATATCGGGAGTGCCAAGCATCCGCGTATCGCGAGTAGATGCGGGAGTGAAAGTTCGGTTTTTTTGGCTAAGTGTTGAAGAGGTCATCAGGATATTGGGTGACGTCATCGTCATCAGGATATGACGTCATCGTCATCAGGATATTGAGATATCCCCCTGTGCGAGTTTATCCTGCCGTTGTTAAGTGGTTAAGTATCGGCGTCGGCAGAAAGTGTGAAGCATCATCAGGAGGTTTCGAGAGGACCGGATAAAGTAGATCATGATGCTGTTGTTTGTGTCATCGGCTAGCGGAGCATCGAAGGGAAGGTGCTGAAGGTGATCGTCATCAGGATCTTTGGGGCAACCGGATATTGGTTATCCTGCTGACGAAGGAAGTGTTGCATATCATGATGCCGATGGAGTTCGGAGCCCGATGAACAGTGCAACCAGAGGATGTTTGCGCCCGCTGAATATCATGATGATGATAGGCGACTAGCGGAGGAGGTGAATAGTAGTCGGCAGGAGGATAATTGTGATAGTCCGAAATATGATGATGCTGACTGTGTAACGCGAAATATGATGATGCTGTTGGTGGTTTTAGGAAACATGATGCTGACAGAGTGAAGCGGAATATGATGATGATGGCAAAGATGATGATGATGAGGTTGGTCTGCAGACATCCATGCTATATGCGAAGGTTATAGTGTGGATGCCTCTGCATCACTTATGATAAACGGATGGGAATAAGCTATAAGATGGAAAGCTCATGATAAGGATACGCCATAGTGGATGGATCATAAGAGAGCTAGGATGTGATCTCCAAAGGCTATGTTGCATCGGAAGAACTTACCCCATTCTAGGTGGTAATGCTTAGGATTTTTACATGACAAAGTTCATGACCAAGGGATGACATGCTTGGATTTTACATGACAAGGCTTATGATAGGTGGATAATGATAAGATGGATTGATTAGGAAGGTATGATGTATACCAAGAGATATCCGAAGCATATTTCAACATTTTTCCCCTATGTCTTCATCAAAATCAAAAGGCAGGAGGATGGATAAATGGATACAATAGGATAGGCATGTTTATGTAATGGCTAAGGATGGTAGGATGGTATGGTAATGGTAGGACATGATAGGATGGATGAGACTATGTGCCCCCAAGTGTAAGTGACATAGAAGATCAACCTACACATGATGCCTATTTGCTAGGTTTTCATCATGGTACTTATCCAAGGTGCCTATTTACCAGGTTTTCACCATTGGACGAAGGGATTTCTCTTTACTTTTTTTGATTTTTTTTTTTTTTTTTTGCTTTTAACTGGGTTGACAATTACACATGGCACCTGTTTGCCAGGTTTTCACCATGGTAATGGATAGGAGGGACTCAAGTGTTTAGTGCTATGAAGGTTGATAGTGTCCCTTTAGAGATTGATGATGTCTTCGCATGGACCATGTCATGTGTGCTCATAGATGTTGATAAGGGATTGCGTGGATGAGAGATGGATTAGGTAGATAGTGGATGATGAAAAGGATTATGAAAGGTTCATGCAAGGATAGATGGATGGGGATAGTGGATTATGATGTGGAATTACGGTAGGGTAGGCTAGTGGCTTATGATGTGGATTTATGTAGGACTTATGCAAAAGCATGGACCATAGGGATAGCATGGGGAAGATATGTAGGATAATGGATGTAAGATGGGGAGATGTAGTTGTGTGGAGGTGCTGCGGAGTGGAAGGGAATCATGACCAATGGTTGCACACATCATGATAAACATTAAAGCTTTTGATGAGATGGTGGTGTAGGAAGCAATGGGGTTGTTTTCTTAGGAGATGGTTGATGAAGTGATTTAGGAACCCACATAGATTTAGTATTTTTAGTGCTTTTGTTTTGTTTGTGGGACTTTTTAAGGGAATGGAAGTTTTGGATGGAAGTAGGCTTTTGGATGGAGATAGGTGATTGGGATTCTTGAGATGTGAATGAGGAGGATGCCTCATTTGACTTGCTAGCTATTTGCTTAGGAACCCAAACCATTTTGCTTTTGGGCTTTGCATTTGGAGGTATGGGCTTAGATGGATTTTTGAATGTACTTTGCTTAGAAGATGGATGATTTAGAGACTTTTCACATTAATGCCCCAAGGCATGAGGGTCCTTAGGAGTTTTAGTTGGATTTTTGGCTTTATACATAAAGGCATCCAAATGTTTATTTTGGAATCCCTTGGGTTTGATGGAAGTGGGGTTGGTGGAATGAGTGGAAGCTTCATGTTTAGGCAATGTGTGCTTTTGTTGGTCATGATTAGGGATGTAAGGATACTTATGAATGATAGGCATGTTAGGTGTTGGAAGCAATGGTGATAAGGTAGATGGAGGGATATTTGGAGTTGGTAAAAGTGGTGGTAAATTTGAAGGTGGAAGGTGTATGGTCACATGCTTTTGACATTTGTAGGATGATGGAGGTGGAATGGCTACATATGTTTTGGGTAGATGATGGGGGGTGCAATGGAAAGTGGTAGGTTTAGGATGCATGAAGAGATTACCAACATCTTGGCCATGTTTACCTTGGGGTATGTATCCAAGGCCATATGAGCATGGAGAGATCTTGACATGGTTTGGCTCCAAAATACCTTGTTCATAAAGGCTTAGACCTTTGTCTTTGTAGTTCATGTTTTGGAGGATGCGATGGACAATAGGACTAGGTGTGGTTTGAACATTAGACTTGAGTTCATTATTGGATGGAGAAGGTGAAGTGGATAAAGGTCGTTGTTTTTGTCCTAAGGAAGAACATTCATGTATAAGGGTGGATAGACCAATAGGACATGATGGATTTGAAATGGGATCGATGGTGGATGTGGAAGGAGGATCATTAGGATCTTGATTAGCATTGTGTTCACTAATATCCAAGTTATTCGTTTGATCTTTTATGCTAACTTGGGGGACAAGTGTCTCATCATGACAAGTGGATGTTTGCTCATTATGGATAGGGCTAGATGGTGGATGAGTAAGAGCAATTTGGATATCTTGCTCATGGATAGATATAGGATTATGGATAGGATCAAGGTGCTCATGGATAGCTTCTTCATAGGTATCATCTTGATCATAAAGAAGGTAGATGTTATGGATAGTTTGAATTTGGATAGCTTGCTCATGAATGATTGTTGGGAGATGGATAGGATCAAGTGGCTCATGGATAGGTTCATCATTATGGCTGTCATCTTGATCATGGAAAAGAAACATGTTATGGATGGGTTGCATAAAAGTGATTTGATCTTGAGTTGGACTAGGGCTTAATGTTTCCACATGCTTAGGATTAAACTCTTGACATACCTCTTGAGTTGCTTGAAGGGAAGTGGAAGGCTCTTGGATAGGCTCTTGATCAACAACATGAGAACATAATGACTCTTGAATAGGCTTGATGGCTTGTAGGTCACATGATGGGACTGTAGGTTTGGACATGACCTTTGGAAGTTCTTTGGTTGGCTCATGAATGGGTGTTTGACATGGAGGTAGTTTATTCCTAACTAGTAGCCAATGGATCACATCCTTCACAAGGGTATGTGTAGATGGGCAATATAATGGATGAGCAATAATAGAGAATGATGTTGTAAGCGTAGGAATAGGATTTTGATTGGATGGAAGGATAATGGAGTTTGATGGATTAGGATGTGGATTAGATGGGTGTGACACATGGGATTGGGATGATGTGGCATGATTGCTTATTGTAGGTAGGTACACCTTGTAAACAATTGAGACAAGTATTGGGCATTGATTTGTATTATGGCCTTTGGTCCTACGGTATGCACAATAATCATGTTCATCATATGGACTTTCTTCACATGGTTTGACTTCAGGAAGTTCAATGAGTTTTTCTTCAAGCATTCTTTGTAAAACTATCTCAGCCGCATCCTTTGGTGAAGGATTAGAATGACATGGTGATGAAGGTAATGGAGGGCTTGGTGGTTAGGAAGGTTGATGGACCAATGGACTAGGAGTGGGATCACATGGTGGTGTTGGGATAGGACTTGTTGGCTCATGTGTTTGCATGTGATTGGATGGTGGAGGCCACTCTAGATTGGTATCTCCCTTGTCAAAGGTAATTAAGTCTTGCATAGGATAACTTGGACTCATTTGATTTATGTACAAGGGACCACTTGGATTTGCATGTGCTTCTTGTTGCAAAGGTGGACTTAGGCTCACTTGTGCTTGTTGTGGAGGCCATTGATAGTCTTGGTGGTTAGGTGAAATGGTGGGATATGTAGACAAAAGATCTTGAGGTGGACTCAAAGATGTGGCCATTTGATCGTGTTGGCAAGGTTGACTTGTGCTCACTTGATTTATATACAAAAGGCCATTTGGACTTGATTGTTGTTCTTGTAATATCACTTGATTGACTTGTGAATGGGCTTGGTAGTGCATTGGAATGATGGCATGAGGGATTGGATAAGCTTGAGGTGGATGTTCATAGGCTGATGTGGCATTGACTTAGTGGATAGGTGGATTAAGTTGATAGGAAGTGGATGGATATGACATGTGGCTATAAGGTGGATTAGGTTGATATGAAGTGGATGGATATGACATGTGGCAAGATGGATTAGGTTGGGAGTGAATGGCTAAGGATTGCTGTACTTGTCAAGCTTGATTAGTGGCTAAAAGGTGTTGGACTTGGGTTATGAAGTATTGTAGTTGAGGTGATTGGCTTGCGTGGGGTTGAGCTCTTTGGATGAAGAATTGTAATATTTCAATGGCATCTTGGTTTAGGCGTTGTGATCCTTGATAAAGATTTTGGAGGAATCTTTGGAATTTGATTTCTAGGTCCTCTAGTGTAGACATGTTGTCACCCAAGTGTATGTCTTAAGTCCTTTTAACAAGTGCTTGTTTAGGGATTTGGATGATGATGTGGCTTGTTTGGATGACTTGGCTATGTTTGGGATGAAAGTGATTGGGTTTGAATGTTATTGGAAGAATGTGTAGGATGACTTGTCTTTATGTGTTTTGGTGTTTAGAGCTTGATGTGGCAATATTCAAACAAATAATTATGCATATACACACATGAATCACTCACACAAGACACATAAGCAAGTTGTTAGTTTGAAAGAATGTGATGATGGTTAAGCAAGCACGTGAAGACACTTCAACAAGTCCTAGTAAAGGCAAGGCCACTATCACAAGGAGGTTCTAGTAAAAATCCAGGGGACCGACACCCCACGAGCATCCAGCAAGCCACTTAAGACTTTAACTAACCCTACTAGGAGTTTTAATATACACAAAGGTACACCTCCTTTCGAGTTAGCACTGTATGGTGAGCGCTAATACCAGTTAGACTTGGCTTTCACCTTATCCTCTGATTTTTATAGCGGATCAGATGAAAGTACCGCTTGAGGTCATTCCCTTGGGGTGGATACCAAGGCAGGCCTCTCTAAGGCTAAACAAAAGCAACACAAGTAAATGTTTTTGATCTCCAAGTTCGTGTTGGGACACGAGGAGAGAGCATACACATTTACTTAGTCACACTTGCATGGGGTTCATTAACCTTAGAAATTCAATGTGTGGAAGACAATGCAAGCACTTGTTTGTTTTAAAGCCCAAATCTAAATGTGATGAAGGACAATGGTTTGTTTTAGCCCAATTTTTGATGTGATAGCAAACAATTGTTCGTTTTATGCCCAAAATCCAAATGTGTGATTCAAACAATGATTAAGATGAAAGATTAGAATGAGTGCACTTGATACAATCACTTTCCAATTTGTTGTAGATGTTGATGCCAATGTTGCTCCAGCTCCTTAGATGCCCTACAAGTCACCAAATTGCAAAACGACCAGGTAAACTGGCATAGAAGGTGATTATGTGAAAAAGATGAAATCTAAAAATTCTGATTAAAATGATTTGATACAAGAGAATAGATTGCATAAAATTTTTTTTAGGAGATTCTAAGCAATTTAAAAAAAAGTTTCGCTGAAAAACAATCAAAATTGCTCAAGTTATGCTCAAATGAAGTTTGAAATGAAGTTGAACTTTGACTGATTAAAAAAAATTGAAAAATGGTATAGTCACCTGATAAAAGTAGTATAGTTGTGAAGTTTATCCTCCCATCTTTCCAACGAGTCCTTGTTTGTGCAATTTGGCCTCCGTATGTGAAAGTTATGATAGCAACACCAAGATGCATAATGACAGCAACCAAAAGCAAGTTACAGTTGCCAGATGCGATTTACTGTTGATTAGAAGCGATCATTGTTCTACCATAGGCAAGCCCCTACAGATCAAATGCAACTCAGAAAACACTAGATGCGATCTCTGTAGGCTTGTAAGCGATGCAGAAAAGCTAAAAGCGACTGATTTCAGCCTTTAAGCGATCTGTATCTGCAAAATGAAAATAAGCGACAAAAACCCTAACTCTGCAAAACACGATCACTGTTAGACTGAAAGCGATTCATTTATATCAAAAGAGAGCACTTTTGAGATGAAAGTGATGTAGATTAGATCAAAGGTGATCACTGTTAAAACAAAAGCGATCCACAAAAGCACTATAGGCGGCTGATTTAAGTTCAGAAGCGATACGAATATGCAGAAAGCAGTGGTTTTTTTCTCATAAGCGATGCAAAAATGGATGGAAGCAACAAGTAATAGCTTATATGCGACCAACAAAAGACCAAAAGTGATGCATAATAGCCCAAAAGTGATCTGGAAAGTTTCGGGAGACGGAATGCAAATGTTAACCATACGCGACCAAGTTTACCATATGCGATCGCTTTTTGTTCAAAAGCGAGCTAAATTTTACCAAAAGCTTATGACTGTTTGTTTAAAAGCGAGCCAAATTTGACCAAAAGTGACTGCTGTTTGCTCAAAGGCGAGCTGATTTAGCCCAGGCGACTGCTGTTTGATCAGAGGCGACCTGAATTACCAAAGGCGCATTTTTGCAGTCCAGTTGTTGTTTTCTTCGCCAAATGCTCCATTTTTATCAAATTTAGCCAAATTTGTACTCAAAATTTATGGAAATAGCCTCCCGGATGTAATGGTGAGGTTAGATTTGGGCTAAGAGATCATCTACATACATTTTTAGCCAAATCTTTGCAAACTAGGGTTAGAAAAATGCAATTTTTTGCTACAAAAGCTTGCAAAAATGAAAGATTGGCGCTCCAAGAGATCTAAACTTCATAAAAACAACTCAAACAAGAGAGGTTAATCAAGGACGTGAGTCCCACTAGGCGTGCTAGAATGTGTATCGAAAAAAATTAGATTTATAAATGGAAATGATCAAACAATTGAAATGCATAACCTAAACCCAAATAATTCAATACCTCGAAGATGTAAGATGAGCTTGATTGATTGATCGCTTTGTTGTGTTGATTGCTCAATTTCACAGCATAATATTGATAAGGATGCAAGCTAGATGGATTGAAGATGATGGATAATGGCTTGAGATGAAAATTTAGCAGAGTGAGGTTGTGTGAAGAAGAATCCTCTCTTTTTTCTTCTAATCTCTTCTCTAATCTCCTCTTTAATGTCGCCCTCCTAATCTCTTCTCTTCTCTAATGGCTCAAGAGAGGCTTGTTTTATAGGAAAGGCTTGGTTCCAATGGATGGCTAGGATCAATTAGGGCTTTAGATGAAATGGATGGATAGGATTAAGTTAGGTTTCCTTGCACATCAAGAAATTGTAGTCATGTGACATGTGGCAAGGGAAGATAAGGCTTAGGTGTGCTTGTGTAGATAAATACTAAAATTAGGTCCCATTAGTTGTGCATGTGAAAGATAAAAGTTGTAACACATGATTGACTGGACAAGTGTTGAAATGTGATGAAAGATGAGTGTTTAATTCAAATAAAATATTTGAATTAGTTGTAATATGAGTTGGATATTAATTAAATAAATAAAATTTATTAATTAATTGGGTAGATGAATAGGATGGGATAAGATATGATGTGGAAATTAATTAAATAAATAAAATTTATTTAATTAATTGGGATGTAGATAAGATAAATGGGATTATGCAAGTGAAATTAATTAAATAAATAAAATTTATTTAATTAATTGGCTAAGTGGGATAAGGATGGGATTGAATGGGATTTTAATTAAATAAATAAAATTTATTTAATTAATTGGATTAAGAGTGGGATTTAGGACAAAATGCTACAAGATGTCTAGGATAATATTTTAACAAGGTGTTGCTAGACATGGACAAAGTTGGGACAAATTTGGGTGTCTACACATCCAATCAAGACTCAAGATACATAACTCAGATCACTTACCACTACCCACATTGACTCGACTCAACCTAGGTCAAATAGGATGTGAGTGTGTGCTTCTCAGTTTAGACTTCTCTTTTATGTTTACTAGACCAAGTCCTTCTCCTGAGTGATACCTCCCCTCTTTTCTAGAGGGACAACCTGTTCCTGCATCCACTTAGATCATCACAAGAGTAGTTAACTGATCAAAATATAATCATTAATTAAGAAAAACCATATTTAATACAAGACATTGCATTATTCTTTTTCTCATCATATTGCATTCAAGATAGATAACACACATAGATGCAAATATTCATAAATACTTCAATTTTCACAAAATATCCAATCTATAGTAAATGGATAAAAACACATATATAGATGCAGAAATCCATAATCACTCACTTTCCAAACAAATTAACCAAACTAGGTAAATAGTAAGTAGATAGAAACACATGGGGGTAGCATACTTCCCCCCTTGTGAATCATCATCCCTGATGATTTTTAAGTATCAAGTATTATCACCACATACATAAGTCATAAAAATTATCATACTACAAAACATATTGATGTTAAGAGCTTTCATAATTCATAATAAGTTGTGGAAACTCTTGCTTCATCTTAGCATAATCTTTCCAAGTGGAAAAACCTTCTGCATATTGATCCAATTGGACCTTGCACTACATAACCTTTCTATTTATGCAAGCAAAGCTTACAAACTTCCAGCATTTCAAATGCTTGATCAAAACCATACCCAATTTCTGTACTTGTAAAACATTCTATGAATATAATAATCATCAGTTAAATATATAAATATATCAAATTTGAATCATTAATAGTATTATTATTTTTCTCATCATATTGCATTCAAGATAGATAACACACAGATGCAAATATTCATAAATACTTCAATTTTCACAAAATATCCAATCTATAGTAAATGGATAAAAACACATATACAGATGCAGAAATCCATAATCACTCACTTTCCAAACAAATTAACCAAACTAGGTAAATAGTAAGTAGATAGAAACACATGGGGTGTAACAAGATTCAAGAACTTTTGGACAAAGGGTTGATTAAGGAAACTTTAAGTCCCTGTGCTGTTCCAACTATCCTAACACCTAAGAAGGGTGGAGAATGGAGACTTTGCATTGATTCCAGAGCCATCAACATGATAACAATCAGGTATAGATTTCCCATACCCCAGATAGAAGATCTAATGGATAGTTTGGGTGAGGCATGTTACTTTTCAAAGATTGATTTAAAGAGTGGTTACCACCAAATAAGAATAAGAGAGGGTGATGAATGGAAGACAGTATTCAAGACTAATCAAGGTCTTTATGAGTGGCTTGTAATGCCATTTGGGTTATCAAATGCCCTAATTACATTCATGAGACTTATGAATGAAGTTCTCAAGCATTTCATAGGCAAGTTTGTGGTAGTTTATCTAGATGACATTCTTGTGTACAATAGAACCAAAGAAGAACACTTGCAACACTTAGACATGGTGTTGACGAGATTGAATGAGGAGAAACTGATGATCAACCTCAAGAAGTGTGAATTCATGAAAGAGGATCTTGTCTATCTTGGGTTTGTGATCTCCAAGGGCACACTAAACATGGATCCATCCAAGGTAGAAGCCATACTCAGTTGGCCAACTCCTAGAATAGCAGCAGAGGTAAGAAGTTTCCATGGTTTGGCCACATTTTAGAGAAAGTTTATCAAGAATTTCAGTCATATTTGTTCTCCTATTCATGATACTATCAAAGGAGATAAGAAGAGAAAGTTTCAATGGACTAAGGAAGCTGATAAAAGCTTTGAATACTTGAAGACAAGGGTGGCTCAACAACCTATTCTTGCACTCCCTGATTTCAGTAAGGTGTTCACAATTGAATGTGATGCAAGTGGATATGCTATAGGTGTAGTCCTAAGCCAAGATGGGATACCGGTTGCATTCTTTAGTGAAAAACTCAATGAAGCCAAGAGGAAGTACTCTTCCTATGACCTTGAACTCTATGCTATGGTACAGTCACTCAAGAAGTGGAGGCACTATCTATTGCCTAAGGAGTTAATTGTCTTCACAGACAATCATGCTTTGAGTTTCTTGAATAGCCAAGATAAGTTGAGTCACAGACACATGAAGTGGATGGAGGATATGCAGGCCTACACATTCACCATCAAACACAAGAAAGGACAAGCAAACAAAGTTTCTGATGCTCTGAGTAGAAGGTCCATGATGGTGCAGGAGATCAAGTTACAGAGTGTAGGTATTGATGCACTTAAAGGTATGTATGAGAATGATGAAGATTTCAGTGATGTTTTTGCTTTTTGCAATCAATCCCAAGATGTTTTTCACAATGAATTTTCTGAGTTTGTAGTACAATATGGTTTACTATTCAAGGGAGCTTAGTTGTGTGTGCCAAGATGCTCCATGAGAGCAAATCTGATCAGGGAAAAGCACTGTGGCAGCATGAGTGGTCATTTTGGCTATAAAAAAACTTTGGAGCAGGTCAAGAGGTTTTATCACTAGCCTAGGCTGCCTAATGATGTGAAGAAGTTTGTGGAGAATTATGTGATATGCCAGAGGGCTAAAGGATCAAGTTCTAATGCAGGTTTATACAAACCTTTGCCAATCCCCAATCAGCCATGGGAGTCAATCAACATGGACTTTGTTCTAGGTCTGACCAAGACACAAAAAGGTTATGACAGCATTTTTGTTGTTGTAGACAGGTTTAGTAAGATGGCACATTTCATTGCTTGCAAGTCTACTAATGATGCCTCTCATATTGCTGGTCTATTCTTCAAGGAAATTGTAAGAATCCATGGTTTGCCTTTGACAATAGTGTCTAACAAAGATTCCAAGTTCATTGGTCACTTTTGAAGAACATTGTGGAAGAAGCTGGGAACAAATCTAACCTTTAGTTTGGCCTACCATCCCCAAAAAGATGGGCAAACTGAGGTTTTCAATAGGTCCTTGGGAAACCTATTGAGATGTCTAACAAAGGAGCATAATCAATCATGAGATCTCCTACTGCTCCAAGCAAAATATGCCTACAATGACTCTGTTAAAAGGAGCATTAGAAGAACACCTTTTGAAGTGGTGTATGATATGAAGCCAAGAGGTATTTATGAGTTGAGAGACCTAAGAGGAGTAGACAACAGGAGTGCATAAGGAGAAGATTTTGCCATAGCCATGAGGGATATACATCAGCAAGTAAGAGAAACTCTTGAAAAGAGTGTTACCAAGTACAAGGAGAAGGCTGGTCTAAAAAGAAGAGATGTTTAATACAAGGTAGGTGACATGGTGCTAGCTCATCTAAGGAAGGAGAGACTACCCAAGGGTAGATATACAAAACCAATGATGAAGAAGATAGGACCCTGCAAGGTGGTCCACAAGTTTGGTTAGAATGCTTATGAGATAGAACTCCCTCCTGGAGTTGCTATCTCCCCCATTTTAAATGTTACAAACCTATATCCTTTCAAAGGATCTAATGTTATAGATGAAGAAGCTGAAGAAGTTGTTGATAAGGATTGGATAAGGGATCTCCCACCTAGTGAGCTAGTGAAACTTGAAACTATCTTAGACACAAGAGAGGTTAAAAGGGCAAGAAACAAAGTCTACAATGAACATTTGGTGAAATGGCATGGTTTGCCAATTGAAGATACTACATGGATGATAGAAGAAGATATCAAGTAGCATGGAGCCTCTATCCAAGAGCTCATTTCATCAAGAGATTGAAATCTTTTCACCCCGGTTGTATGGTGCAAGAGACCACCATAGTTCATTTTGACTTGTATGCTCACTAGGAGCCTTCAATTTTGGATTTTATGCTCATTATGAGCCTAGGTGGGGTCATGTATGTGTTTATTATTTTAATAAGGTTTGATTTAGACCACTCTCTCTGTTTTAGAAGTCAAACTAGAAGTGGAGCTCCAAAATAGCATGTGCTATGTTTAGAAAAATAGTGATAAGGCTAAAATTAGTGATCTTTTTGCCTTTTTGGATCAAAGGAGAATCTTGCACAATGACGAGGAGTTGTCTTTGCATTGTATTTATCCCTTTGAGCTTGTGGAAAGAGGGATTATTGAAGTTGAAGAGAGAAAATAAGATTTAAGACTGTTTTTGTTGCTTTTTCCTATGCAATCCATTGCTCTTGTGTGTGGTACTCACCCGTATAGTCATTTCAAAGGCTCTCATGTTTTGAATGTTGTAGATGCATGTATTACCTTCCATTTAAATCAAATTAGGTGCTTTGACATTGCAGGAGGAGAGAGAACAATTTGTTCTCCCAGTTTTGTTGTTTTGAGGAGGGTTTGGTAGGGTTTAAGGAGATCGATGGGGTTCTGACCCAAATATTTGTGTTAGAGCCCCAAAATGCATTTGTTAGGTCTTCTTAGGTGTCTTTTACATTGGGTTTTGTGTGCAGGAGTAGGGGAGCAGTCCAAGGCAAGATTTGAAGAGGATTTGGCTTGATATCACCATGTATTAAGCCATTTGAGATAGCTAGAGTGAGGTTGAGTTGGTAAAGTAATTTGAAATACCCATGGAGGTCCAAAACCTATTGAATCCTTCTATTTACAACCCATTCTAAGTTCTAGAATTGGTTAGGAAGTTCTAGGCAACATTGGTGGGGTACTTCCTTTGTAAAACAGGGCTAATTGCCCCTTGGAACGGCAGGTACAATCCTTTTTCAAGGCATGTGTTCCAAAAAAAAGGTACCCTACATGTCAAGTATGTTATAGAGGGCCTTAATGGGTATCTAAAAAGATAAAGATTTTGGTGAGCTATTTGGGAAGTTTGGGAGTTATGCCCTCAGAACCTCATTTCTAGGGCTACAAGGAAAATAGGCAGTTTGTGAAGAAATGTTGGGTAGGATAGCCTACTAGGTAACTTGGTGAGTTTGATGAGTTTCCCTAGGTCAAATTAACATGTCTCATGCCCTCCTCAAGTGTTGACAATCATCTCACATACCCAAACCAATTTGGGCTCATGAATGAAGGTTTTAGATGCCATGTTGTGCAAGTTTTCTATCCACCCTAAGAAGGATCAGTCACTCATGTTTATGAAGGTTTAGTAGTCATCCCCTGCTTTGCATTAGGAATTAAGGTGTCTCAACCTTGCTAATTCCTTGTATTTTTACATTGTATTTATTTATTAATTGCCTATTGTATTAATTGGATGCAAATCCTATGTTGTCGTATTGTGGGAGTTGGCACGATGATGTGTCATCCTACATGGCATATGACCACATGTATTTTTGTCCTCACATGAGGAGATAGACATCCTACTTAGTGGTAGTGATATTTTTCCATGTGTCAGCATCTTAGATGTTGTGTAAGGGAATATTGACTGTAACAGTCATGACAGATTCCTATGATGAAGTTATGACATGTAAGAGTTGGAAATAGGAGATTCTATGACAAGTGAAGACATGTATCGAAGAGCATCTTTGAAAAGGCATCTTTGGGTGCCCCAAGGTGGACTATGACATGTTGTAAGAGAATATGCTATTTATAGCCTGTGTATGATAGATTCTCTAAAAGTTGTAAGTTATGACATCTATGACAAGTTCTATGGTGGTTGTAAGAGTCGTAAGAGCATCTGTCATAGCCCATTTTGGAAATAGGTGACCTCCTTGGGATGGGGTGACTTGACAAGTGTCAGGAGCATCCTATAGAGTTGTACAAGTGTCCATAGGCATGGGTTTCGGGCCATGAGGCCATGTTGGACGCCCATCCCTATGTGGAGCCATTTTCTGTCTTGTATTTGTTCTATAAACAAGTGCTTTGAAGAGGAGATGTATTACAGGTTTGACAGGTACTGTTATGCTGCCGGTTTGTCTCCAGGTATGAGTGTCAAAGACTCCTAAGAGCTTGCTATAGACACTCAAAATTGACCTATTTATTATTAGTATCAAATATTGCATTAGCTATCATTTGCATTTGTCTAACACACTTGAGCAATGTCCCTATCACTTATTTCTTCTATTAATTAAATAAATTCCTATTTATTTAATTAATTCATTATCTATGTCTTCTATTTCCTCTAATCTATAATTAAATAATCTTTAATTGTGTAATTATGTCTTCATTCTATCTATTTTTAATTAAATAAATCTTATGTATTTAATTAAAAATCCATTCACAAACGCGCTTTCCAATTAATTAAATAAATTTTATTTATTTAATTAATTTCTTTTATCATTTATCTCAATAACTTGACATGTGTGTCTCTTTCATTTTAAAAAGATAAGTGGTACTACATATTTTATTTAATATCTTTGACATTTAGTACTTTTTATGTACACGGTCACACATAAGCCTTATCTCCCTTCCACTTGTCATTTACACATTCATCTATGACTATCATTTCATCTTAGCCATTCACATAGCCACAAAATCTCCACCATTGATTGATTTTGGTTGAGTTCTATATAAACACCCTCTCATTCCATACTACATCTATCCATCATTCATATAGCATCTACATTATCATCTTGAGCATATTGAGCATTTGAGCATCCATCTAGCTTATTATCATTATCATCCATCCATCATGGCAGCTTTTATCTTCATAATTGTTCATTATTGAAGAAGCAATCCACATCATAAACAAGGAATCATACAATCTAGGTGATATTGTTCTTGAATTGCATGCTTTTGATTTCATTTGGATTAGATTCTTTGATGATGGTAGGGTTAGGTTTTCATGGCGATGCTTGATCTTGTCAACTTGATTTTTACCTATCACATTTTGTCACAATTGGTGGGACTCCCGTCCTTGATTAACTTTGCTATTTGAAGTTGTTTTTGTGGAGATCAGATTTTCTGAGCACTTACGGCAAGTTTCAGTCACTTCTGAGTGAAAACCAGTCACTGTCCGATTATACGCATCATTTTTCAGTCAAAACTTGCTTCTTTTAGCATTTCTGGGACTGCTTCTGAGTGAACAATAGTCACTTATTGTCTTTTTTATATCACTTACAAGCTAACAGTGGTCGCTTATGTTTTTATTTGCATCACTTTTAACCTAATAGTGATCACTTTTAGCCGTCTGGATCACTTTCTACAAAACTAGGGTTTTTTGTTTATATCTTATTTTTCATAGATCTGAGTCACTTATGAGCTACAATCAGTCGCCTATTCCTTTTTCATATCACTTCTGAGCTTTATCATTTCGCATCGGGGTTTACTAGCATCACTCTTGAACACCAACATTTCGCTTGCAGTAGAATACATATCGCATCTGATCAATAGTTGATCACCTATGGTAACTGTCGCTTTCAGTCTTTATCATTTACAGTTCAGTTTTCTTGGCTACTAATTGGGTATTTGTGCAACATCTTATCGATTGTCTAAGAAAAGGAGGTTATCAAATTACTAACATATCTGTTGCAGCTCTGATCGGTCCAAGACTTGTGATTTATCACTAATTTAGGAACATTTAGTGTTGGTGCTTAAAAAGAATCATTGCTTGCTCAGTGCTTGTTTTATCTTTCTTGATTGCTTGATTATGCATGTTTGTAACCCAAATTTAATAGAAAAAGTATCCTCTCCCCGTGCCTATCAAATGGATCTTGAGTGTATGAGAACTTGTTATTATCTTTAGAGGGCTTGCCTTCCTGGTGTGAGAAGGGGTACGACCCAAGCGGTAACGGGCTAAAGCCAAGTCCTTCCAAACTGCTATATAAGAAAAAGTGTTTGTGTTGAAAGCTACAAAAAATGGGTGTTGTTGTGTTATACCGACAGCCAACCTCCCCCAAAACCCTCCAAGGCATAACCCTTGAAGGCTGGGAGACTCCACAATGGAGAGTAGCACTGCCGTACATATAGCCACCCGAATGGATGCCCTTACTAGCAACCTTGTGTAGTAGCCAAAAACCTTCTGTATACGTCTAAAAATGACACTAATCATCCTAAATAAATATTCTAAATATTTATTCTATTCTTCTACCAATTAAATAAATATTCTAAATTTATTTAATCGATTCACTGTTCCATAATTAAATAAATTCAATTTATTTAATTAAAATTCTTCTAAATGCCCTACACAATTAAATAATCATAAATTATTTAATTAATCCAAATTCCTCTATCCTAAGTTCTAAATTCAAAAATCCACCTCACCTTTTCCACCTCACCTTGTCCACCTCATCAAGTTGCACATGTAATTAAATATATTTAATATTTAATTATCTTATTTTCCCTCACCCACATGGCCTATTTCTTCTCAAATCAGAAGTTAGTTAACTAATCAATCAAAAGTGTTAACTAACCTATCAATTGAGTCAATTCCTCAATCAATTCAGTCAGTTCCATAATCCACTCTTCTAACTGATCAATCAAGTCTGTTAACTGTTCAGTCAATGGAGTTAACTCTCCAATCAATTTTGTCACATCCCCTCTTTCATGATGGAGCTAGGACACTTGTCAGATTTCTACTAGTTGCACATTCCTCAACCATCCTCAGCCGTTGATCTTCATATCTCCTCTCAACCATTGATTCCCATTCTTCCAAGTCTATAAATGAAGCTTCATCCCTCCATTCTATTCATCCAGGCTTTTGACATCGTTACTCTGCAGAAATATCACCAGTGCGCCTTTGGCACCCTTTTACCATCCACAAGCTTGAGATCACATACTTGCCTTAGAGATCATCTTCATTGCATATTACAATAGCCATTTACCATCGACTTCCTCGAACACAGCTCAAAAGAGTGCACTCTCTGAGGGCTCACTTCATCTGCAAAAGGACGGTTGTAATAGGCAAACAACAGAAGCATCAATTTCAGGGAAGGTTTGCTTTGTGTTATTCATTGCTATTTTCATTTAATCTTCTTTGTTTATCTCCTATTCTGTTGAAGCCGTTCCCCTAACCACCGTCACAGGAAATCAAATTTCCTCTTTCATTCTGAATTACATTATCTACAGATATGGCATCCCTTCATCCATCATAACGGATAATGGAAGACCATTCAAAAATCAAGATGTTCAGGAACTCTGTGAGCTTTCAAAATCCAACATTGTTTCTCCACTCCATACTACCCCCAAGGTAATGGCCAAGCTGAGGCATTGAATAAAGCCATTCTAAAAATCCTAAAGAAAACTGTCAATGAGGCTGGTCGCGACTGGCATGTCCAACTCAACCCCGCTCTGTGGGCCTACAGAACTAGTATACGCACTCCCATAGGTGCTACACCCTACACCCTCGTCTATGGTTCAGAAGCCATCCTCCCCATTGAGGTCAAACTACCATCCCTCAGGGTGTCGTTGAAAGGTCTCATATCAGATGAAGAATACAGAGTCTCCAGGTTGCAGGAACTAGAGCTGCTAGAAGAACGATGCCAGAAAGCCTTCGATCATCTTAAAGCATATCAACAGATGATGTCCAGAAGCTATAATCACAAGGTTCGCCCAAGATGCTTTAAGGTTGGGGACCTAGTTCTAAAAGAGAACCCTCACAATCAACAAGACAGAGAAAAGAAAGGTAAGTTCGAGCCTAACTGGCTTGGACCCTATGTGATTGTAGCTGCTTACGGATCGGGGGCATATCAGTTGGCCACTTTAGAGGGTGAGTTGCTAGATGATCCAATCAACAGCATGCACCTTCGCCAGTTCTATACCTAGGAGAACCCCAATGCAAGGGGGCATAATAAAATCAAAAAATCAAAAAAGTTGAAAAGAGAAAATACCAAAAAAATTAGAAAAAAATAGAAAGCATGCAAAAAAATTGTCCTTTTGGTGAAAACCTGGCAAACAGGTGCCTTGGATAGGTATCATGATGAAAACCTAGCAATGAGGCGTCATGTTACTTTCTAGCTTCTCATGCAAATAAAAGCAAGTGATGAAAATCTGGTAACAGGCGTTACTTGTGATAAACCGCCTTCTCCATCTTTGAAAATCCAATCACCTTGAGTCTATTCTTTCTCCATTTGCCCCATTCGACCCATATCTATCCCACAAATAAACACTTGACAGTTACCTATCATGGCTTGATACTCTCCTTGTGGCCTTGTCCACCAAGGTTTTGTCCCATACCGTCTCCTCACTGTGAGCCTAGCATAGGGTCTCTTGTCAGTGTCCATGGTCCAAGTCTGTGAACTATGTTGCCTCTGTGCCGTCACGTAGGCAAAGCCATTATTCTAATGCACCCTTGAGGCTTCCATTTCTTCCATGGTCTGATTCATCCCCTTTCTTGTCTTCATTCTTGTTGTCTTTCTTCTAGTCCATCCATGGTCCATTAGGGTTTACCCCGAACTATGTTGCCTCTGCGTTGTCACGTAGGCAAGGCCATTTAGCAATGAGCCCCCGAGCACCCTAACAGGAGCACCCTAACAGGAAGGAGTAGCCACAAATGCAAACAGCATGATAAAATTCCTTATCGGCTGAACATCATCATCATATTTCCTAAAGACACCAACAGCATCATCACATTTCAACAGCATCATCATATTTCAGATGATCGCAAATATCCTCCTGTCGGCTACTATTTACCTCCTCCGTTTGTCGCCTATCATCATCATCATGATAATCAACGGGCGCAAACATCCTCCAGTTGCACTGTTCATCGGGTGCCAAATACAAGCGGCATCATCATGATATTCAATATCACCTTCGTCAGCCGGATATCCAAATATCCTGATGACGTTCCACTTCAACAACTTGCCTTCGATGCTCCACTGCCCGACGATACAAGCAACAGCATCATGATATTGTTCATCCGGTTCCTCGAAACCTCCAGATGATGCTAATACAACTTCCTGCCTACGCCGATACCTAACCACTTAGCGACAACAGGATAAACTCGCATTGAGGGATTTCTCAATATCCTGATGACGATGACGTCATATCCTGATGACGATGACGTCACACATCATCCTGATGAACTCTTCAACACTTAGCCAAAAAAACTTAACTTTCACACCCGCATCAGCTAGCGATATGCGGATGATGAGCTTCCCCGAGAGATGATCCTGATTGCGATATATACACTAAGTATATATCCAACTCAAAACATCATGATGCACATGCAACATGCAAACTCCAACAGTTTCACGACCCGATCCTGATGGCGATGCATTCGCAGATGACGATGCGGCTTGCTCCGACTGTAAACGCACATGCAGACTCCTGTGTATCCTTCCACTGCATGTAAACACTCAGAACCGCATAATTTCACAAAGACAATGTGACGACCGGGCCGGATCACCTTCAAACCAAAATCTAACAGTTTATCTTCTAGACCTAGCACATGAGGATGCTAGGCTGATTTACAGCATGCTCCTAACAGATCTCCTGAACAATGCAATGCATAAACAGAAAACACAAATGCAACCTAAGCTATGATACAGGACCATTCCACCGATTTGCAGGATCAACCGGTGGAAGGGTTGAAAGTGCCCATTAACTTACAAAACGGAAATGAAATCAAAACAGATGCAACTGATACAACCAGATACTACAAAAGATGAGATCTTATTCAATTGAAATTCAAAAGTCCTGAATACAGATTCACAATGTCTGAACTGCTCTCAACTCAACACAACACCAATACATCTATCAACATCAATCTCACTATCAAGATGAACTATCAATAAGTCTGTTAACTGATCAATCAAGTCTGTTAACTGTTCATATTGGTAGAATTTCAGATTGGTGGATATAAGGATAAGTTGTTGTTTGATATCACCAAGATGGATGCTTGCAACCTTTTGTTTGGTAGACCATGGCAATATGATCTGAAGGCACAGCATGATGGTGTTAAAAACACCTATAAAATCCCTAAAGATGGTAAAGAAGTAACGTTATTCCCATTGAAGGAGAAAGAGGAGAAGTCTAAAGGCAAAGAAGTGAAGGTCATGCTGATGGAAGGTAAACAGTTCATGAAAGAAGTAGCAGCAGAAGGTGCAGTTGCATATGCCCTAATCCCATGTCTGAGTGTGAATAAGAAACAACAACAAGAAGCCAAGAAAGGAAAGAAGCCAAGGTTGATAGACCCAGCTGTCCAAGAGTTATTGGATAAGTACAAAGGTGTTATCTCAGAGGGAATGCCAAGGTCCCTACCACCTGTCAGAGATATCAGTCATTGCATAGACTTGATTCCAGGGTCTACACTTCCAAATAAAGCAGCTTATAAGCTTACCCCAGAACAGAATGCAGAAGTAGCCAGACAGATTGAAGAATTGATGAATTCAGGTCTGATTGGGAAGAGTCTGAGTCCATGTGCAGTACCAGCTGTACTAGCACCAAAGAAGGAAGGCACTTGGAGGCTTTGTACAGATTCCAGAGCCATCAACAAGATCACAATCAGGTATAGGTTTCCAATCCCCAGAATTGAGGATTTACTTGATTGTTTGGGAAATGCTAAGTACTTTACCAAAATAGATTTGAAGAGTGGGTACCATCAGATCAGGATTAGACCAGGTGATGAGTGGAAGACAGCATTCAAAACAAATGAAGGTTTATATGAATGGAAGGTTATGCCATTTGGTTTGTCTAATGCCCCTAGTACTTTCATGAGGCTGATGAATGAGGTTCTGAAGGAATTCATTGGTAAGTTTGTCATAGTCTATTTAGATGACATTCTGATTTTCAGTAACACCAGAGAAGAACATCTCAGGCATATAGAGCTGGTTCTCAAGAGGCTACATGAAGAGAAGCTGATGATAAACTTGGACAAGTGTTTGTTCATGAAACAGGAGATCACATATTTAGGTTTTGTCATTTCACAAGGAAAGCTACAGATGGATAAGGAGAAGGTGAGTGCCATATTGAATTGGCCAACTCCACAGACCATGAATGAAGTCAGAAGTTTCCATGGGTTAGCAACCTTCTACAGAAAGTTCATCAGAGGGTTCAGTCATATTTGTGCATCCATGCTAGATACTATCAAAGGAGGACAAAAATGCAGGTTTGTTTGGACTCAAGGAGCAGATGATTCCTTTGAGGCATTGAAGAGGAAGGTGGCACAGCAGCCAGTCCTTACACTTCCAGATTTTAACAAGATCTTTCAGGTAGAGTGTGATGCCAGTCACATGGCCATTGGAGCAGTACTCAGTCAAGAGGGTAGACCAATTGCATTTTTCAGTGAAAAGCTCAATGATGCTAAGAAAAGGTATTCATCATATGATCTGGAAATGTATGCTTTAGTTCAGTCCCTAAAGAAATGGAGGCATTACCTGCTGCCAAAGGAGTTCATAGTCTTCACAGACAACCAGGCTTTGAGTTTCATCAACAGTCAGGAAAAGCTGAACCACAGACATATGAAGTGGGTAGAAACCCTACAGGCTTTCACTTTTACCCTGAAGCATAAGAAAGGGGTTAAGAACAAAGTTGCAGATGCTTTGAGCAGGCGAGTTCTCACAGTCAATCAGATCCAGTTAGAGAGTGTTGGTATTGACTCACTCAAGACCATGTATGAGTCTGATGCTAATTTTGGAGAAATATATCAGGTCTGTACTTCTTTTGGGGAGAAATACCATGCGGAGTTCTCTGAATTCCTGATCCAGGATGGATTGCTGTTCAAGGGTGGACAGTTGTGTATTCCAAGATGTTCTATGAGGTTGAATATAATCAAGGAGAAACATTGTGGAGCAATGGCAGGTCATTTTGGTCTAGACAAGACCCTTGATCTGGTCAGGAGGCATTATTTCTGGCCTAAGTTGCAGTCAGATGTCAGGAAATTTGTAGAAACCTGTGTAATTTGTCAAAAGGCTAAAGGCAGGTCAACTAATGCAGGGTTATATCAGCCCTTACCCATTCCCTCCAGACCATGGGAAAGTATCAGTATGGATTTTGTTTTAGGTTTGCCAAGGACCAGGAGAGGATTTGACAGTGTTTTTGTTGTAGTGGATAGATTCAGTAAAATGGCACATTTCTTGCCATGCAAAACCACTGCTGATGCCTCATATATTGCAGATTTATTCTTCAGGGAAATTGTCAGAATTCATGGATTGCCTTTGAGCATAGTTTCAGACAGAGATGTGAAGTTTGTGGGTCACTTCTGGAGAACCCTTTGGAGGAAGCTGGGAACCAATTTATCTTTTTCCTCTGCATATCATCCTCAAACGGATGGACAAACTGAGGTAGTGAACCGTTCCTTGGGGAATCTACTTAGATGCTTGACAAAACAGCATGGAGAGAAGTGGGACAATATTCTGTCTCAAGCTGAGTTTTCATATAATGATACTGTCAACAGGAGCACAGGAAAATCGCCTTTTCAGGTAGTGTATGGAATGCATCCCAGGGGAATTTTGGAGTTGCGAGATCTACCTCCAGCAGATCCTGTTAGTGCAGATGGAGAAGCTTTTGCTGAAGCAATCAAAGCAGTTCATGATCAGGTTAAGACCCAACTCCAGCAAACTACCTTGAAATATAAGGAGTATGCTGACAAGAAGAAGAAGGATGTTAAATTTGCTGTCGGAGATTTGGTTTGGGTTCACTTGAAGAAAGACAGGCTTCCTAAGGGAAAGTATACTAAGCTCATGCAAAAGAAAGTTGGACCATGTCAGATTTTGCAAAAGCATGGACAGAATGCTTATAAGATCCAACTCCCACCTGATCTTGGTTTATCTCCTATCTTCAATGTATGTGACTTAACTCCATACAAGGCTAATCCAGATGCAGATCAGGATATCCTACAGGATACAGTTGCTGAAGACATTCCTCAACATGATCCCCCACAGCTACAGCAGATTTTGGACACTCACGTGGTCAAACAGACCAGGAACAAGAAGTACTTGGAGTACCTCGTCTCTTGGAAGGGACAGCCGACTTCTGAAGCAGTATGGATGACTGCAGAACAGATACAGAAACATGGTGCCGACCTTGATACTCTCATCTCAAGTGGACTTGAGATTTCTTCTTTTGGGGAGTATGGTGCAGGAGCACCCGCACATGATCAGGATATAGGTCTGCATGATGACATACATGATCAGGATATAGGATAGTTATCAGCATGATGACAGGATAGTCTATTTTTAGTATGTTTGACTTTATCATGTAATAAGGTCCATTGGACCGATGCTATGTATTAGATCAGCATAGGAGTATGTGTAGGCAGTTAGAGATCGAGATAAGGTTATCTGAGCTGTCCTCTCTCCCAGCCGCTTGGAAGCTCCCAGCCGCTGGGAAGTGAAGTTGGTAGTACTCGAAGGATTTGTTATATATACCTTCGATCTGTTAGGGTTTAGACAGTTCATATTGATAGTTCATCTTGATGTTGTTAGATGTATTGTGTTGAGCTGAGATTCAGGAGGGCAGTTCAGATATTGTGAAGCTGTATTCAGAACATTTGAATTTCAATTGAATAAGATCTCATCTTTTGCAGTATCTGGTTGCATCAGTTGTATCTGTGTTGATTTCCTTTCCGTTTGCAAGTAGATGGGTATTTTCAACCCTTCCACCGGTTGATCCTGCAAATCGGTGGAATGGTCCTGTATCATAGCTTAGGTTGCATTTGTGGTTTCTGTTTATGCATTGCATTGTTCAGGAGATCTGTTAGGAGCATGCTGTAAATCAGCCTAGCATCCTCATGTGCTAGGTCTAGAAGATAAGTTGTTAGATTTTGGTTTGAAGGTGATCCGGCCCGGTCGTCACATGATCTTTGTGAAATAGAGCAGTTCGGAGTGCTTACATGCAGTGGAAGGATACACAGGAGTCTGCATGTGCGTTTCCAGTCGAAGCAAGCCGCATCGCATCGTCATCTGCGAATGCATCGCCATCAGGATCGGGTCATGAAGTTGTTGAAGTTTGCATGTTGCAAGTGCATCATGATGTTTTGAGTTGGATATATACTCAGTGTATATATCGCAGTCAGGATCATCTCTCGGGGAAGCTCATCATCCGCATATCGCTAGCTGATGCGGGTGTGAAAGTTAAGTTTTTTTTGGCTAAGTGTTGAAGAGTTCATCAGGATGATGGGTGACGTCATCGTCATCAGGATATGACGTCATCGTCATCAGGATATTAAGAAATCCCTCAATGCGAGCTTATCCTGTTGTCGCTAAGTGGTAAGGTATCGGCGTAGGTAGGAAGTTGTATTAGCATCATCAGGAGGTTTCGAGGAACTGGATGAACAATATCATGATGCTGTTGCTTGTATCGTCGGGCAGTGGAGCATAGAAGGCAAGTTGTTGAAGTGCAACGTCATCAGGATATTGGGAGCAACCGGATATTTGGATATCCTGCTGACGAAGGTGATATTGAATATCATGATGATGCCGCTTGTATTTGGCACCCGATGAACAGTGCAACCGGAGGATATTTGCGATCATCCGAAATATGATGATGCTGTTGGAATGTGATGATGCTGTTGGTGTTGTTAGGAAACATGATGATGATGTTCAGCCGATAGAGGTTTTTATCATGCTGTTTGCATTTGTGGCTACTCCTTCCTGTTAGTTAGCCTCCGTTGCGTTCCACTCTGCATCAAAGAGCCTCCATGGTTTTTTGGGACTGACTAGCTACTACTGCAAGTTTGTCAAGGATTACGAGAAGATTGCAGCTCCATTAATAGCTCTGTTGAAAAAGGATGCTTTTACATGGACACATGTTGCTGAGTGTGTATTTGAAAAACTGAAACAAGCTATGTGTACTACACCTATTCTAGCTATGCCATATTTTTCCACGGCTCTTGACAGAAGCAAGCTATAATTTACCAGCTGGCAATAGATATGGATCCCAGGTATGTTCAGCTTCCTAAAGGTTCAGGGGATTCACTCAGCTACCAATGCTGTCTAACGGCTTGTGTATTGGGGCAGTACCCCTCACTCCACGGCTCAAGTAAAATTGGTAACTACTTTGCCACAAATGACAGCTCTTGGTTTACCTCAAGGATGGGAACTAGTCAATTAGGTAGGGGCCATTGCCCTTTTCGCTGGCAAGCCCTCTCAATGGGCTAGCTACTTCGGGGTTTCTGTGGTACTCCTCACAATGAGTTTTAGGGCTATGCCCAGGCACTTCCCACAGTTAAGCGGATAGGGATTATTCCTTGATCCGAAGCTACAATTGAAATGAATAATACATATGCAAAGAAAAAAGAACTACTACAATAATCACAGTGCCTGGAGGCCAGTGTGAAAAAAAATTCAGCAAAAATTCCACCCAGCGAGCCCAAGAAAGCACTCTGATGCTAGATGAGAGGAACCTCCTACAATAGTATAATGAAAAATGCACGAAATAATAGAAATAGTAGAACACAGAAGGAATTTATTGATCACAAGCCACTTCAAGGGGGCAACCTCCTTTGAGAAAGCTCAATACAATAAACTCGTGGATGCCTTCATTGGCCTCAACACATACTTATATACTAAGTCTAATCTAAACAACTATTACTCCCCATGAATGTGGGATAATACAATATACTCACGGGATGACTTACAAAGCATATGCGTCCAACAACAATATACTAACAAAGTAAAGAGAAGGGTTAAACACGAGTTCCTAACAGTTTTGCAGCCATTGCAATCTACTACTCCCATTACATCACATGTGGAAACCACATCCCACATTCATATTCCTATCACTGCTAATATGGTCTCCACAATTTCCACGGATCCATCCAACACACCATATAACCCTAATGTTAGTCTCATTGACATGAGTGACCCACCTATTGTTTCACAAGCTAATCCTAATGCCATTGTCTCTTATGTTGACCAACTTATATCACTTCTTCCATCTTCCTATAATCCTTCACAAACCATCAATCCGTCTTATATAACCCAAGGATTTCCCATCGTCACCCAACACATGACATATACCAATCCACATGTTGTTCAAAACACAAGCCCAAATGTCCATCCTTCTGCATTCACCAATCCTTTCATCACTTACCATAACACAAATCCAACTCTGAATTCACAACCATTGACCAACGTCATCCATCTTCCACTTCCCATGTGATGCAAGCCCTTGGTGCTAATTCGTCGCAATATACCCAACCACCGCTTGTGTCTCAAGGATAGAAATCTTCCAACACATATGTGTCACATACTAATCCTTTGACATATATTGTGAGCACACAACCTCAACAAATGGTCATGGCCTCATATATTCCGCAACAACAACCACAATATACATCATATTACACTTCACCTCCCAACCAACAACCTCCTTTGCAACAACAACAATTATCTTCAGTAGATGTTCAACAAATGATTAAAAAAGAGGTAGGACAAAGCAAGAAGACATTTTCCTTAGAAGACATATGCGCTTATCCATTTGACAAGTCACTTCATATGACACCTTTTCTTCCACAATTTGATAAGTACAAAGGAAAAGGAAATCTGGAAGACCATCTTAGAGCATTCTTTGTTGCATGTCTCGATGTGACTCAACATGATACATATCTTCTGAGACTATTTCCCCAGAGCTTAGCGGGACAAGCTCTTGAATGGTTCTCTCATTTACCTCCGGGCATTAAATCTTTTGCGGAACTAGAAAATAAGTTTTGATCACATTTCACTTTTAACATAGAACATGAAGTGAACATGAACGACCTTGTCAACAATAAACAACGCAATGGTGAAGCTTTTTCTTCATTTACTCAATGATGGCGTAATATGACTAGCAAACTATCATGGGAAATACCTGAGAAACAATAGCTTGATATCTTTGTCCAAAATCTTCATCCTGAGCTTTCATTCCAACTACAATTACAAAGTGCTAGCACCTTTGATGATTTTGTTTCCAAAGGAACCATCATTGAACGTGCTTTAATTGCTAAGGGAACTATCAATAGTCTTTGAGATAACAAGGACAATCCTCAAAGATCCAACGATAAATTTCACTTTTAGAAAAAGAACAAGAATGTTGTTAACGATGGTGTTGTAGACGCAAAGAACATACAAATAATGAAAGCTCCCATTAACATTCAATCCACATCTATAGCAACTCAACCTTTTCAATGAACTCGACAATGACAAACTTCAAATCCTCGACAACAATTCACACCATTAGCAGAACCTATGGAAGTTGTCTTTTGAAAGCTTCTCCAAGTGGAAGATATCATATTACCGAATGCACCACCCAACAGCAAACCACTCTTCAAAGCTCCTTGGTACAAAGAGAATGAGTATTACGACTACCATAGAGTCAAGGGACACAAAACAAATGGTTGTATACACCTAAAGCATGTTATTCAAGATTGTATTGATCAAGGTTTAATTAAAATCACACCCTCAACATCGCAACCTACATAGCAACTGACATCGAATTATGATCTAGATACTTTCAAGAATCCACTTCCATCTCATGACAAACCAAATAACCCTCATACTGGGAATGCCATTCAGTACAATTATGAATCATCCACTATTGGCCACATCGACCATGCTCACAATTCTACCATTACTATCCAAGGCAAAGCACCCGACTGTGCTATGACTACTTGAAGAGGTCGTGTTACCATTCAAGGGGCACCTATCCATCCTCCTTGATCATCTTCTAGCTATAACATCCTCGATCACCTTGGCAAAACACCTACACATATTTCCATTCTTGAGTTTCTTCACATATCCCCTGCCCACAAAGCTATCCTTGACAAAGCCTTACAAGAATCTTCGGTTCCCAACGATATCAATACTACACAATTCCAATCTATGGTAGCTAGCATTGCAACCCCTTGCCACCTAACCTTTTCCGACAAAGATCTTCAGCCCTCCATTCACCCATCACATAATGAAGCCCTCCACATAGAAGTGTTTTTCAACCAACGTCATATCAAATGAATCTTAGTGGATGGTGGATCTGGTTTTAATATATATTCCTTAAAATTAATAAAACAATTGGGATATTCTGAGAAAGATGTTGACACTTCCAAGGTCATTACTATCAAAGCATATGATGATGTAGAGAGATATACTGAAGGGATTATTCATTTGCCTATTCAAGTTGGGCCAGTCACTACTGACACTTGTTGTCAAGTCCTTGATATTGAGCTTCCTTATAACATCATCCTTGGTCACCCATGGATCCATGCCCTCAAAGCAGTTCCTTCTACATACCATCAATGTCTTAAATTTCCACATAACGGTGTTGAAATTACTATCCATGATGATCCTAATCTGTTTAAATTTTGTCATGTTTTTCAAGCTAAATATCAAAGCCCTAACCACATTCCTATCAACATGGAAGCATATCCATCTTCATATTATGTAGATCCATCCGCCCTACTCAAGCCATCATCTAGCAAAGTCACTCCCAATCTCCGTATCACGTACACTGAACATGGCCCGGGTGAGTACACATTGCAAGAATCTTGTTGTGTTGGAACTCTTCTGTTGTCTCCCAAATCTCATGGAAAACCTTCTACATCTAAAGCATCTTCATCTGCAGTTGTTATAAAAGCTCCACCCATAGTGTTTATTAAAGGTGGATTCTTGGATGATGAAGACATTGATGACATTAACTCTTGGATATTCTATGATGAGAATGACCAAGTCCAACTTGAAGTGGAGAGATATAACAATGGGTTCCGCATCATTAAGAAAATGGGCTACAAAGAACATGGTGGATTGGGATCATAGGAATAATGACCTATTGAACCCATTGTTGTGTCTAAGAAGCTTAATAAGCAAGGCCTTGGCTATCAGCCAGAGGTACTGCTTTCCAAATACATTAAGTGTATTTCTGATATGGAAGCTAGACCTTCCTCGGTAGGAGAGACTTCTAATGCGGATACCATCAATGACTCTTCCCTACATATTACCAAGCTTTTTCAAGAAACCTCCATCTTCATGATTTCCACAAGCTCATCTAGCTGAAACCCTTCGTCTATGACCCTTTCACTAGTATATCCCAACCTTGTCGATTAGGACCAACAGGGGGCACCGATATTGGACACATTTGAAAATGATCAAGTTATCGCCAAATTCATGGGCTTACACCAAGGCATTCCATTGGGTGATCATAAAGAAGGTTTCATGATGGACATACCTAAACTAGCATATTTTGGTGGAAGTATCAAATCCTTCAGTTGCAAAAGTGAAATAAATAAAATAAAAAAGATAGGTCACTAGGTGAAAACTGAAAGGCACCTCTTGACCATGAAAAAGTAAAAATAAAGGATGTATCTGAGGGTGAAAACCTCTATGAGGTGCCCGAGGATGGGGGATTTGATCTTCCTGTCGCCACTGGCTATCATGAGAAATCAATAGTGCTAGTTGAAAAATCACAAGACATGATTCCAAAGATCACATATTTGGAAGCATCACTATCAGAGTAGGAAAGAAGAGATTTCATAGCATTTTTCATAAAAAGAGCTATCAATTTTGCATGGACTTATGCTGACATGTCAGGTCTAGATCCATCACTTGTGGTACATCATTTAGCAGTATCTTCTAATGCAAAACCTGTCAAGCAAAAATTGTGCAAAATGCATCTGCAAGTAGCTCTATTGGTTAAGGCAGAGATTCAGAAGCTATTAGAAGCAAAGTTCATAAGGCCTATTGATTATCCAGAATGGGTTTCAAACCTGGTACCTGTAGCAAAACCAGATGGATGAGTTTGTTGTTGCACAGACTTCAAAGATCTTAATAAAGCATGCCCTAAAGATGACTTTACACTACCAAGCATAGACAACATTGTAGATCTCACAGCTAGACATGAAATGCTATCTTTGATGGATGGATTTTTAGGATATAACCAAATCATAATAGCAGAGGAAGATCAAGATAAAACATCATTCATTTGTCCATGGGGTACATATTGTTGGGTTGTAATGCCTTTTGGTCTCAAAAATGCTGGAGCTACTTATCAATGAGCCATGACAATTATTTTCCATGACCTTTTTCACACTATCATGGAAGATTACATTGATGATATTCTAGGGAAGTCCAAGACAAGAGAAGGACATCTACAGGTACTAGCACAAATCTTTGATCGACTAGATAAATATCAAGCTAGGCTAAACCCAAAGAAATGTATATTTGGCGTAACATCTAGAAAATTGTTGGGATACATTGTGTCTCGATGAGGAATAGAAGTGGACCCTGACAAAGTAAAATCTATCATGGAAATGCCTCCACCAACAAATCTCAAGTAGCTCCATAGTCTACAAGGAAGATTACAATCCATTCACAGATTTATCTCACAATTGGTAGATAAGTATCATCCTTTCCAACATCTTCTTCGCAAGGGTGAACCTTTTAAGTGGGATGAGAAGTGTCAGTGGGCCTTTGACAAAATAAAGGAATATCTAGAAACACCTCCTGTATTAGTACCTCCTATACTTGATCGACCACTATTGCTCTACATATCTTCAACATCAGCAGCCTTGGGTGCCCTTCTAGCTCAGCATGATGATTCAGGAAAAGAGCAAGCCATTTACTATATCAGCAGAACTCTTGTGGGATATGAACTTAATTATTCATCTATGGAAAAAGCATGTTTAACATTGTTGTTTGCTTCCCAAAAGTTGCGACATTATATGTTGAACCAAACAACAAAGCTCATATCTAATGTTGATCCACTCAAATATCTTCTCTCCAAAGCAATCCTTACAGGAAGGCTAGTAAAATGGGTTATGATCTTAAGTGAATTTGACATACAATATGTGGATCGAAAGGCAATAAAAGGACAAGTTATTGCCAATCAGTTAGCTGCAACACATGTCACAAATATTTATCCAATACATCTAGAGTTCCCTGATGAAGAATTGTTCAATCTAACTTCACCAACATTGTGGCAACTATATTTTGATGGATCTTACACATAACATGGATCAGGAGTAGGGATATTGTTTGTTACCCCTCAAGGAGATTGTATCCTAAAATTATACAAAATTGCATTTCCATGTACCAATAATATAGCAGAATATGAAGCTTTAATCATAGGATTATGCATGGCAGTACAATGGGCTATCAAATAGTTACAGGTCTTTGGTGACTCTCAATTGGTTATCAAACAAGTCTTAGATGAATATCAAACAAAAGATGAGAAACTTCTTCCATACAAGCTAATGGTTGATGCTTTCAAGAAATATTTTGACAATATCACATTTGAACAAATCCCAAGGTTACAAAACAAAGCAGTAGATGTCATGGCTATGATTGGATCTCTTCTACATATGTCATCCAATACACATAGTGTGAGTTTTTGGTTGAACAGCTTCTAATCCCAACATTTGAAGTACCATAGTCTAAGCTTATATGTGAGATTGTCGGTCCCGATTCGCCATCGTATGAGGACATATACGAGTATCTCCGCAATCAAACTTTCCATTCCAACTATCTAATACCCAACGGAATATCTTTATCCATCGAGCCTCTCGTTACATTATCCTAGGAGACACCCTTTATCACCAGAGTCTTGATGGTATCCTTCTTAAATGTCTTGATTTTGAGGAAGAAAAAGTTGGCTTACGTGAAATACATGAAGGTGTCTGTGGATCGCATTCTGCTAGCACTGGTCTTGTTAAGAAACTTCTACGCACTGGATACTATTGGCCAACTATGGAGAAAGATGCACAACAATTTGCAAAGAGATTTTTACAATGTCAGAAACATGGAGATTTAATACATGCACCAGCACATGAACTTCAGCCTATCACTACTCCATGGCCCTCCTCACAGTGGGGACTTGATCTCATAGGTAAAATCCATCCTACTTCATCAAATGGTCATAAGTTTATTATCACTACCACTGAGTACTTCACAAAGTGGGTGGAAGCCATACCAATCAATTATATTACCAGCAAGCAAATATCCAAGTTCATCTTACATTATATCTTTTGTCATTATGGATTTCCTCAAGCTATTGTCACTGATAATGGTCTTCCTTTCAAGAACCAAGAGGTTAGAGATCTTTGTAACAAGTTTCATATCCAACATAGATTCTCTACACTTTACTATCCTCAAAGTAATGGCTAAGATGAGGCATCTAACAAAACAATTATCAAGATCTTCAAAAAGATAGTCAATGAAGCTGGTCGTGATTGGCATTTGCAACTTAATCCTGCATTGTGGGCATATAGAACAGGTATCAAAACTCCCACTAGAGCTCCACCCTATGCTCTTGTGTATCGCACTGAAGCTATCTCTACAACATATTATTTCAGATGAAGAATATCAAGTATCCAGACTCTATGATCTTAAGCTATTAGATGAACGACGTCTTACAGCACTTGACCATCTCTAAGTCTATCAAAACCGTCTACACTGCAGCTACAACAAAAAGATCAGAGAGCACATATTTCAAGTTAGAGATCTTGTCCTTAAAGCAAATCAAAGAAATCAACAACATCGTGAGAAATAGGGCAAGTTTGAACCTAATTGGCTTGGTCCTTTTGTCATCACATCAGTTTATGGATCAGGTGCATACACTCTCTCAACACCTGAAGGCATTCCCTTGGATGAACCAGTCAACAACATCCATCTCAAAAAGTTCTATCCATGAATCTCAACTATTCCAAAAAAAAAAAATCCATCCAATAGTGAAAACCACTTTGTGGTGCTTTGGATAACAAAAACATATATAGTACAAGATAAATAATTTGTCCTCTGGTGAAAACCTGGTAAACAGGCACCTTGGATAAGTACCATAGTGAAAACCTGGCAAATAGGCACTATGTGTAGTGACCAACTTCCATCTTTCACTTCGTTTGTTTGATCACAGTTTTCCATAACATTCATAATCCACCATCCTATCCTACATAATCCATATCATAATCCACTATCTTTCCTATCTATACATTGTAACCCATTATCCCTTATCCATTCGTAATAAACGTCTTTCCATCCTTGCATCTGCCATGCTAGCCTTCGTAGTTTAGATTTTGTTGGGGTAATTATATCATTTGGCACCTTAGTATCTTGTTCACATGAATGCATCCATCATAGCTTCTCCACAATAAACCTTATCCCATACTGGAGATACTTGTTGAGCCTTATTTGGAAGTGGATACTTATAGCTCTAGCTCATAACACAACAAACATTCAACTTTAAACACAGCACACATCCAACTTCAAACATGGCAAACATTTGGAACTAGGACCAACATCTTCGCAATCAATCCAAACTCAAACATCATCAAAAATATTGAAAACATCAAAATATATCAATATTCAAAAATCCAAAAAAACAAAAAAATCAAAACATCCCAAAAATCCAAGCAATAAAGTTGGTCTTTTAATATCAACCATCAACACCATCAACAAGAACTACATCACAGCTCTATCATTAAAGCCTTGATCCTGTGGATACAAGGTATGTAGGCAATCTGAGATGCGAAGGAAGCACTTTGATTTAGGCATAGATGATAGCCCCCCTTTTATCATCCATCTTTCATCCTTCTTCTAATCATCCTCCAATCTTTCATCTCCCTTTCTTCTATCTTTCATCACTTAAATCATCAATAAACCCAGAACTACATATTCATCATGTCTCATCATCATCGTAAATGTGCTTTGATCCCATGGATACAAGGTATGTAGGTATTTTGGAATACGAAGAAAGTATCCAGTACTCAAGCACAGACGATCCACCACATCCTCATCTTCTTTCATTTTCCATATTCTTCTCTTTGACTAGCTCAAGAAGGAAGCAGACTATGTGTATCAGTGAAATCTCAAAGCACTTTAGCCAATCAGGGATAAGCCAGAAGCTATTTGTCCACATGCCTTAAGCCAACACTTGCTATAGCATTTTATCAACATCTTTAGCCTTCAACAAGATGCAACTTTCCTCTCAACAAGGCGCCAGCTTAATCCATTCAAGAGCACCTAAATTTGGCAAGAGAACGTGATGATAGTATCTTTTATTTTATCTTTTGATTTATCTTTTGTCCTTTTCTATGCCTAATCAAGACTGCCTTGATCTATCCATATCTTGGTACATTGCGATGAAGTATGGAATGGGGCATGGTCATATTTCTTTCATATGCCATGTCTGTGGGATGATCTTATTCTCATCCTATGCGTATTGGTATCTTGTACGTGTTGGGATAACCATTTTACATATCAATATCTCTTGCATCTAAGAAGCTAAACAATCTCTTATACATTTGAGACTATTCTATGTTAAGAACTAACTTCATACATATAACCAGCAAGGTGTCATTATGTGTAGTGGAAATAAGCTCAAACCTTTGCTTGTAGCATCAAAGTCCATCTCGAAACACTAGCTACTATTCATATCTTGTGTATGTTGTTTCAACATCTTGACTTCATACGTCTAGACAAGATTGTGGTATGCTAGTTATGCATTGGATACCTTGACACCTTAGTCTTCTATACCCTGGTACATAACATCCATTTGCTATATCAAACATAAGGATTGCATTTCTTTTAATTCTTGAGCAATTACTTTAAAAGCTGTCATATCACTTATCCATTCCATCATAATCCTATATAGTCCTCAACCAAGATCGATCAACCATCCCTATTTATCCCTCCCAACCCCCGTTTTCTTCATGTCAGCGTTGTTTTCTAGCCTTTCATCTTATCACGCACCAACCCAGCCCTTCCTAGTCAGCCTAGCTTACCTCTTGAGGGGGCATCACCTACTTGTTACACTGGGGCATAACCTTTTTTATCAAGTGAATCATCGTATCTTCTTTGACACAAAGTTCTAACGAACATTGTATCAAAGAGGGGCAAAATGTAGACACCCAAAATTGACCCATTTATCATTAGTATCAAATATTGCATTAGCTATCATTTGCATTTGTCTAACACACTTGAGCAATGTCCCTATCACTTATTTCTTCTATTAATTAAATAAATTCCTATTTATTTTATTAATTCATTATCTATGTCTTCTATTTCCTCTAATCTATAATTAAATAATCTTTAATTGTTTAATTATCTCTTCATTCTATCTATTTTTAATTAAATAAATCTTATGTATTTAATTAAAAATCCATTCACAAACCCACTTTCCAATTAATTAAATAAATTTTATTTATTTAATTAATTTTTTTTATCATTTATCTCAATAAATTGACATGTGTGCCTCTTTCATTTAAAAAAGAGAAGTGGTACTACATCTTTTATTTAATATATTTCACATGTAGTACTTTTTATGTACATGGTCACACATAAGCCTTATCTCCCTTCCACTTGTCATTTATACATTCATCTATGACTATCATTTCATCTTAGCCATTCACATAGCCACCAAATCTCCACCATTGATTGATTTTCGTTGAGTTTTATATAAACACCCTCTCATTCAATACTACATCTATCTAGCATTCATATAGTGTCTACATTATCATCTTGAGCATATTAAGCATTTGAGCATCCATCTAGCTTATTATCATTATCATCCATCCATCATGTTAGCTTTTATCTTCATAATTGTTCATTGTTGAAGAAGCAATCCACATCTTAAATAAGGAATCATACAATCTAGGTGATATTGTTCTTGAATTGCATGCTTTTGATTTCATTTGGATTAGATTCTTTGATGATGGTAGGGTTAGGTTTTCATGGCTATGCTTGATCTTATCAATCTAATTTTTACCTATCACGCTTGCATTGCAAGTTTATTGTAAACCATTTCAATTTTGTTAATACATTGTGCAGGTTTTGGAGTGTGGGGTTTTTCACCCGATAAGGGTTTTTCCCACGTATATCTTGTGTCTCTCTTTTTCTGTCTCATTTTCTTGTTTATATGTTTTCTGCAATATCTCTGTTAGTGGGTTAACATTCTTGTAATAGTAAGGATAAATTAAATTTTCACTCTCCTCCCCTCATTAGATTAGTGTAGGAAGCGATTTCCGCACACCTATCTTCCTTTTAGTTGGTATCAGAGCCTGTCCAGTTTTGGTTCTAGCTGCTGGGTAGGGGTTTTTTGAGCTAATCTTAGGTTGAGTGGGAGTTTGTGCAGAGTATTATGTATCTTGTTGCAGCAAGGAAATGGCAACCACATCCGGAAGGTTAGAGGTGTTGATGAGTGTTTTAGCACACAACAATGTAGGTGTGATTGCTAGTTTCACACCTCTCTTGAAAAGTATCCTACCCTAGGTAAGAGTACTCCAAGGATAATATAGCTAGGTCTTAGCATGCTTGGAATGACTCAATGATATGTCTATCTAGGCCAACAAGGGGTCTTACATAAAATGTAGGGTTTATGGAATATGACAGCAGTATGTATGTAGAAACCTATTGCGTGGTTACACAACATGCCCCATTTTGACTTGACGAAATAGGGACCCAACCTTTTTTTTCTGCTTTGGCTTGTTATTTTTCTGCTTTTGGGTAGTCTGGTAAAAATAAGTCATGCATGTCATCCTGTAGAGGGTGGATAGGTCACCATGATGAGGTCATTTGTCAAAGTCAGTGTTTCATATCTCAACCTCATGGATGGAAGGTGCACGAAATTCCAAGCAGGTTTGCCTTTTGGATCACCTTGAAATTCTCTAAGGGGAGAAAGTTATGACAGGTCAAAGTTTTGGTCAAACCTGATATTCCGGGAAGGGGGTTATATTTCAAACATCAGTCATATCTTGTAAGATCACCCTGATATAAGTTTATCACCTGATAATCACTTGGTCTGCAAAAGTCTGGACGTCATTTTTTACGTGATAGCGGTTATCTTCCTGTCTAACAACTTCACATATTTTGCGGGGGTCATATTTTGAACATCACCCGATCTTACGAATATCACCCTCTTTGCAAAATATCACCCTTTCCCAATATGACGATGACGTCATTTAAAACTAACGAACAAAGAATGTCACCCTGATGATGAAGTCATCATTTTGTTTTACCCCATGGAGGTATATATCCGATCCCCACCATATTCAATAACATGACAATGATGTCATTACAACACAACACTTAAACAAGATCACTGACATGGTGACGTCATCCCTATCTTTCCAGGGGGATCATTTTAGTTGTGGGGGTCACATTTTAAACATCCCTTGATCTTAAATTCATGATCCGATATACATATG
Source organism: Cunninghamia lanceolata (assembly GCA_027924645.1). NCBI lineage: Eukaryota > Viridiplantae > Streptophyta > Pinopsida > Cupressales > Cupressaceae > Cunninghamia > Cunninghamia lanceolata. The sequence continues at coordinate 7,247,602 of BSBN01000103.1, forward strand.
GTCAAACATTGACCACATCACCCAATTCTTTTGCATTAGTTTTGCCGCTCAAAGGCAGAAGTTCATTTTATCAAGGGGGTCATTTTAGTTGTGGGGGGTCAAATTTTAAACATCCCCTAATCTTAAATTCATGACCCAATATACATATGGTCAAACATTGACCACATCACCCAATTCTTTTACATTAGTTTTTCCGCTCAAAGGCGGAAGGTCATTTTATCAAGGGGCATCATTTTAATTGCGGGGTCATATTTTGAATATCACCTGATCTTTCGAAGATCACCCCCACCCCTCTTGCTTCCTAACAATAAATAGACATAAATGCAGTAGATGGATTCCCGCCAACTGTGAATACAATTCAAACACTTGTCATCATCCATGGATTCTCTGCAGAGGATCTACAGATTTAATTGATTTAATGTAGTTTTACCCTAATCCTGCCCTAAGGATACATTTAAAGGTAAATTTCTAAGGTTATTTCCATTTACCTTGCAAAAAAACAAGAATTTACAGAGCAGAGAAGTCAAGCCCTCATGCGAGCTACCTGTGAGCGGACTACAGCTTGCAGCATAACGGAATGGTTGATCATCAGCATTTGCTACCCTTTTTCATAATTATCGACTTAACCCAAGAGAAAAGCGTTATCAAGTAAGTAATTAAAAAACACCCTCTTGTTGTCATTTTCTGCATGTCCAGGTAGTATGTTCTTTCTTATGGTTTGAATATGTAAATGTGCACATCATGATAGAGTAATGAATAATGGATATAGTATGCATGATGCTGTAGAGATATATATATAATGATATGTGAATGCATGTGGATATTGTATAGTAAGATAAGGCATGTTTATTGTAGGAATCCATGGTAGATCTCAGGTGGATCAGGTTTGATATAGAATTTCAAAAGCCCATGTTTGTTCAGCCAGAAGGGGTGCAATTCAAGTATGGTATCATTGGGGACACTCACCAGGGAGACACATATTTAGTGGTATGGTAATCTAGAATAGACCATGATAAGGACAATACCCTGCTAGATGCAGTATATGTATCAGGAATGTGGCATGCAGTCAGATTCCCCTATGCCATGGAAACCCCAGAACTGGTAGTAGAATGTGCCAGAAACTATAACCCTCAGACAAGGCGGGTGGAGAAACATGGAAGAGTTTATGCAGACTTTTCGATAAAGGGCATCACATCTACATTTAACCTGCCAGTTGGAAAGAAGGTGGTCAGTGTGGATCTGCATAAACTAGAGACATAATATAATAATAAATATAGACACCCAAATTTGTCCCACATTTGTCCATGTCTAGCAACACCTTGTTAAATCATTATCTATTAAGCCAATTAATTAAATAAATTTTATTTATTTAATTAATTTCCACATCATATCTTATCCCATCCTATTCATTTATCCTATTAATTAAATAAATTTTATTTATTTAATTAATATCCAACTCATATCCCAACTAATTCAAATATTTTATTTGAATTAAACACTCATCTTTCACCACATTCCAACACTTGTCCAGTCAATCATGTGTTGTAAGACAACTTTCATTCATATCCTTCACATGCACAACTAATGGAACCTAAGTTTAGTATCTTTCAATCCTAGCCATTCACATAGCCTCTGAATCTCCACCATTGATTGATCTTGGCTGAGCCCTATATAAACACCCTCTCATCCCATATGAGAGGATCCAGCAATCATATAGCACCTACATTATCATCTTGAGCATCTTGAGCATCTGATCATCTAATTGAGCTTTCATCTTCCATCATGGCAGCTTTCAGCTTTGCAATTGTTCATTGTTGAAGAAGCAGCCCACATCTCTCAAACAAGGAATCGCACGGTCTAGGTGATGTTATGCTTGAATTGTATTATTCTTTGATTTCATTTAGATTAGATTCCTTGATGATGGTAGGGTTAAGGTTTCATGACTATGTCTGATCTTCTAAACCTAACTTTTCACCTATCACATTTTGGCACGCCCGGTGGGACTCACGTCCTTGATTAACTTCATTTTCTGGAGTTGTTTCTTCGAAGATCAGATTTTGCAGGTGCTTACGGTAAATTCCAGTCACTTCTGAGTGAAAATCTGCCGCTTTCTGTATCTCTGTGTCACTTTTACACTAGAATTGGCCACTTTTATTGCTCTCTGGATCACCTTCATACCGACAGTCATCGCCTCTGGTAAGATTTGCATCGCTTTCACCCTAATAGAACTTGCCTCTATGTTTTAGTTGTTAGTTGTGGGGTTTAAAACTGTGTTAAGTCGCTTCTGACCTAACAGTGATCACTTTTGTCTTAATTCAGGTCACTTATGAACTAACAGTGCTCACGTATCAGATATGAGTCGCTTATGAATGGACAGTGGTCGCTTTTAAAGTTATTTGCATTGCTTATGAATTTAAAACTGCCGCTTTCAAACTGATGTGAATCGCGCATAAACTGACAGTGATCGCCTGTACAGAACAGGGTTTTGTTTTCAACTATCATTTTGTAGGAACAGATTGCTTATAAGCCTAAAGAGATCACATCGGGGATTTTGTGCATCGCATATGAGCTGAAACAATCCGCATAAGCTTGTTGCAAGTATGAGGTTATCCAGTGTTGTCATTGATGTCAACATACTCATATTGCATTGACAAGAAGGATTTGATGAGCTGTGTGCTGAGGATATTGAGAAAATTAGTCTCAGTCAGGAACAGTGAAGAACAGTGATGAGAAGAAGGTAAATGTACTGTATAGGATGAGAACCGGAGGATGCGGATTAAAGGGTTAGTAGATATGAGTCTTGAGATGCTACAGTTAAGATTTCAGAGGTCCGCATGAAGATCTGAAGGAGTTGTGGCTGCCGGTATAGAACTGGGTCCGGCAAGTATCCGGAGGTGACAGAGGATCACAAAAAGGTCCGGTGAGGTCCGGAATTGTATTATCCTAATCTGCGGATTGGAAGTAGTGTTTGGGATGTCCTTGTGATGTATCATCCTGATTTGTGTATGATTTGGAGGTCCGGAAGTACCTCTTGCATTATGACAGTGGCGACAGACTGTGTTCTTGAAGTTCCGGATGAGGAAGACAAGAGATCCCAGTAAGCAGAGGAAGTGCGGATGTATCTGGACATTCAGACAGGTTTGTGAAGGTTCTTGGATCATGTTTAGGTTTTGTTGTTGGTCCGCATTGATGGTAGAGCCCGGAATTGAAGTTATTCTTCCGGATGAAGTTCTTGCTTTGTGTAGCCGACCGGATGAGATGTTCATCCTGCGAATGTTCTTGTGATGGCCGACCGGATGTGTTATTCATCTTGCGGATACTCCTATGGTTGTTTGCCGACTTAGATGTTTGTTCCTAAGTCGATGTCTTGTATAAATAACGGGTTGTGAGTTCATTTCAGTGTGGAGTGAGGATGAGTATGGTATAGCGAAGAAGCGTGCGAAAGGCAGAGCAGAGATTGTTGGGCTTAATTGGAACTGATCCGGACATGTTAGAGATGTCATTCTCCAGTTCAAGACTGTGATTTTCATCACTTTGTAGACAGTGTGTCTCCTTGTAGGCAGTGGGCCTCTTTGTGAGCAGTGTGCTCGGGCAGTGAGCCCTAATTGGCAAGTGCCATTTTTGTAATTTCCTATTCTTCTAACAGAGAATAATTCTTGGGTTAATCACCCCGTGGTTTTTCCCTTAACCAGGTTTTCCACGTCAAAATCTTGGTGTTCAATGTGTTGATGCTTATCTGCTCTTGTGTTTATGCATTATGCTTCCATGGATGATTATTTGATATGCTGCTAACAACAGTAAGTTAAGTGTTTGAGAAGAAGTTTTATACAACTGATTCACCCCCCCCCTCTCAGTTGTATGCCCTAGATCCAACAATTGGTATCAGAGCCAAGTTCCTCTGACAAGAGCTTAACCGCTTGAGGAGATCCAGAATGTCGTCATACAAGAAGGATAGTCCGAAGTTCGATGGAACCAACTTCACTCTCTGGAAAGGTCGCATGAAGTGTCACTTGGAATGCATGGGAAATGCATACCTGGGTATGATTTCAAAACCATATGTACCTCCACAAGGTGGTCCGACTACTCTGAATGAAATCACAGAAGCTGAAAACAATCTGCGGACCAAGGAAGCTCTTCTAAGCGCATTGAATGACTCAGATCTCTCGAATGTCATTGACCTACCCACTGCATATGAGATCCTAACTAAACTGGAACTTCTGTATGAAGGAGATGAGTTTGTCAAAAGTGCAAGATTGCAAAGTCTGAAAGGGAAATTTGAAAGATTGAAAATGAGAGATGATGAAAACATCACTACCTTTATGCCAAGAGTAAATGAGCTGGTATGTGGAATCAGAAATGCTGGTGGAACTTTAGATGAAAATGAGATTGTCTGCAAAATCCTAAGATCCCTTCCTGCTGCCTACAAAATCAAAGTTGCTGCCATTGATGAATTCAGAGCCCACACAACTGTCACAAGAGAACAACTGGCTGGCAAACTAGCTGCATTTGAAATGACCGAGTTTGGAGATGATCCTCCCAAGATTGAATCTGCTTTCAAAGCCAGTGCCTATGTGAAAGGCAAATAGAGATTTGATCCGGGTGAAAACTCATCAAGGAAAATGTCATGGTATGATCAAGCAAGAAGAGACATGGAAGAAGAAGAAGCAGAAACAGCTCAACTTGAAGCCCTCATTGCAAAAAGACTGCCAAGAGGATCCGGTAAGTATGAAGGAAAACTACCCTTTAAGTGTTTCAACTGCAATAAGATTGGTCATTTTGCCTCAAGATGTCCGGAGAGATCTGCAAGATCTAATACTCACAGACAAAGGTTTCAAAAGAATTGCTATTATGTTCATGAAGAAGATGACAATGAAGGAGTAACAGATGATGAATCAGAACCAGGAGGCAAATCCGGAAATGAGTGGGTGTTTATAGCCATCAAGGAAGAAGATTCCTTGCTCTCTGAATCTGTCAATCACAAAGTTGTTGAAAAAGCCTTGGCTGCTCAAGTGGAAGAAAAGGATGATTGGGTTATTGACAGTGGATGTTCTCACCATATGACTGGTGACAAGAATAAGTTCTTAGACCTGGAAAGATATGAAGGAGGAATGGTAAAGTTTGGTGACAATTCTGCTGGCAGAATCAGAGGTAGGGGAACTATTTCCTTTGATGGTAAGAGTAAAACAGGAAATGTACTGTATGTTGAAGGATTGAAGCACAATCTTCTCAGTGTTGGTTAGTTAGTGGACAAAGGCTATGATCTCCGGTTCAAGAATGGAAAATGCAGAATCTTTACAAGCTCCGGAACTGAAATTGCATCCGGTACTCAGACAAGAGGTAACATCTTTCATCTGGTTGGTTCAAATAAAAGTTGTTTATTTGTTCAAATTGATCAGAGTTGGTTATGGCATAGAAGAATGTGTCATGTAAATTTTGATAACATTATCAAAATAAGCAATACTCAGGCTGTGAGAGATCTTCCAAAATTGATAAAACCTACAAATAGTGTGTGTAAAGAATGTCAGTTAGGCAAACAAAGCAGAGTCTCTTTTAAAAGCAAAGATCAGTCTTCTACCGGATTATTGGAATTAGTACATACTGATCTATGTGGTCCGACAAGAATCAAGAGTCTGCAAGGTGATAGATATTTCATGTTATTAATTGATGATCATTCCCGGATGATGTGGGTCACCTTTCTAAAAGAAAAATCAGAAGCTTTTGAGAAGTTCAAAATCTTCAAAGCTATGGTGGAGAATCAAACCGGATTGAAACTAAAGTGTCTAAGGTCTGATAGAGGTGGAGAATTTACATCTGGTGAATTCATTGACTTTTGTGAGAAACAGGGTATAAGGAGACAGTTGTCTGCTCCTAAGACTCCACAGCAGAATGGAGTAGTTGAGAGAAAGAACCGGACCATCCAGGAAGCTGCTAGGACAATGATGTTGGAAGCAAATGTTCCTCAAATGTTTTGGAAAGAAGCTATCAGCACTGCAGTCTACACTCTCAATCGAGTTCAAATCAGAAACAACACCGGTAAGACCCCCTATGAACTCTGGTTTGGCATCACTCCTACTGTGAAATACTTCAGAGTATTTGGTAGCAAGTGTTATATTAAAAGAGATGAAGATCTAGGAAAGTTTGATGCTAGAAGTGATGAAGGAATTTTCTTGGGCTACTCCACTCAAAGCAAAGCATACCGGTGTTACAATAAGAGATTGAGGAAGATGATAGAAAGCACCAATGTGAAGGTTGATGAAGGAATTGAGAAGCCTTCAAGATTTTATGAGTTTGATGAAGATGACCAAGACAGTGTTCAAGGACCTCAATCCTCTCCGGTGAGACAGAGTCAGCCTGATCCGGTAAATCAGGAAGAAGAGTTAGATTTGAATGAGGCTGATCAAGAAACAGCAGTGCTGGATACTCCCAAAATTCCTAGGTATGTAAGACTGAATCACTCTGAAGATCAGATCATAGGTGACAGAAGCAAAGGTGTACAAACTAGAAGGAATATTGCTCAAGATCAGAATGAATGTTGTCTGATTTCAAAGATTGAACCTAAAACAATAAATGAAGCCTGCAATGATGAAAACTGGACCAAAGCAATGGAAGATGAACTGATGCAAATTGAGAAAAATCATACTTGGGATCTTGTTCCCAGACCTAGAGACAGGAATGTGATTGGAACCAAGTGGGTCTTCCGGAACAAACTAAATGAAGCTGGTGAAGTAATCAGAAACAAAGCTAGATTGGTCTGCAAAGGCTACTCTCAAATAGAAGGAATTGACTTTGAAGAGACTTTTGCTCCGGTAGCAAGAATTGAAGCAGTCAGATTACTTCTTGCATTTGCTGCCTTCAAAGACTTCAAGGTATATCAGATGGATGTCAAGTCTGCCTTCCTAAATGGTGATCTGGAAGAAGAAGTCTACATTGAACAACCGGATGGATTTCAATTGTCTGATAATAATGATATGGTTTGCAAGTTGAAGAAAGCCTTGTATGGATTGAAGCAAGCCCCAAGAGCATGGTATGAAAGGTTGGATAAGCATCTTGTGCAGATTGGACTCAACAAAGGCACTGCTGACAGCAACTTATATTTCAAAATTGATCATGAGAACATTCTGATTGTTGAAGTGTTTGTGGATGATATCATTTTTGGAGGAAGAGATAGTATGTGTAAAACTTTTGCAAATCAGATGAAAAGTGAGTTTGAAATGTCTATGCTTGGTGAAATGAATTTCTTCTTGGGTCTGCAAATTACTCAAACAAAAGAAGGGATCTTCATTTCTCAGACCAAATATGCGAAAGAATTGTTAAAGAAATTTGGTATGGAAGACTCAAAGCCTATGAACACTCCTATGGCAACCGGATGTAAGTTAAGCAAAGATGATGATTCTCCAAAGGCAGATCAGACAAAGTATAGATCAATGATTGGTGGATTGTTGTATCTCACTCAAACTAGACCAGATATAATGCAAGCTGTTGGTCTTGTGGCAAGATTCCAGGCTGATCCTAGAGAATCTCATGTTATGGCAATCAAAAGAATTTTTAGATACTTGAAAGGGACAGTTGAGTATGGTCTATGGTATCCTAGAGGTCCGGATTTCTCTCTTCATGCTTACACAGATGCAGATTGGGCAGGAGATGTGGATGACCGGAAGAGCACTAGTGGTGGAGCATTCTTTTTGGGGAAGAGATTGGTTTCTTGGCTAAGCAAGAAACAAGATGCAATATCTCTGTCTACAACTGAAGCAGAATACATTGCAGCAGCAGGTAGTTGCACTCAAATCTTATGGATGAAGCAGATGCTAAGAGACATCAAAGTTGAATATGAGGAGCCTATCACAATTTTCTGTGATAATTCAAGTGCAATTAATATTTCCAAGAATCCGGTATTGCATTCTAAGACCAAGCACATATCTATCAAATTTCACTTTTTGAGAGAACAAGTAAACAAGGAAGAAGTCAGATTGGAGTATGTTCCCTCCAAGGATCAAATTGCAGATATCTTTACAAAACCTCTTCCCAAGGACTCTTTTGAATATCTCCGGGAGAAGTTAGGGGTCATGGCCCCTCCGGTGATGAACTAAGATGCACTGATGTGCATCAGTCCGGTGGCTATCACAGTCATATCTTGTGATCTGGACTAATGGGGAGCTGCAACTAAGGGGGAGCAGCTGGTATGATTCTGATGCATGAGAATTGCAAGTATGAGCCCTTTGCCATTGATGTCAAAGGGGGAGAGAAGACATGTGAAAAACAAGTGGCTGATGATCAAAGGGGGAGCAGTAAAGGAAGAGAAGACATATGAAAAGTTGAAGTTTTTGTCTTAATGGTTTTTCACATCATATGTTGCCATCAATGACAAAGGGGGAGATTGTTGCAAGTATGAGGTTATCCAGTGTTGTCATTGATGTCAACATACTCATATTGCATTGACAAGAAGGATTTGATGAGCTGTGTGCTGAGGATATTGAGAAAATTAGTCTCAGTCAGGAACAGTGAAGAACAGTGATGAGAAGAAGGTAAATGTACTGTATAGGATGAGAACCGGAGGATGCGGATTAAAGGGTTAGTAGATATGAGTCTTGAGATGCTACAGTTAAGATTTCAGAGGTCCGCATGAAGATCTGAAGGAGTTGTGGCTGCCGGTATAGAACCGGGTCCGGCAAGTATCCGGAGGTGACAGAGGATCACAAAAAGGTCCGGTGAGGTCCAGAATTGTATTATCCTAATCTGCGGATTGGAAGTAGTGTTTGGGATGTCCTTGTGATGTATCATCCTGATTTGTGTATGATTTGGAGGTCTGGAAGTACCTCTTGCATTATGACAGTGGCGACAGACTGTGTTCTTGAAGTTCCGGATGAGGAAGACAAGAGATCCCAGTAAGCAGAGGAAGTGCGGATGTATCCGAACATTCAGACAGGTTTGTGAAGGTTCTTGGATCATGTTTAGGTTTTGTTGTTGGTCCGCATTGATGGTAGAGCCCGGAATTGAAGTTATTCTTCCGGATGAAGTTCTTGCTTTGTGTAGCCGACCGGATGAGATGTTCATCCTGCGAATGTTCTTGTGATGGCCGACCGGATGTGTTATTCATCTTGCGGATACTCCTATGGTTGTTTGCCGACTTAGATGTTTGTTCCTAAGTCGATGTCTTGTATAAATAACGGGTTGTGAGTTCATTTCAGTGTGGAGTGAGGATGAGTATGGTATAGCGAAGAAGCGTGCGAAAGGCAGAGCAGAGATTGTTGGGCTTAATTGGAACTGATCCGGACATGTTAGAGATGTCATTCTCCAGTTCAAGACTGTGATTTTCATCACTTTGTAGACAGTGTGTCTCCTTGTAGGCAGTGGGCCTCTTTGTGAGCAGTGTGCTCGGGCAGTGAGCCCTAATTGGCAAGTGCCATTTTTGTAATTTCCTATTCTTCTAACAGAGAATAATTCTTGGGTTAATCACCCCGTGGTTTTTCCCTTAACCGGGTTTTCCACGTCAAAATCTTGGTGTTCAATGTGTTGATGCTTATCTGCTCTTGTGTTTATGCATTATGCTTCCATGGATGATTATTTGATATGCTACTAACAACAGTAAGTTAAGTGTTTGAGAAGAAGTTTTATACAACTGATTCACCCCCCCCCTCTCAGTTGTATGCCCTAGATCCAACAAAGCTATTATCAGATTCGCATCTATGATATAAAGAATCGCCTATCAGCATATCGGGGTCGCTTATGTTCAACAATGGGTCACATACGGTAACTGTAACTTTCATAGGGTTTGCTTGCAACTGTTGTTTTGCAGGTACATGTTGCTTATGTGCTGAAATCGGTCACTTTTGCCTTTATCTACCTCATGTATAAACGGACAGAGATCGCATCTGGTATGTTTCTTATCGCATTTAATCTTCAGAATCTTGCCTGTTGAAAAATATAGATCGCTTTTGATCAACAGTGGATCACATATGGTGCTTTTCCTAGTCACTTTTGATCTGCAAGGGCTTGCCTTCATAAATCAATCGTTGCTTCTAATAAACAGTTTGTCGCATCTGGCAACTGTAATTTGCTTTTGGTTGCTGTCATTGTGCATCTTGGTGTTTCTAGCATAACTTTCACATACGAAGGCCAAATCGCACAAACGAGGACTCATTGGAAAGCTAGGAGGACAAGCTTCACAACTGTACCACTTTTATTAGGTGACTATATTGTTTTTCAAGCTTTTTTATCAGTCAAAGTTTAGGTTCATTGCAAACTTCATTTGAGCATAACTTGAGCAATTTTGATCATTTTTCAGTGAAACTTTTTTTCAAATTGCTTAGAATCTCTTGAATTTTCTGTTTATGCAATCTATTTTTCTATATCAGATCATTTTCATTAGAATTTTTAGATTTCATCTGTTTCATGTAATCATCTTCTTTGCAAGTTTACTTGTTTCTTTTTGGAATTTGGTGACTTGTAGGAGCATCTAAGGAGCTGAAGTAGCATTGACATCAACATCTACAGCAAATTGGAAAGTGATTGTATCAGGTGCACTCATTCTAATCTTTCATCTCTTAATCTTGATTGATCACACATTTGGATTTTGGGATTAAAATGAACATTGTTTGCTATCACACTATTGAAAAAATTGGGCTAAAACGAACCATTGTCTTTCATCACATTTGGATTTGGGCTTTAAAACAAACAAGTGCTTGCATTGTCTTCCACACATTGAGTTTCTAAGGTTAATGAACCCCATGTGAGTGTGACCAAGTAAATGTGTATGCTCTCTCCTCGCCTCCCAACACAAACTTGGAGATCAAAAACATTTACTTGTGTTGCTTTTGTTTAGCCTTAGAGAGGCTTGCCTTGGTATCCACCCCAAGGGAACGACCTCAAGCGGTACTTTCATCCGGTCCACTATAAAAATCAGAGGATAAGGCGAAAGCCAAGTCCAACCGGTATTAGCGCTCACCATACAGTGCTAACTTGAAAGGAGGTGTACCTTTGTGTATATTAAAACTCCTAGTAGGGTTAGTTAAAGTCTTAAGTGGTTTGCTGGATGCTCGTGGGGTGCCGGTCCCCCGAATTTTCACTAGAACCTCCTTGTGATAGTGGCCTTGCCTTAACTAGGACTTGTTGAATTGTCTTCACATGCTTGCTTAACCATCATCACATTCTTTCAAACTAACAACTTGCTTATGTGTCTTGTGTGAGTGATTCATGTGTGTATATGCATAATCATTTGTTTGAACATTGCCAAATCAAGCTATAAATACCAAACACATAAACAAATCAATCTAAACACATCATCTAAAAATTCCACATCATCATCCAAATCCCTAAGCAAGCACTTGCTAAAAGGACTTAAGACAAACACTTGGTGACATGTCTACACTAGAGGACCTAGAAATCAAATTCCAAAGATTCCTCCAAAATATTTATCAAGGATTACAACCCCTCAACCAAGATGCCATTGAAATATTACAATTCTTCCTCCAAAGAGCTCAACCCCATGCAAGCCAATCACCTCAACTACAACAATTCATAGCCCAAGTCCAACACCTTTTAGCCACTAGTCAATCTTAACAAGTACAATAAACCTTAGCTACTCCATACCAACCTAATCCACCTCGTAGCCACATGTCATATCCATCGACTTCATATCAACTTAATCCACCTATCCACCAAGTCAATACCACATCAACCTATGAACATCCACCTCAAGCTTATCCAATCCCTCATACCACCATTCCAATGCACTACCAAGCCCATCCACAAAGCCATCAAGTGATATTACAAGAACAACATCCAAGTCCCAATGGCTCTTTGTACGTAAATCAAGTAAGTCCAAATACACCTTTTCAACAAGACCACCAAGCACCATTGATAGATCTAAATCCACCTTTCCAACAAGAATCATATCCAAATCCCAATGGCCCCTTGTACATAAATCAAACAAGCCCAAGTTATCCTATGCAAGATCTAATAACCTTTAACAAGGGAGATACCAATCTAGAGTGGCCACCACCATCCAATCACATGCCATCACATGAACCAACAAGTCCTATCCCAACACCACCATGTGATCCCAATCATAGTCCATTGATCCCTTTACCTTCCAAACCACCAAGCCCTTCATTACCTTCATCACCATGTCATTCTAATCGTTCACCAAAGGATGTAGCTGAGAGAGTTTTACAAAGGATGCTTGAAGTAAAACTCATTGAACTTCCTAAAGTCAAACCATGTGAAGAAAGTCCATATGATGAACATGATTATTGTGCATACCATAGGACCAAAGGCCATAATACAAATCAATGCCCAATATTTGTCTCAATTGTTTACAAGGTGTACCCACCTATAATGGGAAATCGTGCCACATCACCCCCATCTAGTCCAAATCCTAATTCATCCAATCCAATTAGCTCTCAACCTAATCCTCATCCTAATCCTAATCCAACACTATCTACCATTATCATCCATCCATTATATTTCCCATCCACCCATACACTTGCAAAGGATGTGATCCATTGGCTACTAGATAGGAATAAACTACCCCCATGTCAAACACCAATTCATGAGCCTACCAATGAACTTCCAAAGGTCATGTCCAATCCTATAATCTCATCATGTGGTTCACATATCCTTGAGCCTCTTCAAGAGCCTTCCATTAACATACCTAGCCCTTTAAGCCCATCATGTGACCTACAAGCCAACAAGTCTATTCAAGAGTCTCCAACCACAAGCCTAAGTCAAGAGCCATCATGCCTTCATGTTGATAACTATCAAGAGCCTATCAAGTCCACTCAAGAACCTTCCACTTCCATCCAAAGCCAAGAGGTATGTCAAGAGCATAATCTTAAACATATGGAAATATTGAACCTTAATCTTAATCAAGATCAAAGCACCTCTAAGTTCCACCTATCCATGACCTACTTATGGGTTGCCCTCAAGCTATTAGCCATCACCATGACCTCATTCATGAGCAAATTTATCCCTTTTATAGCCCACTTAATCCTATTTTTGCTCATAGTCATGATCAAGGTTCTAGCTAAGATCATGAAAACCATGATGATCCATTTGGCAAAACTTTATCAATCTTATGATCAAGATGATATCTATGATGAAGAACCTATTAAAAAGTACCTTGATCCTATCCATAATCCCATAACCATCCATGAGCAAGATATCCAAATTGCTCCTAGTCATCCTCCATCTAGCCCTATCCATAATGAGCAAACATCCACTTGTCATAATGAGACATGTGCCTCTCAAGAACACATAAGCATAGAAGATCAAACAAATAACTTGGATCTTAGTGAACACAATGCTAATGATCCTCCCTCCACATCTACCATCGATCCCCTTTCAAGTCCACCATCATGTCCTAGTGGTCTTACCACCTTCCTCCATGAATGTTCTTCCTTAGGACAACAACAACCATTGTCCTCCATTTCATCTTCTCCATCCAATAAAGAACTCAAGTCTAGTGCCCAAAACACATCTAGTCCCATAGTCAATCGCATCCTCCAAAACATGAACTACAAAGGTAAAGGCCTAGGTCTTTATAAACAAGGTATTTTGGAGCCAAACCATGTCAAGATCCCTCCATGCTCATATGGCCTTGGATACACACCCCAAGGTAAACAAGGCAAAGATGTTGGTAATCCCTTCATGCATCCTAAATTTACCACTTTCCATCGCACCCCCCATCTACCCAAAACATATGTAGCCATTCCAACTCCATCATCCTATAAATGTCAAAAGCATGTGACCATACACCTTCTGCCATCCACTTTGCCTCCACTTTTACCAACTCCAAATATCCCTCCATCCACCTTGCCACCATTGCTTCCAACACCTAGCATACATATCATTCATAAATATACTTACATCCCTAATCATGGCCAACAAATGTACACATCGCCTAAGCATAAAGCTTCCAATCATTCCATCCACTCCACCCACCCCATGGGATTCAAAAGCAAAAATTTTGATGCTTCTACCTATAAAGCTAACAATCCTACCAAAAATCCTAAAGGTCTTCATACCTTAGGACATAAAGAATCAAACTCAAAGCAAAGTTCATCTAAGAAACCATCTAAGCCCATACCTCCAAATGCAAAGCCCAAAAGAAAAATGGTTTGGGTTCCTAAGCAAATAGCTAGCAAAGTGAATGAGGCATCCTCCTCTACATCTCAAGAATCCCAACCGCCTATTTCCATCCAAAACTTCCATTCACTTCAACAATCCCACAAGCAAATAAAAAGCACAAAAAATACTAAATCTATGTGGGTTCCTAAATCACTTCATCAACCATCCCCTAAGAAAACATCTCCATTGCTTCCTACACCACCATCTCACCAAAAGCTTCAATGTTTATCATGGTGTGTGCAACCATTGGTCATGGTTCCCTTCCACTCCGCAACACCTCCACATAACTATCTCTCCCCATCTTCTATCCATTATCCTACATATCTCCCCCATGCTATCCCTATGGTCCATGCTTTTGCATAAGCCTCTCATCCATCTTCATTCCATAAGCCACTAGCCTACCCTACCATAATTCCCTTCATAATCCACTATCTACCTAATCCATCTCCCATCCATGCAATCCCTTATCAACATCTATGAGCACACTTGACATGGTCCATGCGAAGACATCATCAATCTCTAAAGGGACACTATCAACCTTCATAGCACTAAACACTTGAGTCCCTCCTATCCATTACCATGGTGAAAACCTAGCAAACAGGTGCCATGTGTAATTGTCAACCCATCTAAAAGCAAAAAAAACAAAAAAAACAAAAAAAAACAAAAAAGCAAAAACAAAAAATAAATAAAAAAAGTAAAGAGAAATCCCTTTGTCCAATGGTGAAAACCTGGTAAACAGGCACCTTGGATAAGTACCATGATGAAAATTTGGCAAACAGGCGTCATGTGTAGGTTGATCTTCTATGTCACTTACACTTGGGGGCACATTGTCTCATCCAACCTATCCATTTCCCAACTGTCTATCCCATTATATCATACCAACCTATCTTATCCTATCTTGTCATCCTGCCATCCTTATCCATTACATAAATATGCCTATCCTATTGAACCCATTTATCCATCCTCCTTTTGATCTTGATGAAGACATAGGGGAAAAATGTTGAATCATGTTTGGATATTTCTTGACATACCTTCTTTCCAAACCAAGTCCTATCCATTGACCATTTATCCATCCCATTCAAACCAATCCATCATGTCATCCCTTTGTCATGAGCCTTGCAATATAAAATCCATCATGTGTCATGCAAAAAATCCTAAGCATTACCACCTAGAATGGGGCAAGTTCTTCCTATGCAACATAGCCTTTGGAGATCACATCCTAGCTCCCTTATGATCCATCCACTATGGTGTATCCTTATCATGAGTTTTCCATCTTATAGCTTATTCCCATCTGTTTATCATGAGCTTTCCACTATAGCCTACCTATCTGTTTATCATGAGGCATGCATCCATCCCTGATATGATGTATCCTCTTATCTATCCATCCAACTCTCATGAGCCTTCCATCCTATCCACCATTATCCATCCTTTTATCCATCCAATCCCATTCATCCCTCCTTGCACCTAGACTTGGTTTTTTCCCTTGTCATTGATATCAAGCACAAAGGCTACCCAAATTGTAAATCCATTGACATCCCAAAACATTTCAAAAAATAAAAAAAAATCAAACATGTCAAAAAAATCCAAAAAAATCAATATCCAACGAAAATCCAAGCAATAAAACCAATCATCATCAATCTAAAACAATCCACTTCAACATTCAATCAAAATCAAATCCTAATCATCATCAATTCCTCCTATCAATAACATTCATTCATCCATTTCAATCAATCACCTCTTTCAATCATATCAATCAAATCAATCTAAGCAATGATCTCAAAATCCAAGTCACATTAATCCATATCAAGCAAGCTAATCAATCAAGGAACATTATCCAATCAAATCAACAAGTTTTTGATCCTAATCTTGTCATGAGCCCAATCAATCATCATCAATGGGATATATCGTTCCCACATCCTTGTGTTGATCTAGGGATATAGCTTTCCCCACAATGACAACACTATCATCATCAATCAAACAATCAATCATTGGTTAATGACTTGACAAGGGCCATACCTTGTTTATTTTACATCCTTTGAGCACACTGAGAACACTTGCTTATGCTTAGATTGAGTGGACACTCTCATCATCACACCATCATTATCATCATTCAAAACAATCCAATCATCAAAACCAAAACACATCAAGCCAATCATCGAGACAAATCCTATTAATCATCAGCATCAAAACCAAAGCACATCTAGCCAACCATCAAAACAAATCCAATCACTTCAGCAAATCAAAAGTAGCTAAATCCACCATAAATCATCCATCCTTCATCAAATCAATCTAATCAACATTTCATCATCTTCCAACCATTCCAAACAATGATCCAAATGCAAGTCAATCTTTAATCCATACCAATCAAGTTAATCAATCAAGCCAAGTTATCCAAGTGCAATCCATGGTCTTGATCCTAGCCTTGTTGTAAGCCAAATCCATCAATCAACTAGCCAACCAACTCAGCAAACAACCTTGTGTTGATCTAGGGATATAGCTTTCCCCACAATGACAACACTCTCAACTATCATCAACAAAACAATCAGCAATTAATCATTTGTTTACAGCTTGACAGGGGCAATACCTTGTTTGTTTTTGAATCATTTGTGCATGCTTGCTTGCTTGCTTGTGTGTGTTATCATTTTATCTTGCATTTGCGGGATGATCTTATCCTCTTCCTATGCGTATCGGTATCTTGTACATGTTGGGATTAGCATCTTACATATCAATATCTCTAGCATCTGAGAAGCTAAACAGTCTCTTATGCATTTGAGACTATTCTATGTTAAGACTAACTCTGTACATATAACCAGCAAGCTATCATTATATGTAGTGGAGATAAGCTCAAACCCTTGCTTGTAGCGTTAAAGTCCAACACTAGCTGTTATTTATATCTTGTGCATGTTGGCTCAACATCTTGACCTCATGTGTTTAGACAAAATTGTAACACGCTAGTTGCGCATTGGATATCTCAACACCTTGGTCTCTTATACCCTGGTGCATAACATCCATATGCTATATCAAACATAAGGATTGCATTTCTTTTCATTCTGAGCAATTACTTGAAAGCTACCCATCATCATCCTATCTATTCATTCTATCTATCCATTCCATCATACTCAGCCAAGATCAATCATTTCCATCATCTTTTGTCCATATTCCTGCTCCTACAAAACAAGTGTGTTAGACATACATAAGTCCATCATATATCCTTTCATTACCATCTATCTATATGCATAATTACCATTTACATATTCACACATTCTCCATCCATTAACATTTGCATAAACATCCATAACAATATACACAACATGCATGGCCATCATAATATCAACATAATAACCATTGCAACATCATATCGATCGCCAAAACTGCCATATATATATAACCATGTGTGTCAAAATACAAGTTGAGCCCTGAAGGATTGAATGTACAAAATCAGCTCTAGGCCTCATCATGATATAATATAAACAAAAGTAGCCCTAGTGACTACTGGCAGCTCCCTCGCCCTGACCACCACCACCACTAGGTCCTGTACCTAGTCCTCTGTCTCTTGATGGCCCCACCACTGAGGCTACTGATTGAGATCCACCTGTCCTCCGTGAACCTGAAGCCCCTAACCTACTCCTGAAACTAGGCTACCTCTGCTCTGTTGGCACCACTCCATAGTACAAGCCTCTGTAATACTCAGCCTCACCCTGCACTCTCTGAAGCTCTACCTGTACATCTGTCAACTGTGTAGCTAAGTACATCGTAGCTCCATCAGTCCCCAATATAGCTACTGCTCTGTCTTGCTCACTGGTCATCCCCTGCAGCTGCTGCACTGCCTGATCTCTCTCAGCTTGCAGACCATCCCTCTCTGCTCTCATAGCCTGTACCTGTTGTATCGCAGTGTCTCGCTCTAGTCTCATCATCTGCTCATGCTGTCTAGCTGCATCCCTCTCTCCTGTCACTCTAGCTAGAGCACCGTCATCCTGTCCATCTCCCCCCTGTGCTCTCAACTATAGCTGAGCCTGATATGTCTGTGCCTGTGCTCTCACATGCCGCATACTAATCATGACCTGATGCCTATCTATCTCCACCCTCCTCAGCCTCATCTGTGCTCACTGCCTCCATCTCCTCTCCTCTCTAATCCGTCTCTACAGCTGTTGAATACCAACATCATCCCCTGCTACAATCTGTGCCTGAGGCTGTGCTAATATAGCAGGCTGACCTGGCACTTGCTCTGGCATCTGTATCCCTGGTGCGGCTGGCACAACAGCCTGTGCTAGTGGAGCCCATCATCATCTCCTCCGAACTGGTCTCTCCATCCCAATCTCTCCAATCTCCCCATCCCGTGTCAACCGAGTCAGCCTAGCTATCGCCTAGTGTACATCATACTCTGGCAATGTGCCTGGATCTGCGGGACCCTGTCTCCACTGCCATGCTACTGGCTGTAATCCATCTCTCTCTGCCAAAGCTGTCTCAACCACAACCTTTAGACCCCAATCAAATACCTCTTGTCTCATCCTCCCAAAAATGGCATCACCTATTGGTACTGCCTGTGCCTCCCTGAACTGTCTCAAAGCTCTCTCTGGCAAATAGCGCTCTATAATATACACACCACGTCTAAAAATGTATCTCACCTGTCTAGCATAGACAAGCTCTGCATCCTCCTCATCTCACTACTCACATCCTAGCCATGGCCTCCATACAAATCTATCCACCTCATCCAATCTCCTCCGCTAGTATACCACACCTCGGCGCTGTCGATATGTCAAAGCTCCTCTATACATCTACGCAAATGGCTCTCCTGCTACTCTAGCCACCCATCCCTCTGGTCTAGTAACCGAAATGTGCTCATATGCCCATACATGTAACACTATCACTCCTGCTGACATACTCGCTCCAAACATATAAGCGCAATCATGTAGATAATGATAGAGCTGTCCCAACACACACTCTGCCCATGCATATCTCATGCCATATGAAAACATGCCCTCCATCACTGTCCCCCATCCTACTGGAAAACCTCTGGCTCTCCTATCGCCCACTAGCCATCTAATGATAGCCACTACTACCAGCTGTAACCTATCACAGAGCTCCTCCATCCTCACCATAGGGATCTCTGAACCCTCTGGTTCGATGTCTGGTGTCCCAAATAATCTCTTGAATGCTGCTGGGCCCATATCCGGATCATAATCCACACGCTCCCCATCTATCGGAATCCTCAAAATCTGGAACACATCCTCTAAAGTGATGGTTGCCTCTCCTGTCGGTAACAAGAATGAACTATGCTCACTCATCCATTGCTCCACCATCACTGTCATCAGCCTCCAATGTGCCTGAACTAGCTCTAATCGGGATACATGCTCCAGGCCCAGGATCTCTAACACTAGTCGCTCCTCTGCATCTAACCGTCTCACCAGCTGTAAATCTCTCGGATGTGGCTCTCATGATAGCAATGGCGGTAGTACATCCTACATCATCCATTTACCCTTGTCAGTCCATTCCATTAGTCATCCATGTCAAAATCTGCTTATATATTTGCTATTCTCCCTTACACCTACCATAAGTGGTCCACTTTACCACATGCGCTCTTTTTCTGCACATTAGTGACTAGCTTCACTACATGCGCAACTATTTTGACTATATGCGAGCCTTATCCTATACGCGCTTATTGTTTCACTAAAAGTGAGCTAAACCACCGCATGCTCTTATTCTTGCTTCATATACGTGTTATATTCTATATGCGCTCCTGTTTATCCTAAAAGCGAGCTATATCCTTTATGCGCCTAGTTTTATACCCTAAGTGAGCTAAATTAACATTTGCGATCATTCTAGCTCTGGATGTGCGCATTTCTCCCTATGCGAGCCAAACTACCCTATGCGACAGATATTTGCCCATAAGCAAGTGTTTTTCTCTTTACGCGCTTTTCGCCTATGTTTTTCCCGCCGACGGGATGCAACCCGTTTTTGCTTAAGCGACCTACCCACGCCCATAAGTGACCAAGACTATTATAAGCATTCTATATTCCTCCATAAGCGACCTAAAATTGCTATTTCCTAACCTAGTCTCTTTTGGTGGCGTGTGTGCATTAATTACGCTTTTAGGCTATTAATTACACGCTTTTGGGAAAAGTTTTGAAACATACCGGTGCACCTGCTCCCTCTGGTTGCCCATGTGTCCTCACTTGCTCTGCACGATGATCCCTGCATGGAATAACCATCCTGATAGCTCTGCAACTCTCACTCTCAGGAGCTTTGGATTTCTCTAGTTTCTAAGCACAAATGAGCACAAATGAGCCTATTTGCCATTGTAGAACCTACTTATAGCCCTTCTCAAAACCCTAATTCTTCTATGCCACAGCCTATTTTTTTCCACCCAACCCCCATTTTCTTTGCGTCTGCCTTCTTTTTAGCCTTTTCTTCTATCAAGAGCCAACCCAGCCCTTCTTGGTTAGCCTGGCTTACCTCTCAAGGGGGCATCACCTACCAGTTACAGTGGGGCATAACTTGTTTATCGAATGCATATCGTATCTTCTTTGACACAACGCTCTATCGAACATTGTATCAAAGAGGGGCAAAATGTAGACACCCAAATTTGTCCCACATTTGTCCATGTCTAGCAACACCTTGTTAAATCATTATCCATTAAGCCAATTAATTAAATAAATTTTATTTATTTAATTAAAATCCCTTTCAATCCCATCCTCATCCTACTTAGCCAATTAATTAAATAAATTTTATTTATTTAATTAATTTCCACATCATATCTTATCCCATCCTATTCATTTATCCTATTAATTAAATAAATTTTATTTATTTAATTAATATCCAACTCATATCCCAACTAATTCAAATATTTTATTTGAATTAAACACTCATCTTTCACCACATTCCAACACTTGTCTAGTCAATCATGTGTTGTAAGACAACTTTCATTCATATCCTTCACATGCACAACTAATGGAACCTAAATTTAGTATCTTTCAATCCTAGCCATTCACATAGCCTCTGAATCTCCACCATTGATTGACCTTGGCTAAGCCCTATATAAACACCCTCTCATCCCATATGAGAGGATCCAGCAATCATATAGCACCTACATTATCATCTTGAGCATCTTGAGCATCTGATCATCCAATTGAGCTTTCATCTTCCATCATGGCAGCTTTCAGCTTTGCAATTGTTCATTGTTGAAGAAGCAGCCCACATCTCTCAAACAAGGAATCGCACGGTCTAGGTGATGTTATGCTTGAATTGTATTATTCTTTGATTTCATTTAGATTAGATTCCTTGATGATGGTAGGGTTAAGGTTTCATGACTATGTCTGATCTTCTAAACCTGACTTTTCACCTATCACAAGCCTCATGCTGGGAACTTCAAGAATTGGATGTTTGGAATCATATAGATAGTCCTCTACACAGATAACAAGCCACTATGGGCCAAGGTCATCAGTGATGCCTTAGATGAGGAGATGAAGAATTTGGGAGGTCAGGAGTGCTCATTCCACATGACCTCATATGTTGTCTACTCATGTGCCTACAAGGGAACCTTTGATGCCTTGACAACAGTAGGGAAGGTTAGCAGTGGTGTAGATGATGCCCACATATGGGATCACTATCCTTAGTTACAAAGAAAGAATTACCTCCAAGATTACAAGTTGGTGAATGATGCATTCTCTATGCATCTGGTCAAAACAATGGAGGAAGATAGAACCAAGAGACTGAGCATGGAGGCTCAGGAAGTTATTTACAGACATGGGACCTGGTTCATCTAGTATGCCTCCTTTTCATACATGAGAGTTGAGGGATTTGAAGATTAGCCCCTCATGTTACCCAGGTACCCTACTGATGGGGTGGTCCTGATGGAATTTTTGAGACAGATGTCCACCATAGTAGAGACATACAAAGCACAAAAGAAGATACCCCCAGTACTTTTTCTAGTATCAATGGGATGGTACATGTGCTCAGATTCACAGAGCATAGAGCATGTCATAGGAGGTCTGAAACTGATGTGTCTGCAGCCATTTCCCTTGGCTAGATCATATGACCCCTATGGAAGGATGCAGAAAATAATGGGGAAGCCAATACATTGGAGGTACCTAGAAGATTTCTGGACAGATTGTGAGGATTAGGCTGAAGTGAGAAGAAGAAAATATCAAAGGCTCACCCTAAATCAGATAAGGACATTTGACTGCATCCCTGTGCCAGCACAGCTGAAGAAGGATGATGGTAGGACCATGTCAAATGAATATGAAGATAAGAAGGTAGATAATGATACCATCTCAACCCCTGATCTAACACAACAGGAGGATATCTCCTTGGATCATTTTACAGGTGGGGTACTGTAGTTAATCCAAGCATGGGTGGATGAACAAATAAATAGGTTGAAGAAAAGAGGTGTGGCCATTATAGTGGACACCAAGAAGAAAAGGTAGGAGATCCCAGATGAGGAATATGATGACTTCCTTGGTGAGAAAAGAAAATCTAATGGGGAGAGATTACCTACTCAGAAGTAGAGGAAGGGTCCCCCTAGAGGCAAGAAAACTGATGAGGAGCCTAAGGGGGTGATAATAGAAAGAATTACCATACCAACTGTAGGTGCATCCACATTAGGATAGACATCTGCCTCATCTACACCGCCTCTAATGGATAAACCAAAGACTAAAAGGATCCTAAGGCTAGCTGAAGAAACTGCTGAGGCACATGATGAAGGCCAACCCTCACAATAGAATATAGAAGAGGATATCCCTTTTGAGGAAGAGCCGGTAAGTAAAGAGCCTATAGGTGATGACCCGATGATGGTCAGTAGTAGGAAGAGGAGGGTAGTGCCCCTGATGTCTCCAACCAAGAAGCAAAGGACATCCATGCGGGGAGAGATCAGGGCTAATCTTATAATGTTGAGAGGGGCTGGTGGTGAAGCATTTAGGAAGGAGATGTAGCATGATGTGCCACTTCCCACCATAATCAAATTCAAGACAGAGAAAGCAGAGGAACAAACAAAAGAAGCTTCTAAAGCAGGTCATGGTGGTCCTTTCTCATTGGAAGACATCATGGACCTATCAGATGATGAAATAGTGCAGAGTGTTGCCTCTCAGAAGATGGAGACCCTTGCCTCTAGTACCCGCATGACCCCACATGGGACCCCATTAGCACAAGCGGTGGTATTGGAAGGGTTGAAGCAAACAACTCAAGAAGAGAAGGAGAGTAGCCCAGAGAGGGTGGCCCAAAAAATAGGGCTTGACAAGTTGGTAGATCAGATGACCAACCCTACCATTATAGATTTGACATACAGGGAGGATGTGAGCCCTAAAGACAAGGCGGGTGCACTTGATGCCATAGAGAAAATTGAACTAGCCAAGCAAGCTGAGGTAGGGAGCAATGCTCTAGGTATGGGCCAGCAACAACATGAGATACCCGCTACGCCAAAGATAGTAGAAGTCCAGTAGAAGGGAGAAGCTGATAGAGATACATCAGGTAATGATGCTACCCAGACTCAGGGAGATACAAGAGAAAAGAATATATCAGGTCATGAAGACCTCAAAACACAAGATGTAGGTGCATCTGGTGAGGAACAAAATGTAATCTAAGATTGGGGTGGTGCACTAGGACTAGACACATAGACATCCATAGATTGCAATATGCCTCAAGATGAGGAAAATACCAAGGTGGATGAAATGCAGAAAGAGGGTGTACAGGATCAAGCACAAGATCATCATGTAGACATTCCATAGGATCCTCCCCTATAAAAGGAAACTCCTTAGCAAGAAGAGATGTAACAGGATCCCCCTCATGAGGAGTTCCAAGAGGAAGAAATTAGAAAGTCTCCTTCTCCATCCAGAACGGAGATAGACACTGGAGATCAGGGTAGACATGATGATGACAAAAGATGTCAAGGATCCAGAGATGAAGTACCTCAGTGGCTTGAAAAGGAAATAGGTATGGAACAAGGCTTTGAAGTCCAAGAATTTGATGTTTCTACCTTGTTTGCAGAGACTATCATGAAGCCAAAGAGGAAAGCCAGATTGACATCAGCTATTAAAAGAGATCTTGCTACAGGCAGAAGGACTTCCCAGGTATCACTTCCCACTATAGAAAAGTAGAAGGGCAAAGTCACCCTAGAAGAGTTCCAAATCACAACTGTGGATTTGGGTTTTTCCAATGAAGACCAAGAGGATCAGGAGGGGAAGGATATCATAGATTCTTTGACCCAAAGGGTGAAGAAAGAGAAAGAAAAATAAGTAGCATAAGAAGCACATTGCCAAGATGCATGCATATATAAAGGGGTTGACTAACCCTGATAGTATACCAACGGATCTGATAGTCCCATTGACTGTTATCTCCCAGGAGGAAGTTAATAAATTAGACCTCATGAAGCATCAGGCCATGATTATGGATAAGTGGATGTTGACAGCCCTTACAGGAGCGAAGGATGTATTGAGAACCTCTTTACAGAGGTGGAATTCTTTAAGCAGTTTGAAGAGAAAAGTGGACAAAATGCAGAATGAAACAGGAAGACAGTCATTCCAATTGGAAAAGGACCTGACTACTTTGAGTGAAATGAAGAGGATTGATCCTCAAATTCTAATTAACAAACAAGTGTTAAATAATAACAATGCCCTATTGATAGACATTTGGTATGAAGATATCAGGTTCGAATGTGATATCCTGAAGAAAAGTAGTGGCAAGCTCAGGGATATTAGTATAAACCTGCAGAGCATGATGGCACATGAAGTAGAGATCCTTGAAGCATTGGAAGGAAAGGTAGAGGGTAAGATAGAAAATCAAGATGCAAACTTTGCCATCAAGGCACTGCATGATAATTTTCAGCCAGTGGCTGATGACCCCTTCACCCACCTGACAGAGGAGGTGATGAATAAGATCATGAGGATCAAGGTCAAGGTGGAGATTTACAATGAGACACTAAACAACAGAAAGGCTAAGCTAGAAGTAATCAAAGATAAATTCTACTCTCATAAGCATGCCATTACAAAATCCAAGACTCAAGATGGCGGGGAAGTAAATAAAATAGTATAGGCTTATGAAAATATCAAGACGATAATGAAGGTCTATATACAAGATGATGTTCATCAGGGTGATAGCGATGCAGAAAGCAACAAAGATGATGAGCATGATGAACAAGAAGAACATGAAGAAGAGGAACTCAAGGAATGAATAGAGATGCACCACAATGAAGATATATGCATCAGGTACTCATAAGATAATGAGTTATCCAGATGGTTGCCAGTTGGCAACCTGTGCCACAAGGAAAGTGTTGACTAAGTCAAAGGATGTAATCTACCGTTGATCTTAATTGACAAATCCTGATCGTAGGTCATTTGTAACCACTTCCTCACCTTATTCTTTAAAAGGTGCAGGGGTGCCATATTTTGAATATTCAGAAGCTTAATTAAAATTTGATTGTTGAAATATCAAGACTTATTTCAAAGCTATTGTAAACGTACATGTTATGCATACTTAATGAAAGAGAAGACAATTCGATTACAAATCATCATAAATTTTGAGTAAACTATGTTTGAAATCTTGATACATGCTTTGATCAGCTGCGTCCCTTGGAGTGTTTGTCAGTCTGCATGTGTTGTTTTCATTCTTTGTCCTTTGAAGTTAGCATCATCCATATCTAGTTGTGGAACATCCTGGTGACAATATGGTTTGATTTCTTCTCCTCATGAATGTATCTTGTATGTATGTGGTTCAATAACTAAAGATTCACCAAAATTAGAAGCATTCATTTAAATTTCTTTCAATTTCATAACAATTCATCATCACAATTCTGAATAACAGAGAATTAAAAGCAAGTAACATGAAATATGCTGACATCTCGTAAATAATTAGAAATACATAGGATGTTTAGAGTTAAAGCATGTTCAATTAACAAATATCATGCAAATCCACACACAAATCCATGAAATTCATGCACATATCTACTTATAGACACATTATTTGAGCAAATATACTATGTAGAAGGAAGAACAGGATCATGATGATCAATAATCAAAAGAATTGATCAAACTTGCAAACACATCAGCGATCTTGGAAATAGAGTAGAAATAACCTCTCTGCAGAGTAAATTTATAGGAAACAGAACAATACTGATCATCCAGACAAACGTAAGGCCCCTTGAAATGGAAAACAACATGTCACATCAACCTCTGGGTTATGCCACATGATCATGACCTGATCAACAGGGACTTGGAGTCATCAACTTATCTTAAGTTGATTGTACTTTACAAGATAATAAAGGTTTGATGTACAAATTTGTATGCATGTTGTTATGACTCATCATCATCATCAACAAAACCCTATGATACTTTCAGCAGATTTGAGATTTGTTTGCTGCCATGAAACTTAAATCTAACAACTTGATGTAAATAAAATGCAAAAGGAAAAGGAGAGGGAGAAGGGATAAGAGATCCTAAGTGACAATCACAATGGGGTAAAATGCTGTAGATAGACAAATATTTTCAATAAACCATTCCCTATTTCACCAAGATAGGAAACCCACAATGTTGCAAGAAATGATGCAATCTTCAAAGGATTCTTATGATTTTCAAATTGCATTCACTCATTAAACACCCAGACAATGGCACAACTTAACTAGTGGAATGCAACTAAACAATATTCAATGATAGGGCCCAGGTTAACTATACACAATAACTTACCATCAACAAGCTCTAATAGTATGGACCAAAGCATTCATCAGATATCTTAACATTTACCCATCATTGCAAAAGCACAACTAATTAAATTCAGATTGATATGAACCATGAAAACCAAAGAGGACAACACAAGAACACAAATTCCCAGCAACCTACAAAACTTTCTTTGTATTGATCACAATTTGGCAGAGTCTCAACAATTCAGTATCTAATCTTACTTACAAGTGAGAGAAAAGGATGGCCCTTTTATAGATAAGGCACCATACCAAATTTTTCAATGGACTGTGGAGATTAACTCAATACCAATGGTTTAGATTACATGGCATTTAATGAAGTACACTAGTTTCGTACATTTTTGGATTTGCATTTGTCCTTTAAGAAAAAGACAAAATACAACTTGCAAATACATTGAATCTGGACAAAATGGATACCCATTTGATTGTATATGATGAAAAGTCAATTTTCAAGGCCTAATAAAGCCAAAATAGAGTAATATGACACTTGAAAACTTAAGCTGATGTGGATTCACAGGATGCCAAGTGTTGAATGGACTAAGAGGAGTATGTGGCACTTTATTAGTGAAGATATATCCAATTGAATGCTTGTTGGATTGATTCTTGATTACTGGACTGCTGGAACAACTATATCTGTAGGAACTACCATGAAAAAAACATGATCTTCAACATCTTCTAGCTCCTAAGACTCATCTTTATCATCTTGGACTTTATACTAATCTTCTCTTATAGGTGGAGCAACAATTTAGTTGATAGAATGTCGATTCTGCATTTATGGGTCAACAAGGTACCTCTATGTTCATCCTTCCAAGATGGCTCCAATTAGCTCCAACAAGCTCTTTTGTGCTCTTAGACCTACAATAAATAAGACCAAGCATCAATTTCAACATAAACAAGTCATTTTCCATCAATTTGGATCAAAACATATCCATTTGCAGTCATGGATCAGTCAAAAACAGCCCATTGTCAATGCCACTTTCTCTATGAACAACCTCTTAAATCCAATGATTTTTACATTATTTTCTACATTTTTTACCATTTGCAAGTATCCATTTGGCCAATATATTGATTTAAGAAGTTTTGTGGTCATTAGGATCCATTTGTAGACTTTAATTTCATGTTTTTCTAGCCTTTTCTGCAAAAAGTGAGATTTTTAGGGGTCACCGACCTTTTATGTGCAGTGGCATTAATTATCATAAAACGTGCAAAAAATCCACACAAACTTGGTAAAATGTTCATCATGATGTGACAAATAGATATGCAATTCAAATCCATCAAAAGAAATTCCAAGTTGCCCCTTGAAAAATTTAATTTTTGGCCCAAAATACCAAAAAACGCTAATTTTGGGGGTCACTAACTTAGTGCTGATTTTGCTTCCAATTGACCTAGCGGGGATTTTGAGTTCATCTGACCTTAGCGCAGATTTTGGGTTCATACGACCTTAGCATGGATTTTGGGTCTGACTAACTAAAATGATGCTTCATGAGGTCAGTCAGTTCAATTTTTAGTGCAGGTCCGTTGAGTCTGTTTTTAGCGCAAAGTTTGTTGGCAGGGTTTTTTGAAGTGACCAACCTGCATGAGCTTTAGCACCAACCGACTTGTGCAACTTAAGTCGGTGGAAGCCCATTTCAGCGCAAGTTAGTAGAAGGCAATTTTAGCACTTTTCTTCGAAATTGTCTTGGCAGGGATTATTTTCTGACTAACTTAGTGGTAGCTTGGAGGGAGGTCGGTTGGAGGCGAATTTAGTGCTAAGGTCAATAGGAGCTATTTTTAGCGCTTTTTGCACTAGGGAGTGTTTTTAGTGCCAGCTTTGGAAATGTCTAGGGTGAAAGTATATTTAAGTAATTCTTATACTTTAAATATTTTTAAATATACTTTTAGGATGTTTGAGATAGGTTCCAGATCTGTAGGATTTCATATGCAGATTCTAGAATTTTGTGGTTCCACCAGATTTAAGACTTAGACATTTTTTAGGATTTTTAGGGTTTCAGATTTAGCCACATCAGGGCTTCAGGACCATGTGATAGGATGAAAGCTTGCATTTGAATCCTTTAGTGAAATCTTGTGGAATTTGACATGATTTTGCTACTTTAAGACCTGGAAACTAGAAATTTCAACATGACACATCCTGTAAAAGCAATCTCAAGGGCAATACCCAGTGACATGGGATTTTGGAGAAAAATTTAGTAACACCCAATTTTAGCGCAAAAGGCAACAAATGGCTATCTTTCAAACACAAGACTACTCAAGACACTCCAAATTAATCATGCATGACATCAAATCACTTCAAACATGCCAATAAATCAAATTTGAAGCAAATCTGACATTCTAAGCACAAATTCACCTTCTCATCATCATAAGGCAAAAAAGTCGAGACTCCAAGCCAAAGCAAAAGAGGGGGTCTCCATTTGGCAAAATGGGGCATGTGTGCAAGGCACAACAAGAGGTTGAGAAATTCAATGGCACTAATTTTGAGTTGTGGAAACTCAAGATGGAGGACCTACTTGTTGATCATGACCTAGGGAAACTGTATCCGGTGTGAAACCTACAGCAATGTCACAAGCTAATTGGGACCTCAAAGATCGGAAGGCTAAGTGTCTCATAAGACTCTATTTAGCTAACTCTGTCCTATTGAATGTCCATGAGGAGAAGAGCATGAAAGATCTTTGGAAGAAGTTAGGTGATGTTTATCAAGCCAAGTCCTTGGTAAACAAACTTTTCCTAAAAAAGAAGTTGTTCACTCTAAAGATGGAAGACGGAGGATCTGTTGTGGATCACATGAATGCTTTTAACATGATTGTTGCATAGTTGACATCTGTGGGTGTGAAAATGGAGGAGGAGAATCGATGTATGACCCTACTTTGTTCTCTACCAGACTCATGGGATCATCTTGTCATGGCTATTGGAAGCACCACTACCACCTTCAAGATGGAAGATGTCGTGTCCTCGTTGTTATTTGAAGAAATGCGAGGGAAGTCTTCTGAGGCAGCTAAAGAGGCTCTTGCAGTTCATGGAAGACCCAAAGAGAAATGGAAGAAGAAGGACAAGAAAGGTGATAATGGCATATCCAAATCCCGTGGAAGATCCAAATCTCTTGGAAAGTCCAAGGCTCTTTGTTGGAACTATGGTAAAACCAGACATTTCTGAAAGGAACACAAAGAGGAGAAGAAAAAGAAGAAAGATCCTGATTCAGATTCTGACAAGTCACAAGATGATGGTGATGCCTTCATCATAGCCCTAACCACCCATGCATCTGATGATGTGTGGTTGATTGATTCTGGTGCATCATTCCACATGACCTCACATCGAGACTGGTTCACGAAATATGAAGAGTTTGATGGTGGAAGAGTGTACCTGGGTGACGACTCTCATCTGAAGATTGTTGGTCATGGAAGAGTCTCAATCCAATTCCCTGATGGATGAGTAAAGGAGATCACTGGAGTAATGCACATTCCAGGCCTTGCATGGAACCCGCTTTTTGTAAGTATGTTGAATGATGCAGGTGTGTAGGTTGTCTTTTTGAAGGATGGATGCAAGATGACTAGAGGATCTATGGTGCTTGTGAAGGGTACTAGGAGAGGTACTCTGTTTTAGCTGGAGGCATGCACTTCACAGTGCAATAGTTCTTTTGACTCAAAGAAACAAGTTGTAGTCACTTCATCCCCACCATCTGAATGAGCAGTGAAGAAATCTATTGTAACTAGTTTTGATGGTAGTGCACATGCTATGGAAGCTAAGCTTCCTACTGAAAAGACTATGTTATGGCATTTGAGATATGGCCACATTGGTGAGAAGGGTCTGTGTACCTTGAAAAACAAAAACCTCATTGAGGGGTTAAATGATTGTAATCTCGAGTTAGACTTTTGTGAACATTGTATTTATGGAAAGCAAAACTGTGTTTAGTTTTACTCTAGTTCTCACAAGTCTTCTGGTGTATTGGATCTTATTCATTCTGATGTGTTTAGTCCTATTAATTTTCCTTCAATTTTAAAATCTATATATTTTGTATCTTTCATAGATGATTACAGTAGAAGGACATGGGTTTATTTTATCAGAAGCAAGACTGAAGTCTTTAGTTGGTTTAAGGAGTTTAAAGCCTTTGCTGAAAATTAGACTAGTAAAAAGATTAAATGTTTGAGAACTGACAACGGTGGTGAGTTTTGTTTTGTAGATTTCAATAAGTTCTGTAAAGAGCAAGGGATTGAAAGGCATAAGACAAATCCATATACCCCACAACAAAATGGAGTTGCAGAGAGGATGAACATGACACTGATGGAGAATGCTAGGAGTATGCTTAGTGGAGCAAGCCTCGAACAAAAGTTTTGGGCTGAAGTTGTTGCCACTGCTTTCTATTTGGTAAATAGATCTCCTACATTAGCTCTTGTTGGTAAGATACATATGGAGGTGTGGTCTGGTAAGAACCCTTCCGTTAGATATCTTCATGTTTTTGGTTGTGAGGCATATGCACATGTGCCTAGGGAGAAACGGTCTAAATTAGAATGGTGTCGGTGTGAAAGGATACAAGCTTTGGGATCCCATGGCTAAAAAAGTGTTGTCTAGCAAAAGTGTTATCTTCAGAGAGATAACACCTTCTTCCATTGTTCTATAGCCAGAATAAATAGAAAAGAAAGAAGATGTGATTTAGTTTCCTTCTACCCCTGAGAAGACTGAACAGACAGACCCTGTGAGACCTGATGATGAGGAGAGCTCTAGCAACTTTGAAAGCTCAGAAGAAGAAGCAGAACCTCAACCTTAGCCATTGAGAAGGTCTACATGAACAAGAAAGCAACCTGATAGGTTTGGTTATTCATTACTTGATTCTAGTTGTGCTTTTTCTTTACTTACTAACATTGATGAGCCTAGAACTGTGAAAGAGGC
This sequence comes from Cunninghamia lanceolata, assembly GCA_027924645.1. NCBI lineage: Eukaryota > Viridiplantae > Streptophyta > Pinopsida > Cupressales > Cupressaceae > Cunninghamia > Cunninghamia lanceolata. The sequence continues at coordinate 7,279,283 of BSBN01000103.1, forward strand.
TATGGGCATGAAAGATGCAGGTTCCTAGAAAGAGGCCATGGAGGATGAGATGGCTTCTTTGGAGAAGAATAAAACATGGGACTTGGTGCCTTTGCCTGATGGACGAAAACCCGTTGGATGCAAATGGGTGTTCAAGAAGAAATTCGGTGCAGATGGTAGTGTTGAAAAGTACAAGGCTAGATTGGTTGTGAAGGGGTACTCACAAGTGGAGGGAATTGATTATGGAAAAATTTTCTCTCCCATTGCAAAGCTGACATCCATTAGATTTATGTTATCTCTTGCAGCTACTTATGACTTAGAGGTAGAACAGATGGATGTGAAGACATCTTTCCTTCATGGTGATTTGGAGGAAGAAATCTACATGTCACAGCCAGAGCATTACATAGAGAAAGGTAAAGAAAAATTGGTTTGCAAGTTAAAGAAGTCATTGTATGGTTTGAAGAAGTCTCCTAGGATGTGGTACTTGAAGTTTGATGCCTTTGTGTTGTCAATTGGATATCTGAGATTGAAATCTAATCATTGTGTGTATTACAAATTTGACAATGATCGTATTCTCATTATTGCATTTTATGTTGATGATATGTTGTTGATTGGGAATGGTAAGAATATGATTTCTGATTTGAAGTCTCAGTTGCCAGCATAGTTTGAGATGAAAAATCTTGGGGAAGCTAGGTACTTTTTATACAGCTGCAACATGAGACAATATGAGACAGATTCAAATACAGAAATGGAACACATCCAGTATAATTCAAACTGCTACATATATTATCATGGCAGAACAAATATTCTCATCTACATTGTGCGCTGTTATTGACTTAAAGAGCAAACTAGAGATAATGGTACTCTTTGCTTTCAAACTAACTCAGACTTAAAGGCTAAAACTCTAAGACTCTCTAGACCTTGCTTGGAGACTTCACTTGCCAAGACTTGAATGTCGAATGAGGTGGCCTTACGTCCTTATATAAGAAGGCAAGGTAGATCTTATTACCTCTTCTCTCAAGTCTGGATTTGAAATCTGTCAATACAAGGGTGACATGTGCAACCCTTATCCGAAGGACTACCCGGATGAGGATAAGATTCCTCAGGTGGGACCAATTAGTCCATGAACAAGATAAGAGGGAACCGACAAACTTTACAAGTCATCTTTTTGAATACGGGAAGGCTAACCTGTGCATACTGTAGGCACGTATGCTTTCCCCTTTTATCGTGGAAGGGCCCTCGCTTATCTTTTAACATGAAGAGATAAGTATCTTCGATGGATGACAAGCCACATCCATAGCTAGAATATTCCTTAGAGCTATTGGATCTCCATCTTGCATAGTCCAAACATCCTTCACAGATTTGATTGACGGGATGAGTACAGTCAGGAGCTCATCTATCTTCGAGTATGGGTGTATGCGAGGTTGATGGTACATCTAGATCTAGTGGAGCAAATATGACAAGTGGTTCTTCTTTCCATATGACGCTCAGCACCTTGAGTTTATGGGCCCCATACATTCCATGATTGATTGAAGTGTGGTTAGTTTGATCAATTCTATAGGTTTTAGTATGTATCCATATAAGCATTTGAGTGGAATACAAATGTTGCTGTGTGTTAGGGGTATTCCAGAAACAAAATTGTGATCCAAGTCCAGTAGGACCATAGATCTACACCATATGTCAGCTGATAAGATTTTCAATCATTCCATACCTGGTGGAATTGATCATTTCAGCTGAAGGGGCTTCATGTGTTAATTTAAACACACAGCCTGAATAGGATGAAGTGCCCATGAAGTCCACATCATTGGCAGCTTTGCAAGGACCTTGGAATAAATCCTGAATGAGATTTTTGCCGCCTTCATGTTCTAACCATCGATCGGTTTGGATTACATGAGGATTACAGAATCTGATTGGCATTTGAGTATCATCTTCACACCAATTTTAAAGAATTGATTTGACCTCAGGGTTAATATGTTCAGCCTGAGCAGACATCTCAAAGAAAGGACGATTAGTCCAGAGACCTACTGTTGTCAATTGTTGGGCTGTAATAAGACAACGAAACCTGTCATGAAGAAAATCATTAGCCATATAAAAATTATGTCTGTCCCTCATTGGTAAGGGATTTGTGCTCCATTCCATACAACTAGTTTCATACCACCGATGTTCTGATACTTTAATGACATTAACATGTCCAGCAGCTTTCACAAGAGGTTTGGAAACTGAAACATCATGCTCCATCTTGGGAGAAACATGTCCTTCTCTAGAAAGGAAATCTGCAAATATATTAGAGGAACCCGGAAGATGAGCTATATCAAAATCAAATGTATTTAGGAATTGAGCCCATCTGAGTAGTCGTCCTCGGACCACCTTATCTTTTGATTCTTTTTTAAAGAATCCTTTCAGGTTCTGGAGATCACTTTTAATGAGAAATCTTTTATCAACAACAAACATTTGAAATGCCTTTAGAGTATTGATTACTGCAAGAATTTCTTTATGAGTGCTATGATAATTGATTTCACTATTTTTTAAACTCCCTGAAATATATCGGACAATTTCTTCCTTACCATTGGACACTTGTTCTTTGAGAATACCAACCCATGCATATTCACTGGCATCAGTTTCAACTATTTTAAAGACAGTACCAGGAAGTCTTAACGAGGGTAACTCAGAACATTTTTGTTTAAGTCTGGCTATCAGGGCATCATGCTTTTCTGACCAAATTGGTGGATCCTTTTCTAGCAGCTTATTTAGCTCAATGCGATCTTCTGCTAGCTTGCAATAAAATCCAGCAATATAATTGACAAGACCCAAAAACCTTTGAAGTTCTTTGACAGTGGTTACCTGAAGATTCTGGATGTGGGTCAGAATGTGTGGTTGTGCTTCCATTTTCCCTGACGGAGCTAACATAAAACTTTGGTTAATCCAGAGTAAGTATGTGAAGACCGTGTTGGACAGGTTCAGCATGGTAGATTGTAGACCATTGTGTGTTCCTATTTCTTTGGGGACAAAGTTGTCTATTAATGATTGTCCAAAATATCCCAGTGAGGTGGAGGACATGAGCAAAGTACCTTATGCTAGTGTTGTTGGCAGTTTGATATATGCTATGGTCTGCACAAGACCAAACATTGCCCAAGTAGTGGGAGTCCTTAGTCGATTTATGGCTAATCCTGGATGGGTACATTGGGATGTAGTTAAGCGAGTGTTCAGATATTTGAGGGGTACTTTTGAGTATTCCATTTTCTATCATGGCAATGCTATGGGACCTTTGCATTCAATTTGTATTTGGGGATTTGTGGATGCTGATTGGGTGGGTGACATTGACAGTAGGAGATCCACCAGTGCCTATGTGTTCACTATGTTTGGTGGTGCAATTAGTTCGATGAGTAAGTGACAACCTATGGTTGCTTTGTCCACTACAAAAGCTGAGTACATGGCTGCAACTCATGCTTGTAAGGAAGCCATTTGGCTTAAGAGATTGTGTTCAGATATTGGTGTTGATGCAGGACAGATTATGATCAGTTGTGACAATTAGAGTGTGATTTGCCTTGCGAAGAATCCAACTTTCCATGCTAGAACAAAGCATATTGATGTTCAGTTTCACTTCATGCAAGAAATGGTAGAGGATGTGAAAGTAAATTTGGATAAGGTAGATACTTTGAAGAATGTTGCAGATGCATTGATGAAACTAGTGGGCACAGAGAAGTTCAGATGGTGTTCGGAGTCTATGGGCCTCTCGGCCTATAGCAGTTAAATCTTGTTGATTCTATTGGCTCTTGCAAGGTGTTTGACAAGTGGGAGAATGTTGGGAATTAAGGTGTCTCAACCTTGGTAGTTCCATGTATTTTTACATTGTATTTATTTATTAACTACCTATTGTATTAATTAGATGCAAATCCTATGTTGTCATATTGTGGGAGTTGGCACGGTGATGTGTCATCCTACATGGCATATGACCACATATATTTTTGTCCTCACATGAGGAGATAGATGTCCCACTTAGTGGTAGGAATATTTTTCCATGTGTCGGCATCTTGGATGTTGTGTAAGGGAATACTGACTGTAATGGTCATGACAGATTCCTATGATGAAGTTATGACATGTAAGAGTCAGAAATAGGAGATTCTATGATAGGTGAAGACATGTGTCGAAGAGCATATTTAAAAAAGGCATCTTTGGGTGCCCCAAGGTGGACTATGACATGTTGTAAGAGAATATGTTATTTATAGCCTGTGTATGACAAATTCTCTTACAATTGTAAGTTATGACAACTATGACAGATTCTATGATGGTTGTAAGAGTCATAAGAGCATCTGTCATAGCCCATTTTGGAAATAGGCAACCTCCTTGGGATGGGGTGACTTGACAAGTGTTAGGAGCATCCTATAGAGTTGGACAAGTGTCCATAGGCATGGTTTTTGGGCCATCAGGCCATGTTGGATGCCCATCCCTATGTGGAGCCATTTTATGCCTTGTATTTGTTATATAAATAGGTGCTTTAAAGAGGGGATGTAATACAGGTTTGATAGGTATTGTTATCTTGCCAGTTTGTCTCCAGATATGAGTGTCGAAGACTCCTAAGAGATTACATTGCAAGTGTATTGTAAACCATTTCAGTTTTGTTAATACATTTTACAGGTTTTGGAGTGTGGGGTTTTTCACTCGATAAGGGTTTTCCCCACATATATCTTGTGTCTCTCTTTTTCTGTCTCACTTTCTTGTTTATGTGTTTTCTGCAATATCTCTGTTAGTGGGTTTAACATTGCTGTAATAGTAAGGATAAATTGAATTTACACTCTCCTCCCCTCATTAGCTTCCTTTCACTAGATACTGCACTATCTGACCATTTCCATTTGAAGGAGGCATGATGCTAAGTGGAGGTACCTATAAAGGACCGAGCATTGCAATAGGAGGCATCATAGCTCGATTGGTCTGCTGTTGAGCAGGATATGCAGGATAGGAAGGGAATGCTATGTTTGGCGTTGGAGCAGGAATCAGTTGCTGATTAACTTTTATTCCTTCTTCAAAAGATCCTGTTAAAGTTGTGACACCAGAATGTGTTCTTCTTATGAACATAGAAGTCAGGGGATCTAAGGCCAAGTAGTATATACTTCTAACTGCCTCATCTACTACATTATAGGGAGCTACCAGCTTGGAATACATTTTTTGGAATCTAGCATTGAAGTTTGAAATAGGTTCTCCTTCAAATCTTTTGATTGTGGCAAAAAGATGATAATTCATTGAAGGATCTATAGGTATCTTAAATCGATCCTTCAAAGCTTTCTCTAAGGTAGCCCATGAAACAATTGAGGCTTGAGCAAGACTTATGTACCAATTGTATGCTTCCTCTCCCAAGGAATATGGAAATAATTTGCATACCACATCCTGATGCTTAATCATTGCTCTGCAACAAGATTCTTTAAATGTTCTGATGTGATCTTCTGCATCCTGCTTTGGATGATATTTAGGGCAAATCTTAACAGGGTTTTTAGGTAAAGGATGATATGCAGTGAAAGTTAAGGGGGACTCAATAGCAAAGAATGACATTGTGACTGGTGCTTGTTGGATTGGAGGTGTAAATGGTGACCCTGGAGGTGTTATAGTACATCTTGACGAAGCTACTGAAGCACTTGAGTCAGGAGTATGATGGATATCTGTGGTATGAGGTCTTAGTCCACAAATGGGAAATTCCTCAAGGAGTATAATGGATCTAGACCTGGTATTAGGCCTGAGAGCCAAGATTCTAACAACTTATGACAAAATATGGAAATTTGACCTGATTTCTGTAAAGATAAAAAAAAGACCAAGAAAAGGTGGTATCACCAGTCAAAACTTAGTAACCACTGTATATTTATGCAATATTTGCATCAGTCATGCAAATATGCACAAAGAGCAAGCTTCTGAACATGGATTTTAGGATATCTGAGTATATAAGCAAATTAGCACATGGAACTCGCAGGAAAACCTAAACAATGACTCAACCTTCAAAGATTTAAAATAATTGACTATAAAGCCTAAAGTATTTCTGCTCAATTCTAAAATGTTTATGATGAACATACTTGAAACAACAGAGAACAAGCAAAATTTTTGCACAAACACTCAAAGCATAAGCAATTATGATGAGCTTTGAGAATATTACTGTTGATAACTGAGAGGGGGGGTGAATCAGTTATCCTACTATTTTCTTCTTTCTTAACTTACTTAATAATCAATGCAACATTTATCCAAATAAGAAAACATAACTATGAAATGGAAATACACATGACACAATATTTTTGACGTGGAAACCTTGTTAAGGGAGAAAACCACGGGGTGATTAACCCAAGATTGTATTCTCTGTTAGAAGAATGGAAATACAAAATGGCATTTGCCAATTAGGGCTCACTGCCTGAGCACACTGCTCACAAGAAGGCACACTGCCTACAAGAGACACACTGTCTACAAAAGGAATGTTATATAATACTTGAACTGATTGGTAGCATCCACATATGCTGGGGTTTAGTTCCGATTAGGCTTAGTATACTGATCTGCTGCACTTCATCTTTCCCCTTCTCTTATGCTGCTTTCCTTTCACATACCAAACCTTCCTTACTGCTTCTGCTCTGCTCTACTTTTTTTCACACATTACATATCACAACTACACTTCTCACAACTAAATCCATCCTATATATATATATATATATATCCACACAAGTGATTTCATCATCTTTCTAGTCGGCACTAGAATAGTCAATATTTTCAATAGACTCTGATCTATTGGTTGAATCCTTGTATACCAAGTAATGTGGATCAAGGATATACTTGTGGAAATCATTAATCATGTTGGCCAAACATAATTCATGCCTTTATAACCTTTACCAACATCAGTAACACATCCGGAATAATGTCTGATGTTCTGCTAGCCAGTTCTTCCTCTGTTCACATTGCCAATTGAGAACCCAGTACTTAAGCATTCATATCTCTTTATCCTTTCCACACCAGAGGCTTAAACCTTAGAATCTATCAGTCAAGATAGTCCTCTTGACTTCCCCAAAGCTGCACTTTACCAAGATACTTCCTCTGAGAGATCCGAACCTGTCTGTTGGACCTCGCCACATGCTCTGTTCCTGTTTATTGGACCACAACATTCTTCACTCTGACTTCCGGTAGAGACATACTATGTCCTGTGGATGTGTGGGATGAACTTTTTTGCCATCAATGATAACAACCATGAATTCATATAGTGTCTCTTGCCAACAATCTCCCCCTTTGGCATTGATGGCAACACTTAGTGAAAAATGACTAAGTGTTTACACTATGCTCCCCCTTGGCTGATGCTCTATTTTTATATACATTTTCTGGAGCTCCCCCTTAGTTGGATTCCTCATTTTTCACTATTCCTCACTCCCCTTTTGACATCAATGGCAAAGGGTAGGGTCCACATACCAAAATTTTCAAAAAAATTTAACTATACTTAGCCACATATTACATACTCACATAAACTGAAGAATGTCTACAAAGGATGTCTTCAATTGGACAAGTTCTGTAGCCCAACTTTGCTTCATTCTATCCAAAATTGAAATGTGACCACTCAACAAAAATGCAAAAGCTTCTGCCCTCTTCAGATCTGTCAGATCATTGGTTTGGGCGGTAGTCTGAGCATCACTTATGGCCTCATGTATGGCCTCTAACTTAGGGATAATAATTCTTTTGAGTTCACCCATCCGGCTAATTATGTTCTTCTTTTCCTTCTCAAAAATTCTTTATTGCATTTGTGATTGCAATAGTCTGACACTCTTGATTGACTATGGAGGAAGAGAGAAGATCAAAACTTTGAGACAAACTTAGTAGTTTATCCTCTTGCTCTTTTATTTTCTTCTCAATCTCTAATGTTGCTTTGGACCATGAAATACAAAATTTGTATATTTTTCTGCCATCTATAAGAGCATTTTCTAAGCTCTTTATCCCTATACTCATATTTCTCCTATCATTACTTATCAACCCTTGTACCTCTAATAATCTTGTTGCAAGAAATTCCTTCCGGACCTTATCTTCTGCTGACTTCTCTAGTGAATCAAAATGTGTGCTAACACTATTGACTAGAGTTTTGAGATTACCAGATGAGGAGGCTGTGGGATCTTTCTGAAACGATGGCATAATCTTTTCTAGCACCTCGGAAGCAGCTTCTATCAACTCACAGTCTTCCATGTGAGACTTTAGGAGTTTTTCTTTAGCCTTAGTATTAGCAAATGAAGCAATCTTCATTGTCTATACTGGAGAAAGAGAATCAAAGTTAAATGGTCCTTGTAGAAGCTCCAGTTCATCAATCTCCATTGTTTCTTTGTTCAGGAATTCTTGGACAGTTTTTGTAGTGTCTCTTGCCAGAGACAGATGTTTCTTCTCTTCTGCATTCTTAGGGCTATCCCTTGGAGCTTTCTCTCCTTCTACATTCTTGGTACTATCAACCTCTTTTACCTCTACTTCTTTCTCCTGTAATCCTTCTTCTCCTTTAGATCCGAAGACTGTAGGTGAAACCGGAGGAGAAATATTAGTCTGTTCAGGGCCCACCTCTTCTGTCATTTTCTCAGTAGATTCTTCTACAACACTAGTGGTCAAGGGGTCAGTACCCAAGTCCTCTATAATTGGAATGTTGAATTTATTGAAAGCATTCCAGAGGATCTCTTCGGTCTCTTTTGCCACTTTGTCAGTTTCACCAAGCATTAGCTGATTCATCCTGGCTTTGCTCCAGAACTTATCCTTGCAATCTTTGAATACCATATTCATTGTCTTGGGATCGATTGAAGGAAATAGCTAAATTGCTATATGTTCCTGGATCTTGAGATCTTTTGCTCGAGCATTATTCTTCCTCATTTCAAGCCTTTTCTCTAAGCTTTTGGGAATTAGAGAGAAAATTTCAATAAAAGCTTTGTTGTAAGTGTTCAAAAATTGAACTGTGGCTTCCTCCAGAATCTGTTTATCTGCTTCATTATATTCATCATAAAATTCTGTTAAGGGTTGCAAGTTCCCATCCATAGTGACTGCTTTTACTACAACATCCAAGGATAGAGTGGGGTTTTCAGCAAATTCCTTTTCCTTCTTTTCTTCTCCTTGACTGGTAGAGTGTTCACCGGATGATTTCTTCTTCTTCTTTAGTTTCCTTATCTCCTCATCTGATTCGGTTTCCTCATCATCCTTTAGGCTAACATAGGACCTTGTTGCCTTTTTCTTTGTCCTCTTTTCTCCTTTTCCAGATGATTGTGCTTCTAGTTTAGATGCCCTTGAGCTTTTGGCAGTGGCAGGTGCAGATCTCTTTGATGATCTAGTCCAGGTGGAGGTTTCTACCAGAGCACTTTCCTTGCTTTTCTTTTCTGCCTCTTTCTTCTCTTCCTTAGCCCTTTCCATCCTTTTCTTGTGGGAATCAAGTGCCTCCTTTGAGATGCCAAGGCCTTGGGCAATATTTTCTACTTCTTTTCTCACCTTCCTCTTGATTTCAGGTTCTCTGAGTTGCACATGAATCTTTACACTCAGCTCCTCAAAGGTTCCAAATCTTTCTGCTTTTGAGTCCTTAGGCTGACTGAGCATGTGTTGAACATGTAGCTCTACAATTTGTTTATCAACTTCATACCCCATAGGCATGATCCAGACTGTCCTTAGCTCTACTACCTCCATTAGGCATTGATCAGTGTCTACCATGAAGCACACTGTATCCTTGTATTTCTCAACTACTGATTTTGGGATTCTTTCTCTGATTTGTATTGTATTTTGAAATTGCTTGAAGTAACCCCACAGAGCTATATTCCTTGCCTTAGCATCCCCAAGTTCATACAAGTAGTCTCTAATCTGAATTGCTACCGGTTTGTCATTTTGCCATACCCATCTATTTGATCTGGGAAGCTCATTCATGAAGTAGAAAAATAGACATAGTATTAGTCCACCATATTTAAAAGATTTCTTCTTGTCCTTTTTGATTTTCTATATGTTTTCCATTAGTTGGCTCAAAAGAAGTTCACAGAGATCATATTTTGCATTCTTTCTCAGCATCTCATAGGCAGTATATATTGCAGTTCCAGATACTGAATTCTCCCTACTGGAGTGATATATCTTGTATCCTATTATCATAGATGCAAACTTGACATCTGGGTCAATAATATCTTCAATGGTCATTGCCCTCTTATCAAATTTTGATCTGGTGGCCGCAGTTACAATGTTGTTTTTGACAGATTTGAGGATAGGAATCCCTTCAGAGGAGTATAAACCAGTTACTGCCCTAATTACCTCCTTTGTGATCTTGCAAGGTTTGTTCATCCATAGGAAGTTATCATGCACCCTACTCAATACATACCTGACCCATTCGTCTTCTTCAAAATAGGGGAAATGAATGAACTGATCAAAATGTTTCTCCTGGATGCCCTTATATTCTGGTTTAAGCTCAAAAGTATCATCTATCAATTGTTTGTGATAGATGTCTCTCAGTTTGAATTCCCCAAACTCTTCAATATTTGCATGTATATAAACCCTAATGTCTTCTGTGTGCAAAACGCCATGCAGAACACTAGAGAATGCTCCTAGGGGATCTACCTCCAATGATTTGTATGGATGTTTCTTGAATTCAGGGCGGGGCCTATCATAGATCTTTACTATATTCAGATTATGCATCTTTCAAAGCTTTGCAAAGAGATATTGAGAATGGAAAATACCTTTTGTGCCTTTCGGTTTCACGTAGTTGGCCGGATTGATTTCTGGATGAATTGACTTCTGCAAATGATCTTTGAAGAAGTTGTGGAATTTTGTTGCAGAGCTTCACTTTTCGTTTCTTCTTGAATGCAGAATGAACAAGTGATTAATGAGAAAAACCCTTATATTGCTCCACAAACCCTAATGTTAGGTTGCAATAAATGCTCAACCTAAGTTATTCTGGTTTGCCTTATTCAGATGACTTGGAGAACCGGATCAATCCTAATCTTTAAACATCATGCGGATCTTCCAAAACTTTACCATAGTTTGTTTGGATGTTGCCCTTATGAACCCTACAATCCGCAACTCTTCTTGTGCCAGTTCCAGTACCAGTTGACTGGCTGGGGGAACAAGTTTTTCTTTGTGTCTACCCCTAAGCCAGAGCTCACTTCTTAATTTCTGGAAGGAATATCAGCACCAAAGTCTAGTGCGGATCCAACCTTTGCATTCTCTGTACTTTTCTTCACCCAAATCTTGTTCATCTCACTTTTAACTTCATCCGCATTCACCTTTTGTTTACCCTTATCTTGATTCTGATTATGATATATTGGACCTCTTTTGTCTTGATTCTTGCTTCTACAAAATTTTGCACTATGACCGGATCTATTACAGATTTGGCAAATAACATTTCTTTGCATATTTGACTGATATCCTCTTGATCTGCATTGATTAGCCATATGACCTATTCTATTGCATGCAAAGCATCTACCATTGAATGATTTGTTCATTTGCATATTTCTGCATTCATGAGATTTGTGACCATACCTTTTGCAGTTAAAACACTATCTCGAGAAAGATGAATTAGTTTGATTCATTCTCTTTTTGCACTAATTAGCTTTGTGACCAAAGTGATTGCAGTTGTGACAGTATCCATTGAAGGATGGATATCTCTGAGCATTAGGCTGTCTTACCGGAGGTCTTCTAGGCCTATTCCATGGATTTTCTGATCCAAAATTCTTCTGACCGGATCCAGAGCTTTCTTCTTTCTCATATCCCAAACCACACTTGTCATCTACCTTCTTTTGACTTCCAAGAAGAACTTCAAGTTGAGTAAAACTTATCTTGAATTTCTCTTTATACTCATTTGCTATTTGAAGATCCCTTTTGAGAGAGACGATTTGATCCTCAAGTTTTTCTTCATTATCTTTAGCATCTTCAAGATCAGATTCAAGGTGTCTGATAATTCTATCCATCTGGTGGTAATCTTCTGATTTCTCCTTGAGAGATTGTCTTAGATTATCTTCAGTTTTTCTTTTATCTTCAACTTCTTGGGTAAACTTCATGACTCTTGATTCCATTTCATGTCTTACCATAATGATTTCTTTTGATAACTTTTCACACAACTCAATTTTTTCCTTTAGTTCTTCATTTGCATTATTTGCTTCACCTTGTCTTGCCAATTGCTGAAGCAGCTCCTTTCTCTTTTTCATAGAGAGACTTAATTTGTCTTTTAGTTCTCTCATGAAATCATTAGCCTGTTTGAGTCTTTCCTTTAATTCATTGACTTCAGAGTTTGACTGTTCAAGATCATCAAGGGCAGTCTTGAGTTGCTCCCTTAAACCATATGCATCCATTTGAATTCCTAGATCTTCCTCAAGCTGTTAGGCTTTGTTAGGAGGAACTTGGCTCTGATACCAATTGTTGATAACTGAGAGGGGGGTGAATCAATTATCCTACTATTTTCTTCTTTCTTAACTTACTTAATAATCAATGCAGCATTTATCCAAATAAGCAAACATAACTATGAAATGGAAATACACATGACACACTATTTTTGATGTGGAAACCCTGTTAAGGGAGAAAACCACAAGGTGATTAACCCAAGATTGTATTCTCTATTAGAAGAATGGAAATACAAAATGTCACTTGCCAATTAGGGCTCACTGCCCGAGCACACTACTCACAAGAAGGCACACTGCCTACAAGAGACACACTATCTACAAAAGGAATGTTATATAATACTTGAACTGATTGGTAGCATCCACATATGCTGGGGTTCAGTTCCGGTTAGGCTCAGTATACTGATCTACTGCACTTCATCTTTCCTCTTCTCTTATGCTGCTTTCCTTTCACATACCGAACCTTCATTACTGCTTCTATTCTGCTCTACTTTTTTTTGCACATTACATATCACAACTACACTTCTCACAACTAAATCCATCCTATATATATATATCCGCACAAGTGATTTCATCATCTTTCTAGTCGGCACCGGAATAGTCAATATTTTCAATAGACTCTGATTTGTCAACTGAATCCTTGTATACCAAGTAATACGGATCAAGGATATACTTGTGGAAATCATTAATCATGTCGGCCAAACATAATTCATGCCTTTATAACCTTTACCAACATCAGTAACACATCTAGAATAATGTCTGATGTTCTTCCAGTCAGTTCTTCCTCTGTTCACACTGCCAATTGAGAACCCGGTACTTAAGCATTCATATCTCTTTATCCTTTCCACACTGGAGGCTCAAACCTTGGAATCTATCAGTCAAGATAGTCCTCTTGACTTCCCCAAATCCGTACTTTACCAAGATACTTCCTCTGAGAGATCCGGACCTATCTGTCGGACCTCGCCACATGCTCTGTTCCTGTTTACCAGACCACAACATTCTTCACTCTGAATTCCAGTAGAGACATACCATGTCCTGCGGATGTGTGGGATGAACTTGTTGCCATCAATGACAACAACCATGAATCCATATAGTGTCTCTTTCCAACAATTACCTTGTACAAATGCATGAATTACGTGTATCCAACCAATTCACTTACCAGAGAAGAAAGAAGGCCCTCCTTCTAGTGCCAATTTATGTTGATGATGATTGTTTGTCATAACAACATGCATAAAAGGTCACATAACAAACCTTTATTAACTTAAAAAGTATGATCAATTTGGAATGAATTGATGACTCCAAGGCTCCGTTGATTAGGTCATGATCATTTGACATTACTCAGAGGTTGATGTGCTATGTTATTTTCCATTCAAGGGGTCTTACACTATCTTGTACTGTGAATTGATGTCTACACATCTGGTTATACACTTGCTTCCTGTAAAGTTACTTCACAAACAAGGTTATTTCCACTGTATGCAATAGATGATGATCATATTTATAAGTTTGATCAATTCTTCTAAACATCAACTGTCATGAACTGATTATACTTCTGCACTTATGAATTTATTTAAATAATGTGCCTTTAAGCTGATATTTGTAAAATTATTGTTGTCATTTATGTATATTTGCATGAGATTGCTAGTTTTACATGCAGATTTTACTCAAATATGCTTTAGATGTTCAATTTCCTTCGAGATGTTTGCATATTTTATGTATTTGCTTAGAATTATCTATGTATTTACAATTGTGAAGGTGATTTGTAATGAATTTAAACAAATTGATATAAATTCTTTCTAATCTTAACTAAATTTAATGAATCTTCAGCTATTGGTTCACATACATTCTAGATACTTTCATGAAAGGAAGAGAATCAGACCATAGGTTCACTAGGATGTTCCACAACTAGAAACATTTGATGCAAACTTCAAGGTAAAGAATGAAAACAATATCCATAAATTGACATGCACTCCAAGGGACACAATACACCACAGTGAGATATCCATATGACATTCATAAGATTACTCAAAATTTACGATGATATGTAATCAGATCTTCACTTTCATTAAGTAAACAAAAGACATGTACACTAGCAATCAGCTTTGAAATTAGTCCTGAGCAACTTAAAAAATTTAGCTGCAATTAAGTTTCCAATGATTTACAATGTACACTTCATCTCCTTTATAGAATAAGGAGAGGAGGCGGTTACAATTGATCAAAGTTCAAGATTTGCCTATCTAGATCAATGATCAATATCTCTTCTTTGATTGGGTGAAAACCTGTAGACATGGCACAAGTTGCCAGCTGGCAACCATCTAGTAGAACTTGATCATTTCTATTATCTAATTATACATATGACCTTGTCATCATACATCAATAATTACTCTTTATCCTCTTCTTCTTCATCTTCATCTTCTTCTTCATCGTCATCTTCTTCTCCCTCTTCTTCATTTGCATCCTCTTCTTCATCTTCATCTTCTCCTTCATCACTATGATCTTCATTAGCTCTAGGGTCATGCCATTGATTCACGCTGATTATTCCTCTGACAGATTCATAGACATGTACTATTTCCTCGATCTGCCCTCCATCTTGAACTCTGGCCTTTGCTATAACATGCTTGTGAGAATGAAACTATGCCTGAAGAGCATTCCACTTTCTCTTTCTGCTATTTAATGTCTCATTGTATGCCTCTACCTTAGCTTTCATTCTCATGGCCTTATTTATCACATCTTCTGTCAAGTGATGAAGAGGGTCCTCTGCTACTTGCTTAAAATTGTTGTGGAAGGCTTGGACAACAAAATCAGTATCCTAATTTTCTACTTTATCCTCCAGAGCCTCCAAAGTATTTATTTCTTCTACCATGAGATGATGCAATTTAACACTTATATCTCTGAGCTTGCTACTGCACCTCCTCAGGATATCACATTCAAATCTGGTATCTTCACACCAAATGCCCAACAAATGTGCAGTGTTATTATCTAGTACTTTATTGTCCATAAGTATTTTCATGTCTATCCTCCTTATTTCACCCAAGGCATCCAAATGTTTTTCTAACTTGAAGGACTTCTCCCCACCTCATTTTGTAGCTTATCTACTTTACTCCTCAGAGCACCAAGAGAATTCCAATTTGAGAGGGAGGTTTTGACTACTTTCTCTACCTCAATAACAAAAGAGACAAACCAATTATCCACTAGCTGAGCCTTATGTTTCATGAGGTCCAACCCCGTTATCTCATCTTGAGATATGATAGTTAGTGAGGTGGCTGTGCTAAGTGGCGTATGCTTAGGGTCAATTAACCCTTTTATAAATGAATGTAATTGAGCAATATGCTCCTTATGTTGTCTATTCGTATCCTTCTCTTTCTTTACACTTTTCAACAGGAAATCAATGCTATCCTTGGCCTCTTGGCTTTCCTACTCCTTAGTAGTGAAGCCAAGATCAATATAAGTTATTTGAAAGTCATCAATACTTATTTTCCCTTTCTCCTTATCTACCATTGGCAATGCTACCTGAGTTGTCCTCCTCCAGTGGTAGGATCTCTCCTTATTGCAGAGGTTGGTCTTGCCTTCCTTTTTTGCTTCATCATACTTGCTGTAAATAGTGTAGAAACATAAAATTTAGGTACCTCATCTATTTGTTGCAGATTTATTTCTTGTTGCAACCAGTATAGAACATCACGCCTAGGCCCTTGCTAGTCAATCTACTTATTTTGAGCATCCTGAGACTCTGTATTATGCTCTACCCTTGGTGGTGAATCTTCTTTCCTTGGTTCTTCCTCATGCACATTCTTATGAGGGATCTCTTGCTGAGGTATCTCCTATTAAGGAATTTCTTGCTGAGGGGTCTCTTGCTAAGGGGTCTCTTGCTGAGGGGTCTCCTGCTGGGGGGTCTCTTGCTGATGGGGAGGTTCTTGTGGTGTATGCACATTCTGATCATGTACCTCCTCTTACAATTTATCCTCATGTGATTCCTACATATTTTGATCTTATGTATTTTGTGGCACTTGGTCTTCATGAGAAGATTGTGCATTTTGATTTTGGGGATCATCATGATCACCCTTGGCCACATTCTCTAGTTCCTTTGGCTGACCACCATCTTATGACATACTCTGTTCTTCACCTTTCAATGCATCTACTTCTCTGAGACCCAGGACCTTCCCCAATTATTTTTCTTTTATGTCTCTTTTAGGTGCTGGTGTTGGGTTATCACCCTGATCTGTATTTTTATCAGGTACCTCTTCATTCTGTTTATCACTTTTATCAGGCATCTCCTGATCACCCTCCTTTTCTACATTGATTTCTATCTTCTCTTGTTCTAGAGGTGCATTGCTTTGCCATTTATCTTGATCAGACACTTTCTTATCAGCCTCTTCATGTACACTAATTTCTACTTTCTCAGGCTCCAGAGGTGGATCATTATCTCTTTTTTGATCTCCATCACCTTGGTAAGCCAAGTCTATTACTACAGGGCTAGTGACCTAATCAACCAAATTAGTCAATCCTATCTATTGGGCTACATCCTCAGGATCATCTTCCTTAATTTCCTTTGTCTCGACCTATTCTTGACGAGTTTCCTTTTGAACCATCGGAGTCCCAGGAGGAGTCATCTTTGTATCATGAAGTGGAAGAGGTGGTTGTTTCCTTGCCTTATGTCTCTCTTCTCTTTGCTCTTCTGCCTTCTCAGTTTTAAATTGAATAATATCCAGGATGGGAACCTCATATTGTAGGTTCCTCATGAGACCTAGACCGCGTGCACCCTATTGGCAAGAGACACTGTGTGGATTCATCATTGTTGTCATTGATGGTAACAAAGTTTATCCCACACATCCATAGTACATAATAGGTCCTTACCAGAAGTCAGATTGAAGAGTGTTTTGGTCCGGTGAACAAGAACAGAGCATGCAGCAAGGTCTGACAATCAGGTCTAGATCTCTCAAAGGAAGTATCTTAGCAAAGTGTGGACTTAGGGAAGTCAAGAGGAGTACCATGAATGATACATTCCAGAGAGTGACCCTCTAGTGATGAAAGAGTGAAAAGATATGAGCACCTAAGTGTTGGGTTCCTATTTGGCAGAGTAGACTGAGGAAGAACTAACTGGCAGAGCATCAGACCTTAATCCGGATGAGAAATTGATGGTGATAAAGTTTCTTGAGGGATCATTCATGGTTGTCCAACATGATTGATGACTCCTATAACCATCTTTTTGATACGCATCTCTTAGTAAGCATGAATTCAGCCGACAGACCAGAGTTTGGGAAAATCTTGAGTATTCCAGATGCCGACTAGAAAGATGTTGAAATCCTTTGTGCGGATATATATACCAAATGGATTTTGATATGAAGAAGGACATGGTGTGTTGTGAAGTGTGAAGAAAAGAAGAGAGAAGTGTGGAAGTAGTAATACAGGTCTGGTATGTGACAGAACAACAACACTAAAGCAAAGGAAGAATGAAGTGTAGTAGATCAGTATATTGAGCCTAACCGGAACTGAAACTCAACATATGTGGATGCTTCTCATTAGTTCAAATAGCTGGTTTCTTTCTATAAACTATTGTAGGCAGTGAGCCTCTTGTGAACAGTGTGCTCAGGCAGTGAGCCCTAATTGACAAGTGCCATTTTGTACTTCTATTCTTTTAACAGAGAATACAATCTTGGGTTAGTCACCCCATGGTTTTTCCCTTAACAGGTTTTTCCACATAAAAATCCTTGTGTTATATGTGTTGATTTATTTCTGCTCTCATGTTCATGTATGCTTATATGTTTTGATACTACACTAATTATTAAAGAAGAAAAGAAAGTCAAATAATTAAGATAACTAATTCACCCCCCCTCTCAGTTATCAACAATTGGTATCAAAGCTAAGTTCCTCTAGATAGAGCCTAACAACTTGAGGCAGATCATGGAATCTCAATGGATATGTACGGTATGAGGGATCAACTTCAGTCTACCCTAGATGATCTTGAGCAATCTCACTCTGAAGTCAACAACCTGAGGGAAAGACTCAAACAAGCTGATGATTTCATAAATGAACTCAAAGAAAAACTAAGTATCTCAATGAAGAAAAGAAAGGAACTACTTCAACAATTAGCAAGTCAAAGTGAAGCCAATGATACTAATGAAGATCTGAATGAGAAAACCAAGTTATGTGAGAAGTTATCAAAAGAGTTTATTATGGTAAGACATGAAATGGAATCAGGAGTTATGAAATTCACCCAAGAAATTGAAGAGAAAAGAAAAAGTGAAGATAATCTAAAACAATCTCTCAAGGAGAAGTCAGAAGACTACCACAAAATGGATAGAATAATCAGGCATCTAGAATCTGATCTTGAAGAAGCTAGAGACAATGAAGAACAACTTGAGAATTAGATAGACACTCTTAAAAGGGATCTTCAAATAGCAAATGAATACAAAGAGAAATTCAAGATAAGCTCTACTCAACTTGAAGTTCTTCTTGAAAGCCAAAAGAGGGTAGATGACAAGCAAGGCTTGGGGTATGAGAAAGGGGAAAGCTCTGGATCCGGTCAGAAGAACTCCAGATCAGGAAATCCAAGAAACAGGCCTAGAAGACCTCCGGTAAGGCAACCAAATGCTCAAAGATATCCATCCTTCAATGGATACTGCTACCACTGCAATAACTTTAGTCATAAAGCAAATCAGCATAGAAGAAGAATGAATCAGACTAATTCATCCTTCTTCAGACAGTGTTTTAACTGCAAAAGGTATGGTCACAAATCTCATGAATGTAGAAATATGCAAATGAACAATTCATTCAATGGTAGATGCTTTGCATGTAATAGAATGGGACATATGGCTAATTAATGTAGATCAAGAGGATATTAGTCAAATCTATAAAGAAATGTTGTTTGCTACAATTGCAATAGATCCAGTCATATTGCTAAATTCTACAGAAGTAAGAATTAGGATAAAAGGGGTCCGGTGCATCATAATCAAAATCAAGACAAAGGAAAAGGAAAAGAGAAAGCGGATGAAGTTCAAAGGGAGATGAACAAGATTTGGGTAAAGAGAAGTACAGAAAATGTTGGGGATGGATTCGCACCAGAATCTGGTGCTGATATTCCTTCCGAAAACTAAATAGATGAGCTCTGGCTTAGGGGGAGTCAAAAAGGAAAACAAATTCCCCCAACCAGTCAATTGGTGCCTAAAATTGGCACATGGAAAGTTGCAGATTAAAGGGTTCTCAGAGAAATATCTAAATAAGCCTTGGTAAAGATATGGAAGATCCGCAAGAAGTTTTGAAAAGGTTAAGCATCCAAGATTGATCTGGTTTAACAATCATCCGGTAAAAGCAGGATTCCCACAGTTAGATCCGATATGATTTAAAATTCAAATATCTTGATCTGTGGATAAATGGAATGATTGAAAAAAGGGAGATAGATTGTCATTTATCACTAAGAACCACTCTAATTGCATCTCAATAAAGATCTCTCTCAGAACAAGGAGAACAAGGAAACTGGAATGACTTAAATTATACATTTATTGCAATGTGGAATTAGGGCTTGCGTAAAAATATAAGGGTTCTCTTGTTCATCATTTGCACATTTGCATTTGAGAAGAAGAAAGAAGGAGCTCTGCAACAAAATTGCCTCAAAACCTCTCAAAGATCAACTGTAGAAGTCAATTCAACCAGCAATCTTATCCGACTCATATCATGAACCCTAGAGGCATAAAAAGGTATTTTCACTCTTGAATATCTCTCTCTGAATCTTTTGAAAGATGGCTACTCCAAATGTTGTCAAAATTACTGATAGGTCGCGCCCTAAGTTCAAGAAACACCCTTACAAATCTCTAGAAGTTGATCCTTTAGGTGCCTTCTCTAGCATTCCGCATGGGGTTTTGCATGTAGAAGATGTTAGGGCATACATTCATGTAAATATTGAGGAATTTGGGGAATCCAAGCTGATGGATATCTATCACAAGTAGTTAATAGATGAATCATTTGAACTCAAACCTCAGTACAAGGCCATTCAGGACAAGCATTTTGGACATTGTATCCATTTCCCCTATTTTGTAGAAGATGAATGGGTCTGGTATGTTCTGAGCAGAGTGCATGACAACTTCATGTGGTTGATGAGGCCATTTAAGATCACAAAAGATGCTATTAGGGCGATAACCAGATTGCACTCATCTGGTGGGTTACCTGCTCTCATATCTGTCAAAAACCAAACTGTAAGTGAGGCTACCAGATCAAAATTTGACAAGAGAGCAATGACAATAGAAGATATCACTGATCCGGATATCAAGTTTGACTCCATGATAATTGGCTACAAGATATATCACTCTAGCAGGGAGAATTATGTATCCCAAACTGCAATTTATACTGCTTATCAGATGCTAAGGGAGAATGCAAATTATGATCTTTGCGAGCTTCTTCTAAGCCAACTGTTGGAAAACTTGCAAAAGATCAAAAAGGACAAGAAAAACTCATTCAAATATGGTGGCCTGATATTATGTCTCTTCTTTTACTACATGAATGAGCTCCCCAGATCCAGTGGTTGGGTATGGCAAAATGACAGACCGGTTGCCATACAAATCAGAGATTACATGTATGGGCTTGGTGATGCCAAGGCTCAAAGTACAGCACTCTGGGGATACTTCAAGATCTTTCAAAGTATGATGCAGGCCAGAGAAAGAATCCCCCAATCATTGTTTGAGAAATACAAGGATACAGTGTGCTTTATGGTAGACACTGATCAATGCCTAATGGAGGCAGTGGAGCCAAGGATAGTCTGGATTATGCCAATGGGGTATGAGGTTGATGAGAAAATTCTAGAGTTGCATATCCAACACCTGTTGAGTCAGCCCAAGGACCCTGAGGCAAAAAGGTTTGGAATCTTTCAAGAGTTGAGTGTGAAAATTCATGTTGAGCTAAGACAACTGGAGATGAAAAGAAAAGTGAGAAGAGAAGTAGAGGAAGTTGCCAAAAGATTTGGCATTTCTAAAGAAGCAATCAATGCAAATAGAGAGAAACTAGAAAAAGCAGAGAAAGAGAAACAAGAAGCAGAAAAAGAAAGTGATCCGGTGCAAGCCCCCTCCTGGACCAGATCCTCCAAAACCTCTGCACCTGCCACCTCTAAGAGCCAAAAAGCCTCAAAACCTGAAGCCAAGACATCTGGTAAGGGAGAAAAGAGAACAAAAACCAAGGCCGCAAGGTCCTATACAAGTCAAAAAGATGATGAAGAGATAGAATTAGATGAGGAGATTAAGAAAATGAAGAAGAAAAAGAAAACCTCTATGGAATCATCTTTCGGCAAAAATAAAGAAGAAGCAGAAAAATTCATTGAAAGGCCTTCTCTCTGCATTGATGATATCATCAAATCAGTCACTGTGGATGGGAATCTGCAACCAGTGACTGAATTTTATGATGAATATAATGAAGTTGACCAGAAGATCTTACAAGATGCTACAATCAGGTATCTAAACATCTATAACAAAGCATTCATTGAAATCATATCTCTAATTCCCAAAAGCCTAGAGAAGGAACTTGAAATGAGAAAGAACAATGCTAAGGAAAAGGATATGGAGATTCAGGAATAGATAGCTATTCAACTCTATCCTTCCATCACTCCTAAACAAATGAATATGATCTTCAAGGATTGCAAGGATGAGTTCCAGAGAAAAGCCAGAATGAACAAGCTTATGCTTGGAGAGACTAATCAAGTGGCAAAAGAGACTGAAGACATCCTCTGGAATGCATATAAAAGATTCAATCTTCCTATTATAGAGGACATAAGTGATGAACCTTCTGATGTCAAAGGATTAAGTGCATCAAAGGAAGACTCCACTGAAAAAATTGCAAAAGAGTCAAAGGAGACAAGTGAGGAGAAGACTAAGGACCTAGATTCCTCTGTTCTGGAAGAGGAAGTCCATGAAGAAGTAAATATCTCTCTTCTGGATCCCCCAATAGACTCTAGAACTGAAGGAGAAGCAAGACAAGAGAAGAAAGCAAGTCAAGAAGAATGGAAAAGGGGAAGAAAAGAAGATCAAACAAAGAAGACCTCAGGTGATAGTTCTGAGGCTACAGAAGGAAAGAAGACTTTGTCTCCAGCAAGAGACACTACAGAAGAAGTTAAAGATTTCCTAACCAAGGAAATGATGGAATTAGATGAACCGGAGTTGTTTCAAGGACCACTCAATTTTGTCTCTCTCTCTCCGGTCCAGACAATGAAGGTCGCATCTTTTGCTCAAGCTAAGGCAAAAGAAAAGCTTCTGAAGTCTCACATGAAAGACTATGAGCTATTAGAGATTGCATCTGGTGTGCTAGAGAAAATCATGCCATCCTTTCAAAAGGATCCTACAGCCTCCTCATCTGGTAATCTAAAATCTCTTGTTAATTCTGTTAACACACATTTTGATTCTTTGGAGAAATCAGCAGAAGAGAAAGTTCGGAAAGAATTTTTGGGTCAAAGATTCTCTGAAGTACAGGGGCTAATAACAAATGATAGGAGAAATATCGATATTGGGATAAAGAGCTTAAAAAATGCTCTTAAAGATGGCAGAGATTTATACAAATTTTGTCTATCCTGGTCCACCGTGATAGTAGACATTGCCAAGAAGATGGAAGAACAAGAGAGCAAACTGTCAAGTTTATCTCAAAATTTTGATCCTCTCACCTCCTCCATAATGAATCAAGAGTGTCAGATTATTGCCACTATAAATGAAATAAAGAGGCTTGAAAAGGAGAAGAAGAATAGAATAAGCAGGCTAAGTGAATTAAGAAGGATAATTATCCCCAAGTTAGAGGCAATGCATGAGACCATAACTAATGCCCAGACCACAGCCCAGACCAATGATCTGGCAAACTTAAAGAGGGTAGAAGCTTTTGCATTTTTTCTAAGTGGTCACAGCTCAATTTTGGACAAGATGAAGCAGAGTTGGGCAACAGAATTTGTCCAGTTGAAAACAATTTTTGTGGATATACTTAAGTATATGTAAGTAGAACTTGTATATATACTTATGCGGCTATGTATAGTTTAAATTTTGCAAATTTTGGTGTGCTGATTCCACCCTTTTCCAGTGATGTCAAAGGGGGAGTGAGGAGTAGTGAAAAAAGTGGAATCTAGCTAAGGGGGAGCTCTGGAAAAATGTACATAAGAACATAGCATCAGCCAAGGGGGACTATACTATGACAGTCATTTTTCACTAAGTGTTGCCATCAATGCCAAAGGGGGAGATTGTTGGCAAGAGACACTGTGTGTCTTCATCATTGTTGTCATTGATGGAAACAAAGTTTATCCCACACATCTGCAGTACATAATAGGTCCTTACCGGAAGTCAGATTGAAGAGTGTTTTGGTTCGGTGAACAAGAACAAAGCATGTAGCAAGGTCTAACAATCCGGTCTGGATCTCTTAGAGGAAGTATCTCAGTAAAGTGCAGACTTGGGGAAGTCAAGAGGAGTACCATGAATGATACATTCCAGAGACTGAGCCTTTGGTGATGAAAGAGTGAAAAGATATGAGCACCTAAGTGTTGGGTTCCTATTTGGCAGAGTAGACTGAGGAAGAACTGACCAGCAGAGCATTAGACCTTAATCCAAATGAGAAATTGATGGTGATCAAGTTTCTTGAGGGATCATTCATGGTTAGCCAACATGATTGATGACTCCTATAACTATCTTTTTGATACCCATCTCTTAGTAAGCATGAATTCAGCCGACAGACCAGAGTTTGGGAAAATCTTGAGTATTTCGGATGCCGACTAGAAAGATGTTGAAATCCTTTGTGCAAATATATATACTAGATGGATTTCGATATGAAGGACATGGTGTGTTGTGAAGTGTGAAGAAAAGAAGAGAGCAGTGTGGAAGTAGTAATACAGGTCCAGTATTTGACAGAACAACAACACTAAAGCAGAGGAAGAATGAAGTGCAGTAGATCAGTATATTGAGCCTAACCGGAACTGAACCTCAGCATATGTGGATGCTTCTCATTAGTTCAAATACATGGTTTCTTTCTATAAACTATTATAGGTAGTGAGCCTCTTGTGAGCAGTGTGCTCAAGCAGTGAGCCCTAATTGGCAAGTGCCATTTTGTACTTCTATTCTTTTAACAGAGAATACAATCTTGGGTTAGTCACCCCGTGGTTTTTCTCTTAACAAGGTTTTCCACGTAAAAATTCTTGTGTTATGTGTGTTGATTTATTTATGCTTTCATGTTCATGTATGCTTATATGTTTTGATACTGCACTAATTACTAAAAAAGAAAAGAAAGTCAAATAATTAAGATAACTAATTCAGCCCCCCTCTCAGTTATCAACACACCCCTCAATATAATAGGATCAACATTCAAATTTCCTCTCATTGTAGTTTTCTATTTCTTTTGGGGTGCTGTTTGCTGCACCTTCTTTCTCTTTTTTGTTATCAACAAATCATCATCTTGAGACTCTTCATCCAATTGTTTCTCTTGCAACGGTTCCTCCTTCAATGTTTCCTCCTCTATAATCATAGGGGTGGGCTTTGTGACCTTTTTCTTTTGTTTGGCATGGGTATGAGGTGATGCAGTTGCAGATGTAGATGCCACATCTCTTTTTGTTTGGAGTCTCCTAATGATTACTCTTGCTTGTACATGAGCTACCTTCTTGTTTTTACCCTACTACTTTTCTTCTAAAGCTGGATACCTCTCTCCATTGGATTTCCTCTTCTCAATGAGAAAGTCATCATATTCTTCTTCAAATAATTCTTGTCTTTTCTTCTTGTTATCCACAGTAAGGGCTACACCTTTCTTCTTCAACTTAGTGATTTCAGCACCTACCCAACCTTGGGTCAGTTGAATAACCTTCTGCAATATTTGATCAAATGATATCACCTCAGGCTGAGTTAAATCAGAAGTTGATATGGCTTCATTATACACTTTCTTGTCATCATACTCACTGGACATGATCTTTCCATCATCCTTGTGCAACTGGACATGCACTAGTATGCAATCAAAGGTACAAATTTGATTGAGAGTGAGCCTCTAGTAAGTCCTTCTCTTGACCTCTGCTTCATCATCACAATCAGTACAATAATCTTTAAGGTGCCTTTGATGTATTTGTTTCCCCAGTAATGTCTGCATCCTGCCATATGGGTCATATGACCTAGCTATTGAAAATGGCTGCAAGTGCATTAACTTTAGTCCTCCAATGCCATCCTTAATACTTTGTCTGTTAGGGCATAAATACCAGCCAATGAAGACTGGAAACAACACAGGTGGAATCTTTCCTTTCTCAATGTGAGCCTCTACTGAGGTCGATATTTGTTTAACAAATTCCATTAGAATGACCCTATCATTGGGGTATCTAGGCAGCATGAGAAGTTGCCCTTCAAAGCCTTCTATTCTCATGTATGAAAATTTAGGGAACTGGATAAACCAAGCCCCATGTCTGTAGATAACAGCTTGGGCTTCCATACTTAATCTTTTTGTTCTATCCTCTTCCATGGTTCTGACCAGATGCATAGAAAAGGAGTCATTCACTATTTTATAATTTTGGAGGAATTCCCTCCTGCTCAGTTGTGGGTAGTGTTCCCAAATGTTTACATCACCAGGATTGTTTCCAACCCTACCTATTGTTTGTAACCCATTAAATGTACCTCTAAAGGCACAGACATATACGACATAAGAATTCATATGAAACATGCACATCTTGCCACCTAGCCTTTGTTGATAACTAAGAGGGGGGGTGAATCAGTTATCTTAATAATTTGTCTTTCTTTTCTTCTTTAACAATTAGAGCAATATTAAATCATATCAGCATACATAACCATGGAAGCAGAAATAAACTCAATACACATGACACAATATTTTTGATATGGAAAACCCTGTTAAGGGAAAAAACCACGGGGTGATTAACCCAAGATTGTATTCTCTGTTAAAAGAATAAGGTAGTACAAAATGGCACTTGCCAATTAGGGCTCACTACCTGAGCACACTGTTCACAAGAGGCTCACTGCCTACAATAGTATATAGAAGAAAACTAGGTACTTGAACTGATGAGAAGTATCCACATGTGCTTAGGTTCAGTTCCGGTTAAGCTCAATATACTGATCTACTGCACTTCATTCTTCTTCTGCCTTAGTGTTGTTGTTCTGTCACATATCAGACCTTTATCTCTATTTCCACACTATTCTCTACTCTTCTTCACACTACACAACACACCATACATACCTTCTCATAGAAATCCATTTGGTATATATATCCGCACAAAGGATTTCAACATCTTTCTAGTCGGCATCCAGAATACTCAATATTTTCCCAAACTCTGGTCTGTCGGCTAAATCCTTGCTTACCAAGTGATGCGTATCAAGGAGATACTTATAGAAGTCATCAATCATGTTGGCCAATCATGAATGATCCCTTGAGGAACTTGATTACTATCACTGTCTCATCTGGATTAAGGTCTGATGCTTTGCCGATCAGTTCTTCCTCAGTCTACTCTGCTAAACAGGAACCCAATACTTAGATGCTCATATCTCTTCACTCTTTCATTACCGGAGGCTAAATCTCTAGAATGTATTAGTCATGGTACTCCTCTTGACTTCCCCAAGTCCACACTTTACTGAGATACTTCCTCTGAGAGATCCGGACCTAATTATTAGACCTTGCTGCATGCTCTGTTCTTGCTCACCGGACCAAGATACTCTTCAATCTGACTTCCAGTATAGACATACCATGTCTTGCGGATGTGTGGGATGGACTTTTTTTCTATCAATGACAACACTCATGAAGCCACACAGTGTCTCTTTCCAACAATCTCCCCCTTTGGCATTGATGGCAACACTTAGTGAAAAATGACTAAGTGTCACACTACACTCCCCCTTGGCTGATGTTTTGTTCTAATGTACATTTTTCTGGAGCTCCTCCTTAGCTAGATTCCACATTTTTCACGGCTACTCACTCCCCCTTTGACATCAATGGCAAAGGGTAGAATCTGCACACTAAAAGTCCCAAAAATCCAACTATACTTAACCGCATAAGTATATATACATGTTATACTTACATATACTGAAGTATATCTACAAAAGTTGTCTTCAACTGGACAAATTCTGTTGCCCAACTCTGCTTCATCCTGTCCAAAATTGAGATGTGACCACTCAACAGGAATGCAAAAGCATCTGCCCTCTTTAGATCTGTCGGATCACTGGTCCGGGCTGTGGTCTAAGCATCAATTACGGCCTCATACATGGCCTCTAATTTAGGGATAATTATCCCTCTAAGTTCACTTAACCTGCTTATTCTATTTTTCTTCTCCTTCTCAAAATTATTTATTTCATTTATGACTGTAATAGTCTGACACTCTTGATTTATTAAGGAAGAGGTGAGAGGATCAAAACTTTGAGATAAACTTGATAGTTTGCTCTCTTGTTCTTCCACCTTCTTGGTGATGTTTGTTGTTATGGTGGACCAAGATAGACAAAATTTGTATAGATCTCCACCATCTTTAAGAGCATTCTCTAGGCTCTTTATTCCAATATCCAAATTTCTCCTATCATTTGTTATTAGCCCTTGAACTTCAAAGAATCTCTTAACCAAAAACTCCTTCCGGACCTTTTCTTCAGCTGACTTCTCTAAGGAATCAAAATGTGTATTAATAGAATTTGCAAGAGATTTTAGCTTACCAGATGAGGAGGCTGAAACATCCTTCTGGAAGGATAGCATGATCTTCTCCAATACACTGGATGCAATTTCTATCAGCTCACAGTCTTCCATGTGAGACTTCAAAAGTTTCTCTTTTGCCTTTGCTTGAGAAAAGGATGCTATCTTCATTGTTTGAACTGGGGAGAGGGAATCAAAGTTGAATGGTCCTTGAAGTAGCTCTGGTTCATCTAATTCCATCATTTCTTTTGTCAGAAAGTCTTTGACTACTTCTGCAGTGTCTCTTGCTGGAGATAGAGTTTTCTTCCCTTCTTTAGCCTCATAACTGTCTCCTGGAGTCTTCTCTGTTTGATCTTCTTCTCTTCCCTTTACCTCTTTTTCTTGACTTATTTTCTCTTCTATTCTTTCTTCTCCTTTAGGTCCGGAGTCTACTGGGGAATCCGGATGAGAGATATTTACTTCTTTATGGACTTCCTCTTCTGGAGCAGAGGAATTCAGATCCATAGTTCTTTCCTCACTTATCTCCTTTGGATCTTCTCCATTTTTCACAGTAGATTCTCCTTCATCGTTCATGGCAGAGGGTTCATCACCTAAGTCCTCTATAACAGGAAGATTAAATCTTTTAAAAGCATTCCGGATGATATCTTCTATTTCTTTTGCCACTTTGTCAGTTTCTCCAAGCATAAAATGATTCATTCTAGCTTTGCTCTGGAACTCATCCTTGCAATCTTTGAAGATCATATTCATTTGTTTCAGAGTGATTAAAGGATAGAGCTGAATAGTTATCTATTCCCGGATCTCAAGGTCCTTTGCCTTAGCATTGTTTTTCCTTATTTCTAGTTCCTTCTCTAGGCTTTTGGGAATTAGAGATATGATTTCAATAAATGCCTTATTATAGATATTCAGATACCTGATTGTAGCTTCTTGCAAGATCTTCTGGTCAGCTTCATTATATTCATCATAGAACTCAGTCATTAGTTTTAGGTTCCCATCCATAGTGACTGATTTGATGATATCATCAATGCAGAGAGTAGGTTTTTCAACAAATTCTTCTGTCTTTTCCTACTTGCCTTGACTAGTAGAGGATTCACTGGATGTTTTCTTCGTCTTCTTCATTTTCTTTACTTCCTCATCTGTCTTTGTCTATTCATCATCCTTGAGACTTGTATAGGACCTTGTTGCTTTTTTCTTTGTTCTTTTCTCTCCCTTTCCGGATATTTGGGCTTCTAGTTTTGATGCTTTTTGGCTCTTAGAGGTGGTAGATGCAGAGCTTTTGGAGGATCTGGTCCGAGAGGGGGCTTGCACCGGGGCACTTTCTTTTTCTATTTCTTGCCTTTCTTTCTCTGCCCTTTCCATCTTCTCTCTGTTGGCATTAAGTGCCTCCTTTGATATTCCATGCCTCTTGTTGAATTCTTCTACTTCCCTTCTCACTTTTCTCTTGATCTCAGGCTATCTTAGTTCAACATGAATTTTCACACTCAATTCTTGAAAGGTTCCAAACCTTTCTGCCTTAGGATCCTTGGGTTGAATTAGCATGTGTTGAACATGTAGCTCTACAATTTTTTCATCTACTTCATACCCCATTGGCATGCTCCAGACTATCCTTGGTTCCACTGCCTCCATTAGGCATTGATCAGTGTCTACCATAAAGCACACTATATCCTGGTATTTCTCAACCAATGATTGGGGGAATTCTTTCTCTGGCCTGCATCAATCTTTGGAAGTTTTTGAAGTAACCCCACAGTGCTGTATTTTGTGCCTTGGCATCACCAAGCCCATACAAATAATCCCTGATTTGTATGGCAACAGGTCTATCATTTTGCCATATCTAGCCACTAGATCCAGGTAGCTCATTCATGTAATAGAAGAATAGACAGAGTATCAAGCCACCATATTTGAAAGAATTTTTCTTATCCTTCTTTATCTTCTACAGATTCTCCAAAAGTTGGTTCAGAAGGAGCTCACAAAGATCATAGTCAGCATTCTTTCTTAACATTTCATAAGCAGTGTAAATTGCTATTCTAGATACAGAATTCTCTCTACTGGAGTGATATATCTTGTAGCCAATTATCATGGCGGCAAACTTGATATCCAGATCTATGATATCCTCAATTGTCATTGCTCTTTTATCAAATTTAGTTCCGGTAGCCTCACTCACAGTTTGGTTTTTGACTGATTTGAGAGTAGGTAACCCACCGCATGAGTGCAATCTGGTCACCGCCCTAATGATATCCTTTGTCATCTTAAATGGCCTCATTAACCATATGAAGTTGTCATGCACTTTGCTCAGAATATACCAGACCCATTCATCTTCTACAAAACAGGGGAAATGAATGCACTGTCCAAAATGCTTATCTCGGATGGCTTTGTATTAAGGTTTGAGTTCAAATGATTCATCTATTAGCTACTTATGATATATATCCATCAGCTTGGATTCCTTGAATTCCTCAATATTCGCATGAATGTATGCCCTAACGTCTTCAACATGTAAAACCCCATGCGGAATGCTAGAGAATGCGCCTAAAGGATCTACTTCTAGAGATTTATAAGGGTGTTTCTTGAACTTAGGGCGTGTCCTATCAGTGATTTTGACAACATTCAGAGTAGCCATCTTTCAATAGATTCAGAGAGAGATTGATAAGAGCGAAAAGTACCTTTTTACGCCTGTAGGGTTCATGAAAAGAGCTAAAAAGATCACCGGTTGACTTGAATTCTATGATTGATCCTTGAGAGAGATGAAGAAAACTTGTTTGTAGAGATTTTCTTATCTTTTTCACTAATGCAAATGTGCAAATGATGAGCAAATGAACCCTTTTATCTCTAAGCAAACCCTAATTTCATTTTGTAATAAATGCACAACTTAAGTTATTTCAGTTGCCTTATCATGAGAGAGATTTCTCCGGATCACTGAGATGTACTTAGAACTATTTTTAGTGATGAATTTCAATGTCTCTGCTTTCCTCAAATCATCCCCTTTATCCGTAGATCAAGATGTTTCAGTTTAGAATCACACCGGATCAAACTGTGAAAATCCAGCTTTTACTGGAAAACTGTCAAACCGGATCAATCTTGGAAGATTAGACTATTCAAATCTTCTTGCAGATCTTCCATATCTTTACCAAGGCTTTTTTAGATGTTTCTCTAAGAACCATTTAATCCATAACTTTCCTTGTGCCAATTTCAGGCACCAATTATCTGGCTGGGGAAATATGTTTTCTTTCTTGACTCCCCTTGAGCCAGAGCTCATCTTATTTAGTTTCTAGAAGGAATATCAGCACCAGATTCTGGTGCGGATCTATCCCCAACATTTTTTGTACTTCTCTTTACCCAAATCTTGTTCATCTCCCTTTGAATTTCATCCACATTCACTTTTCCTTTTCCTTTGTCTTGATTTTGATTATGATGCACCGGACCCCTTTTATCCTGATTCTTACTTTTGCAAAATTTGGCAATCTGATCGGATCTATTGCAATTGTAGCAAACAACATTTATTTGTAGATTTGACTAATATCCTCTTGATCTGCATTGGCTAGCCATATGTCACATTCTATTGCATGCAAAGCATCTACCATTGAATGAATTGTTCAATTGCAAATTTCTACATTCTTGAGATTTGTGACCATACCTTTTATAGTTAAAACATTGTCTGGAGAAGGATGAGTTATTCTGATTCATTCTTCTTCTACACTGATTTTCTTTATGACCAAAGTTATTGCAATTGTGGCAGTATCCATTGAAGGATGGATATCTTTGAGCATTTGGTTGCCTTACCGAAGGTCTTCTAGGCTTGTTC
This sequence comes from Cunninghamia lanceolata, assembly GCA_027924645.1. Taxonomy (NCBI): domain Eukaryota; kingdom Viridiplantae; phylum Streptophyta; class Pinopsida; order Cupressales; family Cupressaceae; genus Cunninghamia; species Cunninghamia lanceolata. Next base: position 7,310,969 of record BSBN01000103.1, read on the forward strand.
CTTGGATTTCCTAATCCAGAATTTTTCTGACTGGATCCAAAGCTTTCCCCTTTCTCATACCCCAAGCCTTGCTTGTCATCTACCCTCTTTTGGCTTTCAAGAAGAACTTCAAGTTGAGCAAAGCTTATCTTGAACTTCTCTTTGTATTCATTTGTTGTTTGAAGATCCCTTTTAAGAGTGTCTATCTGATTCTCAAGTTGTTCTTCATTGTCTCTAGCTTCTTCAAGATCATATTCCAGATGCCTAATTATTCTATCCATTTTGTGGTAGTCTTCTAACTTCTCCTTGAGAGATTGTTTTAGATTATCTTCACTTTTTCTTTTCTCTTCAATTTCTTGGGTGAATTTCATAACTCCTGATTCCATTTCATGTCTTACCATAATGACCTCTTTTGATAACTTTTCACATAACTTGGTTTTTTCATTCAGATCTTCATTAGTATCATTGGCTTCATTTTGACTTGCTAATTGTTGAAGAAGTTCCTTTCTCTTCTTCATTGAGATACTTAGTTTTTCTTTGAGTTCATTTATGAAATCATCATCTTGTTTGAGTCTCTCCCTCAGGTCATTGACTTCAGAGTGAGATTGATCAAGATCATCTAGGGCAGACTAAAGTTGTTCCCTCATACCATACATATCCATTGAGAATCCTAGATCTTCCTCAAGTTGTTAGGCTCTGTTAGAAGGAACTTGGCTCTAATACCAATTGTTGATAACTGAGAGGGGGGGTGAATCAGTTATCTTAATAATTTGTCTTTCTTTTCTTCATTAACAATTAAAGCAATATTAAATCATATCAGCATACATAACCATGGAAGCAAAAATAAACTCAATACACATGACACAATATTTTTGACGTGGAAAACCCTGTTAAGGGAAAAAACCACAGGGTGATTAACCTAAGATTGTATTCTCTGTTAAAAGAATAAGGTAGTACAAAATGGCACTTGCCAATTAGGGCTCACTTCCCGAGTACAATGCTCATAAGAGGCTCACTACCTACAATAGTTTATAGAAGAAAACTAGGTACTTGAACTGATGAGAAGCATCCACATATGCTTAGGTTCAATTCTGGTTAAGCTCAATATATTGATCTACTACACTTCATTCTTCTTCTACCTTAGTGGTGTTGTTCTGTCACATACCGGACCTCTATCTCTATTTCCACACTATTCTCTGCTCTTCTTCACACTACACAACACACCATACATACATTCTCATCAAAATCCATCTGGTATATAAATTTGCACAAAGAACTTCAACATCTTTCTAGTCGGCATCCGGAATACTCAATATTTTCCCAAACTCTGGTCTGTTGGCTGAATCCTTGCTTACCAAGTGATGCGTATCAAGGAGATGCTTATAGAAGTCATCAATCATGTTGGCCAATCATGAATGATCCCTTGAGAAACTTGATTACCATCACTATCTCATCTGGATTAAGGTCTGATGCTCTGGCGGTCAGTTCTTCCTCAGTCTACTCTGCCAAACAGGAACCCAATACTTAGGTGCTAATATCTCTTCACTCTTTCATCACCAGAGGCTCAATCCCTAGAATGTATTAGTCATGGTACTCCTCTTGACTTCCCTAAGTCCGCACTTTACTGAGATACTTCCTCTGAGAGATCCAGACCTGATTGTCAGACCTTGTTGCATGCTCTGTTCTTGCTCACCGGACCAAGATACTCTTCAATCTGACTTTCGATATAGACATACCATGTCCTGCGGATGTGTGGGATGGACTTTGTTGCCATTAATGAAAAAACTCATGATGCCACACAGTGTCTCTTGCCAACAGCCTTCTCATTCCCTCATCTAAACTATCACTTATGATCTTAGCCCATAGAGGCTTGTCATCTGAATATTCCACTATCCGGATAATTCCATACATCCAATTTTTGAAGTTTCCAACATGTTGCCTTCCTGTCATTTTGCTAAGCATGACCATCATGTATTGATACTCTTCAACAAAATCAAATTTAAACAAGTATACTGGCAATTTAGCAGAGGCCTTGTATGTACTGCTCTTGGATCTCAACTAGTACATGACCCTCCTAGTCTCTTTCTCATTACTACGGTATTCCTTTTCCAATATGCTTAGGCTCAATTTGATCACATCAGATCCTATAGGCAAATTAAATGCAAAGGTGATGCCTTTAATTGAGAAATCTGCATACACCCTGCCATGCTTCTCCACTCTTCTAGTTTCTAAATTATAGTTCTACGCGCACTCAACTACTAACTCAGTAGCTTCCATAACATATGGAAATCCTCCAGCATGCCACATCCTTGAGGAGTATATTCTTTGAAGAAAAGGGTTTCCACTTTCATTATCCAACCTTCTCATCCATGCTTCCAAGTCTATACTTCCCTGATGTGTGTCATTTACCATCCCATATCTAAATCCTACCCCTTCAGGGTGTAAGAACATGGGCTTTGACAACTCTGTTTTGGACCTATTCCTTCTAATTGCCATTAAATCCTATGATAAATTATATGCATTTCTTACCCTAACATGTTTGTATGCAACAGGGTTCAAGGACTACATTTATTCCATAGCAGTAATTCTATTATTCTAACTCATTTCATGCATTACCATGTTGATTAACCTAGAAAAACAATTTTTACCTTATGATTTATTGTAAATGATAAAAGAGAGGGTTTCAAATTTACATACCTGATAATCACTTTCCTCTTTTACTATATGACTGATAATGGTATGAATGTGACTGTGCTATATTTTCCATTCTGTTCCATCGAGATGTGGGTCCCATTCCGTTTGCAGGTGACTGTGATTCTTTGACCTTCAGAGCTCTGTAATTTTTTTCTTAAACTTAGGGTAAATGTGAATAAACCCCAAAATTTACCTTTTAATTGATCAATACGACAAATTAGGGCATGGTTAATGCCTTCCATTCAAGTCCATTGATCAATACATGACATTCCATGGATGTTTGGCAAGTGGTGGGTTTACATTTGAAATTTGAGAGCATGATCTACTGTTGGGTTCGCATTTAATGCAGAGGATGATCTCTTAGAAGATCAAGGATATTTGAAAATATGACCCTCCATCAAACATATGAGGGTGACATCACCATGAATATGGTCAACCTTTGACCAACAAGCAAGATCGAGTCACATTACCCTTGTTAATAAATTGTGATAATATATCGTGTTCATATGACTCGCCAGTTTGCCACGTGGCATGATTGGATTGGTCACTATGAAACTAGGCATATCGGGTCATCAAGGTCAATATGATGAATGTTGAAACTATCCAAGTCATTTAACGTTAGGAACTGTCACCCCACTCGAGAATGTGAAGGTGATGTCAACATTTTATAAGCCTTTGAAATTGTTCCAGAAAATGACATCACTATCATATTGGTTATGGTTAAGGATATTTCAAAATATGACCCTCTCAGGACTGGATCATGATGACATCATCATCTTATCATGTCTTCTTCATTATCGAGTTAGGATGACATCATCGTCATGTTGAGGAATATGATGGATGTTTGAAAATGTGACCCTCTGAGTGTCAAGCAAATTGATGACATCATCATCAGGATGAGTTCTTTTATGTATTGAAACTGGATGATGTCATGATCATGTTTCGTGGAGGGTGATATTTTGTAACATGACTGATCTTTAGAAATGTGACCCTCTGCCAATATGCATGCGGGTGTTGATAGGTATATATTGTATAGCACTTAAGTTTGACGTTCACATATCGGGGAACATATGGACATTAGGTGATCTTCTTATGTTGGGGTCATCTTATCGAATATGACTAACATTAGAAATGTGACCCTATGGGAAATATCTGGGTTGACCAAACTTTGACTTAGCATAACTTTCTATCCTTAAACAATATCAGTGTGATCCAAAAGGCAAACCCGCCTAGAATTTTGTATTCTTCCAGATTATGAGGTTTGTGACAGCAAATTCTAAATTTGACAATTGACCTATCTTTTAGAGCACATGCATAAGCAAGGATGATTCACTTAACTGACTTTTGCCAAACCACCCAAAGAAAGAAAGCAAAAACAAGCAGAAGCAAAAAGTTGGGTCCCTATTTTGCTAAGGCAAAATGGGGCGTGTTGTGTAACCACACAACAAGACTGATTCATTTGTTGTTTGCAAGATGATTTGATTCAGATTATCTAAGAAGTGTTTCTTTGCAGGATGTAGTCCCTAACTTTGTGATTTTACAGGATTATAGACTAGGAGCTCCTTCCTCTTATGTGGAAACATCTCAACTCCCTCTACAGTATCCTTTTCATGATTGAAGTATTTAGTTTCCTTTAGTTGCATATGCACATAGTGTCATATGGCCACTAAAGTGGGGGCTAAATGTTATTTTAGAAATTGTACTTCTACATGGATTAGCACAATTTCACATAGTTTATCTCCTCTCCTTTGGTGTCCTCGTACCCTTTTTGTTTTAGGACCTACCTAAACCCTAATGGACATGTATGCTATCAAGGAAATGTCACATTTCAAAGCAATAACTGGCAAAGAAAACAAACCTTTGATTCTGGATGTTTTGTACCTCCCTTAAGTTAGACCTTAAGTGAAATTTGGGTCCTAGACTTGGGTGCCCACGCCCTAGTCCAGCCCTAAATTTTTGGGTCCTGATTTTTGGAGGGGTGTCAGCTTGTTTTGTACACCTCAGGATTTTGAATTCAATTTTTGGTTTTTCACATGATGTCGGCATATTATTTAAATTGTGTTCATTTCTAAGGTTAGGTATTTATAGCGAATTGAAAAACATTTTATCACACACAACTCACATGCAAGCTTATTATGCCAAAATTCTACTACTATTACTATTGAAGGTCTGTACTTTGTTGAAGCTCTTTGAAGATATTGATATTTCCTATCATATAGATATTTGGTGGAGATTAGGAATCAAGATCTTAAGTCTATCTTTCTCTTCCTAGGGTTTTGTCAAGCCCTTTGTATGATCGGGAGAAGGGTTGAAGCCTCCAACTTGAGTTTTGCAATCTGCAAATATGGCTGCCTCACCTTCTTGTTCTACAAGTCTTCATCACTATCATCTCCATGAGGTGAAGTTGTTGTTTCCTTGAGTGAAACATTGTGTGGATCTATCCTTGATGCTTGAGTCATTTAGGATCTTGCATGTATGCTTACACACTTGATTTCTAAGCACACACATCTGCATACTTTATCATTGGCTATTTCTGAGGTAGAAATACCAAAGGCAAAATTTGACTAAGACAAGCTCATGTTGAACTCCGTTATCTACCAATATATTGATGTAGAAAGGACATACATACTACTCAACAGACCAATAGATCCCTTATCAAACAATCTACTAGTTACATAACGTGCTTCATTTACATTGTCAAACCAAGGAATTGTAATCCTCTTGGATGATTCCTATACTCTGTGTACAGTTAAGGATTCCTAAGTTTTATCCTAGAGGTTGTGTAAGGTAAATAAAGAAATTACAATATTCTAAGTAAATAGGAATAATGGAAAACAACTAGATTATCCAACACAACAGTAATCAAATGTATTTATGTAACTTCTATGTAAAAGAGGAACTAACAAGTGGTTCAGTCAATGATCACCTTGACTCAATAGACTTGACAACACAAACTAGTAGGTTAAACTACTTCACATGATTCATAAAAACAAAACATCAGTGACACACATATATATAAACATACAATTTATAAACTAAACATATGAACAAGGTGGAGAAGCACAGTACCTCAAGTGGTCAGCTTGAGTGGTTGTGATCCCACAAGATCTAACTAACTCTCTACTAAATCTTTGTAGTCATAAACAAAACTTAAAAATGCATATTCTTCATTGAATGCCAAAAGTAACAAAGGTACAACAAAATCTAGTATTGTATCTCTGTTCAAAACTATACGAAACAAAATCTATATATTATCCTTTGATCTAGCTAATCGAGATCAGCATTGTCTTTTTTTTAGGTAGAGCTACTGAACAATAAATATCTTAATTGTCCATTATCCCACATCGTAGGAAAAGGACTTTATTACAAAGAAAATGAAAATAGGAAACTAACATGAAGGCGGTAGAGAAAACATAGTCTGACTACAATTCTACCTCTTCATTATCCATAAAGAATAATCAAGACTTAGAAACAGAATCATAGAGCATGATCTAGGTTCCTCAACTGCATCACTTATTGAAAGATAACCATTATAGAGTCATAGGTGACTCATCCCAGTTAATTCAGGATTGTCTTTCTTTGGCTTCAGGTACTAGTATCATCTTCTACAGATATTAGCATCTCCTTCAGCTGTGGGTTGTTCAATGATCTTTATGATACAAAGCCGAGCTTTTGTTGCATGAGGAGTTAGTACTCTATATAATATGTATACTTCATTACCACTTAGAATCAACATAAAATACTAACTTATCACATGAACAATCTATTATCCACACATAATTAATTATCAGCATATTATATACCATCTTCATGCTTCAGTGTCTTAAGGATAAACATGGACATAATTAATACATATAGAAGTCTAGAAATGTCTTTGGGAAATAGGTAATTAAAGCAATAAAAACAAGCCAAATGATGGTCCCATCACACCCCCAACTAATCATCTTGATGGTCCTCTGGAAACCAAGGTCTCAGATTGCACTAGAGGGCTATCTCCTTGTAGTTTGTTGGCTCTTCTACTCCTCTTTCTTTTCTAAGGTAGAATTCTTTCTAGCTTTCCAATCTGTCCCATCTATTTTGTTTTGTAGTCTGATTAGTCCTATACCCCATCCAATGTGGAATAGGATAGAGTAGCAGAGGAGGATAGAAGACTAGTGGTAACCATATTATCTCATGTTCCTTAGCTAACCTTATATATCTTTGTGCTCTTTGAATTGCTGCTTACAAGTTAAAAATAGAGTGAGACTCCTTTCTTTGTAGTGCTAGTGTCAATTGCTTCCATTTGTCTTGTGAAAATCTCATTGTTTCCTTACCAATCTTTCCTACCAATTCCCCAAGTTTCTGATAGTCTATGGCTCTGTATTCCAACAACTTATTTTCTACCTCTTGATGTTCAATCAAGTCCACGCATTCCTCCACTATCTTCTGGGGGTTTGGAGATTCTGCCCTCAATTTGAGAGGGATTGACTTCTCTCTTTCATTATATTGTTGCATTAATTCTCCCCTCCTGTGCTCATTCTAAATAAATGAGGCCAAGGCCCTCAATTGTACATCCCCAATTACAACTAGGGGATTCCAGTGAGTGTCATAAGGAATGGCAAGTTCATGTAGGTAGAATTCACATAATTGGTTTTTAAATTTAGGGGTAGCTTTTTGGTAATTTGTTAGGAACAAGTCAAGTGTAAGTAAGGAGATAGGGGCATCATTGTATATTCGGCTAAATTGGAAACTCAGGTACCATTCTTGTAAGTAGAGAGCATACATCCTAGCAAGTGGTCTACATCTCATCAACTATATAGTCATGTCTACCATTCTGTCTGTCTTAAACTTCAACCTCTTTATCTCTGCATTTTTCACCTCAATTTCCTTACCATGTTGCTCCTTCAATTCACCTTGTTCCTTTACTAGTTTATCTATTTCATTCCACATTTGTAAGGTGACTGAAAGGTAATTGGAGTAGGTTCTACAAACTACTCTTCTAGCTACACAGGCTCTTGATTTCTCCTATTTGTCTCAATGATGGCCAATTGGGCCAATTGTTCAAGTCCTGGTCCCTGTTTCTAGTAATCATGCAATTGTTCTTCTAACTTCCTGACCTTGTTATTTAGTCCAATTTCTTTCTAGTGATAATCCATAAGTTTCTCCTCCAACTATACAATCTTCTACATTTCTCGTTGTAACTCATCTTTCTCCCCTCTATTGTTTCTTTGGATTCTAACAATAACTCTTCTTCCTGTGGTTCATCTTGAGGGATTGAGAAATATGGTTCTTCATTATCAGAGGGAGGCCTATGGCTTTTCCTAGCTGTCCATATATCTTCTTCTTCAAACTCCTCATCAGACTCTTGAACAAGTGTGTAACCCAAAAAAAAATTTCATCTGTCAACAAACATGTGCTACCTCTTAGAGTTTCTTTCAAGATCAACCACATTCCTCTTATCAGGTTCCCCTGAAAGTTCTTTTTCTTTCAGGTAACCTAAACACCTACTTGTTTGAATAGGGGTTCCTTATTTTTCCTTAGCCCTGGAAGAAGTGGATTTCCTTTTCTTGGTAGCACTTGGAATAGAAGAAGTTTAATGGGGAGTTTCAGATGCTGGTGTTTCACATACAGTTTCAGAAGCTGGATTTTGTGAGCTAGAAGCTCTAGACCGCAATTTCTATTTTATCTTTCTCTTTTTATGGCTTCTAGTCTAAGGAGATACATGTTCTGCAACTGGGGTTGAAATAGGTGAGACTACGGGTGTAGGGGAACTAGCAGGTTGTTCAATGGGTTTAGCAGAGCTTGGAGCTGGCTGCTCCTCAACAAATGCATGGCTACGGGCAGGGGAAGCTTATGGGTGAGAAGTTTCTACCTATCCCTCTTCTTCTACTTATAGTTCTACTTCTACTTCCACTCTCACAATGCCTCTCATTAATATGATCAACTTCAAGAAACCTTTCCCAACAAAACTCAGGGTAATGGATAGACAGACTCCTCTTCAGTAATAAGATAATCAAACCATGGTGGGACAATGAGGACTGACAATTTCTCTTTCTATATTCTATAGACATCCTCTTTAGTAAATTGAACAGAAAGTTAGGAACATTAACTATCCTTCCATGGTGAAGATGGCTCGGGAGTTTAAAATGAACAATATAAAGTAAAGACTACCTTCCATCACATGTAAGGTACTTAATAACCCAAGTGTTGGTAGGTGGCGACTGATCAGGAAAGTACTGTACACTAGTCATGTATCCTCGTCGGGGTTCGGGGCCGGGCCGGGCCCCAAGCGGGGGTTCGGGAGAGGTAGCCCCCGAGAAACGGGGGTTCAGGGGTGGTAGCCCCCGAGAAAAAAATTTTTAGGGCCGACTTAAAAAATCCTATTTTTTATGACCGACATAAGAAAACCCTAATTTTTGTAACCGACAAAAAGGCTTGATAAAAAGTGGCCAAGGGTTAGGGTTTGAGTATTGTATTGTAGCATTTGCAGCGGTATTGAGTTGCAGGGATTGCTGATTGTAATCGGTTTGATTTACTGGATAATAATATTGGACTCTCTGTTTGGTGGATGTAGCCCGAGTTTGGGTGAACCATGTTAAATCTTGTCTCTCGCTATTATTAATTCTGTGTATTTCCATTTCTCTGTTTAATCTTTATTTGCATTTAATTGATATCTTCTGCCGGCTAACCCTAACAAGTGGTATCAGAGCGGGTTGTGTTCGATTATCGTCTACAGGAAAGTCTCACGGTTGAGTGGGAGCAATGGCGGACGAGGGTAAAATGAAGGTTGATAAATTCAATGGGCAGAACTATCAGTTATGGAAGATGCAGATGGAGGATTACCTCTATCAAAAGGATTTATGGAGGCCGTTGGAAGGAGTAGCCAAGAAACCGGCAACAATGTCTGATGAGGATTGGAATCTTCTTGACAGAAAGGCACTGGGAACCATTCGGTTGTGCCTAGCACCATCGGTGGCATTCAATATAATGGAAGCGAAGACAACAGATGGTCTGATGAAAGCTTTGGCTAAATTGTATGAAAAACCCTCAGCCTCAAATAAGGTATTTCTCATGAAGCAGTTGTTTAATTTGAAAATGGTTGAAGGTGGATCTGTGACAAGTCGTTTAAATGAATTTAATACGATTGTCAGTCAATTGACTTCTGTAAATGTAAAATTTGATGATGAAGTTAGAGCTCTCTTGATATTATGTTCATTACCTGAAAGCTGGGATAGTTTGGTAATGGCGGTTAGTAACTCTGTTTCTGGTTCAAATACCCTAAAATTTGATGATGTTGTTGGTGTTATTCTGAGTGAGGAAATTCGTAAGAAAAGCTCAGGTGGATCCAAATCAGGCAGTGTTTTGAATGCAGAAAGTAGGGGCAGATCAAAGGAGAGAGGAAAAGGTTCTGGAGGTCATGGGAAGTCACGAGGAAAATCAAAGGACAAAAGATCCCAAACCAGAGGACAGAAGGATTGCTGGTACTGTGGAAAACCAGGTCATCTGAAGAAAGATTGCTGGTCTCAGAAAAATAAAGAACGAGACAAACAAGAAGGCAATAAGGAAGCAAATGTGGTAAGCAATAAGTCTAAAGATGATGCTTTGATTCTTTCCCTAGATAATGCTGATGATTCATGGGTTTTAGATTCAGGGGCCTCATTTCATGCTACGCCCCATAGAAGTTATTTCCTTGATTATGTCCAAGGGGATTTTGGGCTGGTTTATTTGGGAGATAATGAACCCTGTCAGATTGTTGGAAAGGGAAGAATCAAGATTAAGTTACAGAATGGGAATCATTGGCTACTACAAGAGGTGAGGCATGTTCCAAGGCTCAGTAGGAATTTAATTTCAGCAGGGCAGCTAACTGAACAAGGTTGCACTGTTACATTTACTGATAAAAATTGGAAGGTTTCAAAAGGTGCCTTAGTAGTAGCAAAAGGTGTAAAAGTAGGCACCTTATATCTTTGTACAGGTCATATTGTTCCTTCTACTTTAGATTTTATAGAGGAAAAACAAACAGGTTTAGGAACAGTTGCTGCAGGTTTGCAGGAAGAGACTGGAAAAGTTGCTGCAGGTTCTGAAACAACACTGTGGCATAACAGACTTGGGCATATGAGTGAAAAAGGTATGAAGGTACTTCATTCTAAGAAAGTTTTACCAGGTCTGAAATGTATTAATATGGATTTCTGTGAAAGTTGTGTGTATGGAAAATAAAAGAGAGTTAGTTTTCTCAGAGATGGGAAGCAAAAGAAAAATGAAAAGTTGGAGCTTGTGCATACAGATGTATGGGGACCAGCTCAGGTATCTTCTTTTGGTGGCTCTCGGTATTATGTTACGTTCATAGATGATGCAACTAGGAAGGTCTGGATTTATTTCCTTAGACAGAAATCTGATGTATTTGAAACATTTAAGAAATGGAAAAGCTTGGTTGAAAATGAGATAGGTAAAAGATTAAAATGTCTCAGATCTGATAATGGCGGTGAGTATTGTAGCACAGAATTTGAAGACTATTGTTCCTTTAATGGAATTCGTAGGTAGAAAACGGTTCCAGGGACTCCACAGGAAAATGGAGTGGCTGAACGCATGAATAGGACAATAATGGAGCGTGCAAGGACCATGAGATTGCATGCTGGACTACCTTTAAACATGTGGGCAGAGGCTGTCAACACTGCTGTATATTTAATTAACAGAGGTCCTTCAGTTCCTTTGGGCTGTGGTATTCCAAAGGAAGCATGGACTGGCAAGAAGGTGAGTTATTCTTTTCTGAAAACCTTTGGCTGTGAAGCATTTGCACATATAGATTCTGAAAATAGAACCAAGCTAGATGCAAAATCAAAAAAATGTACCTTCGTTGGATATGGCATTGATGAATTTGGTTATAGGCTTTGGGATTTTGAAAATCAGAAAATTGTGAGAAGCAGGGATGTTATATTCAATGAGAAGGTGTTGTACAAAGATCAGTTGCAGCAGCATGAGAAGAAAGAAAAGGATTATGTGGTGTTGGACAATACTCCAAATAGTGATGTTCCAGTGGTTCCTCATGCTCCGCAACAGCAACCAGAAATACCACACACTCCAGTGAATGTTAGACGGTCAACAAGGATAAGTAGACCTCCTGAAAGGTTTTCTCCCTCTTTGTATTCTATTTTGTTAACAGATGCTGGTGAACCAAAAGGGTATGATGAAGCTATGCAGGTGGATACACAGGTTCAGTGGGAGCTTGCAATGAAACAAGAAATGGACTCCTTGCTGAAAAATCAGACTTGGGAATTATGTAAGTTACTTGCAGGTAAAAAGGCTTTACCAAACAAATGGGTTTACAGGCTTAAAGAGGAAGATGGAGGTAAGAAACGATTTAAGGCTAGGTTAGTTGTAAAAGGATTTGCACAGAAATAGGGCATTGATTTTGATGAGATATTTTCTCCGGTTGTCAAGATGACTTCTATTCGTACTATTTTAAGTATTGTGGCTGCTGAAGATTTGCATTTGGAACAGCTAGATGTGAAAACTGCATTTCTCCATGGTGATTTGGAGGAGGAGATATACATGGCACAACCACAGGGATTTGAGGTCAAAGGTAAGGAGAAACAAGTGTGCAGATTGAAGAAGAGCTTGTATGGCCTGAAACAAGCACCTCGGCAATGGTATTTGAAATTTGATAGTTTTATGGCTGAGCAAGGCTACAGTAGGTGTAATTCTGACCATTGTGCTTATTTTCAAAGGTTGGATAATGATAGCTACATTATTTTATGTTTATATGTTGATGACATGCTTGTTGCTGGGTCTAACATGGATCACATTAGAGAGTTAAAACATCAGTTAGCACAGTCATTTGATATGAAGGATTTGAGGGCAGCAAAACAAATCCTTGGTATGAAAATTTGCAGAGATAGGAAGAACAAAAAATTGACTCTATCTCAGGCTGCTTATGTTGAAAAGGTGTTGCAAAGATTCAATATGGAGAATGCAAAAGCTGTCAGCACACCTTTGCCTAGTCATTTGAAATTGACTAAGAAGATGTGTCCAAAGACACAAGAGGAGGAAGAAAAAATGTCCAAGGTACCCTATGCTTCAGCTGTAGGAAGTTTAATGTATGCCATGGTATGCACGAGACTGGATATTGCACATGCTGTTGGAGTCGTTAGCAGGTATATGAGTCATCCTGGATTTGAGCATTGGAATGCAGTCAAATGGATTCTCAGATATTTGAGAGGTACATCTAATAAACACTTATATTTTGGTGGCTCTAATACTGATTTAGCAGGTTATGTAGACTCAGATTTGGCAGGGGATATTGATACCAGGCGGAGTACTACAGGTTATGTCTTTACTGTAGGTGGAACATCGGTGAGTTAGATTTCTAGGTTGCAAAAGGTGGTTGCTTTATCCACCACAGAGGCAGAATATGTAGCTACAACAGAGGCAAGCAAGGAGATGATATGGCTGCAATCTTTCATGGAAGAATTGGGTAAACAACAGGCTAACAATTCTTTGTATACAGACAGTCAGAGTGCCATACATCTTGCAAAGAATTCTATCTTGCATTCAAAGACTAAACACATACAGTTGAGGTATCACTTTATTCGGTCGGTGTTGGATAATGGACAGTTAAGCCTGGAAAAGATACATACAGATGAAAATCCAGCGGATATGTTTATAAAGGCAGTGACAAGGGAGAAGCTGAGCTCCTCTTCAACTTCGATTGGTCTTCTAGACTGAACACAATAAAAATTGAATAGTAGAGTCCAGGGTGCTTATTTCCAGTGGGCGCTGCATGCGTAGCGGTGTCGTCCAGGATCAGTCTCCAAGTGGGAGATTGTTTTGGTGTGGAGCCTGATCAGTCTCCAAGTGGGAGATTGTTGGTAGGTGGCGACTGATCAGGAAAGTACTGTACACTAGTCATGTATGCTCGCCGGGGTTCGGGGGCAGTAGCCCCTGAGAAAAAAAATTTTAGGGCCGACTTAAAAAATCCTATTTTTTATGACCGACATAAGAAAACCCTAATTTTTGTAACCGACAAAAAGGCTTGATAAAAAGTGGCCAAGGGTTAGGGTTTGAGTATTGTATTGTAGCATTTGCAGCGGTATTGAGTTGCAGGGATTGCTGATTGTAATCGGTTTGATTTACTGGATAATAATATTGGACTCTCTGTTTGGTGGATGTAGCCCGAGTTTGGGTGAACCACGTTAAATCTTGTCTCTCACTGTTATTAATTCTGTGTATTTCCATTTCTCTGTTTAATCTTTATTTGCATTTAATTGATATCTTCTGCCGGCTAACCCTAACACCAAGAAGCTACTGAGGCCCAAAACTAGGGTATAGTACCTTGAGAGGTTGATTCCAACCTTTCTCCAAGTCGTATGAACTTAGCTCTTGCAGAAATGGCATCTGCTTTAACAGAAAATTCCTCCCCAACTGCTTGTAACCCCATGACCTCAGCTATGGTTGCTACAAAAACATCAACCTTTAAACCTTTTACTAGAGCTTCCTCATTATGGAGTGTCTCTGAAAACTTCTGAGTAATGTCCTCATTAAACTCTATTATCCTGAGAAAATATTGCAACCAGCCTACCTGTTGAAAAATTGGCAAGGACTCAATGTCAGCCAATAATGATGTGTGAATAGCAGGCTCTCTTCTTATTGGGTCACCACCCATTATGATATCTCAGGAAAATTCAACATGCCATTTCAACTTGTGCTTAATCCTATGTTTTCAATTTGTTGTGTTCTCAATCCCTTATTTGTTTGATACCCAATACTACTTACCAAAACATTATTACCAACTACATTTGCCATTTGCTTGCTTAGTTTGAATGTAATGTAGAAGATGGTAATAATTATGAAATAAGGGGTTTAGAAGTTGATTTGAAGTTTAATGTACATGGAATGATTCAAATCCCCCCAACTAAAATTTCATTTGTCCTCAAATGAGGACTGGCAAGGATACAAACAAATAGGTTGAAGCATGTCGAATGGATATAGTATGAAATATTAATTAAATACAAATAAAGAAAGTCATGAAAGAAGTTTCAATTAATGCCAATCAAAGTGATGAATGAGAAAAATACCATTTGAGACTAGAATTATTGCATGTAAACATTATTACATGATGACTTGAGGTGATGTACTCGATGAACGAGCCAGAGTAAATCACAATGATGTGATAGTGAGATTGACATGGTGTGCTAACGAAATGTGTTGGATGTGTGACATGTGGAAAGGAAGTACATCTACTAAAAAGATGGTGGCATGTGTATGCAGGTGCAAAAATGTATTGCATGTAATATTAGTTGCATGCATGCAAGCACATCATGAAATAAATAGGTCCCATGTGTAGTGGTTGTGGGTGCATCATAGACAGGTCCCATGTAATAGCATATTACCTTTGGCTATAGGTCCCCTCGATGAAGTGGTTGAATACCAAAGGAAATGATGGAGCCTAAACTTTGATTGGAAGATCACCATGTTTTATTGCTATTACTATGTGATGTGTGTGCATTGTGTGTTTTTATTTATATACAAAGTTTGGAGAACTCAAACTAACTTATGGAACTTTAGTCAAGATGATATCTTGACCTAAACCTGGAACATTATTATCAGTTGATACCTAGCTAGAATCTATTGTATATGCAGAGGGTTGTGAAATGCCATCCAATGGAGTAGCTGGGTTTATTTTTGAAATAGTGTTGTCAGCTGCTATCGGATTGGATACCTTATCTGAGGCAAGAGGCTCTGGAACATCATGAGTCATATCTACCTTTAATTGCTAAAGAAATGTAGTTTTATCGAAAGGCTTCTTATACAATTTCAATCTATGCCCATTAACCATCAGTGAAAATTTGACTTGGTCTATAGTGGTTAATTAGATTGCACCATTTGTGAAAACCTCCTTGATCTCATAAGGCCCTAGCCATCTGGTTTGCAACTTGCCCTTATGATCTTTGTATCTAGAGTCATAGAGAAGTACCCAATCACCTACCTAAAAGTTCTTAGTTTTGATGTACTGATCATGTCATTTGATTTTCTAGTTTTGGATTAATTCAGTGTGATGAACTGCTTCCATCCTGAGCTCCTCTAAGGCATTAAACTAATGCAATCTTTTTTCTTGAGATCTTGATAGGTCCATACCAAGTTGGACAGTTGTTCTTCGTGTTTTATATTCAAACTCAATAGGAAGGGTCACCTTCTTGCCATAAACTAACTCATAAGGTGTGTATCCTATTGTTGTCTTCCATGTAGTTCTATATGCCCAAACTACTTCAGAGAGTCTTGCTACCCAATCCTTCTTATGCACTACAACTGTCTTTGTCAATATTGCCTCAAGCTTTCTGTTGGTCACCTCAAATTGACCATTGGACTATGGATGATATGGGGTGGACTTTTTATGCTTGATTTCATATTCCTATACAAGGATAGCAATTAGTGCAGATGTAAACTATGGTTCTTGATCTGTGACTATTTCCCTTGGGACAAAATATGATGCAGGAGCATCCTTGGTTCAAGAGCAATCTTGCATCAACAAAAACATTTGCATTTCAGTTGTTTCCTTTCATTTTCCAGTTCAATTTAGGCAATTCAGTCAGTAGCAGTTTCTGTATTTTGGTCTGCATCCTGCCGTAGTTTCATTTCATACCTTGCAGAACTGGACTTAGCATCTACATTCATTCATGCACAACATATACAAAACTTAGAGCATTTAGATCAGGTACCAGTAAGTTATCGCTATCAGAAGATTGATTGTTTTCTCAGAACAGAGCATTCTGGTAGTCTCAGATAATCAGCTAAAGGAGAAGACCTGCGGAACATTTCACAACTTGTGAAGTTCAAATACACATCATTCAATGTTGTTTGGTTCGTGGCTGACCTTCCTTGAGATCCGCATATCATTCCATTCATTT
The DNA here is from genome assembly GCA_027924645.1 of Cunninghamia lanceolata. Taxonomy (NCBI): domain Eukaryota; kingdom Viridiplantae; phylum Streptophyta; class Pinopsida; order Cupressales; family Cupressaceae; genus Cunninghamia; species Cunninghamia lanceolata. The sequence goes on from BSBN01000103.1 coordinate 7,327,519, forward strand.
GCAGAGGGGTTCTATCCAATTAGGTCTGACCTATCTATGTACACACGTTACAGCTCTCCATTAGAGTTTGTGAACTTACTTAGCTGACGCAGAGGAATCTTTTGTACCGAAGATGATATCTATAGGTGTAATAGATCCTTAGGAAAGTAGTATTCAATAGTTGTGATCATTAGCATAAGTTCATAGTCTGGATTCTTTATGAAAGGAGCTTCAAAGCTATATCTTGTGCATACTTGGGTATTCTGTAATCAGTCTTGTGAGCCCTAATTTGTAAGCCCGCATGTTGCCATCCAATCTGTATTTGAACTCTATGATATACTGAATGACTGAATCTGCATTTGTTTTATATCTTTGAGTTGTTTCTATTGTGTTTACTCTAGTTGTATAGTTTGGATAGTTCTCTTTGAGGACCCTCCTAACCATGACTGAACCAAGTGGTATCAGAGCAAAAGTTTGAATCTTTGGGAGTGAATTGAGTGAAGTTGGTGAAGGAAATCTATAAGATCTTGCTATGGATAGATCGTCAAATCTAAGGCAGGTTGCTTGTGTCGTAACCGATCACTAATTGTGAGGCAATTGTCACCTTGTAGCTTGATCACCGAATTGAGGCAGTTTGCACTTGATCCTAGGAAGAATGCCACCGAGGAGAGTCCTTGATGTTGGAACAATGGTTGGAAGAATTGATGAGATCATGGAAATTATGAAAATGATGAGAATTCAATTGGATGTTGCCGAGGAAGATAGGCGAAGAGGATTGACACCTAGACCTAATATTGAAAGTGATGATGAAGATAAATTTTAATCTGTTGAACAAATTGGAGAAACCCTAGGAGGTGATGAAGAAGAAGAATCAGATCAAGTCAAGATGTTAAGATCTATTTCAAAGATTAGAAAGAGACCTAGAGTTGATGTACCTAATTACACTAGTAATTTGAATCCTGAAGAGTTGATTGACTGGATAAATGACATGGAAGAATACTTTGAGTATGAAGAAGTTGAAGATCTGGAGAAGGTGAAATTTGCAAAGATAAAGTTGATAGGACATGCTACTATATGGTGGAAAGAAGTTTAGTTGGATAGAAACAGAAGAGGAAAAGAAAAGATTTCAAAGTGAGATAGGATGGTGACAAAATTGAAGAATCAATTTGTACCTACTGACTATGAGTTGGAGTTGTTGAAGAGACTACAGAACTTGAGACAAAAGGAGAAATCTGTGAAGGAGTATACTAAAGAATTTCATAAGATGATCATAAGGACATGACATAGTGAAGCAAGAAGAGATAAAGTGGCTAGATATATCAATGGACTGAGATTGAACATTCAAGAGGAACTGAGTTTGGTGAGGATGACAACATTGGAAGAAGCATATCAATTTGCCCTAAAAGTTGAAGAGAAGTTGAATAAGAGGCATGATCAAAGACAGAGAGGTAGAGGAGGTAAATTTTAGAGAGGTAGAACATTTTCTAGAGGAGAGAGATCTTATGCGGAACAGAACAGACAAGAGAACACATTCAAGAAAGAAGATAGAGATAACAATGCATACCAGAGAGATGACATAAATTTCTACCACAGAGGAAACCCTAGTCCATATCGGAGTGAAGGATATAGAAGGGAAGGAATTGGCCCTGATAGGAGAACATTCAGAGGAACATGTTTTAAGTGTGGAGGTGAAGAACATAGAGCATTTGAATGTAATTAGGGGAGTACAAGCAAGAGGACAGAGAATAGTGGAAGAGCAGCCTATGTGGAAGAAGAACCTGTTGAACTCAGTGACCCCAGTTTAGTTGGAAAACCTGAGAAAGGAGAATCACCTGTGATGAGGAGAGTACTATTTTGAGCAGAGACAAATGAGGAACCACCACAGAGGAAGAGCTTGTTCAGAACCACATGCAAATCAAGAGGTAAATGTTGTAAAGTTGTAATTAATAGTGGTAGTTCAGATAACCTAGTTTTAGAGGAGATGGTGACTAAGCTAAAGTTGGAAAGATTGAAACACCCTAATCCCTATCAGATAGAATGGATTCAGGATGATCATAAGGTATTGGTGAGTGAGCAATGTTTGGTGAAATTTCATATTGGATCATATCATGATGAATTATTGTGTGATATTATGCCTATGGATGTATGTCATATTTTGTTGGGTAGACCTTGACAATATGATAGAAAAGATATACATGATGGGAGAAAGAATGCATACACTATAACATTAAATGGGAAGAGAATTACCTTGATTCCTTTGGAAGATGATCCTAAGAGTGAAGTATGTGGGAATGCTAGAATCTGTTTGGTAGATGGAAGAAAATTTCTGGATGGTTTGAGACATGAGAATATGTGTTATGCCTTGATTCCTAAGAAGCCTAAAACCTAGAAGACTGGAGAACTACAACCAAAGGAGATAAAAGAGTTGCTGACAAAGTATGAAGACATCATATTAGACAGTGTACCTTAAGGATTGCCACCAATCAAAAGTATCAGTCATCACATGGATCTTATACTGGAAGCTAGTTTGCCTAGCAAAGCAGCACATAGAATGACACCATTAGAGAATGAAGAACTGAATAGACAGATACAAGAGTTGTTGAGGAAAGGTTTGATCAGAGAAAGATTGAGTCCCTGTGCAGTACCTACAGTGTTAGCACCAAAGAAAGATGGAGAATGGAGAATGTGTACAGAATCTAGACCAAACAAGATCACAGTTAAGTATAGATTTCCTTTACCTAGGATGGATGATATCATGGATTGTTTGAGTGGAGCAAAATATTTTACAAAGATAGATTTGAAGAGTGGATACCATCAGATTAGAATCAGAGAAGGAGATGAATGGAAGACTACTTTTAAGACAAATGAAGGATTGTATGAGTGGTTATTGATGCCTTTTGGATTGACAAATGCACCAAGTACTTTCATGAGATTGATGAATGAAGTCTTGAAGAAATTCTTGGGTAAGTTTGTTATTGTATACTTGGATGACATTCCAATTTTTAGTAAGACAAGGGAGGAACATTTGCAGCACCTTAGACAAGTATTGCAGAGACTGAGAGAAGAGAAATTGTTGATAAACATCAAGAAATGTATGAAAGGAAGCTAGGTGTGTGGAAATCGCTTCCTACACTAATATAATGAGGAGAGAAGAGTACAAATTCATTTTAACCTATACAATTATAGAATGTTTAATACAACAATAGAGATATTGTAGAAATGTACCACATAAGAATGTAAGATAGAAGAAGAGAGACATAAGATATACATGGGGAAAAACCTTACCAAGTGAAAAACCCCACTCTAAAACCTGCACAATGTATTATCAAAAATATAATGGTTTACAATACACTTGCAATGCAAGCTCTCAGGAGTCTTTGACATTCGTATCTAGAGACAAATTGGCAACATAACAACACATGTTAATTACCCTCTCTTTCTCCTCTCCAAGCACCTACTTATTATGAAGTTTTCAAGGCAAAACTAAACATATCTTGGAAGGGGCGTCCAACTTGGCCACATGGCCCAAAACCCACACCTAGGGACACTTGTTCAACATTGCAGAATGTTCATGACACTTTTCATATCACCCCATCCCAATATGGTCACCTATTTCCAATTTGGGCAATGACAGATGCTCTTACGCACCAACCGGCTGTCATAGAATCTATCATAGCTGTCATAACTTACAACTATAAGAGAATCTGTCATACACAAGCTATAAATAGCATATTCTCTTACAACATGACATAACCCTCCTTGGGGTACCCAAAGATGCCTTTTTCCAAGATGCCTTGTGACACATGTCTTCACCTGTCATAGAACCTTCTATTTCTGACTTACATGTCATAGATTCTGTCATAACCATTTTGGTCAAGATTCACTTACACACTAGTCAAGATGCCAACACATGGTAGAAAACCTCTACTGCACAAAAGGGACACCTATCTCCACATGGAGTGAGTTGACCATCCTAGTCACCTTACAAGTGGAGTGACAACTCATCGTGCCACTTCACACTAGATGACAAAACAAGATGTGCAACAAAATTACAACATAGGCTAAGTAAATAAATTACATTGCAAGAATAAATGCAAGGAATTTACAAGGTTGAGACACCTTAATTCCCAACATTCTCCCACTTGTCAAACACCTTGTAAGAGCCAATAGAAATAACAAGATTTAACTACTATAGGTCGAGGGGCCCATAGACTCCGAACACCATCTAAACTTCTCTGTGACCAATGTTTTCATTAATGCATATGGAACATCACACTCTGACTATCACAACAAATAGTAAACTATCCTGCACCAAGACCAATATCTAAACACAATATCTTAAGCCAAATACTCAGCTCAATTGAACTCCACTATGCTCACTAGCTTTATAGAAGCACCTGTAACATCTTCCAAGTGATCACCAACATGACAAAAGATTAGAATGCCAAAAATATGATGAAACACTAAATGCCACATAGACACACCAATGTATCCAACTTCAAACCAGTCAACAGAACATAATTTTGAAGTCCAAACATCTTCAAAACAAGATCGAGCACGTAAGCTTCAAAATAGTTAGAACAACAACCACAACTAGTTGTTTAGATCCAACTAAATAATCGCCATTGATAGAAATTTTGTACATGACATATTCAGCCCATACTACAAATATCATCCCTGTTTAATCCATTGTCCTGCACAAAGTTACCGTCTCCCATGATAACAAACACACCAAAACCATTGATGTGCAAAAAATTTGAAGACCTTTGATACCGCAGTCCAATGAAGAACCATCTACCAAAGATATACATACATCCTAGGAATCAAACTGGATGAGCAATGCCAATTGAAGTAACTCAAAGTCTACCAATCAGCACTTACATAAAAAGATGGCTAATAATATAAACATATAATACAAAGAACAATTACAATGATCTACAAACTACAACCAACTGCTACAAAATAGAGCATACTTCCACAAATGGTTTTCTGCTCACTCTCTCACCTCTGATCTCCTCCACTTCTCCCAAGTCCACATACTATTGCCAAAAACAATAAAGTACAACAACAGTAGATGACCAAAAACCCAGTGATCATACTAGATGAATAAGAACCTCTAGGAAGAAAAAGAGACCATAAAGAGAAACTGCAAACCATAACATGTCCTTTTGTCAACACCACCAAGTGCTAAGCTATGCCAAGTATGATCTCCTTCACAAAACCCCAACTAAAAATCCTTAACAACACCCAACCATTCAATCTCATAAGATCAAATAAACATCAACATGGATGTAAGCCTCTCTAATCAAGGTAGATCAAACTCATAACCATTCCATAACAAGGAATAAGCCCAATCACATCTCCTAAACTCCTCATAAATGAACATCATAAACTAAACCATACGAATCAAGAAGATAACCATGTTGACATCCCTCAAATGAAATCTCCAGAACCAATAACTGTAGCTCAAGATTCATATCCATGAGAAATCAAAGCATAAAACAAAATGAATCTGAATAACCTGGGCAATACCTATCAGATCATTTTCTACCTAGTGAACTAAGATTGGGGAATGAGAATGATCAAATGAGATACACTGAGTCTCATATACTCTCTCCAAAAACAATCTCCTCTCAAGTTTAAACATGAACTCACGTCCATAACAAGTGAAGGCTCCTTGGTCTTTTTGCTGAAATTTAACCATTCCAACACATGATCCCTACAACAAGAAATCTCAAGCCTCACCTCAAGTCTGTCTAGTATCCATGAGCATCCATGAACCCATACATGCCAACTTCAAATGCATCCTACAAAAATCATGAAGGTTCAAGAGAATGATTAATACTCAAAACCAAAGAGAACAAACAAGATCACTGTTAGAACTCCCATTGCACATCTGCATGATCAAGAAGCCCATCATGACATCATGATCTAACTATTTCCTTGTAAGAAGATCACATACAACAAATCATACAATGATGCATACATCCTATCTCAAGAGAACATGTATCATGACAAAACTTTAAGCTAGCATCAAGAGTAAATCATGACATAGTAACAACATCTCTAAACAAAGGATAAACATGTCATACTGACAAATCATAAACCCAACACCTCAATCAAGATGTCAACATCTCCAAACATATGGAGATAACCATCTCCTGAAAATTGAACAAAAAATGTCAAAGAACTTTCAAAGAACAAGAGTTCCTTCATGACACCAACATCCACTGCAGAAGATCATCCATCACATATGATGAATCCAACATTACTGCCGAAACTCCCACTAAAACTGTGATACCAAGCTTATCAAGGCATTATGATAACCATCCTCTCAATGAAGATCATCCATGGCTCTAACACAATCTAATAATTGTCCTAAGCAATATTAGCAACACAAAAGAATAAAGTAGAACCAAGATCTCCAAGTCAAGAAGATAAAGCCATTACTGTCAAAAGCTTACACTAAACTGTGTAACCAAGGTATCCATGACATTATGATAAATGTACTATAAGTCCCAATAACTGACTATCCATGTACTCAAATTATCCATCCTCTTATCCCAAAGCAACATACCAAATACACAAATGACCACGGACAAGGCCAACTAACAAAGTCTACATAAATACTGAATCAATCTTGTGGATATAGACAATCCACATCTGAGTCATCCCACTGCAATCAAATAGGTGATCAGCCCACAAAACTGCATGAATCATAGATCCCAAACATGAAACATGCAAACTCATCATCACATTAGTAACTTGCAAACTAAGATACGAAAGAAGACAATCTGTAGACTTCAAGACTCAACCATCAAATCAATTCTAGATTCAATTTGCCAACAAGTCCACAAATGAGTGATCATAGTCAAGGAACTAATCAAGCATATGCTATAGAAATGATGAGTGATAAATCACATACCAACATCTCCGCACTGAGAAAGATACAAACCTCCTCACATTATGCACGAAGCATACATACAAATCTGCAACTATCTTACATCCAGAAACACTCTCAAAGAATCATAATTTGAAAAAAGAGTTTGTCTGTGGATTTACAAAACCACAAGTTTTGATTAACCATGTAAAACCCACAAAAGCACCATGTCTTTGACATACATGCAAACCCATATCCACTTATCATCTGGAAAACCCACAAGTCTAAAAATCACCAATATAGTTAAACTAGAATAATGGAATAACATAGATAAGCATAACCATATTTTTGAAATGGAACATCTACAAAACCCTCAGATCAAAACAATATGAAATTGAGACATGCAAGTACAACCAACTAATATGAAATAGAGGTCCAGGAACTTCAGGCCCATTTGTAGGCCAACTCCACAACCATCACCATGTACAAGCATATAGAAGAACTAGGCTATTCTAGAAGCTTTCAAACCATCCAAAGATTAACTCCATAGCCTACATGCATTTGGGGTTAACAAGACAATGTCTTCCAATGCCAGGGACTAAAACCAAGCACCCAACATAAGCACATCAAACCATAGCCATGGCAACCCAGTTTCTCCATGTGATCAGGGAGCCAAGAATGAACACCCAACATGAATACTTTGCTGCAAACGACCATAGAATGATAGAACATAATCACCATGCATGAGGGTTATTGCATATTGTCAAACAGGAGCTCCATACCAATAACATACTAAATGTAACCACATGATCAACTCCACAACACTCCATCTTAAGTTTCTATAACTCAAAATTTGTGTCGTTAAACATCCCCATCTCTATTCTTCCGAATGTGCTTGCCATCTCATTCCTACAACAAGATTTTAGAATACTCTACACAGACTCCCACTCAACCTAAGATTAGTACACAAAACCCCTATCCAACAACTAGGACCAAAGAGAATAGCTCTTATACCAACTGAAAGGAAGCTAGGTGTACAGAAATTGCTTCCTACACTAATCTAATGAGGAGAGAAGAGTGCAAATTCATTTTAACCTTTACAATTATAGAATGTTTAATACAACAATAGAGATATTGCAGCAATGCACCACATAAGAATGTAAGACAGAAGAAGAGAGACACAAGATATACGTGGGGAAAACCCTTATCGGGTGAAAAACCCCACACTCCAAAACCTGCACAATGTATTATCAAAACTGTAATGGTTTACAATACACTTGCAATGCAAGCTCTCAGGATTCTTTGACACTCGTATTTGGAGACAAACTGGTAGCATAACAACACATGTTAATCACCCTCTCTTTCTCCTCTTCAAGCACCTACTTATTATGAATTTTTCAAGTCAAAACTGAACATATCTTGGAATAGACGTCCAACTTGGCCTCATGGCCCAAAACCCACACCTAGGGACACTTGTTCAACACTGCAGCATGGTCATGGCACTTGTCATATCACCCCATCCTAATATGGTTGCCTATTTCCAATTTGGGCAATGACAAATGCTCTTACACACCAACCAACTGTCATAGAATCTGTCATAGTTGTCATAACTTACAGTTGTAAGAGAATCTATCATACACAGGCTATAAATAGCATATTCTCTTACAACATGACATAACCCTCCTTGGGGCACCCAAAGATACCTTCTTCCAAGATGCCTTGTGACACATGTCTTCACCTGTCATAGAACCTTCTATTTCTGACTCTTACATGTCATAGATTCTGTCATAGGAATCTATCATAACCGTTTCGGTCAAGATTCACTTACACACTAGTCAAGATGCCAACACATGGAAGAAAACCTCTACCACACAAAAGGGACACCTATCTCCACATGGAGTGAGTTGACCATCCTAGTCACCTTACAAGTGGAGTGACAACTCATCATGCCACTTCACACTAGATGACAATATAGGATGTGCAACAAAATTATAACATAGGCTAAGTAAATAAATTACATTACAATAATAAATGCAAGGAATTTACAAGGTTAAGACACCTTAATTCCCAACAATGTAGTTTCATGAAGGAAGAATTGGTATATTTGGGATTTGTGATTTCTGCGGAAGGATTGAAGATGAACCCTAAGAAAGTGAAAGCAATTGTTGAATGGCCTACACCTGAAATCATTGGAGAAGTTAGATCATTTCATGGATTAGTTAGTTTTTACTAGAAGTTCATAAAAAAATTTAGTTCAGTATGTAACCCTATGACAGAGACAATGAGAGGTGACAGAAAAGATTTCAAGTGGACATTAGGAGTAGATAAAAGTTCTGAGTTGTTGAAGAAGAAAGTGACAGAGTAGCCTGTATTGGCCTTACCGGATTTCAATAAGGTATTTGAAGTAGATTGTGATGCAAGTGGAAATGCAATTGGAGCAGTGTTAAGTCAAGAAGGTAGACCCGTAGCATATTTTAGTGAAAAGTTGAATGATGCAAGGAGAAGATATTCAATTTATGATCAAGAGTTCTATGTCATAATTCAAGCCTTGAAGAAGTGGAGACATTACTTGTTGCCTAAGGAGTTTGTGTTGTATATAGATCATCAAGCTTTGCAATACTTGAACAGTCAAGGCAAGTTGAATCAGAGACATATGATATGGGTAGAGTTCATGCAAAGTTATACATTTGTATTGAAGCATAGGAGTGGTAAGTCAAACAAAGTTGCAGATGCATTGAGAAGGAGAAGAAACTTGTTGACAGAGATGAGAATTGAAGTATTGGGATTTGATGAATTAAAGAACAAGTATGAGGAAGATCTTGATTTTGCAGAACCTTGGAAAGCATGTAAGGAAATTGTTTTGAAAAATAGGAGTAAGTGGTTGGACTATTTCATTTAGGAATATATATTTTTTAGAGGAAATCAGTTATGCATACCTACAAGATCAATGGGAGATAATTTGATCAAGGAAAAGCACAGTGGTGGATTGGCAGGACATTTTGGCATTGATAAAACAACATCTTTGGTGAGTGAAAATTACTTTTGGCCTCAGATACATAAGGATGTTAGGAAATCTATGCAAAGTTGTAGAGTTTGTCAAGTTGCAAAAGGGAGTAGTCAAAATACTAGATTGTATAAACCTTTGACAGTACCGGAGAGACCTTGGGAAGACATAAGTATAGATTTTGTAATGGGATTGCCTAAGACACATAGGACATGATTCAATATTTGTAGTGGTGGATACATTTTCAAACATGGCACATTTCATACCTTGTAAGAAGACAACTGATGCAGTGCATATAGCTGACCTATTTTTCAAGAAGATTGTGAGATTGCATGGATTACGTAAGGGCATAATTTCAGATAGAGACACCAGATTTATTGGATATTTTTGGAAGGTACTGTTGGTTTTTCTTCTGAATCAGCATTAGGGTTTGCCACTTCTAATGCACAGGAAGATTCAGCCAACTAAATACAGGAGGTTGCGTGAGCTGCCTCCCCTTCACTTCTGGTTCTGCCGCACCAAGGGGGGTATCCCTATAACTCAAGATGTAACTTTGACTAGCTCAAAGATAGAAAGATTTAACTTGACAACAACAGGCAGAATACTCTCATGTATGGACCAAGATCTGTATGATAGATCACAAGGCTGGCAACATTCTTGGACATGATGTCTGGTTGGGCATGAGAGCATGCAGGGGGTTCCTAATCCTACTCCTACAACTAACAGGTGGAAGTATGAAATGTTTTAGTTTGAATTTTGGATGCAAAGCTGGACATGGTGTGTAACACAAGAACAAAGCATGATTGGTGCCTATCCAGGGCCTGGAGTCAGTAGACATACACCTGTGAATGATCAGCATGAATAGCTAAAATTGGATTTCAGGGGGATACACATGATATCTGCCTTACAGATATCTCCCAATATAGAGTGTTAAGTTATCTCTACTTATGGCATCCCTACTGCAGTATACCCTTCCTAATGTTCAACCTGAAAACAGTTTAATCTACCCCCTGAGCAGAAGTTAAAAGATCAGACATTCAACATAGGAATTCTATGCTCTAGAATCTGAACATTACCCAAATATCCAGATTCAGAAGAAGAATACATGCAATACTGGAGACAGAATTAACATAACACATGCAAACACAGCATTATTCATATAAGACTAACCATGAAATCAGTGGATTCATGCCAAATCGTACAACAGGAGATACATAAACTCACAAGTTAAACTGTACAGAGCAACCAGATCAGCTTGTTTTGAATTACAGAGCCAAAAATCTTCAACTTTCAACAACCACAAATGAGTAACACTTCCTGCTTATAACAGCCAGGTAGTGTACCACAGCAATTAATTACATGGTTGACCAAAAATCCCGCCAGATACACAGTATCAGGAAAATGGCGCTCAAACACTACCAGATTGGCGCCCAAACATGAATGCAGCAGGTAGGGGAGGAGACAGGAAGAAATCTCGAGCCCTGCGCCACTGTCCGCTGATGTACACCTTCAATCGGGTACCAGATCCGCCCATACCTCTGCAACCTTCGCCATTAATGGCGCACCAACCCGCGGCCTTGGGAAAAACATCTAACAGTCCATCGCAACCATTTCCCGCCGAGATTCATCATCATGATATTTCGAATATGCAGGATATCAATTATCCCACATGCACCCCGCAGCAACCTCTTTAACACTTTATATACTAGGTCATGAGCATATATGATGTCGGCGCTTTTGCTCCTGACGACACTAGTATAAGACTTCATCATCATCATCCTCTAGCAGCATGATATCCTGTCGCTTGAAATATCACCCTGACGTCAGCATCATATCGCAATATAGCCTGCATGATAATCACCTTCATCGGCACAACCTGATCCATCGGAGGAACATCCTCCTGCTGAGCCTATACCAAAAGTCTGGCCGATGAACATCCTGATGACGTCATCGTCATATCCTGCTGACGTCATCATCATATCCGCCCACTGCGCACCTCCTCATATCCGGATGACGTCATCATCATATTTGCAAATATCAGGGGATCTCCTCAAGATGATCAGTGTTAGAAATATGACCCCCCCTGGACCTTGATGACGTCATCACCATATCGACATCAGGATGATATTCGGAAGATAACCGGATATTTGGAAAGATCATCCTGATAGATGAATATGATGATGCTTGAAAAGATCACCCCCCACTAGATAATGCACGAAGCCGGCAGGAGGATATCTCCTTGATATCAGCATCATCATGACGCTGGAACAAACATATATCCGGGTGATATTCAAAAATGAAAATATCACCCCCTCCTTCAGAAATATCATGATGCAGATAGGCAGAGAAATAGATGTCACCCTGTCATAAGAATGACGTCAGCATCATCAGGTTGACAAAACGACGAACATGAAGTGATACAACATCATCAGGATGATATTGACTAAGATCATCCTGACGTTCAAAATATGATGACCCCAGTGAATATCGGGTCGCACTTAGAACTCTTCAACAACATCATCAGGATGATCATAACCAAGATCACCCGATGATAAAAATATCACCCCAGCGAAATATCATGAAGGAAGAAAATATGATGACCCCCACAAGCAACACGGTGATAACTGGAAATATGATGATGATGATGACGACCCTTAAGAAAAAACAAGTCAGGTCGAACAACTCAAAGAATAACCCCTTCAGAATATCGGGGCAACATCATCATCATGTTTGGGCAAGGTGATAATTGAAGATCACCGGATACTTGAAAAATCACCCCCGCAAGCAAATCAGGGCGCACTGTAGCTCATCAGCAGGATCAGGATGATAACCAAACATCACCCGATATTGAAATATGATGATCCTGATGAGAAAACCGGTCGACAGAGAACATGATGATGCTGACCACCATCGAAGAAAATATGATGATGATGATGACCTCCTCTTCGAAGAAAATATGATGCTGCAGCTGAAAAATGCTGAGGAGGTCCAACACTTAGAACATTTTTTTGGATACTTAGGGAAAGTGCCTGCATGAAAATTGCTCAAAAACTGCCAGTCAATTCAGGCACTAACACTGGCTCTGTCTGGGGACGTGCAGGTGCAAGACTGCAGCGAGAACCCCAGATCTCTGGGATGCAGACCAGTCCCTTATCCATTGGGCACAGAGTCATGAAGTTATCATGATCTGCATCACCAAACACAATATTTTTAAACATTATTTTGGCGGCCCCGAGCAGCCAAAAAGGAAAAACCATAATTTTTTCTTGTCAAATGCCTGATTCCAAACTGAAAGATCCCAATCGCAACTGAAAAGATTGGCATAATCTGCCCATAATGTCATCTGCTTAAAAAGATATTCCACCAGTTTTGAAAGCTTGCCACCATCATTTTCAGCTCTGTCATTTTGGATTTCAGAATTAGACATGTAACCATACACATAATATTCTTCAACATTAGGCAACACATGTATGTTATGTCCCTCAGACAGTACATCATACTGCTCTTGGCATTCTTTATCATTTATCTGGCTGCTGCACATTATCAGGTACTCATCCAGCTGATCCAACAATTCAAAATACTCAGAAAATATGAGACCCCTAATATCTACTGATATTGAAAACAAAACCTGATCCACACACCCAATGATGCACATGTCTGAATCAGGTGATGATGAACATTCATTATTCACAGTTTGCAAATCAGTATCATCATCCTCAAACAAAGGGTTAATCCTGCACCACTGAAAGTCAAGACTCACAACATCATATGCATCAGCAGGCTCATCATAAAGGGGATTAACATTCACTGCAAAGGCCTCTGCTTCTTCTTCATGACACTCCAATTCTTCTTCATTATCATCAGATCCAGAGTCATAAGAAGAACAAACCTGATCCATGAATTGGTCATGGATATCATTTTTATCATCTAATTGCCCCGCATACAAGATTTTTGCTGTTTCAATGTACTCTGAAGTTGAACAATCTGCATCATTTTCCAGCCCTCCAATACTTCCTGATGAAACTGATATTGATTCTTGATCCATATGATCACAACTCTGCACAACTGGATCATTTAAACATGAAGGCTCTTTGTTTAGGACTGGTATGCAAATATTACTTGAAAAATTATTATTTTCAACTTCACCTGCTGGGCAAAAAAGGACATCCTCCTCTATGATAGAAACATCATCTACTTGGAATGATGCAAAAACTGGGACAACAGGGGTGTGAGTGCTATGACATTCATTGTCAATACCTGAATTAAATCCTTCATTAACACTGGGGGCTGCAGGACAACAAAAATTTTCAGAGAAATAACCCTTTTGTATTCCATACCTCCAATTGTTTTCAATATCAATTGCAAACTGATGTGCCTGATGCAATGTGGTGGGCTCCTTGTCTCTTAATCTATAACTCATTTTCTTATCAAAGGCTCCCAAATAGATAACTAAGCACAGTGCATCATTAGGTCTCATGCATTCTAGAATTCTATTCAATGCCCTCATAAATCTGAGGTTAAAGGCTGGGATCAACTCATCTTCTTCAATATGGATGTACATGAAGTCACTAATAGCTGCATATTCAGAAACTCTTTCACCATACTGTACTAGAAATGCAGATTTAAAACCATGCCAAGAGTTGACAGAGTGAGCTGGAAGGTAGGAAAACCAGTCCCTTGCATCTTCATCTAGAGATTGAACAAATAATCTCATAACCACATCCTCATGGTCAATCTCAAAGTCATCTATCACATTCATGAACTGCTGCAAGTGTCTCTCAGCTGATTCATCCTTTATACCCTTGAATTTAGGCAAAAAATTTCTGATTTTAGGTGGAAAAGCATTTGGATAGCCACAAATGCCACTGAAATCTATGGGCTTATATCTGTCTATGTTGAAACTTCTTTTATTACATTGTTGGGACTGACTACTATACATTTTTGCATTTGACACTTCACAAGGGTGCATAGGCAGATAATACATCCTTTATGTTATTGCAACCCTCCTCTCTACTCAGATTTTCTACAAACAATGACTTTAGGCACTCAAAGTTTAGGCTGTTTTTTCAAACTTTCCTAAAGTCCTTTAAATGAGTCTTTTGAACAACATTGCATGCCCTTTGAAATACAGTGTAAGTTCTAATAGAAGCATGCAAGCTCTGCTTTCACCAATGTTCCCCTTTTAACCAGTGCTATCTCACCAAATAGGGAGTCTGTCAAACAATATGAAATACCTGGATATGTTGCAGAAGCTGCAAATTCTTCTCTGGCTGATTTTGTTCTTTTATCAGGTTCTTTGATGCAGAGTCGCCACCTCCTTGAAGAGGAATGAGCTTCAAACAAGCTGAAGCTGCAGATTGATTTCTTTCATTCTGGGTCATCCACCAGCAGAATCACATATATAACCCTTTTCTCTGCTGCAACAAACAGTTTCCAGGTCTGATTTTTTTTATCTTGTAGACTCAAACTTTCATGGATATGACATTGATCTCCCCAGCGGAGTCGCCAATTTGTTGGTTTTTCTTTTGAATCAGCATTAGGGTTTGCCACTTCTAATGCATAGGCAGATTCAGCCAACTAAATACAGGAGGTTGCGTGAGCTGCCTGCCCTTCACTTCTGGTTCTGCCGCACCAAGGGGGGTATCCCTATAACTCAAGATGTAACTTTGACTAGCTCAAAGATAGAAAGATTTAACTTGACAACAACAGGCAGAATACTCTCATGTATGGACCAAGATCTGTATGATAGATCACAAGGCTAGCAACATTCTTGGACATGATGTCTGGTTGGGTATGAGAGCATGCAGGGGGTTCCTAATCCTACTCCTACAACTAACAGGTGGAAGTATGAAATGTTTTAGTTTGAATTTTGGATGCAAAGCTGGACATGGTGTATAACACAAGAACAAAGCATGATTGGTGCCTATCCAGGGCCTGGAGTCAGTAGACATACACCTGTGAATGATCAGCATGAATAGCTAAAACTGGATTTCAGGGGGATACACATGATATCTGCCTTACAGATATCTCCCAATATAGAGTGTTAAGTTATCTCTACTTATGGCATCCCTACTGCAGTATACCCTTCCCAATGTTCAACCTGAAAACAGTTTAATCTACCCCCTGAGCAGAAGTTAAAAGATCAGACATTCAACATAGGAATTCTATGCTCTAGAATCTGAACATTACCCAAATATCCAGATTCAGAAGAAGAATACATGCAATACTGGAGACAGAATTAACATAACACATGCAAACACAACATTATTCATATAAGACTAACCATGAAATCAGTGGATTCATGCCAAATCGTACAACAGGAGATACATAAACTCACAAGTTAAACTGTACAGAGCAACCAGATCAGCTTGTTTTGAATTACAGAGCCAAAAATCTTCAACTTTCAACAACCACAAATGAGTAACACTTCCTGCTTATAACAGCCAGGTAGTGTACCACAGAGATTAATTACATGATTGACCAAAAATCCCGCCAGATACACAGTATCAGGAAAATGGCGCTCAAACACTACCAGATTGGTGCCCAAACATGAATGCAGCAGGTAGGGGAGGAGACAGGAAGAAATCTTGAGCCCTGCGCCACTGTCCGCTGATGTACACCTTCAATCGGGTACCAGATCTGCCCATACCTCTGCAACCTTCATCATTAATGGCGCACCAACCCGCGGCCTTGGGAAAAACATCTAACAGTCCATCGCAACCATTTCCCGCCGAGATTCATCATCATGATATTTCGAATATGCAGGATATCAATTATCCCACATGCACCCCGCAGCAACCTCTTTAACACTTTATATACTAGGTCATGAGCATATATGATGTCGGTGCTTTTGCTCCTGACGACACTAGTATAAGACTTCATCATCATCATCCTCTAGCAGCATGATATCTTGTCGCTTGAAATATCACCCTGACGTCAGCATCATATCGCAATATAGCCTGCATGATAATCGCCTTCATCGGCACAACCTGATCCATCAGAGGAACATCCTCCTGCTGAGCCTATACCAAAAGTCTGGCCGATGAACATCCTGATGACGTCATCGTCATATCCTGCTGACGTCATCATCATATCCGCCCACTGCGCACCTCCTCATATCCGGATGACGTCATCATCATATTTGCAAATATCGGGGGATCTCCTCAAGATGATCAGTGTTAGAAATATGACCCCCCCGGACCTTGATGACGTCATCACCATATCGACATCAGGATGATATTCGGAAGATAACCGGATATTTGGAAATATCATCCTGATGCACAAATATCAGGTTGCACTGTAGCTCCACTATAAGATCGGGGCGATAGATGAATATGATGATGCTTGAAAAGATCACCCCCCACTAGATAATGCACGAAGCCGGCAGGAGGATATCTCCTTGATATCAGCATCATCATGACGCTGGAACAAACATATATCCGGGTGATATTCAAAAATGAAAATATCACCCCCTCCTTCGGAAATATCATGATGCAGATAGGCAGAGAAATAGATGTCACCCTGTCATAAGAATGACGTCAGCATCATCAGGATGACAAAACGACGAACATGAAGTGATACATCATCAGGATGATATTGACTAAGATCATCCTGACGTTCAAAATATGATGACCCCAGTGAATATCGGGTCGCACTTAGAACTCTTCAACAACATCATCAGGATGATCATAACCAAGATCACCCGATGATAAAAATATCACCTCGGCGAAATATCATGAAGGCAGAAAATATGATGACCCCCGCAAGCAACACGGTGATAACTGGAAATATGATGATGATGACGACGACCCTTAAGAAAAAACAAGTCAGGTCGAACAACTCAAAGAATAACCCCTTCAGAATATCGGGGCAACATCATCATCATGTTTGGGCAAGGTGATAATTGAAGATCACCGGATACTTGAAAAATCACCCCCGCAAGCAAATCAGGGCGCACTGTAGCTCATCAGCAGGATCAGGATGATAACCAAACATCACCCGATATTGAAATATGATGATCCTGATGAGAAAACCGGTCGACAGAGAACATGATGATGCTGACCACCATCGAAGAAAATATGATGATGATGACCTCCTCTTCGAAGAAAATATGATGCTGCAGCTGAAAAATGCTGAGGAGGTCCAACACTTAGAACATTTTTTTGGATACTTAGGGAAAGTGCCTGCATGAAAATTGCTCAAAAACTGCCAGTCAATTCAGGCACTAACAGGTACTTTGGAAGAAGATGAAGACTGATTTGAAGTTTAGTTCAACATTTCATCCACAGAATGATGGACAGCTAGAGGTAGTGAATAGGAGTTTGGGAAACTTGTTGAGATGTTTGGTTGGAGAGAAGGCAGAAAGTTGAGATTTGATTCTTTCACAAGCAAAGTTTGCATACAATAATTCAATGAATAGGAGCACCAAAAGAACACCTTTTGAGATTTTTACCAGAGTAAACCCTAGAGGAGTGACATAATTGAGAGACATTGGTATAGAAGAAAATAGGAGTGCAAAAGCATATGAATTTGTAGAACACATGGCGACAGTGCATAATCAGGTTAAGGAACATTTGGAAAAAATGAATAGAATATACAAGGAGCAGGAAGATGAGAAGAGAAGACATAAGGAATTTGTAGTTGGAGATGAAGTAATGGTGTACTTGAGAAAAGAAATATTTCCAGTTGGGACATACAACAAGTTGAAGATGAAGAAGTTTGGACCTTGTAGGATACTCAAAAAGTTTGATTTAGGAAATGCATATGAAGTAGAGTTACCAAAGACATTGGGTATATCACCTATTTTCAATATCGCAAACCTATACTAGTATCATGAAGTAGAGTTTAGTAACAACATTGAAGAAGACTTGAAGAAGCAGTTACCACAACAAGCACCGGACCAGACTGAAGACATTTTGGATAGAAGAGTTGGATGAAACACCAGAAGAAGACAATACAAAGAATATCTTGTGAAGTGGAAAGGCAGACCAGAAGAAGATTCATCATGGATTTCTTAGGCTGAGGTAGACCATCTTGGTTTCCCTCTAGTCCCAACAACCAAATATAGGTGTAATAGATCCTTAGGAAAGTAGCATTCGATAGTTGTGATCATTAGCATAAGTTCATAGTCTAGATTCTTTGCGAAAGGAGCTTCAAATATATATCTTGTGCATACTTGAGTATTCTGTAATCAGGCCTGTGAGACCTAATTTGGAAGCCCACATGTTGTCGGCCAATCTGTATTTGAACTCTATGACTAAATCTAGATTTGTTTTATATCTTTGAGTTGTTTCCATTGTGTTTACTCTAGCTACACGGTCTCGATAGTTCTCTTTGAGGACCCTCCTAACCGTGACTAGACCACCATACCTTATAAATATTTCTTCATAGAGGAATGTAGCAACCTTACTATCTCTGGCTGATGTCAAGGCTTCCACTTCCACCCATTGTTTAAGGTAATCAATGCAAATAATTATATATTCCTTGTGGTTAGAAGGTGGGTCTATGGGTCCACTAAAATCAATGCCCCACTTGTCAAATGGTGTGACCACCAGTTGTGGTTGTAGAGGCATTTCATCACTTCTTGTAGGTCTACCCATTCTTTGATAGTGGTCACATCTTCTTGTATAGAGAGCTATATCTTTGTGTAATGTTGGCTAATAATAACCAGTGTTAAGAATTTTGAATGTTGTCCTCTTGGCTGCAAAGTGTCCACCACAGGGTTCATCATGAAAAGCTTTGAGGATGTCATACACTTCATCTTCCCTAATACACCTTCTCATAATATGATCAAGTCATATATAGAAGAGATAACCAGATATCCATGAATAAGAAAAGATCTTTTCTACAAGGTGGCACCTTTCTCTAGGTGAGAGGTGTGGAGGTGTTTTCCCTGTGACAAGATAATTTTTTATATCTACATACCATGGAGTTTATATAGTCAGTGCAAATAAGTGTTCATCTGGAAAAGAATCATCAATGACTGGTTCTTCAATACAAGTGGGAAGCCTAGAGAGAAAATCAGTAACAACATTGGCCTTCCTTGGCTTGTCTACAATGGTGATATCAAATTCTTGAAGTAGCAGTAACCATCTAACCAATCCATCACTTACCACTGGTTTATTCATAAGATATCTTATTGTTGCATGGTCAGTGTGAATGAAAATATGATAACCGGTGATATAATGCCTAAACTTTTTTATTGCATAAACAACAACTAACATTTCTGTCTTAGTAACAATATAGTTAAGTTTGGCACCTTGAAAACTTTTGTTGATGTAATAAATTACATAATCCACATTACCTTCTTTCTGTCCTAGCACAACCCCTACTGTAAAATAGAGGCATCTGTATGTTTATGAAAAGGTATTGCCCAATTAGGTCCTCTAAGTACAGGTTTCTTTGTTAATGACTCTTTGAGATGGTCAAAGGATATCTGACAGTCAGTTGTCCAATTAAAGTTTGCATCTTTAGAGAGTAAGACAAACAAAGGAGCAGAAATCTTACTAAAATCCTTTATAAATCTTCTATAATACCCTGCATGACCTAGAAAACTTCTGACATCCTTCTACTTTTGAGGGAAAGGTAAGGTTGAAATTATTTCAATTTTGTGTGGATCCACTTGAATTCCTACTTTGGACACAAAATGACCAAGCACTACTCCTTCCCGCATCATCATGAAACATTTTTCATGAATAAGGGATAGATTATGATCCTGACATCTTTATGATATGTTTTCAAGGTTCTTCAAGGCCTCCTCATAGGAATCTCCATAAGTAGTAAAATCATCTATATAAACTTCCATAGAGTCATGAGCAAGGTCAGCAAAGATGCTTAAGATAGCTCTCTGAAATGTGGCAGGAGCATTGCAGTGTCCAAATGGAAGAACATAATAGGCATATGGCCCCCATGGGCATGTGAATGTTGTCTTATCCTAGTCTTCAGGAGCTATCTTGATCTTCTTATATCCACTTAACCCATCAAGAAAAGAAAAATATTTTTTCCAACCAAAGAGTCTAGGACCTGGTCAATGAAAGGAAGAGGGAAATGATCTTTCCTAGTGGCAATATTTAATTCTCTGTAGTTTACACAAACTCTCCACATACCTCCTTTCTTTGGCACTATAACCAGTGGAGACACCCATTGGCTATCTAATATTGTGTATATGAATCCTACATCCAGTAATTTTTGCAATTCATTATTCACTATGTCTCTTACTACAGGGTTCATCCTTCTCTGAGGCTACCTATTTGGTCTACACCCTTCATTAATGTATATCCTATGCATACAAAGATTGGAGTCAATTCCCTTAATATCATGATAGTCCCATGTAAATGTTGTCTCATGAGTTTGTAGCATTTTAATTAGGTCAGTCTTGATCTGGACAAATGTCAATTCACTGTTGATATTGAGTGTTCTCCCAGGTGTAATGTCAACTGGTGCTGCCATAGGCATGACAGAGGTAATATCCAACCCTGATCATTGAGACTACAAGTATGAGGTAGAAGATGATGAAACATTCTACTGGTGGAAGCATGGGTTGGAGAAGTGATTGTAGGCAGAACACTATGAAGGGGACATGCCATACATATTAGACATGGGTCTTCCTATATGTCTATTCCATAATTATTTTGTATGTCATTGCAAAGTACTTCATCTTCATCATGAATAGCCAGTAGTGGGTCTCTTTCAATTGTCATTAATGTCTAAAGAGAATATTGGTTAGGATCCCTAGGTCTGGCCAAATGGACTGCTCCATATCAGCAAAAGGTTGAGCATGTGGATAAAGGACCAATTTCTTTGTTACATTCCCATTGGAAATTATCATATTTCCTGACCAACATCCTATGAAGGCATCTGTTGTTGCCAACCAGGGTCTCCCTAGGATAAGTGGATATCCTCCTAGGCTAGCCTTGGCCTGCAAAACCATAAAGTTTGTAGGGTATTCCCATGAATCCAATGTGATAACAAGGTCTTCAATAATCCTCTCTGGCTTGATTGTGGACCTATCTGCCAACTGGAGTACTATGGGGGTAGGTTTTAGGTTATCTAGCTAAAGGTTAGTCATTATTTCTTTTGTCATTAAATTGATGGCTACACCTAGGTCAATCAAGGTGTTTTTGATAAGGGTACCATTGATGTTTACATCAACCACAGGGCTTCTAGGATCTGTATATTTTGGGATAGCCAAGTTACCTAACATGATATCACCAAGTTGTCCTATAACATGGACTATTTGAGGATCTTTTCTCTTCCTACCTAGTTTCCTAAGGCATAAATCCCATATGGCTTTGGTGTAAATGGGCCCATCCTATTGGAATAAGGGCAGACAACTGAGAGGGGGGTGAATCAGTTGTCACAAAACTTTAACACTTGCAGCAATTTACCTTCTTTATCACTTATTAACAAATTAATGATATAACCATGAAAGCATAAATCAAAAACACATGAGTAAAAACATAATCAACACACATAACACCTGGATTTTTACATGGAAACCCAATTAAGGGAAAAACCATGGTGGGGGTTAACCCACAAGAAATTATACTCTATTCAAAGTATTACAAATGGGGAAGGCACATGCCTTAAGGGCGTACTGCCCAGAGCTCACTGCTCCAAGAGGCTCACTACCTCCAGAAATGATTACAAGAAGATTATAGAATGTTTGAACTGATGAATAGCATCTACCAATGTAGAAATTTAGTTCCAGTTAAGCACATAATACTGATCTTACACACTTCATCCTTACTTTACCCTGTTTCACTCTTTGGCCATAATCCAATCTTAGATCTTCAACTTTGCACTTCTTCCTACCCTTTTCACACTTATTCCATCATCACATCACACTTACACACCAAAATACTTGAATCCATCAGCTATATATATCCACATCAAGAAATTCAATCAACTGTAGTCAGCTTCAAGAAAACTAAGAACATTTGTTAAGAACTATGCTCTGTCAGCTGAATCCATGCACAATCAACAATGCGGATCAAAAAGTTGTGTTCTCAAATCATCAATCATGTCAACCAATACCACTGATTATCAAAAATTTCTTAACCAACAACTTTTCTTTATCTAGACCAAGATCAAATGCTAGGTCAGCATGTTCTTCTTCTGACTGTACTGACTAGCTAGAACCCGATACTCAGATGCTTATAACTTTTGAATCCTTCATCACCAGAGGCTAAATTTCTAGATTTAGATAGTCCTAACAATCCTTATCACTCCCTCAGATCTGAAGCACATTTTAATTTACTACCGAAGAGATCTAGACCAAGATACCGGACCCTATCACATGCTCTGTTTCTGACTACCTGGACTTAGACAAATCTTCACTCTGACTTCCGGTATGAACAAATTATGTTATGCGGATGTGTAAGATAGACTTATTTGTCATCAATGACAACACCTATCATGCGTAATAGTGTCTCTTGCCAACAATCTCCCCCTTTGGCATTGATGGCACACACTTGGTAAAAAATGACTAAGTGTCGGAACAACTTCCCCTTACTATGTACACTTATGCTTTTTCACTATTTTCTAGTGCTCCACCTTTGCTAGATTCCTCATTTTTCACTACTCTTCACTCCCCCTTTGACATCAATGGCAAAGGGTGGGATCTGCAAACCAAAAGTTATGCAAAACTTTTATGTACAAGGGTCAAAACTCTACATACTTCGGATACAGTTCTTAGGATTTATTCATCAGCAAAAAGATATCATCAAAAATGTTTTTCAACTTTGTCAATTCACTGTCCTAGTTCTTTTTAATACTGCCCAAGATAGATATTTGGCCACTAAACAAAAATACCAATGATTCTACCTTTTGAAGGTTAGTGGGATCACTACTAGCAATTGTTGCTTGGGATTCTGCCAATATATCATACATAGTTTCTAAATTAGTGGAGATTAGTCCCCGGAGCTCATCCAATCTACCTAGAACTTTGGCCTTTTCCTTCTCTAGGTCACTCAATTCATTCCGCAGACTCAGTACTTGCCATTCTTTGGTAATGACAGACTTGGTTAAAGGACTATATGTCTAAGATATATTATACAATTTGAGCTTGGTGTCCTTAATCTTTTTCTCAATATCCTCAACAACTTTAGATCTGTTTAGACAAAACTTATAGATCTTTGCACCTTCAGATAGGGCATTTTGAATATTCTTTACACTGGTATCAAGCCCAGATCTATCATAGCTAATTATTTTCTTTATCTCAGCAAACCTTTTCTCATTGAATTCATTTTTGACTTTAACTTCTGTAGACTTCTCTAGAGTTTTAAAATGAGAACTTATCGAGTTTATCAGACTTTTCAACTGGCCGGAGGGAGATACAGATGAATCCTTTTGAAAGGTGGGCATAATCTTCTCCAAAATCCCAGAAGAAAGGCCAAGCAACTCACTATCTTCTATGTGAGACTTTAAGATATCTTCTCTTGGCTTGGCTTGAGCAATAAAGGCCAATTTTATCTTCTGCACTAGAGATAAGGAATCAAAATTGATTGGACCTTGTATTATGTCTTGATCTTCTTTAATTTATTTATCTCTTTCCAAAATTTCTTTCACTGCTTCTGTAGTGTCTCTTGCCCAGAATGATATTTCTGACTTGTGCTCTTCAGGACCTCCATCTCCTCTCTTTTGAGAGTCATCCATATTGTCCTGCTCATCATTCCTTTTCTCTACTTCTGCCTTTTATGCATCTTCATTAGAAGCATTCTTGATTTTATCTTTCTCAGAAATATCCTCAACATTCTCTTCCAGAGGATTTGGGGTATCCTTAGTGGCAGTTTTATTAGGATCCTCAACATCTAGAATGGGGAAATGAATTCTATCATCAGTTTCTTTTACTTGTTCTTCTTCCATCATTTATTCATCTTCTTTATTCAATGCTTCTTCTTCTAGAATAAAGTCATCATCTACTCCAGTTTGTTGCTTATTTTTCTGCTGGTCTTCATTATTTAGAATTGATGCATTCTTAGTATCAACCGGTTCTTCTGTAGCCACATAGAACTTGTTCTTGTTCAGTGCTTTCCTTAGAATTTGTTCAGTTTCTTGGACAAATTCCTCTATATCTCCAATCATCAACTTATTCATCCAGATTTTGCTTCTGAATTCCTCTTTGACTTCTTTAAAAATTTTATCTGCTTCTTTTCTAGAGATTACCAGACACAGATTGGATAATACATGTTCCCTTAACTCTAGATCTTTTTCTTTAGCAGCTTCTTTTCTTAATTCTAGAATGTCTCTTAAACTTTTGGGAACTTTTGACAAAATATCCACTAGAGCTCTGTTGAATACATTTAGGTACTTCACAGTGGTATCCTCTAAAAGTCTCTTGTCATCATCACTGCAATGATTATAAAATTTAGTTAATGGCTTTACATTCCTATCTATAGGGATTGTTTGGATCATGTTTTTCATAGAAGGAATTGGTTTCTCAACCTTAGCCTCTGACTTTTGCCTCTTATTTTTCTTTTTGCTTCTTGAGGGCTTTTCCTTAGACACTTTAATAGTTGTAGTGCCTGAGGCCTTCAACTCTTCAATATCATCATCTAAATCAGTCTTTTCTTCATCCTCCTTCTCCAAACTACCATATGCCCTCTTGGCCATTACTTTTTTTCTCTTGCCTTCCTTACTGGTAGGTTTTTCTTTGGGATTTTCTGCAGCAGGGGAAGATGATGTTAGTCTTAGGGCAGACAACTGAGAGGGGGGGGTGAATCAGTTGTCCAAAACTTTCTTTCCAATTACACACTTAACTCCTCTTAGCATATCAATAAATCAATCATGAAACATAAAGCATTAAATCAAGAGTAGAAACACATCAACACATAAGACACCAAGATTTTGACATGGAAAACCCAGTTAAGGGAAAAACCACGGGGTGATTAACCCAAGATTGTATTCTTTGTTAGAAGAATAGAAAGAACAAAAGGCACATACCAATTAGGGCTCACTACCCGAGCACACTTCTCACAAGAGGCTCACTACCTACAATAGACTCACTATCTACAGAATGATAAGTATCACATACTTGAACTAGAGAATAGCATCTTCACCATGCCTGAATCAATTCCATTTAAGCCCAAAACTTCTGCTCTGCCTTTCGCTCTCTTCCTCACTACCACACTCACATCTCCACAAGACACACTTTGGAATGACTTCACAATCCCTTATTTATACAAGGCATCGACTTAGGAATAATCATCTAAGTCGGCAAACATCCACAAGAACATCTACAAGACGTGTAACTCATCCGGTCAGCCAGTCTCAGGAAGAACACCATCATCCAGGAATTATTCTTCAATTGCGAGCTCCAACTCCAATGCAAACCACCAACATGAACTGGATACGATCCAAAGACCTCCAGAAGATTTCCTGAATCACCAAGAACATCCGCACTTCATCTTCTTACTGAAATCGTTCTCTCCTTCATCCAGAACCTCAAGAACATAGTCTGTCATCACTGTCACAAAGGAATAGTACTTGTAGACCATCAAACCATGAACCAATCAAGTTAACACTTCACAAAGACTTCCTCAACACTCCCTCAAATCCATAGAATAGGATAATGCACTTCCGGATCTCACTGGACCTATCTGTCACTCTATCACCTCTGAACACCTGCTGGAACCGGTTTTACTTGAATGGCCACAACTTCTTCCGATCTTCATGCGGACCTCTAAAATATTTACTAGATCATCTTAATACACACATCTACAAACCCTTTAAACCACATCCTCTGATCCTCATCTTATCTTGGACTTTTACCTTACTATCTTCACTGTTCTTCTCTGTTTCTAATTAGGACTAATTTTCTCAATATCCTCAACACTTAGCTCATCCAATCCTTTTCATCAATGCAACAGGAGTATGTTGACATCAATGACAACATCGGTTAGGCCCATACTTGCAACAATCTCCCCCTTTGTCATTGATGGCAACATATGATGTGAAAAACTGTTTTGACCATCAAGACAAGAACTTATCCTTACTGTCACAACTCCCCCTATCAGCAACAACCATTCACATGTCTTCACTTCCTTTACTGCTCCACCTTTGATCAACAACCACTTTTTTTTCACATGTCTTCTCTTCCTTTACTACTCCCCCTTTGATCAACAACCACTTGTTTTTCACATGTCTTCTCTCCCCCTTTAACATCAATGGCAAAGGGCTCATACTTGCAACTTCAACTCTTCAGAATCATACTAGCTACTCCCCCTGAGTAGCAGCTCCCCATCATCAATCTGGATCACAAGATATGACTATGATATTCACCAGACTGATGCACTCCAGTGCACCTTAGCTCATCACTGGAGGGGCAATAACCCCTAACTTCTCCCTGAGATACTCAAAAGAGTCCTTAGGTAGAGGTTTAGTGAAGATATCTGCAATCTGATCCTTGGAAGGTACAAACTCTAATCTGACTTCATTCTTGTTCACTTGCTCTCTCAGAAAGTGAAACTTGATAGATATATGCTTAGTCTTTGAATGCAACATTGGATTCTTAGATATATTTATTGCACTTGAATTATCACATAAAATTCTTATAGGCTCCTCATACTCCACTCTGATGTCTCTTAGCATCTGCTTCATCCACAAAACTTGAGTGAAACTACCTACTACTGCAATATATTCTACTTCAGTTGTGGACAGAGATATTGCCTCTTGTTTCTTGCTTAGCCAAGAAACCAATCTCTTCCCCAAGAAGAATGCTCCACCACTGATACTCTTCCGGTCATCCACATCTCTGCCCAATCCGCATCTGTATATGCATGAGCAAAAAAATCATGATCTCTGGGATACCACAATCGATACTCAACTGTCCCTTTTAGATATCTAAAAATCCTTTTGATTGCCATGACATGAGATTCTCTAGGGTCAGCTTGTAATCTTGCAACAAGACCAACAACATTCATAATGTCAGGTCTAGTTTGAGTGAGATACAACAATCCTCCAATCATTGACCTATACTTTGTCTGATCAGCCTTAGGAGAGTCATCATCCTTGCTCAATTTACATCCGATTGCCATGGGAGTATTCATTGGTTTTGAGTCTTCCATTCCAAATTTCTTCAACAATTCTTTCACATGTTTGGTCTGAGAAATGAAGATTCCTTTCTTTGTTTGAATGATTTGCCGACCCAATAAGAAATTCATTTCACCAAGCATGGACATTTCAAATTCACTTTTCATTTGATTTGCAAAATTTTTACACATGCTGTCTCTTCCTCCAAAAATGATATCATCAACAAACACTTCAACAATCAAGATGTTTTCATCATCAATTTTGAAATACAAATTATTGTTAGCAGTACCTTTTTTGAAACCAATCTTCAAAAGATGCTTATCCAATCTTTCATACCAGCTCTTGGGGCTTGCTTCAGTCCATACAGTGCTTTCTTCAACTTGTAGACCATATCATCATGATCAAACAATTGAAATCCATCCGGTTGCTCAATGTACACTTCTTCTTCTAAGTCACCATTCAGGAAGGTAGACTTGACATCCATCTGATATACCTTCAAATCCTTGAAGGCAGCAAAAGCAAGAAATAATCTGACTGCTTCAATTCTTGCCACCAGAGCAAAAGTTTCTTCAAAATCAACTCCTTCTATTTGAGAGTAACCCTTGCAGACCAATCTGGCTTTATTTCTGATAACTTCACCAACTTCATTCAATTTGTTCCGGAAGACCCATTTTGTTCCAATCACATTTTTTTTTCTAGGTCTAGGAACAAGATCCCAAGTGTAATTTATCTCAATTTGCATCAGCTCTTCCTCCATTGCTTTAGTCTAGTTTTCATCATTGTAGGCTTCATTCACTATCTTAGGTTCAATCCCTGAAATCAAACAATACTCATCTGAATTTTGAGCAATTCTCCTTCTTGTTTGTACACCTTTGCTTTTATCACCTATGATCTGATCTTCAGAGTGGTTCAGTCTTACATACCTAGGCACTTTGGGAGTTTCTTGCACTTTTGCTTCTTGATCAGGCTCATTCAAACTTATCTCTTCTTCCTGATTTACCGGATCAATCTGAATCTTAGAAGAGGCTTGGGCTCCTTGAGTCAGAACACCATTCTGATCATCTTCATCATATTCATAAAATCTTGAGGGTTTTTCAATTCCTTCATCAACCTTCACATTAGTACTTTCTATCATCTTTCTCAATCTCTTTTTATAACACCGGTATGCTTTGCTTTGAGTAGAGTAACCCAAGAATATTCCTTCATCACTTCTAGCATCAAACTTTCCTAGATCTTTATCTCTTTTAATGTAACATTTGCTACCAAAAACTCTAAAATACCTCACAGTAGGAGTGATGCCAAACCATAGTTCATAAGGAGTCTTACCGATATTGCTTCTAATTTGAACTCGATTGAGAGTATAGACTGCAGTGCTGACAGCTTCTTTCCAATAGATCTGAGGAACATTTTCTTCCATCATCATTGTCCTAGATGCTTCCTGGATGGTCCGGTTCTTTCTCTCCACTACTCCATTCTGCTGTGGAGTCCTAGGAGCAGACAACTATCTCTTTATTCCATGTTTCTCATAGAATTCTATAAAATCACCGGATGTGAATTCTCCACCTCTATCAGATCTCAAAAACTTTAATTTTAATCTAGTTTCATTCTCTACCATAGCCTTTAATATTTTGAATTTCTCAAAAGCTTCTCATTTCTCCTTTAGAAAAGTTACCCACATCAGCCTGGAATAGTCATCAATTAGTAACATGAAGTATCTATCACCTTGCACACTCCTGATTCTTGCCAGACCACATAGATCAGTATGAACCAAGTCTAGTATTCCAGTAGAAGATTGTTCTTTTCTTTTAAATGAGACTCTACTTTGTTTTCCCAACTGACATTCTTTGCACAAACTATTTGTAGGTTTCACTAGTTTTGGAAGATCTCTTACAGCCTGAGTGTTACTGATCTTGATGATATTATCAAAATTCACATGACACATCATCCTATTCCATAGCCAACTCTGATCTACTTGCACAAATAGACAAATTTTACCGGTACCAACTAAATGGAAGATATTACCTTTTATCTGAGTACCGGATGCAATCTTTGTTCCAGAACTTTCAAAGATCTTACATTTTCCATTTTTGAATTGGAGATCATAGCCTCTGTCCACCAACTGTCCAACACTGAGTAGATTGTGTTGGCAAGAGACACATTGTAGCTTCATGATTGTTGTCATTGATGGCAACAAACTTCATCCCACACATCTGCAGGACATGGTGTGCCTATACCGGAAGTCAGATTGAAGAGTGTTGTGGTCTGGTAAGCAAGAACAGAGTATGTGGCAAGGTCTAACAGTCAGGTCTGGATCTCTTAGAGGAATTATCTTTGGAAAGTATGAACTTGGGGAAGTCAAGAGGAGTACCTTAACTGATAGATTCTAGGAATTGAGCCTCCTGTAATGAAAGAGTAAAGAGATATAAGCATTTAAGTATTGGGGTCTAATTTAGTAGAACAGACAGAGGAAGAACTGATAGGCAGAACATCAGAAGTTATTCTGAATGAGATGTCGTGGTGTTAAAGACTCTTAAGGTATCATTCATGATTGGCTGACTTGTTAGATGACTTTTATAAGTTTCTTTTTGATCCACATCACTTGGTAAGCAAGGACTCAGCTGACAGACTAGAGTTTGGGAAATATTGACTATTCTGGATGCCAACTAGAAAGAGGATGAAATCCTTTGTGCAGATATATATACCAGATGGATTTTGGTGAAAAGGTGTGTTGTGTTATGGAGTATGCGAATAAAAGAAGAAGAATAGTGTGAAAGCAGCAAGACAGATCCGGTATGTGACAGGTCAACAACACCAAAGAAGAAGAAGGATGAAGTGCAGCAGATCAATATATTGAGTCTAACCGGAACTAAACGTCGGCATATGTAGATGCTTCTCATCAGTTCAAGGATCTTATTATTCTTCTTACAACTTGTAGATATTGAGTCTCTTGTAGGTAGTGAGCCCTAATCCTAATTGGCAAGTGTCATTTTGTATTTCTATTCTTCTAATAGAGAATACAATCTTGGGTTAATCACCCCGTGGTTTTCTCCCTTAACAGGGTTTCCACGTCAAAAATATTGTGTCATGTGTATTTCCATTTCATGGTTATGTTTGTTTATTTGAATTGATGCTGCATTAATTATTAAGAAAGTTTAGAAAGAAGAAATAATTAAGATAACTAATTCACCCCCCCTCTCAGTTATCAACAATTAGTATCAGATCTAAGTTCCTCCAAACAGAGCCTAACAGCTTGAGGAAGATCTGGGAGTTAAGATGGATGTGTATGGTATGAGGGAGTAACTTCAGTCTGCCCTAGATGATCTTAAGCAATCTAATTCTGAAGTCAAAGAATTGAAGGAAAGACTCAAATAGGCTAATGATTTCATAAATGAACTAAAAGGGAAACTAAGTCTCTCTATCAAAAAGAGAAAGGAACTACTTCAGCAATTGGCTAGTCAAGGTGAAGCAAATGATACAAATGGAGATCTTAAGGAGAAAACCAAGCTATGTGAAAAATTATCAAAACAGATCATCATGGTAAGACATGAAATGGAATCAGGAGTCATGAAATTTACCCAAGAAATTGAAGAGAAAAGAAAAACTAAAGATGATCTAAAATAATCTCTCAAGGAGAAATCAGAAGACTACCACAAGATGGATAGAATAATCAGATATCTTGAATCCGATCTTGAAGATGCTAAAGATAATGAAGAAAAGCTAGAAGACCAAATTGTCTCTCTTAAAAGGGATCTTCAATTTACAAATGAATACAAAGAGAAATACAAGATAAGTTCTGCTCAACTTGAAGTTCTTCTTGAAAGCCAAAAGAGGGTAGATGATAAGCGTGGCTTGGGATATGAGAAAGGTGAGAGCTCTGGATCTGATCAGAAGAAGTTTGAATTAGAAAATCCAATAAATAGGCCTAGAAGACCTCCGGTGAGGCAACCTAATGCTCAAAGATATCCATCCTTTAATGGATACTGTCAAAACTGCAATAACATTGGACATAAAGCTAATCAGTGCAGGAAGAGAATGAATCAGACTAATACATCCTTCTCCGGACAGTGTTTTAACTCCAAAAGGTATGGTCACAAATCTCATGAATGTAGAAATATGCAAATGAACAATTCTTTCAATGGTAGATGCTTTGCATGAAATAGAATGGGACATATGGCTAATCAATGCAGATCAAGGGCATATCACTCAAATATGCAAAGAAATGTTGTTTGCCACAATTGCAATAGATCCGGTCATATTGCCAAATTCTGTAGAAGCAAGAATCAGGACAAAAGGGGTTTGATGCATCATAATTAGAATCAAGACAAAGGAAAAGGAAAAGTTCAAATGCGGATGAAGTTAAAAGTGAGATGAACAAGATTTGGGTGAAGAGAAGCACAGAGAATGTAGGGGATGGATCCGCACCAGAATCTAGTGTTGATATTCCTTCCATAAATTAAAAGGTGAGCTCTAGCTCAGTGGGAGACACAAAGAAAAACATTTTCCCCCAGCCAGTTAATTGGTGCCGAAAATGGCACAAGGAGAGTTGTGGATTAAAGGGTTCACAAAGGGACATCCAAATAAGATTTGGTTAAGAGATGAAAGATCTGAAATAAGTTTTGAATAGGTTGAAGACTAATCTGGTTCATCAGTCATCCAGTGAGAAGTAGGTTTTTCACAGTTAAATCCAACATGATTCAAACTATGGAATCTTGATCTATGGATAAATCAAATGATTAAGGAAAGATAGATAGATTATCACTTCTCTCCAAGAATAACTCTAAGTGTATCTCAGTGATCCAGAAAAGATCTGTCTCAGAATAAGATGAACAAGGCAACCGGAATGACTTAGGTTGGGCATTTATTGCAGTATGAAATCAGGGCTTTCCCAGAAATAAAAGAATTCATTCCTTTGTCATTCGCACATTTGCACTCAAGAAGAAAATAAAAGGACCTCTGCAACAAATTGTCTCAAACTCTCAAAGATCAATCATTGAAGCTGATTCATCCAGCAAATTAATCCTGTTCATTCAGTGAACCCTAGAAACGTAAAAGGTATTTTCCATTGTTGAATATCTCTCTGTAAATCTTTTGAAAATGGCTACTCTAAATGTGCTAAAGATTTCTGATAGGCCACGCCCTAAATTTAAGAAGCACCCATACAAATCTCTAGAAGTGGATCCCTCAGGTGCTTTTTCCAGCATTTTGCATGGTATTTTGTATGTAGAAGATGTTAGGGTTTACATCCATGCGAACATTAAAGATTTTGGGGAATCCAAGCTGGCAAATATCTATCACAATCAGTTAATAGATGTTACTTTCGAAATCAAACCACAGTACCAAGCCATCCGGGATAAACATTTTGGTCAGTGCATTCATTTCCCCTATTTTGAAGAGGATGAATGGGTCCGGTATGTGTTGAGCAGAGTACATGATAACTTCTTATGGTTGAATAAACCATTTAAGATCACTAAGGATGTAATTAGGGCAGTAACTGACTTGCACTCATCCAGAGGGATACCAGTTCTCAAATCTATCGAAAACTAAACTGTGAGTGAGGCTACCGGATCAAAATTTGATAAGAGAGCAATGACCATAGAAGATATCTTTGATCTGGATATCAAGTTTGCATCTATGATAATTGGTTATAAGATATATCACTCCAGCAGGGAGAATTCAGTACCCGAAACTGCTATGTATACTGCTTATGAGATGTTGAGAAAGAATACAGATTATGACCTCTGTGAACTCCTTCTAAGCCAACTGATGGAAAACTTACAGAAGATTAAAAAGGACAAGAAGAACTCTTTTAAGTATGGTGGACTAATATTGCATTTGTTTTTTCTACTTTATGAATGAGCTGCCCAGATCTAGTGGTTGGGTATGGCAAAATGACAAGACCTGTTGACATTCAAATTAGAGACTACATACATGGGATTGGGAATGCTAAGGTAAGAAATATAGCTCTGTGGGGTTATTTCAAGAACTTTCAGAGTATGATGCAAGCAAGGGAGAGAATTCCAAAATCTCTAGTTGAAAAGTATAAGGATACAGTTTGCTTTATAGTAGAAACTGATCAATACCTAATGGAGGCTGTGGAACCAAGAATAGTATGGATCATGCCTATGGGGTATGAAGTGGATGAGAAAATTGTAGAGATGCATGTTCAGCACATGCTAAGTTAGCCCAAAGATCCCAAGGTAGAAAGGTTTGGAACCTTTGAAGAATTGAGTATAAAGATTCATGTGGAACTAAGACAACTAGAGATAAAGAGAAAAGTGAGAAAAGAAGTAGAAAATGTTGCCAAAAGCTTTGGCATATCAAAAGAAGCACTTGATGCTAATAGAGAGAAGATGGAAAGGGCAGAGAAAGAGAAGGAAGAAGCAAAAAAGGAAAGTAGTCCAGCAAAAGCCCCCTCCCGGACTAGATCTTCTAAGAGCTCTGCACCCACCACTGCAAAGAGCTCAAAAGCATCAAAATCAGAAGTAAAATCATCCAGAAAAGGAGAAAAGAGAACCAAGAAAAAGGCAACAAGGTATTACACAAGCCAAAAGGATGAAGAGGAGACAGAACCAGATGAGGAGGTAAGGAAGATGAGGAAAAAGAAGAAAGTATCTGGTGAACCCTCTACCGGTGAAGACAAGGAAGAGATGGCAGAAGAATTTGTTGAAACGCCCACTCTATCCTTAGATGATGTAGTTAAAGAAGTCGCTATGTATGGGAACCTACAACCAATAATAGAATTCTATGATGCATACAATGATGCAGATAAAAAGATTTTGGAGGAAGCCACAGTTAAGTATTTGAACATATATAATAAGGCTTTTATTGAAATCATATCTCTCATTCCCAAAAGCCTAGAGAAGGAATTAGAGATAAGAAAGAATAATGCTAGGGCAAAGAATCTTGAGATCTGGGAACAGAAAGCCATTCATCTCTTTCCTTCAATCACTCAAAAGCAAATGAATATGATCTTCAAAGATTGCAAGGATGAGTTCCAGAGCAAAGCTAGAATGAATCAGCTTATGCTCAGTGAAACTGACAAAATAGGTAAACAGATAGAAAAGATTCTCCAGAATGCTTACAAAAGATTCAACATTCCCATTGTAGAAGACTTAGGAGATGAACCCTCAGCTACAAATGTTGAAGAAGAATCTAATGAGATAGAGGCAGAAGAGGTAAAGGAGACAGTTGAAGAAAAAGGCAAGGACTTAGATTCCTCTGCTCTGGAAGAGGCAGTCCAAGATCAAGCAAACATCTCTCCTCTGGTTTCCTCTACAGACTCTAGTTTCAAAGAAAAAGAAAGAGTACAAGAGAAGATCAGTCAAGAAGCAAAAGAGAAAGAAGATGACAGTAGCAAGGCTGCAGAATGAGAGAAAACTCCAATAGAGAAGGCCACAAATGCTAGTGGTAAGGCTGCAGAAGGGGAGAAAATTCTGTCTCCAGCAAGAGACACAGTAGAAGCAGTCAAAGAGTTCTTGACTAAAGAAATGATGTAATTTGATGAACCAAAATTGCTTCAAGGTCCATTCAATTTTGATTCCCTCTCTCCGGTCCAAACCATGAAACTAGCTTCCTTCACTCAAGCTAAGGTAAAAGAAAAAATGTTGAAGTCTCACATGGAAGATTGTGAGCTCATAGAAACTGCATCTAGTGTATTGGAAAAGATCATGCCATCTTTTCAAAAAGATCCCTCAGCTCCTTCATCCGGTAATCTCAAATCTCTAGTAAACAGTGTTAGTACACATTTTGAATCTCTAGAGAAATCAGCTGAGGAGAAGGTCCGGAAAGAGTTTTTGGATAAGAGATTCTTGGAGCTACAAGGCTTAATAACAAATGATAGGAGAGTTATGGAAATTGGAATAAAGAGCTTGGAAAATACTCTTAAAGATGGTAGAAATATCTACAAATTTTGTCTATCCTGGCCTTAAGTGACCAAGGATATTGAGAAGAAAGTAAAAGAGCAAGAGGTTAAACTGACAAGTTTATCTCAAAATTTTGACCCTCTCTCTTCTTCTATAGTAAATCAGGAATGTCAAACTATTGTAATCATGAATGAGATTAAGAATTTTGAGAAGGAGAGGAAGAACATATTAAGAAGAATGAGTGAGCTTAGAGAGATGATTATCCCCAAACTAGAGGCCATGCATGAGGCCCTAACAGATGCCCATAACACAGCCCGAACTAGTGATCCGACAGATCTCAAGAGGGCAGAAGCTTTCACATTCCTGTTGAATGGTCACATCTCAATTTTGGATAGGATGAAGCAGTGTTGGGTGACAGAAGTTGTACAGTTGAAGACAACTTTTGCAGACATACTATAGTATATTAATTATAACCTATCTATATACTTATGCGACTAAGTACAGTTGAATGTTTGTGCAGTTTTGGTGTACAGAGCCTACCCTTTTCAATTGATGTCAAAGGGGGAGTGAAGAGTAGTGAAAAATGTGGAGTCCAGCTAAGGGGGAGCTCCGATAAAATGTACATTAGAAGAGAGCATCAACCAAGGGGGAGTATAGTATAACACTTAGTCTTTTTTCACTAAGTGTTGCCATCAATGCCAAAGGGGGAGATTGTTGGCAAGAGACACATTGTAGCTTCATGATTGTTGTCATTGATGGAAACAAAGTTCATCCCACACATCCGCAGGACATGGTGTGCCTATACCGGAAGTCAGATTGAAGAGTGTTGTGGTCCGGTAAGTAAGAACATAGTATGTGGTAAGGTCTAATAGTCAGGTCTGGATCTCTCAGAGGAAGTATCTTTGGAAAGTGCAGACTTCGAGAAGTCAAGAGGAGTACCTTGACTGATAGATTCCAGGAATTGAGCCTCCGGTAATGAAAGAGTAAAGAGATATAAGCATTTAAGTATTGGGGTCCGGTTTAGTAGAACAGACAGAGGAAGAACAGACAGGCAGAACATCAAAAGTTATTCCGGATGAGATGTCGTGGTGTTAAAGACTCTTAAGGTATCATTCATGATTGGTTGACTTGTTAGATGACTTTTATAAGTTTCTTTTTGATCCGCATCACTTGGTAAGCAAGGACTCAGCCGACAAACTAGAGTTTGGGAAATATTGACTATTCCGTATGTCGACTAGAAAGAGGATGAAATCCTTTGTGCGGATATATATACCAGATGGATTTCGGTGAAAAGGTGTGTTATGTTATGGAGTATGCGAAGAAAAGCAGAAGAACAGTGTGAAAGCAGCAAGACAGATCTGGTATGTGACAAGTCAACAGCACTAAAGAAGAAGAAGGATGAAGTGTAGCAGATCAGTATATTGAGTCTAACCGGAACTAAACCTCAGCATATGTAGATGCTTCTCACCAGTTCAAGGATCTTCTTATTCTTCTTACAACTTGTAGACAATGAGTCTCTTATAGGCAGTGAGCCCTAATTGGCAAGTGCTATTTTGTATTTCTATTCTTCTAATAGAGAATACAATCTTGGGTTAATCACCCCGTGGTTTTCTCCCTTAACAGGGTTTCCACGTCAAAAATATTGTGTCATGTGTATTTCCATTTCATGGTTATGTTTGTTTATTTGAATTGATGCTGCATTAATTATTAAGAAAGTTCAGAAAGAAGAAATAATTAAGATAACTGATTCACCCCCCCTCTCAGTTATCAAAAATTGGTGTCAGAGCTAAGTTCCTCCAAACAAAGCCTAATAGCTTGAGGAAGATCTGGGAGTTAAGATGGATGTGTATGGTATGAGAGAGCAACTTCCGTCTGCACTAGATGATCTTGAGCAATCTAAATCTAAAGTCAAAGAATTGAAGGAAAGACTCAAACAGGCTAATGATTTCATAAATGAACTAAAAGGGAAACTAAGTCTCTCTATGAAAACGAGAAAGGAACTACTTCAACAGTTGGCAAGTCAAGGTGAAGCAAATGCTACAAATGGAGATCTTAAGGAGAAAACCAAGCTATGTGAAAAATTATCAAAAGAGATTGTAGACACCTAAAATGTCTCGACCACCAAACTGACTCTTGACATCCCTAAACATACCAATTTCCTTTCCAACCAATTATTTAAATTTTTATTTAATTAATTGCCCCTTTCATTTCCTAAATCCACACCATTTCATCCCCAAAATTAAATTAATTTTGTTGATTCAATAGTCCAAACCTTAGCCAATTGATTTAATAAATATGCAAAATTTATTAAATCAATTCCCCCATTTTCCCTAAATCCAATTAATTAGTTAAAACCATGTTAACTAATTAATCCAGCCTACTAATTAGCCTATCCCTACCCTAGACAATTAAATAGCTATTATTTAATTGCCTACTCTAGCCTACCTCATCCTAGCCTTAGGATTAATTAAGTAAATCACTAATTAATTAATCTTATCCTCCCTCTAATCCCTCTACTAATTTATTCCAGCCACATTAATTAGGTTAATCACCTTAATTAATTGAGTCAAACCCTCATTAGCACTTCTCTCCACATCCCCCAAATTTAAAATTCAAATAAATAACACATCACATTTACTTCTCTTACACATCCCTTACACATGTCATAACTCATAAATATCCACTCTTCCCCAAATGAATTTTTAATTCATTTTTACCCTTTCCCATGTGAATTTTTAATTCACAAATAATCCATCTCACCCAACTTCATTTATTCACCTATTTCCCAAAAATGAATAAAAGATTTACTTTTATTCCTAGCCCTCCATCTTTCAAGATCAAATCTAGGCCCTCCACATCACTTTCATCCTCCACCATTGATCTCTCCAATCAATCTCCACCCTTGGATCAAAATCCCTTCCAAAAATCTATAAATACAACCTCTCACAAGTAATTTTCATCATCCAAGTTTATGCAAAGTTACCATGCCAAAATCACTCTTGAGTTAGATAGTGAGTTGCACAATTGAAGAGTATTTCACATTTGAAATCTATAGTCTAGGGATTATCTTGGTCTTGGGAGCTTCTTTTGGGTGCAAAGGCTCCTTCTTCCCTTGATGGGATTAGGTTTTGCATGTGAGGTATAATCTTGTGTTTTATTGCATTTGATTTAGTGTTTTACCTTCATTGCTTTATCTAATCTACATTGGCATGCCC
Organism: Cunninghamia lanceolata; assembly: GCA_027924645.1. NCBI lineage: Eukaryota > Viridiplantae > Streptophyta > Pinopsida > Cupressales > Cupressaceae > Cunninghamia > Cunninghamia lanceolata. The sequence continues at coordinate 7,366,489 of BSBN01000103.1, forward strand.
GGTGGGACCCACAAGGTCCAAATCTAATCTTTGTTCATGAGTTTTTGTGTTAGTATGTGATTTTTTCAGGTTCAGTGCTATCTAACCGTATTTCAGCGCTATTACTGTATTAGCGCTATTTCTGCGCGACCTTGTTTTCATACTAACCTTACTCACATGTGTTTGATTTACGTTTTCCTGTTGTTTTATGTGGTGTTTGCTCTCTGTTTTGCAGGAAAACCAGGAATTACAGGGGGAGGTTATGGTGAATTTTTGAAAGAAACGAAAAACTAATATCCGTTCCCGTTTTGACGCCATCATTCAGATTAGCGCCATCTACATTTTTCCAAACTTTGAAATATCGTGCAGTGGCGCCTTCACTGACATAAATCATCGCTATCCTCTGTATTAATGCCTTAAGTAGGACCTATTAGTGCTAAACTCTGTATCTACGCTATTCTATATATTATTGCTATAGTAGTGTTTAATTAGTGCCATAGATTATTTTAGCACCTTCTTTCATAAGTCGGGTTGTTCTGCCCGCAGTGGCGCCTGTGTATGATTGTTTTAGTGCTATTTTTGAAAATTGCTTTGCTCTCTGTTGCAGGTACTATGGATACTAACCAAGTATTTTTGCAGGATGGTTTGATGTTAGTTAGCTAACACTTTGATTTTGGAAACTAAAATGAACCTTTTTTGCATTGTTAGGTCTTAGACAACATTTCAATTTGGTGTTTTAAAAATCAATCCAAACAACTCCTTGTATGAAGTGTGTGTGTGCTCATAACATTTATTTTGGTGCTCTAAAATTTACTCTTTTGTGTGCCAAAAAACAATCAAACACTTCAATTTGGGCTATAAAAAGAACCACAAATTGCATACATCATTGGTTAAAAAGAACAACAACTTGCATCTCTCACGCATATAATCAAGAAAAACATCCTTTAAATTGTGTGTGAAGTGTTTTGTGCTCTTTTTGCTTGTGGCATGAAAGCGTATGCTCTTCCCTCGCACCATTTTGGTGACCTTGGGAATCAAAAGCTTATCACAAAACTTGCATTAATCACACCCCATTTAATCCAAAGATCTAAAATTGAACCATGTTTAGTGTGATATAATCATAGGGAACACGTATGCTCTCCCCTCGCATCTTTGTATGAACTTGGGGATCAAAAGTGTTTTCATGATTGTATTACTTTTGTAATCCTTAGAGGGCCTGCCACCCCGCTTCGAAAGGTGGGAATGACCCAAGCAGCATCAAGCTAAAGCCAAGCTCTTCCAAGCCACTATATAAAATAAGGCGTTTAGGACGAAAGTCTCAAGCAACAGGTGTTGTTTTGTTATACCAATAGCCAACCTCCCCCAAAACCCTCTAAGGTGCAACCCTTGGAGGCTGGGAGACTCCATAACAGAGAGTAGTGTTGCTACATGTATAACCACCTGAACGAATGCCCTTACTAAGAACCATTGTTGTAGCAAGCCAAAATCCTTCTATTTGTTGATGCAAAGGGCAAAACCCTTGAAGCGGCCCTGATTCATGCGGTTCTTAGCTGAGGTAGCAGGGACAATCTAAAGGTTTGGTGAGGGACAAGCCCTATAAGAAACCCGGATCTTGGTATGCATGAGAAGTGTGTGCAATTGTAAGGAGGAGCCGGTGCTACCAAGATCCTAGAGCTACCCGCTTTGAATAGGCGCAGCTAGGGGATTCAACAAATATTGTCACATTCTCGCCTTAGGTTGTGAAAAAATGCTTGTTCTAAACAAAGTCATATGTCATTTCACAAACAAAAATCATTGCTTGTTTTGCGTTCAAATGTGTGTTAAAGTGCTTTAATTTTTCACAAACAACTTGCCAAGAGATAAAACAAATCAGTTAGTCACGTTCCAAACAAACAGATCCAAAAATTTGCCATCAGAAATCTATCTATCCTTTTTCAACACCATATCTATCTGATTGTAACGCCATTTCACCAGTGGATTTGCACTATTTTTAGATTGACTTGCCTGAAACAGAACAAATTAATTAGTCACGTTCCAAACAAACAGATCCAAAAATTTGCCTTCAGAAATCTGTTTACCCTATTTCAATGCCATATCTGTCTAATTGTAGCACCATTTCATCCATTGATTGGCACTATTTTTAGATTGACTTGCCTGAAACAAAGACCCATTTAGTTGTGATCTACACCTTCTGCTCTGCCATAATCCATATCCATCTTGCAGAAATCTGCCAACAATCCAGCCATTTTCTTCAAAATTTTCCAAATTGCACCTTCTCTTTGACCTTAGAGGATCAATCACCACCATTGTTGGACCCCTTTGATACATCATAACCAGCCCAAATACATATCTATCCATCCCCTTTCAATCTTTTTGCATATCTCCTTGGACCTAGACAAATCATTTCAAAAAATCCACACCCAAATCAAAACACCATCAACAACCAAAGCTTGTTATCCTTTTGAGCCAAAGTTAGATCTAGATCTTATCATTAACATCACATTTTCCTTGAAAAGTCATTAGTCTACATTTCAAGAAAAATAAATCACCTCTCTTTGCGTAAGGTCATTAGTCTACCCCAAACAAAGAAAATTGTCATCCTTTTTGTGCCAAATCAAAATCTAGATCTTATCTAAAAGCTCAATTTGAAAAACATCAAGAACATCATCCTCATCATCCTAAATCAATCAAAAAATCAAAAACATCACAATTCTAAATCCCTTTCTCATCATCCATCTTTGGTCCAAAATTTGTGCAAAAATCAATATCACCCATTCATATCACCCTTAAGATAAAACCTTTGGAAAGACATATCGATCTTCACCATACCCTTCTACTCCATCTCACTACCATATCCATCTTTGGGTCCAAACAAATCAATCCGATTCTCTAAGGTCTCCATCTCCATTCCACTCTACTCCTAATCAAATCCATACGCGTATGCCCATCACGAGATCACAACACAAAAAGAATCTAGAAATGGCGAAACAATGGTCCTTTGGCCTACCTAACACCAACAATAGCAACATACCCACCTATCCAACATATAATCCATCTACATATTCCTTCATCCCCCCATTTGGTGCCAATGACCCTTTTCACTTCTTACCACAAACACAAACACTACCACCACCACCACCACAAAATGTCCCCACCATATCCCAAGATGACCTAGATGTCTTGAGCTTCATGCAAGATACCGATAATATGGACCTACTTGATAAAGTCCTAAGATCAGACCCAAATAGATATCTTGACCATCTTCTCAAGCTTGGCGCTCAACTTCCCCCCATCACAACATCATCACAACCATCCACTTCTACAATCGTCCCTACCACATCAAATACCCAAGCATCTACATCACATACCCAACCCACCATCTCTCAAACATCAACACCTAATGTATCTGCCACCTCCACAACCTCAACCACTACCACATCTACAATTCCCACATGCACTACTATGCCTAACATCTCCCAACCCGTCATCACTTCTACTACCACAACAACCGTCAACCCTTCCGTTTCACACATCACCATGGGTATACAAGGCAACATCACGCAAGCGAGTACCTCCACAAGTGTGCCCCCACCAAACCCTCACACCATTGCTTACCTATGACAACTATTCTCACAACAATCTCATAACACAACCAACTGACCCAACATCCACATACCCAACGTCAATCCATCTTATGTCACATACCCCCATAATCCCATAAATCAATATAATCCCAATCCCCAAATACCACCACATATTCTCCAACAACTCTATGCCCACCAACAATAGCAGCCACCAATCAATCCAAATCCCAACTTGCAAGACCATCATCTCAACCAAAACAATCCCCAACATCAAATCCCGCCCCACCTCCAATATCTCACCAACCAACAACCCTACGCATTCCAACCACAACAACCATAGGATTTCAACACTGTCCTACAAGGCTTAATCCAAAAGGTGGATGACCTACAAACTGGGGGCAAACACAAATACTATTCTTTTGAGGATATTTGCCCCTACCCATTTGACCGCACCTTATACATGCCCCCTTTCCCTAAAAACTTTGAAATGCCAAAATTTGACAAATACAAGGGAAAGGGCGATCCTAGGGACCACCTTCAGGAGTTCTACATTGCTTGCCTCAAAGTCTCTAACATCGACACATATCTTATGAGACTCTTCCCATGAAGCCTTGGCGGCCAAGCCGCTGAATGGTTTGCCCATCTTCCACCTGGAATTCGAACATTTCCCGAGCTTGCAGAGAAGTTTGTCAACCACTTCTCCTACAACTTTGAGCATGAGGTGTCTATGACCGACCTCTGTAACACCAAACAAAAGAATGGAGAAGCTTTCGCTTCTTTCTTACAAAGGTGGAGGGGCCTAGCAAGCAAGCTCCCATGGCCTATTCCTGAAAAACAACTTGTCACCATGTTCGTGGCTAATCTCAATCAGGAACTAGGATTTCACTTACAAATTCTTTGCACATCTACCTTTGAAGAGGTTATTGACAAAGGCACTACTATTGAATGAGCCCTCATTGCCAAGGGTTCCATCAAACTTTACGATCCCAAATCCAACAACAACAACAATAACAGCAACTACAAATCCAATCACAACACCCCCAATACCAACAACAATACCAACACACAATCTAATGACAAATCACGCTATTGGGGGAAGAACAAGAATAATCTGAATGACGGTGTCACTGATGTGAAGGCCATCCAACACATCCAAAACCAAACACCTGCACATACATATGCAACGAATGTAAATAACCCAAGAGGGCCAAATAAACCACGCAAACTGCGCCAAAACTTCACACCATTAGCAGAACCCATCGAGGATGTCCTCGATCGATGTATCAAACAAGGAGTGGTCACACTCCCACCCATTCAACCACATCAAGACAATGAACTCAAAGCAGCATGGTATAATGAAAATGATTACTGCGAATACCACCGCGTGGCGGGCCATAAAACAGCTGACTGTATGCAACTAAAACATTGCATCCAAGACCACATAGACCAAAATCTTGTCAGCCTCGATCAAACTACCCAACCATCACCAAACGCTAACCTTGGAGCTTACAAGGATCCTTTACCCAACCATAATAAAGCATCCTCGTCTAACCAAGCATACAATGTCGCTCCACCACCCGCATCCTATGACTCCATTGTCGGCCGCATCAAACCCTCATCCCACTATGTCAACACAATCACCATTCGGGCACAAGCACCTGATTGCGCTGTAACAACCCATCGAGGCCGTGTCTCAATCCACACTGCCCCTCAAACTGAATCGACACCCGCATCCACATTCGATCCCCTCCCCCCTCGTCCAAATGCCCGTCCATCACCCACCACTCGATATAACCTCCTAGAGCATCTAGGAAAGACAACCGCGCAAATCTCCATCCTTGAGCTGCTTCGCACATCACCCCGCCACAAGGAATTCTCGACAAGGCCCTTTTGGAAACACAAGTCCCTGTAAACTTGGATGTCCATCAATTTCAAGCCATGGTCGGCCATATTGCTACACCACACCATATCACGTTTTCTGAAAAAGATCTCCCTGCTTCCAAACACCTACATAATGATGCACTACACATCGAGGTCCGCATTCACAAACACACCATTAAAAGGTTCCTAATAGATGGTGGTTCCGGCCTAAATATATGCACTCTAAAATTGCTAAAACACTTGGGGTACTCAGATGTGGTTGTGGATGCTAGCGAGTGCATAACAATCAAAGGATATGATGACACCGAGAGGCTATCCGAGGGCACCATAGAGCTCCCTATTCAAGTGGGACTGAAAATCCTCGAAACAAAATGTCAGGTTCTGGATCTTGACCTCCCCTATAACATTCTTCTTAGCTACCCATGGATCCATGTCATGCAAGCCGTCCCATCCACTTTCCATCAATGTCTCAAATTCCCCCATAATGGCACCAAAGTCACTATTTATGCCGATCCCCATCCCTTCCAATACTGCAGTTTTTTGGAAGGACACAACCAAACCTTCTGTCCATATAATAAAGCCACCACCCAAACCACCCCAATAGCTTCCACCTCATACATGGACCCAGCCAACATCGCCACCACTTCATCCCAAACACCTTCACCACCTGAGGTCAAGATCAAGCTCAGCAACCAAGGCTGTGGGGAATACAACCTTCACGGCACCTTTTGCGTGGGCTTATTACCCACTCCTAAGACATTTGGCACTCCGAACACAGAGGCAGCTGACACGGTCATCATCAAATGCAAACCCTCGCCCATCTTTGAGAAAAAACACCTTTTGGATCAGGACATACTTGAAGATATTTCATCCTGGCTTTACAAGGACGAAGAAACAGAACAAGACATCCCCACCATCCCAACAAACAGTTACGACAAAGGTTCTGAAATAGTCAAAAGCATGGGTTACAAAGGACAAGGCGGCATTGGCCTTCATGAACAGGGGATTGTAGAACCACTGCAAGCAACAAGAAACCCCTATACTCAAGGATTAAGGTATGGTCAACCACAACGCATCCTTAATACCGGCGAATGTATCTTAGCCAAGTTTGCTCCAGTTTCTCTAGACGTCAACAATGTTAATGAAACGAGCCTACAAGACTCCTTTAGTGACTTTGCCGATTTCTTCCACTCCTCCATTTGCACCATCTACTCTGTCACCATTCTCGCCTCATCATCCAATGACCTACCATTAGTATACACCAACCTCATTGACTGGGACCAACGAGGACCTCCTATTTTTGATATCGCACCAAATGACGAAGCCATTGCTGAAATGATGGGAGTAAGAGACCACTTCCCCTTAGGAGATCACAGAGCTGGATACATCATGGAACTCAATTCAGCTACCTATTTCAGGGAGACAACCCCTGCTTCCAGTCACAAAGACATAAAAAGAAACAATAGATCTGATGGTGAAAACCATTCCACAGTAGTATCAGATCACAAAATAGTAAAAATAAACGATGTATCTCCTGGTGAAAACCTCCATGAGGTGCCAGGGGATGGAAGCATGGGCCTCCCTGAAATAGATAAAGTATATCCTAATAGATCACCCATCTTTGTTGAACCAGCTCAGGAAATGAATCTAGGGACAGAGAAAGAACCAAAAATCACATACAGAGCAAAATCTCTCAGCCTGTTTGAACAGGAAGACTTCTTGGCATTCTTCACATGTACAAATCACAACTTTGCGTGGACCTATGCAAACATGCCAGGGCTAGATCTCGCCTTGGTTGTTCATCATCTTGCAGTGCGTCCTGATGCCAAATCAGTCAAACAGAAGCTCCGAAAGATGAATCCTCAGGTGGCCCTTCTTGTCAAAGCAGAGCTCAAAAAGTTACTAGATGTGCGGTTCATATGTCCAATTGATTATCCTGAATAGGTTTCAAATCTAGTACCAGTTGCTAAACCAGATGGCAGAATCCGCTGTTGCACTGACTTCAGAGACCTCAACAAGGCCTGCCCGAAAGATGACTTCCCACTTCCCAACATTGACATGATCATGGATCTTACCGCAGGGCATGAGATGCTATCTCTCATGGATGGCTTTTCAGGATACAATCAAATCAAAATTGCTGAAGAAGATCAGCACAAGACATCCTTTATATGCCCATGGGGGACATACTGTTGGGTAGTAATGCCATTCGGCCTAAAGAATGCAGGAGCTACTTATCAAAGAGCAATGACCGTCATCTTCCATGACCTCTTTCACCACATCATGGAGGACTACATTGATGACTTACTCAGAAAATCAAAGACTAGAGAAGAACACTTAGACATGCTAGCCAAGATCTTTGACAGGCTAGAGCAATATAATGTTCGTCTAAATCCAAAAAAGTGTGTCTTTGGTGTCACTTCAGGTAAATTGCTAGGATACATAGTCTCTAGACGAGGATTCGAGGTAGATCCGGTGACGAAAGTCAAAGCTATTACTGAAATGCCACCTCCTAAAACCTTGAAACAACTGCAAAGCCTGCAGGGTAAACTACAGTCTATTCATCAATTCATTGCTCAACTTGTTGACAAATGCCAACCATTCTAGCATCTCCTCAGGAAAGATACGGCTTTCACCTGGACTGCTCAGTGTCAGGATGCCTTCAACCAACTAAAAGCATATCTAGCTAATCCCCCTGTTCTATCTCCACCAAGATAAGGAGAGCCCCTCCTCTTGTATATCTCCATGACAGACACAACAATTGGGGCTTTGTTAGCACAACATGATGAACAGGGGAAGGAAAGAGCCATATACTACATCAGCTGCACCTTGATTTCCTATGAGCTTAACTACACACAAATTAAACGAGCATGTCTCGCCCTGGTCTTCACATCACAAAAGTTAAGACATTATATGCTCAATCACAAGACTAAGCTCATTGCTAAGATCGACCCACTCAAATATTTGCTAAACAGAGTAACTCTCACTGGAAGAATGGCAAAATGGGTCATGATTCTCACCAAATTTGGCATAGAATACACAGAGAGAAAGGCAATCAAAGGACAAGTCATAGCAGATCAGCTGGCTGAGGCACCTATTCAGGCAGAACATCCTACAATAGCAGAATTTCCAGACGAGGCCATCTTGGCAATCACACCAGCCACAGATACATGGAAGATGTATTTTGATGGATCCTACACTCACAGAGGCTCGGGGGCAGGCGTCCTGTTTGTTACCCCTCAAGGTGACACGATCCCTAAATCATTCAAAATCACATTTCCATGCACCAATAATGTAGCAGAGTATGAGGCCCTCATCACAGGTCTCCAAATGGCCATCCAATGGAAAATAGAAAAACTAACTGTGTATGGCGACTCTCAACTAGTCATCAGGCAAGTCAATAATGAATACAAAACCAAGGACGATAAGCTCCTTCCCTATAAGAAGATGGTCGATGACTTTAAAGATTATTTTGGTGACATCCACTTTGAGCAGATCCCAAGGTTAAACAACAAAGTGGCAAATGCCATGGCAACCATCAGATCTCTGGTAGACATGAAGCAAGGCAGCAAGAAATGTGAATTCCTGATCGAAGAGCTCCCCATCCCAGCATATGACGTTCCCCAATCTGAACTAGTGTACAAAATTGTTGGTCCTCTATCCCCCTGGTATTAGGAAACCTACCTCTACCTTCATGATAATATCCTCCCCAATAACCTATCCCCATCACACAGATAATCCTTCATTCGTCGAGCCTCCCATTTCATCCTTGTAGGTGACACCCTCTACAAAAGGAGTCTTGATGGCACACTTCTATGATGTTGAGACTCTAGGGAAGCTGAGGCAGCTTTGGAAGAGGGACACGCAGGTATTTGTGGGGCACATTCAAGTGGACCAGCTCTTTCTAAAAAGATCCTGAGGACTGGATATTATTGGCCCACCATGGACAAAGATGCACATCAGTTTATCAAAAAATGCCTCCCATGTCAATAGCATGGTGATCTCATCCACGCACCAGCACAGGAGCTACAACCAATCACAATGCCATGGCCTTTCTCACAATGGGGACTCGACCTCGTAGGGAAAATACATCCTCCATCTTCCAACGGCCATAAATTCATAATCACTGCTACCGAATACTTCACAAAGTGGGTGGAAGCAATACCACTCACCTTCACCACAGGCATCCAAATCTCCAAATTCATTCTCCACTACATCATCTGCCACTACGGTATCCCTCATTCCATTGTCACTGATAATGGGAAGCCATTCAAAAACCAAGAAGTTCGCACTTTGTGTGAAAATTTTGACATCAAACACTGATTCTCCATGCCATATTACCCCCAAGGAAACGGTCAAGTAGAGGCTTCTAATAAAACCATCCTTCGCATCTTAAAAAAGACAGTCAATGAAGTTGGCCGTGACTGGCACCTCCAACTCAACCCCACCCTATGGGCTTATCGCACAAGCATCCGCACTCCTACCAGAGCCACTCCATACTCACTAGTATTAAGATCTGAAGCCATTTTACCTATAGAGCTCGAGCTCCCATCCCTCCGAGTATCATTGCAAAACATTCTCTGATGAAGACTATCGCGTCGTAAGGTTGCATCAACTTGAACTATTGGATGAGAAATTCCTGAATGCATTAAATCACTTACAGGCATACCAAAACTGCCTCAGAAGAAGCTACAACAAAAAGATCAGAACCAGAAAGTTTGAGGTAGGTGACCTGGTCCTAATGGAAAATCAGAAGAACTTGCAAGAACGTCTGAAGCAAGGAAAGTTCAAACCTAATTGGCTAGGACCTTATGTCGTCACTGCCGACTATGGGTCAAGAGCTTATCAGCTTGCAACACCTGAGGGGCAGCCTCTAGATGAGCTGATGAACATCTTGCATCTCAAGAGATTCTATGCATAACCCATCTAGTACCACAAGTCAAAAAAAAAAAAAAATTTAAAAAAATCAAACACCAAAAAATCAGAAAATCAAGAAAAATCAGAGTGCAATAAAAACTTCCAATGGTGAATATCACCTCGGTGACGCCTTGGATAAGTACCATGGTGAAAACCTATTTCAGGCGCCATGCGTAGTGGCCGGTTCTACCATCTAATAAGTCCTCTTTCCATCATAACACTCCATACCCACGTATCCCATGGCTTGAAATTCTGAAACATCAAGTTTGTTTGGCCATTCCGCGCTACCTCACCCACCCAAAACCCCATCCATGGAACAAGGATCCTTGTAAGCTCTCACTTGTACGGTTCATAAAATCAGAAAATCCAAAAACATCATAAAATCAGAAAATCCAAAAACATCATAAAATCAGAAAATCCAAAAAAATCCTAAAAAATAGAAAATCCAAAAACAATCACCCCATGCATCAATCTCGCATCCCATCACGATCATCTAACACACATCAATCCTCATCACATCGCATCCATCGCAAACCATTCCCACATCATCAAGTCATGCCAGAACTACATATTCATTTCGCCCACATCTTAAAAGTACCTTGATCCCGTGGACACAGGGTATGTAGGCAGTCTGGAATACGAAGGATGTTTCCAGTACTCAGGTATCTAAGATGCACCCATCCCACCTGTTGGGATGGTTCCCACTCACTGAGCTTTCTAGATCTAAGAAACGATACGCATGCTACGTATACAATCGAAACATGGTCCCTCGCGCAAAAATCATCAAGCAACATACCAACTATTATCTTACATTTGGCCAGAATGTTCTTTTGCCCATCTTCCAAAAAAATTCTCCAATCAATCACCAACAGATCTACGTCCTAGGATATGTCTTTCCTACAATGGACAAAAATCTATCATTCTATCATCACGTCTCTTGGCAAGAGCACACAAAGGCTATTTGTATCTTTCGTTGGTCTTTTTGCTTATTGATTTTTATCTTTTTGTCTCGCTCCAAGCAATCACCAAAGCTACCTTGATCTCATTATATCATGGTACGTAGTGGATAGCCCTTGGAGTAGACATAGTCATTATTTCGGTATGCTGTGCTTGTGGGTTGGTTTCATTACTCCAAGAATAAGTATTCATCTCTTGAAGTCCAGGTCGGTTCTAGCATAGTGTGTCCTATTTGCATATATAGGTATCAACACCTTATATGCATTATTCACACTCACTACTATGAGTCCCCTTCCTCTACTAGACAAGATTATACTACCTTGGGCATGCATGAAATCAACCTATTGTTTGTGGGTCTAGTCCATGCAATCGTCAGATATACATCATCACCTAGGTCATTTCATACCTTTGTGAACGATATCCTACATTGCTACATTAAACTAAGAAATGCTCTCAATTAATTTTGTGCAACTACTGATACTAGCTCAAAATCATCATCCTAATCACTCAGTCACCTATCCCATATCGGCCTAGATTTGATAAACACTTTTCAACCACCCCCCCCCCCCCAATCTAACTCCCTCACTAACCCCATCTTCCCACCATATCTCCACTTAACACAACTTGAGCCAAACCAAACCCCCCCCTCAATGAAATGGTGTCTTATGACCTAGCAAGCCTCCAATCTCCCCACCACCATCCCCTAGACGCTTCCATCCCTATCATCCCCACCACCTAGCACACTCTCCCACAGTCTCACCCCTCAAGGTCATCACAAGGAACATCATGTGTATCAGGACTAGGCCATCTCACCTATCACCTAGTGTGCATACCACCTATCACCTAAACTGCATTTAAGCATATCATTTTAGGTTCATTTCCATCCAATTTGCATATCATTTTAGGTTCATTTTAATCCATTTGCATCACATTCTAGATTCATTTTAATCCATTTGCATAACATCTTAAGTTCATTTTAATCCATGTAATTTGCATTGCATTCTAGATTCATTTTAATCCATTTGCATAACATCTTAAGTTCATTTTAATCCATGTAATTTGCATTGCATTCTAGATTCATTTTAATCCATCTGCATAACATCTTAAGTTCATTTTAACCCATCTAATTTGCATTGCATTCTAGATTCATTTTAATCTATTTGCATAACATCTTAGGTTCATTTTAATCCATTTAATTTTGCATTCTAAGTTCATTTTAATCCATTTGCATCACATTTTAGGCTTCATTTTAATCCATTTAAGTTGCATTGCATTCTAGGTTCATCCATTTAAATTTGCATAAAACAAAAGTAGATTCATTTTAGCTGCATATCATTACACATCATATCATGTTCATTTATCACATAGGTGCATGATAAAATTAAAAATAGTATCATCACATGGCATTCCATACATATAAACATCTCATAAACAATTAGTTGCATTACAACATCATTAGCATCACCATTGAAACAACATATACATCTAATGGCATATACATAATTCCATACATTTTCATCCATAATAAATGTTCATTAGTCTGCATATTTAGTTACATCATATAGTCCATAAAATCACAACACCATGCATATATCACAAAAACATCCATGCATCCATCCAATCACACATCATTTGCATCAACATCACACATCCACAACATATAAAACATAACATGTGCATCCATCATATAAGCATCATCACAATAGAACATCATATATAATCACCGCAAAAACAATGTACATCACTCATCATCAAAAAATAAAGTGTCCTGATACAATGCCTCTAAGGGCTAACATGGTATAACTATCACATCGAGGATCCTCTCTCTGAGGGAGTAGGAGATGCTGACCCTGGTCGAGCCTGTGATCCTGACGATGGCTGTGGCTGTGGCGCTACTAGTACCTGAGGACCCTACTGGGGTACATGTGAGGGAGGAGGCATCGTCTACTATACTGACTACACAGATCTTGATCTATGTGATCTCGATGCCCCCGATCTGCTGACCTGGTTGTAACTCAGTTCCTGCTGCGCTGCTGGCACGGCTGCATAGTACAACCCCCAATAATTCTCCATCCGTGCTCTGGCCTCTACTAGCTCTCCCTGTAGCTGAGATACATGCCCCTGTGCCTGGCTCAACTGCCCCTGTATCTGATGTGCATGTGTCTGCGCCTAAGCCAGCTGGGCCTGCATCCCTGCCAAAATTGGGGCAAGTCCCCCACTCGCAACCTGTACACTGCTCAAAGTAGTCTCTGCCTATTGTGCTCTCACAAGCACTGCATCCCACCCTATCCTCAAATCCTCCATGTCCTCTCGAGCCTGGGCCAACTAAGCCTCTAGCACTACCACCTGCCCATCTACTCCCCGCAGCTATCCCAAATTAGCCTCTTGGCACCCTAACGCCTCCTCTAAGCTGGCCACCTGAGCACGTAATGTCTCCACCTCCTCCATCTCCTCCCATGGATGTCACCGAGGTGTCAGCCTCTCAACCTCTGCTGCCACCCCTACCCTTGAACTCCCTGCCCCAGTATCATGTCTATCGACTCGCAGCTGCTCCACCCGTGATGGAGATAGATCACCCTACTCTGCCCTCGGCTGTCCACCGCACCATCGCGGTGCTCTACCCTGTCGTTCGCCCCTAACCTGGACCTGCTGTGCTGGAACCTCCTGCCCCACCTGTCCCTGTCCCGTTGCCACTGCTGCCACCTCCTCTACACGCTGGCCATCTCTCGCAATCACCCTCTCCTCCCCATCATCCATCACCTCCATAATGTAATCTACAATAACCTCATCTCCATCCCCATCAAGATCATCTCCACTCCCATCTGAGTCATCCCCTGATACCTCCACCGTCAGATCTGTCAATCAGGTGGGCCGATGCATCTGCCACCATACCTCATATGCAAGTGTAGTACCTGCATCCCTCACTGTGCTCCTCCAATCCCACTGAACTGGCCAAAGTGCTGCAAATCATTCAGCGCAACCTATGGTTGTAATGGTGCAGGCCAGTGGGCTGTATCTAGTGGCGTCCGCGCATATATTGCCATCTGTTGAGGCGTATCCTGTACTAAACCAAACTGATGCATAACCCGTGAGGGTAGGTACATCTCTATAGTACGGTCTACACGACCCATAAGATATCTCTGTTGAAATGTGTACGGGAGATGAGTCACATCATCGGGCCACTCCTCACAACCAATATATGGACGCCACACCACGCTAATCACGTCATCCAATATCCGCCGCCAGTGGCAGACCTGTCCAGTGTATGTATACTCTGCATCCCGATACAAAAACACAAACACCTCAAACAGCCGCCGATAATAACCGCATGTCAGCCGAGTCACAGGAATATGCTCCCAAATCCATATGTAACCCCAGTAGATAAAGCCCTGTCATGAAGATAAGCGACCGTGTGCATCTCGTGAAGCAGCTGTGCTAGCATCACTGGCCCCCATGCGTAGACAATATCATGGCTCACCATCCCCTCTATCATCCCGTCCTAGCCCACAGGAAAACCTCTGCCTCGCCTATCCGGCATCACCACACCTCCAATTAGTGCACACAGAAATAAGGCAAAGGGATCTACACCCGCCGCCAGTGTCCTATCGTAATCCAACTCCCTCCCATCTACCGAAAAAACTAGGTGCTCTACTTTGAACACTCTGGTCAATGCAGTCTGCCCCCTCCTCATGTCATAGCTCACACGTCGACCTAGAATCAATAGCTTGAGGATGCGATAAACATCCTCAAGTGTGATGGTCATCTCTCCTATCGGCAGTAGAAAGCTGCAAGTCTCGGTGTGATATCACTCCACCATGGCCGTCATCAGAGCTCTATGAGCTCGCAGCACTGGCATCGATGCCACCGTCCAAAGCCCCAGCCTCACCAGTCAAGGCCCCCATGCCTCATCAAACAGTGCCATCACGGTGGGCACTCGTCGCTCCTGCGACTGCAGTATAAACTGCTATGTATCCTGCATCCACCACTTCTTTGTTAGATACTAACTTATTTCCCCCACACACACTTTTTCTTCTAATGTCTAAAAGCCCCACACCATGTGGCCCCCACACGGACAGCCCCTGATGCAATTTTTAAAATGGTGCTACTTTTCCCTATTGTGCCAATACAGATAATGGCGCCACTGCACAACCTATATCGCACCAATCCAGACGATGGCGATGTATTACATTTTCGCGTCAATTTCCACTTTAGCACTAAAACATACAATTGCGCTATTTCCCATTATGGCGCTATTCCATACGATAGCACCGTTCTAACCCTAATATGATGCCAAAATGCCATATTTCTTTCTCCCTAGGTTTTGGCGCTAATCTAGATGATGGCGTCAATATTTCCCCCAAATGGCGACAAAACCGCCCTACCCTACCCTACCCTGGTGAATAGCGCTAATCCACAGGATTGCACTAATTTGCCTTATCTTTGGCGCCACGTGCTCCAAACCCATATCCCAAAACCCAAAAAAATGTGCGTAAAATAAAAAATCACAAAGTTCGGGTTAGGCCCTACCTAAGGTCCAGCCTCGGGTGACCGCCCGACATCTCAGAATTGCTCTGAGATGTGATGAAGTCACGAGAACTATGGGTTGCGCTCAGCCATCTCTCCTTTGTCTTTTCGTCTACAAAGTCAAAAGTGTGCCAATGTGGCACTCTTTGGGCCCACTTTGCCTAATATAGTGGGCCATGTCATCCCTCCATCTTTCCTTTTTTCCTCCAGGGTGTAGATCTTAGCCTTTTTCCTCCGTTTTTCCTCCTACCATCTTCTTTTTCCATCACCTCTCCAACTGTCACTTCTGTCGCATCCTTTCGAGAGCTTACCTGCAAAATTTTTATTTTCCTACCAACCTCTCGAGGGGGCATCCCCTATCCATCTCATTCCTTCCCGACAGCTGGGGCATATTTTTCTTCGACCTGACACCACTTCCCTCCTAGGTCCTGATGCCACGTCAAAGAGGGGCAAATGTAGACACCTAAAAATGTCTCGACCACAAACTGACTCCTGACATCCCTAAACATACCAATTTCCTTTCCAACCAATTAATTAAATTTTTATTTAATTAATTGCCCCTTTCATTTCCTAAATCTACACCATTTCATCCCCAAAATTGAATTAATTTTGTTGATTCAATAGTCCAAACCTTAGCCAATTGATTTAATAAATATGCAAAATTTATTAAATCAATTCCCCCATTTTCCCTAAATCCAATTAATTAGTTAAAACCATGTTAACTAATTAATCCAGCCTACTAATTAGCCTATCCCTACCCTAGACAATTAAATAGCTATTATTTAATTGCCTACTCTAGCCTACCTCATCCTAGCCTTAGGATTAATTAATTAAATCACTGATTAATTAATCTTATCCTCCCTCTAATCCCTCTACTAATTTATTCTAGCCACATTAATTAGGTTATTCACCTTAATTAATTGAGTCAAACCCTCATTAGCACTTCTCTCCACATCCCCCAAATTTAAAATTCAAATAAATCACACATCACATTTACTTCTCTTACACATCCCTTACACATGTCATAACTCATAAATATCCACTCTTCCTTAATGAATTTTTAATTCATTTTTACCCTTCCCCATGTGAATTTTTAATTCACAAATAATCCATCTCACCCAACCTCATTTATTCACCCATTTCCTAAAAATGAATAAAAGATTTACTTTTATTCCTAGCCCTCCATCTTCCAAGATCAAATCTAGGCCCTCCACATCACTTTCATCCTCCACTATTGATCTCTCCAATCAATCTCCACCCTTGGATAAAAATCCCTTCCAAAAATCTATAAATACAACCTCTCACAAGTCATTTTCATCATCCAAGTTTATGCAAAGTTACCATGCCAAAATCACTCTTGAGTTAGATAATGAGTTGCACAATTGAAGAGCATTTCACATTTGAAATCCATAGTCTAGGGATTATCTTGGTCTTGGGAGCTTCTTTTGGGTGCAAAGGCTCCTTCTTCCCTTGATGGGATTAGGTTTTGCATGTGAGGTATAATCTTGTGTTTTATTGCATTTGATTTAGTGTTTTACCTTCATTGCTTTATCTAATCTATAGATATCATCATGGTAAGACATGAAATGGAATCAGGAGTCATGAAATTTACCCAAAAATTTGAAGAGAAAAGAAAAACTAAAGATGATCTAAAATAATCTCTCAAGGAGAAATCAGAAGACTGCCACAAGATGGATAGAATAATCAGACATCTTGAATCCAATCTTGAAGATGCTAAAGATAATGAAGAAAAGCTAGAAGACCAAATTGTCTCTCTTAAAAGGGATCTTCAATCTGCAAATGAATACAAAGAGAAATTCAAGATAATTTCTGCTGAACTTGAAGTTCTTCTTGAAAGCCAAAAGAGGGTAGATGACAAGCGTGGCTTGGGATATGAGAAAGGTGAGAGCTCCGGATCCGGTCAGAAGAAGTTTGAATTAGAAAATCCAAGAAATGGGCCTAGAAGACCTCCGGTGAGGCAACCTAATGCTCAAAGATATCCATCCTTCAATGGATACTGTCAAAACTGTAATAACTTTGGATATAAAGCTAATCAGTGTAGGAAGAGAATGAATCAGACTAATACATCCTTCTCTGGACAGTGTTTTAACTGCAAAAGGTATGGTCACAAATCTAATGAATGTAGAAATATGCAAATGAACAATTCTTTCAATGGTATATGCTTTGCATGCAATAGAATGGGACATATGGCTAATCAATGTAGATTAAGGGCATATCACTCAAATATTGAAAGAAATGTTGTTTGCCACAATTGCAATAGATCCGGTCATATTGCCAAATTCTGTAGAAGCAAGAATTAGGACAAAGGGGGTCCAGTGCATCATAATCAGAATCAAGACAAAGGAAAAGGAAAAGTTCAAATGCGGATGAAGTTAAAAGTGAGATGAACAAGATTTGGGTGAAGAGAAGCATAGAGAATGTAGGGGATGGATCCGCACTAGAATCCGGTGCTGATATTCCTTCCAGAAATTAAAAGGTGAGCTTTGGCTTAGGGGGAGACACAAAGAAAAACATTTTCCCCCAGCTAGTTAATTGGTGTCGGAACTAGCACAAGGAGAGTTGCGGATGAAAGGGTTCACAAAGGGACATCCAAATAAGATTTGGTTAAGAGATGAAAGATCTGAAATAAGTTTTGAACAGGTTGAAGACTAATCTGGTTCATCAGTCATCTGGTGAGAAGTAGGTTTTTCAAAGTTAAATCCAACATGATTCAAACTATAGAATCTTGATCTACGGATAGATCAAATGATTAAGGAAAGATAGATAGATTATCACTTCTCTCCAAGAATAACTCTAAGTGTATTTCAATGATCTGAAAAAGATCTGTCTTAGAATAAGATGAACAAGGCAACCGGAATGACTTAGGTTGCGCATTTATTGCAGTATGAAATTAGGGCTTTCCCAGAAATAAAAGAATTCATTCGTTCGTCATTTGCACATTTGCACTCAAGAAGAAAAGAAAAGGAGCTCTACAACAAATTGTCTCAAACTCTCAAACATCAATCATTGAAGCTGATTCATCCAGCAAATTAATCTGGTTCATTTAGCGAACCCTAGAAATGTAAAAGGTATTTTCCGTTGCTGAATATCTCTCTGTAAATCTTTTGAAAATGGCTACTCTGAATGTGGTGAAGATTTCTGATAGGCCACGCCCTAAATTTAAGAAGCACCCATACAAATCTCTAGAAGTGGATCCCTCATGTGCTTTTTCCAGCATTCCGCATGGTATTTTGCATGTAGAAGATGTTAGGGTTTACATCCATGCGAACATTGAAGATTTTGGGGAATCCAAGCTGGCAGATATCTATCACAATCAGTTAATAGATGTTACTTTTGAACTCAAACCACAGTACCAGGCCATCTGGGATAAACATTTTGGTCATTGCATTCATTTCCCCTATTTTGAAGAGGATGAATGGGTCCGATATGTGTTGAGAAGAGTACATGATAACTTCTTATGGTTGAATAAACCATTTAAGATAACTAAGGATGCAATTAGGGCAGTAACTGGCTTGCACTCATTCGGAGGGATACCAGTTCTCAAATCTGTCAAAAACCAAACTGTGAGTGAGGCTACTAGATCAAAATTTGATAAGAGAGCAATGACCATAGAAGATATCTCTGATCCGGATATCAAGTTTGCATCTATGATAATTGGTTATAAGATATATCACTCCAGCAGGGAGAATTCAGTACCTGGAACTGCTGTGTATACTGCTTATGAGATGTTGAGAAACAATGCAGATTATGACCTCTATGAACTCCTTCTAAGCCAACTGATGGAAAACTTACAAAAGATTAAGAAGGACAAGAAGAACTCTTTTAAGTATGGTGGACTAATATTGGGTTTGTTTTTCTACTTTATGAATGAGCTGCCCAGATCCAATGGTTGGGTATGGTAGAATGACAGACCTATTGCCATTCAAATTAGAGACTACCTAAATGGGATTGGGAATGCTAAGGCAAGAAATACAGCTCTGTGGGGTTATTTCAAGAACTTTCAAAGTATGATGCAAGCAAGGGAGAAAATTCTAAAATCTCTAGTTGAAAAGTATAAGGATACAGTTTGCTTTATGGTAGAAACTGATGAATGCCTAATGGAAGCTGTGGAACCAAGAACAGTATGGATCATGCCTATGGGGTATGAAGTGGATGAGAAAATTATAGAGCTACATGTTCAGCACATGCTAAGTCAGGCCAAAGATTTCAAGGTAGAAAGGTTTGGAACCTTTGAAGAATTGAGTATAAAGATTCATATGGAACTAAGACAACCAGAGATAAAGAGAAAAGTGAGAAAAGAAGTAGAAAATGTTGCCAAAAGCTTTGGCATATCAAAAGAAGCACTTGATGCTAACAGAGAGAAGATGGAAAGGGCAGAGAAAGAGAAGGAAGAAGCAGAAAAGGAAAGAAGTCTGGCAAAAGCCCCCTCTCAGACCAGATCTTCTAAGAGCTCTGCACCCACCACTGCAAAGAGCTCAAAAGCATCAAAATCGGAAGCAAAATCATCCGGAAAAGGAGAAAAGAGAACCAAGAAAAAGGCAACAAGGTCTTACACAAGCCAAAAGGATGAAGAGGAGACAGAATCAGATGAGGAGGTAAGGAAGATGAGGAAAAAGAAGAATGTATCTCGTGAACCCTCTATCGATGAAGACAAGGAAAAGATGGCAGAAGAATTTGTTGAAAGGCCCACTCTGTCCTTAGATGATGTAGTTAAAGTAGTCATTATGTATGGGAACCTGCAACCAATAACAGAATTCTATGATGCATACAATGATGTAGATAAAAAGATTCTAGAGGAAGCCACAGTTAAGTATTTGAACATATATAATAAGGCTTTTATTGAAATCATATCTCTCATTCGCAAAAGCCTAGAGAAGGAATTAGAGATAAGAAAGAATAATGCTAGGGCAAAAGATCTTGAGATCTGGGAACAGATAGCCATTCATCTCTTTCCTTCAATCACTTAGAAGCAAATGAATATGATCTTCAAAGATTGCAAGGATGAGTTCCGGAGCAAAGCTAGAATGAATCAGCTTATACTCAGCGAAACTGACAAAATAGGTAAAGAGACAGAAGAGATTCTCTAGAATACTTACAAAAGATTCAACATTCCCATTGTAGAAGACTTAGGAGATGAACCCTCAGCTACAAATGTTGAAGAAGAATCTAATGAGATAGTGGCAGAAGAGGTAAAGGAGACAGTTGAAGAAAAAGGCAAGGACTTAGATTCCTCTGCTCTGGAAGAGGCGGTCCAAGATCAAGCAAACATCTCTCCTCCAGTTTCCTCTACAGACTCTGGTTTCAAAGAAAAAGAAAGAGTAGAAGAGAAGATCAGTCAACAAGCAAAAAAGAAAGAAGATGACAGTAGTAAGGCTGTAGAAGGAGAGAAAACTCCAACAGAGAAGGCCACATATGATAGTGGTAATGCTGCAGAAGGGGAGAAAATTTTGTCTCTGGCAAGAGACACAGCAGAAGCAGTCAAAAAGTTCTTGACTAAAGAAATGATGGAATTTGATGAACCTGAATTACTTCAAGGTCCATTCAATTTTGATGCCCTCTCTCCGGTCCAAACCATGAAACTAGCTTCCTTCTCTCAAGCTAAGGCAAAAGAAAAAATGCTGAAGTCTCACATGAAAGACTGTGAGCTCATATAAACTGCATCTGGTGTATTGGAAAAGATCATGCCATCTTTTTAGAAAGATCCCTCAGTCTCTTCATCCTGTAATCTCAAATCTCTAGTAAACAGTGTTAGTACACATTTTGAATCTCTAGAGAAATCAGCTGAGGAGAAGGTCCGGAAAGAGTTTTTGGATAAGAGATTCTTGGAGCTATAAGGCTTAATAACAAATGATAGGAGAGTTATGGATATTGGAATAAAGAGCTTGGAAAATGCTCTTAAAGATGGTGGAAATATCTACAAATTTTGTCTATCCTGGCCTAAAGTGACCAAGGATATTGAGAAGAAAGTAAAAGAGCAAGAGGTTAAACTGACAAGTTTATCTCAAAATTTTGACTCTCTCCTCTTCTATAGTAAATCAGGAATGTCAAACTATTGTA
Organism: Cunninghamia lanceolata; assembly: GCA_027924645.1. Taxonomy (NCBI): domain Eukaryota; kingdom Viridiplantae; phylum Streptophyta; class Pinopsida; order Cupressales; family Cupressaceae; genus Cunninghamia; species Cunninghamia lanceolata. Next base: position 7,388,406 of record BSBN01000103.1, read on the forward strand.
ATCATGAATCAGATTAAGAAGTTTGAGGAGAGGAAGAACATATTAAGCAGAATGAGTGAGCTCAGAGGAATGATTATCCCCAAACTAGAGGCCATGCATGAGGCCCTAACAGATGCCCATACCATAGCCCGGACTAGTGATCTGACAGATCTCAAGAGGGCAGAAGAATTCGCATTCCTGTTGAATGGTCACATCTCAATTTTGGACAGGATGAAGCAGTGTTGGGCGACAGAAGTTGTACAGTTGAAGACAACTTTTGCAAACATACTACAGTATATGTAAGTATAACCTATCAATATACTTATGCGGCTAAGTACAGTTGAATTTTTAGGCAGTTTTGGTGTGCGGAGCCTACCCTTTTCCATTGATGTCAAAGGGGGAGTGAAGAGCAGTGAAAAATGTGGAGTCCAGCTAAGGGGGAGCTCTGGTAAAATGTACATTAGAAGAGAGCATCAACCAAGGGGGAGTATAGTATAATACTTAGTCATTTTTCACTAAGTGTTGCCATCAATGCCAAAGGGGGAGATTGTTGGCAAGAGACACATTGTAGCTTCATGATTGTTGTCATTGATGGCAACAAAGTTCATCCCACACATCCGCAAGACGTGGTGTGCCTATACTAAAAGTCAGATTGAAGAGTGTTGTGGTCTGGTAAGCAAGAACAAAGTATGTGGTAAGGTTTGACAGTCAGGTCCAGATCTCTAAGAGGAAGTATCTTTGGAAAGTGTGGACTTGGGGAAGTGAAGAGGAGTACCTTAGCTGATAGATTCTAGGAATTGAGCCTCCCGTAATGAAAGAGTAAAGAGATATAAGCATTTAAGTATTGGGGTCCGGTTTAGTAGAACAGACAGAGGAAGAACTGACAGGTAGAACATCAGAAGTTATTCCGGATGAGATGTCGTGGTGTTAAAGACTCTTAAGGTATCATTCATGATTGACCGACTTGTTAGATGACTTTTATAAGTTTCTTTTTGATCCGCATCACTTGGTAAGCAAGGACTCAGCTGACAGACTAGAGTTTGGGAAATATTGACTATTCCGGATGCCGACTAGAAAGAGGATGAAATCCTTTGTGCGGATATATATACCAGATGCATTTCGGTGAAAAGGTGTGTTGTGTTATGGAGTATGCAAAGAAAAGCAGAAGAACAGTGTGAAAGCAGCCAGACAGATCTGGTATGTGACAAGTCAACAGCACCAAAGAAGAAGAAGGATGACATGCAGCAGATCAGTATATTGAGTCTAACTGGAATTGAACCTCAGCATATGTAGATGCTTCTCATCAATTCAAGGATCTTTTTATTCTTCTTACAACTTGTAGACAATGAGTCTCTTGTAGGCAGTGAGCCTCTTGTGAGCAGTGTACTCAGGCAGTGAGCCCTAATTGGCAAGTGCCATTTTGTATTTCTATTCTTCTAATAGAGAATACAATCTTGGGTTAATCACCCGTGGTTTTCTCCCTTAACAGGGTTTTCACGTCAAAAATATTCTATCATGTGTATTTCCATTTCATGGTTATGTTTGTTTATTTGAATTGATGTTGCATTAATTATTAAGAAAGTTTAGAAAGAAGAAATAATTAAGATAACTAATTCACCCCCCCTCTCAGTTATCAACAATTGGTATCAGAGCTAAGTTCCTCCAAATAGAGCCTAAAAGGTTGAGGAAGATCTAGGAGTTAAGATGGATGTGTATGGTATGAGGGAGCATCTTCAGTCTGCCCTAGATGATCTTGAGCAATCTAATTCTAAAGTCAAAGAATTGAAGGAAAGACTCAAACAAGCTGATAATTTCATAAATGAACTAAAAGGGAAACTAAGTCTCTCTATTAAAAAGAGAAAGGAACTATTTCAACAATTGGCAAGTTAAGGTGAAGAAAATGATAGAAATGGAGATCTTAAGGAGAAAACCAAGCTATGTGAAAAATTATCAAAAGAGATCATCATGGTAAGACATGAAATGGAATAAGGAGTCATGAAATTTACCCAAGAAATTGAAGAGAAAAGAAAAACTGAAGATGATCTAAAACAATCTCTCAAGGAGAAATTAGAAGACTGCCACAAGATGGATAGCATAATCAGACATCTTGAATCCAATCTTGAAGATGCTAAAGATAATGTAGAAAAGCTAGAAGACCAAATTGTCTCTCATAAAAGGGATCTTCAATCTGTAAATGAATACAAAGAGAAATTTAAGATAAGTTCTGCTCAACTTGAAGTTCTTCTTGAAAGCCAAAAGAGGGTAGATGACAAGCGTGGCTTGGGATATGAGAAAGGTGAGAGCTCCGGATCCGGTCAAAAGAAGTTTGAATTAGAAAATCCAAGAAACAGGCCTAGAAGACCTCCGGTGAGGCAACCTAAAGCTCAAAGATATCCATCCTTCAATGGATACTGTCAAAACTGCAATAACTTTGGACATAAAGCTAATCAGTGTAGGAAGAGAATGAATCAGACTAATACATCCTTCTCCGGATAGTGTTTTAACTATAAAAGGTATGGTCACAAATCTCATGAATGCAGAAATATGCAAATGAACAATTCTTTCAATGGTAGATGTTTTGCATGCAATAGAATGGGACATATGGCTAATCAATGCAGATCAAGGGCATATCACTCAAATATGCAAAGAAATGTTGTTTGCCACAATTGCAATAGATCCGATCATATTGCCAAATTTTGTAGAAGCAAGAATCAAGACAAAAGGGGTCCGGTGCATTATAATCAGAATCAAGACAAAGGAAAAGGAAAAGTGAATGCAGATGAAGTTAAAAGTGAGATGAACAAGATTTGGGTGAAGAGAAGCAAAGAGAATGTAGGGGATGGATCAAATGATTAAGGAAAGATAGATAGATTATCATTTCTCTCCAAGAATAACTCTAAGTGTATCTCAGTGATCCAGAAAAGATCTGTCTTAGAATAAGATGAACAAGGCAACCAGAATGACTTAGGTTGCGCATTTATTGCAGTATGAAATTAGGGCTTTCCCAGAAATAAAAGAATTCATTCATTTGTCATTCACACATTTGCACTCAAGAAGAAAAGAAAAGGAGCTCTGCAACAAATTGTCTCAAATTCTCAAAGATCAATCATTGAAGCCGATTCATCCAGCAAATTAATCTGGTTCATTCAGTGAACCCTAGAAACGTAAAAGGTATTTTCTGTTGTTGAATATCTCTCTATAACTCTTTTGAAAATGGCTGCTATGAATGTGGTGAAGATTTCTGATAGGCCACACCCTAAATTTAAGAAGCACCCATACAAATCTCTAGAAGTGGATCCCTCAGGTGTTTTTTTCAGCATTGCGCATGGTATTTTGCATGTAGAAGATGTTAGGGTTTACATCCATGCGAACATTGAAGATTTTGGGGAATCCAAGCTGGCAGATATCTATCACAATCAGTTAATAGATGTTACTTTTGAACTCAAACCACAATACCAGGCCATTCAGGATAAACATTTTGGTCAATGCATTCATTTCCCCTATTTTGAAGAGGATGAATGGGTCTGGTATGTGTTGAGCAGAGTACATGATAACTTCTTATGGTTGAATGAACCATTTAAGATCACTAAGGATGCAATTAGGGTAGTAACTGGCTTGCACTCATCCAGAGGGATACCAGTTCTCAAATCTGTTAAAAACCAAACTGTGAGTGAGGCTACCGGATCAAAATTTGATAAGAGAGCAATGACCATAGAAGATATCTCTGATCTGGATATCAAGTTTGCATCTATGATAATTGGTTATAAGATATATCACTCCAGCAGGGAGAATTCAGTACTCAGAACTGCTATGTATACTGCTTATGAGATGTTGAGAAACAATGCAGATTATGACCTCTATGAACTCCTTCTAAGCCAACTGATGGAAAACTTACAGAAGATTAAGAAGGACAAGAACTCTTTTAAGTATGGTGGACTAATATTGTGTTTGTTTTTCTACTTTATGAATGAGCTGCCCAGATCCAGTGGTTGGGTATGGCAGAATGACAGACCTGTTGCCATTCAAATTAGAGACTACATACATGGGATTGGGAATGCTAAGGCAAGAAATACAGCTCTGTGGGGTTATTTCAAGAACTTTCAGAGTATGATGCAAGCAAGGGAGAAAATTCCAAAATCTCTAGTTGAAAAGTATAAGGATACAGTTTGCTTTATGGTAGAAACTGATCAGTGCCTAATGGAGGCTGTGGAACCAAGAATAGTATGGATCATGCCTATGGGGTATAAAGTGGATGAGAAAATTGTAGAGCTACATGTTCAGTACATGCTAAGTCAATCCAAAGATCCCAAGGTAGAAAGGTTTGGAACCTTTGAAGAATTGAGTATAAAGATTCATGTGGAACTAAGACAACCAAAGATAAAGAGAAAGGTGAGAAAAGAAGTAGAAACTGTTGCCAAAAGCTTTGGCATATCAAAAAGAAGCACTTGATGCTAACAGAGAGAAGATAGAAAGGGTAGAGAAAGAGAAGGAAGAAGCAGAAAAGGAAAGTAGTCTGGCAAAAGCCCCCTCCTGGACCAGATCTTCTAAGAGCTCTGCACCCACCACTGCAAAGAGCTCAAAAGCATCAAAACCAAAAGCAAAATCATCCAGAAAAGAAGAAAAGAGAACCAAGAAAAAGACAACAAGCTCTTACACAAGCCAAAAGGATGAAGAAGAGACAGAATTAGATGAGGAGGTAAGGAAGATGAGGAAAAAGAAGAAAGTATCTGGTGAACCCTCTACCGGTGAAGAAAAGGAAGAGATGGTAGAAGAATTTGTTGAAAGTCCCACTCTGTCCATAGATGATGTAGTTAAAGAAGTCACTATGTATGGGAACCTGCAACCAATAACAGAATTCTATGATGCATACAATGATGCAGATAAAAAGATTCTAGAGGAAGCCACAGTTAAGTATTTGAACATATATAATAAGGCTTTTATTGAAATCATATCTCTCATTCCCAAAAGCCTAGAGAAGGAATTAGAGATAAGAAAGAATAATGCTAGGGCAAAGGATCTTGAGATCTAGGAACAGATAACCATTCAGCTCTTTCCTTCAATCACTCAGAAGCAAATGAATATGATCTTCAAAGATTGCAAGGATGAGTTCCGGAGCAAAGCTAGAATGAATCAGCTTATGCTCGGTGAAACTGACAAAATAGGTAAAGAGATAGAAGAGATTCTCTAGAATGCTTACAAAAGATTCAACATTCCCATTGTAGAAGACTTAGGAGATGAACCCTCAACTCCAAATGTTGAAGAAGAATCTACTGAGACAGTGGCAGAAGAGGTAAAGGAGACAGTTGAAGAAAAAGGCAAGGACTTAGATTCCTCTGCTTTAGAAGAGGTGGTCCAAGATCAAGAAAACATCTCTCCTCCAGTTTCCTCTACAGACTCTGGTTTCAAAGAAAAAGAGAGAGTACAAGAGAAGATCAGTCAAGAAGCAAAAGAGAAAGAAGATGACAGTAGTAAGGCTGCAGAAGGAGAGAAAACTCCAACAGAGAAGGCCACATATGATAGTGGTAAGGCTGCAAGAGGGAAGAAAATTCTGTCTCTGGCAAGAGACACAGCAGAAGCAGTCAAAGAGTTCTTGACTAAAGAAATGACGGAATTTGATGAACCGGAATTGCTTCAAGGTCCATTCAATTTTGATTCCCTCTCTCCGGTCCAAACCATGAAACTGGCTTCCTTCACTCAAGCTAAGACAAAAGAAAAAATGCTGAAGTCTCACATGGAAGACTGTGAGCTCATAGAAACTACATCCGGTGTATTGGAAAAGATCATGCCATCTTTTTAGAAAGATCCCTCAGCCTTGTCATCCAGTAATCTCAAATCTCTAGTAAACAGTGTTAGTACACATTTTGAATCTCTAGAGAAATCAGCTGAGGAGAAGGTCCAGAAAGAGATTCTTGGAGCTACAAGGCTTAATAACAAATGATAGGAGAGTTATGGATATTGGAATAAAGAGCTTGGAAAATGCTCTTAAAGATGGTGGAAATATCTACAAATTTTGTCTATCCTGGCCTAAAGTGACCAAGGATATTGAAAAGAAAGTAAAAGAGCATGAGGATAAACTGACAAGTTTATCTCAAAATTTTGACCCTCTCTCCTCTTCTATAGTAAATCAAGAATGCCAAACTATTGTAATCATGAATGAGATTAAGAAGTTTGAGAAAGAGAGGAAGAACATATTAAGCAGAATGAGTGAGCTTAGAGGGATGATTATCCCCAAACTAGAGGCCATGCATGAGGTCCTAACAGATGCCCAGATCACAGCCCGGACCAGTGATCTGACAGATCTCAAGAGGGCAGAAACTTTCGCATTCCTGTTGAATGGTCACATCTCAATTTTGGACAGATGAAGCAGTGTTGGTTGACAGAAGTTGTACAGTTGAAGATAAATTTTGTAGACATACTACAGTATATGTAAGTATAACCTATCTATATACTTATGTGGCTAAGTACAGTTGAATTTTTAGGCAGTTTTGGTGTGTGGACCCTACCCTTTGCCATTGATGCCAAAGGGGGAGTGAAGAGCAGTGAAAAATGTGGAGTCCAGCTAAGGGGGAGCTCTAGTAAAATGTACATTAGAAGAGAGCATCAACCAAGGGGGAGTATAGTATAACACTTAGTCATTTTTCACTAAGTGTTGCCATCAATGCCAAAGGGGGAGATTGTTGGCAAGAGACACATTGTAGCTTCATGATTGTTGTCATTGATGGCAACAAAGTTCATCCCACACATCCGCAGGACATTGTGTGCCTATACCGGAAGTCAGATTGAAGAGTGTTGTGGTCTGGTAAGCAAGAACAGAGTATGTGGCAAAGTTTGACAGTCAGGTCCGGATCTCTCAGAGGAAGTATCTTTGGAAAGTGCAGACTTGGGGAAGTCAAGAGGAGTACCTTGACTGATAGATTCCAGGAATTGAGCCTCTGATAATGAAAGAGTAAAGAGATATAAGCATTTAAGTATTGGGGTCTGGTTTAATAGAACAGATAGAGGAAGAACTGACAGGCAGAACATCAGAAGTTATTCCGGATGAGATGTCATGGTGTTAAAGACTTTAAGGTATCATTCATGATTGGCCGACTTGTTAGATGACTTTTATAAGTTTCTTTTTGATCCGCATCACTTGGTAAGAAAGGACTCAGCCGATAGACTAGAGTTTGGGAAATATTGACTATTCTAGATGCCGACTAGAAAGAGGATGAAATCCTTTGTGCGGATATATATACCAGATGGATTTCGGTGAAAAGGTGTGTTGTGTTATGGAGTATACAAAGAAAAATAGAAGAATAGTGTGAAAGCAGCAAGACAGATCCGGTATGTGACAGGTCAACAGCACCAAAGAAGAAGAAGGATGAAGTGCAGCAGATTAGTATATTGAGTCTAACCGGAATTGAACCTCAGCATATGTAGATGCTTCTCATCAGTTCAAGGATCTTGTTATTCTTCTTACAACTTGTAGACAGTGAGTCTCTTGTAGGCAGTGAGCCTCTTGTGAGCAATGTGCTCGGGCAGTGAGCCCTAATTGGCAAGTGCCATTTTATATTTCTATTCTTCTAACAGAGAATATAATCTTGGGTTAATCACCCCGTGGTTTTCTCCCTTAACAAGGTTTCCACATCAAAAATATTGTGTCATGTGTATTTCCATTTCATGGTTATGTTTGCTTATTTGAATTGATGCTACATTAATTATTAAGAAAGTTCATAAAGAAGAAATAATTAAGATAACTGATTCACCCCCCCTCTCAGTTATCAACAGATTGTGCTTCAATCCTTCAACATACAGTACATTACCGGTTTTGTTCTTTCCATCAAAAGAAATAGTTCCTCTACCTCTGATTCTGCCAACAGAATTATCACTAAACTTTACCACTCCTCCTAAATATAAGAACTTATTTTTATCACCTGTCATATTATGAGAGCATCCATTGTGAATGGCCCAATCATCCTTTTCTTCAACTTGGGCAGCCAAAGCTCTTTCTACAACTTTATGATTGACAGATTCAGAGGGCATTAGATTTTCTTCCTTGATGGCAATAAACACCCAATCACTTCCAGATTTGTTTCCTATCTCTGATTCATCATCTGTTACTCCTTCATTAGCATCCTCTTCATGAACATAGTAACAATTCTTTTGGAACCTTGATCTGTTAGGAGTTGGCCTTGAAAATCTTTTCAGACACTTTGAGGCAAAATGACCAATCTTGTTGTAGTTAAAACACTTAAAAGGAAATTTTCCTTCATACTTACCAGATTGTCTTGGTAGTCTTTTTGCAATAAGGGCTTCAAGCTGTGCAGTTTCAGTTTCTTCTTCTTCCAAGTCCATTTTTTCTTTTTCATACCATGATAGTTTCCTTGAAGAGTTCTCTCCCAGATCAAACCTTTGTTTTCCTTTTACAGAGGCACTGGCTTTGAATGCAGATTCATTCTTGGGGAGTCATCTCCAAACTCAGTCATTTCAAATGCAGCCAATTTACCAGCCAATTGATCTCTTGTTATAGTTGTATAGGCTCTGAATTCTTCAATGGCAGCAACCTTGATTTTATAAGAAGTGGGAAGGGATCTGAGAATTTTGCCAACAATCTCATCTTCATCCAAGACTCCACCAGCATTTCTAATTCCACAAATAAGCTCATTTACTCTTGGCATAAAAGTAGTCATATTTTCATCTTCTCTCATCTTCAGATTTTCAAATTTTCCTTTTAGACTTTGTAGCCAAGAGCATTGTTATGACATCACATTGTATGTTTGCAACAACAGTCACCTAAGAGAGGTAGGTTTTTGTCCAAGGTTTTGTAAACCATGTCAAGTCAAAAGGTGCCCTGTAGCACCCAAAAGGTAGTCGTCATCATACATCAACAATCGAAAATAGATTCTATAGGGGAGGGCATAAAATGAAACAAAGAGGAATGCATGATCCATGAGGCTAGAAGGTACACATGTTAACTTCCTAGAATCTTGAAAAGAACAGTCCATCAGAGTCATGACAATAAAATAGTATAAAGGCAGTTGTGGAGGGCAGAAAGAACAACAGTATTCATGATCCAAGGGAAGGGTCAAACCTTGTAATAGATCTACAGATGGTATTTAAGCTAGCAGTGATTAGTAGGGTATGTCAACTATTAGGAAGATTATACAAACACAAAAGGTTTTGGTAACATCTATAGGGTGTTTCAACGCTACCTTGTCAAAGGAGACATCTACTACCATAGAGGATCTTACCAATCAAATGATGAAGAAGAATTGATGGATTTAGGATAGTAGCATTGTTTGATATTTTGGATGAAGCCTATGGAGTGAGAAACTTTTAAAGGACTGTTATCTAAAGGCAGAAAAACACAGTCATAAAAGACAATGTGACAATGAGCACAAAGATAGAGATGATGCAGTTAGGTAGTAACAGACAACAATGCAGGTTGCATGCGAGTAGTACATGTTATGATAAAGAGAAATGAAGCATCGTATTGTTCATCAGAATGTATGATACATCAAATAGATTTATCATGAGCCCTTGTAAACATGATGGAACAACATAGAGCAAGTTTTAGCATCATTGCTAGAAAGATAATCCATACTTTCTAGGATAGTAATACAATCACAATGATCTTATGCCATGAAGATATAGTCCAAAGAGTTTGTATATCATCATGTCCTTGTGATAGTACCATGGAGAGAAGGATGAAACCCTACAGAGATTATCTCAAGAAATGCAGTAAGCAATATTAGTGTATGCAGATGATAAAGGTCTTAGGGACAGATACCTTCGATCAAGGAGCAGTCATGCAATAAGAAGAAGGATCACATAAAGGGTCTAATGGCATATGGAGAACAAGCCTGCACTAGCATGTGGATGTTCAAGTGGTGCATGAGCACCCCATTACCGTCAAGAAGCCCCCTATTATCATTTTAATTATTGTAAGGCCTAGCGCCAATTGTTTTGATTTGGACAAATGTGTCCCCTAGATAGTCCCATGTTGTGAGCCGATTTGGCATAGCTGGCAAGAAGTAGCTGTAACTATCCGAGTTGTAACTGTCGTGTAACAAATGGCAGAGGTGACGAATCGATTGAGATTCCACCATGTGTAACTGCCAAGAAGTGAGCCTTTAAAATAGGCAATCCCTGTTTGTTAAAGCAGGAAGGGAGGAAAGAGAAAAAAAGAGCAACAGAGAAGCGTGTAATCTTAGAAAGAGAAATAAAATTTAGTGTTTTGTAGAGCAATCGAGTTTTGATTCATTCCACTGGTCGAGACCTCGGTCGAGACCAGTGGAATGCCAATCCGTTTTTAATTTCTCCTCTCTGTTGTTCTGTGCTGTTTTGCTTTTCTGTATTAGTTTAGAAATATGTGTGTGTATAGTTGCAGAGAATGGCCACGACATTGTGGAAGACAGTTAGAACCCATCGGGAAGAAAGCCTCACAAGATCTATAGAAGTGATCGCAGAAAGAAATCTCTGTGTGCATTGGCATGAACCTTGGCATCGGGCTGAGGAGATGATTGTTTGGCCGAAGTGTTAAGTCGCAGCAAACCTCACCGTTGAACCATCGGAGTGAACCATTGTGCTGAACTGGTTCAAAGAAACAGTTCAACGAAGTTCACGAGTTCAACAGTTAAATGAACTCGTAGGTTCATTTGGTTCAAGCAAACGGTTCGAACGAATGGTTCAAAGTAACAGTTCAACAGAAAGGTTCAAGGCAGTGGTTCAACAAAACAGTTCAATGAAATGGTTCAAGGTAAAGGTTCATCGACGAGAGTCAAAGGCATTGGCTTAAGGAAATTATGTCCATCCGATGGTGAAAGTCTCATCGATAGCAACCTTGGTTGAAGGCATCAGCGTGAGCATAAGTATCGAGCTGAGAAATTGATCGTGGGCCGACGGTTGAAGGTCATACCAATCGGGAAGATTGTAGTGAGGTCTCGCCGACACAAAATATCAGTGTGAAATGCACCGTCGGGGAATTTGTTAGTGGCTTCACCGATAGTAATGGGTCCTGCCGATAGAAGGAGTGCATCGGCGTAAGTGTTCCCATTGGCGAGGTTGAGAAATGTTTGACCGAAGATGTGTGTCTCACCGACAGTGCAGTTTGAAGGAGCCTTTGAGGCCATCGGCGTAAGTATGTATATCAGAGGACAACGGAGGAGTCACCCCGACAGTATAAGTCTGAGCGATGGTTTCTAACCATCGGAAAGAATATCATGTCGGTGAAAGAAATTAGGAGGTGGCCGATAGATTAGGTCTGGCCGATGTGAAAATGGAAGCATATTTTGGTATTATGTGGTCTTAAGTAAGGGGTTATTAAAGAAAATGAAGCCTAAACCCTAGGTTGGTGGGTTTTAATGGGTTGTTCACCCTGTTTTGTAAGCTATTGCCCATTCCTCTGCATCAAATTGGTATCAGAGCTAGCGAAAGCTCTAGGAATCTAAGTGAGAGATTGGTGTTCTGGTTTGCTAATATTTGTGGTTGCAGATGCATGTCCACAAGCTGCAAGCAGGCAGATAAGAGATCTGTCATGGAACCACAGGAGATGGTTCAAGGGCCTGAGAAGGAGGTCCAGTGAGTGTCGCCAAAAGTCCTGGGGAGAGAGGCAAGAGAGGACTCCTAGGTGAGGGATAGAAGTGTTGGTGCAGCATTGAGGTTGGACTTATAGCAGCATCTGGAGGAGAAGCCAGTTAAACTCCGTTGAGAGGAGTCACCATTGAATGGTACAAGTAGCAGAGGCATCAAGTTTGAAGACACCAAGAGATAGAGTTGTTGCAGTTCTCACCGAGCATTTCCATGGGACATGAAATTTTTTCAAGTCTGGAAGTATGGTGCAGGAGCACCCCACTACCGTCAAGAAGCCCCCTATTATCATTTTAATTATTGTAAGGCCTAGCGCCAATTGTTTTGATTTGGACAAATGTGTCCCCTAGATAGTCCCATGTTGTGAGCCGATTTGGTATAGCTGGCAAGAAGTAGTTGTAACTATCTGAGTTGTAACTATCGTGTAACAAATGGCAGAGGTGACGAATCAATTGAGATTCCACCGTGTGTAACTACCAAGAAGTGAGACTTTAAAATAGGCAGTCCCTGTTTGTTAAAGCAGGAAGGGAGGAAAGAGAAAAAGAGGAGCAACAGAGAAGCGTGTAATCTCAGAAAGAGAAATAAAATTTAGTGTTTTGTAGAGCAATCGAGTTTTGATTCATTCCACTGGTCGAGACCAGTGGAATGCCAATCTATTTTTAATTTCTCCTCTTTATTGTTCTGTGTTGTTTTGCTTTTCTGTATTAGTTTAGAAATATGTGTGTGTATAGTTGCAGAGAATGGCCACGGCATTGTGGAAGACAGTTAGAACCCATTGGGAAGAAAGCCTCGCAAGATCTATAGAAGTGATCGCAGAAAGAAATCTCTGTGTGCATCGGCATGAACCTTGGCATTAGGCTGAGGAAATGATTGTTTGGCCGAAGTGTTAAGTTGCAAGGAACCTCACCGTTGAACCATCGTGCTGAACTAGTTCAAAGAAACGGTTCAACGAAATTCACGAGTTCAACAGTTAAATGAACTCGTAGGTTCATTTGGTTCAAGCAAACGGTTTGAACGAATGGTTCAAAGTAACAGTTCAACTGAAAGGTTCAAGGCAGTGGTTCAACAAAACGGTTCAATGAAATGGTTCAAGGTAAAGGTTCATCGGCGAGAGTCAAAGGCATCGGCTTAAGGAAATTATGTCCATCCGACAGTGAAAGTCTCATCGATAGCAACCTTGGCTGAAGGCATCAGCGTGAGCATAAGTATCGAGCTGAGAAATTGATCGTGGGCCGATGGTTGAAGGTCATACCGATCGGGAAGATTGTAGTGAGGTCTCGCCGACAAGAAATATCGGCGTGAAATGCATCATCGGGGAATTTGTTAGCGGCTTCACCGATAGTAATGGGTCATGCCGATAGAAGGAGTGCATCGGCGTAAGTGTTCCCATCGGCGAGGTTGAGAAATGTTTGACCAAAGATGTGTGTCTCGCTGACAGTGCAGTTTGAAGGAGCCTTTGAGGCCATTGGCGTAAGTATGTATATTGGAGGACAACGGAGGAGTCACCCCGACAGTATAAGTCTGAGCGATGGTTTCTAACCATCAGAAAGAATAGCATGTCGGTGAAAGAAATTAGGAGGTGGCCGATAGATTAGGTCTAGCCGATGCGAAAATGGAAGCATATTTTGGTATTATGTGGTCTTAAGTAAGGGGTTATTAAAGAAAATGAAGCCTAAACCCTAGGTTGGTGGGTTTTAATGGGTTGTTCGCCCTGTTTTGTAAGCTATTGCCCGTTCCTCTGCATCATCAAGGGCCTATTAAGATCTTCAAAGTTACTTGGAATGAAGGTTGTTAAACAAAGATTGACAAGGAAAGCATAAACCTAATGCATGGGATAGTGAAAAATAGATGACTATCATAACAAGTGAAAGAAGACAGTCTATGATATCAAAGGAAAATCTCAAAAAGCAATGCAACAAAGTCAAGATAGACAGCAAGCACAATTCTACCAGAGAAAATGGGAACAGTCATAGAGAAACTCTTGAATATAGTAGGGAATTCAATGAAAAGGTGACACTAGATAGTGAAGGCATCAAAAGAACCATAGTCAAAATGATAAGATGGATATCACTATCAAAAAAGAAACTAGCATGCTGAGGTTAGAAATAGTCATAAACATGACTGTGATAACAAGGAAATAGTCATCATGAGCTAGAAAAGAAAAAATCCTTAGCACAACATTAAGACATCTGTTCATCAGAGGAAAGCAAACAATGAATAGATGAAGGAAACAACAAAGATGAAATTGTCACCAAGAACCAAAGGGGCAATGCATTCATTTGAGGTACTACAATTGGACAGCAACCTGCATCCCATTCTTCAGGCCCTTGGATTTTGAAGGCCCTGATTAAGATTGCATAACATGGTTCTATTGCTCAAGCTGTGGTGGTTATGGAGTCATGAGGAATGATTGGGATGAACATGGTGGTATTGTTGGAGTGATAGTGTGGAGTATCCTTATGCAAGAATCTAGCTTGAAAATCAATCTGAGGTGTATTATATGTCCATCTATGGTTACATCTAGCCTGCATTTAATCCCTATAACCCTATATCTTAGATGATGTCTATGGCATGGACGAGAAATTTCTTGTTCATCAGTCTTATTATACTGGTTATATCTACCAACAACCTTTTACTCCCCAGCGTATGTTCAACCTCCCACAACATATGGATCAGAGGTTTCCCTACCATTTTCTTAGGATTTCAGGCCTAATTGTTGCAGCATAGATTTCTAAAGAAATTTGACAGTCATACAAATAGTGGGCAGATAAAGAATAGTTATGAAATAGTCATAGGGGACACTTATACCAATAAAGGAATAACATGACTATCACGTGAAACCTATAGAGAGCAGAGAGTTTTCATCAATTCTTACATAGTGCAACTAAAGTTGTATACAGGTATTTCTTTGTAGAAATGAAAAATAGGGTTTACATTGCCATTTATATCACTCTCGAAGCATTTAAAAAAAGGTTTTCTACAGTGCTTTAATTTTCTCAGAGGATCATGCCAGAAGTGAGCAATTTGTTAGGACCAGGAAGATCCATAATGTCAAAACCAAAGGAAAATGTATGACAACAAATCTCAGAAAATCTCCTACAGAAGAACAAGAGCACAGTTAGGGTTTTAAAACCCTAATAAAGCATAATGACAAAAGAATGTTCAATTATCAAACAGAAATGATAGATCTTGCTACTTTATGTAGCATTATACCTAAAAAAAGGCTGTCATTTATGATTGAAATGAAAACATCTATCTCAGTCATGGAGAAATACAGAAATATTTATCAAATACAGTGAGGAAAACTATAGAAAAGTCATGGAAATCTATATTTTTGTTCCAGAAAAGAGTTTGCCAACTCACCTTCAAATTTTTGACAGAAAATGTCAAAGAAGCCAGTGAGAATGCCTTGAAACCATCTACAGAAGCCTCGAGCATCAAACCCTTGTGTCGGCAGTAATGGAATAGCAGACAACAAGTTTGCAAAAATGCAAAGTGCCAAATGAGAGTCAAAACTTGCTTTTTGTTTCTTGGGGTTTCAAAACCCTAAAGACCCAATAGGGTTTTCTTTATTGTCTTTTATTTCTTTTAATACCTTTTAATAAGCCCATGGTCAAAACTTCATAACACATGATACCTAGTAATATGCTACGAGGTGGCCATACATCTTAAGACTTTTGTGTTAGGTCTTTTGTATTCTTTATACTAGGGAAAGCACGTTAATGTTGTTTTCATTCTTGTATTTATTTTTTCTTTGCATACATTATTTAATGTAAATCAATAGACTCAAAATGATGACATTATAAATATTTTTAGGGTTATTGTTACTTTTTTTAATGCAAAGGAGAGTAAAGGAGAGTGATAGAGTCCTTATTGCCTTGGATATTATGCAGTTTTGAGTTGTGAAGATGTGGCATACACATGCCAATGATATAGCATCTTGTTTTGCCTTAGAGGAGAGAAGGTTTGACTCTTCATGTTTGACTAAGTCCTGATGGAATTTTTCTTGCATTTTGGACTCTTTTGGATGAGATCTAGTGGCTAGATTTTAGGCTTTTTCAAGGCATCCGACCCCAATCAGTTTGAAATTCCTTGTATTGTGGAACCACTTGGATAGTGGTGGATATAGTCACTTTTGTGACTTTTTTGTAGAGAGTTCTTACATGCAGATTTTAGAGACTTGTGATTTTGATCCTTGCTTAGATTGTAATAGTTTGTAACTCATTCATCTTTGGACATGGAATACAGTGGATACCTTGGTTATTTCTGGTGATGAAAACTCTTGCCTTTCTTTTGTTAGTGTAGTCTTGTGTGTGTTGAATGATTGATCAAGTTATTTGTAAAATTGTCTTAGTTTCCTTATAACTTTGTCTCATATATTGTACCTTTGTTGCAAGTAGTAAGCTAATGCAGGTTACTAATTGTGTTGGTAAATGCATATAACTTGTTAATTGTGAAATTCTTTTCCTTTTGCAAGTTATTGTATCCTTAACCTTTTAGTGAAATATTTATGCAATAGCATCCATAATAGATTGTACAAAATTAGTTTCTATCAGTTTGAGCTAAGTGTAAACAAGTCTGAATTTCATCATCTTTTTCAATTTGGTCTATCACCATTTTGCTTTAAGTTTTCAATTTAGTTTTCTGAGTTTCCTCCTTCCATTTTCTCTGCAAAAAATCATTAGTTTAGGTGATTACCAACTAGGAAGCTGGCCTTTTCCAGAGGTTGACCTTTGTTTTTAAAGATACCCATAGATTTAGAGGTCTTCCCATGATTCAGTAGATTATTAAACTTTACGTTTAATAGGGTGCAAATTTCACTTATAACAGATCTTGCTATTTTTGTTTGTTCATGCTTCTTTCTTTTGGATGTATGTGGTAAACTATTAAAGGAACAAAGTAACAAGTTTTACAGAACTCTGATTCACGCCCTGCTCTCAGTGTTCCTTAATTTCAACAATTGGTATCAGAGCTTGGTTCCTTAGAAGAAGTTTAACACCTTGAGGAAGATCTAGGAAGGTGTTTTCAATGGGTTCATTCAAGCATTCTGATGGCATCAATCAACAACTCCAAGTAGCCTTAGATGATCTTGATTTGTCCAGAGCAGAAATCAGAGATCTACAAGAGAAACTTAAAGATGTTGAAGATTTCATTGAGACCTTAAAAGGACAACTGAACAAATCTAATGAAAAGAGAAAGGAGCTACTTCATCAACTAGCAAATCAAAATGAAGACAATGACATGGATGAGGCCTTGAAGGAGAAGACAAAAGAATGTGAGAAGATAACAAAAGAAGTTGTTGTCCTAAAACATGAGATGGAATCTGGGATGATGAGACTAACCAAGGAAATTGAGGAAAGGAAGAAGACTGAGGAAAAATAGAATCAATCTCTGAAAGAAAGAACAAAAGAATGCTACAGATTAGATAGGATAATTGGCCATCTAGAGTCTGATCTACAAGAAACTAGGGACAATGAGGAAGAACTTGAAAGATGAATTGTCATTCTCAAACATGACCTAGAAGTTGCAAATGACTATAAAGAGAAATTCAAGATAATCTTAGCTAAACTTGAGGTGCTACTTGATAGTCAGAAGAAGGCAGATGATAAGCGTGGTCTGGGATTTGAGAAAGGTGAAATCTCTGGATCCAGTCAAAGAAATCCTGAAGCAAGAAATCAAAGAAGGAATCCTAGAAGGCCTCTGGTAAGACAACCTAATGCTCAAAGGTATCCTTCTTTCAATGGGAATTGTTTCAAATGCAATAATTATGGTCATCGATCTAATCAATGTAGAAGTAAAGTGAATCAAAATATATTATCCTTCTCTGATCAATGCTTTAATTGCAAAAAGATAGGTCATAAGGCTAAGGATTGCAGAAGTGGATCAAGGAATCCTCCTAAGGACAAAAAAGTTTTCAATGAAAGATGTTTTACTTGAAACAAGTTTGGGCATATGGAAATGTAATGTAGATCTAAACCTGCTCCAACATGTAATTGTCAGAGAAATAAGATTATATGTTTCAATTGCAACAAATCTAGACATTTTGCTAAATTTTGCAGAAGCAAAAAGGTGAACTCATAGGCAGAAAGAATAGAGTAGAAGATGGACAAAGGCAAAGGTGAAATAGATGTGAATGAGATTCTAAAAGAAATGAATAAAACATGGGTGAAGAAAGATGCAAAGAATGAAGGTGATGGGTCCGCACAAGAATCTGGTGCTTATAATTCCTCCAGGAATTGAAATGGGAGCTCTGGCTCAGGGGGAGCTGCATTGAAAATCTAATTTCCCCTGCCAGTAAGTGGGTGCCTGAATCTAGTATGATGAATTAAGATAAAGAAGCCTATTACAAATCTGTTGAAGCAAATTCTGGATGAAAAGAAGCTAATACGATTGATTGCGGAGCAATTGAAGATTGACTGTATGCAGAAACAGTGTAATCAGATGTATTAGGGCTGAGCATTTATTACAATGAAGAATTAGGTTTTGTGGAGGATAAAATGTCATTCATTCAAAAACTTGAATCACTTTGCATTCGAATGGAATGAGGAGAAGAGCACCTAAGCTGAAATTTCAAAAATTTGAAGTTCAAAGAATGAATTCGGTAGCTAACCCTAATTCTATGAAGAAAAAGGTATTTCTCTGCGAAGCTTTAAACTTGTAATCTTATGAAATGGCTACTCCTCTAGTTGTGAACATTACTAAGTAGCCTAGGACAAAGTTTAAGAAGAATCCTTTCAAATCCACTGAAGTCGATCCAATGAGAGCATTTTTCAGGGTTCCATATGGAGTTTTGCACATAGAGGATATTAGGGCTTATATTCACGTGCCTCTAGAGGAGCATGGCGACTCAAGGTTTGCTGATCTATTCATGAATCACTTAAAAGGTGATGATTTTGAGCTCAAACCAGAATACAAAGTCCTGAAAGATAAGAAGTTCATACAATATGTTGAGTTTCCGTGTTTTGTAGCAGACGAGTGGCTCCAGTATGTCTTGAGCTATATCCATGATGAGCTTCTATGGTTGAATCATCCATTCAAAATCACAAAGGATGTAATAAGGGTAGTTACAAGACTAAA
The DNA here is from genome assembly GCA_027924645.1 of Cunninghamia lanceolata. Lineage (NCBI taxonomy): Eukaryota > Viridiplantae > Streptophyta > Pinopsida > Cupressales > Cupressaceae > Cunninghamia > Cunninghamia lanceolata. Next base: position 7,407,030 of record BSBN01000103.1, read on the forward strand.
TTCAACTGGTACCTTGCTTCAGTTGAAGGTTGTGAAGAATCAAGAAGTCACCGAGGCAACCAGATCAAAATTTGACAAGAGAGCCATGACTATAAATGACATAGAGGATCATGGGGTCAGATTCGCATTAATGGTGATAGGATACAGGATATATTACTCTAGTAGAGAAAATTTAGTTTCTAGAACAGCCATCTATGCTGCATATAAGATGGTAAAAGAAGGTGCAAGCTATGATCTTTGTGAACTGTTGCTGAACCATCTTATGGAGAACCTAAGCAAGATAAAGAAGGACAAGAAGTACTCATTCAAATATGGTACACTAATCATCTATCTTTTCTTTTATTTCTTGAGTGAGCTCCCTGGGAATAAGAATATATATTGGTCCAACAACCAACTGGTAGCAGTCCAAATTAGAAATCGTTTGAGTTGTTTGGGTAGTTATGATGCACAAAAGACTACACTTTGAGGATTCTTAAAAAATTTCTAGAGTATAATGCAAGCTAGGAAGAGAATACCTAGAGCTCTGGTTGAGAAATACAAGGACACCATTTGTTTTATGGTTATTGTTGATCAATGCAAAATGGAAGCAGTGGAAGCTAGATTTGTGTGGATCATGCCCATGAGGTATGAAGTGGATGGGTGTGTGTTGGAACTATATGTACAACATTTTTTAAGTTAGCCTAGGGATCCGGTTGAAGAGAGATTTGGAACTTATGAAGAAATTTCACAAAAACTACATCTTGAATTCAAGGCTCCTAAAACCAAAAGGAAAGTAAGGAAAGAAGTTGAGAAGTTGGCCAAGAATCTAGGCCTTACTAAGGAAGATGTGAGGCAATTTAGGGAAAGAATAGAAAAGGTTGAGAAGGAGAAGCAGGACAAGAAATAGTAAAGTGTTCTAGCAGAACCTCCTTCCAAGTCAAGGTCTACTAGGAGTACTAGTTTAACCTCCGGTGCATCACCTTCTCCTATTGTAGAGAAATCCAAAGAAAAACCTACTGGTAAGGAAGAAAAAAGAACAAAAGCAATGGCCAAGAGGTCATATGGAAGTATGGAGAAGGAGGATGAAGAAAAGACTGATTCAGATGATGAGGTTAAAGAGTTGAAGGCCTCAGGCACTAAAGTTGTTAAAATGTCTAAGGAGAAGCCCTCCAGAAGCAAAAAGCCAAGTAAGAGGCATAAGTCAGAGGCTCATGTTAAGAAGCCAACTCCTTCTGTGGAGGACATCATTAAGACAATCACTGTAGATGGAAACCTAAAACCAATGAATAAATTCTATGATCAATATAGTGATGCTAACAAAAGAATTTTGGAGGATGCTATTGTAAAATATTTGAATGTATTCAATAGAGCTCTAGTGGAAATTTTGGTAGAAATCCCTAAGAGTTTAAGAGACATTCTAGAAATAAGAAAAGAAGCTGCTAAAACAAAAGATCTGGAGCTAAGGGAACATGTAATGTCCAGTCTGTGTCTGGTGATCTCCAAAAAAGAAGCAGATAAGATTCTCAAAGAAGTCAAGAATGAATTTAGAAGCAAGAAAAGGATGAATAAGATGATGATTGGAGACACTGATGAAGTTGTTAAAGAAATGAAACAAATTCTAAAGAAAGCATTGGACAAGAATAAGTTTTATGTGGTTACAGAAGAACCAGTTGATACTGAGGATGCATCAGTTCTGAATGATGAAGAGCTGCAGAAAAATGATCAACAAACTAGAGTAGATGATGTCTCCATTTTGGAAGAAGAAACATTGATTAAAGAACATGAAGAAATGATGAAGGAAGATCAAGAAAAAGAAACAGATGATGGAATTGATTCCTCCACTCTGGATGTTGAGGAATTTAACAATACTGCCACTGAGGATACACCAAATCCTCTGGAAGAGAATGTAGAAGATATTTCTGAGATAGATAAAAGCAAGGATGCTTCTGATGATGATGTAGAGAAGGCAGAAGTAGAGAAAAAAAATGAAAATGATGAGAAAGACAATGAGGTTGACTCCAAAAAGGGAGAAGATGGAGGCCCTGAAGAGCTTAAATCTATAACATCATATTGGGCAAGAGGCACTGCAGAAGTAGTGAAAGAAATTTTGGAAAGAGATAAACAAATTGAAGAAGATCAAGATATAATACAAGGACCAATCAATTTTGATACTTTGTCACCGATGCAGAAGATAAATTTGGCCTCTATTGCACAAGCTAAGGCCAGAGAAGAAATCCTAAAGTCTGATATAGAAGATAGCAAGTTGCTTGGTCTTGCATCTGAGATTATGGAGAAAATCATGCCCACATTTCAGAAGGACTCATTAGCATCTTCCTTTGGTTAGTTGAAAAATATGATAAACTCTGTAAGTTCTCATTTTGAAACCTTAGAGAAGTCAGCAGAAGTTAAAGTTAGAAATGAATTTAATGAGAAGAGGTTTGCTGAAATAAAGAAAATAATTAGTTATGATAGATTGGGGCTTGATACTAGTGTAAAGAGTATTTAAAATTCCCTATCTGAAGGAGCAGAGATTTATAAGTTTTTCTTAAACTGATCTAAAGTTGTTGAAGATATTGAGAAGAAGATTAAGGACTTAGAGCTCAAATTGTCTATCATTTCTTAGTCATATAGTCCTTTAACTGAATCTGTATCTACCAAAGAATGCCAAGTAGTGAGTTTCTGAAATGAATTGAGTGACCTAGAGAAAGAAAAGGTTAAAGTTTTGGGCAGATTGGATGAGCTCCAGGGACTAATTTCCCCCAAATTAGAAACTATGCATGATCTATTGGCAGAATCCCAAGTTACTGCTGCTACTAGTGATCCTACTGATATTCAAAAGGCAGGATCACAAGCATTTTTGTTCAGTGGGCATATATCCATTTTGGTCAGCATAAAGAAGAACTGGGATAATGAATTATCATAGTTGAAAAACATTTTTGGTGATATCTTTTTGCTGATGAACAAGGCTTAAGGACTGTGTGTTCATATGCGGGAGTATATACTTAAAGTTTTGACCCATGTACATAAGATTTTTTGATGAATTTTGATATGCAGATCCTAGCCTGTGCCATTGATGTCAAAGGGGGAGAGAAAAAGTAGTGAAAAATGAACAATTAATCTAAGGGGGAGCATTGGAAATCACAAGTGTATATAGTAAGGGGGAGTTATTCTAACACTTAGTCATTTTTCACTAAGTGTTGCCATCAATGCCAAAGGGGGAGATTGTTGGCAAGAGACACTGCTAGGCATGTTAGGTGTTGTCATTAATGGCAACTAAATCTATCTTACACATATGTATTTCATCAGTGGATCATACTGGAAGTCAGATTGCAGATTTGTCTAAGTCTGGATAGATAGGAATAGGGCATATGACAGGGTTCAACATTTTGGTCCGTATTTCTCCACAGGAAATCATATTGTGTTGCAGATCTAAGGGAATGTTAAGGGATGTTAAGGCAACCTAAATCTAATATTTTAGCCTCCAGAGATGAAGGGAGTGTAAGTTACAAGCATCTGAGTATCAGGTTTTGGTTAGACAGTTCAGTCTGGTGAAGAATAGGCCAACTAAGTGTTTGATCCTTGTGCGGACAAAGAGACATGATTGGTCGAGTAATTTGTGAGATCCAATGGTATTAGCTGACATGTAAGATGACTTGGATATATAATTTTTGGTCCGCAGTGGTGTTTGTGCATGGATTCAGCTGATAGAACAATGTTCTTAAAATGTCTCTAAGTTTTTCTTATGGCCGATTGTAGTTGATGTAATTTCATGTAGCGGATATATATGATCGATGGATTTGAGCATTTTAGTGAGTGAAGATGTGAATATGAATGGATAGGTGCGAAGTATAGTAGAATCATATGTGAAGTAAATAGATCTAAGGTCCGGATCATGGCAGATCAGTGAAGTAGGGTAGAGAAAGATAAAGTGTGTGAAGTCAGTATACTGAGCTCAACCGGAACTCCAATCTTGCATTGTTAGATGCTATTCTTCAGTTCAAATAATTTAGTGAACTCTTATATTTAATTTTGTAGGCAGTGAGCCTCCTTTTGTTGGAATTAAGGAACACTAAGAGGGGGGTGAATCAGTGTTTTGCAAAACTTCTTTGACTGTTCCTTATTTAATTTGCCACATACATTCAAAAGAAAGAAGCATGAACATAAGAACAAAAATAGAAAGATCATAACACATGAACACTGAGATTTTTACGTGGAAACCTAGTTAAAGGAAAAACCATGGTGGGGGTTAACCCATAAGAATTTATACTCTATTAAAAGTATTACAAATGGGGAAGGCACATGTCTTCAAGGCGTACTACCCAGAGCTCACTGCTCTAAGAGGCTCACTGCCTACAAAGATGATTACAAGAAGATTATAGATTGTTTGAACTAATGAATAGCATCTACCAATGTAGAAGTTTAGTTTTGGTTAAGCACAAAATACTGATCTTACACACTTCGTCCTTATTCTGTCCTATTTCACTCTTAGGCCATAATCCGGGCTTAGATCTTTATCTTCGCACTTCTTTCTACCTTTTTCGCACTTACTCCATCACCACTTCCCACAAACACACTGAAACACTCAAATCCATTAGCTATATATATCCGCATCAATAAATTCAATCAACTGTAGTCAGCTTCAAGAGAACTTAGAACATTTGTTAAGAACTCTACTCTGTCGGCTGAATCCATGCACAATCAACAATGCAGACCAAAAACTTGTGTTCTCAAATCATCAATCATGTCAGCCAATACCACTGATTATCACAAATTTCTTAACCAACAACTTTTCTTCATTCGGACCAAGATCAAATGCTAGGTCGGCCTATTCTTCTTCTGACTGTACTGACTAACTAGAACCTGATACTCAGATGCTTATAAATTTTGAATCCTTCATCACCGAAGGCTACATTCCTGGATTTAGATAGTCCTAACAATCCTTATTACTCCCTCATATCCACAGCATATTGTGATTTACCACCGGAGAGATCTGAACCTAGATACTGGACCATGTCACATGCTCTATTTTTTGACTACCTGGACTTGGACAAATCTTCACTCTGACTTCCAGTATGAACAAATTATGTAATGCAAATATGTAAGATGGACTTAGTTTCCATCAATGACAACACCTGTCATGTGCAGTAGTATCTCTTGCCAACAATCTGCCCCTTTGGCATTGATGGCAACACTTAGTGAAAAGTGACTAAGTGTCGAAACAACTCCCCCTTACTTTGTACACTTATGCTTTTCACTGTTCTCCAGTGCTCCCCCTTTTCTAGATTCCTCATTTTTCATTGTTGTTCACTCCCCCTTTGACATCAATGGAAAAGGCTGAACTTTTTGGATGTAACAATTCCATAATCTCACATTCCACAATGGAGTGTATATACAATACAACTTTATATCCAGGAGTGAATATTGCCTTGTGGTCTAGTAGTTCCAATATCTATAATTGAGCATCAAACTCGACAAAATCCACATACCAAAATTCACCAAAGATTTTTTGTACATGGGTATATATACAAACAACCCTATGACTTATTCACATAAGTTTGAACACATCACAAAAGATATTCTTCAACAGCGCCAACTCATTGTCCCAACTCTTCTTCATACTTTTCAAAACTAAGATGTGGCCACTGAATAAGAATGCTTAAGACTGCATTTCGCAAGTCAGTAGGATCACTTGACTTAGCAAAAGCTTGGACTTTGGTCAAAGCATTGAACATTGCTTCCAATTTGGGGGAAATTAGTCCCCGGAGCTCACTAATCCTTGCCTCAATGCTCTCCTTCTCTTTTGTCAATTTCTTTATTTCTTCAATCAAGCCGATTATCTAACACTCCTTGCTTTCGACAAATGTTGTCATAGGGTCAAAAGATTTGGATACACTTGATAGTCTCTACTTAGACTGCTTTATTTTATCTTCAATAACCTCTATAACTTTAGGAAAAGATCAGCAAAATTTATATACATTTCCTCCTTCTGTAAGAACATTTTGAATACTCTTTATACTGGCATCCGGCACAATTCTATCTACTCCAATCATCCCTTTTAGAGCATGAAATCTTTTATCATTGAATTCATTTTGAACTTTGACCTCTGTAGACCTCTCTAGAGATTCAAAATGAGAACTTATCGAGTTTATTAGACTTTTCAATTGGCCAGAGGGAGATGCAGATGAATCCTTCTGGAATGTTGGCAATATTTTCTCCAGAATCCCAGATGCAAGACCAAGTAGCTCACTATCTTCTATGTGAGACTTCAGAATATCTTCTCTGGCCTTAGTTTGAGAAATGGAGGCCAATTTTATCTTCTGCACTAGAGATAAGGTATCAAAATTTATTGGACCTTATATTATGTCCTGATCTTCTTCAATTTGTTTATCATTTTCCAAAATTTCCTTCACTGCTTCTGTAGTGTCTCTTGCCCAAGATGGAGATGTATCTATTTGATCCTTATTGGTACTATCAACCGGATTGACCTGCTTGGGCTCTTCATCAACCTTTGCAATCTCTTCTTGTTTTTCATTTTTGTCCTTTGCCTTTTCTACTTCTTGTTCCTTATCTTCTTTTGTTTCATGCTCTTTATTCTTCAATGAATCATCTTCAGTTTGAGCATCTGGCTCAACATTCTTCTCCATATCTTCTTTGCCGGATTGATCTGGGGGAGTTTGAATACTTATTATCAGTTTTATCTGTCATCTTTTCATCTTCTTTTTTTGTTGCTTCCTCTTCTAGAATAGAGGAGTCATCTGTCTTAGTTTGCTTCTCATTGAACTTCAATTCTTCAACATCCAGAATTGAGGAATCAATCCCATCATCAATCTCTTCTTCAACAATGGGAAGATTATGCCTTTTCAATGCACTCAAAAGAATCTCCTGAGTATCTTTGACTATCTCATCGGTTTCAGCAAGCATGAGTTTATTCATTCTTTTCTTACTCCTGAAGTCATCTTTCACTTCTTTGAATATCATGTTCATTTGATCTAGAGTAATCTGAGGGCACAATTTTATCAGCACATGCTCCCTAAGCTCAATGTCTTTACTTTTTACACTTTCTTTTCTTAACTCTAGAATATTTGCAAGACTTTTTGGGATTTCAAAAGTTATTTCAATTAAATCCTTATTGTAGATATTTAGATATTTGACTGTTGCTTCCTCTAGAACTGTCTTATCAACATCACTGTAATGATCAAAAAATTCAGTCATTGGCCTTAAGTTCCCATCTACAGTGACTGATTTGATGATGTTATCCACAGAAAGAGTAGGCCTTTCAACATATGTTTCAATCTTTTGCCTCTTGCTTGCTCTTTTGCTTCTAGAGGGTTTCTCCTTAGATACATTGACTCCTTTTGTACCTGAAGCCTTCAACGCTTTGATCTCAGCATCAAAATTAGTTTCTTCATCATTTTTCATGCTTTTATATGTCCTAGCGGCCTTAGTTTTCACTCTTTTCCCTCCTTTTCCAGATGGTTTGCCTACCGGTTTCTTAGGATTGGTAGGTTTTGGGGGAACAGGGGCAGCAACAGAGCTCCTAGTAGTCCTTGGTGTGGAGGAGGATTCTACCAGAGCACTTCCTTATTTCTTATCCTGCTTCTCCTTCTCAGCCTTTTCGATTCTTTCCCTAAATTACCTCACAGCTTCCTTGGTGAGGCCTAGATTCTCGGCCAACTGCTCAACTTTTTTCCTTACTTTCCTATTGATTTTAGGTTTTCTGAGCTCAACATGTAGTTTCACACTTAGCTCCTCATATGTCCCAAATGTTTCAATTGTTGTGTCCTTCAACTTGCTCAAAAGGTGTTGAGCATACATATTCAAATTTTTCTCATCTACCTCATACCCCATGGGCATGATCCAAATAGTTCTGGGTTCTACTGCTTCCATTAAGCACTGATCAGTGTGCACCATGAAACAAATTTCATTCTTGTACTTCTCAACAACTGATTTAGGGATTCTTTCCCTAGACTGCATCATATTCTAAAAATTCTTGAAGTATCCCCAGATTGTAGTTCTCTATACTTTATAGTCACCAATGTTGTGTATATGATCTCTTATCTGAATAGCAACTGGCTCTTCATTAGTCTAGTGCACACCCTTTACTCTAGGTACATCATTCATGAAGTAGAAAAGTAGACATAGAACTAATGTACCATATTTAAAGGTGTTTTTCTTGTCTTTCTTGATTTTGTTCAAGTTCTCAATTAGTTGGTTCTACAATAACTCACACAGGTTATAATCTGCATTTTATTTTAACATTTGGTATGTAGCATATATTACCATTGAAGCAAACTTAACATCCGGATCACTAATATCATTGATAGTCATTGCCCTTTTGTCGAATTTGTCACTGGTTGCATCAGTCACAGTTTGATTCTTTACAGCTGTCAACATTGGCAGTCCACTAGATGAGTTTAACCCTGTCACAGCCTTGATGGAGTCCTTGGTGATCTTGAAAGGTTTCATTAGCCATATAAACTCATCATGCATTCGGCTTAAAACATACCGGACCCATTCATCTTCATCGAAGGTTGGAAACCCCATAATCTAAATGAAATGTTTATCATGCAGTGCCTTATGCTCAGGTTTAAGACCGTGAATTTCATCCCTTAGATGATTCTCGAACAAATCTACAAACATTGAGTTCCCAAATTCATCTATGCTCTCATGAATATAGACCCTAATATCTTCAACATGGAATACACCATACGAAATACTTGAAAATGCACCTAACATGTCGACTTCTACTAATTTGTGTGGATGCTTCTTGAATTTGGGTCGGGGCCTTTCAGTGATATCAACAACCAAAGGTGTAGCCATTGCCAAAGATTACAAGTTCAAAGCTTCGCAAAAAAATACCTTTTTCACAGAATTAGGGTTAGATGCTGAGTTCGTTCTTCGCACTTCAATTCTTTGAAATTTTAGCTCAGGTGCTTTCCTCCTTATTCTCTTCGAATGCAAAGTGACTCAAGTGTTTGAATGAATGACCTTTTATCCTCCACAAAACCTAATTCTTCATTGTAATAAATGCTCTACCCTAATACATTCGGTTACACTGTTTCTGCATACAGTTGAACTTCAATTGCTCTGCAATCAATCACATTTTCTTCTTTTCTTCCAGAATTTGCTTTAATAGATCTGCAATAGGCTTCTCTATCTTCATTCATCATGCCAGATTCAGGCAATCACTTGCTGGCAGGGGAATTAGATTTTTGATGCAGCTCCCCCTGAGCCAGAGCTCCTGATTCAATTCCTAGAGGAATTATTAGCACCAGATTCTAGTGTGGACCCATTATCAACTTTCATTTCACCTTTCTTCACCCATGTCTTGTTCATTTCATTCTAGATCTCATTTACATCAACTTTTCCCTTGCCTTTGTGTTGTCTCTACTCATCCAATTTTTTGTTTACCGAACCTCTTCTTTCATTATTTCTGCTTCTGCAAGATTTTGCAATGTGACCGGATTGGTTACAATTGAAACATACAACATTTCTTTTCCCATTTGATTGATTTCCTCTTGATCTGCACTAATTATCCATATGTCCAAATCTATTGCATGCAAAGCATTTGCCATTGAAAGAATTGCCATTTTCTCTATTGTTAGAGTTAATCATTATCATACTTCTGCATTCATTAGATCTATGACCATACCTCTTACACTTGAAGCATTGACTGGAAAAGGACAGACCACTTTGATTTACTCTGCTTCTGCACTGAGTAGCTCTATGACTAAATTTACTACAATTGAAACAATTTCCATTGAAATATGGATACCTTTGAGCATTAGGTTGTCTTACCAGAGCTCTTCTAGGTTTGTTTCTCCCATTCGTTGATTAAGAATTGCTTTGTCCGGATCCAGAGCTTTCACCTTTCTCATACCCAAGACCATGCTTGTCATCAACCTTCTTCTGGCTCTCAAGTAGCACTTCAAGTTTAGTTGATCTTATCTTGAACTTCTCCTTGTATTCATTTACAACTTCTAGGTCATGTTTGAGAATAACAATTTGCCTTTCAAGTTCTTCCTCATTGTCTCTGCTTTTATGTAGATCAGACTCTAGATGGCCAACTATCCTATCCAATTTGCAACATTCTTCTAGTCTTTCTTTTAGAGATTGATTTAGTTTTTCTTCAGTCTTCTTCCTTTCTTCAATTTCCTTGGTTAGCCTCATTACCCTAGATTCCATCTCATGTTTTAGGACAATAGCTTCTTTAGCTAACTTCTTACATTCCTTTGTCTTCTCATTCAGGGCCTTATCCTTGTCATTGTCTTCATTCTGATTTCCTAGTTGAAGAAGTAGCTCCTTCATCTTTTCATTGGATTTGCTCATTTTTTCTTTTAAGGTCTCAATGAAGTCTTCAGCATCTTTAAGGTTCTCTTGCAGTTCTTTGACTTCTGCTCTGGACTAATCAAGATCTTCTAAAGCAAGTTTAAGTTGTTCCTGGAGGTTGTATGAATCTATTTTATTACCTTCCCAGATCTTCCTCAAGTTGTTAAGCTTCTTCCAAGGAACCTTGCTCTGATACCAATTGTTGGAATTAAGGAACACTGAGAGGGGGGGTGAATCAGTGTTTTGCAAAACTTCTTTGATTGTTCCTTAATTAATTTGCCACATACATTCAAAATAAAGAAGCATGAACATAAGAACAAAAATAGAAAGATCATAACACATGAACACTGGGATTTTTACATGGAAACCTGGTTAAGGGAAAAACCACGGTGGGGGTTAACCCACAAGAATTTATACTCTATTAAAAGTATTACAAATGGGGGAGGCACATGCCTTCAGGGTGCACTTCCCAGAGCTCACTGTGCCAAGAGGCTCACTACCTACAGAGATGATTACAAGAAGATTACAGATTGTTTGAACTGATGAATAGCATCTACCAATGCAGAAGTTTAGTTTCAGTTAAGCACAGAATAATGATCTTACACACTTCATCCTTATTCTGCCCTATTTCACTCTTAGGCCATAATCCAGGCTTAGATCTTTATCTTCGCACTTCTTTCTAACTTTTTTGCACTTACTCCATCACCACTTCACACACACACACACCGAAACACTCGAATCCATCAACTATATATATCTACATCAAGAAATTCAATCAAGTATAGTTGGCTTCAAGAGAACTTAGAACATTTGTTAAGAACTCTACTCTGTCGGCTGAATCCATACACAATCAACAACGTGGACCAAAAACTTGTGTTCTCAAATCATCAATCATGTCATCCAATACCACTAATTATCACAAATTTCTTAACCAACAGCTTTTCTTCATCCAGACCAAGATCAAATGCTAGGTCGACCTGTTCTTCTTACTGTATTGACTAACTGTAACCCCGATACTTAGATGCTTATAACTTTTGAATCCTTCATCACCGGAGGCTACATTCCTAGATTTAGATAGTCCTGACAATCCTTATTACTCCCTCAGATCCGCAACATACTGTGATTTACCACCGGAGAGATCCAGACCCAGATACTGGACCCCGTCACAGGCTCTACTTTCTGACTACCCAGACTTGGACAAATCTTCACTCTGACTTACAGTATGAACAAATTATGTAATGTGGATATGTAAGATGGACTTAGTTGCCACCAATGACAACACCTATCATTCGTAGAAGTGCCTCTTGCCAACACATTTGAGCAGTGAGATCTGGGTGGTGTGCCCAAAGGCATATGCCTTCCCCATTTGTAATACTTGTAATAGAGTATAAATTCTTGTGGGTTAACCCCCACCATGGTTTTTCCCTTAACTGAATTTCCATGTAAAAATCTTGGTGTTCATGTGTTGTGATCTTGTTGTTTCTGTTCTTGTGTTCATGCTTCTTTCTTTTGGATGTATGTGGTAAATTATTAAAGGAACAAAGTAATAAGTTTTGCAGAACACTGATTCATCCCCCCTCTCAGTGTTCCTTAATTTCAACACTTGCATGCTTCTACAAGAAATGAGTTCTTGCAATAAAACTTGAAGAAAACCAGTTTGGTTGAAGATGCACTGAAACTGATATAAGAAGAGTTACCAGAGGTAAGCATTGATTCCTATCTATCTCTAGAGAAAAAGCTAAAGCTTTTAATGGATTCCTTCAAGGACCACTCCTCACACATTGAGTAAAAGGTAGAACAAGAGGCCTTGAGGAAGATGAATCATAAAAGGTTGGCTAAGATGTTTGATAAATGTGCCAATGTACATAATAAACTACAGGAAAATGTAGAGATATTTAAGGGATGCATTGATGAAGCCACTGCTTTATACTTTTTTTGTTTGAAATGGCCTAATTCCACAAAGAACATCAAAGCTCAAATTGACTCCATTGAGTCACAGATCTCCAAATTGGCTAAAGTTTATGACTTGTCAAAATATAAGAATGGGGCAACCAGGGCACAAGTTGAAAATCTTCATGCATAAATGTCATAGCTACAGGACTAAAGAGAACATATAAAGAAGCAATTTTGTCAGCTGAGGGAAGTAGTAAATCTGAGACTGGCTACATTATCTAGATTTCTAGGTGAGGCTGAAAAGATTGAGCAGAAGATGAAGACACCTAGAAGTACAGATGAAGCTGAGGACTTATATGTGCAGTTTGAATGTCAAAATCACATTCTTACCTCAGAAAAAGTAATTTGGGCATCTACTCTAACACAACTCAAGGTAATATACAAAGCCATTCTACTTTTTAAATGAGTTGCAAGGGTATTGTAGAAAAGAAAATATTGGATGTATATAGACTTGCAGAGGCCAATAGTGTCATACTAAGTACATAGCATCTATTTTTGAGGGATTTCCATCTAAGGGGGAGTATTGTTTGTAAAAATTATATAGTAAGGGGGAGTTTTTATATAGTTTTTGGATAATATAAGATGTTAGGCCCTTTGTCCTTGATGTCAAAGGGGGGAGAAAGGAATATACATCTAAGGGGGAGTGGTTGTACACATTTTGTTTTGGGTGTTGAAATCAATGACAAAGGGGGAGATTGTTGGCAATATGTGTTTTCATTGATGTCAAATCTATATGTGTCAACCTGAGGTTAGAGATGGCTGAAGCTGATGGATAGTGGAAGTTTTGAGAGAGATGGTTTGACTAAGTTAAAGACATACGATCAACTTGCTTAAGGGAAGTTAGTCTAGAAGACCTAGCAAATGGAGAAAAACTATTCAAGTATAAGAATGGTAATCTTCTTGATATCTAAATGTGTTGTGGAGGTGTGTAAACTTGTTCTAACATTTTTTTTATATATCTATAATGATATCCTATCAATTTGTAGCACCACACTTAGAGAAAAGTTGCAGAAGTTTGGTTAAGGCCTTCATAGTGTATATCCTAAGGTAGAGTTACAGCATTTTGGTTCACATTCCTCCGTAGTGCAAGATTTAGTCTTGCGGTTCAGAAGATAATTTGATTGACATATGAACATAGTTTATCCAAGATTTCAGCTCATTACACCTTCATCAAAGAAAGTTATAAGTGGTAGTGTTTCGGACTATGACTTGACAGTATAAAGCAATGGTGGAGACATGTTGGAATGCTCTGCATTCCTTCAGAAGAGAAGTTGTGCCCATGTGATTTTGCAAATATGTTTGGAGATGTGTAATGCACACTACCTTACAGTATCAAGTGCTCTTATGGTCTACAATATCATATTTCAAGTGACAAAAGCAACATAGACAGTTCTAGATGCAGAAGTACTCTACATAACACATGTTTTAGTACTTGCAGAACATGGAGAAGGTATAGATAAGCTATATGAGTGTCTTCAGAGAAACTACATGCTTCATAGTAACTCAAGTTTGAACTGCATGCAATTTTCTCTTACTTCTGATACCTCACAAGGTGTTCAAGTCATCTTAAGTTATGTGTATACATAAATGCTGGTCATAGTGCAGCTAAGTCAAATGTCTTCGCATTTATTTGAGAATGATAGATATGATTGTGTGGATCTAATAATATGTTCATAACATTGCACAAGTTCATTGATGAGTATTTCAGTTAACTTGGTGGTCGGCAATGCAATATCCTAAGTTTTGATGTGTCACAGTCAGTCTGGAATGCCCTATTTTCATCAATTCAACAAGATTCTTGTTTTGTGGATACATGCATTGATTAGATACTTCAGAAGAATGGTGTATGGATAGTTTTGAGAAGATACATGGTTGAATTCTTGGTCTGCATATTATTTTTGGCTTCTCTCTGGTGGTGTGAAGATGGACAGTTAGTAGTGGTAGTGTTGGTTGAGCTGACAACTTGGTTTCTTTCATGTGCAGTGGATCCTGATCAATGGCTTTGAAATTGAAGAATGTGTTATGATGTAATTAACCTTGTTGTGTCATGTCAAGTGATCCACAACTCAAAATGTATTTGATCCAAGCTGACCCATAAAAAATTATACATTTCATCTTAAGGTCTTTCTGGTGTCGAACTAATTAATGTTTTGAGATGTTACAAAGGATATATATAGAAGAATGGTGCAGGAGCACCCGTATATGATCAGGATATAGGTTAATTGTCCACATGATGACAGGGCATTAGTCTATTTTTAGTATGTTTGACTTCATCATGTAATAAGGTCCATTGGACCAATGCTATGTAATAGATCAGCCTAGGAGAGTGTGTAGGCAGTTAGAGATCGTGATCAGGTAGTCTGAGCTGTCCTTCTCCCAGCCGCTTGGAAGCTCCCAGCCGCTGGGAATCGAGTTGGTAGTACTCGTAGGATATTGCTATATATACCTTCGATCTGTTAGGGTTTAGCAGAGATGTCATGTTATGTTAGTTGTGTTATGTTATGGTGTTGTGATTGAGTTGAGATTCAGGAGAACAGTTCAGACATTGTGAAACAGTATTCAGGACATTTGAATTTCATTTGAATAAGATCTCGTCAATTGCATTTTGTGGTTTATTAGTTGCTGGTGTTTTGATTTCTATTCTATTTACAAGTTAATGGATACTTTCAACCCTTCCACCGGTTGATCCTGTGAATCGGTGGAATGGTCCTGTATTATAGCTTAGTTTGCATTTTTGTTTTCTGTTTATGCATTGCATTGTTCAAGAGATCTGTTGGTAGCATGCTGTGAATCAGCCTAGCATCCTCATGTGCTAGGTTTAGAAAGAATTGTTAAGTTTTGGTCTGAAGGTGATCCGGCCCGATCATCATATTGCCTTTGTGAAATTGTGCGGTTCTGAGTGTTTGCATGCAGCGGACGGATATACAGGAGTCTGCATGTGCTTTTCCAGTCGGAGCGAATCGCATCGTCATCTGCGAATACATCGCCATCCAGATCGAGTCATGAAACTGTTGAAGTTTGCATGTTGCAAGTGCATCAGGATGTTATAAGTCGGATATATATTCAGTGTATATATCGTCGTTAGGATCATCTCTCGGGTGTGCCCATCATCCACATATCGCTAGTAGATGCGGGAGTGAAAGTTCATTTTTTTGACTAAGTGTTGAAGAGGTCATCAGGATATTGTGTGACGTCATCGTCATCAGGAGGTGACATCATCGTCATCAGGATATTGAGATATCACCCTATATAAGTTTATCCTGCTGTCGCTAGTGTTTTGGCATCGGCAGAAGTCCTCGGCAGAAAGTTGGGTTAACATCATCAGGATGTTTCAATCGAACCGGATAAGTCATATCATGATGCTGTTGTTTGTATAGTCGGCTATCGGGGCATCGAAGGGAAGGTGCTAAAGTTGTCATCATCAGGATATTTGGAGCAACCGGATATTTGATATCCTGCTGACGAAGGTGGTGTTGAATATCATGATGATGCCGATAGAGTTTGGCGCCCGATGAACAGTGCAACAGGAGAATGTTTACGCTGGTTGAATATCATGATGATGATGATAGGCGACAGGCGGAGGAAGTGAACAGTAGTCGGCAGGAGGATAATTGTGCTCGTCTGAAATATGATGATGCTGTTGGTGTTTGCAGGAAATATGATGATGATGCTGAGCCGATAGGGATTTTCAATATGCTGTTTGTATTATTGGCTCCTCCTTCCTGTTAGTAAGCTCCCGTTGCGTTTACCTCTGCATCAAAGAACAAATTCATTTGTGGAAAAAAATAAGGAAGTGCGAATGATATAGAACATAATGAGTAGTATAAAGTGTGTGAAGTCAGTATGATGGAGTAATTGTGTAGAAAAGAGGACTGCAGCAACAACATAAGTCAGATGCTTAATTCATAGCAGTTCATAGTTATGTTAACATTGTAATCCTTTGTAGCAGTAAGCTTTCTTTACGGAGTAGTAGCTTCCTTGTGTTGTATCCCTAAGACAAAGTCAGCAAGGAGTTGTAGATTCCTTTGGTTGTAGCCCTAAAATAATGTTGTAAACTTTTATAAGCAGTGAGCATTATATTGCTAACACTTACCATGGTTTTTCCCATTTTTGGGTTTTCCATATAAAATTCCTGGTGTCAATGTGTTGATTAATGTGGTGCATGTTTTACTTTCTACTCTCTAAGGCACATGAGACTTCACAAACTGATGGCTTGATTTCAACATTTGTTTTCTTTTTAGCATACCGCAAACAATTGTTTTAACTTATCATTTTGATCTTTCAATTTGAATTTTCCCTTCTAGGTTTTTTAACTTTTCTTGCAATTATTCATTCCTTCAAACAACTTCAACTCTTCTTTCACCAATTCGTTTTTCCAAAAGGTCATTTTCACAAAACTTTTCCTACTTTCCTTTCCTAACTCCTTTATTCTTTCCATATATTCTATATTACTCCTTTTAACATTCATCAATTCTTTATTCCAATTCTTCTATCAAAATTTCCTTTCCACCCCATAAACCTTTAACTTCAAACAAAATTTCAACTTACTTCAAGTGATCCAAAGTGACACCCAAAATCCAATTCAGAACTTCCTCAACACTTCAACAATGTTAATACATCTAACAACAATTAATGAACTGAATCTACTAAAGCTCTTAGTAACACACTTGCTACGAAACAATATATTCTCCGCATCCTACTCTATCAGAGGCCTGTCATTGACATGATAGAAAACATAACATCATACATGACCAACAGTTTAAAACATTCAAGCATAGCCACCAATAATAAATAAATAAATAAATTCTGAAGGATAGAAAAATTCAATTCCAATAATAAGGTATAAAATGAGCTCAATTTCAATAGTAAATCAAACATGACCATCAAGGTCACAAGATAAGTAAATATCAATTTTTTGATGGCTATACTTTTTTATAAATACAAATAAAATTTTCAATGATGGTCTTTACAACGTTTAGAGAAATTATCAAAGTCAAAAAGATAAATATTAAATTCAAAAGTTTCACATTACATGAACTATGTGACTAATTCTAGCCACTAGAGAGGGAGTACGATGCTACACTATGCCTCGTACCAAAATTGGGGCGAGTTAAGAGAACACACTCCATCGCGTAAGCAACCAAGTCCTCTAAGACTCCAAGCACTTCTATATCCTAAGACCATTTCCATCACTCAAGATACCTAGCAACAAAGATTGCATTCTGATCAAGGAAATCACAATCAAACTGAAGAATGTCTGACCTAACCTGGTGCGTCCTTGTTAACCTACATGCATCCCTAACTTGAATGCAACATCTCATTAACAGGATATGGTAGGGAGTTAAATACATAATACTAGTCATACAATCCATTTGTTTCATTGGTACACATGTCTATTGTAACGTCAAAATTTAAAAGCCGATTAACGGTGTGTAGGTTTTGAAAAGAAAACCTACTTCCCCATTTCCCATATTTAGCACCCATCCTGGAAGTCAACTTCCCAAAAGCATAGAAAGAAAAATAGTTATTCTCCTTTCAAACACAAATTTAAGGCAAAATAAAACATTCATACAATCATATACTTGCAAACATTCAAAAACCAAGATTTAAGTTAGGACAAAATCAGGTCCACAAACCAAGATATCACAACACACCATTCTTTCCTATAAGCAACGGTTATCATTTATTTCCTTAAACTTCAATGAGGCAATGTAATACTATCTTTCTTATAACCACATATACATATATTCATGATCATGCTCTCAACAAAATAATGCAATATGCATTTCAAGCTAGCATTCACTAGAAGACAAAATAAAATAAGTCAAACATATGATCCAACACCCTCTTTCACATACTAATTTATAACCCTAAAAGAAGAAAAGAACCTAGTTCATTCATACTCAAGAACAAGCATCAGTGTCTATCTAACCCAGTAAAAAGAAGGCACATGCTATTCACAGCATGCCAACACACAAGGACCCACACATGCTTGATCAAACTGAGCAACACACACCTAGAGCTCCCAATGTTGGAACCACGCTCTGATACCAAATGTAAAAGCCCTCAACTCGACGTCAATAGGTTAGTTTCCAAAAACATAGCCGAAGCAAAACATCATAATCATATCGATAATATTTACTATTTAAATCAATTTTCTAATTTAGGTAAATATAACATCATGATAATTACCTTCTCACATGTGGAACTTACTCGAAGTAAAACAATCATGGTAAATGTTCACTAATCTAGAATAATAATATAGTCCATAAAAACGAGACATGACATTGAATTAACGACTATCAAATCTTGTAGTTAAGTGTAATACACAAACATGACTCACAATAGAAATAACATAATTCATATAAAGAACTAAACTTTTATTGATTCAAATTACAATAGCTTCATGAGCTTCATACATGCTAGGCATAGTAGCTATTAGATTACCAAATAGACCTTAGAGATCTTAATAGAAAGAAATGTATTCAAAATAATTTCTTCCCTCAACTACCTCTATATTGCTTTCTACCCCATTTTCCTTCCCCCAAATGATATCAAAATTTTCTTTATATAGAAGATGTAGGAATGATTTACATCAACTGGAATTATAGTACACCATCATAAGCAAGTGTGATAAGGATCAAAGACCTCCAAAATTAAATGATTTTCTTATTAGTTGGCCTTGGAATATGGTGCATCACTTTTATGTAGTGCATAGGCTCAGTGGTAACATGTAGAATTGTAATTTCCAATGTGTCTGAAGCTAGAAGTTTCCAAATTTAATGCAGTTCCATATGTGGCCCCTGTTAGGACCCATAGTGAAGTTGGTAACACTAAGAATTGGCACAAGTTTCAAATACTTGGTGCATTGTACAATAAGTTGTCATTATACAATCAACAATCTAGTATTGGTCCAATTAACCTCCTCAAGATAAGAAACATAAATGTGATGATGAGAATCTCATGAAAATAAACTAAGATACATAGGATGCTCCATGTAACTTATGTTCCGAACTGCAATCCAAGATCTTCAAAATTAGCTACTGCATTACTTACTAAAGGTTGTCTGAGCTTGAAGTTATAGATATAAAGCTCTTAACTATCAAAACATGAATGCGGTAAGTGCCACAAACTTGATAGATAGAACCCAAAACATATGCAAAACTAGAAAAGTACCTACAAAACAATTAAAAGATTAAAATAAAATACTTTGGGCTGATGTAAGATTGTTCTTACACCCTAGAGTTTTCACCCATATGTGAGTTTCTCCAAGGTAAACCTTTATTAATTGTTCATGGTGATGTGTGCTCTTATTTCCTTTTCGTTGATTTATGTTGAATAGATGCTTAATTAATTATTTCAATCTTTTTGGTCTACTAAATAAATACGGAAATTGACAACTAGCATATGAAATATCCATCCTAGTTTTCAAATTAGGAATAAAGTACTTTTCCTCCATAGCTATGAGGTCTAAATCCATCAATTTTTCACCTCATTAATTTCTATGGTCCCCAATAAATATTTAAATTTTAGAATGAAGAGTGTACATTTATTTCCAACCATTCGAGAAGTTTCATACCTTTATAAATGTTAGGTTTGTAGAAACCTTTTTGATACTTGTCGGTTGTATAAATAACCGGACTTCTTTGACTAAGTCTTAAATGATTAAAGAGTATTCACTCCACTAGATTTGTTTGGGTACGATCCTTACCTCATCTCATATAATGCTGGGTCAATGCATTCAATAAGATTTGTTCTTTACCCAATAAACTAAACTTTTTGTAAACCAAATAACTTCACATTAAACTAAATTAACTTAAATTCATAAAATTAAATAATGTTGGTGTAAGAGATAGACCGTTTTGTATATTGGCTTCTTTTTCTTATATGTTGACGTACTCCTCTTCCTTTTAGGTTCCCAAAAGGGTTCTCATAAATCAAATCAAATCAAAGAAGCCCCGTTGTTGCAAAGTAATATGTGGTGGAGAGCATAGGAGTTTAAAGATGTATTTTTCCAAGAGAATAAGGTAGGTAAACCACTAATAAAGGTAGGTAAAGCAAAACCATCATTGAAACCAGCTAAGCTATTCAAAAAGATTCCCTCATCCTTTATTTAGGTTACACGCATTGCACGTTTAAGAAAGAGGCTCATTCCTAATGTTGATTATTCACTAACTTCACATTCTCAAAATGAACTTTTTCTATGAGAACAAAATACAAGAAGAAAAAACTTTAAAGCTTGACTTTGCCCCATTTAGCTTCTCATTAATCTTCGGTGGTTGGGAGTTGGAGGAGTATACAAAGACTCAAAGATTCCAACTAGATATTTGCCTACTTCAAATAGAATTATGGGTGGGTATTATATATAATATCATTTCCATTTCCAATATATCAATAGAAAAGGAAAGCGAAAAAAATGAAAATGTGAAAGCATGGCATTTATTATAAACATTCATTTTCTTTTTTTATAATTAAATTAAAAAAAGAAGTGTTAGAAAGAGTGAAAGGGGTGAGAAAGTATGTTTAATTTGGTGTTTGATGATGGATTTAGTAAATGATAAGAAGTTTAGGAGGGGCTATACATCTAATTATGTGCTATTGACTTTATATTAACTAAGGCTAGTAGTGTCATGTTAAGTGTGGTATTGTCCTATATGATCGTGGTAGTGTTTATAGTGGTGGCATCCTCTATGATTGCACAATTCTAACAATGTTCTCTATAATTCTAATAGTATACTCTCCAACTCTGTAAAATATGTGGTTGTACTAAAATATTTGTTTTGGGATAGGATGGCTCCTTGGGAATGTCTGGAGACCTACCTCAATCAAATCCCTAAATCTAATTCAAAGGGAGTATTGAAGTTTATGTAGATTTTTGTAGAGTGGGCTCTATGTTCAAGATGAGTGTGTACCAGTAGAGTACTGGAGATTTTAGCTAGAGAAGTGCCTATTGTGTGGGGTTGCTATTGAGTGCTTATGCTTTCATTTCCATTAATATTTTTATTAAGCTTCGATTTTGATCATTAGTGACTCTTTGTGCATGGGATAGGGTTAACATGTGAAAGTGGGCTAGAAATGTAGAAATCAAAATAGCAAAAAATAGTTTCAAAATATTGGGGACATGGCCATGTGCAATAGCATATAATGTGGCAAAAAGCCAAGGACCAAAGTAAGGATGAGGCTTTAGGAAAGAACAAAGCTATTTACAATATCGGTGTAGGTTTTGTTGGTGCTCAAACATGTAGTTCCACCAATCCTAAGAATCAACACCAGAACCTAAGGCTAGGGATATATGCAATGGGCAAGGCTTATGACCAAACAATGGCATGAGCAGATAAATTTCTATGAGTGGGTAAACTAACCTTCATCTTTAGGCTCTACAAGGCCAAGGGGGGTATTCCTTGAGGTCTCAACAACATAAAAAAATTAAACATTAGGTCCTCAAGAAGCTATACCCAATGTGATATGAACCCCCATAATTGTCACTAAGTTGATGTCAACACTAGCTACATACAAACCTATTAGACCTTTGATAAACAGATAAAAAATTAATACTCTTACCCTGCACTGAAAGATGGTAGCTATATTATGTTTCCCTAGCAGATGAATCCACTTAAACTGCATACACAAGGATAAGAGAGAACACACATACATGATTCTCTAGCAATGTTCAATTTTAGAATTGCATAAGGTATGACTAAGTTTACAATGTTGAATCATGCAAGTATGGTGGAACCTAAACCTACTCCTACAACTAACCAGGGAGAGGTTTAAAAATTTAAAGGTGTTGGCCCTTCACCAATCAAACCGGTGCCTACTCCATTGGGCAACAGAGTCATATATTGCAAGAGGGAAAGAAATGTAGTTGTAGAACATAAATGGAATCATATGTGCACCATCACACAATACATATATCTCATCTCATGTAATGGACATACTTAGTAATTCAAATAGAACTGCAAAAACCCACATGGAACAGAAAGAAAGAGCATTACAAAAACTTTGTAATGAATTAAAATATTGTCACATAGAGGATGAGAAACTAGGTTCAAAAACCCTCCTAAATAATTACAAAATGCCCTAGAGACATGCCATTACATGCATCTATCTTTGAATAACCTTCCTATGCCTTACAAGGTGAACTTTATCCCTTTACAAATCAAACTGCATCATTCGATCCCCTAGAACACTGTTGAGACACTTACAATCCAAAAATTGGTTAAATGACCAACCCTTTTACATATTAAGAACATGTATATATAGCATTACAATTCACTGCTACAGCTTGGATGTGGATCTAGAGTAATCAACCTGTTTACAAGTCACCCATACATGTTGCATCAGAACCACATGGGTTGTACCAAAAAACGTTGCATATTTTGAGTGTTTGTCCATGCCTTGGTACAAAGATTTCATCGTGCAGGAGTCTATAGTAGTCCTAGGGCATATGAAGCTCATCTACCATGCTATTAGGCCCCAAAAGGATTATTAATGGTGGCCCTAAGAGTTGCTAGAGTGTTTTGCCATGTTTTGAAAATGCAAAAAAATTAAGTATTTTGGTCAGAATCTAGAATCCCAGAAGAACTAGGGACATAGGGACATTTGAAAAGTGCTTGCTGGAACTCAGAATCCCAAAAGGATGAGGGACATCAAGACATTGGGCACCTGGCCTTGGGAAATGGGAAACCTAGAAGAACCAAGGACACAGGGATTTTTTGGAAAAGTACAAATTCTAGAATCCTAGAGGAACCAAGGACAGGGATTTTTGAAATGCATTAGGGAAATGGGAAACCTAAAAGGACCAAAGACATACAATTTTTTTTAAAATGCACTAGGGAAATGGGAAACCTAGAAGGACCAAGGACATAGGGATTTTTTTAAAATGCACTAGCGAAATGGGAAACCCAAAAGGACCAAGGACCTGGATTTTTAGAAAGGTTCTGATGTCCACGAACATCCCAAAAATCCCCAAAGTGACCAAAACACCCAAACAAAGGTTCCACATGATGTAAAATGATGAACATAGCCCAAATCTCTAAATTCATCCAAAAATTATTAGTTTTGGCCCTTCAAATTCATCATGGAGAAAAGGGGGGTCCAGAGGGATCATAGAAAATTTTGAAAATCTAGAATGGGAAAAACATCCCAATGAAAGG
Source organism: Cunninghamia lanceolata (assembly GCA_027924645.1). Lineage (NCBI taxonomy): Eukaryota > Viridiplantae > Streptophyta > Pinopsida > Cupressales > Cupressaceae > Cunninghamia > Cunninghamia lanceolata. Next base: position 7,430,447 of record BSBN01000103.1, read on the forward strand.
CCAAATAGATGTAGGGGTGCCAATAACCATAGCCTTCAATATCAAACCAAGATTCAAAGTTTTGACCCTTCAAATTGAGCTAGGGGGAATGGGGGTTCCAAAGGAAGTTAGAACTATGGATGTCTCAAGGTCCACAAAAAACATGAAATTTCCAAAGTAGCCAAAACACCTGAATAAATGGTCCATTTGGTGTTGGATGACGCACATAGCCACTGACAAGGTGTCATTGTACCTCATCATTTAATCTGTTTTCAGATGTCAAAATCCAGGGGCTGTGTCCTCGGCTGTCTGCAATTAGGGATTCTACAGTTACCAGTTTCCCTAGCTAATCCTAATAGCTTCTACTAATTTGAAGAGATTAATCTATCTACCTGCTAAATGAATTTAAGGAATGTTGAAAACAGAATTAAACTGGAAATTTACTCAAAGCAATCTTAAAAACAGTAACATGCATCTATCTATCAAAATTAGTAAATACTTTTCACAACAAAGTCTAAAGTAATAAAATAGTGGTACTATCCTCCTGCCTTGGTGGTGAGAGTGGGCCCTTGCTCCACACCCTTGGGACTAAAGGCTACAGTAGAGAATCAACACAAAAGAAGATCACAACTAAATTCAACCTAATTCCATTCGCTTTGCATTCATGAAAGGTATTGATATCATAGAACTGAGATTATTGAGAATCAGAATAAATCAATCATCCTCTATTTCTTCTGCTATTTCTATATGTATATATGAAAATGAGTGAGACATATCACTTATCTTATCTACCAGTTCTTCTATGAGAAGACATCCATCTCTTTATTACACTAGCTGTCTAACTATAGAAAATAATCATGCAATAAAAGTAGACTTGAGTGGAATAGAAGTCCACTTAGAATCTAAGTTTGAGTCTTAATACATTTGGGTAGCGAGGCCCTGAAAATGTGGATATTGAATCAGTTCTATCCATAACTCATGCAAAAACTTTGAAAAGATAAAACTCCAGCAATTTAACTAAAGATGACCCTTCACCACTTAGGTGATGATTTGAGTGAAATGAGGGGTATTATGATCACTGCTGAGAGTGCCTGATCGGCAGCTTATGCTGGAAATATGCCCTGCTCTTAGGAGGCACTGGAGACAACTATCCCTGTCTGCAGCTCTGGAGATATGTCTGTAGCTCCAGAGATGTTTGTAGCTTTCTTTGTTCAGCTCCGGAGAGGCTTTTCTCTTTCCTCCAAAACTCTTGGTGTTGTGGTATTCCGGTATTGTCTCTGGAGATCATTGAAGACTATCTCTGGAGATACACAAAATTGTTGTTCCTGGAATCTACACCTGTTGATTCAAAAAGAGAGAAGTTTCTACATTTTTCCATCAATTCCATGCACATTAGTCACTCAATCAGAAATTATAATCTTAAGTAATCTATCTCAATTAATCATTAACTAGAACGATCTTGCTAGCTTATTTGGGTGCAGACATTAGGAAAGATGGACTTAGGAAGGAGAAAAAGAGAGGTAAAAAGATGTATTCCATGGGTGCAACTTGGCACTCATTAGCCACCATATCTGATATCATCTCAAATTTCCATGTTTTGACCCTCCAAATTGAGCAAGGCGGAAAGGGGGTCTCAGAGGACATTAGAACCAAGAATGTCCTAGGTTATAATGGGATTTGGAACTAGGGATGTTCCAGGTTCTAACAGGATTTGGAACTTGGAACCCTACACCCAAAATCTAGGAAAAGACATGGAATGCACAAAACAAAGGAATTTTTGGGATTTTTGGCAACAATAAGACATGGCCATGGCATGGGGGAGGTAAATAGTCACCACAACACAAAACCAACCAAGGAGGGCCCACTAAAGGTTTCTTAGATTGATTATTAGTAGTGGGTGAAAAAAATTGCAGACAACAATGTGGCATAAACTTGAGATTTTCTAAAAAAATTAGGCACATGCCAACATTGGCTTTAGTTCAGGGTGTGTGTCTCTTACATGCATAGCGAGGATCTAGTTATCTCAAAGAGTAGACCAAAATCCCAAAAGGGATGAGGAAGGAGGGGAGACAAATAAGCGAAAATGCATAAGGTAAAACACAATAAACTATGCACAAGAACAGTTACATCTAATAATAGGGAAGCACAAAGGTAAATGGGTATGGCTGTAAATAAAATTTAGAATACTTGCAAGTCAAGCCTTGCAAAGAAGATCCATGGCACAAGGCCATGGACAATTTGCTACAAATCACTTACCTTTGTCAAACACAAGCTTGAAGAAGGAACTTAGCATCCTCAAGTTGAAATTACACCCTTCACTCGGCTGCAGCCAATGAGGTTTCTTCCAAGCATGTGCAAGAAAACTACAACTATTCATATCATCATGCTAGAAATGGAAGTGACTGTCATCAAGAAATGGTAGCCATAGATAATAATATCCATCATCGTGTTGACCCGTATATCAATACCTAGCATGAAGAAAAATATCCTCTTGAAAACCAAGCTAAAATGCATCATGTTCAAGTGTGGCCTCAAGTTGGGCTATGTCATATGATTGTGCAAGTTCTTGTAACCCAACCACACCATAGATGTTGATGTATTCTTCCATGATTGAATCAAAGACTTGATTCAAATCCATTTCTGCATTATTAGCATATAAATCAGAAATTTGAGGCACTTCAAGTGAAGACTCATCATCTTCAAATTGCCTCTCTTTCACATCTTTCACTTCAATCTACTATAAAAATATTGCTACTAATAAATTGATCTATGATCTGATCTTCCTCTTCACCAATGTGAAAAAAAAACATCTTGATTCTCTTGAGAACATGCAAACTCTACATCAAAATTCTCAACCAATGAGCTCAAAAATATGTTCTCAATGCACTTTGTGTCAACATATGAAGTTTCTCCAAACCAAGTTCTAAAATTTCACCAAGGTTTAAAACTTTCTAACTTGGAACAACAACATGATCATGCACACCTTCATATTCCTTCTTATTTACAACAAGGAGGTCATGAGAATCATCTTCAATGAAGCAAGGAAGCACATCTAGTGAATAACAAAGATCTTATACTTCAACTCCTATACTTATCTTAGCAATATCAAGATCACTGTCAAGAGGAACAAAGAATGGGAGTTCATCTAATAAACAATCATCATCATCTTCAAGACCATAAATAGACCCATCTAAGCATAAATTAGTGCAAACACTATTGCCATCACCTACATTACTATCATAGGACGTTGCACTATCATTAATTTCAATCCTTCTAATCACACTATCAAACTGATCAAATGGCATATCCATCTTTCCACCATTGTGCAGGGCAAGGCCCTCAAACTGGGATTCAATACACACACCATTATCTATCTTAAATCAGTTATCATCAAGTGCACACACATCATTGTCAACCTTGACTTCAGGCTAGGAAACAAGTGGCAAAGCAACATCACCATCATTCCCAAGGAATGATCTATCCAATTGAAGATAGGTGGCCACACTATCTTCACTCTCCACATAACTATCCTATGATGTTGCATCACATTGTTCTGTCCTTCTAACTACACATCTAACTTGATTCGTTGTATTGATGCCCGGGCATAAGTTCATCTCTCATTCTTTCCATGGTGTCAAGGCATGGGTAAGCCTACTGCAAACTCATAAGCCTTAAGTCTTCCTACTCTGAACTCAATCTAACCTCATATGATTCCAAAAACATATGAATTCAGACTAGGATAGAAGGTTTAAAAGAATTTGGAATTTTAGAAAATGCAAAAACAAACCAATGATTATAATCCATACTAGACTCTCCCTCCTACCTTTTGATATTTGCCAATTCCTAGACAAGAGCAGCAGGGTCTAGACCATATGCATATTCCTCAAATGCTACCACTAGGTCATTTGAAAAAGCAAAGTGATGTTTCAAAAAACCCTCAATCCATCTCCTTACCATTCCACTAAGAGATCTCACAAAGAATCTCATCCACATCCTCATCTTCAAATTGAACTATGTCCATGAATTCTAAAAAGCAACAACATGTGCCTCCCCATCATATAGATCATGCCCATCAAAGACAAACATCTAACTAAATATCTTAGCCGTCATAGTTTGCATTTCATAATTGACCGATGAGAGGTCTAGCCATTTGTAGATGGTGTCAAGGGGAATGGAAGGAGACTGAGCACTTAAACCATTTGGGGCAACAAGAAGAGTATTACATTGCACACTGGACTCAATCAACCTGATTTGATTTTTAATTTCTCTTTTCTACCTAATGAGTTCATTTTGATGGTGTATGGATGCATGACCTTGAGAATATGAAGTATAACTACTAGAGCTGGAATATGAAGTATCACTTAAATAACTTAAGTCATACTCATCTATATAATTCCTAGGGCATGAATCATAAGATGGAACATAAGGAGGGGTTGCCTTATCAACATATTTAGATCTAGAGGCCATGATTGGAAATTCATGACATGCTGAAATAGAACTACACCTCTTTCTAAAGATAATTCCTTTCTAAAATAAATCTTTCTTCAAGAGGGAAAATAATAAATAGCTTTGATGTACCTTGATCTACTACCAAACTAGAAGGATGACTATCTACTACATTACCAGCAAGCCTAAATCAACAGCAGAAAATCTGAGTTGCAATAGCAAAGTTACCACCTCATGAAATGAGGAAAACCTTGGAGTAGACTGAACCACCAAGGCTGAAATTTTTTTGGGTCCAATCACCAATAGAATCTTCAAATTTTTAAAAATCCATAATTAGTCCCTGATAATGGCACCATTTTTGTTGGTGCTCAAACATGCAGTTCCACCAATCCTAAAGACTCAACACAAGAACCTAAGGCCAGGTATATGTCATGCTTAGGCAATGGGTAAGGCTTATGATCAGAAAGTGGCATGAATGGACCAATTTTTGTGAGTGGATAAACTCACCTTTATCTTGAGGCTCTACAAGGCCAAGGGGGTATTCCCTAAGGTCTCAACAACATAAAAAATTTAAACATTAGGTCCTCAAGAAGTTATGCACAATGTGTTATGAACCCATATAATTGACACTAAGTTCATGTCAGCACTAGCTAGATACAAACCTATCAGACCTCTAATAAATATATTAAAAATTACTACTCTTACCCTACACCCAAAGATGGCAGCTATATTGTGTTTCCCTAGCAAATGAATCCACTTAACATTGCATATAGAGGGATAAGATAAGAACACACATGCAAGATTCTCTCACAATGTTCAATTTCAGAATCACATGACTGAGTTTACAATGCTGAATCATGCAAGGATGGTGGAACCTAAACCTACTCCTACAACTAACCAGGGAGAGATTTATAAATTTAAAGGTGCTTTCCCTTACCAATTAGACCAGTGCCTACTCCATTGGGCAACGTAGTTATATTACAAGAGGGAAATAAATGCAGTTGTAGAACCTAAATAGAATTATATGTGCACTATCATACAATACATATATCTCATCTCATGTAATGGACATACTTAGTAATCCAAACAAAATTGCAAAAAACCACATGGAATAGAAAGAAAGAGCATTACAAAAGCTTTGCAATGAATTAAAATTTTGTCACATACTTCTCTAGCTTCTTTTACATTTATATAAGCAAATGTGGAAAGAGAGAATAAGAAACTAGGTTCAAAAACCCTCCTGAATAATTACAAACTTCCCTAGAGACATACCATTACATGCTTCTATCTTTGAATAACCTTCCTATGCCTTACAAGGTGTGCTTTATCCCTTTACAAATCAAACTGCATCATTTGATGTCCTAGAACACTGTTGAGACACTTGTAATCCAATAGTTGGTTCAATGACCAACCCTTTTTACATATTAAGTACATGTATATATAGCATTAGAATTCACTATTGTAGCTTGCATGTGGATTTGGAGTAGTCAAAACCTTTACAAGTCGCCCATACATGCTACATTAGAACCACATGGGTTGTACTAGAAAACTCTGCATATTTGGAGTTTTTGCCCATGCCTTGGTACAACAATTTCATAATGGATGGTCTACCATAGTCCTAGGGCATATGGAGCTCATCTACCATGCTATCAAGCCTCAAAAGGATCATTAATGGTGGCCCAGAGAATTGTTGGAGTTTCTTGTCGTGTCTTGAAAAACATGAAAATTATGAGTATTTGGGCTAGAATCTATAATCCTAGAAGAACCAAGGACATGGGGACATTTAAAATACTTACTAGAATCCAAAATCCTAGAAGGATCAAGGACATCAGGACATTGGGTGCCTAGCTTTGGGGAAATAGGAAACCCAGAAGAACCAAGGACATAGAGATTTTTTGGAAAAGTGTAAATTTTGAAATCTTAGAGGAACCAAGGACATAGGGATTTTTGAAATGCACTAGGGAAATGGGAAACCCAGAAGGAACAAGGCCATAGTGATTTTTTTAAAATGCACTAGGGAAATGGGAAACTCAAAAGGACCAAGGACATAAGGATTTTTTGAAAGGTTCCAATGTCCATGAAAATCCTGAAATCCTTAGAGTGACCAAAACACCCAAATGAAGGTTCCACATGATGCAAAATGATGAACATAGATTGAATCTCTGAGATCATCCAAAAAATTTAAGTTTTGACCCTTCAAATTCATCATGGAAAAGAGGGGTCCAAAAGGATCATGAAAAACTTGAAAATCCCAAAATGAGCATCCCAATGAAAGCTCAAATAGATGCAGGAGGCACCAATAACCATAACCTTCAATTTTAAACCAAGATTCAAAGTTTTAAACCTTCAAATTGAGAAAGGAGGAATGGGGGTCTGGAGGACATTGGAACTAGGGATGTCCCGAGGTCCATAGAAAACCTAAAATTCCCAACGTATCCAAAACACACAAACAAAAGGTCCATTTGGTGTTGGATGAAACACATAGCTACCATCTCCGAGATCATCTCAAGATTCCATGTTTTGACCCTCCAAATTGAGCAAAGATGAAAGGGGATTCTAGAGGACATTGGAACCAAGAATGTCCTACGTTTAGATAGGATTTGGAACTAGGAATGTTCTAGGTTCCAACAAGACTTAAAACTTGGAACCCTACACCCAAAAGCCAGGAAAAGACATGAAAAGAATTGAACAAAGGAATTTTTGGGATTTTTGGAAACAATAAGACATGCCCATGGCATGGGAGAGGTAAATAATCACCACAACATAAAATTGACCAAGGCAAGCCCACTGAAGATTTCTCAGATCGGTTATCAACAATGGGTGAAAAGTTTTATAGACAACAATGAGGCATAAATTTGAGATTTTCTAAAAAAATTTAGTCATGTCCCAATAGGTTTATGGATAGTTGATGCATCAAATGACTAGAATAAGGCATTATCTTTTCTTAATAAATTAGGGCACTAGAAGTGAGTATCAAACCAGAGGGAAAAGTATAAAGTTAGGTGTTGGCCACATGTGTCGTCATTGATGTCAACATAACATACATTGATGTCAACATAGCATACATTGATGCATACACTGATGTCAACACTATCATGAAAGTAAGATACTATTCACAAGTTGCATATTCCTAAGGAAGAGAAAGCTCATGATTGGAGGTCATAAAAGCTACATCCTAATCAAAGCAGAGTTGAGTTTGAAGCCTTATTAATATGGAAATTAGAAACACTAAGAGAATTAGATATTAAGGAAGGATGCCTGATGGGTTGAAGCATGTTGTATGATCTATCCTAATGATCCTAAGTTGTATCTGGTAATGCAATGAAGGCTTGGCCTTTGGAAGTAGGTGATAGTCTTTGTTTCATAATGTCTACTCTCTGAAGACTGTCCGTCCAGAAGATTGCTTCACATTTTTATCATGTGTTATTAGGCTTCTACAGTTTGGAACATAGCTTTATATAATGTTATTTTATGTATGTTCCAAGTTTCATGATATTTTGATCACTGGAAGAATGTTTTTATGCTGACAGCCTAAAGACATAATTGGTTTTGTGAAGGTATTCCTAGCAGGGTGATAGAATGCTCTGCATTCCTCCATAGTTGTATATTTGGCTATCTGGTTCTGAGATTGTGTCAAGAAGGTAGTGAAGGTGCTATTTCCAAAGTCTCAAATCATATTTACCTCCACTGTAAGTTATGTATGATAGAACACCAGAATGTACTCTAGCAGAATTGTACAATATTGAAGACCCACTATGGTAGAACCATGTAAAATTTTCCCTGGTTCTAGTATTTTGCCTATTTATGTGCTTAACTTAAGAATCTCTGACCTAGGGTTTACTTGTTAAAACACTCAACAATTCCCTTAAACCCTAAACCCTAGTGTTGTTCAATGCAAGCAGTGAAGTTACTTTTGTTATATTTTCATATTGACCACTTATCACCCACGTCAGGTACTCTAAGTTGTTGAGCTGATGCCTTAGGTTACGTTGTTGACCAGTCCCTTACCTTTTGTTCACCGCCTTTTGCCTGTATTTAAAAAATTCTCAATATGCCAAGGATTTGAAAATTGACCCCTTGATGAGTATCGTGGCCCCCCTTTCTCACTAGTAGACAAAGGTTGTTTTAAAAGTTATATGCAAGGCAAGATCCCGTTTGTTATTAGTTAACAAGTGGCATATTATTGTTGGTTTCTGCCATTTTGTAGGAGTTAAAATATTAGAGAAAAAGACTTCTACGGAATAGTGGAAGAGTGCCACATGGCGTCTTCATCACATCAGGCTTCATCAATAGCAAACAGTGGGTCCTCGATAAACAGGTGGTAGGTTATTATATTTTTTTGTTGTTCTGTTGATCCTCAAATGGTGGGCCATCATGACTCTTGTGGAAATGCGGGAAGGTGTCGCGTGTCTGCCTTCATGGTTACTAAATTGGTATTCATCAATCTGTGATACGTGGTAGGTTCCTTGTGGACTGCAGGATATTTTAGAGGGTTCGCTCCGTGTTATGTGGCAAAATATCACAGTTTCTATCATTCCATAGAACTCCATCTCTTGCCAAATCTTATCACTACGGAAGTGCGTAAAGTTGCCTTGTTGGCACTATTTCAAATTTCTTCTTAGAGTCATGGCTCAGGTGGCAGTTCGGGTGGTGTGCTATCATTGGCTCGTGTTCATTTGGCATAGATGATAGGTTTTCTTTCCCTTGTTGACTGCATTGGCGCTATTGATTCAAACCATCTACCATAGTGATCGACGACTCATATTCAAATCTAAAATATGACATGGTGGCACATGATGAGGGATAAAGTAGGCTAAATTAGTTTCTCAACTGTGTGCTTGGTCTCCATTGCTGCCACTATGGGGGAATTAACAAACTTGAAAGATTAGCATGGTGCAAGATCGACTCTTGGGGATCTGTGCTCATACCTGAAGTGATCTTTCACTTTCTTCATGACAAGTTTTGACAAGATAAGTGAGTAAAAAGAATTAAATATTAAAATCAAGACAACTGATCTACTGACTTCAATGTAGGAATTGATGCTTCTAGTTATGTGGTATCAATGAGATGATGAAATGCTATCTGTCTCCCATTTCTGGTAATCATCAAAGGATTTCCATTTATAGCCAGTATACCGTGGAAATGACCAAAATTAATTGATCGAGGACATATCCGAGCATGTGAAATCTATCAAATTTTCTATAAGTAGGTGCTTTTGATGCTGTTCCATGTACCATTTTTTTGTATAGATAGTATGGATACTCATTGGTTTAGTATGCTTTTCTTCCTACCCTATGCCTTAAGATTTTCTTCTCTATTCCTGTGGCTAATGGTTTGTCCTTACAGAATTGGGCAATTAGAGATGTTTTATTCTAAGGTATAGGTGGTATTGGAAAAATTTGAGAAGTTTAGCAACATCCATTGATCTCTTGTGACCTTTTCTCCTTCCTGTTTATTCATTCGGATGAGGGCTTAGAGTCCCTTCTTCTGTACTCTAGCAGTTCCTTATTTTTACTAATCTCTGGGTAGGGATCTTAGGCAGAGAGCCATCATTGCTCTCTCTTCCACTCCCTCACATCTACTTTTCCTAATAGAGCAACAACTCTAGCTGTGGGAGTGTTGGCCCTCTGGTTGAAACATGTGGAGGCAGAAAGGATATTTGTGGTTGTTGTTGTTGCCTTCTGAGATGGAAAAATGGCACATCCATATCTAGTTATGTGTGATTTCCTCTAGTTTCTATCTGGTTGAGCTAGTTCGAGACCTCTTAATCAGAAGTTAGGAGTCACATCCTTGCAATTAGAGATGGGCATAATGAGAGGGACTCTAGTTTCTGGGGTTTTCTTTTGATATTGATCTTTGCAGGTATTCTCACTCTTGGGCGTGTGGTTAAAGAGACAGAGTAGAGGATGCTCATTTATTTAAACAATTAGATGGCACATGAAGGGTGTCTGACCTCTAACGACATCTGACAAACTACAACCCATCAGCATCACAACCTGAAATCCATGCCAAAGTGATGAGGCATACAAATCAAAACAAATATCTCAGCATGATGGAGGAGATATTTTGTTACAAAGGCATCTCTTGTCAGTTAAGAGATGGTTATATTTGCATCCTATTGTAACTTTATTTGTCAATTAAAAATGTGACATTCATCTTTAAGCCTAAAGCTTTGTTGGCAAGAGACACTGCTAGGCATGTTAGGTGTTGTCATTGATGGCAACTGAATCTATCTACACATCCGCATTGTATCATTTGATCATATCGGAAGTTAGGTTGTAGATTTGTCTAAGTCTGGATAGACAGGAATATAGCATATGACAGGGTTTAGTATTTTAGTCCGCATTTCTCCATAGGTAATCATATTGTGTTGCAGATTTGAGGGAATGTTAAGGGATGTCAGGGCTACCTGAATCCAAAGTTTTAGCCTTTGGTGATGAAGGGATTGAAAGTTACAAGCATTTGAGTATTAGGTTTTGGTTAGATAGTTCAGTTCGGTGAAGAACAGGCCAACTTGGTGTTTGATCCTTGTGCGGATTAAGAGAATTGGTTGGTTGAGTGATTTAAGAGATCCAGTGGTATTGGCCAACATGTGTGGTGATTTGAATACATAAGTTTTGGTCCACATTGATGTTTGTGCATGGATTCAGCCGATAGAATGGTGATCTTGAAAAAGCTTCTAAGTTTTCTTGAGGCTGACTGCAGTTGATGAAATTTCATGTTGCGGATATATATGATCGATGGGTTCAAGCATTTTGAGCAATGGATGTGTGAATATGATGTGAAAGGTGCGAAGTGTAGCAGTATCAAGTGTGAAGCAAAGAGATCTAAGCTCTGGATCATGGTAGAACAGTGAAATAGGGTAGTGAGAGATGAAGTGTGTGAAGTCAATATATTGAGCCTAACCGGAGCTGTAATCTTGTATTTTTAGATGCTATTCTTCAGTTCAAGTATTTCAGTGAACTCTTTGTAATTAATCTTGTAGGTAGTGAACCTCCTTTGAGCAGTGAGCTCTGGGCAGTGTGCGCGAAGGAATGTGCCTTCCCATTTGTAATACTTTTAACAGAGTATAAAATCTTGTGGGTTAACCCCCACCATGGTTTTTCCCTTAATCGGGTTTCAATGTAAAAATCCTGGTGTTCATGTGTGATGATCTTGTTGTTGCTGTTCTTAAGTTCAAGCTTCTTTCTCTTGAATTTATGTGGTAAATTAATAAAGGAACATAATAATAAGTTTTTGTAGAACACTAATTCACCCCCCTCTCAATGTTCCTTAATTTCAACAATTGGTATCAGAGGAAGTTTCCTTGGAAGATGTTTAACAGCTTGAGGAAAATTTGGGAAGGTGTTTCAATGGGTTCATTCAGGTATTCTGATGGTATTAATGAACAACTTCAAGTTGCTTTAGAAGATCTTGATTAGTCCAGAGTAGAAGTCAAAGAACTGCAAGAGAACCTTAAAGATGCTAAGGATTTTATTTAGACTTTAAAAGGGTAACTGAACAAATCTATGGAAAAGAGGAAGTAGCTACTTCAACAGTTAGCAAATCAGAAGGAAGACAATGGCATGGATGAGGCTCTGAAGGAGAAGACAAATGAATGTGAGAAGCTGGCAAAAGAAGTTGTTGTCCTAAAATATGAGATGGAATCCGGGGTGATGAGGCTTGTTGATAACTGAGAGGGGGGGGTGAATCAGTTATCCTACTATTTTCTTCTTTCTTAACTTAATAATCAATGCAACATTTATCCAAATAAGCAAATATAACTATAAAATGGAAATACACGACACAATATTTTTGACGTGGAAACCCTGTTAAGGGAAAAAACCATGGGGTGATTAACCCAAGATTGTATTCTCTGTTAGAAGAATGGAAATACAAAATGGCACTTGCTAATTAGGGCTCACTGCCCTAGCACACTGCTCACAAGAAGGCACACTGCCTACAAGAGACACACTGTCTACAAAAGGAAGGTTATACAATACTTGAACTGATTGGTAGCATTCACATATGCTAGGGTTCAGTTCCGGTTAGGCTCAATATACTGATCTGCTACACTTCATCTTTCCTCTTTTCTTATGCTTCTTTCCTTTCACATACCGAACCTTCCTTACTGCTTCTACTCTGCTTTGCTTTTATTCACACATCACATATCACTTCCCAACCTCTCACAACTAAATCCATCCTATATATATCCGCACAAGTGATTTCATCATCTTTTTAGTCAGCACCGGAATAGTTAATATTTTCAATAGACTCTGATTTGTCGGCTGAATCCTTGCATACCAAGTAATGCGGATCAAGGATATACTTGTGGAAATCATTAACCATGTCGGCCAAACATAATTCGTGCCTTCATAACCTTTACCAACATCAGTAACACATCCGGAATAATGTCTGATGTTCTGCCAGTCATTTCTTCCTCTGTTCACACTACCAATTGGGAACCCGGTACTTAAGCATTCATATCTCTTTATCCTTTCCACACCGGAGTCTCAAACTTTGTGATCTATCAGTCAAGATAGTCCTCTTGACTTCCCCAAATCCACACTTTACCAAGATACTTCCTCTGAGGAATCTGGACCTATCTGTCAGACCTCGCCACATGCTTTGTTCCTGTTTACCGGACCACAACATTCTTCACTCTGACTTCCGGTAGAGACATACTATGTCCTACGGATGTGTGGGATGAACTTTGTTGCCATCAATGACAACAATCATGAATCCATATAGTGTCTCTTGCCAACAATCTCCCCCTTTGGCATTGATGGCAACACTTAGTGAAAAAAGACTAAGTGTTTACACTATGCTCCCCCTTGGCTGATGTTCTATTTTTATATACATTTTCTAGAGCTCCCCCTTAGTTGGATTCCTCATTTTACACTGCTCTTCACTCCCCCTTTGACATCAATGGCAAAGGGTAGGGTCCGCATACCAAAATTTTCAAAAATACTTCTATACTTAGCCACATAAGTAATTGTACATGCTATACTTTACATAAACTAAAGGATATCTGCAAAAGTTGTCTTCAATTGAATGAATTCTGTAGCCCAAATTTGCTTCATTCTATCCAAAATTGAAATGTGACCACTCAACAAAAATGTAAAAGCTTCTACCCTCTTAAGATCTGTCAGATTATTGGTTTGGGCGGTAGTCTGAGCATCACTGATGGCCTCATGCATGGCCTCTAACTTAGGGATAATGATTCTTCTGAGTTCACCCATCCGGCTAATTATGTTCTTCTTTTCCTTCTCAAAATTCTTTATTACATTTGTAATTGCAATAGTCTGACACTCTTGATTGACTATGGAGGAAGAGAGAGGATCAAAACTTTGAGATAAACTTAGTAGTTTATCCTCTTGCTCTTTTATTTTCTTCTCAATCTCTACTGTTGCTTTAGACCATGAAATACAAAATTTGTATATTTTTTCGCCATCTATAAGAGCATTTTCTAAGCTCTTTATCCCTATACTCATATTTCTCCTATCATTACTTATCAACCCTTGTACCTCTGATAATCTTTTTGCAAGAAATTCCTTCTGGACCTTATCTTCTGCTGACTTCTCTAGTGAATAAAAATGTGTGCTAACACTATTGACTAGAGTTTTGAGATTACCAGATGAGGAGGCTGTTGGATCTTTCTGAAATGATGGCATAATCTTTTCTAGCACTCCGGAAGCAGCTTCTATCAACTCACAGTCTTCCATGTGAGACTTTAGGAGTTTTTCTTTAGCCTTGGCATTAGCAAATGAAGCAATCTTCATTTTCTGTACTGGAGAAAGAGAATCAAAGTTAAATGGTCCTTGTAGAAGCTCCGGTTCATCAATCTCCATTGTTTCTTTGTTCAAGAATTCTTGGACAGTTTTTGCAGTGTCTCTTGCCGGAGACAGATGTTTCTTCTCTTCTGCATTCTTAGGGCTGTCCCTTGGAGCTTTCTCTCCTTCCACATTCTTACCACTATCAGTTGCGGCTTCCTCTATTGGGGTCTTCTCTTCCTCTATAGCCTTGGTACTGTCAACTTCTTTTTCATTCACTCCTGCTTCTTTCTTCTGTATTCTGTCTTCTCCTTTAGATCCAGAAGCTGTAGGGGAAACTGGAGGAGAGATATTTGTTTGTTCATGAGCCACCTCTTCTAGAATAGAGGATTCTGAGCCCTTGTCTTTACCAGAGTCCTCTGTGATGGGAATGTTGAACTTTTTAAGAGTATTTTAGAGAATCTCTTCAGTCTCTTTTGCCACTATGTCGGTTTCACCAAGCATGAGCTGATTCATCCTAGCTTTGCTCCGAAACTCATCCTTGCACTCTTTAAAGATCATATTCATTTGCTGTGGAGTGATTGAAGGGAAGAGCTGAATGGCAACCTATTCCTGGATCTCAAGGTCTTTTGCTTGAGCATTGTTCTTCCTCATCTCAAGCCTTTTCTCTAAGCTTTTGGGAATTAGAGAGATTATTTCAATAAAGGCTTTGTTGTAAGTGTTCAAAAACTAAACTGTGGCTTCCTCCAGAACCTTTTTATCTGCTTCATTATATTCATCATAAAATTCTATTAAGGGTTGCAGGTTCCCATCCACAGTGACTGTTTTTACTACAACGTCCAAGGATAGAGTGGGTTTTTCAGCAAATTCCTCTTCCTTCTCTTCTTCTCCTTGACCAGTAGAATGTTCACTAGATGATTTCTTCTTCTTCTTCAGTTTCCTTACCTGTTCATCTGATTCGGTTTCCTCATCATCTTTTAGGCTAACATAGGACCTTGTTGCCTTTTTCTTTGTTCTCTTTTCTCCTTTTCCAGATGATTGTGCTTCCGGTTTAGATGCCCTTGAGCTTTTGGCAGTGGTAGGTGCAGATCTCTTAGATGATCTAGTTTGGTGGAGGTTTCTACCAGAGCACTTTCCTTGCTTTTCTTTTCTGCCTCTTTCTTCTCTTCCTCAGCCCTTTCCATCCTTTTCTTGTGGACATCAAGTTCCTCCTTTGAAATGCCAAGGCCTTGGGCAATATTCTCTACTTCTTTTCTCACCTTCATTTTGATCTCTGGTTCTCTAAGTTCTACATGAATCTTTATACTCAGCTCCTCAAAGGTTCCAAACCTTTCTGCCTTTGGATCCTTTGGCTGACTTAGCAT
Source organism: Cunninghamia lanceolata (assembly GCA_027924645.1). NCBI lineage: Eukaryota > Viridiplantae > Streptophyta > Pinopsida > Cupressales > Cupressaceae > Cunninghamia > Cunninghamia lanceolata. Next base: position 7,445,988 of record BSBN01000103.1, read on the forward strand.
GTGTTGAACATGTAGTTCTACAATTTGTTCATCAACTTCATACCCCATGGGCATGATCCATACAGTTCTTGGTTCTATTGCCTCCATTAGGCACTAATCAGTCTCTACCATAAAACAAACTATGTCTTTGTATTTTTCAACAAGAGACTGGGGAATCCTTTCTCTTGCTTGCATCATGTTCTAAAAATTCTTGAAGTATTCCCACAGAGCTGTATTTTGTGCTTTGTTATCACCCAGTCCATGCAAATAATCTCTGACTTGGATAGCCACTGGTCTGTCATTCTCCCACACCCAGCCACTAGATCCAGGAAGCTCATTCATAAAGTAGAAGAATAGGCACAATATTAGTCCACCATACTTGAATGATTTCTTTTTATCTTTCTTTATTTTTTGCAGATTCTCCAAGAGTTGGTTCAAGAGAAGCTGACAAAGATCATAGTCTACATCCTTTCTTAGCATTTCATAAGCGGTGTAGATGGCAGTTCCAGGTACTGAATTTTCCCTGCTAGAATGATATATTTTATATCCAATGATCATGGAGGCATACTTGACATCCAGATCAGATATGTCATCTACTGTCATTGCTCTTTTGTCAAACTTGGATCCGGTAGCCTCACTCACAGTTTGATTCTTTATAGATTTAAGAACAGGAATCCCATCGGATGAGTGTAATCTGGTAACTGCCTTGATGGCATCTTTTGTGATTTTGAATGGTCCATTTAACCACATAAAGTTGTCATGTATTCTGCTCAAAATGTACCTGACCCATTCATCCTCAGTAAAATAGGGGAAATATATGTATTATGCAAAGTGCTTATTCTGGAGGCCCTTGTATTGGGGTTTGAGCTCAAATGAATCATCTAACAGTTATTTGTGATAGATATCTCTTAGTTTGAATTCCCCAAACTCTTCAACATTTGCATGTATGTAAACCCTAATATCTTCGGTGTGTAAAACGCCATGCGAAACACTGGAAAATGCTCCTAGGGGATCTACCTCCAAGGATTTGTATGGATGTTTCTTAAATGTGGGGCGAGGTCTATTAGAAATCTTTACTATATTCAGAGTAGCCATCATCAAAGAATCTTACTGAAGGATATCAAGAACGAAGAATACCTTTTACGCAGTTTAGGGCACACGATGAAATCCAGATTGAGTTGTATGAAGAATCATCTTGATCTTTGGGAGAAGTAGTTGTAGAGCTCCTTTTCTCTCTTCTTCTTGTATGAAGAATCATCTTGATCTTTGGGAGAAGTGATTAATGAGAAAACCCTTATATTGCTTCGCAAACCCTATTGTCAGGTTGCAATAAATGCTCGACCTAAGTTATTCCGGTTGGTCTTGTTTGGATGACTTGAAGAACCGGATCAGTCTTGATCTTTAAACAACATTCGGATCTTCCAAATCTTAACCATAGTTTGTTTGGATGTTTCCCTTATGAATCCTTCAATCCATAACTCTTCTTGTGCCAGTTCCGGCACCAATTGACTAGCTGGGGGAACAAGGTTTTCTTTGTGTCTCCCCCTGAGCCAGAGCTCACTTCTTAATTTCCAGAAGGGATATTAGCACCAGAGTCTAGTGCAGATCCAACCTCTACATTCTCTATACTTTTCTTCACCCAAATCTTGTTCATCTCACTTTTAACTTCATCCGCATTCACCTTTTGTTTACCCTTATCTTGATTCTGATTATGATATACCGGACCTCTTTTGTCCTGATTCTTGCTTCTACAAAATTTTGCACTATGACCGGATCTATTGTAGATTTGGCAAACAACATTTCTTTGTATATTTGACTGATATCCTCTTGATCTGCATTGATTAGCCATATGACCTATTCTATTGCATGCAAAGCATCTACCATTGAATGATTTGTTCATTTGCATATTTCTGCATTCATGAGATTTGTGACCATACCTTTTATAGTTAAAATACTGTCCAGAGAAAGATGAATTAGTCTGATTCATTCTCTTTCTGCACTGATTAGCTTTGTGACCAAAGTGATTGCAGTTGTGGCAGTATCCATTGAAGGATGGATATCTTTGAGCATTAGGTTGTCTTACCAGAGGTCTTCTAGGCCTGTTCCTTGGATTTTCAGATCCAAAATTCTTCTAACTGGATCTGGAGCTTTCTCCTTTCTCATATCCCAAACCACACTTGTCATCTACCTTCTTTTGACTTCCAAGAAGAACTTCAAGTTGAGCAGAACTTATCTTGAATTTCTCTTTATACTCATTTGCTATTTGAAGATTCCTTTTGAGAGAGACAATTTGATCCTCAAGTTTTTCTTCATTATCTTTAGCATCTCCAAGATCAGATTCAAGATGTCTGATAATTCTATCCATCTGGTGGCAATCTTCTGATTTCTCCTTGAGAGATTGTCTTAGATTATCTTCAGTTTTTCTTTTCTCTTCAACTTCTTGGGTAAACTTCATGACTCCTGATTCCATTTCATGTCTTACCATAATGATTTCTTTTGATAACTTTTCACACAACTCAGTTTTTTCCTTCAGCTCTTCATTTGCATTATTTGCTTCACCTTGTCTTGCTAATTGCTGAAGCAGCTCCTTTCTCTTTTTCATAGAGAGACTTAATTTGTCTTTTAGTTCTCTCATGAAATCATCAGCCTGTTTGAGTCTTTCCTTTAATTCATTGACTTCAGAGTTAGACTGTTCAAGATCATCAAGGGCAGTCTTGAGTTGCTCCCTTAAACCATATGCATCCATTTGAATTCCCAGATCTTCCTCAAGCTGTTAGGCTTTGTTAGGAGGAACTTAGCTCTGATACCAATTGTTGATAATTGAGAGGGGGGGTGAATCGGTTATCCTACTATTTTCTTCTTTCTTAACTTAATAATCAATGCGGCATTTATCCAAATAAGAAAATATAAATATGAAATGGAAATACACATGACACAATATTTTTGACATGGAAACCCTGTTAAGGGAAAAAACCACGGGGTGATTAACCCAAGATTGTATTCTCTGTTAGAAGAATGGAAATACAAAATGGCACTTGCCAATTAGGGCTCACTGCCTGAGCACACTCCTCACAAGAAGGCACACTGCCTACAAGAGACACACTGTCTACAAAAGGAATGTTATACAATACTTGAACTGATTGGTAGCATTCACATATGCTGGGGTTCAGTTCCGGTTAGGCTCAGTATACTGATCTGCTGCACTTCATCTTTCCTCTTTTCTTATGCTGCTTTCCTTTCACATACCGGACCTTCCTTACTGCTTCTGCTATGCTCTACTTTTATTCGCACATCACATATCACTTCCCAACCTCTCACAACTAAATCCATCCTATATATATATCCGCACAAGTGATTTCATCATCTTTCTAGTCGGCACCGGAATAGTCAATATTTTCAATAGACTCTGATCTGTCGGCTGAATCCTTGCATACCAAGTAATGTGGATCAAGGATATACTTGTGGAAATCATTAACCATGTCAGCCAAACATAATTCATGCCTTCATAACCTTTACCAACATCAGTAACACATCTGGAATAATGTCTGATGTTCTGCCAGTCAGTTCTTCCTTTGTTCACACTACCAATTGGGAACCCGGTACTTAAGCATTCATATCTCTTTATCCTTTCCACACCAGAGGCTCAAACCTTGGGATCTATCAGTCAATATAGTCCTCTTGACTTCCCCAAATCTGCACTTTACCAAGATACTTCCTTTGAGGGATCTAGACCTGTCTATCAGACCTCGCCACATGCTCTGTTCCTATTTACCGGACCACAACATTCTTCACTTTGACTTCCGGTAGAGACATACCATGTCCTGCGGATGTGTGGGATGAACTTTGTTGCCATTAATGACAACAATCATGAATCCATATAGTGTCTCTTGCCAACAGAGGCTAACCAAGGAAATCGAGGAAAGGAAGAAGACTGAAGAAAACCTAAATCAGTCTCTGAAAGAAAGAACAGAAGAATGTTGTAGATTGGATAAAATAATTGGCCATCTAGAGTCTGATCTATAAGAAATCAAGTATAATGAGGAACAACTTGAAAGGAAAATTGTCATTCTCAAACATGACCTAGAAGCTGCAAATGAATACAAAGAGAAGTTCAAGATAAGCTCAACTAAACTTGAGGTGCTACTTGATAGTCAGAAGAAGGCAGATGATAAGTATGGTTTGGGATATGAGAAAGGTGAAAGCTCTGGATCTAGTCAAAGAAATTCTGAATCAAGGAATCAAAGAAACATACCTAGAAGACCTCTGATCAAACATCCTAATGCTCAAAGGTATCCATCCTTCAATGGAAATTGTTTCAATTGCAATAAATTTGGTCATAGAGCTACTCAGTACAGAAGTAGAGTGAATCAAAGTGGTCTATCCTTCTCTAGTCAATGCTTTAATTGTAAAAGGTATGGTCATAGATCCAATGAATGTAGAAGTATGATAATGAATAACTCTAACAACAAAGGAAATGTCTATTCTTTCAATGCCAAATGTTTTGCATGCAATAGATTTGGACACATGGCTAATCAGTGCAGATCAAGAGGAAATCAAGTAAATGAGCAAAGAAATGTTGTACACTTTAATTGCAATAGATCTGGTCATATTGCAAGATTCTACAGAAGCAGAAATGATTATAGAAAAGGTCTAGTAAACAAAAACTAGAATGTGCAAAGACAAGATAAAGGCAAGGGCAAAGTAGATGTGAATAAGATCTAGAATGAAATGAACAAAACATGGGTGAAGTAAGGTGTGATGAATGATGGTGATGGGTCCGCACCAGAATCCAGTGCTGGTAATTCCTCTGGGAATTGAAATAGGAGCTCTGGCTCAGGGGGAGCTGCATTGAAAATCTAATTCCCCCTACCAGTAAGTGGGTGCCTGAATCTAGCATGATGAGAGAATATAGAATGGCCTATTGCAGATCATCTGAAAGAATTTCTAGAAGAAAAGAGGTTGATGTGGCAACTTGTGGAGCAATCTATGAGAAACTGTATCAAGAAATAGGGTATCTAGAAGAGTTAGGGAAAAATCATTTATGACATCAAAAAGTAGGTGTGGGGAGGTTAAAAAGAAACTCAAGTAACTTCAGAATCACTTTGCATCTAAGAAGAAAGAAGGAAGGCGACCTCTGTGCAAAGATTTCCAAGAGACTGAAGTGTGAAGAAGATATTCGAGCAAAAACCCTAACCAATGAAATAAGGTACTCTCTGTAAAGATTTCTGAATTTACAATCTCTGGATATGGCTAGTCCATTGATTGTTGACATCACCAAAAGGCCCCGACCTAAATTCAAAAAGCATCCACACAAATCTGTAGAGGTCGATCCATTAGGTGTCCTTTCTAATGTTCTACATGGTGTGTTGTAGATAGAAGATATTAGGGCTTACATTCATGCTAGCATAGATGAGTTTGGGGATTCAAAGTTACTGGATTTGTTTAAGAATCAGTTGAGGGATGAGATTTATGGTCTTAAACCTGAGTATAAGACACTGGAAGACAAACATTTCATTTAGGTTATTGGGTTCATGTCCTTCGATGAGGACGGGTGGGTCTGATATGTACTGAGTCAGATGCATGCTGAATTTATGTGGTTGATGAAACCCTTTAAGATCACTAAGGATACCATCAAGGCCATGATAGAATTGAACTCATCCGGTGGACTGCCGATGCTAAAATCAATGAAGAATCAGACTGTAACTGAAGCTACCGGCTCAAAGTTTGATAAGAGGACAATGAAAATAAATGATATAATTGATCCAGATGTCAAATTTGCATCTATGGTGGTTGGGTATAAGATATACCACTCCAATAGGGAAAACTTAGTGTCTGGTATAGCCATTTATGCTGCTTATCAGATGTTAAAAGAAAATGTTGACTATGACTTGTGTGAATTGTTGCAAAACCAGCTAATGGAGAAGCTAAAAAAGATCAAGAAGGATAAGAAGAATACATTCAAGTATGGTACGCTGGTCTTGTGCTTGTTCTTTTATTTCATGAATGAGTTTCCTGAGATTAAAAGCCTATATTGGACCAATGACAAGCTTGTTGCCATACAAATAAGATAGCACTTACACAATATTGGTGACTCTAATGCCCAAAGGACTACTCTTTGGGGATATTTCAAGAATTTTTAGAATATGATGCAATCAAGGGAAAGAATCCCTAAGTCTGTGGTGGAAAAGTACAAGGATACAATTTGTTTCATGGTGGAAACAGATCAATACTTGATGGAAGTAGTTGAACCAAGGATTGTATGGATCATGTCCATGGGGTATGAAGTTGATGAACAAATACTGGAAATGTATGCTCAACACCTTCTGAGAAAACCAAAAGATACCTCAGTTGAGAGATTCAGTACATATGGTGAGCTTAATTTGAAACTGCATGTTGAGCTCTGGAGACCTGAAACTAAGAAAAAGGTCCAAAGACAAGTTGAAATGTATGCAAAAAGTATTGGAATAACCAAAGAAGCTGTGAGAGAAGCCAAGAAGAGAGCCAAGCAAGTTGAAGAAAATAAGTCAGACAATGAACAACCCTGTGCTCCGAAAGCCTCCCCTAGCCAACAAAGAAGAACAAGAAGTTTTGCTGCTACCTCTGGTCACTCAAAAGTCTGCTAGTACAGAGAAACCAGAAGATAAACCATCTTGTAAAGAAGGAAAGAGTAAGAAGGCAAAAGCCTCCAGAATGTATGTGAGCCTAAAAGATGATGAGGAGACAGAATCAGATGAAGCAGTGAAAGAAATAAAGTCAAAGAAAGCAGAAGCATCAAGGGTTGCCAAAGACAAGCCCTCCAGAAGTGTAAAGGTGAGCAAAAGATAAAAGATTGAGACTCATGTTGAAAAATCCACCTTGTTAGTTGAAGATATTGTGAATGCAGTAATTGTTCATGGGAATTTGAAGCCCATAACAAAATATTATGACAACCTTGATGATGCCAACAAGAAAATATTAGAGGATTCTACTATTAAGTACTTGAATACATTCAACAGAGCACTTGTAGAATTTTTTTCAGAAATCCCTAAGAGTCTAAGAGGCATTTTTGAGATGAGAAAAGAAGCTACTAAAGCAAAGGATTTGGAGCTAAGAGCACATGTGTTGTCTAGTTTGTGTCCGGTAATCTCTAGGAAGGAAGCAAATAAAATTTTCAAAGAAGTTAAAGATGAATTCAGAAGAAAAATTAGGATGAATAAGCTAATGCTTGGAGACATTGATGAAGTGGTCAAAGAAACAGAACAAATTCTGAAGAAAGCCCTGGACAAGAATAAGTTTTATGTGGTCACTGAAGAACCTGTTGATGTTGATGATACATCCATTCCGAATAATGAAGAGTTGAAGAAAAATGAGCAATAAGCTAAGGTAGATGATTTCTCTATTCCAGAAGAGGAAATATTGAATAAAGGAGATGAAGAGATGGTGAAGGAAGATAATGTTGATTGTGCAAAGGATACCCAAATTCCTCTAGACCAATCTGGTGAAGAAAATGCAGAGATGAATATGGAAATAAATGCTCCTACTGAAGGTGATTCTAAGAAGAATAAAGAGTAGAAAGAAAAAGAAGTTAAGGACAAGGAAGATAAAAAAAGAAGAAGCAACTAAGAGTGTTGAAGAACAAAAGCAAGATAATCCTGATGATGATATTGACAAGGATCTGAATTGTGAATCTCAGGAGAAGAAAGATGGAACTGCATTCACGACAAGAGACACTGCAGATGCAGTGAAGAAATTTCTTGAGAAAGATAAGCTTGAATTTGATGAACTGAATCTAATTCAAGGGCCTATCAATTTGGATACTCTTTCCCCTATTCAAATGATGAAGTTAGCATTATTTGCATAAGCAAAGGCAAGAAAGGAGATCCTAAAATCTCACATTGAAGATAGTGAATTGCTTGGTCTTTCTTCCAGCATCTTGGAAAAGATTATGCCAACTTTTCAAAAGGATTCATCTGATTCTTCTTCCAGTCAGATAAAGAGATTAATAAATTTTGTAAGCACTCACTTTGAGTCTTTTGAAAAGTCAGTGGAAGTCAAAGTCTGGAATGGATTTAATGATAAAAAATTTAGTGAACTGAAAGGGATGATTGACAATGAGAGAATTGTGTTGGATACTAGTGTAAAGAGTATTCAAAATGCCCTCACTGAAGGAGGAGATGTGTACAAATTTTGTTTATCTTGGCCAAAAGTTGTAGAGGATATTGAGAAGAAAATAAAAGAGTCTGAGTAAAAATTGTCAAATGTATCTCAATCCTTTGATCCTTTGGCAGTATCTATGGCGAGTCAAGAATGTCAAGTAATTAGCTTGATTAATGAAATAAATAAATTGGTTAAAGAAAAAGAAAACATTGTGGCAAGGATGTGTGAACTCTGGGGACTGATTTCCCCCAAATTAGAAACAATGTTCAATGCATTGATAGAAGCTCAAGTTGCAACTCTGACAAGTGATCCCACTGATCTACAGAAGGCAGAGCCACATGTATTTTTATTCAGTGGTCATATTTCAGTTTTGGATAGCATGAAGAAATGTTGGGACAGTCAATTGGCACTGTTGGAAAACATTTTTGGTGATGTGTTTAAGTTCATGTAGACAAGACATAAGGATTGTTTGTATATATACGCCCATGTACATAGAGTTTTTGCATGAATTTTGGTATGTTGATCTCAGCCTTTTCCATTGATGTCAAAGGGGGCTTGGAAAGTAGTGAAAAATAAGGAATTCATCTAAGGGGGAGCATTGGAAATCACGAGTGTACATAGTAAGGGCTAGATGTTCTAACACTTAGTCATTTTTCACTAAGTGTTGCCATCAATGCCAAAGGGGGAGATTGTTGGCAAGAGACATTGCTAGGCATGTTAGGTGTTGTCATTGATGGAAAATGAATCTATCTTACACATCCGCATTGTATCATTTGATCATACCGGAAGTCAGGTTGCAAATTTGTCTAAGTCTGGCTAGACAAGAACATAACATATGACAGGGTTCACCATTTTGGTCTGCATTTCTCCATAGGTAATCATATTGTGTTGCAGATATGAGGGAATGTTAAGGGATGTCAGGGCTACCTAAATCCAAAGTTTTAGCCTCCAATGATGAAGGGATTAAAAGTTACAAGCATCTGAGTATCGGGTTTTGGTTAGACAGTTCAGTCCGGTGAAGAACAGGCCGATTTGGTGTTTGATCCTTGTACGGATTAAGATAAGTGGTTAGTTGAGTAATTTATGAGATCCAGTGGTATTGGATGACATGTGTGGTGATTTAAATACATAAGTTTTGGTCCGCATTGATGTTTGTGCATGGATTTAGCTGACAGAACAATGATCTTGAAAAAGCTTCTAAGTTTTCTTGAGGCTGACTGTAATTGATGAAATTTCATGTTGCGGCTATATATGACCGATGGGTTCAAGCATTTTGAGCAATGGATGTGCAAATATGATGTGAAAGGTGCAAAGTGTAGTAGTATCAAGTGCGAAGCAAAGAGATCTAAGCTCCAGATCATGGCAGAATAGTGAAACAGGGCAGTGAGAGATGAAGTGTGTGAAGTCAGTATATTGAGCCTAATCAGAACTATAATCTTGAATTGTTAGATGCTATTCTTTAGTTCAAGTATTTTAGAGAACTCTTTGTAATTAATCTTGTAGGCAGTGAGCCTCCTTTGAGTAGTGAGCTTTGGGTAGTGTGCCCAAAGGCATGTGCCTTCCCATTTGTAATACTTTTAACAGAGTATAAAATCTTGTGGGTTAACCCCCACCGTGGTTTTTCCCTTAACCGGGTTTCCATGTAAAAATCATGGTGTTCATGTGTGATAATCTTGTTGCCGTTGTTCTTAAGTTCATGCTTCTTTCTCTTGAATGTATGTGGTAAATTAATAAAGGAACATAATAATAAGTTTTTATAGAACACTGATTCACCCCCCCCCTCAGTGTTCCTTAATTTCAACAAGCTTGTCTACTCCCTTGTTCTATAAAAGGGAATTCAGGGATATTAATGATTATTGGTTCTAGGTCATACTCTCTAGACATAGTCTGAAGTATGGGGATCAATATCATCTCGGAGAAGTTTTGTACAATGGTACATGGAAATACAAATAGTTTTCCCAATTTAGATGTTGTTTTGAGTTCATAGTTTGATATATTTGCAGAATCATTTGTAATTCAGTATCAGTTCATTATACAAAATATTGTTAAGTTTCAAATTATACTATCTCCTACTCATGTATACTTGACTACATTTATGAATACAATTTGGTTAAGGATCAATTTATTCATCATCACAGTCTTCCCTATGTATGCATATTCATCTTATGGTGTTTACTCAAGTAGTAAAACAATTGCTCTAAGGGAATACTGAATGTTGTATTAGTTTACAAGGATAACTGGTGCAGGAGCACCTGCCTGACAGCTAGCCTTCATGAGGCAGTTAGTTGTTTTAGGTCTTGTTTATGTTTCCAAGAAGGTCTGATAAGACCAAATGAATGTAATAAGGTCATGCTGATCATGATAAGATCATGCTGACCATGCTTTTCTATTTTTAGATAGTTTGTTAGGACAGTTGTCATGATGTATGTTCGGTTGGATCTCCCAGCCGCCTGGAGATTTCCCAGCCGCTTGGAGTCGGGTCAGTAGTACTCGCAGGAAAATCTATTTAAGCATGAGGATCGGTTGGTATTACATATCATCGATCAGACTTTGCGAGAGTGAGACAGAGAGAGAAACTGATCATTGTAATTACATCTTTTGAAATCGAATAAGAGATCCTGTTCTGTTCATTTTCTGCTTTGGTCTCCACTGTGTGATCGTTTTGCTGGTTTGGTAGCTGTATGGATTCACTGATCCATTCCACCGGTTGATTCGTCTGATCGGTGGAATGGTTATGTACAGTAGGTTAGGAGTTAGTTTGTTTGTTCGCATGCAGGTGTGCAGGATCGCCGTCGAGAGGTGTTGAAGACCCTAGCGCGGGCATGTGCTAGGTCGAGCTGATAAAGTGTGGTAGATCACCCTGAGAGTGGATCGAGTCATCCCAGGAGGTTCGGCGGATCAGAAACTAAGGGTGTGTGACAGGGATGTTGTCATAGTATGAATTTACTATGATGCAGAGGCATCCACACTATAACCATAACATACAGCATGGATGTCTGCAGCCCATCATCATCATCATCATCATCATTATCATCATCATATTTGACTTAACACTGTCAGCATCATCATATTTACTGTGCCGACCGATATCCTCCTGATGACAAGCCCTCGCCCGTTCGCATGTCAACAGCATCACCTTATTCGATTATCGACAGCATCATCATGTTCGACCAGCGCGAACATCCTCCTGACGTCCACTGTTCACTTCAGCGACAACTTCGATCTTCACTATCTTCAGCATCATGATATTCAACATCATGATAATCAACAGGATAAAGAACATCCGGTTCCTTCCATTTATCCTGATGATGACAAACCTTAACTCCTCGCACCGTTCCTCCGATGCTTACGTCACCCGATATCCTGATGACGTATATCCTGATGACGATGACGTCACCTGCAGCACCTCAATATCCTGCTGCTCTGAAATATCCTGATGACGTATATCCTGATGATGATGACGTCATATCCTGCTGTTGGCCAAACTTAGCTTTTTCGGCCCGCGATCAACCCGATCTTCTACCTTATGCCGATACGCTCCTCCTCGGCACCTCCTGGTGATGATCACCCCGACGCACATTCACTTCATGCACTCAACTGCATCATGCCGATCTCCTCTTACTCAGATGATGATGCCCGAAGCGACTGCAGGATATACGCAGAAATATCCTGATGATGCCGTTTTGGCAAACTTCCAACCTTAGCGGATTTTCACTGTTCTGATCCGCCGAACCTCCTGGGATGACTCGATCCACTCTCAGGGTGATCTACCACACTTTATCAGCTCGACCTAGCACATGCCCGCGCTAGGGTCTTCAACACCTCTCGACGACGATCCTGCACACCTGCATGCAAACAAACAAACTAACTCCTAAGCTACTGTACATAACCATTCCACCGATCAGACGAATCAATCGGTGGAATGGATCAGTGAATCCATACAGCTACCAAACCAGCAAAACGATCACACAGTGGAGACCAAAGCAGAAAATGAACAGAACAGGATCTCTTATTCAATTTCAAAAGATGCAATTACAATGATCAGTTTCTCTCTCTGTCTCACTCTCGCAAAGTCTGATCGATGATATGCAATACCAACTGATCCTCATGCTTAAATAGATTTTCCTGCGAGTACTACTGACCCGACTCCAAGCGGCTGGGAAATCTCCAGGCGGCTGGGAGATCCAACCGAACATACATCATGACAACTGTCCTAACAAACTATCTAAAAATAGAAAAGCATGGTCAGCATGATCTTATCATGATCAGCATGACCTTATTACATTCATTTGGTCTTATCAGACCTTCTTGGAAACATAAACAAGACCTAAAACAACTAACTGCCTCATGAAGGCCAGCTGTCAGGTAGGTGCTCCTGCACCATACTCCCCAACAGAAAAGAACTCATGTCCCATGAGTTTAGTATGTGGAAGTCCTCCACCTTTACACCTTGCCATGTCAGTGTTCTGACCTGTTCCAGCTTTATCCTCTGCTGGCTCTTGGCTGCTCCAAGACTTCTGAACTGGAACTGGCTTTCTGGCAAGTAAATCCTCATACCTGTCAATGTAGGCCTTTCTCTCACATACCCTGTGTTTAACCAGAACCTCTGTCTGAACTGCCTCTTGAACTTCTGAAATGTTCAATCCTGTCTTTCTTTCAATCTTTATAGGACAAACAATAGTCCCAACTATGACAACATCCCTATCATTCCTCTCAACTGGTTGCTGTTTGCAAACCTGTTTCTGCACCTGCTACTGACCTCTGTCAGTCACAACTGTAACTTTCTTCCACTGGTTGTCCTTAACAACTCCTTTCCCTGCAGTATCCTCAACTGCCTTTCTGCCTGCTCCTATAGGCATCTGCACATACTCCTTCTTTCCCATTAAAATGATTTTGGCTGCCCCCTATGCTGCAGCATCTGCCTGCAATGGCATCAACTTCATAGTCTTCCCATCTTTCTTGATGGTGTAGGTATTAGCATACCCATCATACAGTACCCTTCTATCAAATTGCCATGGTCTACCCAATAGTAGATGACAACATTCCATAGGCAAAATATCACACAAAATTCTATCCTGATATGCTCCAATCTGAAAATCCACATATGCCTGTTCAGAGACAAAAAGTGATTGACTATCACTCACCCAAGATGCCTTGTAAGGGTGTTGATGTTGGATCCTTTCCAAATTCAGTTTATCCACCATCTCCTGAGATACCATGTTGTCTGTTGAACCAGTATCAATGACAACCTTACATACTTTACCTTTGCTCTTGCATATGGTCTTGAAAAGAGCTCTTCTTTGTGGGGATTCTTTGTCATGTACCTTCATGGTAGTCACTGTTCTTCTCATCATCAGAGACTCTCCACTCTCTGGGTATGCATAATTATCAGGCTCCTTATCCTTTTGATAAGTGTTTGAACTCTGCACACTTTGCTCTACTGTCTCTTCTTGCACAAGTTGTACTCTCTTGTCATTAGTTCTATCATTTCTAGATGATGAACCTTTGTTTTCTGGACATTTGAAAGATGGATGACCAAACTCACCACAGGTGTAACATTTGCCTGAAAATGTAGTAGAACCTCTACCACCTCCAAACCTTCCTTTATTACCTTTCCATCCACCTCTGAAATCAGACTGTCCCTGTCCTTTACCAGTGTCTTCTTGACCCTCATTGGTTTGCTTTTGTGTAGGGGCTGCTCCTCTTCCCCTCATATTGTTTCCTCTTCCTCTCATGGACTTATCATGTCCTCTATTCATCTTTTCTTCAATCCTGATTGCCATTTGATAACAATCCTCCACATTCTTAGGGTTAGCTAAAACTAACTCATCTTGTATGTTAAATCTCAAACCAGCCAAGTACCTAGCCACCTTTTCTACCTCATTCTCATGATGACCAGATCTCATACTCAACTTATAAAACTCCTCAGTATATGCCTTCACATCCCTTTCCTTCTGCCTTAAAAATTACAGCTTCTTAAACATCTGAATTTCATAATCCCTTGGCAAGAATTTACCTTTGATCCTTGCTACCATCTTATCCCACGAAGTGATCTTTGACTTCCCTTGTTTCCTTCTCTCAGATTGTACATAATCCCACCATACCAAAGCATGACCTCCTAACTTGGTCTTTGCAATCTTTACCTTCTGATCCTCAGCAACATCTTCACATTCAAAGTGATTATCAAGTGCAGCAATCCAATCCAGTAACTCATCTTCATTCAAACTTCCAGTATACTTGGAAACATCAACCTTTACCTTAGGTTTATCACTCTGCACTGCCTTTAACAGTTTTGCCAATCTCTGGTCTTCAGCATCCAGATCTTCAGCTACCTCTTCATACTCTTCTATAGCCTCTTCATCTTCTTCAGATTCACTGTCTGCTACTTCCCTCTTTTTGTTCTTTTCCAGGGCTGTAAGCCTGGCTTGAAGTGCTTTAGCAAGCTCCTTCATCTTCCTCATCTCTCTAGCATGTTTTTCCTTCATCTCCTGCAATTCCCTTGCAGTCCCACTACCTTTTGGAGGCATTTTGTCAACCTCTCAATCAACACACAACACACAATCACTGTTAAGGATCAATTTATTCATCATCACAGTCAAAATATCAACTTTGCGAGAGTGAGACAGAGAGAGAAACTGATCATTGTAATTGCATCTTTTGAAATCGAATAAAAGATCCTGTTTTGTTCATTTTCTGTTTTGGTCTCCACTGTGTGATCGTTTTGTTAGTTTGGGTGGTTTCATGGATTCACTGATCCATTCCACTGGTTGATTCGTCTGATCGGTGGAATGGTTATGTACAGTAGGGTAGGATTTAGTTTGTTTGTTTGCATGCAGGTGTGCAGGATCACCGTCGAGAGGTGTTGAAGACCCTAGCATGGGCATGTGCTAGGTCGAGCTGATAAAGTGTGGAAGATCACCCTGAGAGTGGATCGGGTCATCCCAGGAGGATCGGCGAAGTGAAATTTCGCTAAGGTTGAAAATTCGTTAAAATGGCATCATCAGGATATTTCTGCTTATATCCTGCAGTCGCTTCGGGCATCGTCATCCGAGTAAGAGGAGATCGGCATGATGCAGTTGAGTGCATGAAGTGAATGTGCGTCGGGGTGATCATCATCAGGAGGTGCCGAGGAGGAGCATATCGGCATAAGGAAGAAGATCGGGTTGATCGCGGGCCGAAAAAGCTAAGTTTGGCCAACAGCAGGATATGACGTCATCATCATCAGGATATACGTCATCAGGATATTTCAGAGCAGCAGGATATTGAGGAGCTGCAGGTGACGTCATCGTCATCAGGATATACGTCATCAGGATATCGGGTGACGTAAGCATCGGAAGGGACGGTGCGAGGAGTTAAGGTTTGTCATCATCAGGATAAATGGAAGGAACCGGATGTTCTTTATCCTGCTGATTATCATGATGTTGAATATAATGATGCTGAAGATAGTGAAGATGGAAGTTGTCGCTGAAGTGAACAGTGGACGTCAGGAGGATGTTCGCGCTGGTCGAACATGATGATGCTGTCGATAATCGAATAAGGTGATGCTGTTGATAGGCGAAAGTGCGAAGGCTTGTCTGCAGGAGGACATCGGTCGGCAGGTGAAATATGATGATGATGCTGACAGTGTTAAGTCAAATATGATGATGATGATGATGATGATGATGATGATGAGGGGTTGCGAACATCCATGCTGTGTATTAGGGTTTTAGTGTGGATGCCTTTGCATCATAGTATAACAAGGGAAGTCAAAGATCACTTCATGGGATAAGATGGTAGCAAGGATCAAAGGTAAATTCTTGCCAAGGGATTATGAAATTTAGATGTTTAAGAAGCTGCAATTTTTAAGGCAGAAGGAAAGGGATGTGAAGACATATACTGAGGAGTTTTATAAGTTGAGTATGAGATCTGGTCATCATGAGAATGAGGTAGAAAAGGTGGCTAGGTACTTGGCTGGTTTGAGATTTAACATACAGGATGAGTTAGTTTTAGCTAACCCTAAGAATGTGGAGGATTGTTATCAAATGGCAATCAGGATTGAAGAAAAGATGAATAGAGGACATGATAAGTCCATGAGAGGAAGAGGAAACAATATGAGGGGAAGAGGAGCAGCCCCTACACAAAAGCAAACCAATGAGGGTCAAGAAGACACTGGTAAAGGACAGGGACAGTCTGATTTCAGAGGTGGATGGAAAGGTAATAAAGGAAGGTTTGGAGGTGGTAGAGGTTCTACTACATTTTCAGGCAAATGTTACACCTGTGGTGAGTTTGGTCATCCATCTTTCAAATGTCCAGAAAACAAAGGTTCATCATCCAGAAATGATAGAACTAATGACAAGAGAGTACAACTTGTGCAAGAAGAGACAGTAGAGCAAAGTGTGCAGAGTTCAAACACTTATCAAAAGGATAAGGAGCCTGATAATTATGCATACCCAGAGAGTGGAGAGTCTCTGATGATGAGAAGAACAGTGACTACCATGAAGGTACATGACAAAGAATCCCCACAAAGAAGAGCCCTTTTCAAGACCATATGCAAGAGCAAAGGTAAAGTATGTAAGGTTGTCATTGATACTGGTTCAACAGACAACATGGTATCTCAGGAGATGGTGGATAAACTAAATTTGGAAAGGATTCCACATCAACACCCTTACAAGGCATCTTGGGTGAGTGATAGTCAATCACTTTTTGTCTCTGAACAGGCATATGTGGATTTTCAGATTGGAGCATATCAGGATAGAATTTTGTGTGATATTTTGCCTATGGAATGTTGTCATCTACTGTTGGGTAGACCATGGCAATTTGATAGAAGGGTACTGTATGATGGGTATGCTAATACCTACACCATCAAGAAAGATGGGAAGACTATGAAGTTGATGCCATTGCAGGCAGATGCTGCGGCACAGGAGGCAGCCAAAATCATTTTAATGGGAAAGAAGGAGTATGTGCAGATGCCTATAGGAGCAGGCAGAACGACAGTTGAGGATACTGCAGGGAAAGGAGTTGTTCAGGACAACAGATTGAAGAAAGTTTTAGTTTTGACTGACAGAGGTCAGCAGCAGGTGCAGAAACAGGTTTGCAAACAGCAACCAGTTGAGAGGAATGACAGGGATGTTGTCATAGTTGGGACTATTGTTTGTCCTATAAAGATTGAAAGAAAGACAGGATTGAACATTTCAGAAGTTCAAGAGGCAGTTCAGACAGAGGTTCTGGTTAAACACAGGGTATGTGAGAGAAAGGCCTACATTGACAGGCATGAGGATTTACTTGCCAGAAAGCAAGTTACAGTTCAAAAGTCTTGGAGCAGCCAAGAGCCAGCAGAGGACACAGCTGGAACAGATCAGCATATTGCAAAGGCAAAGTGTAAAGGTGGAGGACTTCCACATACTAAACTCATGGGACATGAGTTCTTTTCTGTTGGGGAGTATGGTGCAGGAGCACCTACCTGACAGCTGGCCTTCATGAGGCAGTTAGTTGTTTTAGGTCTTGTTTATGTTTCCAAGAAGGTCTGATAAGACCAAATGAATGTAATAAGGTCATGCTGATCATGATAAGATCATGCTGACCATGCTTTTCTATTTTTAGATAGTTTGTTAGGACAGTTGTCATGATGTATGTTCGGTTGGATCTCCCAGCTGCCTGGAGATTTCCCAGCCGCTTGGAGTCGGGTCAGTAGTACTCGCAGGAAAATCTATTTAAGCATGAGGATCGGTTGGTATTGCATATCATCGATCAGACTTTGCGAGAGTGAGACAGAGAGAGAAACTGATCATTGTAATTGCATCTTTTGAAATCGAATAAGAGATCCTGTTCTGTTCATTTTCTGCTTTGGTCTCCACTGTGTGATCGTTTTGCTGGTTTGGTAGCTGTATGGATTCACTGATCCATTCCACCGGTTGATTCATCTGATCGGTGGAATGGTTATGTACAGTAGGTTAGGAGTTAGTTTGTTTGTTCGCATGCAGGTGTGCAGGATCGCCGTCGAGAGGTGTTGAAGACCCTAGCGCGGGCATGTGCTAGGTCGAGCTGATAAAGTGTGGTAGATCACCCTGAGAGTGGATCGAGTCATCCCAGGAGGTTCGGCAGATCAGAACAGTGAAAATCTGCTAAGGTTGGAAGTTTGCCAAAACGGCATCATCAGGATATTTCAGAGCAGCAGGATATTGAGGTGCTGCAGGTGATGTCATCGTCATCAGGATATCGGGTGACGTAAGCATCGGAGGAACGGTGCGAGGAGTTAAGGTTTGTCATCATCAGGATAAATGGAAGGAACCGGATGTTCTTTATCTTGTTGATTTTCATGATGCTGAATATCATGATGCTGAAGATAGTGAAGGTCGAAGTTGTCGCTGAAGTGAACAGTGGACGTCAGGAGGATGTTCGCGCTGGTCGAACATGATGATGCTGTTGACATGCGAACGGGTGAGGGCTTGTCATCAGGAGGATATCGGTCGGCACAGTAAATATGATGATGCTGACAGTGTTAAGTCAAATATGATGATGATAATGATGATGATGATGATGATGATGGGCTGCAGACATCCATGCTGTATGTTATGGTTATAGTGTGGATGCCTCTGCATCATAGTGGTATCATCACAGTCATCCAGTATTATAAAGTGATTATGAAGTGAAATTTGGTTAAGGATCAATTTATTCATCATCACAGTCTTCCCTATGTATGCATATTCATCTTATGGTGTTTACTCAAGTAGTAAAACAATTGCTCTAAGGGAATACTGAATGTTGTATTAGTTTACAAGGATAACTAAGTAGAGTTAATCTTGAAATAGGTGAAATATAATAGTGTAATTCATTGTTGTATCATCACAATGGGCTGAGTGAACACTTATTAGAGTAAGGTTCTCATTTATATCTATTTTGACTCTATAACCTAGGAATTAGGCAATGATCCTGTAGTAGTGTAACTTTGTGCAACTCCCTGATCATTCCTATTGACTATCAAAAGAATTTTCCATTTAGTTATAGGTTGTAGGCATTAGTTTACCCACATGTTCTTCTGCAAAGAATTATGTTAAAGCTTGAGAATCTAGCCCATTATCTCTATATATCAGTAATTCTTTAAGCATTTTAGAAAGAACATATCTATTTAAAAACAATATTTTGAGAGAAATAGAAAGAAACCCACACTCAAATGCTATTAGGATCACCCTCCTTAGTTTTGCAGAGCCAAAAGTGTAGAGGAAAAGGATTGAAAACCCATTTTCTATTCGTTGGCCAATCCCTCAAGGCAATTCCATTATTAGAAATGACTATTTTATAGATTGCTCATTTGAGATCAGGTTGGGAATTAAAAACAACCAACTGATTGGTGACTCTACTGGGGATCTACTAGAACCAGTATTGTGTCTTATCTCAACATATAGATCAATTATTATTCCCTATAAAGGGTGGTGACTCTACTTTTCTCCTTGTCAGTTGATCAAAGAAGAAGCGTACTATGTGTGAAACTTGTATGTTTGGAGATTTTTTATGTGGCTCTGTTGTTGGAGAAGATCCAGAATGAAAGTAGGATTTAAAGAGTTTTATGCTTGTAAATTTCAATCCTCTCTAAGAAGAGATGGTGGCTCTATGAAGAAGGAACCTGGTGAAAATATGAAGGGTATTTCAGCATTCTTGAGCTTCCAGTCAAGGCAAAATTTACATCAACAGTAACAATTTCCCAGGTATTTTACAAAGCTTGAAGGAATTTTCAAAGTTACAGTAAATGCAAAATTGATAAAGGAAAGTTTCCATGTGCATAGGAAAATTGTTTTATCAATATATGTATCCCTGTAAGGATCCAGTTATAAAAAATGTGTACTATACAACCACATTTGTGTTATCAGGGGGGTTTGTCATGGAAAGGTATAGAGATATCAATTTCAATAATATTTGTGGTTTTCCAAACTACATCCCACCTAAAATCAGAGATCAAATATCAAAGTTTAGTAATGACAAGTCCAAATTAGCTAGCAGCCATTTACAGGATTTTTGTGACCTAATGAGAGACTATGAGTTAGATTTTGAGGATGTGGTCATGAAATTATTTGCTTAGTCCTTGAAAGAAGATGCTAGAGATTGGTTTACATATTTACCAACTCATTACATTTATTCATTGCAAGATCTTAAAGTAGCTTTTATGGAACAGTTTGGTGAAAGGGTTAATGTTAGCCTATTAATTAATAAGCTTATTGATGCTGAAAAGGATGAAGAAGAAGCAGTTCCAACTTTTAACCTAAGATTTGCCAAAATAATAAGGGATATCCCTAAAAATACTAGACCAAATGATGCTATGTATTTGGTTATATATCTAGGTGCATTTAATGAAGAAGATAGCTATATTCTGAGAGATAGAGGTCCCACTACTATGAGACAAGCATACACTAGTAGAATTTGGCAAATAAATGACTACGTGACTAAACTTTGTTAGATTTAGGACACACAACTGAGAGGGGGGGTGAATCAGTTGTCCAAAACTTCTCCAATTTTCACACTTATATCCTTTAAGTAATCAACAGTGTATCAATCATGAAGTGCAATGTAATTAAATCAAAAGTAGAAACACATCAACACATAAGACACCAAGATTTTGATGTGGAAAGCCCGGTTAAGGGAAAAACTACGGGGTGATTAACCCAAGATTGTATTCTCTATTAGAAGAATAGAAAGAACAAATGGCACATGCTAATTAGGGCTCACTGCCCGAGCACACTGCTCATAAGAGGCCCACTGCCTATAAGAGACACACTGTCTACAAACAAATTAGTATCACCTACCTGAACTGGAAAATAGCATCTTCACCATGCTTGAATCAGTTCCATTTAAGACCAATACTTCTGCTCTGCCTTTCGCTCTCTTCCTTTCTACCATACACTCATCACACCAAGGACAACTTTGAAATGACTTCGTAATTCCTTACTTATACAAGACATCAACTTAAGAATGATCATCTAAGTTGGAAAACATCCATAAGAACATCCATAAGATGTGTAATTCATCTGGTTGACCAGTCTCAGGAAGCAAATCTTCATTTGGAGGTCATTCTTCAATTGCGGGCTCCAACTCCAATGCAGACCACCAATACAAGCTAGATACGATCCAAAGACCTTCAAAAGATATCCTGAAATACCAACAATATCTACACTTCATCTGCTTACTGGAATTCTTCTCTCCTTCATCTGGAACCTCAAGAACACAATCTTTCATCACTATCACAGAAGAATACATGCTTCCAGACCTTCAAACCATGAACCAATCTAGATAAAACTCCATAGAGACTTCCTCAACACTTCCTCAAATCCGTAAAATAGGAAAATGCATTTCCAGATCTCACCAGACCTATCTGTGTTATTTTGTAACCTCTGAACATCTGTCAAAACTAGTTTTACTTGAACGGCCACAACTTCTTTAGATCTTCATGCGGACCTCTTAAATCTCTACTAAACCACCTCAAGACTCATATCTACAAACCCTTTAATCTGCATCCTATCTTGGACTTTTACCTTACTGTCATCACTGTTCTTCACTGTTCCTGATTGAGACTAATTTTTTCAATATCCTCAGCTTATAGCTCATCCAATCTTATCATTAATGCAACAAGAGTATGTTGACATCAATGACAACACCGGTTAGACCCATACTTACAACAATCTCCCCCTTTGTCATTGATGGCAACATATGATGTGAAAAACCATCAAGACAAGAACTTCTCCTTACTGTCACAGCTCCCCCTAACAGCAACAACCATTCACATGTCTTCTCTTCCTTTACTTCTCCCCCTTTGATCATCATCCACTTGTTTTTCACATGTCTTCTCTCCCCCTTTGGCAAAGGGAACATACTTGCAATTCTATCACTTCAGAATCATACCTGCTGCTCCCCCTGAGTAGCAACTCCCCAACATCAATCTAGATCACAAGATGTGACTATGATACCCACCGAACTGATGCACATTAGTGCACCTTAGTTCATCATCGGAGGGGCAATAACCCCTAACTTCTCCCTAAGATACTAAAAAGAGTCCTTAGGAAAAGGTTTAGTAAAGATATCTGCAATCTGATCCTTGGATGACACAAACTCCAATCTAACTTCATTCTTGTTCACTTGCTCTCTTAGAAAGTGAAACTTGATAGATATATGCTTAGTCTTTGAATGCAACACTAGATTCTTGGATATATTTATTGCACTTGAATTATCACAGAAGATTGTGATAGGCTCCTCATACTCCACTCTTATGTCTCTTAGCATCTACTTCATCCACAAAACTTGAGTGCAACTGCCTGTTGCTGCAATATATTCTACTTCAGTTGTGGACAGAGATATTGCCTCTTGTTTCTTGCTTGGCCAAGAAACTGATCTCTTCCCCAAAAAGAATGCTCCACCACTGGTACTCTTCCGGTCATCCACATCTCCTGCCCAATCAGCATCTATATATGCACGAAGAGAGAAATCGTGATCTCTAGGATACCATAGACCATACTCAACTGTCCCTTTTAGATATCTAAAAATCTTCTTGATTGCCATGACATGAGATTCTCTAGGATCAGCCTGAAATCTAGCAACAAGACCAACAGCCTGCATTATGTCAGGTCTGGTTTGAGTGAGATACAACAGCCCTCCAATCATTGACCTATACTTTGTCTGATCAACCTTAGGAGAATCATCATCTTTGCTCAATTTACATCTGGTTGCCATGGGAGTATTCATTGGTTTTGAGTCTTCCATCCCAAATTTCTTCAGCAATTCTTTCACATATTTGATCTGAGAAATAAAGATTCCTTTCTTGTTTGAGTGATTTGTAGACCCAAGAAGAAATTCATTTCACCAAGCATGGACATCTCAAATTCACTTTTCATTTGATTTGCAAAAGTTTTACACATACAATCTCTTCCTCCAAAAATGATATCATCCACAAACACTTCAACAATCAGAATGTTTTCATGATCAATTTTGAAATACAAATTACTGTTAGCAGTACCTTTGTTGAAACCAATCTTCAAAAGATGTTTATCCAATCTTTCATACCAGGCTCTTGGGGTTTGCTTCAGTCCATACAGTGCCTTCTTCAATTTGTAGACCATATTACCATGATCAAACAATTGAAATCCATCCGGTTGCTCAATATACACTTCTTCTTCCAAGTCACCATTTAGGAAGGCAGACTTGACATCCATCTGATATACTTTGAAATCTTTGAAGGCAACAAATGCAAGAAATAATCTAACTGCTTCAATTCTTGCTACCGGAGCAAAAGTCTCTTCAAAATCAACTTCTTCTATTTGAGAATATCCTTTGCAGACCAATCTAGCTTTATTTCTGATTACTTCACCAACTTCATTTAGTTTGTTCCAGAAGACCCATTTGGTTCCAATCACATTCTTGTTTCTAGGTCTGGGAACAAGATCCCAAGTGTGATTTTTCTCAATTTGCATCAACTCTTCCTCCATTGCTTTGGTCCAGTTTTCATCATTGCAAGCTTCATTTATTGTCTTAGGTTCAATCTTTGACATCAGACAATACTCATTGGAGTTTTGAGCAATTCTCCTTCTAGTTTGCACACCTTTGCTTTTGTCACCTATGATCTGATCTTCAGAGTGGTTCAGTTTTACATACCTTGGAACTTTGGGATTTTCTTGCACTTCTGCTTCTTAATCAGGCTCTTCCAAACTTAACTCTTCTTCCTAATTTACCGGATCAGTTTGAATCTGACTTTTAGAAGAGGTTTGGGCTCCTTGAATCAGAACATCATTATGATCATCTTCATCATATTCATAAAATCTTGAGGGTTTCTCAATTCCCTCATCAACCTTCGCATTTGTAATTTCTATTATCTTTCTCAGTCTCTTGTTATAACACCGATATGCTTTTCTTTGAGTAGAGTAACCCAAGAAGATTCCTTCATCACTTCTAGCATCAAACTTCCCTAGATCTTCATCTCTTTTGATGTAACATTTGCTACCGAAGACTCTAAAATACCTTATAGTAGGAGTACTGCCAAACCAGAGTTCATAAGGAGTCTTATCGGTATTGCTTCTGATTTGAACTCGATTGAGAGTATAGACTGCAGTGCTGACAACTTCTCTCCAATAGATCTGAGGAACATTTGCTTCCATCATCATGGTCCTAGATACTTCCTGGATGGTCTGGTTCTTTCTTTCCACTATTCCATTCTGCTGTGGAGTCCTAGGAGCAGACAACTGTCTCTTTATTCCATGCTTCTCATAGAATTCTATGAACTCTCTGAATGTGAATTCTCCACCTCTATCAGACCTCAGACATTTCAATTTTAATCCAGTTTCATTCTCTACCATAGATTTAAATATTTTGAACTTCTCAAGAGCTTCTAATTTCTCTTTCAAAAAGGTTACCCACATCATCTAGGAATAGTCATCAATTAGCAACATGAAGTACCTATCACCTTGCACACTCCTAGTTCTTGCCAGACCACAAAGATCAGTATGAACTAAGTCCAATAATCCGGTAGAAGACAATTCCTTGCTCTTGAATGTGACTCTACTCAGCTTGCCCAACTGACATTCTTTACACAAGCTATTTGTAGGTTTCACCAATTTTGGAAGATCTCTTACAACTTGAGTATTGCTTATCTTGATGATATTAGCAAAATTCACATGACACATTCTCCTATGCCACAACCAACTCTGATCAACTTGAGCAAATAAGCAACTTTTACCAGTACCAACCAAGTGGAAGATATTACCTTTAGTTTGGGTACCGGATCTGTTCTGAAACTTTCAAAGATTTTGTATTTTCCATTCTTGAATCGGAGATCATAGCCGTTGTCCACCAACTGTCCAACACTGAGAATATTGTGCTTCAAACCTTCAACATATAGTACATTACAAGTTTTGTTCCTTCCATCAAAAGAAATAGTTCCTCTTCCTCTGATTCTACCAGTAGAATTATCACCAAACTTTACCACTCCTCCTTCATACCTTTCCAAATCTATGAACTTATTTTTGTCACCTGTCATATGGTGAGAGCAACCACTGTCAATGACCCAGTCATCCTTTTCTGCAATTTGAGTAGCCAAAGCTCTTTCTACAACTTTATGATTGACAGATTGAGAGGATATTGGTTCTTCTTCCTTGATGGCAATAAACACCCAATCACTTCTGGATTTGTTTCCTGTCTTTGATTCATCATTTGTTACTCCTTCATCATCATCTTCTTCATGAACATAGTAGCAATTCTTTTGGAACCTTGATCTGTTAGGGTTTGGCCTTGAAAATCTTTCCAGATACTTTAAGACAAAATGACCAATCTTATTGCAGTTAAAACACTTAAAAGGCAATTTTCCTTCATACTTACTGGATCCTCTTGGCAGTCTCTTTGCAATAAGGGCTTCAAGTTGAGCAATTTCTACTTCTTCTTCTTCTAGGTCTTTTCTTCATTTTTCATACCATGGTAGTTTCCTTGATGAGTTCTCTCTCGGATCAAACCTTTGTTTACCTTTTACAGAGGCACTAGCTTTGAATGCAAATTCAGTCTTCGGGGGTTCATCTCCAAACTCGATCATTTCAAATGCAGCCAATTTTCTAGCCAATTGATCTCTAGTGACAGTTGTATGAGCTCTAAATTCATCAATGACAGCAACCTTGATTTTATAAGAGGTAGGAAGGGATATGAGAATTTTGCCAACAATCTCATCTTCATCCAAGACTCCACCAGCATTTCTAATTCCACAAACAAGCTCATTTACTCTTGGCATAAAGGTAGTGATATTTTCATCTTCTCTCATCTTTAGATTTTCAAATTTTCCTTTCAGACTTTGTAACCTTGCACATTTGACATATTTGTCTCCTTCATGCAGAAGTTCCAATTTTTGCCAAATCTCAAAAGTAGTTGGTAGGTCAATAACATTTGAGAGCTCTGAATTAGATAATGTGCTTAGAAGAGCTTCTATAGTCCGCAGATTGTTTTCAGCATTTGTGATTTCATCTTGGGTTTTCGGACCACCTTGTGGAGGAAAATACTGTGTTGTTGCCATGGTCCAAAAATTCGTTCCCATACATCTCAAATGACATTTCATGTGACCTTTCCAGAGTTTAAATTGGTTCCATCAAACTTTGGACTGTCCTTCTTGTAGGATGTCATCCTGGATCTCCTCAAGCGGTTAAGCTCTTTTAGAGGAACTTAGCTCTTATACCAATTGTTAGATTTATGGCACACAACTGAGAGGGGGGGTGAATCAGTTGTCCAAAACTTCTCCAATTTTCACACTTAAATCCTTTAAGTAATTAGCAATGTATCAATCATGAAGTGCAATGTAATTAAATCAAAAGCAAAAACACATCAACACATAAGACACCAAGATTTTGACGTGGAAAGCTCGTTAAGGGAAAAACCATGGGGTGATTAACCCAAGATTGTATTCTCTGTTAGAAGAATAGAAAGAACTAATGGCACATGCCAATTAGGGCTCACTGGCTAAGCACACTGCTCACAAGAGGCCCACTGCCTACAAGAGACACACTATCTACAAAGAAATTAGTATCACCTACTTGAACTGGAAAATAGCATCTTCACCATGCTTGAATCAGTTCCATTTAAGCCCAATACTTCTGCTCTGCCTTTCGCTCTCTTCCTTGCTACCACACACTCATCACACCAAGGAAAACTTTGAAATGACTTTGCAATCCCTTACTTATACAAGACATCAACTTAGGAATGATCATCTAAGTCAGCAAACATGCATAAGAACATCCGCAAGACATGTAATTCATCCGGTCGGCCAGTCTCAGGAAGAACATCTTCATCCGGAGGTCATTCTTCAATTGCAGGATCCAACTCCAATGCGGACCACCAATACGAGCTGGATATGATCCAAAGACCTTCAAAAGATATCCTAAAACACCAACAACATCTGCACTTCATCTGCTTACTGGAATCCTTCTCTCCTTCATCCGGAACCTCAAGAACACAGTCTGTCATCACTGTCACAGAAGAATACATGCTTCCGGACCTTCAAACCATGAACCAATCTAGATAAAACTCCATAGAGACTTCCTCAACACTTCCTCAAATCCACAGAATAGGAAATGCATTTCTGGATCTCACCAGACCTATCTGTGTTATTTTGTAACCTCTGAACATCTGTCGGAACTAGTTTTACTTGAACGGCCACAAATTCTTTAGATCTTCATGCGAACCTCTTAAATCTCTACTGGACCACCTCAAGACTCATATCTATAAACCTTTTAATCCGCATCCTCTGATCTTCATCCTATCTTGGACTTTTACCTTATTGTCATCACTGTTCTTCACTGTTCCTGATTGAGACTAATTTTCTCAATATGCTCAGCTCACAGCTCATCCAATCCTTATCATTAATGCAATAGGTGTATGTTGACATCAATGACAACATTGGTTAGACCCATACTTGCAACAAACTTTTAGTCACGATAGCTAAAAATGACTAAATTCTACTAATTTTTTGCAACATAGCTATAAATGACTAAATAAATGACTAATTTGATTGTTGGGTAAAAAACACAACTAAATACTTAGTCACACAAATAAAAATGACTAAATAATTAGTCACACAAATAAAAATTAGACTACATGATATTATAGTGGGTAATTAAAAAAATATTTTGAATTGGGAAATTATTGGTGGGAGTTGGTTGTATTGCGCGCAGGGTTAATAGTGAATTGGGAAATTGTTGGCAGGAGTGGGGAGTATAGTAGAGTGCAGAATTCGACAGAGGTAATTCGATGGGGGAGTGGGGAGTACAATTGGCATTATTTGTCCAATGCACCTCTACAAATAGAAGGATGGTTTGTTAATTAATAATGGAGCTGGAGCCGACCAGAGAGGGTTTGTGTGCCAATTTGACGTCATGAGGCATTTTGGGTTTTAGCATATAAGTATAGCAGCTACTTGCATGGGCGATAAAGCTTGTTTGGAGAGGACCTGGAGACTTCTAAAAAGGCAGGCAAGGAATTCAGAGTTTGCTGTAATGAATTTGAAGTCGGTGAGGCCCTCTGTAGTGACGTCAAATTTGGGGATGCCCTCTATAGTGAATTTAGAGGAAATTTGAAACCCTCATTACATTAAACACAAAATCTATAGCTTTTTGATTGTCAACTATATCTAGCTAGGAGAACAAAATCGGTGTATTATAAGAGATGAGTTACATAAATAAGAGGGTATCTTGTCATAAGACATTGACTACCATGTAACAATTTGGAGTTCTTGAGATTGTGAAAGAATTGGATGCTTTTATTCATTGTATAATCAATAAAATGTAGTTACCATATCTTGAAGTTGTTTATTTGTGTTCCATGTTATCATGCATGGGTATGGTATTAATTTCTAATTTTGTAACCAATTCACCAACCTAATCCCTGAGGCTCCTTTTCACTAAGCCTTCATGGTATGGGTAGTGCATGTACATCATAATTAGTTTGTTGGTTGGTGTAACTTATAGTAGTTACATAGGCAACTAAGTACCAAAACCATACAGACAATTCTAGTTTTAGAAGACTATTTTTTCATTAGTTTACTCTAGACATTTTGGAGCATATGGGAATTAAACTTGTAACATACATCCAAATTTCAATTCCTTTGATCACTTTGCCATTAAACCATGGGCTCTTGTCCCTAGCCTAGACCTCAATGCTTGGGTAACATTGTGTGCAAGCCTAATCTATTAATTTCATGGAATCCTAGAAGATGATCTCATATGGCATAGTTGAAAGTTATGCTAGTTCATCAAATCATTGTGGTCACCAAGCTATTTTAAATGATACTATATGTCCACACATGGGAGTATATAAATTGTTAGAACAAGTCATCTTATCTCAACATGTTAATAATTTATGCTAGTAAGTAATGTTCAAAGTTACAACAAAGAAATCATTAGCCTCTTTGTTAGTGTTTGTGTATTCATTATATTGACAAGATTGCCATATGTTTAAATGCTTGTGGTTCATCAATAGAACAAGCATAAATTCTGTGTTCCATTGCTAAAAGATTTCTTTAATTATCATCTAGACAAGGAAGGCCCTTAATAAAACATGGATAAAAATAACATTTGTTTATTTCCAGTCATCACGGTCTTCTTTTATGCACATTGTAGATGACATGTAAATTGAACATAAGTCTACATGATTAGTAAGATTTTTAGAATTCAACATGCTCCTATAAATACAAATAAATAGTATACAAACACCCCAAAGTTTCCTTAGCTTTGTGTATTACAATTTGACCATTATTGTTTTTTTAACTGAACAGATATTTTTTATATTAGAAATACAAATGGTGAGGTGCCAGTAATAGATAGTTTACAACATATACTTTTAATCTCTACCTCTTGCACATGGGCAACAAAATGAGGGCAGAGTAGTTTCTCTATTTCTTGCTAATTAGCCATTGATAGCTAAGAATCCTACAAGTAAAAAATGCACAAAACCGACCACAAAGATTTATGTAGAGGAAGAACATCTGATTCTGTAGAGTGATGCCTAGCTGTATTTCTTGAATTTGAATTGCTGCAGAGTGCTATGTATCCTATAAAGTGCTCTAATTCTAATTATGTAGAGTGCTCTATATCCTAATTCTATGAAGTGCTCTTAATTTTGGGTAAGTGTTGAAGAGAATGAGTTTACATGTATTAGATCCTGAGTAAGTTGAATTTTTTAGATTTCTATTTTTTCTTGAAATAGGAAACTAAATTAATATTGGAATGCAGAGCATTATAGATGGATCAATGTCGAAGGTTGATTATAGATCAATAGCATGCATATGATGAGAGAGTAGCCGATGAGAGGGACATGGACAAATATCCATGTCCATGTAATGACTGTCTTGGTGGAAAGGTGAAAAAATGAAATGTGATTTATCAACATATGATAGGATATGAGCATAGTGGTATAAGCCCTTGGGATTACAACTATTATGAAGATATGATAGAATTGCAGAGTATGAGAGATGAAGAGGCAACAAACATAGATGAAGTGGCACCAAACATAGATGAAGAGGTAGAAATGTTAGACGAAGGGTTTGAAGTTGATAGAATGTTGAATGAGGGTCTAAACGATGATTGGGCCAAGTCAATGGAGGATGATTTAAATCCTGTGTATGCTAATTGCAAGTTAAGTCATTTGACAACAATCCTTCAAATTCTTAACTTGCAAGTGGTGCTTGGTTGGACAAATGAGAGTGTAGATTAGTTATTGGCATTATTAAGTTCATTGTTACCACCTGACTCCACATTGCCAACAAAATGAAGTCAATGTAAAAAGCAAATCACTAAGCTAGGCTTAGGGTATGAAAACATCCACACATGTGTGAATGATTGTGTATTATTTTGCAATAGCCTTGCAAGTGGGTGAATGTCTGAAATGTCATGAAGCAAGGTATAGACAAGGGTTGAAATCAGTTGTGGTTCCTAGAAAGGTTCTTCACCAATTTCTGATAATCCCATGATTACTCCGAATGTATAGGTGCAGAGACATTGCTGAACTTATACAATGGCATGCCCAAAATAAGAACATCGATGGAAAACAATGACGTGCCTAATTCTAAGACGTGGATGGAATTTGATAACAGATGACCTAATTTTTCTCAAGATCCTCGTAATATAAGGTTGGGTTTGGCTCTAGATGGGGTGAACCCATTCTCAGATCAAATTACTAAATGGTCAACTTGGCTAGTGTTTTTAATAAATTATAACTTGCCTCCATGGTTAGCAACTAAACCATTTTTCTTAATGCTATCATTGATTATACTAGGAAAGAAAAGTGTGACTTCAGATACAATCGATGCTTATCTAGAGCCATTATATGATGAGCTAATGGAATTGTGGAAAGGAATTGAAGCAATTCAATCTTTAAGGGATGGTCATTCAATCAAATTCACTTTAAGAGCTTCCTTATTGTTTACGATTCATGATCTTCCTACATATGGGACATTGTTTGGTCTCACTGTTCATGGATACCGTGGATGTCCTACTTGCAACTTTAAGGATTTTGTGAGGCACTCAAGAAGTTTACGTAAGTGTATTTATTGTGGACATCATGCTTACCTTAAAATGGATCATCCATATCACCAACAAAAAACATGTTTCAATGGTCAAGAAGAGAATCATGAAGCACCATTGCTAATAACAGGTGATTACATTGTTGAGAATGGACAAAAAAGAATGTCATTTATAATTGAAAATGATGGGATTGTTGGTAATAGATATGATCCATGTAATGAAAGTGGTGTAAAATGGTTGTGCATATTCTATAAGTTGCCATACTTTAAGGATATAGCAATTAGGCATACTGTTGACTTTATGCATACTAAGAAAAATATATCCTATGCTATTATAGAAACTTTTTTTGGTGCTTTTAATACTATTTCATCACGTGAAGACTTTATACTACTAAAGATTCATCAAAATCTTTGGGTTGAAAAATATGATGATGAAAAATATAGAAAACCTAGTGCTCTTTATGTCTGGACAAAGGAACAATGTGCACAATTCTTACAGTTGATGTCTCAGACTCGCTTTCCCACTGGATATGTAAGTAGTGGTATTAGAAGCCAAAATGACATTAATAGCTTAAGAGGCCTCAAGACCTATGACTATCATGTCATAATCAAAAATATTTTACCAATTGTGGTAAATTATATCAAGTTTGGAAAAGGGGCCAAGATTGCCAATTATAAGGTTGGGCCTAATATTAAAGAGAATGAGGTTACATGTATTAGATCCTTTGAACTTTGATAGTTTGAGGGATGAGGTTGTTGAAGTCCTTTGTCTATTGGAACGGGAATTTCCACCAACAATATTTAACATTTCTATGCATCTTTTGATACATCTAGAATATGAAATAGAGCATTATGGCCCAGTAAGAATGAGATGGATGTATCCTATAGAACGATATATGAAGGTTTTGAAAAAAATTATTCATACTAGGGCAAAACTAGAAGGCAACATATCTGAGGGATATTCAATGCAAGAGGCCATGGGATTTTGTATAGAATGTATGAAGGATTTTAAAAATGTCAATCAACGTGTATAGGATGATGACGAAGATGAGAGAGTTGCAGTTGAAGAATTAGAAGGCAATGGATGTCGCTTCAAGCTAGATCACATCATGAAAGCAGTGCGATACATGCCTATATTCTTCAAAACACATCTTCGTTCGATAAGTGGCGTAGGTAAAAAAAATTACACAATAATTTATTTACTCAATTGCATTTACACATTTATATTATTAATCTTACTATTTGTATGTTAATATTCTATGTAGAATATATGAAGAAGAGAATCAAACTTGGATGCAACATCGAGCTCAAAAGCGTAGACGTCATGATTTTTGGAGGTGATTCCTTTCCAAAATTTGAAGAATAGATTGCTAATGCAGTCAGTGATGCAAAAGAAGAAGGTCAAGATATAACAATGGAGGAAAGTGAGCTTTCACAATCTCCACATTTATGGGCTATGCATTTTAGTGGAATGTGGGCTTATGGTAGTCATTTAAGAGTGGAAGAAAAAGACAAAGGAAGGACAAATTGTGATTGTGTTGTTAGTACTGAATTTCTTCACGAAACTGAGAAGAAATTTTATGTTGGATTCATACAAGAAATTATTCAAGTGGATTTTGGTGAAAATAGTCCTATATTATTAAAATGTAAGTGGATCCGACCATCCACAGTACAATTTGATGAGTACGGATTTGTACGCGCAAATACACAACAATTTTTATCAGAGATGGATGAGCCATATGTTCCCCTCTTCAAATTAACCAATCATTTCTAATTGATAATGTAAGAAGCTCGGGATGGTCGTATGTCACTCAAATAGAGTCTCGTTTGATACAAAAATTCATGGAAGTTGTCGATATAATGCCTGATGGGCAATATGTTAATTTACAAGAAACATTTGAAGAAGTGGATGAAGACAATGATGGAGTGTTTGAAGAAGAGATTTTGATTATCAATGAAGAGATTGGGAGAGAGAATGTATTGCATGTCATAAATGAGGATGAGGAAGAAAATCAAGCAGATGCAGACACAAGTGATCAGGATTCTGATCTTGCTGAAAATGTAGATGATTATGATGATGTTTTTGTTAGATTTAGGGCACACAACTAAGAGGGGGGGTGAATCAGTTGTGCCAAACTTTCTCCAATTTACACACTTAAAAATTCTTGGTTATTAGCAGTATATTAAACATGAAACATAAAGCATTCAAATCACAAGCAAAAACTCAACAACACATAAGACACCAAGATTTTGACGTGGAAAACCCGGTTAAGGGAAAAACCACGGGGTGATTAACTGAAGAATGTATTCTCTATTAGAAGAATAGAAAGAACAAATGGCACATGCCAATTAGGGCTCACTACCTAAGTACACTGCTCACAAGAGGCTCACTGCCTATAAGAGACACACTGTCTACAAAGAAATAAGTATCACATACATGAACTGAAGAATAGCATCTTTACCATGCTTGAATCAGTTCCATTAAAGCCCAAAAACTTATGCTCTGCCTTTCGCTCTCTTCTTCACTACCACACACTCATCTGCACAAGACACTTCTTGGAATGACTTCACAATCCTTTATTTATACAAGGCATCGACTTAGGAACACTCATCTAAGTCGGCAAACACTTATAGATCCTCCAGAAGATGTGTAATAGATTTGGTCGGCCAGTCACAAGGAAGAACACCAACATCCAGTGGTTATTCATCAAATCCAAACTCTAACTTCAATGCAGACTGCCAACATGAACTAGACATGATCCAAAGATCACCACAGCCTTTCCTGAGCCACCAAGAACATCTGCACTTTATCAGCTTACTAGAATTCTTCTCTCCTTCATCCAGAGCTTCAAAAACACAGTCTGTCATCACTGTCACAAATGAACAAGCTCTTCCGAACCTTCAAACCATGAGTCAATCTAGTTGACACTTCTCAAGGACTTCCTCAATACTCCCTCCAATCTACAGAATGGGATGATGCACTTCCGGAGCTCACCAGACCTATCTATGACACCCTGTCACCTCTGAACACCTGTCGGAACTGATTCTACTTGAGCAGCCATAACTTCTTCAGATCTTCATGCAGACCTCTGAAAACTTGACTGGAGAATCTCAAGATTTATATCTACAAACCCTTTAAACCGCATCCTCTGATCCTCAACCTATTGTGGACTTTCACCTTCTTGTCATCACTGTTCTTCACTGTTCTTGATTGAGACTAATTTTCTCAATATCCTCAGCACACAGCTCATCCAATGCTTCTTATTAATGCAACATGAGTATGTTGACATCAATGACAACACCTGTTGGGCCCATACTTGCAACAGTTTTGTCACCTTATCTAGCCTGTCACCTTAACTTGTTAGCTTGTCACCTAAACTTTGGTTATATGTATGGTGTAATTTATTATTGGATGTAATAAAGATCTAAGTATAGGTGTGCTTATTCACTATTGTTTTACTGATACATTTTTGAACCATTAAAACTGGCCTTGGGATTCCTTTTATATGATTGGGATTCCTATCATGTGCATAAGTTAAGTCTTAGTATTTTGCCCCAAAAATGTGTTTTTGCATATTACCACTATACCACAGCAGGATATACATACATTTGTGTGATAGCAGCGATTAATAAGTTCAATGAAGTGTTTACCAGAAAACTACAGTGAGTAGATAATAAATTCGCAGGACGGGGGTGAAAGAAAGAGCAAGTTCAAGTATATTGCAACCCTGTAGTAGTTTCAAAGTTAGCTAGCAGGCTTGCGGTAAGCAATCTTAGGTAGCATATAATGTATACCGTAGCCCTGCATAGACTTCAAAGTTAGTTTGTGGGCTTGCGGTTAGGTTAAGACCCTACAAGTAATAACAACAGCAGCACCGTAGCGGTGAACTCATGAATTGGTGATAGAGCAGTAAGAGTTAAAAAGGGTTAAAATTGATCCCGCAGTCCCGCGGTAGCAACCTTACAAGGTTTACGGGATAGCGGTAAGCATCAAATTTAACTTTCAACTGATCCTGAGCTATCCCACGATGAGATCCAACATGGCTTGTAGTAGCACGATAAGGGAATGAAAAGATAGGGTTTTATTGACCCGCTACCCCGCAGAGTTTCTTGACCATCGAAGTGGGATTGCAATACAGTTGTAGGTTATAATTAATGCAAAGCATTGTGGCTATTAGATCACTCTTCATCAATGGTGGATATTCAAAATCAAATCACAGTGACTGAAGCTTGTCACTCATCATGAAACAAAATTAATGGCAGAGTAGTCTGGTATGGGAACCTGATAAAATTTGGTTTTTCATGTCATTTTAATCATTCACAACAATTCAAAGCAATTTAGAGAGCGATTTGGAGCATCTGGAAAGTGATAAAGTTATAGTATTGGTGAGCATTGTGCGGCAAATTGATGGGTGAGTTATTCAGTTTTCTCTCTACAAAATTAAGTGAATTCTCATTGCTCGTAGATAGTTTTGTGAAGTCTACAAGTAGTTTTCAAAACCCTAGGTTAGTTAAATTCATAATGGCACCAAAAAAGGCTAAATCTAGCAAGAAAGCTAAATCTTTTGTCCCAAAAGAGAAGAAAAGACCATTACAACAATCAACTTTAGATGTACTACCATAGTCAGTAGATAAGGGGTACAAGAAGGTTTTCAAAGATGAGTTCCAGGGTTGTAGGGATGCAATCATTCCTATTTCAGGATGGAGTTTATTCTAGTATTTTTATAACAAAAAGGATGCCCAAGATCCTATATGCAATCCATGGATTCTAGCTATGGCCAAATTAGTAGTACCAAATGTTTTTGTGGATGTTGAGTTCATTTGGATTTTGGCACAATGTTACCATGGTGCTACTAAGACAGTAAGGCTACATGATGTCTAACCACTAGTGACAGTTACAAGGGATGCAATAATAAATTGTTTCATGTTGAACAAACAATCTCTAACAAAATTGGATATTCAAAAAAGTGGAGAGGACTATAACATGTTAAGAAAAACTTACAAAAATGATGAACTCCCAATGTATATGAAGAGGGGGGCTAAAAAAAGGAGAATGCCTATTCCTACCACTTCTGTAGAACCACTCCCTATTGATAGTTTTACTATATACTTCAGGAAAACCTACTTTGCTTTGTGTCAGATTCTTGGGGAAGATGCACAGGAAAAGATGCTAGTAGGAATAATGATGATGGCAATGAGAATTTAGAACCCTAAGATCAATATTTAGTATGAGTTTACTTCATTCTTGGAGCAACAATTGCATAAAGAATTTCTTTAGGTGTTGGAGAACAAAGCACCAATAAAATTCAAACATTATTCCTTGTTGTGTTATCTCATTTTGTTTCAAAATAGGAGAAGATGGAGTTCAAGAATGGATTTAAGTATGGTTGATAAGAAAGGTTACAGGTTGCCTGTACAATGTTGGTGCTACATTTGGGACAGAAATTGTAACAAAAATGATTATGTTGCTTTTCATGATGATTGGATTGTCAGGATAATGGCCATTCTTGGTAATACTGTACCAAGGTTATCTTCAGAGGTAAGACAATTCCTGAGACCACATGCAATGAGACCAAAATAGGGCCTTTGCGTAATTTCGGTGGTTTCTTCTTTCTACCAAATTACACAATCATAAGAGTTTATGGATGTACTCAGGCACCACACATTTTGCCAAAGTTTTGTCCCTCAAGGTTGGCATTCTTGAAATTCATGTGGCAAATGCTTTAGATGGAAAGAGATGTTATGAAGAAGTAGAAAAAGGGTACATTCATGCTAGACTTAACTGTATTTGAGCCTGGATTGTCTATTGGTGTTGATACTTGTTGGTCATGATGTTAGTCATTCGCAAACATAGAATAAAAGTTACACAACAACCTTTACTCATCTTGAAAGATACGATGAATTCAAAGAATTCATGATCCCAAGTCTCCGTTGATTAGGTCTTAATCTACTGACGTTACTCAGTGGTTGACGTGTGTTGCTGTTTTCCATTCAGGGGGCCTTACGTGTTTCTGCACTGTTCATCATCATCATCTTCAAATATCCTGCTCTGGATGTTCGCTCTGCATAAGTCTCCAACAATTCTACCTCTGCACTGTAAATTTAGTCAAATAATGTGCATACAGGCTGATATTTGCATAATTTCTACCATTATTTATGATTCTTTGCATGATATTTTCAATAATGCATGCATTTAACTCAAATATGCTAAGGATCTTCAGTTACCTACGGGATTTCAGCATATTTCACTGTTTCTGCTTGTTATTTATCATGATTTTGCAGTTATGGTGATGAATTAATGAAATTAAAAAAAAAAGGAAAGGGTTAGAGAATGAGATTCCTAAAATTACTGGACTTAGATCACTGATTCACATACAAGCTCCCATACTTGCAATGAAAAGAAGGAAAACTAGAAATCATACTTCACCAGGACATTCCACAAATCCGCATGATCTAGTGCAAAGCTTCAAAGGAAAGTTGACAACAACATGTAATGAAATGAAAGCGCTTCCAGTTGAACACAGCATTCACCAGTACATATCCAGAAATCAACAGAAGATTACGTAAAATTTGCAATCAGGATGTAATCTGGAACTTCATATTCATTCAGTATGCTCAAGAACAGGTACATTTACAGTGATCTGAAGAAAGAACCTTGATATTTCAACAATTCTATCCTCATTAGTCTCAGTAATCCGATCTCCTAACTTATTCTACAGTAATTGACTCTTTGCGCCAGATGCGTCTGTATATTCTAATGTATTTCTCCTCTAAAATGACAAGCTCTGGATGTTATATAGAGCAACTGCTAGAAAACGGTTACCATGATCCAAGGATCAGGATCCTCTCATAACAAACAACGGCCCAGATGAAAAGCACATGCTTCGTCAGTTAGCAAATGTACAGCTGGCACAGAATATTCCAGCATCTTCAACTTGATTCGGTCTCCAGCTGGCGAACAGCATATTTGACAATATCCTCCTCATTTCTGGCCCATGTTGACTCCATGCGCAACTTTGTAATGCCCAGCTTCAGCAGCATCATGATCTCAATGTTCAGCTTCAGCGGCATCATGACTTCAATGTTCAGCTTCAGCAGCATCATCACTTCAATGTTCAGCTTCAGCAGCATCATCACTTCAATGTTCAGCTTCAGCAGCATCATGATGATCTCCTGCAAGTAAACAGACAACATTAGGTTCATCATCATCATGATAAACAACAGGAAGTAAACACTTTATTAAACATACCTCCCCATGTGCAGCTACAGGCAAACAGGTCCTACCTGTGAAAAATATGCACTAAATGCATAAACAGCATAAAAACAACCAGGTCAACCCTCGTTGACCAAAATCAGGTAGTCGGGCTTTCAAATTTCCATCGCTTCATGTTTTTGCCCATTTTAATGTATATCGGGTTCAAAATATGATGATGATGATCTCAGATTATACAAAGAAATAATCGCCTTTCAACCACCCTTAGAAACCGGCCTTGCATCATCATCATATTTGCATCGGCGTGACTACATATGATCAGGGTGACAATTTTATCCTAGGCCGACGGCAACAGTTATACCGACGCCAAAAATCATGATGATGACCAACTATATACTTCAAAGTGGCCGCAGGATATCACAAAATATGATGATCCTCCTTTCCTAATGCTCTGATGGAAAAGCACATCAGGATCTTTTGCTCTTGCACATTCGGGAAAGAAAGACATCGTCATCATCATCATGATGAAGACAAACAGGAGGACTCGGAAAATGATCCTGCCGCTGAGGAAAATCATGATGACGTCATCGTCATCATCAGGCTTGGTTAAAATGCAAAGGGATGACGTCACCGTCATGTTTCGTTTAAGATCAGGAGGTAAATGGAATATCGGGCTCCCTCTAAGGAAGATGATCAGGTCATGAAAGCAGTATGACCCCCTTTTTCGGCCAAGGCAAACCGCTCGAAAGATCAGGATGATGAACATCATCATCATCATATACGCACTGGGTGATCAAAAATATGATCCTGCTGAAAGTCCTGATGACGTCATCAGGATATCCGGGGCTTGTGTTAATCTTCGAAGATGACGTCATCGTCATCATCATATTGGCGAAATGGATCACGCCTTGGAAAATATCCTACCGAAGGAGAAGGTGATGATGACGCCATCGTCATCATCATATTTGCAAAATGTTATACTTGTCGGCAGGATGATGTTACGAACCGTTGGGAGAGACGAACAAGATCATGATGATCTTGTTCAACATGACTCAAGAAATGAAAAACACCCTCCGCTTCGAAAGATAAGGTGATCATCATGATCACGCAAAAGGAGGTCAGGAGGATATTAGGAAATGTCGGGTCTCGAAATATCATGATGATGTTGATCACCAAGACTTGGTCGTGCGCGCGCAAATTATGCAGATGGCAGATTTCTCTAAGTAAGGTGACGATGACCATCAGCATGATATTATCATATCGGGTGATTTTGGAATATCATGATGATGCTCGCAAAGTTAGAATATCATGATGCTCGCTTGACGGGTAAAACACACTAGCATTTAAGATTGATGTCCGGATGTTTTGGGACTGCATGATATTATCGGGGGGGCTTTTCAAATATCATGATGATGATGTTCATATAGCAATTATCAGGTTTGACCAAAACTTTGACTGCTCACAACTCCCTCATATGGACGAATTTTCAAGTGATGCAAAAGGCAAACCTGCATGAAATTTCAAGCTCTTTCTAACCATGAAGTCATAGGAACAAAATATGAACTTTGAAAAACTAACCTCATGATGATGACCTACCTCATCCTGACCTTCATGATGATGATGCACCTGACCTATTTTTACCAAACCGCCAGAAACAGAAAACACAAGCCAAAACAAAAGCTGGGTCCCTGTTTTGCCAAGTCAAAATGGGGCGTGTTGTGTAACCACACAACAACTTGCCACCAAAGAAAACAACAAAATTCAAATGATTCAAGTGATATGATCATATTCATCTATAGTGTTCTAATTCTATCTAAGTAAATCATCATGATCTTTGAATGATAAAATTTCATTATGGTGATAAAGCTAACAAAGGATCATGTGTGTGCAGATGATTAATTATCCTCATCTTGAAAGCAAGTTGAAAACATAAGTAACTGGTGTTAAACTACATAGTTGGAGATCATCCCTCATAGCCAACCTGGATAGAGCCTTGCTGCCAGCAGGTGTCTATAACCCCGGCAAGGTTATCTATACAATCTCCCTAAGTAGAGCCCCACTGCCAGCAGGCGTCCATAGCCCCGGTAGAGTTACTTAGATGGCCTAATTTTATTTTGTTTCTGATTTTCCTTTAAAAATTTAAATTTGATATCATCATGTCTGCTCATTTGTACAAGGTGTAGTCACTTGCAGCTTTAGGTTGGAGATTGTATTGGTAGCAAGGGAGTCCCTTTAGATTTTTCACTTAACACCTATACTCATATCTTCAACAAACCCAAGGCTGTTAGGTGTTTCATTGTGTTTGATTCACTTTGGACAAGAAAAAGTACCTTGATGAAAAGACATCATAAACCTGATCATGAGTATTTATCAGAATGAATTACAATCTATATCTAAATCTGATCTCATCACTTGAATCCTAACAATTTAGTTATTTTCTTAGGTGATGAAGTGCATCATCCTGACTTACCAGAACAAGGTCCCAACCAACAAAACAACAACAACAACAAGCAAACACTGTACAAACAACTATACAAATATACAATATGATACACAAGACT